>OY796685.1:48226989-49605659 GCA_963680715.1 Tetragnatha montana
AGTTTGAATAAAGTATCTTTTTTTCCTCTGACCTACAGCCGCAGAAAAAATTGAAGCCCAAAAAGAGAGAGGTCTTATAGAGTAAAAATTAAAACTAGTTTAGGATTAATTATATTTAGTGAGATTTGTTATTTAGAATTAAGATAGAAACTAAAAAGGCAACAAAATCAGGTTTAAATCATACCCATTTTTTAAATTTTATAAATAAATCTTTCCTTTCTTCGACACCATTAGGTATAACGTTCGGAACTAACAAAAAGTTAAAAATAACTAATGTGAATTCGAATATTTATTAACGTAAAAAGAAAAAGAAACGCGCGCTGAAAGAATAAATAGCATAAAATTGTCCTCCAGACAAACTCATTGCAGTCGTTTACTCTTGGTTAACATGCTAGTTCTTAGCTTGTGATTTAGAGTTTTGTTGCTTCGGTTCTTGCTAACAAAGTACCATTTAGGCGCTGACCTTTTACAAGAATTTCGTGACCTGACTTCCCTGGGTTAGAAATAAAAGAACTAACTTTAAGAGAAGTTGGCTAAGATAAGACTTATTTTTTCTATGCAAGGGTAACTAATGCCTTTGATAGTAATGGGTGTAATTCGTTAAAAAAAATCATGTAACTTTATCCATAACTTTTGAAAGTTATTTTACAAAACTGCAGAATTAAATTTTGTTAGTAAATTTACAAATAATTACATACCAAAAAATGTAATACAATCGCTGCATGCGCCTCGAAGATATATGATACGCCTCCTTAAATAAAAATCTTCCATCTTCTATTGTTGAGAAACGATTGTGTAAGTGATGTCCTTTAAAAACAACCCACTCCACATTGTACCCTAAAAACAACCCATTGAGATTTTTTAATTAAATAATTAAAATAATTTTACCATCTCATATACCCTGTCTTTCTATGGCCTTTAGAGTGTCAGGGATGTAAAAACTGGTCAAAGAACGGTTTATTTACTTATTTTTTAAACAAGCTGAGATAATGTAGATTTTTGGCAAAAAATGTTCTTCAGATTTACAGATTTTGTAAAAATGTATGTTATAAAGACTTTAGAGCAGTTTTCGCGCGTTTTTATGTTATCCCATTACTATGAGAATAAAATATTAAAGTTTTAGCTCAGTCCGCCAATTAGAGTCCTTCTAGGAAAAAGTGGGTTTATTTTCAAATTCTTACTTAATTGGCTGCCAATTTGTAATGGATAGTAGGAATTAAAAATGCTTAGCACTAAAATGTTAGGGAGTATGAGCCGCTAGTACAGTTTTTTGTTCGATTTAATTATCCTTTTTATTAAGCTTTTAATGAAGAAAATATGAAACAGTGGGTTGTTTTTAAAGGACAGCACTATATAGTTTTGAAAGGAGATTGCCAAAGATGTAAATAAAGTCTTAGGAAGAGAGTCTATGGATTGAAGGCTCAATAGATATTTTTTGGGAAGACTTGACTCCGATTATGAGTAGCGGGTTTGTGAGAAACACGCAAGGGCTTCCACCCTTAAATTTATGACCAAGTTATATAGATTTATCATAATACATAAGGTACGCAAAATTTCAGCATTTTAGAGACAAAAATTATCTTCTTTACTAAAGAACTTTCAACTAATTTGACCATTTTATTACTCTACCTAAAGTATTTTTAATTAGAATTTCGTAGTCAACAACTACTTTTAAACTTGTATACGAATTAAAAGAATCAGATTCTGGAATTCATTCTTTATTTTAAACCGTAATTTTATTTTCTTTTACGGAGCGAAACTCTTCAAAGTGCGTGTTGAGTTAGTTGGTTGAGTGAGTTGGCCTTAAGAATCGATGTTTACTCACATGTTCAAAGAGTGATTTCTCTCTGTATATATTTTTTAGATTTCATATAAAAGCGTGGTTCGGTGGTCTAGGGGTATGATTCTCGCTTTGGGTGCGAGAGGTCCCGGGTTCAAATCCCGGTCGAACCCAATGATTTTTTTTATTTATTTTTACCTCTTTGTAACCGGAGTGAATTTATTTTTTAACTATTCAATGGCATTGGATGATAGGGTATGAGAGATATTGTATTTGCATTAAAATTTTTTTAGGGTGTGGGATAATACCTTAAAATGCCTTTGGTAAGAGTTTCTAATAGACGACATTAGTGTGACGTCACTTGCTTGTTTGGAAACGTTGATTCTATCCGTGATTGGTTCCGTGATTGGAGGTAAATCCGTAGCAATCTGTACGGAACCAATCACGGATGGAATCTACGTTTCCAAACAAGCAAGTGACGTTTTGACTAATGTCGTCTATTATGAATGCCTTTCCGTTTGCCAAACTTAGGGAAACACAAAAAAAATCCGGTATGCTCTCAATTTTTTTGTCGAAGAAAACACTGAAATCGAGATCCAACAAAATCAGCGAGCTACAGAGAATCAAGGGGGGATATTTGAGGGAGTACCTAGGTCGTTAGACCTTCAAACTCCAGTATAACTAGCCTCACTGGGTGAGGCTTGAGCTGAGCTGTACAGAACGTGTGACTGAACGTCACGGTCAGCTGAGGAGTGGCTAGCTTGATGCTAACCCCCCTCTTGATTTCCCCAAGTGACCTTGGTACTCATTTTATCGACCCCGGAGGGATGAAGGGCTGAGTCTGCCTTGCCCGTGGACCGGGATTTGAACCCCGGGCCTGTGGTGTGGGAGCGCGAAGCGCTTCCTCTACGCCACCGGGAGCTACAGAGAATAATTGGAAGGAAGAGAATAGGAGAAACATTTTGAGAAGGTCAGTGGCGCATGCAGATGGTATTCACTTTTCCCAAACCAACCAACCTTTCTTAATCTTCAGTTCATTGAACTTTTATTTAAAAATTGCTTATTAGTTTACTAATTATAACTAATTTGGTTTTGACTTTTGAGAAGGTTTTTCTGGGGGGTGCCATATTTTTCTGCAACCTTGCCATGCAAACCCTATATTAGCATTGCGGAAAGGTTACTTTGTTAAGGAAAACCCAATGACCATGGAAAGAGAAGGTTAACTGTTAAGGTTACACGCCATCTGAGTACATACTAAACGCAAGCGCCTATATTTACTACACAGTCCGATTCGAAAGTGTGTGGACCAGGTGGTTTCTTTTTGCTGTTTTGGGAAAGTTTAATAAAATAATAACTGGGGATAGAACCCAAGGAACTGCCGCATGCTACGCAAGCATCCTACCACTGCTCCAGCGGGGATTCATCAGTAACCTTTAAAACTTATTATCACATCTTCTTTCTTTTAGACGCATGCAAATTTAGCAAGGCTTCGAGATCGGACTGTGTATAGCTTTTAATAGCTGCTCGAAGTACTAAAGGGTGCTATTACATCCATATGATCATAACAACCTACCTGTGGCGAGCTGAGCGCCGCGCTGAACAGCCACACGAACACAATCCCGTTGCGCACGTAGTACTTGGCTCTGAGCCGGGCCATGGGGAACCGCACCGCGCACAGCCGGTCGAACCCTATCAGCACCAGGACGTAGGTGGACAAATAGAGCGAGAACATCTGCATGAACTTGACGGCCTTGCACAGAGCCTCCCCGGCGTACCACTGCACAGTGGCCTTCCACGCTGCGTCAACCATCAGGCAGAACACAGAGACCAGGATGTCCGCCAAGGCCAGTTGCACCAGGAGCACGTACATGGTGGAAGTGGACTGCCGCCCTGAAGACCAGATGGACACCAGGGTGGCGAGGTTCCCTGCCACCCCGAGGCCGGACAGCACCGACAGGACCACCACTTTCACCACGGTGGCTTGGTCCAAGGTGGGCGCGTGCTCCAGAGCTGTGCTGTTCATGGAAGATGAAGAGTTCTGGTGGTCGTCAGAGATGGACTTATTGGAACAGTTCCGAGAACAGGCTGAACTGACTTCGGACTTATTGGAACAGTTCCGAGAACAGGCTGGACTGACTTCGGACTTATTGGAACAGTTCCGAGAACAGGGTGGACTGATTTCGGACTTATTGGAACAGTTCCGATGAGAACAGGCTGAACTGACTTCGGACTTGGAACAGTTCCGATGAGAACAGGCGGAACCGATTTCGGACATGGAACAGTTCCGAGAACAGGTTGAACTGACTTCATCAGAACCGAGATTGTTCTTATTGGCATTATCATGCTCGGAGATCATTTCGGAATTCGGAAACCATCCAATGTTGTTGTTGTTGTTTCCATCGTTGGCAGAAAGCGGTAAAGTGTCAATTTCTTGAGGTTCGTTATTGGAAAGTTTTTGAGATGGGTGATGTTCGGCGCAGTCGGAACAGTTCTGGTGATGACGATGTCCTCGCGATCTCCTCGCCGGGTCATCGATGACCAGGGAGTGTTCTGGAACGGGTATTCGGAGGAAGTTGGTTCGGTGGATTTTGGTCGAATGTTCTTGTTGTTCGGCGACACCGTCCGACAGAAACCTTTCGGCTGCATGTTTGGGTTGAATATGATTGTGTAACGTCTTTATCTTTCTGTGGGGATGGACGTTGCTATATACAGGAATCGCCCCTTGATTTGTATTTAAATGGCGCATGTCAATCCGGACTTCGCCAGCATGCGAATGACATTTTGTCACAGCGATCAAAATGAAAAACAATAATATCATCGTTATATCAATATGCACAATCGAATGCTATAGAACGCATTGAATGTGCTTTACATATATCTAATATAATTTGGTAAGAATTCATAAGACCTCAATTTTTAAATCAGGATCAGCACATATAATTGGTTTGTAAATCTCTAGGTCAATTTATGTAATAAACTCACAAATTGAACGTTATTTGCTATTGATAACTTGTTTTTTTTTTTTTGTTCTGTGAGTTTATAATAATTTATTTATTTAAAAATTCATTGCTAATAAAATTTCTCGATAGTTTCCTTTGCAAGAAAGTTTGAGCTGTTTGGTATAAAATAAAACTATAAATTCTATTTTAAAACCAAGTAAATTAAAATTAGTATCTGGCACAGCACTATTCTATAAAGCACTTAAAATGTTATACAGTTCTCCAAAACATATCCACAACCAATTCTTAGTAAACTTCTAATTGATATTCTATCCAAATTCATAAATTCTAT
The DNA here is from genome assembly GCA_963680715.1 of Tetragnatha montana. Lineage (NCBI taxonomy): Eukaryota > Metazoa > Arthropoda > Arachnida > Araneae > Tetragnathidae > Tetragnatha > Tetragnatha montana. The sequence continues at coordinate 48,232,061 of OY796685.1, forward strand.
TTTAATTTTGTAGATCTAATGTAATATATTTTTGAAAATTATTCTGAAAAATTCAAAGTTCCATAATCAAAAAACTCATATTCTCCTAGATATCTAGAAAATATAATTTTAAAAATCCATCTAAAGTGATTTTTAACAACAGATGAAGAGTTCAATTCAATGAAGTGGTCGTTCAAAGTAAAATCACGCTGGATAGCTAGTCGTCTTACCAAAATAAAAAAGTATCCATTTCAAATAAATTGACTTTTTTCTGAAAATGAATATTCACTGACAGCAATATTCCCTCAGTTTTCTAGTTAAACGCCAGACGGTCCGGAGAGCGGGTTGAGCCAAACGCGTCTGACTCCCTAGTCAGGGGATTTGAAATGCCGCGGATGTTTCCTTTCCTGCCTTGACTTTTGAGCTCGCCGGAAAAGCGACATCTACAGAGCAACTCCAGTTGCGGGAAAGTTCGGCAGGGAAGCCCCGAGAGTGGGGCCGTTCAAATATTACGTAAGCACCTGAGGGGGGAAGGGGGTTTGGTATTTGCTTATTTTTCCTGACAAGGGGGGAGTAGGAGTGATGCTTACGTAAGGTGTTACAAACACTGCATTTTTGAAAATCCCTTGTTTCTTGCATAAATAATTTTAAAATTTAACCAAATAAATGTTAAAAATAAATGGAACTAGAAAAAATGTTTTAAGCATTTGTCACAGGGAAAATTTTAACAGTAGTAGATAAAGTGCTTATGGAGAACAATGAATTTCAGAAATCTGAGCATAACTCAAGATTTCGTACAAAAAAAGAACAAAGGGGAGGGGATGTCGGGCAGTTTTCTTACGTTTTACGGGGTTCGCAGCTTATTTTTACTGATAAGGGGGGAGGGGGGGTCAAAAATGACCATAAACTTGCTTACGTAATAATTGAACGGTGGAAATTAGACATTCGGAATAAAAATTAACTATAATTGGTATAGTTAAATTTTAAGTTATTCCTTAAGAATTATAGTACTTCTCGTACTATTTTTGCGTAAGCATCTTTTTAATTTAAGAAGCTGAAAGTTGAAGGCTGTTCCAGAATTTAATTTGGTGTTGTGGAAATTGTGAAATGTTCTATTGTTTATTTATCCTAATGTTTATTTCTAAATTTTTAATTACCAGAACAATATTGGAATGAAGTAAATAATATTCAAGATTGTAACCAGCTCCTCAGCTCCTGTACTAGTACTCATTACCAAGAGCGCGAGCTAACGTTTTATTGTCCCGTGCTCGCGTGTTTTCAGTGAGTTTTTTCAAAATGTTTTAGAAAGAGAGAGATCAAAATTTGTATCAATAAAGTTTGTCAGTCTTTTTACTGGCCTGTAGTTTTATTTCGGAAAATAACCCCAAGAACCTGAGGTTAAGAGAGACGGGAGAGTTCAGGACGGAAAGCTCCCGTTACAAATTGGCGTCCCAACGAGTGGCTTTTCAAACTACAGTTCCAGTAAAGGGAGTATCTAATGGAGTCATCTACTCAGACTAAAGATAAGTGAAGTCATCTACCAAAGATGAATTTTATGGTTATTGTTTTAAGTCATCCTGACTTATAATGTTGAGTGTAGAGTTTTGTTAAAGTACCAGTATAGTTACTGAAGGATTAGTTTCCTAACTTTGAAGAAAAGCAGAGTTTTAGCATTAGTAATATTTGAAGGTATTAAGGGTCGTATAGGGAAAAATTAAATAGAAATGGCATACTTCGGAAGAGGGAAGAAAATTGATATGATAGCGTTATGTGAAGAATTGGAGCTGGATGTAAGTGAGAAGATGACAATGGTAGAGCTAAAAAACTTTGTCGTAAAATCAAACGGATACGAGGAAGATTTTATCAGAGAGTTGTATCTCAATCTAGTAAAAGAAAGAAAAACCAAGGAAGCCAACCAGTTTGAGTTATACAAGTTACGGCTTCAACTTGAAGCACAGCCTCACACCGCAATGTCTTCTGAAAGTCAGATTTGTCCCACACTGATTCTTGACCAAATGGGGAAGCGTGTCCCATCAGAAACTAGGGAGCGTTTCTTCGACACATGTAGTGGGTGGGCCGCCCCAGATCATCTGGTGGAGAGGTTGGATACATGCGACGGCTTGAGAGGTCACGAAAATGATGCACAGTCGTCTGCTGATGCCAAGAGGTTTCAACCGAGGCGAGGGGAATCACCGATGGGTTTCCCGGGAAGCGATTGCGATAGAGCGGCGGATCGGCAAACTCCTGCATGCATCCCCTTTAGCAGTAGGGGGGATCCAGGGGTCCCCAGTCAAGGTAGGCGGGACTCCTGTTGCGGATGTGGAGCGCCCGGTTGCATCGGGGCAGATTGCCCCGGTTGCTCAAAGGGAGGAGAAACAGAAGTAAGCTGCATCCCACGAGAGTCTACCACAGTCTCTGCTAGGAGAATGGCCCCTGTAATCAAAACTGGCCAAACTTACTTACAACTAGGGGGAGAGGCGAGACCTCAAAATTGGATTTCTACAGTCCGAAAGGATGTTGCAGGAGTCATCGAGAGCGCACCGAATGTTGGCCCTGCATATCAAAGTAATCCTGTTCATCCCTGGTGGGACCGACGGAGACCGCAACCATTACCTCGTCTAGAGACTTTTTCCCGACGGCGACCACCACCATGGCCTCACCTAGAGATGTTTCCCGACGGCGACCATCACCACCCCTGTCATCCCGACAAAGACTACCACACCACCAATCCGTCAACCCGACGACTTTCACCAGCAGCAGAGCCGTCAACCTGGCGATGTCATGCCTAGTATCCAAGCCAAAGACCAAATTTTGTAACCAGCCTCTCGAGGACGTATGAGACTGGTTAAGGGGGAGCTTGTAACCAGCCTGTACTAGTACTTATTTCCAGCCTGTACTAGTACTCATTACCAAGAGCTCGAGCTAACATTTTATTGCCCGTGCTCACATGTTTTCGAGTGAGTTTAAAAAATGTTTTTAGAAAGAGAGAGATCAAAATTTGTATCAATAAAGTTTGTCAGCCTTTTTACTGGTCTGTAGTTTTATTTCGGAAAATAACCCCAAGAACCTGAGGTTAAGAGAGACGGGAGAGTTCAGGACGGAAAACTCCCGTTACAAATTGCAATTTGTAACGGGAGTTTTCCGTCCTGAACTCTCCCGTCTCTCTTAACCTCAGGTTCTTGGGGTTATTTTCCGAAATAAAACTACAGACCAGTAAAAAGGCTGACAAACTTTATTGATACAAATTTTGATCTCTCTCTTTCTAAAAACATTTTTTAAACTCACTCGAAAACATGTGAGCACGGGCAATAAAATGTTAGCTCGAGCTCTTGGTAATGAGTACTAGTACAGGCTGGAAATAAGTACTAGTACAGGCTGGTTACAAGCTCCCCCTTAACCAGTCTCATACGTCCTCGAGAGGCTGGTTACAAAATTTGGTCTTTGGCTTGGATACTAGGCATGACATCGCCAGGTTGACGGCTCTGCTGCTGGTGAAAGTCGTCGGGTTGACGGATTGGTGGTGTGGTAGTCTTTGTCGGGATGACAGGGGTGGTGATGGTCGCCGTCGGGAAACATCTCTAGGTGAGGCCATGGTGGTGGTCGCCGTCGGGAAAAAGTCTCTAGACGAGGTAATGGTTGCGGTCTCCGTCGGTCCCACCAGGGATGAACAGGATTACTTTGATATGCAGGGCCAACATTCGGTGCGCTCTCGATGACTCCTGCAACATCCTTTCGGACTGTAGAAATCCAATTTTGAGGTCTCGCCTCTCCCCCTAGTTGTAAGTAAGTTTGGCCAGTTTTGATTACAGGGGCCATTCTCCTAGCAGAGACTGTGGTAGACTCTCGTGGGATGCAGCTTACTTCTGTTTCTCCTCCCTTTGAGCAACCGGGGCAATCTGCCCCGATGCAACCGGGCGCTCCACATCCGCAACAGGAGTCCCGCCTACCTTGACTGGGGACCCCTGGATCCCCCCTACTGCTAAAGGGGATGCATGCAGGAGTTTGCCGATCCGCCGCTCTATCGCAATCGCTTCCCGGGAAACCCATCGGTGATTCCCCTCGCCTCGGTTGAAACCTCTTGGCATCAGCAGACGACTGTGCATCATTTTCGTGACCTCTCAAGCCGTCGCATGTATCCAACCTCTCCACCAGATGATCTGGGGCGGCCCACCCACTACATGTGTCGAAGAAACGCTCCCTAGTTTCTGATGGGACACGCTTCCCCATTTGGTCAAGAATCAGTGTGGGACAAATCTGACTTTCAGAAGACATTGCGGTGTGAGGCTGTGCTTCAAGTTGAAGCCGTAACTTGTATAACTCAAACTGGTTGGCTTCCTTGGTTTTTCTTTCTTTTACTAGATTGAGATACAACTCTCTGATAAAATCTTCCTCGTATCCGTTTGATTTTACGACAAAGTTTTTTAGCTCTACCATTGTCATCTTCTCACTTACATCCAGCTCCAATTCTTCACATAACGCTATCATATCAATTTTCTTCCCTCTTCCGAAGTATGCCATTTCTATTTAATTTTTCCCTATACGACCCTTAATACCTTCAAATATTACTAATGCTAAAACTCTGCTTTTCTTCAAAGTTAGGAAACTAATCCTTCAGTAACTATACTGGTACTTTAACAAAACTCTACACTCAACATTATAAGTCAGGATGACTTAAAACAATAACCATAAAATTCATCTTTGGTAGATGACTTCACTTATCTTTAGTCTGAGTAGATGACTCCATTAGATACTCCCTTTACTGGAACTGTAGTTTGAAAAGCCACTCGTTGGGACGCCAATTTGTTTCCAACAAATTGTTTGTTTGTTTATTTTCCGAAATAAAACTACAGACCAGTAAAAAGGCTGACAAACTTTATTGATACAAATTTTGATCTCTCTCTTTCTAAAAACATTTTTTAAACTCACTCGAAAACATGTGAGCACGGGCAATAAAATGTTAGCTCGAGCTCTTGGTAATGAGTACTAGTACAGGCTGGAAATAAGTACTAGTACAGGCTGGTTACAAGATTACATTTAATCCATAATTACAATACTAAATAGCTCAATACTTTTTAAAACTACTACATAAAAAGGAAAAATAATATCTAATTTAAAATTAAAGAATTGAACTAAATATTTGCTGTTTAATAAGATCTTCATTTACTTTATTATTTTGTCTGTGACTTATAACTGGATGTTTAAAATCCCCAAAACGCAACCATTTTTCACCTATGAAAATAATAACTTGTTTCACAATCTTTATTTAAGAATTTCAGCCTGCATAGCATAATCTAATTATGTAATGTAAGAGGAAGATAAAATTATTTTTCTAGGTGAACAAACAGGTTTGTCTTTTTAAGTAGTATGTCTGTTGATTTGCTGATAAAAAGACAGTTTTTCAAGTAATATATTTGAAACTTAAGAAAATAGACTAAAATAAACTTGAAAATGTGGCTTTTTTGGCCTAAAATTAGTACATCAAAAACAGCAAAATCCTTAATATAGAAAAATCCTATAATGCAACACATGCTACAAATATTAACTATCAACTACATGCATGAAGCCTGGCAAGGTTGGTCCATTTAACTTAAACTACTGGGTTAACAGTATTTGTAAATTGTTTTCTAAAACTTGTTCTTGTTTACTCCAATGTAACTACTATCGTTTCTGGCAACTCATTCCATCTTCCCTCAACCCTGTTAAAAAAAATTTCTGCTTTCCCAGTTTTAAAATGTGCCTTATTCAATTTAAATCTGTGACACCCCCCATTAAAAAGTTGAATTGAATCCCACCTATCCCTCTTTTCTTTTCTCCAGAGTGAATATGCCTTTCTGCACATAATTTAAACTGGAAATACCCTTGCCCATTTTAGTAGCCCTGTGCTGAACCCTTTCCAATTAAATCAATGTCTTTCTTCAAATATAGAGACCAGAATTGAATTGAATATTTTAGATGAGGCCTCACCAAACCTCTGTACTAAAGAACAATTATCTATGCATGTAATAAACAATTATAGAAATAAAAAAGTTGGCACAAAACCCTGCATAAAAACAGGGTAAACTGCTATGTTACCCCCCCTTAAATAACTATCTAATTTATTTAGCACTTCTCCTTAGGCCAAACCTTGCTTCCCCACATTCCCCTAGAAGGAATTTTTAGGCATAATACAATTTCCCAGAATTTGCATTGCAAAGGTCAATACAGTAGTTTGCAGTACGAGTAACACAGCATCTGCCACTCTCCATTTCCCCCGCAAAATAGACATGCAGCCACCTTTTCCCATAGTTTTACCCATAATTTGTAATATGAGGAAAAACCTAGAGAATCTGTATTATGTAGGAGTGTCTGCTGCTCTTTTAAAAGTGTCCATCCTTTTGATCATCCTTATAATTTAAAAATAAATTTAGAAATGAGTGACATGAAATAAAAATGAGTGAAAACTAAATTTAAGAGGCTTTTTAAAGTAATTGGTTGAGGTATATAATTTCAAAGTTACAATAAATATTATTTATCCAGTAACTCCCCAAAACAGCTAATTTTCTGATCTTTTAAGAAATTATTAAATTTTTATCGTTCTGCAGGCATTTCCTTCACAAAACATACAAAGCACCCAATGTTATATGAATCACATGCTGAATAAAATGCATTGCACATCGAATATTGTTTTGTGAATTGTGCAAGTGTTTAAAAAAGATTTTCCCATTTGAGACATGTGATAAATCGAGAGTTATCATGTTTGTATGTTTCTACTCACTCAAACAATAAAAACTATTTTTGAGTGAATACAGTGAAACAAGGAGCTTTAAGCATCCTATGTAACAGACATTATTTGAGACCAATGATCCTAAAATGAAATGCGGGAAATCATAAATTCATGGAACATTAAATCAGGGTTTCAATGTAAGTATTCATTCTAAATTTGGGGTTCAAAACATGGCATTTCAAAAAGTTACTGAAACTATTATGTTCAAAAAGTTCATAAATTTGCAAGATGTATTCTTAAGTTGATCCTCCTGTTATGGATTTTAAGTATTTGTTGGATCTATAGCCCAAACACCCTAAAAATTGCAACACAAAAAACCTGCTTGTATTTTAGAGTACATTTTAATGTAACGCAGATAACAGAAAAAAGGTCATAGATCATTTGTACATTTGGGCAAATTGAATGATTTATAAACAGAGCAATGTATTTTTACAAAAATCAATCGAATCACTTATTTTTTCAATACATTTAAGATACTTTATGTACAATTTATGCTGCAATACATTTTTGACTACAAAACACTCTTCATAGCTATCATGTGAACAAATACAATTTCTTTCATTTGAGAGTAAGAAGTTATTCATAATAAAAGCTTAACAAAACCTGAAAACAAACTTAAATTCACAAAAAAAAATTCATATATTACTTCACATTAACATAAATATTTAAGTACAAAAGCAGTCTAATATATTTTTGATTAAGGCAAGGAAAAAAAAAATAGAGCAGAGCTTAAATATTTGTAAATCACCTGAAATGAGTAGAGAGCATATCTCATTGAACGCTCCATAAAGCTTAAAGTTTCTAAATAAGACAGAATTAGGACTGAAGAAAACGCTAAAAATGTTTATGGATATAAAAATATTTCAGGCAGTTAAAACAGACACAAACAATTGTGCATTATCAATAATCACGAGGTAAAAGTCCATCAGAAGCTACAAAATGGTTAATAGCACTCTTTAGCGTTAAAACTTATGTACAGATGTCAGATGCTGACTATGGCTACTTAAGAAGAGGGGAAAGGAATTGTGTTTTTCCCGACCTCGAGGCAGTTCTGTTGCCCCTGAAACAAAATGGAAAACTTTTTAAAGGCAGGAATTTTAAAATACAAATAAGACAGAGTTTTAAGTCTCTTTAAGATATCAGTCTTGTGTCATACAAAAAAGCAAATGAAAGAAATTCAAGAGGATTAAAATTTGGTTGCTTCAGAAAAATCATTGTTATCAAAGAGCAGATGGGCCATTCATTCACATAATGTTATAAGATTCTTAATTCATTAGACTACTGACATTTTGTTTTAAATTATGAATTAGTTAAGAAAAAATCTAAAATTGTTTAAAAACTTTATCATATAAAAAATAACTTTTATAAAGAAGCTCAATGTGTTTTTTTGACTAATAACAAAAATACTCATACATACTACTTACTAATAAAAAGACTTACTTCATTACTAAAGAGAATTTAAGCCCCAGAAATGACAGTGAACTAATGAGGCACTTTTCAGGAATTATGATTTAATTTTCAATCGAAATCCATACAACAGTCACTATTTATTAAACAGTTTATTTGAAAATTAGTTCTCTCTCGGATTTTGGTTATGATATAAATAACAATCACCTTGGAGTCAGAGGGTTTCTCCCAACTGTGACATTTCGTTTTTTCTGGTCTGAAGATGGATATATAGGTCCTAAGCGACTCACTTTTGGAGCTGAAAATAAATCGCATTTTTAAAAAAGTATGCAAAACTTTTCATACAAACTTTATCATTTTAAAGATGTGCCACAAGCACAAGGTGGCTAAATTTTTAGAGGCAGCAAAATTATTGAATACTTGGAATAATATAATTTGTTTCACAATCTTTATTCAAGAATATTATCTTGCATAATCACCAAAGAAAAAGGGGTACTCTTTTCTATGGGTACAAGATTAGGAGAGGTGAAAATTTCCTTAGATTTAAGACATTACATCATCATTATTATTATAATGATTAAAAAAGCTCAGTAAAAGTTAATTTGATTAAACAAAAATTTCCCTTTCAATTTTAAAAAATCCACGGCAATGTGAAAAAATTCAAAATAGATTTCTAAATTGATAAGATGACAAAAAGTTTTGTACTCATTAAGTGAAAATTGCATGCAAGGACCGAGATCAGACAGAAAACAATATCCAATTGATAACATCAATTAAATCACATTACATTAGGGGAGTTGACTATCAACATTATTTAAAGTATGGAGTTGTAATTACAAAAACAATTATAGGAAAATTCAGAATTAATTTTTAATGCACTATTAGTTCATGGGAGAAAGCAATAGTCACATTATAAACTAAAATGAAAGGTAAAATAACAAAAATACAGATTTCAGTTATACTATAGCATGAAAATGTAGTTATCATTAGGCCATGAACTTATTTACCAGGAAGGCGTTCTCGATCTGGAGTTTCTAGCACAGTAGTGAACACTTCCGGCTGTTCAATGCTCAGAAGATTTTGCCACAGCTCAGTCGGTATATTCAAAAGACACTGCATGACCTAGGTAGAAACACAATAGAAATTCATCAGGTAAAGTCAGAGAAACACTAGGAGAGGAATCAAACCATACTGCCACTACACATCATGATGAGTTTACCTGGCATTGTTGCGCGGTTTCTGTCAACATGTTAGAGTCTGCAGGTTCAGCAGAGGAATATCCCACTATGGTAGGGCCAAACACTTTGGCCAAGTTTTCCAGAGGCATTCTGCAGTCTGGTGAATTGCCCACCCTACAGAAACAATCCACAGGTCAATATGCAAAATGAATAGCTTAACTAATTTCAAATTTCATGACTTAAGGGGACATGGTACTTTTTTATTACCAAAAATCGGGGGGGGGGGGGGGGGGGGATTATTAAAACTAATAATCAATATGCATTTGTCTATCACCCTACGAATTTTCTTAACTTTTCAATTGAAAATTATTCAAGTTGTAGTTAATTTCATGTTTTGATAATATATACTTCTCTTATGGCTATTGGCAACTTCAAGATTGCTTTCCTGCTAAGGATTTTTTTTTATCTATTGGACCAAATTTCTTGGCTATTGTTGGGGGCAAGTTTAACATAAGTTTGTATGGGTTTTTGGATATCCATGGTAGATTTTTAATCAGAAACAATTACAGAATTTTGAATTTTTGGCCTTTTTTAGCTAGCGATTCAAGAAAAAAAAAACATTTTTCAGTACTCAGAATGGTAAAAACCTTAAACCACTATAAAATTTTGTTATGAACTTAAAAATTTTGCCCAGAAAGGTACCATGTCCTCTTTAAATTAAAATAAAAATAGAAAAATTGACTGACCTCTGTAAATGCAGAACCAAATATGCAAGAGTCTCTTTGTTAGGCTGAGGTAATTGACACACAGCATCATACACTAAATCCAATCTCATTGATTCTTTCTTGTGGTCTGTTCAAAATAATTAGGAAGTTACACATTATTATACATTTCTAAACATGAAAGAAAACCAACTGATTGCATGCAATCACTACCCTCATTTTTACATCAAAATATGCTACAATGGCTCTTCATCAATCTGGATAATCTAAATCTGTATCTCAGACATTATTACTAGTTTCTAGTTTGTTAATTTACATGCTAACTTTTAAATTCATCACAACTCAAATATATTGTGACTGAAGCTCAATATACATGAAAAAAGAATTGACCATTAAGCTTTGGGCAATTAGGGTTAAAATTAACATCTGTTTCTTTGAGTTCTTGACACCAGACTAGACTAGAGATAACATTTTGAAAATGAGAAGTTTGTGGTAAGGATTTTTTTCAAGACCAAAAATTTCTAAACAGTTATCTGAAGTTATTAAAGTAAGTTTTAATATTATGCAGCTTAAGTATAATGACTAATGACAATATCTGCCCTTTCACTTAATTAATCTTAAAAAGGGCTTCTTAACAAATTAAACTTGAGAAAAATAAATATACAATGAGAAATGATCAACATTACAAAACAATATCCCAACCTTGAGATTATAAAAAGTGAATAAAATGAGCTTACCTGCAGCACTAACAAAAGTCTGCCAAGCAGCTCGCGTTATCAAGGAGTCTTTTAACGAACGGAGAAACTCTTTCACAGTGCCACACACAGCATGGACATCAACTTGATTCTAGGTAAATAAATGTAAATTTTAAAATTTGAAAAGACTTGGTAACACTTAACAACTTGGAAAACATTTTCTCTATCGATATTATGCTTTATTATGTATTTAAATTGTACTATTTAATTGAAAATAAGCCCTTAACGTTGAGAGAATCAACAGATACATACGAATAAATCAATGAGAAAAGTACAAAAAATACTTATATCTTTGATAGAGTTAAAATGCAAAATAATTCATTCTTAGTATATTTTTAAATATGTGTGTTTGTAGTTTTGGTTAGGGTAACTAAATAAAAGTTAAATAAGAAATACTAAATTACCAGTGCCGTAATATTTCGGCCTTTGAGAAGTTTGTCTTTCAAGTCTTTGACTTCTCTCTCGCTTCCAGATATGCGATACAGCCCGATCTCTTTCAAGCCTCGGGTTTCAATCTCATTGACGCAGTGAACGATGAGAGACGGAATCATCGGGGAAGTGGATGAGACGTAATCTGCTATCGTGCCCTAGAAACACAGATCAAGTCAGTGATCGACCCAATACAAAATTAGAATTCCTGCAAGTTCAATGGTTAGTAAAATGGTTGCACTCTAGTTCTAAGATTGCTTTAATGTGGGAAGAGGGTAATTATCATGATGTGAATAATGCATAATAAGAAAAAAAAAGTTGTATAAATTTATTGCAGTCAGGCCCATATTTAGATTAGAGCTGTCTAAGCAACAAATTTTGCACCTGAGTTTTCTGAATTCATTTCAAATTAGACTAGTTTTCCCATTTTATACTGGGAGTGATAAAGAACATTAAAAATAAATAAGAGCAATTCAATTACTGTTAGCATTGATGTGCAGTTGAAAGGATATTAAACCTATCTTAAGTGCAAAATAGACACAGATTGATGTTTGTTTTTGAATGGCAACAGAGTTAAAAAAAATACATTTCTATACGACTTTTACAATTAGGCTTGAGATATTGTAAATGTCCAAAATTTCACACTATTAATGAATGAGACCAACCACAAAAAGGGAGGGGAACACTTAAAAAAGCAAAAACAATTTGACTAATTGAGCTTTATACCATAAGCAGCAACACATGCCTGTAAGTATGACCATGACTCTGTACCTTCAAAAATTTTATGGGACATCAAATAAATCATTTAGAAAAAAAAAAGCTTTATAATTTGAGCTAAATATCATCCAATAAAACGTAATGTACACGATTTCAACGAACAGAAAAAGAAGCATGCATTACCGTGATTCCTTTAGTGGGAGTGAAAGTGACTGGGACACAAGGCAAGGGGCACTGATCCCTGCATTCGGGATGGCAAGTCACTCTGCAATCGGAACACTTCAGCGCCTGTTTCATGAACTTGATTATCTTGCCGCAAGGGTAGCATTTTTCCGTGCGGATGACCGTCTTGGAAACGAAGGCGTGGGTGCGGCTCAGTTTCCCTCCGGTGCTGTAGCGGCCAACGGGAGTCCTGTTAAGGGCAAAGTGAAATTAAAACAAGGTTGTTGTGTCGGAGGTGAGAGAAAGGTTTTAGAGTTGCCTACTAAGCTAACAGTGAAAATTTTTATGAATATAGAAACTATTCCCAATATAAGAAGAATAAAGCTTATGTTCAACTCAATGAATGCAGAGACTCCAACCTGTAATAAAAATCTTCCGTAGTATCGTAATTGTTAGGCTTCTCAGTCAGGCAGTGGACTAAATTGAAGGTAGGCATGAGAGTTTAAAAGTGCAAAGATTTATTGGAACAAATGTGAAAATAAAACTAGACCTCAATCGAGGTAAGCAGAGTAACATTACGATCAGAGTGAGCCACATACATCTCATCTCACATAAATGCGAAGCTTCAATACAACCTTATATACTTGATAAAAATCATAATAACAATAGTTGCCATTCACAAGTTACAAAAACACAAGTAATACAAAAGTCACCTCCCAGGCGGCAGTCTCAAAAGGTTGATGGCTCGAAGCCTCGAGGTTTTACCACTTTGTGAGATCACACATAACAGTAATAAACCCTTTTTATTCGGAAATCTAAAATCCTAAATCGCCCCCTATTCGGTAGGTTTTCTAATGTTTTAAGTAGCTTATTTTTGTCTTGAAAATACTTGTTCGTTTTTTTAAACAGGTTGTGGTTGTATTCCGCAACTGATAAATTCACAACACTGGGAGTTTCGATTACTGTGCAATGCAATCTGAACAGGGATTGTATCTTACATGAAATTTTTCAGGAATGGGAGTTGATAAAAGGAAGAGAAAGCTTTAAATTTTTCCAAGATCTTAAGCAAACACTGTCATTAGCTGTGATATGCTCATACATTATGCAGAAATACGTTAAATCTGCATTATTTACCCGCCACACCAGTGTTAGGAGGGTTCCAATGATCTCAGTAATCTGTAGTGTGAAAACAACCACAGAAACTACGGAGAATCTGTATCTGTAGTACTTGGAGTCTCGGTGATTGTGGAAATAATTGTTTGATAATCAACACTTGTAAAATACAGTGTAATTAATTGCCACACAATTAACATAAAACAAAATAGGGTTCTCAAAAAACAACAGAAATCTGGGGTACCCTTTTAATAAGAAATGAAAAATTACCGATTCCGAATTTAACAAAACGGGACACTTACCCTACAGACAAAGTTGAAGTTTTGTGAATCCGGACATCAAAGGTACGGGTTTTTATTTGTTCAGAATCTGAAACAAGATAGGTGACACTAGAGTGAAACACAAAACAAGGAAAAAAAACAATTGAATTCATAAACAATATTTTTTTACTTGGAAAATTTAACTGTTTGAGAGTGAAATGTTGGGGAAAAAAAAAGAAATAAATCAGTAGGATAACTAAAGATTTTTAAGGGTACTGAAATCTAGTGTTCGGCACTAGTTAACTAGAACTAGTTTCAACTAGTAGTTAACTACCGATCAACTAGTAGTTTAACTACTTTTTTTAATCAACTACTAGTTAAAACTGCTTTCAAATTTTCAACTACTTGAAAAAATTTTTTACTTACAATTTAAAAAGATATTTAAAATTTTTATCAAAGGTAAAGTTTTCAAATACCATAACCAGAAATAAAGACCATTTTTGCGCGAAGTAAAAACGTTTTTTGTGACATAGATAAGAAAGATGTATTAGAATTTTGCCAAAAAGTAGGTTATGAAATTAAATAGACTAGTTAACTACTTAGGGAAATAGTTAACTACTAGTTGCAACTAGTCCCAGGAAAAAAATAGTTAACTACTAGTTACAACTACAATTTCCCAGACTAGTTAGTAGTTAACTATTTTTTGACCACTAGTTGCCGAACACTACTGAAATCAACGTGTTAATGAGTAAGTGGTAGATTCAATCAGCTTACCTGATCTATGAACAGGCTTGGGAGTAGGCGGTATGTTATCTGGGGAGTTTGAACTTGGCTCACTGTTGCTACGGAAGGCAACCTCTCTGTTCTCGGGGGTGGTATCAATATCCATGCGAAGCCCTTCATCAGTGGATGGCACATCGAGTTGGTGGTGGCTTGACTGGAAAACATAGATGGCAGTTTAGAAATACGCTAATTTTTTAAATCAAGTTGAAGTTCAAGTTCAAGTTGAAGGAACTAACTTCCTTCCTGAGTAGTAGAGATAATGTTTAAAATAACTTCCAAACTTTTAACTCATTAAAAACATACTTGAAAAAAAAATTAAGTAGCATCTATAAAATGTCTCTTCCTTTTTAATAACAAAAGAATAATTAGGATACACCTGTGTATCAAAAACAAGAGAAAGGAATTTTAAGTCATATTCAAATTGAGTACTTTATCATGGGTGAAAGTTAGAAAAATTTTCAGAAGAGAATTAAATTAAATCATTTCATTGGAACCAATGCTTTTATGGGTTATTACCTACAGGTTAATTTTCTTTCTTGAAAAAATTGCTAGGACTGATTTCCATCTTTGGACTTTCATCCATGTTTAGCATGAAGTTTATTAAATACTAGCTGATATGCCCGGCCTTCCATGGGTGGAGTAATAACTTAATTTATTAAAAAGTTTAAGTACATTCCATGCTTTTCCTTTTGGATAAGAAGTTTAAAATCCATCCAGGTGTGAAGCAAAGCAATTTCTACAATTATCACACAATACCCATGAGAAACTAAAAAATGTTTGTTAGAAAATTAATCTCCCAAAAACTGCTAAAATGCTTGAGCTCTTGGTTAATCATGTCTTCAGGATTTTAAATAACATTTTTGATGAAGTTATTCAGTACTTAAATCATATTAATTCTTGCAAATTAAGGAAAAATTACAGATTTTTAAGTTGAAAGCATATAAAAATGATATAGACAATAGTTTTTGGTTTGCTAACTAACTTTCTTAAAAAACTACCATCAGGTACAGTAGAACCTTGATAGAGGGACCCTTTTTGAGACCAAAAACATATGGTCGTTTTAACAAATAAAATTATTGGTACTAATGCAAGGGTCGCTATACTGGAGGGATGTAGTTAAGAGGTTTTACTGTAATTTCATCTTATTTTGTATCTGTTTCCATGGAGACTATTTTTCCAACAATGTTATTCCATAATTTTATTTATTTTAAAATGAAATTAAGTATCAAATTAAAAAATTATGTTTTAAAAAATGCAATGATCTAATTCTTAATGATAAACTCTTATGATAATAACATAATTTATAGACTTCAATCTAGTTATTATTTAAAAATCTTGTTATTTTGTAGTATGTTTTCTTTGTAATAATATCTTTTCTCAAGAAGAAATAAAGCTATTTCAGCGGACCTGGAAAAAGTGGCCGAACCTCCGAACCTGGTTCGGGGGAACACCCTGCCAGCTCCATAGGAGCAATGCATTAGGTTCAGGTAAATTTTATTAGGTTTGGGGGAAGGTTACAACTTTTTCCAGGTCCGTATTTCAGCAAAAAGGATCAAGGAACTTTCGGGTTTTAGAACTTTGAAACATAGCCTATGTGTTTTTTCAGTACTTACGTATTATCCCGTCGACCGGTCAGCGGCCGGCTAATTCAGCGGCACAGTAATAGTAAAGTCAATGGGGTTTGATAACGTTTTCGGATTAAGCGTCACGGTCGACGGGATAATACGTAAGTACCGTTTTTTTCTTGCATTTTTTACAAATGTTTACCAAGTTGGTGCAGATTGGAAGAAAATTGTAGATTTGTATGAAGACAAATACACGCACAAACCCACATATTGACTTTTATTATACAAGATAGATTTTTAGTCAAAACTAGTAAATGTTTAGAATTGGTTTGAGATAGTTTCTAAAAGGTGTGCGAATACCAAATTTTAGTTAACAATTACAAAGGTTAACATTTAAGAACAAAGCTCAATTTATTGCAATTTCTATGAATGATGGATTTAAAATAAATAATTTAGTGAACTAAAGTTGATCTTGGAATTTATAAATATACTTCAATTCAAAGATATACAGGTTTATATCAGAGGAAAAAAACTTAAAAGAATCATATTTTATATGTAATTAAGCATTAAATTTTCTTGAAGAGGTAAAAAATACTTCAAGCTTTTAAACAAATATGTATCACAACTTTCCTAATTATCACTAGAATTTCAAATGGAAACAAGAATTATATATCATATCACATACAATGTAAAAGATAAGGATAAACATTATTTTACAGTCATGCCAGTTTTATAAACGGGACACACTGATACCCACTTCCGATTTTTTCCGTTTTTGATGAGGATCTCCAGAACTTCGGCGACCTTTAGAACGCCTCTTCTTGCGCCTGGAAACATTTAGGTCGAAATCTTCATCTGTTTCATCAATGTCAGATGCAGATAGCAGAGATCCTATTGATTCTTCTATAGTAGTCAATCTAAAAAAGGCACAATCATGTTAAAAGTGTGCATGAAAGTTTTTACAGTTGTAAAATTAGATAGATTTTCCAGAACTAATTTCAATATAGTCAATAACTTTGATAAACATTTAACAATTTGATGGCATCATCTGATAACTTGAATTTACCAAAAATACAATATGAAAGATCTGTGTAACATATTCACACCAATAGCAGTGAAAGACAGATCAGAGAGTTAGGTGAACCAAAAAAGCTGCACTTTCAAAAAACCAGATCCTTTGATGTCCAAAAGAGGGTTACTGCAAACATAGGTAACTCTAAAAGAAGTAACCCTATAAATTTTTGTTTCACTTTACAATTTACTTCCTCAATATAAAAATAGAAAATCACTTCATTGCTCAAGTCAAAACATGCAATAACAACACCTGCAAAATTGATTGGGAGTGGTCCACATCTTTAACATACTGATACATAAAGTAACAAACAGAAACCAGTTGCCATCTGAACACCTATTGTTTAGTTTAGCTGCTTATTAAAATTAACTCTAATAGGTCATTCACAAAAGTGTTTTTTAACGACAAAATTAGTCTTGTACTGTATATTCTTCAAGTCCGAGTTGTGAAGTTATCAGATAATGGCAGTGAATTGAAGAAAAAAATCATGCTAATCATCAAAAAGTTCAGATCCGAAGATTTACTGTAATATATGAGCTGCCCAGGATGAAAGTGGTATAAGTCCAAAAATGACAAAAGTTGAGTTAAGAGTGGATTTGGATAGAGTTTTAGGTCCTTTATTTAGTGTAGCTGTTTGCAAAGGAAAAAGTTGATTTGTTGGCCCGTGAGAGCGACTCAAAAAATGACTACTAACGCGAACGGCCGTTTTCGTCAGGATGAAAGTGGAATAAGTCCACTGCTCCGCTTCGTTCAGTGAATTTGTTTTGATAAGAGAAACCCCAAGGACATTCGCACAACTGCAAAGGCGGGGCCCGTGCGATTATGAAAAAGCGTCTTACTGGAGAAAATTTTATTTTTGTTAACTTTAATTACAAATTTATGGATGACCCCTTTTTGTAAATAAATATCCGAAAATAAAATCAGCGCTTCATTAGATTAGGCGGGAAAGCTAAGCTTTAATCCTTTAATCGTCATAGCTAATACAGACGCCTTTTTGAAGTCAATATCTTGTATGTATTTTAACAACCATTCTATATAAATTACAGTTTGCTAGTAACTTAAGGTATTGATATTGGTTTTGGGATAAAACTTAGTAAAATGTTTGAAGTTTATTTTTTTAAATTTAAAATTTTTAAAAATAAAAATTTATGGTTAATTTTTTTTAATGTTGTAAAATATAATTTCATTAAATTAAATTTCCATTTCCTTACTCAAAATCAATCAATTTGATATATTGCTCACCTATCTATCATAAAAACTGCAAAACTTTATAATCGGCGGCCATCTTGGACGCCATTTTAAAAATCGCATCGATAACAAGTTTTTTTTTTTTAAAAAAAAACGAAAACCTATTTTAATTTAAACCTTAGCTTTAGTTAAAGCAAACAGAAAATATAAACTAGAGACATATCAAGCGAAGAAAGTTTCTCGGTCGCCATCTTGAATATGACCCCCCAAAATGGGTTACATAAAATTTTACAGCAAAATTTTCGTATTCTATGCAGCAAAATCTGTGGAACAGAACATAAAAATCTAACTTCACTAACCAGTCGCTCAGAACGCTATATTTACTACATCCCAATACCCATCTTTCCTTCCCGAAACCCATCAATCTGTCAGGATGAAAGTGGTATAAGTCCATTAAAGCTAATTTAAAGCACTTTCAGTTAAAATTTGATAAAAGTTGATCCGCAGCAAAAATTGTGTCCCTGCCTAAAGACAAATCCACCCCACAAAGTAAAAATATAAGCAATCCTGAATTTTTAGCACAGGTTTTTAGAAAACCTTCAATTACGCAAAACGAAGTTCAGTGGACTTATACCACTTTCATCCTAACCAGCTCATATAATGCAGGTCAATTTTGGTAGAGTTTATCAGCACATTCATAAAAAATGTACTAACAAAATGGCACCTTCACAAAAACTCTTCTAAAATTACTATTAAATTATATGAATTGTTTATATTTAATGGGAGTATTTAAGTTGCTATAAAACTAAATAAAAAAGTAATTTAAAAAGCTGCTACAATTTTTCACAAAAATTAAAATAACATGAAATTTTTTCACAAGAATGGGGGTTAAGTTTAAAATCCTGGATTGATCCTTGTAATGAGCCACTTACTTATTCGCTTCGCCAGAATGTCGAGCAATAGTGTGGCTGCTTAGCATAAAGAGCTTCTCCTTCGTTTGGTTATCAATGTTAGTTCCATCGGTTAAAAGAACCTCCTTGATAAGGGCTATTTGCCTTTCCTAGAAATTGTATTACCAGTTAAATAACTAAAAGAACATGCTTAAACAGTTTTAGAAAGGTGGTTTAAAAACCTGAAGAGGATAGGATTTCATTTCTGCTAAGTTCAATGCACTTCAAGTTTTCACAAAAGTATTTCTTTAAAGCACAACAATTAAGTACAATGCAAATTAGCTGGTTGATTTGGGTTTTATGGAGCAAGGTCCCAATACAGCCATAATGCACCAGTCACAAGGATATAAATTCTTTGCTATTACATAAAGTTACAGCATTAAAGATATACTTTTTATTTAAATTAAAATAAGTTTTTTGCAATTAAAGTTTTCATAACTCTTTAAATTTATTATTTCTTCAAAATTATAAAACTTAACACTTTAATTCCTTCCAGTACAAAATTCTGCAGAAATAATTAATAAACCCCAATAAAGCAATAAAGTAAAAAACTTTTTTTAAAACTGTCTAGAAGACACCATTTAGTTATGTAATATTACTAGATGCAGCATTGGCTAATGATTAAAGGCTGAATATAAGGAGTTTTTAAACTATTCTCATATAATTAGAAACACATTGCCGAAAAATCTCCAAATAATAAGATTTGTGTTAAAAAAAACCCAACTGCACTCATTACTTAATGTCTTGAATTACTTTAAGTTATCTTATGTTTAGATAGCCAAACAAAAATAAGATTTACCATGGAGCTTTTCTCTCTTTCAAGCTTCTTTCTCTTACCGACTTCTTCTTCAATTAGGTTTCTGAAATAAAACACAGGTAAAAAGTCTAGTAACATCAACCTTAACAAACTCAACGGGATGGATTCCTAAACAATGATGCAGAATATGTCCAAAAGATAAAAAAAACCTAATGGCCCACCTCATGTGTTTCATTTGAAATTCAAATCTGTTTTTCTCTGCTTCTAGACCGGTAATTTGAGATTTCAACTTCTGCACCTGAGCCTCAGCGTCTTTCCACTTGCTAACCAGTTTCCTTTGAGAAACGACAAATTTCTTGAAATCTGTAACAAAAAAAATTAGGACCTAAGTTTTGTTAACTTTTATATTAGGTATAAGAGAAAATCCTGAGTAATAAAAATATTATTTCAGGGAATTCATCTCTAACATAATAAAGCATTGCTAAAAATCTTTTAGATTCCAAGATAGATATTATTCAGTTATCAGTCATGGTGAAAATCACAAGCATATTTTAGAACTTCAAATACAGTGCAACTTGGATAAATTGAATGTCTTTAATACAAAGTATTCTCTTGGCACCTTGAATTTTCTATTAAATCAAATCAATATTATTTTTGATTATTCAATACTAAAATTTGTTAATTCAAAATTTTTTCTGTAATCATTACTAAATTCAAAAGAGTATCGTCATAACTATTCCAAGAGAGTGAAGATTTTCCATGTCTTTGTGTAAACCCTGCATTCAGAACAAGAATTTATTGATTCCTGAGGTTGTTAATAGGTTGAAAGACAGAAAACAATATTTTCTAACATTCAGTGAATATTTCTTTCAAAGTTTTTCAGTGGTCCCTTCAGATTTGATTTATCTAGGTTGCATCTTATTTAAGTAACAAAATTTTTATTGGGTTTAATTCCGTTATCTATCCTTTAAAAAATTGCCAAGCTGTTTTGAGTAAAAATATCACCTGTTTTAATTGTTATTCTTATTATAACAGTATATTTTAATGAATTACAGGGGTGGAAAACCAAAAATTCATTTTTGGAGCAGCTTTAGAGCAGTTTTGGAGAAAGGCTAATCAATTTTTGGAGCATTTTGGAGCAAGGCTAATCAATTTTTGGAGCAGTTTTGGAGCACCTATTACTGTTTTCGTATCAGGGTATGAATTGCATTTTTGCAGCACCTTTTGGTGATTTCGTATCAAGCATTTTTGTAGCATTACACTTTCATGTTAATTCCCAGAGCAAAACGAAACTTTCGCGAAAGTCACGATTTTCCCACAATAACTCGTGATTTTTCTTGGAAATAGTCTGGAAGGTAAAAAATAGTAGGGATTATCTGGAAAAATTGCAGGTTGTGCATCCCTATTTTAGATGGAGGCTCATATTTTGTAGAGAAAATTCCGCGATTCCGCGGATGGTAATCATGATGGCTGAAGATTGGCTCACTCCCTGTTGGTAGGATTTTCAAAATTTGAATCAAATTGAACGGAAAATCATGTTTTTGGAGCAGTTTGGCGCAAAAATGTGAATTTTGCTGGTTTTGGAGCAGATTGGAGCAAGGCATCCATTTTGGAGCAGTTTGGCACAGTTGGAGCAGATTTTCCACCCCTGGAATTAGCAATTTATGACAATATATGTTATTGGATGCTTAAATAAGCTTAGTGACAGTTGTTTACAGTTTTTGGCAATATTTTTTATCAGCTTGGCAATACCTAGAAGTCTGGGCATCACCAACCTCTTGCTTAGTTATATATATATGTGCTAAAATTATGATTTTAAAAAATCCATGGGAAATTCTTTAGAAATAGTCCTCCAGTAGCCATGTTTACCCACAGCCCAAATGATGACAACACTACATATGCATGTTGCTGTGATTACACATGACTGGAGGACTCTTTCTAAAGCTGTTCCAATCTACGTACCTTCTTCGCATCCAGCAGTAAGGACACTGGTATACCTGCACAAATCATCAAATTGTGCTACCAATGACATTTTTGGCATGTGTGAAGAAGCCATCATCTATTTAAACAGAAAAAATAAGTTTCATGAAGCAAAAACAGCAGTCTATTCAATCAGAAATTACGAAATAAATTAGTGTGCAAACTTCAAAGTTAAAATATGGGGGAACGTGCACAGAGAAATATCCTAACAGAGGGTCCACGGGGCTATTTTCAAATGTGTTACTGATGTGGGGCGCCACACTAGCTTCTGGAACGTATGCCGGCTGCTTAAAACTCTCGCTAAATTAGAACTAGGCGCAAGCGTAAAAAGGTGTTTTTGATCTCCCATTGGCAGCCGGCGAACGATCCAGACGCTAGTGAGTTTAGTGCGATCCCAGCGCCAAAATTCTCCCAACCTGTAACAATATGTCATGCTTTTTCGATTTTTATTATGGCCTATGGCCGTGGACTCTGTTCTAGTACTCTGTGGGAAAGTGCACCATCTCACTGTTAATAGAGTGCCAAGTAAAATATTGTTTGTATTTCTTCGCCAGGCGGTTAGTGTAATCCTAAACGAGCCAGGCCATTCTCTCCCTAAAGTTGAGGAGGTAGAGTCAAACCGGTTAGTTCTTGCCAATACCTACCCCACCTCCCTTCTTCCTCGGAAAAGAAGGTGCTTAAGTAGCCAAACTTCCAACCCTGATTTCCCACTTTCATTACTACAACCAGGTGGAACTTGTTTATGGCATTGCCAACTATGGTGATAATTCTTTGTCTAGCAACCCAGCGGACATACTGGATTAAGATGCCAAGAAGAGTGGCACCTGGTTGCAATAATAGCACCGATTTCCCGCACCCCTACTGGAACTTGGATTTCCCCATTCGCAACCGCCAAGCAAAGAAATACAGACAATAGTGCTACACAATAAATTTGAAAACATAAAAAATAAACATCAAGTCCCTGAATAATTTAATTCAGTTAATTAAAAGTTAGAAAGAGATGCTACATAAACAAAAGGGAATGCCTATTCACTTTAAGACAAAACTAACCCCCATATAACTGAGAAATGCAAGAAACTAAGCACGATCAAACACAAAATAATGGAATAAACAATTTAACTTTAATTATTGTTAGTATCAAAGCAGATGTTTCAGCATTATAAATTGTAAACAAAAAACAAAAATAATTTTCTTCAGATAATCAAATTAGTTTTACAATGATTACGTTGTTTGGTTGAATACATTAAAACTATGACGATATTGAATTGGAGTTAAAAATGAAATTAAACAAAGAAATGAACAACACATTCAAAAATTTTACAACTACCCAGAAATGTCAGTTACAACAAACACACTTACTTACTAGATTCTAAAAACACGAAGGGAACTTCTAGATATAACTCCAACACATATAAAATAAGGTGCAAATACTATTACATCACAAAAAATCAATTAAAAACTGAAAAATCAATATAAAATTCAATGAAAGAACGAACGAGATTTTCAAATTTTGTAGCCGATCTTTTTTTTATTTTTTGTTGATGTGTCACAGTCACAGTTACTGAAAATGTGCAGAGTTTCAAACGTTTCAAAGGTTTAAAAGTATTGAAAGAATACTTTTCTATTTTATATTATTTTAATATAGTACTTTATTACCAAAAAAAAAGAGTTCATTACAGATTCCCTCCTGTTTTCAATTTTAAAAAAACTCTTTAATCTTGCTAATTCTAATTTCAACAAGCTATTTCTGTCACCAACTGTAACTGTAATGTCTATTTTATTTACAAACAAAACTGTGTTAGTGTTTTGATCGCACATTCGGCTCATTGCGATTTATTAACGAAAAGAAGTGTTTATCATATTAAATTTGTTTTTAATTTTACAAATCATATATTTACTATCAGTATTTAAAAATGAGGGCATTGGCATACGCCCCACAGGCTTGGAAGTCTCTTAATGGCATTTTTTGTGTTTATAAACCACCTCAATATTTTACCCCTATAGTGCGGAAAGCTTTAAAAACTAATTTATGTAAAGGTACGTATTCATGTGATTAAATCGTTGAGATCATAATGATTTTAACGGAGATAAATTGTATTGGAAGATATTTCGGTAATCCCCCACAATCCGGGTCTTGGCGAAGTTTTACTTTTCCAAAGCTTTTTATATTGGTAATTGAACAACTCAAATTCTACTGAACTGAGTTGCCAGAATCCACTATTTTATCCCCACTCTTGGTGCCAGCCCCGAATTCTTTGGATTACCCAATATTTCAATGTACAAAGTAGGTTTTTCAAAAGTGTTTTTTTTTTTAAGTTAAAGTGGTAATTTTGTGTTCATTAAAAAGTAATTTACCAAAAGATATCTTATACTTAAATTAGAGTCCACAGGTAATCCTAAGAAACCAGGCCTGGCAGTGACTCCAAAAATTGCGATGAAATAGTGGAATTTGGCAACTAAGCTCTTTAGAAATTGAATGGCTTCTCACAAATAATTGGCATTAGCAACACCAAATTACGCCAAAAATGTTGCCTAGGCACAGTTTCTTTGGGTTTACAAATTCCACTCATACTAAGTTTAAAATTGTTAGCACTGTTCAATGTCCTATAGTTTGTTCTGCAATGTATATAACCATTGCTTAAATGGTGACAATGGCATCACTAAATATGTTTTGGTTTTCTTAATACTATAACTTATTTTTATGATGAACTTGATATAATCTTAAAAGTGCATCATTGTCACCATTTGAGTCTTGGTTAAATATGGTGGTCGTAAACTAAAAACATTAAGAGAATGTCCACATTATGTGAAATCTTAAAGGGGGAAGGAGGTCGAGCAAAATCTCACTATGGGGCAGGAGGGATAAAACAGCTGCATGTAAGACTTTTAAGCATTTTCTCATTAAGTTGAAAAGTTTGATTTCAAAACCCAAAGAGAGAAATCTGTTGTTTCAGCAGGTTTAATCCTGGCGGTTTAACTTTGAAAAGTAATTTTGGTTCTCTTAAGGTGGATACAAATTAGAGCCGAGCGCCTTAAGCGAGCGCAGAGCGTGTTTGCGGCTGTTCGCATACGGCGCTCGGCTCTAATTTGTGTCCACCTTTTTGTATTAGCCCATTGACCATTCAGGAATGCCAAATTCAGCGGCAGTCTATGACATTTGTTTTCAGATTCAGCAGCACACTTAAAGGGATAATACATACAATGGATATCCCATTAGGGCATTTGCATAAACGGACTTTATCTATGATAATGTTTACTTGTTTGGATCTCTGTTATTGCTATTTAAGATTGTATGAATGTTCTGTGCAAATAATCACTATTTTGTTTTATGAAAGATCTAAATGAAATGAAAACTCGTCCACCTCAACAGCGTGTGGAACTGAAGGGCTCGGTGGTTTCTGGCGAACCACTGTCTGTTGAAATGGTACCAAATTATGCAGATCATGTGCTAGGTAAAACAATTGAATTCTAATTTTATACTTCTGTTGGGTGGGTAATTAAGACCATCATGGGTTTTTAACACCATCTGAAAAATCACTACTTCTCTTGTTAAGAGCTTGAGAGAAATTTAAATAACTGGATAGTAGAAAAAGTGTTTACTCATATTGCCTCTCCAGAAAACAATGATGTAACCATCACTACAACCACTCAGAATTAAATCAAAGGAAGTTGCAATTCAACTCAATAAAGCACATTGTTAGATCTAATGACTCATTCCTTAATTTAAATAAAAATCACTGAAAACTTCCTTATTTGGCTATACTATGGCATAGTTTTTAAAGTATGATGATTACTAAACCTGCTGTTTCAATGTTGTTCTTGCTAGGAGGTGTATATATTTAAAATGTATTGAAAGTTTTGTTTAAAATCTCAACTCTTAGATAACATTTTGTTTCTTTAATATTTTTGACAATTTAGGTTTTCATAACACTTCACATGATTAAACCTATTGAATTTAAAGTACAGAATAGTCCCGATTATCCAAGTTAATGTGGACCAAACCCAACTCAGATATCAAAACACTTGATTAAAGCAAAAATTGTAAATAAGGTCGTAAGGATGGTTTTAATGTAAAAGTTATAAAATGCTCCGCATGCAATTCATATTGTTAGCATAGTTCTTTTTCTTTTACTTTAAAATCCTTAATCCTTTTTTGTTTTAAGCTACTTTGGCATTAATTGTAGCCTTAATGTTTCACCATTTTTTTAAGTAACAGGATTCTAGGAAAATTTAATAGCTCAGTAAATGCGGAAACTCTGATAAAATTGGGGCTGATAAAATGAGATTTTACTCGATTGAAAATGAAATTAGTAACATCAAAGCATTTTAAAAATAATTGAAAGGATATCTGAGCTTGTTAGAATAACATGTAAATTTTTGGTTTTCTTTTTTTTTCAGTTTCAGGACCGCGTTATCAAATTCAGGATATACGATTGTTTTGTATTTCTTCTTTAGGAAGATACACCAGTGGGGTTCAACGTAAGTAAACTTGATGAATTTATTTTTAAACATCTAAAGTTGATCTAGATTTTTTTTTAAATTAGTTCTCTAAACCAAGTAAAGCAGTTTATTTTGGCCTTTTAAGTTAGTTTAATGATATACATATTTTAATCTTATATGGCAATGATTGCACTCTCACCATGTTTTATTTTCATTTAGCTTTAGCTATAAATGATGCATGTGGAAGACGAGTTCTCCCAATGAACAGCTATCTTCAAAAATATGAAATTAAAGGGCTGTTTGGCAAAGCATCAAATAACTATATGGCTGACGGCATTATTAGAATGAGATCAACATTTTGTAAGTATACTTTGGTTTCTACTATTAATCAAAAACACTAATTTTTTATTTGGTGTCTTCATTAATATTTCACTATACAACTTTCTACATAAAATAATCTAGTCAGGGATTTGCATTCAGTTTAGTATTGTCAATTTTAATATTTGCAAATGTTTATTATTAAATAAAATCTTTCATTTTGCACACATTTAGAGAAAAAAAAATGAAAGCTAAAAACAAACGCAAGCCATATTTCAGTTGCAAATGTATGAAAAGAGAAAATTTATGACAAAGAAAATTAAGTTTCAGAATATATTTTCAATTAAAATTATCTTGTTCCAGACTATTTTGTATAAAATGTGCAACTTTGTTATCATAAAAAATTAAAAAGGAAATGGTAGTGCTACATTCATGGTAGTTAAACCTGGTGTTATGTTACTTTCTGCAATGAGTATTGATTTTGTTTAAATTTTTAGCTCATATCCGCCAAAATCAATTGGATCGACTACTGTCATCTATCCAACTTTCTCATCAAGCTTTAGCCTATCAGTAAGTAATTTATACATCAATAAGTTATCCCGTTAAAAATAAATAAAACTATAAATTCATTTAAGGAGGAGCAGGAATGTCTCTTTTAGTAAAAAAGCTAATAGGATGTTGGGATACATTAAAAAAACTGTTTCTTCAAGGTCCGGAAACATTATTTTGCCATTATATAGAGGCTTGGTAAGGCCTCATCTCGAATATGCTGTTCAGTTCTGGTCTCCATACTTAAAAAAAGATATAGATTTAGTTGAAAGGGTTCAGCATAGGGCTACTAAATTGGTCAAGGGTATATCTAGTTTTAGTTACGAGGAAAGACTTAAGAAGTTAAATATGTTCACTTTAGAGAAAAGAAGGGCTAGAGGGGATTTGATTCAACTTTTTAAAATGTTAAAACAAGGGGACACAGAGGGACTAGATTTCTGTACGGGTAATAGAACAAGGGGTCACAGTTTAAAATTGAATAAGGCAAGTTTTAAACGGGATTGTAGGAAGCATTATTTTTTTAATAGAGTAGTGGATAAATGGAATGCATTACCTGAATCGATAGTTAACTCAAGTGGGGTGGACGAGTTTAAAAGAAAATTAGACGAATACTGGAAATCGGGGGGAGGTTGAATTGAATAGACTGGATCAACCTTGCTGGGCTTTTAGCCTGTAGTTGATCGACTATATTTGTAATGTTTTAATGCTTTTTATAGCTATGCTGGAGTTGATATGAGCAGTCAACAAGCATATGATCTTGCCAGCAAAGGAACCGTAAGACCACACACCAAATCTAAACCTCTCATCTATGGACTGAAGTGCATCGACTTCAATTTGCCAGAATTTACTTTAGGTGCGTTTATATTTTGCTTTATTCAGTGCAACTTGTGTAACTCAAATTTCTTTAATTCAAAGTTTTCTGTTGATCCCTTTTGAACTTTCTATTAAATCAATGTTAAAAAAAATCTTGGGTGATTAGCAGTTCAACTTCTTTAACCCTTTCGATCCTGAGCTGCCCGAGATTACCATTGAATCCTGTGTGAAATTTGGGGCAGCCAGGACTGAAAGGGTTGATTTAAATTTTTATCAAGGAATTTTGAAATCATAACAATTTTCTTGCCAATCATTGTTATAAAATCATTACCAAAAAGAATATAGAAACTTTTCCCAAGAGTTTTAGAATGAACATTCACTGTGTATTTTTGAAGATAATTTTACAATTTCTGAGTAAAAAAGGCTGCTGATAAGTTGAAAGATAGAAAGTAATCATATCAACTATTCATTGAATCTGGAATTTCATGTGGAAGCTGGAACTCCTTTAATTCAAAGTTTTTCAGTGGTCCCGTCAGCTTAGAAACATCAAAGTTGCACTGTAATTTATACTAGGTTTCCCTAACTTGATTAGACATTAAACCTTATTTAAAAATTAAGTTATTCTATTAAGAGATTCAATATGATGGAACTATTAGTTTTAATAAAATTAATTATAATTAATCAATTAAACACTACACTCTTTTTCATAATCAATTTACACTGCCATAATCATCTTTATTCATTTGATAACTAGACAGAAAACTTTTAATCTTAAAACCAATTGCTTCCTCTCCCTTCAAAATTTACCAATCCTTTTCAAAGTAAAATTATATTGTTTTTTTTTTAAAGCAGA
Source organism: Tetragnatha montana (assembly GCA_963680715.1). Classification (NCBI taxonomy): domain Eukaryota; kingdom Metazoa; phylum Arthropoda; class Arachnida; order Araneae; family Tetragnathidae; genus Tetragnatha; species Tetragnatha montana. Next base: position 48,260,814 of record OY796685.1, read on the forward strand.
AAAAAAAACAGATATTCGTGTCAAGAAGGTTCCCTAGATAATTTTTCCATCAATAAAAGTTTATTGGATGTTATTTGCAAAGCCCATGTACTAGCTAATAATGTTTTTATTTGTTTTTCAGAAGTTCATTGCATTCATGAAACTGAAGAACACTTAGGTGAACTAATACATGAAATAGGAGTGTTTCTCAAAAGCAGTGCTCTCATCACTCAGCTTCGACGAACTCAATTCGGACCTTTCACCATCGACCACGCACTTCTGCGCAAGCATTGGAACCTCGAAAATGTGCTGAACAACATTACTTTATGTAAATCTGTAATAGGTGACAATCTAGCACCTAATTCTGCACACTTCAAACCTATAAAATCATCAACTTTGAAAGAAATATTAGAAAATCAACAGGAGAAGGCTAGGGATTATTTTTTGTAAGTTACTGATATAGGTAATAAAATGTACATACTTTTTTTATTGGAAATAACTGATAGTAGTTATTTTTCTCATGTGTTGGTGTATAAACAATTGGGTGAAGTAGGGATGTTAAAGTAAAATGAAATGTAATACAACTACTGGTATTTTGCATACTGGTTTAAAAATTAAAAGTCTTCTAGTCAAAAGAAAAGTTGAAGTCTATCAAACATTTAAACTTGCTTTCTTTGAAAAACAAAACTATGTTTCAAATAAAAGAAAACAAGAAGTCTAAGGTGATCTGGACATTGTTAAAGGTTAAAAAGTGATTGTATTTCCAAACTTTCAAAAGTAAATATTAGGTATTCTACAAATACCAAAAAGTGGTTTAGTACTGAGAAAAACAAGTCTAATTATGGCTGGAGACGTTTGATCAAAGATTGAAAATCAATGGATTTTAGACCAAAACAGATTTTGCATTACTCCTTAAATAATAGTTTACTACAACAGTTTGTATCATGTACTTATCTAAGAGTATTATTTGGATTAATATATTACACATAGTATATTTCAATTCTGACTTAAACATGTGATGTTAAATCTAGACAAATGAGAGAAAACACTGAGAAGCACAGTCCCCAAAGATTTAGATAAACATAATTTTATATGCACTTTCACATTATGTACATGCGTCACATAATAAACAGTGTACTAGATGATGAAGTACTTAAGGAATGTTTCCTTTCTTTTCATGAAAAAACTTTGCAAAAGTTTGTGAAACAATCACTGGAAAGACGAGGGTTGCATCTGCATAAACCTAGAAAAAAAATTAAACTCATAAGCACAAAATTTTCAAAAATTGTTAAATGATAAAAAAAATATTTATTTGAAACAAGTTTTAGTTCATACCATTTAACAGGTGGATATTAGAATACCTGTACAAAAACACTAACAAACCTTACATAACAGTTGTACAAAGCTTTTTGATTTGAAACTCAAAACTAAATTAAAAGAACAGTATTTAATTTTTAAGCCATGACTAACTCCCTAAGAAAGTGTGGTCATTGAGATTTTAACCTGTTTTTGATTTGGGAATGGTTTTAGTACACAACAGGTTAATACAGAAGTTCTCAAACTGCCAGTCAGTTTTTGGTGGGTCGCGACAAGTTTTTGAATTCAAGAATTTCCCTAGGAAATGATGTAGTAATTGAAATTTATCCAAGATTACCAAAAAAATGAGTTAAAACCCTGTTTTTAAGAGTCAAGTTTCAAGAATTTTTCTGGGGGAGGACCCCTAGACCCCTCTTCTGACTCTGGAGCCACAATTAAAAAATTGGATACACATAGTTTCATTTCTTTTTAAATACCTAAAAAGTTAAAATAATCTCGAATGTAATTTATTATTGTAAGAAAATAGTATAGATGGCTAAAACCCACACACACAAACCTAAAGACATGTAGGGGATATGGGAGCGGGAGGATTAACTGAAGATGAGGTAGGTCGCATTAGAGTTTATTTATAAAAAGTGGGTCGTGATGTTGGAAAGTTTGAGAACCCCTGGGTTAATACAATAGTTGAATAAATTAAATTAAATAAGAAGCAATACTCACTTTTACAGGCGATGCAGTTTTCTTAATTTTCCCCCAAGATTTTGCTTCGTCTGGTCTCGCCCCAGAATCACTTCCATCGAACTCATTTGCTGTGTTGATAAAAACTGAATAATCAGCACCGTTTCTCTGAAATTGAAAGAGCAACATAATAAGTAATAAGCATGTAAAAAGATAGAAAAGTTATGTTTTGAAACAGCAGAATATTCATACCATTAGATTACTGTTGCAAATATGGTGCTTGACTACACCTCCTCCAATAATGATCATTCCTGAAGTTTCAGCTTTAACAGCAATTGTATTGACTCTTCTTATGTCTAAAAATTAAATCAAGTAGTTATTTATCAATCATAAATTAAGGTACCATTTTTAAATTGTATAATTTTTTGTATAAAACTTTATATATGTGTACTTTAGAGTTATTTTAAAAAGTAAAATGCACTAACAAGTAAGATTAACAAAAACCTCAGTTGTATTGAGATGCAGATTCAAGGGGGGACACTAAGGAAAATGCCCCTTCTTAGATAAAAAAAAAAGTGGAAGAAGGGGGGGGGAAAAGAGGGTCTTGACTTAGGTAGTAAGTAATTAAGTGCTTGGGCTGATCAAAAAAATTTAGGGTCAAATTCCAAAATATTTTCTGGGTTAAGGCCCCCAACTTAAGAGTTGGGCACCATCTACAACATTTTTTAACTCTTTAAACTTTAAAGATATATTTAAGGTTCTGATTGCAATCATAGTTTAACAAACATTGCTTCACAGAATTTTGTTTTTTATTAAAGGCGATAAAATGAAAAAACATGAGGTATCTTAAATACTTTTCATAAAAAAGCAATTCTTTGTCTATTTGTGTTGAAAGTTAGAGATTATCCTTAAAAGTACCCTTCCCTTTGAGTCGGACTGCATCCACACATGGTTTAATTACATTAAATTTCTAGAAGAAAAATTATAGAACATATTCTACATGTTTAGCTTGAAAACAAATTGTAAAAATTTAATAAAGAGATTTTTATGCAGATAAAATATAAAAAATGGTATATAACCTTGAATTAAATCAACAACTAATCCTGGATTGCGATAAGAATGGAAATACATCATATCTCCTAGTGATCCATCCGTTAATGCTGGGCTAAAGATGGGTATTTCGTTCTATTAAGTATCAAAATAATTTTTCTATGTTAGTGACAGTTATTGTACTATAATGATTACATGGGAAGAGAAATAAAGAATTTGAAACATTACTTTTACAAGCTTTCATATACAAAATCATTTTTTCTATTTAAGTAAAGATCTAATATATTGAGCTTGAAGTGGGAAAAATAGTCACCACTAAATAAGGCTAATAATCAATAATAATATTGGATTACTTGTACTACATTATGCATGATATTATGGTCATTATTGATTTTATAAGATTCTTTCTTTTGAAATCATCTTTAACAACTAGTCATCTACTGTTTTATTAGTTTCAGCAGCAATATAAAATTTGTTTAATCTAATACAAGAGTTTTACTTTAAGATTAAAAATTAAACAATGAAGTGTTATAAAATTTTAAAGCAATAATACAAATTACAAAAAGTATTTTATAATGGTGTAAAAGATAACAAAAGAAATTTCAATTGAAATACATACTTTGGCAGCCCAATAACATATAGACTCTTCATTATTAATTTTTTCTCCTAATCTGGTTATTATCTTTGATGGAGTCCAAACAATATTCTGCAAAAATAATTGTCTTAATATTGTTTCAGCCATTTATGAATGATCATGATAAATGCACTGGGAAACTTTCTTAAATGTTTATGCTGGTAAATGACTGATTGAAGAATAATTTCAGCTCAATAAGTGATTGTTCCTTTCTGCATTATTATTATTATTAAAAACTAATACACACATATTTAATATTACTTCAAATAAATAGTATCCTTACTCAAGGTTCTATATTAATGAACTCAATTTCATTTTCTTTTACAGTTAAAAATATCACCAGTTTAAGTAATAATCATGGACTTCCTTTCATTCTCACAATTTTGACTCTTTCAAAAATTTAAATAATATTTAAAACATGCAGACCTTTTCTTTCTGTTCTTTCAATAACTCGTCCAGAATGGGCATGACCCATTCTTCAAATAAGCAGTAGTTCTGGTTAGGAACCAGTAAATTTCCTATTCTATTAATTCCTAAATCCCTGAAAAACAAATGTCAAAAATATTATTTCCATACACAAGCTTAGATGGTGACATTTGATGGTATTATTTGGTATATACAACCTTGTGAACCACAGAAACTTTATTTTTCACATTAGATTGCAAAATTGGTTCTTGAATTTTAAACCATCAACTTTTAATGAAAAAAACTTGCCAAACATTTAAGCACTAAAAATATAACTGATCAATGAATAAAAACTTTGTCAAGTCAAAAATCTCAGAGCTTTCAAAATTAATTTAAAATTTCAGATTTAAATCTAATAAAACCATGGATTATGCATTTTAGGATATTATAATTACTATAACTTAGCTGGTGGTTCCAGGTTTTTATAGAAAGGTATATAGTAATGAAATGTTTATTTTATGGATTTATGTTCAACAAACATACCTAAGCTGAGATCCATCCAAAGAAAAATCTCCAAGAAGAGTTGGGGCCAAACACTTTATCAGATCCTCTTCAACTCCCCCAGCAGAAGTTACAACACAATCTACCTATTGGTGATAATTAATGCTTAATAAATCCAGAAAAAACAACTATTTTCATCAGACAAATAAAAGCAACTTTTTTATTCATAAAAACTGGTTTCATTGTACTTGAACACTTAATGAAAAAAGAAGAAAGTATATCAGGGGGAAGGGGAAATAATCTCTAACCAGGGGCATAGCCAGAGGGGGGGATTTGGGGATATATCCCCCCCTGAAAGTCAGAAATTTACCTGTCTTGACCATAGAAAAGGAATAAATTTACCCTATATCCCCTCCCGAAATTCCAATATCCCCCTCCGAAATTTTTTTCTGGCTTTGCCACTGTCTCTAACCATAAAAATGTATTTATTTTAGAGAAAGGCTTGTTCCATCTTGGAAGAAATCGGGCCCGTTTAAAACCATTCCTACTTAGATGTAAACATCTATTGTTTCCTCTGCAGCAGTCAAAACAATGGACCATGTGAATCCATTAGGTCTGCCGCCGCTGTAGGTTTTCCTTGGGAAATATTTCCAGAACAATGAAAATGAAAATGAATTACTACGTATTACTAAGTTCAGAAAACGTTGGGAGGTATGTATCATTCTGGATTTTAGTTTCCAATCTAGCGCCATGATTATTATCCCTTTAGAAAAATTCAAGCAAATTTTGAATACAAGTTTTCTTCAGATACAGTCCAAGTTATGTTGTTTTGTTGTAGTGTACCTAGAGATGTGAGTCGAGAATATTCTCCGGAGAATATTCTCGGAGAACGAGAATATTCTGAGAATATTCTCCAGGAGCGAGAATTTTGAGAATAATCGAGAATATTCTATTTTTTGATTGATAAATGGAAATAAATGTAAAAGTTTTTGATAATATGAAATGGTCATGTAGTATTAGCGTTAGAAACCTGAAAATAATAACAAATTCAATGAAACTTACCATTTAAAAGTCACCCTACAGTTCAGAGAATATTCTCTGAACTATAATTTCATTATTTCGCAAATTTTTTTTTAAATATGTTAATTTTATTTAATAGAATATAAAATATTTTTTAAAATATTAGAAGCAAGTTTTACTGGGAGAAAATACTCATACAATTAAAAGAGGAGTCTAAATTATTTTTATATAGTTGTTAAAAGCAAATGTAATAATACCAATAGTTGTCAAACTGAAGGACCTTTTGAACCTGACATTTAGTTAATTTTGATAGAACTTTGTAAAATTAGGAGACGAGAATATTCTTAAAAGAAGGAATATCACATTAGAATTATCTGTAATATTATCTGTAATAATTACTTTACCAATCAAACATGTTGTCTTATCAATTAAGTAGTGATTTTAAAATATTTTTCAATTTAATTTGGCTTTCTTTTATTTATGATAACTTCTCATTGTAAAACCTTTAATATTCTTCTAATTTGAAGTTAATATATCCCTTATAATTTTTTTTTTCAAAAAAAAAATTATTTTAGTATTTAGTAGCTTCTAGGAGAATATTCTCGAAAATTCTCCTCTTGGAGAATATTCCCGAGAATATTCTCCAAAAGATTATTACCGAGAATTTTACATCTCTAAGTGTACCTTTATTCTGTGTAATAAAGTAATTAATCCATTGGAAACAATATAATATCTACAGCTCTAAAAAATGTTTTATAAGGTTAAGGACTCATCAAATAAAATTTTAACTAGTTTGAAAAAGTTAAAAAAACTATTGAAATGATAAAAAATTTTTAGTGAGTGATACCTGTGAATAACTAATTTGAGGAACTATGATTAAGTGAAAGCTTAAAACAAGAAGGCTTACCATTTTATGTTGAACTAAAAATCGAATGGTCTCCCTAACACCAGAAGATGCCATGTTTGAAGTGTAACCTAAAAATATGGTGCAATGATGTTTCCTCTGAATAAAAGAGTCTGTTTCCAAACTATCTTCATTTTCTAAAGGCTGTTGTCTGGTAGAAATCTAAAAGAGGGTTTGGGTTAGGAATAGAAATATGATGTGACAAAAATTCATGGTATTGCATATTAGCCTGTCAAATGTGCTGATAAATCTGAAAATTATCAGTCAATGAGGATAATACGTTAAGTATGACATAAACTATCAAGTGTATATAGTAACTTCAGTCCACAATGTGTTAATTTCAAAATTTGTCAGTTAACATAGTTTTGGCATATATATCGTATGGATCACATACCATCTAGTAAAAAGTATCCATAGCTGAAAAGGATATCCTGATTACATTTATTTGAATTTATGTATGATTGGAACAATTTGAATGTTCCAAAGGGCATTTCTAATCCACATTTATCTAAATATATTTTCAAAAGCTACATTATCAGGGAAATCAGTTCATACCATCTTATTGATTTCAGAAACAGCTCGTCCTAGTTCTGTAGCTTGAAAACCAGATGATAGGTAGGAGGAAAATAAGGCATCATAATTTATTCCTTTGTTGAAATCATAACCTTTTACAGGATCTTTTGCTTCTGGTAAGCTTGTCGACTTTTTCATTACAGCACCTAAGGCTACAGATGGAATTCCTTGTTCCCCTGACATGTTTAATTCCTAAAACAGTTTATAAAAATATTTATTAAGTTATTCTAAAATAACTTAGAATTTTTTTTGTTTCCCTAATGTTAGTACTTGCAACTTATACACTCAAATAAAACACTCTGAATAAAATTTCTCATTTAGTAACTTAAAATGATATTCTATTTATGCTTACAAACTATGTTATGAGTAGGTAAATGCTTTAATTAACTTATTGTATTTTTGATTGAAGCTTTTTTTGCAATTAAACAATGGAAGAAATAGTTTTTATAATAAGAAACACAACAGAAAAATTCAAATAAAGCTGATAAATTCGAAAAAAAATGTTTAGGAAAAAGAGAACATTTAAAACCAATTTTTTTTTCAACTATAGATAAATGGGTTGAATAGCCGTAACAACCACGTGTTTAAACACCCTTCATGTTTATTTATATTTACTTTTCCAAACAATAACCAAGGATTTTTCAAAAGTCGAGACTTTTAACTGTGGAATATTAATTACGACAGGAGCAAGCGGCAGTCTCAAAACTAATTACTATTTGAAAACAACACACGAATCCTCGTCATAATTATCTAATCCCGAGATTGTCGCATATTTTGTTTTGTATTTTGTCCGCTAGCGCAACTGTGGGCGCATTCTCGCTTTTACCGGCAGACGAGCGCGAATCATCGGGGAAATTTTCGGGGACACCTGGGCGCCGGTCGATAACGAACGACCCGGTGTTCGCTAACACTAACCCTCCCATATTTTTAAAAAAAAGTTCTCTCGCCGAGAACTTTTGAAAAACTCTGACATCCCTCCTCGTCCAGTACATGCATAAAAGTACAAGTAACTTAACCCGATTTTCTTCTCTTGATTTAACGAAGCGATCCAACTCTCATTTAGAAGATATATCCCAACATGCAACACGAAGGATGGCTATCATGAATGAAGTTGAGGAGCAAGAACGTAAAATTGTTCACGAGTTTTGTCACCTATTGGAAAAATCAAAACAGCTCTTCAATGGCCTGAGGTAATAACGAGTTTGTGTTTTCTATTTGAAACCTTTTTGAAGAGCTCCTCGGACCAGAAAGTTTGATTATTCATCTAATTATTGATATACTGACGGACTGGTCTGCCTGTTGTTTGGGAGTGATGATTCATAATAATCAGCGAAGCTTTTACCCTATGGAGTTGTTTGTTAATTTTTTTGAAACATTTGAAGCTTTCTTCATTCGTTTTTCAGACAGAAAATGTTTCATCAATTTTAAAATTTTTGCGCTGTTTAAAAAAACTAATAATATGAGTCATGTAGATCGATCAGAAATTGCAAATAGACCTCATAAACTGATTTCACCCGTTAAAGATAAAAATATTCATAATTTTTTTGTAAGTTTTTACTCTTGCTTGTAGTTTGTAACTTGTTTTATATTTCTGACACATGTGATATAGTATATAATAAATTGCATTTTTTTAATTCCAAGTATACTAACCTTATTCTCCCTATCAGAATATATATTTATAATAACTTATTGATTTTACACGTATTATGTGTTCTAAAACCGTCTATTTCATTCTTCCCCCTTTTAAAAATGTTTGTTTTATATTTCTTCTGTTGTGGTATATACAGTGTTAGATTATTTCAGTTTATGAAATTACTAATATTCTAATTAGGTAGTATAGCTTTACTTCTAAACCTACAATTCAATATAAAGGAATAACTCAAAACTTTCTTCCCATTAAACATAGGTAATTTTTTGTCTAGAATATAAAATACTCCCCTGAAGCGTGTAATGTGGCATCAATTAGAGAGATTTACGCCAGGCTAATCCTAAAGCCTATTTTTCTTGTTTTTCAAAAACATTCAATTCGGTCATTTATAATAACATTAAACTGTTTATATTTAACTGGAATATATGTCTCAGATAATCAACAATCAACTGTTTTAAACATAAAAATTGCAAAAGCAATAAAAATATGTATAATTATATCAACAAGGACAATAAAAATTAGGCATTTATTGAATATTTAAAGCCTAAAATATGATTTTAGAGTTATAATGGAACAGATAATTGAACTGGATCTCCAAAAAAGCAGAAGAGGCTAGATACACAGAATTATTAAAGATACAAAAATATTCTTCCTTTATATCTATGTGTCAAACTTCTGTAGTTAACAGAAGAATAATTATTTTCAGATTGCTTTTAAAATCACTTTTGAGTTAAGTTATTAAAATTTGTTTTTAGGGACCTTCCGCAGTATGGCCACAAGCAATGGCAAGCCTACTTTGGTCGTACATTTGATGTCTATACTAAACTCTGGAAATTTCAACAGCAACATAGGTACTATGTCTTATTTTTTTCAATCATTATGAAGTACTACTATACATTTGAAGTATATCTAATCTATCCTGAAAAGTTTGTTACTTGATTATGTTTCATAAAAACCTATCGGGTCCTTTTGTGATTTAGTCAATGGGGCAGTTAATTCTAATTATAAAACATTTATCTCCCCAGATTACCAGGTTCAATTCTGTTATCTCTCCTGCTAAGCTAAATATCGTGAAGGTGTTTGAGACCAAATATTAGAAAAATCACCAAAAATTGCAAAGTAATGTGCTAAAATATACAGTTATAAAAACCATAAAAATCTGGTGATTTTGAATATTTTTTGTCTGCTTTGAAACCTTTGCCTTTGATATTTTTTGTCTGAAACTCCTTGGCAATATTTAACGAGACAGTTAATGGAATTGAACTGATTAGCACTTATTATTATTTATTTTTTTACAGAGTGTCTTTAAAACTTTTGTCTGTTTTTAACTTACCTACTCTTTCTCCATTTAAATTCTAAAATGACCAGAATACCCTATTACTTTCTGGATATTTTGGTTGTTTTAAAAACTATTTGGTTAGCACCTAACTAATCATATTAAATCTTTTAGACAAGTATTGGACAGTAAATATGCACTCAAACGCTGGCAAATTGGAGAAATTGCTTCTAAGATTGGGCAACTGTATTATCATTATTAGTAAGTTAGCTATTTTCTAGCATTTTAATCATATCATATATAAAAAAAAACAGTACCTACCTACACCACATGTTTTAATTTATATAAAAGTTTAAAACTATTAATCCTTGTTCACTTTTTCAACTTGTAATGTAAGACTGACTTTAAAAGGCAAAACTTTAAATCTTTAACCTACAAAACCACAATGTAACTTTTTATCTATCTCATCTAGATGTAGAGGACACTACTATCCTCCTTTTATCTTTAATTTATTCTATTATTCTACTTAGCTTTTGCTGTTATAATAGTAAGACATAATATTAGAATATTAAAATTTTCTTACTCCCTTTTTAGCCTTAGGACAAGTGAAACCAATTACTTGAATGAGACATTTTCATTTTATGCTGCAATACGGGCTCGTGGATATTACAGCAAAGCAAGTAAAGAGGAAAGGTTGGTATCAATTTAATACCTTAATGCTCATAATTTAATGTATCTCTGCTAATGGTATGTAGTCAGAGATATTTTTAACTTCTCTGAGAGAGTATTTCACTCCTTGAAAATCGGAATTACTCTTTAAAAAACTAGACAGGAGTATTTTCACTCTTTGAATTTTTCTCAAAATTTTAGCTTTAACCTTCAGCCACAACATCCTAATTATCATACTTTTTTAATTGGTGTTTCCATACAGCCGTAGTAACTTCTTTTTCATTTATTGTTCTGATGCTTAGGGAGTTTGATTGATTGAAACCCAAAATAGCATCCTCATTTTCTTTTCAATTTCATTTTGTCCATTAAAAAGTAAGCGTTTTTAATAGAAATTTTGACTCTGTGTATGTAGTTTATGCTATTTCTGTATTTCACTCCTTATAATTGAATTTCACTCCTCCTAAAAAAGTCAAGAAGTATTTTTACTCCTCCAAAAATATCCTAGGAATAACACTGTATGTAGTGTTGCAATGGGAAGGTATTAGTTTTTATTTCCACTCCGGTTGTTATTTTGCTTGTCATTTGTATTTGATAACAGTTCATAGAAATTAATTTTTCTTAACTTTTTTTTCTAGATCTGACTTAATGGTAAAGAAACTCAGATACTACGCAAGATTCATAGTGGTATGCCTACTGCTCAAGAAAATGAAACTTGTTAAAGAGTTAGTTAGGGTAAGAATTTTTTAAAAACTCAATTTGAATATTTCTATAAGCTTGCACTTATTATGTGAAAAAGGTTATGAAAACATCCTACAAATTCTGACTTCTAATACTTAATACAGTAGACCCCCGATTATCCGCATGCATTTTGGGTTTTAGCAGCACAATTGAAGGGATAGTATGTAAATACCAAAAACTGTTCTAAGAACATTGTTTATTATAAGTTTTAATAGGTGTGATTGCAATTTTAGATTGAGATTTGTAATATTTTATATTGAAAGAGTTTGATAGAAAAAAGCCATTTAAATGCTTTTTAAGTACTGAATTTTTAGCAACATTTGTTTTCCTTTTTTCCTCAGGAATTAGCAAAACAAATAGATGACTATACTTCTACCTATGAACCAGAGGACCAGTTGGAGTGGTCTTTGGTACTTGGAGAAATTAAATCATTCATTGAGGTATGAGCAAAATTTTGAAGCCTTATTTTTCTTGTATTATTTTATGGAATTTTTAAAAATGCAAGTACTGTTTTATATTCTTTGATGTTGGTGACAAAAATAGGTATAAAATAATGTTACCAGAAGGGTAGGATTCTCTACGAAAAGCTAAAAGTACTCTAACACTTAAAATATTAATCAATTATGAATTATCTTTTTAAGACTGTACCACAGTTAATATAAATTTCATGCTTTATACAAAGCATCAAGCAAAATACTTGAAACTGTTGTAAAATTCTTAAAAATAATTTCTCTTCAAAAAAACTTATTTTGTCCAAGCTTCTTTTAAGTATTTTGTTAAATTTCTGTTGCCGTATTACATTTTTTAATGTCCTCTAATGCTGATAATATCCTTTAATTTATAACATGTTTTTTTGAGAACTGCGAAAATTTTGCACAGCTATATCTAACGTCTTTCCTTCTCACACATTAGGCTGACAATCTAGTGAACATTACTGATATTAACTCTGCTCCTATTGTATTGTCCCATCGTCTTAATCCATTAACAAGCCCTCCAGTAGAAAAGGTACCCACAAATCATCTGACTCTGCAGGAAATACTCATCATGGGCAATTGTTGTGATCAGGTACTAACATTAGTTACGTTAGTTATGGTATAATCCATTAGTTTTAATTTTTATGGATTTTATACCTTCTTTTATTCTTTCTTATATACATGTCACCTTAGCTAAAAAATGTTGCTAGTTTTTATTTATGAATTATAAATTGTTTTCTCAAATTTAAGAGCTACAAAACTTTCAGCTTTAGCTAAACTTTTTCAGTCAAAAACAGTGAGTGATTAAACAAAATCACAAATTTTAGCCAAAGTCTCTAATCCTGTTACAGAAATGTTGTTTTTCCTGCATATCAATTCAAACACTTCTAGGAAAATCCAATTTTCAGGTATTTACCAACATGTATTACCCTTTTTCGGTGCAGATCCATAGTTTTCACCTAATTTCCGTAGAATTTGGAGGGTATGATACTGTCACCAGCCAAAATATTTGTTATTAGTAACAACTTGAATTTGTGGAGTTCTTTCCTTATTAAACTTGGGTAAAAACTTCCCCACAATTGCCAGAATTTCCCCCGAACCTTATTCGGGCATTCAGACATTTTCTCCACCCCAGCTATCTTTTTCAAACCTGTTCAAGTATGGAGCTGTGGTTGGAAATCTTCTGTTAATCAAACGTCTTTTACTCTTCAGGTTAAGTTCAGTGAGCTCACTCTAGACATGTTTCGAATGCTGCAAACTGTCGAAAGAGAGCCGCAAGAAGAAGCAGCTCAAATGTTTGATACCACTCCAACTCCTGGAAGAATATCATTTGTAAGCTCATCGCCTTTTTAAGTCCATTTCTTACAAACCACTTAACCTTACAACTACAACCTTAACCCTAAACTTAACCTTATATTCAGCTAAAATTGCTAAATCTGCACCCAGGATGAAGTATCTCAGTGGTTACATATTTTCATATTTTTTCTTATTCTAAAAAATTTTGCATGTTGTGAGTAAGCCTTTTATGATATGTTCTAACAAGCTTCCCTTTTACTTATAACATGTATTCTGTTTAAAAAAACATTTATATCTGCTATTAGATTGAAATGAACATAAAACACATAATGGGAAACATAACTAACCTTGTACTGTTCATTGTTTTGTTGACTTTACATACATTACTGTTAAATGTCTTTATTGTCAAAGAATTTATTGAAAGTGCTCTTTTAAGTTCCAATTCATAACTACCAAATTATTTATTGTTAATATCATACTCATTAAACTATAACTTTTATAAATTTATTGATAAATATTTTAATAATGTTTTGGTTTCAAAGACATGAACAAAATAAAGGCCCCTAATAAAGTCTTAATATCTTCATTAATCATTGTATCTTTGAACTGAACATCTTGCTAGTTTATAATTTCTAGTTTCAAGAGTGGAATCAAAATCAAATTTGGAAAATCAAGTTTTAAAAATACTTTGCCCTTGTTTTCAGCTACATTTGAAACATTATGAATGTATTTAAAAATAATAGACCTAAATATTTAATGAACCCTTATTGAAGTGTTTTTTTGAATAGATTACTTTTATGTGAAACCCACATTTATAAATTTGTTTCACTCCAGCCACCTGAAAATGGAGACCAAAGACCAGCTAAAAGAGAGAATCCTCACAAATATTTATTGTATAAGCCCAACATTAGCCAGCTTATAGTCTTCTTGAGTTCTGGTTTCAAAGAACTTCCTGCAAATGGTGTGCTCCTACTATACATATCTGCAGATGGCTGTTTTACAAATGTTAAACATCCAGATGATGGTAACGTTAAAAAAATTTTTTTTTTGTTTAATCAGTATTCTTCTTAAACATTTTAATTTTCATAATGTACTTGTCTAAAGTACTGGACTGTTTCTTATCATTTGAGTCAAAATGAAACCATATTAACCATGTGTCATTTTTTGTTATCCTCCTTTAACTTTTTAAATCCTCTTGCATTTTTTTAACAATATTTGGTTACTTTAAACAATCTCCCAACCCACTCACAAATTTTCTGGGATAATTTAAACATTTTTTTTTTACCAAAACATTCAATCAATTAATGACCTTATTCACTGCTATCTGACCAGCGGTTAAAGAATGATTCCACCAATCAGGGTCAGCAAAAAGCTCAATTTTCTTTCTTTAGCTGCTGGTTGACCACTGACCAAGTGGCAGGGAAGGAGGCCGTAAGGATCATTATGCTACTTTTGGTTTAAATTCTTAGTCATTCAAACTACTGATCAACTATTTCAATTATAGGATTCTTAATCTTGTTCTTGATAGGTTATGATTATGGTGGAATAGCAACCAACAGCAAAAGAGAACCAGATCATATCAGTAAAAGGAATGTCCAGTTGAAAGACATTCACTGGTTAGTCTATATTACTCTTTTGTTTTCTTAGTATCTTAAAGCTAGTGAAATTCTTTTAAAAAAAGTAACATAAATCACACACAAACAAGGAATTTTTAAGAGAATCACTTTAATTAATATGAAGTGTATAAAAGATTAAAGGAAATTGTATTTAGAAATGTAAAAGATTTGAATGGTGTTCTTTGTCAAATGCTGCAATGATTTTTTCGATTTTATTAAAAATGTTTTAAAATGATAATGAAGCTGATTCTATGAGGAGTCTATCTATATTTTTAGAATCAATGTCTAGAATGTGTTTTATAATATTTAGATAATGTTTGCTTTTTTATATTTTTTACATTAAATTTTTAGTTTGTACCCTGGTGACTTGTACCCTTTGACCAGAAAGCCGCTGTTTCTTATTGTGGACAGCGATAACAGTCATGCATTTCAGTACATCCCTCGTTATTTTGGTCAACCTGTGTTGGTTTTAATGTCACCCGAAGACATCCCTCCATCCTTCCATGGTAAAATTTTTAATATTACTGTATATTATTTAATAATCATCATAGTTTTTAGGTGTGATTTGAAATTTTTGTGTAAATCTTACTAAAATTTGTTAGTTTTTTTAAACAAAGGTAACATGTCATCTTAATGAAATTGGATTCTCTGCTTTTCTAATAGATAGATACTATTGCAAAAGAATAATTATACTGAATCTCCAAAAGAAAGAATGTCTCCATATTTTGTTATTCAAATCTGAAAGAAGTAGTAATAAAATACTTCACTTCTATGTACACTATTTGTCAAGTTACTTCATTCAAAAAGTATAGTAGAAGCACGGCTTACTAGATACTTATACAGGCTAGCCGAGTACGGAAATCATTGCAAATCCAGATGGCAATACTGGACCAACTGGCAAAGCATATTCACAGTGTTGAAGGCGGTGGGTGATATAGGTAGGTCTTGTTGCGCTCCAAGCGGGAAAAGTTGTCAAATGGTTTTCTTTGTTTAAAACTCGGCTAGCCTGTATAAGTATCTAGTAAGCCGTGGTAGAAGTAATAGAAAAACAGAGTTAAAAGAGCCATATATTCCTGTTATAGTTGATAGTTTTCTGTCAAAATACAGAAATCCATCCTAACAATTTTCCTCAGATAGAAATAAGTAACACACAGCTAATATTTCTAAGTTCCAATTAATGTAAAAGCACTAATGAATGTGAATAAAATGTGCTTCAGAGTAATGCAAACAACTCAAAGTGTTTTCTTCCTTGATTAAAGGAAAATAGTGTATTCCTTTTGTAAATAAAGCTTAAAAGTTTGTATCAGATTATACCTTCTATTTCAGATCAACAACACAAAGGAAACCTGTTCACTCTGTTCTTACACAGTCCTTTGACTGCAGTGTGCTTCATCTGCAACATCACTGACATTCCTCAGACCCTATGGGAGAAAAGTCAGAGTCACGTAGATCGCTTCATGTCAGAGGCCAGTAAGCTCTTAGTGAAATGCCGTAACATTGGTAAGAAACGCTTCAGACTAGGGCTTGAAAATACTTTGTAAATAATGTGTCTGTGCTTAATGAAGTATCTTATTACCCTAGATCCAGCCTTCCTTCAGTTCTATGGTGATGACTTTTTAAGACTTCTGATTCTGCGGTTCATCTTCTGCCGTGTAGTTTTGAGATTACACAGACTTTTCATGGTAAGTTCTTGACCTTTTTTTTTTTTTTTTTTTTTAGATATCCATATTTTCCCCCATATTCTGTAAGAGATATATGTATGGTTTTAAAAAAGAAAATTGGAAAGGGCTGAGACAGATGTATGGTTGAATTTGCAATGCGAGTGGATTAGAGATTGAAGCTTTGTCAAAAAAAATTTTTTTCTGCCAAGATCCTTGATCCATGAAAATGTTGAGTTAGTACTTATTTAGCATTTTTAAAAACAGACACAAGGATTGAATCCTCAGAAGTGCTTTTACTAAAACCACACACACATTTGATGATTCAATGATTCATCTACTCAGAGAATACACAAGCATCCATGCTTAAACAGGGAGCCCTGCTTTCAATACTCCAATATAGTATTCTTTTTTTTTCCAATGGCAGATAACTGAATAGTTACAGTTGTAACAGAGTTCATTAACCAACAGACATGCTGTAATCAGTACTTTCTTCACGTTACTCAGTGAGCACCTGTGGACCGAAGCCACAGAGATGAAGTACTGTTGCCCATGCCACCCACATACATTTGCAGACACAACCCCTTTTTAGAGGGGTCTACATCTACATTCATTCATCTCACACAAGGACAGAAACTAACATCCATGCCAAACGGGGATTTGAACCCCAGACGTATGGCTTCGCAGTCATGCTCTAACCACTAGGCCAGTGCATCGGAAATACTGGAATGGAGTATTCCTCTACTCTACTGGGTGCTCAGCTTCCAATACCACAATCAAATACTCTTACTACCTGGGTAGTGCACCCGCCTGAACCAAAGTACTTAAAAATGGCTATTGATCACTTGAATTTGTTCTAAAACTTTCCCAGAATATTTCAGTCAGAAAATTTTGTTTTTAATAATCTTCAGTAGAGAACCCTCAAAGAAAAACTAAAGAGCAGTATGAAAGGGGGATTAGGGGTTCAAACCTCACTCCCGAAAGTTTGACATATTTTATAGTGTTCTTTTCCTTGAAAATTATGGAGGACAAAACAAGGAGCGGTCCTCTTCATGTGTAACCCAAAGGGTCTAAGAATGAGTAAAAACTACTTTAAAAGGCAAAATTCCCAAACATTTTCTGTAAGAGGAACCCCCCTTGAAATTTAATGATATGTTATTTACTGTTAGTGGTTCTCTGTGGGTATAAACCCAAAAGGTCTCAAAATGAGGTAAAACACTTCTTTTAGGGGCAAATTTTCCAAAAACCCCTATTTTACCTGACACTCACATTGCAAACACAATTTTGAAATTTAGTGCACCAAAATTAAAATCTTATGTGTAAGTCTTATAAAACTTAACTATAAAAATACTCGAAGAGAGGTACCTCAAAAGCAATGTTGAGTCAACCCCCGCGAAACAAAAGTCTGTGACCCTGGGGAATCATATATATATATATTTTACCATTAAATTCCACCCCCTATAATCCCCGTTTTAAGAACGGCCAATTTCAACACTGCAATTTAAAGAGTGCTGCGAAGATAGAGAAAGAAAAAAACCCCTCTTGGTTCTTTTCAGAATAACAACTTTTCACCTCGCTCGCACCCCCCGCTCTCGGAACCGGACATTCTGGAGCAGCCCTGCCTGAAGAAGTTGGTCCTGGACCTGGCGAGCGTGCTGGACGTGCGGAACATGTTCGGAGAGGCGGAGGAAACCGACTGACATGTCATCAAGTTCATTCTTGCTTGAGGCTCAAACAGTTGTCGTTTATATATCTGTGGTCTTTATGTGTTTTCAAAACAGACTGTCGTCCCTCGTCAAGCTCTGGGGTCTGCTCACAAAATATGCCGGCCGTCTGTGCAAAATTAAGTCAGAGTCCCGATCATCTGAGTTAATGGCCAAAAATAGTGTAAATGGTGTAGGTTTGAACATATATTTTAGCAAGTTAAACAGTTAAGTAACAATTGTAAGTTATACAGATATTCCGCATGCAATTCATTTGTGATAGTGAAAGAGTTCTTTTATTTTAAAATGTCCTTGATTTTTTTATGTATTGTTTTCAGTCATTTTTCTTCAGTAACGTTTTAAGTATAACAGAATCTTGGAAATATTTAATAGCTCGGTTAAAGCGGAAACTTGGATGTTCGGGGCTCGGTTAATTGAGGTTTAACTGCAATTTATATTTATTTCTACCTTATGATGCAGGGAAGATGTTTCCACGTGTTTCATAGCTCTGAATAGAATGGCACAAACATTTTTTTTCGTTGACTGGAATGTTTGTGCAGATCCTATAAAATGGCGCCAATCGATTCAGGGGACATTTCAACATTAACATTTCCTTATATTCATACACAGCCAGTGTAATTTATATGAAAGAATTGTATGTTGATAGTAACTGGAAAACTAAAAAAGACAACATTAAAGATGTTCCTGTTTCAATTTATTTCTGTAAAACTCTTATAAAATCCTTTTACTTGTCCAGGTACCTTGTAACAGAAGTTTTAAACATTTGAAATAAATTCATTTAATACCACCTTACGTTTGGCATTTATACAATACAAATGTATTAAGTTTTTAATCCCCCCCCCCAAGATGGCTGCATGTTTTGTGATCAGACCTAGCCTTCATATTTGTTCTATTCTTTTTTTCATTCGTGTGGAGTAGTGACAGCTGTATCATATTTACATACTTACTAGGTGCTTCAGTTTAAGAGAATTAGATGGGTGTTATAAGAAAATGTATTAGCCAACCTTTTTCGGTTTGTTTAAAAAAGCAAATCATATAAGTTAGTATGTTATGTTCGGGTAACAAGCTCCTATACAAATTCAAACTAACAGCAACCAAGTTTAAAAGTAAAAAAAAGTCTTAAAAAACAAATGCTCTAGTACTTTGAAATCCCTCTAAATATAAAATGTGTAGTTTTTAGTCCATTCTGACTGAATCCAACTTTTTTTGTGATCTCTATAAAATGATCTCAAGCTAATGAGATAGATCTCCATGTTATTGTTTTTTTATTATTATTTTATTTAATTGTTGAAATGAAGTATTATATCATAGTTTATGCATGCTTGTTTTTAATTTATGTTAATTTTAAAAAATTATTTCTTTACGTTAGTGTTTATTAGTTTTGTTAGAATATTTTAAAAACTGTTTTTGTTAAAAAGAGTTATATTTCGTTTTTGAGTTTAAAATATTGTTTTGGGGTATTAATTTGTACTTTAGTTGAATTTGAAAATTCAAATCCTGATTATAATTGCAAATTTAGAAGCTCCGGCCATCTATATTTTTGGCAAAGAATTGCTTATTTATGTAAAATGTACATTGTGTACAAATGCTGTATATTTACGACAACATTCTGAAAAAAATTATGATTCTACAAAAGCAAAATAATTTGTTATGAAAAGGTTGAGATGTGTTTAATTTGTAGCATTTAAGGCATCGTATTACTGGTTTAACCGTTTTGAAATGTTTTTTTCCGAAATCCAAAATTATCAGATTACAAAGGTTTAACAAATCAGAAAACCTTTTATTAACTTTAAACTATTTCCTCTCCAATTTTTCTTTGGGTATGCCATCAACTCCCAAAATTTAATTTATTTAATAATCAGTTTTTTAACACATCCTTATTTTTACATTTTATTGATTACATTGTTTTAAATTTGATTTACAATGGCATTCATTTAAATTTATTTCAAAACCTCCAACTGGCAAACAAATAGGCTTTGAATATTACATAAGTTTCCTTTTTTTCCACAAAAGAATTAATCTGCTCTGTACTGAAGTATAAAATTGTATCCAATATCTATATTTACAGTTTTATTCATTAGGCAAGTTGGACTGCCTTTGCTATCAAATGCAAAAAAAACATCTCATGGAACTTAATCAAGCTCTGTTAAACTTCTATAAGAGTTGGGTATAATGCTCTTACCGAAAAATCAAGTATCTTAATGATTATTAAAATCACATCTACCTACATGATTTAATATTTCCAAAAGCCTTACTATACTTTTTTCTTTATCATTCTTGAAACAAAATTAATCGACTGTGGCACTAAAAAAAAATTATTTACACATGAAGTAAAGTTCTTGCGTCAGATACTTCAACTCTTGTCAACTAGCCAGCCTCAAGTAAGGAGGAACTTACGAAATTTCTACCGCCGAGTACCATATCAGTCTTCTTTCCATTCCATTGGGGAAATCTGTCCTTTCGTCTCTTGCCATTTCTTTCTCGAATAATGGTGTGGTAAATATTTTTAGCAAAATAGCTGCACATATGTGTTTGAGCATAGTGTGCACTTGTAATTGTGATGTATGAGAGTGTTTTTTCTGACGGAAAGTTAAATACAGTATTTTCTGTTTGAACTCGGCATCGGCTTTGTACGACCAAATTTTTCTATCATAACCTTGTAATAACTTTGAATACCTACTTTTTATCTATTTGATAATGTAAGATGGCTCTATATCTCGTATGAAAACTTTGTGTTGAATTTTATTGTGTGTTATTCTGCTACATCTTTTATCTATATAAAGATTATGGATATTTCTTAAACTTGTAAATCTATAAGTACGGAAGATTATTTGTTTTTATTTTGTAATTAACAAGGAATGTGACACTAGAACTTATAACAGTTGAAAAAAATAATAATTTCATCCTTTTTTCCTTCCTAGTACCTCTTAAAACCCTTTTACTTTTAGCATTCAGTTTTGTGAATTATGAAACACTTTATATCTATCTCATAAAAGTTATTATTAAATATTCTTTTTCTTCTATTTTTAAGCTCTATTTAAAATTTCTGCAGGTTTTTTTTTTTTTGGATCCAAGTTATTTAAAACAATTTCTAATTTGGCTATTCTTGAAACATGCTGCTTATTTAAAGAGTGAAGACAATTTGGAATTTCCAGAATTGAGTTTATTAGCTAATTCGACAGAAATTGGGAGGATAGATATTTGAAGTGAACACAATTTTTCCATCCTAAATTAAGTTTCAATTTTCAATGAAATCAAAGGAAAACCCTAAGATCTTGCGACAATGGAAAGTGGAGTTACACCCTTTTAAAATCAATGGTACTGATAGTTGAGTTAAGGTATTTAAAATTGTCTTTAATTCAGGCATATTTTTTTTTTCATTTTAAAGCACTATCAAATACACCATTTTTTATTTTTATTGTTTTAATATCCATAATTTTCTATATTTATTTTGCTAGTAAAACTTTTGAGACTGTATTAATTTTGGAAAATAACTGTTTATGTTTTTTATATATTTTAATTATATTTCTTGGATGTTGAAATAAAAATGCATTGTTAATTGACAGGGTTGTATTTAGGTGCATCTCAAACATATCCACCTTTCAACCATTGAGTTGCATCCGAATGATTCATTATTTATAAAGTTTAAAAGGTATTGGAAAAAGTGTTTTTCCTGTCTAAATACCTCCCTGAGAAAAGGTGCCAATGTCAGCAGTCATATATTATTTTTTAAGTTAAATTAATTTTATTTGTTATGTATTCGAAAGCAATCTGTGATCTTATTTATATGTTAATTTTAAACATTTTGGTCCCTGTTAATCCATAAAAGATTTATTTTAATCATAGATGTTCTATATATTTTAGAATTGGTTCCTTTTATGTGTTCATCATTGTACCGGTGTTTTATTTTATTTTTCAGTCAAAATCGTGCCAAAGTATTTTAAGTTCTTATTGAAAAAATGTCTTTAAAATATCTATAAACGAAAATATTGTGCTTGTAGAAATAAATCAATAAGAATTATTATTAATTGGGAAATATTTTCCTTTATTTTATGTGCAGTATTAAAATAATAATTTCGTATGGGGTATATTTGAGTATCGAATAATATTGTCATTTCATACTTCAAATGAGTTTTTCCATTCTGCAAACAATGCATATTAGAGTTAAACTATTTAACTGTTATTTCCTTTTCAAATTACTTTAAATAATGCTACTATACCAGCCTGCCGACTGAACCATAAATTTCTTGGTGATTTTCTGAATGTCCAATTGATAAGAGCATTGCTTAGAAAAATATACTTCCAAAAAAACGTAATATTTCCTTTAAGTTTATCTGAAGCTTTGCAATCTTAGTTAATGATTGTAAGCAAGATATTTGTCCAAACCTCAATTGCCCAGTAAAAAAAAAAGATTCATACCGAGTAGAAAATATTTAAATTTGTGTGTTTGTTGCACAATCAGCTCAAACATTTAACCTTATGTACACTATTTCCATAGTGCTTTGCCAGCAATAAACAGCACTGCTCCATTTATTTATGCCTAATGTACCAATGCTGCCAAATTTTTGTATATAATGTAAATATTTTTTCTCCATTCTCCTCTACCATGGCTACTGAAAGATAAGTGTACAGGCTTGTTGAATTTGGGTTTACACGAGTTGTGCAACTGCTTAAGAAAGTTTTGGTCTTAACTACTGGAGAACTTGGTGCTTTTTTTTTTAGTTTATTGCATGGCTTTTCAATTTAGTTTTTAACTACAAAAATGTTTTTAAATTATATATTTCTAGTATATACTGTTACGATATGTGGCTAACTGATATATTTAAAGAAGTTTTTAAATATCTTTCTCTTATGTTACATTTAATTTTTAAGAGCTTTTTTTAAACTTCTTGAAATAGGTGATGAAACTTTTATAAAATGAACAGATAAAATTAACACAATAGATAAGTGTCCATTTGGGAACACAAAAGTTGAGTTGAGTTGACTTGTGATTTTTCTTCTTTTTTATGTTTTAATTAAATCGACCATAATCAGAATTGTGTTTTTTATAATAGCTTGATTTGTAATCCAAAAACGGTTCTTCCGCAATGGTTCTGGGGCCACAAAAGTTATTTGGCATTGATCAAGATTTCAAATTCATCTATAGCCTGTATACCTCTTTCTACTGTAGTCGTGGTTCAAATGCTAGTATTGTTTGCTAGTATTTTCAAATTTTATATTTTGTTATCGACTCGAGAATCCTCCAAGAACGTATTTCTGTGTTCCAAGATGTGTTTTTGCTTCAGGTTATATAGAGGAAATATTTATGACTAGTGTTCAATTTTTTATCAAATAATAATAATGCACATCCTTTTACAATGCTTCCTTTTCTGAAAGTTTTAAAATGCTTGTCTTTGACCTCTTGTGGGACCGATGCAGCAAGCAATAGTAAGACTTTAAGACAATAAATATTATCACAATACTTTTACAAAGCCTTTAATGTGTGCCTGTTTTCTTGTCATTTCTGTTTTAGGTTCAATTCCATTATCTCAGGCGTGCAGAAAATGTTTCAGGGGTCTGTCTAGGATTTTTTTAAAAGGTACCTATTTTGTGAAAACTTTTCTGTAAATTTGTGAAAATTTAAGTGCAAAATCGACATAAAAACTTGTACATAATTTTTAAACATTAAAAACAAAATAAAATTTAGTCTAGAATAGCTAAAAATTTAACTATTGAGAGAATATAGCTTACTAGAGAACTTTCTTTCAAAAATGTATTTTGTAAAGATGCCTTTTTTCCTAAAATTGAATTTGTGAAAGTACCTATTTGTCAAATGATGAATTTGTGAAGGTACCTAAAAACGGTAATAAAATTGTCCTGGACAGACCACTGAAATTAATTTTAACCAAAATTTCCCCAAAAAATGTCTATATTTTCATCAAAACTTCTTCAAAAATGTTCCCATATTTTCCTTCCCGTTTATGTTACCTACTACTAAAGTAGAAAGAGTTTGTATTATACTATATAAAATACAGTTTTCGTAATTGATGAATTTCTGTCGAGTTCAATAATTACCAAATAATCCTTAAGTTTAATTTTTATGGACTTCATACCTTCTTTTATTCTTTCTTACATAAAAACTCCAAATTTTTTAGTCAATCCTGTCACTGTCACGTACACGTTGTTTTTTCCTGCGTATCAATCAAAACGTAACTAAGGAAATGCCAACTTTCAGGTGTTCACTAAGGAAAGGAAACTCGCTTTTTCCAGCCTATATCCATAGTTTTCACTTAATTTCAGTAGACTTTGGGGAGTATGATATTGTTACCAGCCAAAATAAATTTGTTACTTATAACAACTTGGATTTGTAGATATTTTTTTTACAAACTTGGGCAAAATTTCCCCAAAACTGCCTGAATTTCCCCCGAACCTCGTTAGGGCATATTCTGCACCCCTGCATTATCTGACCTTTTAAATATCCCCCGGCTGTTTTGATTTCCGAAAATTGCAAATCAACCCATTAAAATATACAGTTATATTAATGAAAATGTTACGGGCAATGTGATAAATCTGGCATTATTAATAAGGCCCGAAGTAGAGGCGAGCAATGTGATAAATTCAGTGGAATTTATCACTTTCCCCGCCTCCCCGTCGGGCATTATTAATAATGCCCGATTAATCACTTTGCCTGTATCAAAAACAATAAATATTTGACGA
This sequence comes from Tetragnatha montana, assembly GCA_963680715.1. Lineage (NCBI taxonomy): Eukaryota > Metazoa > Arthropoda > Arachnida > Araneae > Tetragnathidae > Tetragnatha > Tetragnatha montana. Next base: position 48,285,669 of record OY796685.1, read on the forward strand.
TGTTTGTATATTTGGCAGCTTAGCGATATTTAACGGGACAGATAACAAAAGTTGTACCAAATTTTTTTTAATACAAAAATCGTAATTCATCAAAAGAGTTGTTTGGTTTTTATTCATTTACTAAAACTATCTGACATTTCCTGAAAGTTGGTTCATAGGTTGGTTCCCTCAAAAAAAGATTATCTGGTATGTTTTTCCTCTTAAGGGAGTTAAGTGCACAACCAGGAGGTGGTCCATCACAGATGCTCAAAAACAAGTTTTTGGACTTCTCCATTTTTTTCCAGACCATCACCTTTACCTTTTGACACAAAATTTCAAAAAATTGGAGATTTCTTAAAAAGTATCACTTAAGATATCCTTGTGGTACCGATGGGTATATATGGGGAGTCTCCCCCCAGAAAAAATTTTGAAATTTGAACTGTCAAAGTAGGGTTTTAACTCAGTTTGAGAACTTTTTTGGGTCCAAAAGATTGGATCCGCACCTGATTGAGTACACATGTCCATGGTTCTCAAAACAATATAGGTTGTTGACCCTAAAGACTAACAATCGGAAATATCTGACTGGTATCTTCAGCCCACTTGAGTCGAACTTCCGATACTTATCTTATTGTATGCATAGTTATCTTGATTTGGGGGGAATGATGGGTAACAAGACAAATATTGCAAATTGTTTTTTGTGGTCCAAGTCGGTTTGAAGTTGATTGCCAAAAATTAAGTCAACAGTCGAAATCTGGGAATCAGTAGTAATTTTAAACAGCTGAGAATAATCATGATTTAATCAGGATATTTCGAAAATTTACGATAATCAGAGCATGTCCTAGAAGAGCAGGGGTTCTCAACTGGTGGGTCGCGAAATGCAAGGAAAATAAAACTAGAAATAAATAAATCGGAAAATTTCAATAAAACTGTATATTTTGACTATTGCTATATTGTTAAATCCTGTTGGGATTGTTGCGAGTTAAACATTGCAACAATTGTAGATTTTGTTTTTAAATTTTAAGATCATAATTTATTCAGAGGAGGTCAGAAAAATATTTAACCAAAAAAGGGGACTCGCAGTATACTTAAAAAGTTGAGAACCCCTGTCCTAGATTTTACAATCCTTAAATTCCTAAAAGAGTACCTACTATACTTTAAGATATGCAATTATTTTCAAAAAAAGTTTTGTTTGCAGAGAAATTTTGATTTTTAAAACTGTTGCTGCACTGTTGTCTATTATTTATAGAAAAACTATGCTTCTGAGTCCTCAGGCATACATTCATCTCCAGGTGGACCAATGAACAAGGCAATTTTATAGAAAAGTGCTTAGTAGTTTCTTAAAAAAGAAGAGTGTAATATCTTGCATTTTATTTCCGTGCAGTTTATAACTTATTGAAACTTGACTAGAGGGAAACTTTTAGTTCATGGGTTAAAATTCTAGCTTTTCTAATTCATTATTTTTTTAATTCGCCCTTGCTCAATGTTCTCCAAAATCGGGAGTGTTCGGCTTGGTGATGTCCCGATTCAGGCGTTTGAGGTGGTTGTCAAATATTGTCCCGTTTCAGGCGGTAGAATTTATGATGGAATAAGAAAATTGAAGAAAAAAAACTGTATAAATAATGGAATTTTTGTTGTATAACCATCAAATTTTTACTGGAAATTCAAGAACTTATTTAGAAAAAAATGCCAATCTCTTCAGAAAAAATATAAGTGCATTCAAAAGTATTTTACTGGTGAAAAAAATTGATGGACTTTTTCAACCTTGTGAAAGAAAATCTTAACCTCTTAAATTAATCGGTTAAATTATATTTCTGCTAAGTTAACAGCACAAAAGGTAGACAGACAAAATTCAAAAAAAAAAAAAAAAAATAGACTAAGACAAATAAAATTAAAAATTATTATGAAACTCGGTCATTAAGGTGTCAATGGAGTACGTGAATATGAATGGAGTCAAAAATTCCCTTGATAAAAAAAATTAAATGCACTTTTAAATTTTATTTTGGCTTAGTTTGTAGCACAAAGAACAAGAAAAGAAAGACAAATTAATTGAAAAAAAAAATGCAATGAATGGACATCGATTTCGCAACTTCAAGGGGCTATATCTCCCTACAGGGGGTAGTTATTTTCCCCCTCCTTCCACTCACGTGTAGAGCAAAGATTGTTTTTAAATAAACACAAAAAGTCAATTCGTCATTTTTTGGACTTATTTCCCTTTTTCAAACTGACGATTCAATTTCCGTGGAGGCGCCAAATTATGATACCGGTTTCTCCTCGTTAAAAGAGGAGATAGCAATAAGTGAAAACAACTTCACTTTTAGCTCCAGTAATCTCACTCAGAACAATCGTATAGGCTTCCAATTTAAATTGATTCTCGCCTCTTTCATTTTCCTTAACCGTTAAAAATAGACCAATCTAATGAATTAAAATAATTTACCCTTATCTTTCGACCAAAACAAAGTGCGCAATGAGATAGAGGATCATGAAAGACATTAAAAAATGGATACAGCTTTTCCCATTATTTCTTACTAAATAAACATTAAATTCATCGAGCAGATATGCATAGTTGTTTTATTAAATGAATACTTCTAGGATATTTTGTAAATAAATTATCCTAGAAGTATTTAGAACTTAAAACATTAAAAATAAATAGAACATTAATTAATAATAGAACATAAATTAATAAAATATATAAATAATTGAATATATAGATAAATAGAACATTAATTAATAAAATATCTTTAAAAAATTCATTTCTTAAATTTAGAATGAACTAAAAAATTTAAAAAAATTCGTAAGAGAATATAAGTGGAATATAGAATGGCAACTTATTCCAACAAAATTATTATTTTTGTCATTTTGTTTCAAAGTGGTGATGTTAATTGGCTGAAAATATTGCAATAAGGATACCTATAAAAAAACACCAGTCCATCCACTTTTTTCAGATTGTTTTTCAACTGTTTTCGATAGAAAGAATAACAGCTAAGTCATAATTCCACAATTTTCTACCGTTTCAAATATGCAAGTAAATCTAAAAACAACACGTTACTGAGAAATAAGCATAAATGAAAACCATTGTTCCATTAGAGAATACATCTGCTGAAAGAACAGATGTCAATTTTTTTTTATTAATTCCAAAGAATATAATCCATGGAATAATCAGGATATATACTCAATGCTTTGTGGGCCCTAGAGACCTTATTGAAAGTCATGCGCCCATTTTTCTAAACAACAAAATTATCACTTGTTCAAAAAGTGATTACTAAAAAAAATGTAGAAAAATTAATGTTTGGACCCGAAATTTTTTTTCATACCGAGAGTTTTAGCGATAAGTTTTCGATACAAGTATGGAAATAACACATTAGAGGAGTACCTAATACCAAATAGTATTTTTAATTAAAATATTTTTCTTCTTAAAAATTTTTCAAAATGAATTCCTTATTCTCTATTTTACAGCACGTGAGGCGCTTGTGACCCGACAAGTTTTGAATGATTTTAAGATTGATAACTTTTAAAAAAAATCTTTTTATTTCAAATCATTAAAGTTTAAAGAATATAAACCTAACTTACTACTAAGTTACTAACAAAGAAACTGAAAATTCTCTATTTCCCCGAATTACAAAAGAAAAAGCAGCTTTAATACTTTTGTAAAAACCTGCAAATCGTCTAACTAAGACTCTAAGATATAAAAAATTTCAAAATGTTAGTGTAAAAACGTTTATGTTATGCAGACCTGCTCTATTCAATTGCAATCAGGCGCGGATCCAAGGGGGGGGGAGAATTCTTCTTAAGGGGCAGATGCAATTTCATAGTTATGAACTCGTGCTTATATAGGGGTACTAATAAATTCCTCACTTCTGTGCAGTGAACTAAGGAGAAATATAATTTAATTGTCACTAGAGCATTTTCAATCACATGACTCGGACCTAACAACGGCCTTAGCAACAGAAGATGTTACAGTTTCTTGCCCTACAGAGGTTAACAGTTACAGAAAATGACTAGCCGTGGAATTCTTCTATTGGAGCATTTGCAATCACGTGATCCCATACCTAAAAACCGTCTTAGCAACAGATAAACAACGGCCTTAGCAACAGTTAAAAGCCCTACAGAAGGTACACAGTTAAAAGAAAATAACCGGTAGTGACGTCACCTAAAAACACTCTATTTCAGCAGTTTTTTATTTTTTTTCAAGTAAAATTTCTTAAGTTTAAAAAAGGGAATAATTCCATCAACTTTTTTTTCAACTGTACAATATCTTTGAATATATTTATGTACTTATATTTTTTTTTCGATAATTTTTCTGTGTTCTATACGTATAGGGTCCTGAATTTCCAGTAAAAATGTTGTGGTTAAAATAATGAAAATTTCGGTGTGTTCTACGTTTCGCCCACAAATAAATTTCCATCCCCCCTTTCTTCTTTTTCTTCCTTCCCTATGGGGATATTTGTGGGCGAAATGGAGGGTTTAGTGCCGATTCATCCGTTCTCAACTGATCCGTTAATGAAATATTCTCCCAACTCACCCGGTGAGGGTTATATGAATTCTTATCTTGTGTCAACTCATCCGGTGGGTTCCCAAGTTACCCCAATTGGCTTAAAAGCGCGTTCGACGGCGATTTAATCTCCCTTTAAGCCCCCCAAAAATGTCCGCAAAGGATCCGCACATGGACGTATATAAGGGGGGGGGGTTTAAGGGGTCCAGACCCCCCCCCCTTAGCCCAAACCTTAACACACATTTTAAAACTAAAAACAAAAAAATTATTGTTGTTTCTATAATTGTAATACATATCAATTGTAGTAGCCAATTGTACAAATCAAAAAATATGCACATTTATCTTACAAAAAAATCATAAATTTGTAAAGTCAGAGACAAGGATTTTATTTTTAACAGTAAAATAAGTTTATTAAACTTAAAATTAAGGAACCTAAAGGTTAAAATCTTAAAAATAAAAGTATTTGATGAACAGTTTTTTCAGCGAAATTGGGTGGTATAGTGGTATACCCGACTAAGAGCCAACAAATTTATTTTAACGCCAAACTTAGTTTGTACCGCCAAACAATAACTCACCGGATCAGTTGGGAGTAACAAACCATCATAAATCATCACACCGGATGAGTTGGCACAATTTTTGACAACCGGATCAGTTGACACCGGACGAGTTGGCACATCACCAAATGGAGTAGCTGTGATAAAAACCAATCTTGTTAAGAATCGATTCTCAAAAAGGAATGAATTTCCCCAAAATTAACAAACTTCCTTAATATCACTCCAAAGTATACAGTGTTTGTATTTTTTCGGACCGCCTCCACTTTGAAAAACACTCCTGCAGTCTCGGTTTGTCCAATTCTCTTGACTGGTCACTTCTGAAGGACCTTGTTTTTCTGGACCACATAAAAACAAAAATTCCTCAAATTCACTCCAAAGTATACAGTATATGTACTTTTTCGGACCGCCTTACTTTGAAAAACACTCCTGCAGTCTCGGTTTGTCCAATTCTCTCGACTGGTCACTTCTGAGGGACCTTGTTTTCCTGGACCACATAAAAACAAAAATTCCTCAAATTCACTCCAAAGTATACAGTGTGTGTACTTTTTCGGACCGCCTCACTTTGAAAAACACTCCTGCAGCCTCGGTTTGTCCAATTCTCTCGACTGGTCACTTCTGAGGGACCTTGTTTTCCTGGACCACAAAAACCAAAACTTCCTCAAATTCACTCCAAAGTATACAGTAGGTGTACTTTTTCGGACCGCCTCACTGTGAAAAACACTCCTGCAGTCTCGGTTTGTCCTATTCTCTCGACTGGTCACTTCTGAGGGACCTTGTTTTCCTGGACCACATAAAAACCAAAAATTCCTCAAAATCCCTCCAAAGTACATCTTGTGTGTACTTTTTCGGACCGCCTCACTTTGAAAAACACTCCTGCAGTCTCGGTTCGTCCAATTCTCTCGACTGGTCACTTCTGAGGGACCTTGTTTTCCTGGACCACATAAAAACAAAAATTCCTCAAATTCACTCCAAAGTATACAGTGTGTGTACTTTTTCGGTCCGCCTCACTTTGAAAAACACTTCTGCAGTCTCGGTTTGTCCAATTCTCTCGACTGGTCACTTCTGAGGGACCTTGTTTTCCTGGACCACAAAAAACCAAAACTTCCTCAAATTCATCCAAAGTATACAGTTTGTGTACTTTTTCGGACCGCCTCACTTTGAAAAACACTCCTGCAGTCTCGGTTTGTCCTATTCTCTCGACTGGTCACTTCTGAGGGACCTTGTTTTCCTGGACCACATAAAAACAAAAATTCCTCAAAATCCCTCCAAAGTACATCTTGTGTGTACTTTTTCGGACCGCCTCACTTTGAAAAACACTCCTGCAGTCTCGGTTCGTCCAATTCTCTCGACTGGTCCTGGTCACTTCTGAGGGACCTTGTTTTCCTGGACCACATAAAAACAAAAAATCCTCAAAATCCCTCCAAAGTACATCTTGTGTGTACTTTTTCGGACCGCCTCACTTTGAAAAACACTCCTGCAGTCTCGGTTCGTCCAATTCTCTCGACTGGTCACTTCTGAGGGACCTTGTTTTCCTGGACCACATAAAAACAAAAATTCCTCAAATTCATCCAAAGTATACAGTTTGTGTACTTTTTCGGACCGCCTCACTTTGAAAAACACTCCTGCAGTCTCGGTTTGTCCTATTCTCTCGACTGGTCACTTCTGAGGGACCTTGTTTTCCTGGACCACATAAAAACAAAAATTCCTCAAAATCCCTCCAAAGTACATCTTGTGTGTACTTTTTCGGACCGCCTCACTTTGAAAAACACTCCTGCAGTCTCGGTTCGTCCAATTCTCTCGACTGGTCCTGGTCACTTCTGAGGGACCTTGTTTTCCTGGACCACATAAAAACAAAAAATCCTCAAAATCCCTCCAAAGTACATCTTGTGTGTACTTTTTCGGACCGCCTCACTTTGAAAAACACTCCTGCAGTCTCGGTTCGTCCAATTCTCTCGACTGGTCACTTCTGAGGGACCTTGTTTTCCTGGACCACAAAGAACCAAAACTTCCTCAAAATCACTTTAAAGTACATCTTGTGTGTACTTTTTCGGACCGACTCACTTTGAAAAACACTCCTGCAGTCTCGGTTTGTCCAATTCTCTTGACTGGTCACTTCTGAGGGGAAAAAATGGCTAAATGGTAAAAAAAACCCGATGGTTTTTCGTAAATTTTTCTGGAACCCAGAAAGGTAGAGCTTCGAGGTTACAAAATTCGAATTTTCGGTACCAAATTACTCCAGAAAAGTGTTACTACACTATCCGCGGAGCGTCCGTGGAAAGGAGCCAATGATCCGGGAGCGTTTTGGCGGGAAAAAAGTAGGAATTTTAATTTTTACATACCCCCTAATGCGATACATTGTTCGATTCCTTAGTTTTATGGTGCACACATACCGAAATTTCAGAATCCTGGAGCAAGCGGTTCGAGTGCAATCCGGGAAAAACCGAGTTTTTGGAATATTGGTTTTTCAGGAATAACTCCCAAAATAATTATCACACACCTTAATGATTTACATATTCGTAATCTGTGAAAAATTCCCGATTTATCTATGTAAGACACTTGAGATGGGGTCGAATTGTTTTCCGAAACTCTCCTGACACGACTTGCCCCAAAAAATAGAGTGTTTGGCATTAAATGTAAGTAAGCCCCATTCTTGTTTTAAAAATCCTGGATGACGTAAAAATCACCGTGGATTCCCGTAATTCTGGAAAAACTTTGCCATAACAATTAGTTACTAGAAGAAAAAATAATAAAAAAATTAATATTAATATTTTCGGATTTATAAGCTTTCTTTGGACTTGTGTTTTTTCGTCGAAATCTGAACTTTTTTTTTCAAAGTCCAATTACTGCCTGAATTACGAACCGATTTTCACCAAAATTGAATATGAGGTATATGGTAGGATATATTTTAAGATTTTAAGGTCGAAAATTCGATATAGTTTTTCGATTTTGATAAAAATCGCGACTTTAGTGCGACTTATGCTCGAGTCCAGGGACCCTAATTTTGGTCCTATATTCACTAAATTCCTGATTCTGCAAGCTTATGGAAATGTAATGAAAGGTATAAGGTCACCGACCCGATGAAAATTCATTTAATTGGTTTTTGAGCGATTCTCTACTGCACTTTGAATTGCACTTTGGAAAGGCCCCTATCACGTAATTCCTGGTTCCCGGCTTAAATAATTCGATATGTTGCTCGGACTTTTTTACTAGAATTCTTTGTCAAAATTCCTTGGAAAGCCATATTATTATTATTAAATATTTTTTAAGAAAACCTCTGTTTCTCAATAGTGTACTGCAGTACGCAAAACAGTTATATAAGTATTATATTTCTTAGTTACCTGGACGGGTTTGTTCCCCCCTTGGTAGCAAAACGTTTTTTTTTCTTCCTAATAACTGTATTATGCTGTTGTTCACCATAGTGAAATAAAGATTATTATTATTATTTTGTGGGATTTAGTATTTTATAAAACTTTCCTGAGTGTCTATAGAAACAGGGATACTTATACTATATCCCCAATGAATTTCCAAATTTATTTCTTCAATTTGCTTTGTAACAATCGTAAACGACAAATTTTCCTTCTCCTCAATGGTTTTTAATAGGATATATGGCTATTATGGTTTAATGAATTGTCCATTAGTGAGGACAGCTAATAAGGCATGCAATAATATATGGCAAAGTTTTTCCAGAATTACGGGAATCCACGGTGATTTTTACGTCATCCAGGACTTTTAGAACAAGAATGGGGCTTACGTACATTTAATGCCAAGCACTCCATTTTTTGGGGCAAGCGTGTCAGGAAAGTTTCGGAAAAAAATTCGACCCCACCTCAAGTGTCTTACATGGATAAATCGGGAATTTTTCACAGATTACGAATATGTAAATCATTAAGGTGTGTGATAATTATTTTGGGAGGTTTTCCTGTAAAACTGATATTCCAAAAACTCCGCTTTTCCCGGATTACACCCGAACCGCTTGCTCCAGCCTTCTGAAATTTCGACATGTGTGTTCACCCTAAAACTAAGGAATCGAACAATGTATCGCATTAGGGGGTATGTAAAAATTAAAATTCCTACTTTTTTCCCGCCAAAACGCTCCCGGATCATTGGCTCCTTTCCCAGGACGCTCCGGATAGTGTAGTAACACTTTTCTGGAGTAATTTGGTACCGAAAATTCGAATTTTGTAACCTCGAAGCTCTACCTTGCTGGGTTCCAGAAAAATTTACGAAAAACCATCGTTTTTTTTACCATTTAGCCATTTTTTCCCCTCAGAAGTGACCAGTCGAGAAAATAGGACAAACCGACACTGCAGGAGTGTTTTTCAAAGTGAGGCGGTCCGAAAAAGTACACACACAATATACTTTTGATCAGAAGTGACTAGTCGAGAAAATTGGACAATAACTGACACTGCAGAAGTTTTTTTTAGGGTGAGGCGGTCCGAAAAAGTACGCACATGGTATACTTTGGAGTGATTTTGAGGAAGTTTGGTAATTTTGGGTCAATTCATTCCTTGTTGAGAATCAATTCAACAAGAAATTCCGTTTGGCGTCAATTATACACCCTTTTGAGCTATATCTATAGGATTCTTTCACCAAGAAAAGTGAGCGAAACCCCAAGAGGTTCTATTGCTAAGTATATTGTATTTTACAAAATCCAAAAATATTTATTTTTGACTGAGATATGGCAAAAAAAACCATAAAAATTAGTGCGCTAAAAACCTCTAAATTTACTGGGCTATTTAGTCCAGTCAAATAGTATTTATTTTGGGAAAAACTTGGGGTAGAAGATATTTTTCGCTATCTGTATGTATTTTGGGGTGCTGAATCCGAATCTGAGGTTTGCCAACAAAATTTCGTGACGGAACATTGTGAAAATTCGAAAAAATGGCAAAAATTCGTCCCTTTTTTTCGTTTTCTGCCCCTAGAACATTACCTCTGCGCTTCTGAGCTAAACAGTCAATACAAGAAATAAAGAACACTAACCAATCTATAAAAAAGTCAATTGAAACTTTTCTCTCAGACGCGTAGTTTCGCCGATAGAGCACGTTGAAAAAGGGGCTATTTTCGTTCGATTGGAAGGAAATCCAAAAAATGTCACTAATATCGCCAAAAAGCCGCATTTTTTGGAACAAATTACTATAAAAACTGCTTTAATAATATTCTTCATCAAATCACCCATCTAATGACTCCAATGATGATTAACTAAATGCATTTTCGTTCCGAGATTTCTCTTACGAACGAAAGTTCTGTAGGAGATTGTAGTATTTCGATAACTATGTTGCTTCTTCGAGATTACATACAAAAGTGTTCTTTTGACTGTTTTATAAGTTTTTGGGGATGCTGAATCCGAATGTGACGTTTGCCAACAAAATTTCGTGACGGAACTTTGTGAAAAATCGAAAAAATGGCAAAAATTCGCCCTTTTTTTTCGTTTTCTGCCCCTAGAATGTAACCTTTGCACTTCTTAGAAAAACAGTCAATACAAAAATAAGGAACACAAACCAAGCAACAAAAAGAGCAATTGAAACTTTTCTCTCAGATGAAGGGCTTAGACGCTAGAGAACACTTATTATTGGGAAGTTTTTGTTCGATTGGCGGGAAAATCCAAAAAATGTCACTCGTATCACCGAAAAGTGGCCTGTTTTGAAACAGGAAACTATTATAACTACTTCAATGATGTGCTAAGTACATGCAATTAATCTTCTTCATACACATATGATAGTTAATTAAATGCACGATTAATTAATGTTAAGCTAAACGACAGAAACTTACGTAGACTTAACGATAAAATACGAGCCATATCAAGAAATTGATATTTTTACAATATGCTCATTGTTAAGGACTTTATGCAAATGATATGTAATGTAAATAATGAAAATAGGTACATAAATTGAATGTCATGTAACTTTTGGAATAACTAATTGTACTTCACGTACCAATTTATATAACGTAAGTACAGACCAACATTTCTAGAAGAAATGGATTAGTATAACACTAATTGAGTTATAACACAACACTACTTACTACAGCATATTAAAGTGTACCTTTAGTTGTTTTAAATAAATAAAAAACATTCTAAAATGTTTATAGGATCCTGGAAGGTAAGAAAAGTGCATGGATGTAAGTAATTTAATCACTTGGTCATAAATTTTCACTTTTAAGCAGATGTTTTTCTAAAACGTTTCATCAGATCAAACTTTTTTCTGTATTTATTGAAATTAGCATAAAATAGATCAATATTAATTAATCGTGCATTTAATTAATTATCATTGGTGTATGAAGAAGATTACTTGCATGTACTTAGCACATCATTGAAGTAGTTATAATAGTATCCTGTTTCAAAACAGGCCACTTTTCGGTGATACGAATGACAATTTTTGGATTTTCCCGCCAATCGAACAAAAACTTCCCAATAATAAGTGTTCTCTAGCGTCTGAGCCCTTCATCTGAGAGAAAAGTTTCAATTGCTCTTTTTGTTGCTTGGTTTGTGTTCCTTATTTTTGTATTGACTGTTTTTCTCAGAAGTGCAAAGGTTACGTTCTAGGGGCAGAAAACGAAAAAAAGGGCGAATTTTTGCCATTTTTTCGAATTTTCACAAAGTTCCGTACGAAATTTTGTTGGCAAACGTCAGATTTTGATTCAGCATCCCCAAAAACTTATAAAACAATCAAAAGAACACTTTTGTATGTAATCTCGAAGAAGCAACATAGTTATCGAAATACTACAATCTCCTACAGAACTTTCGTTCGTAAGAGAAATCTCGGAACGAAAATGCATTTAGTTAATCATCATTGGAGTCATTAGATGGGTGATTTGATGAAGAATATTATTAAAGCAGTTTTTATAGTAATTTGTTCCAAAAAATGCAGCTTTTTGGCGATATTAGTGACATTTTTTGGATTTCCTTCCAATCGAACGAAAATAGCCCCTTTTTCAACGTGCTCTATCGGCGAAACTACGCGTCTGAGAGAAAAGTTTCAACTGACTTTTTTATAGATTGGTTAGTGTTCTTTATTTCTTGTACTGACTGTTTAGCTCAGAAGCGCAGAGGTAATGTTCTAGGGGCAGAAAACGAAAAAAAGGGACGAATTTTTGCCATTTTTTCGAATTTTCACAATGTTCCGTCACGAAATTTTGTTGGCAAACCTCAGATTCGGATTCAGCACCCCAAAATACATACAGAAAGCGAAAAATATCTTCTACCCCAAATTTTTCCCAAAATGACATTATTTGAGCACAATTTGACTGGACTATTAATCAGTATTATTTTTAAATTGCAAGCTTTATATTGCTAAAGTCATCATAAAAAGGTGTTGAATGATCCATCAGTATTCTTATCATTAAAGAGACCTAATTAATTTTATAAGTAGCCAAAAAAATTGATACCAAATTTTTTAAGTTTCGTATACCATAAGTGAACTACATAAAATCAGTGGACAAAATTTACAAAAACTTTTTTGAAACCTTTTCTTCGACATCAGATAATCCATTTCAGCAAAGCGTAGAATTCAATTCCTATTATTTCCGAACCGATTCTTTGGATTTTTACAACGATTCTTTAAGAGGAGAATCGATTTGAAAACGGAAGAGAGTTAGGGGAATTTAGGGAAAAACAGAGGCACTGGTGTTGGGGATTTTAGGGAATATATTATGGACGGGGGGATGGAACTTATTTTGTGGGCGAAACGTGGGTGCACCAAAATTTCAGCACTTATACAACTTTTTTTTCTTTTTTTTTTTTAGATTTTTTTAAACTTGTTTTTTGGACTTATTCCCTCTTTCAGACTAACGACTCAATTTCAGCTTACAAAAAAATAAATTATTTTTTACTAATTATTTGAATTGTGATGTTTGAAAATAAGTAGATACGAATTTAAAAATAAAATTACTGGTTTAAACTAACTGTAATTACGTGCTACAATGCCTGTCTTAAGAGATTGTGTAAAACAAACAAAGTAAAAGGGATGAGTAAGTACACAACGAAGGCTGGGAATAAAAACAGAATTTCTCATAGTGTATTTAGCGATAAAATAAGTAGTGATTCTCATATCAGAGTGCATCACTGTCCTTTCGCGTTTAAGAAAATAACTTTTTAACCTTAGTAATAATCTTAATCTTAGTAGTTAATCTGTTAGCACAAAAAAGTGTCTTATTCTTCGGAAAATAATTTTATAATTTGTATCTAAGGGCTTGGGCTCGATATTTGGGGACATATCCCTTACAAAACAAAGTAAGGTTCATTAAAAATCTTATATAGAGTTGCATAATTTTTAGGATACATCTCCGTTTAAGAACGTATCCTGCCACAGTGTTATTCCTAGGATTTTTTTGGAGGAGTAAAAATACTCCTTGACTTTTTTAGGAGGAGTGAAATTGAATTATGAGGAGTGAAATACGGAAATAGCATGAACTACATATGCAGAAATACGGAAACCGCAATAAAACTCCCAAAGCATCAGAACAATAAATAAAAAAAAATACTATGACTGTATGAAAATACAATTAAAAAGTATGATAATTAGGGTGCCGTGACTTTTGGCGATTGGCTGTGGCCAGAAGTCGGGTGAAAATGTCTCCGCTGAGATCAGTTGGTGTTTTGAGTAGAAAAATATTATTTGTTGATTTCGGTGGGGCCACGCGGTGCATTTTTTAAGCTAAACCTTTGAGAAAAATTCAAAGAGTGAAAATACTCCTGTCTAGTTTTTTAAAGAGTAATTCCGATTTTCAAGGAGTGAAATACTCTCTCAGAGGAGTTAAAAATATCTCTGTATCCTGCAATAGTATTTTCAATTATATGATGTAATTTATATTTATTTAGAACACTATTGCTCTCCTAACAAGATATATAAATGAAAAGAAAAACATTTTTGAGAGAGGAATATTGGTATTTGGGGGCTATTAGGATATTGAGGTAATTTTAGTCGTTTTCTCTGGAATCTTTTTGTGCAGAGTTTGGGCGGACTTGTTGAAACAACCTAGGTATTTTAAAGTTAAAAAAAAACGTATTTAAAACTTGAGGTGATTTTTAATTCAAGTATCGTGTGTTCCAAATTTAGCTTAGTTTGCAGCACAAAGAATAAGAAAAGAAAGACAAAAAAATCCTTAAATTTCAGATTAAATACAAAAAAATACACAGAGATTGGACATGGAATTTTCCAAATTCAAGAGACTATATCTGTGTATAGGGGGTAGATATTTTTTCGCTCTTTCCACTCATGTGTAGAGCAAAGCGTGGAGATTTTTTAGTCAACTTTCCATTTTTTTTGGACTTATTCCCTTTTTCAAACAGAAGATCCAAAATTTTACCCTTCCCTCATTTTAACTTGTTCCTCTTTGACTTCTCATCCACTCAGATGCAAAATGACGAACGAGAAGGAAAGAAAGAACGACTAATTTAGGATAATCAACCTTTACTGACATTGTTAAAATTCATAATTATCGGGCTTATAGGCCGTGTTTCGTTTAGAAACACCAGACGTTTTGTCGGAAGCTGTGCCCGACATCATCATGTCGACTGATGATGTCGGGCACAGCTTCTGAACGAAACGTCTGGTGTTTTTGTTTTAATTTTGGAACACGGCCTATAAGCCCGAAAATTATGTATTTTAACAATAAAACCGGCTGTGAAAGTCTTCATGTTTACTTTACTGACATTGTCTCTATATTCTTTTATTTTTTAAACATATAAATTAAATATTTTCCATCACCTGGGATCGTATAACGATCGATGATTGTAGATGAACAAACAAAACAGGCATACATAAACATTAAAGAACACCTTAAAACAGAGCGCGACAAGATTTTCAATTTGTCTGAATATAGTAACTTTTTTATAATATTTACAAAAGGATTTTTGGCTTTTTGAAATTTATCAAACTACCATTTATTAAAAAGAGCAATAAGAAAAATACCCTTCTAGGTGTCGAATGCAAAGGGCAATTAAAGAATATTACGTGTCACTTTAATATGCTTATAATGCAAAATTGGATTTGAAATAAAAAAATAAGATTTGAAACATAAAATCAGTTTTCTAAACGTAAGACTCCCCACATCAGGGAGGGATCAATACAAATTTTAAGATTTTTTTTAAGAAATGATGATTGTAACTGCAATTTATCCCAAAGCTCTAAAAAAGAGTTGAAACCCTGTTTTCAAGAGTCAAATTTTTTAAAAAATCTCTGGGGGTGGACCCCCAGACCCCCCCTTTATATTGTGGAGCTCATTTTTTCTCCCACAATTAAATAATTTGATAATAATACGATGAGATTCAAATCCTTCCTCTTAATTTCCCAAAAAGTTAATTTAACCTCTAATCTCTCTTTGCATGTAGTTGGTGACCAAACCCCACACGAACGAAGCTATAAAGTCCTATGAGAGACTGGGAAAATGGACAGAATATAAGATGGGTCGCGTTAGATTTTGTTAGTGTTCGGCACTAGTTAACTAGAACTAGTTGCAACTAGTAGTTAACTACCAATCAACTAGTAGTTAACTAGTAGTTTAACTACTTTTGGTTTAAACTAGTTCAACTATTAGTTGAACTACTTTTTTTAATAACTACTAGTTGAAACTACTTTCAAATTTTCAACTACTTTTTAAAAAATTTTTGTTTAAAATTAAAATTTTTTTTTTTTAATTTTTATCATAAATACAAAAAATTGTACTGCCATCTATAACTGCAATGTCATAAAGGCCCTTTTTGCGCGAAGCATAAACTTTTTTGTGATATAGATAAGAGAGATGTATTAGAATTTTGCCAAGAAGTAGGTTATGAAATTAAATAGACTAGTTAACTAGTAGTTAACTACTTTGGGAAATAGTTCACTACTAGTTGCAACTAGTCCCAGGAAAAAATAGTTAACTACTAGTTGCAACTAGATTTTCCCAGACTAGTTAGTAGTTGGTAGTTAACTATTTTTTGACCACTAGTTGCCGAACACTAGATTTTGTTTACAAAAAGTGGGTCGCGATTTTCAAAAGAGCTTAAAAGAACAGAATCACACGTTATTGTAATTTCCCAACTTTTTTAGGAGTTGCACTTGTTTGTCTTTTGATACTACTATGTAAATTAATCACGAACCTCGATGTTTCTCTGTTTGATCAAGACTTCTTTAACTTGATAATGACAATCGAATCTTCAGTAACAGTCATAGGGTGATGTGACTATCTCACTGTTTTCGATGTATAAAGGCTTCGAGTCCTGCCAACAACCTCTCTTTGACCCCATCTCTTTTTGCTTCCATCAGCAAGATGTGGTCAAAACTGTCACTCCTGCTGCTTTTAGCTTTTCTGACCGTGAATGGATCACGATCTGAAAGCATTGTGGACAGTCTTGAAAGCCAAAGCTGTCCATCATCAGCAGTCGAAAAAAATAATAAGCCAAACGCAACTCCGTTTACCTTACCATTCATGATCTTAAATTCTTATGATTCTTTTAATAAAGATCTCAGCAAAGCGGCAAAATATTTAGAGACGTCCGCCGAAAGCAGTCAATGCCTTCTAGACGTGGCACATTTCATCAGGAGTTTCCAAAGAAACGAAGAATGGGCCTGGAAAAGTAAGTTAAATAATTTATCACTTTCTGACTTCACAAATTAATGTGCTTTTCGTAAACGCTTTCAATTATAAAAAGCACATTCATGGTTATGAGATGCTTTGAGTTGAAAATGTCTGTATGAATCTTCATATTTTTTCTAATTATGCATATATATTTGTTTCTGATATATTACGTTTGATATAAGGATGTTTTGTGTTCATAAGTCAAACCCTAACTCATTTTTATAATTTTTTTTTCTTTCTAATGAATGAGTTAATATACTCTTTGATTGTGAGTCAAACTTTAGTATTTAATATAGTTAAATGTTATTTAATGTATGCATACAAAAGAATAACTTTGATTCTTTTCTGACATTCACTTCTTAGTTAACCAATCAACTAACTAATCAAATTCTAACTTACTGCTACTGTAGAAATTCTCAAAAAGTTCAGTTTATACAAGTTTTTTAAAATCATATTCATTGTTGTTTTGTTATACTATGAATAGTTTTTTGTTAGAATTTAAACAAAAATTGAAAGTGATAAAAGTTAAGGTTGTGTTTTGGTTATTTTAATACTTTGGTATTTACATTTAGGATTTAGTTAAGTTTTATAACATATTTTTTTTTGTATAATCATGGATTTGTTTCCCTAAAGAGTTGACTGATTTGGGAGTATAAAGATTAAAAGTTTCTTAGTTAGAGAAAAATAATGTTATAATTTTCGACTTTGAAATTGTATTACTTAATTTTTAATGGTAAAGTTTTAAGAGATATTGTATACTGTACAATAGGGTGGTCCACATTCTTATGAAACACATAACTTTCCTCCATTTCAAGGCATCATCCCCTCATTTTTTACATCTACTCATACAATTATTCAGGCAAAGTTTTTGAGGGTGTTCAATGACCCTGAAAAATATATTTTGGATTTTCTGCATCGCCTTTGGTGCCAGTTAGTACAAGTATTTATAAAGTTTCATTAATGCTTCTTCAGGAGTCAGGAGTTTATTCTAAACTCAAGAGTTAATGTCACCCATTCTTTTCAGTGGCTGACTCTTTTCCAAAGTTCAAAAGTGGAATCCTGGAAGGAACTCATTTCTGGATTGGTGACTACCACGAGTGCAACAATGTCCAAGCACCCCCTGGACCTCGTAGTAGTGCTGGTTTCAAAGGACTGTACTGCTCTTTCATGTTAGTAAACAAAAAGAATATGGTACGTAGAGACCCATTTCATGTTATTTTTAAAGAAAAGCCTTCTTCGTTACAAATGAATTTTTTTGAAGTTATTCCTATCACCGCATAAAAACAGTTTAAACTTAAATTTGTGGATGAACCCTATTTTGCTCTCAAAAAGGGTGTTAATGTGGTGGAAGTCACCGATTTTAAATTTTAATATCTCAGTGATGAGTTTTGAAGATATTGAGATGAAATTTTTTTGTGTTTTATTCAGGCAATAATAAAGAAAATTTGGATGTTTGTAAAGTTTAAACTACGAGGGCCGTATAAAATTTATTTTTGCATTTTCATAAGTAGACCCCCCATAGAGTTGAAACTAGTCTCATCTAATTTTTCACCTCTTAAAATGAAAATTTGCAATTGGAAGAATGCGTCATGTGGGGAAATATTTTAGGATATAACCTAGTAGTGTTACACTCTATTTGAAACACCCTGATCATCAGAACGTGTAATGTAGACAGTAATTACACATTTAATTTGATGTTCGATATTTGTTAGACTAATATGATTCAGATTACGCATACAACAATTCCTGGGTTTTTTTTTTTGCATTTTGCTCAAATGGTCAATTACTGGGATGTGATCAATTCAGTTCACTCCCTATTAGCTAATTTTTGTATTGAAATCGGGATTTTATATCGTGCTTTATTAATTACATCACTAAATGTAAAAAGTTTTTCGAATTTTAGAGCTACTCTTAATTTATTTTCCTTTGGCGGTACTAATTTCCACTGTCGACACAAATTCAGTAAGATACCGCGGGCCACAATTTAGGACTTTGCTAAGCATACTTTGGAGACCATAATTAATTTATTAAATAAATTCGAATTTTTTTGCAGACAATGCCGTTTGCTGACGTCGGAGGATGTTTTCCATCGTCCTGCAGTTCCACGGAGTTATTCGAGAATGCTGTCAAACTTTTGGGTAAGTTCTAATCTAAATGTTTAGTGCAGTTATTGGTTATTTTTTTTTACACAAGTTACATTATAATTTGAAACTACTATTGAAATCTATCTGCTGGTTTTCCTTTATGTCTGATTGTAAATTTTAATTCTATTTTATCCACTTCCAATAGACTGTATTTATTGTGTTGTTATCGGTTGTTATAGTGTTCTGAATATTTTTGAAAAACTGTGACTATCCTGAAAAGTGTTTTAAAAATAGATCTGTAAAGTGTTGCTTAAAATTACAAAGACAGGAAATGTGTTCTCAGCGTTTCAGGTTTAAATTTAAAAACACATTTAGATTCTAAACATATTTTACAATACTATTTTAATACACATTTCTGGAAAGCAACACTTTTCAAACATATTCAGAACACTATCCCAACACATTAGACTGTTAAAAGTGTTGTAGCTAACAACACAAACTAAAGTGTTGTTAGTTTGAGAACAAAAAAAAAAGTTCTTAAATGTTCCAGTTCCAAAAGTTCTTAAATGTTTTAAAAATTCCAGTTTGAAAAAGGGGTTAAGTTCAAAAAATGACAAATTGACTTGTTGTGCTCAAAAATATCTCTAAGTTTTGCTCTACACATGAGTGGGAAGAGAGGGAAAATAATTACTCCCTATAGGCGGATATAGCCCCTTGAATTTACGAAATCGATGTCCATTCATTGTATTTTTTAATTTAATTTGAAAATAAAGTTAATTTTTCTTTCTTTTCTTATTCTTTCTGCTGTAAATTAAGCCAAAATAAAATTTGCCTTTAATTTAAAAGTGTTTTGAACTTTTTTTTTATCCATAGGGAATGTTTGACTCCATTCATATTCACTTACTCCATTGATACTGCCTTAATGGCTCAGTTTCATAATAATTTTCAATTTTAGTTGTCTTAGTCTTTCTATTTTTCACTTTTTTACAGTGAACTACGCAGAAATATTTCCATTTAAGTGGTTTTTAAGTTTTTTCTTGACTTGGAAATTTCATAAGGTTGAAAAAGGGAATAAGTCCATCAACTTTTTTCAGCTGTAAAATTTTTTTGAATGTACGAGGGTTGTTTTTTTTTCAACTTCCGTTTTGCTCCTGAAAAAAAAGTAGTTGGAATTTCGAAATAATTTTGGTACTGGTAGTTAGGTACATCCTTCAGGATCAATTTACATCTTTACTGCATAAAAATCGGACATTTTTTCTATTAGTTATCGAATTTAAAAGCGCGCTCCTCGAACTTTTTTCCCGCCAACCCATAGAGAATTTCACTTTCTTCTTCGCGCGACCGCTCCTTTCGCCCAGCATTTAACATTAAACAATGGGTGAGCAGGTGAAAATTGCAGGAGGGGAAAGCGAAATTCTCTATGGACTGGCGGGAAATAAGTTCGAGGAGCGCGCTTGTAAATTCGATAACTAACATAAAAAATGTCCGATTTTTATGCAGTAAAGATGCAAATTGATCCTGAAGAATGTACCTAACTACCAGTACCAAAATTATTTCGAAATTCCTACTACTTTTTTTTCAGGAGCAAAACGGAAGTTGAAAAAAAAACAACCCTCGTACTTATATTTGTTTCGATGATTGCCCCTTTTTTCTAAATAAGTTTCTGAATTTCCAGTAAAAATTTAGTGGTTATACAACAAAAATGCCATTATTTATACAGGTTTTTCCCCCTCGATATTCTCAAAACTTGATTTTTTGGACTTATTCCCTTTAACTGACGAGATTCAAATGTGCTGTGATACTTAGCAGTGTTTCAAAACCAAAAGTCTCGGGATGAGAATCGCCGGCAGATCCGCCCGTTATTTTCCCGTACCGGAATACGCCGTCGTAAAAAAAAATTGTTTAAAGAACACATATTGACATCTTGACAAAACTATTCGCACCCCCATCAACACCATTTAGAACCAAGGCCAAGGCCCCCCGATCCCGCGCTAACCCCTTCCCCAAAGAATATCCCCCCACTGCCACGACCCACCAAGGTCAAAGTCAAAGAATAAGTTTTACGGCTCTCTAAAAAACTAGGGAACGGAAGGGAAGCCGCGCCAGTGATGCAACGAACGCGGCCCAAGAAGCCAACTTACACGGACCGCCAAGAAAATTAACTTACTTTTAATTATTACTAGTTCAGTTTTCTTTTGAAGAAGTTGGTGCGTCGGGATTTCTTGAGGTTTCGAAGAGATGTGAGTGTTTTTCCATACTGCGCTTCGCGCAGGATGAGATTTTCTTGTTATTTGTGATTCTGTTGAGTTCGTTTGCACTTATTTTTTTACCGGCGGCACCTATATAGTATTATCGTGTCTAGATGGGTTTTGTGAATTTTCTGCGATTTTTCTGAATTTTGGTAGCAATTTTTGTGTAAAATAACGTGTTTATTTCGTTGTTGGAATAGTTTGTCTCGTACTATTTGATTTGGTTGATTTTTCCTTTCTGGAAGGTTTTTTTTTTTGCTGGTGAAGCCGTGCTTCCTTTCTTGAATGTTCACGGTGAGAGAAACTGTGCTTCCCCTTTCTCTACAGCGCAAACGCTCCGAACACCTTTCAGAACACTTTTTGACGTCAAATTAACAGTTTGTGTGTGTTGATAGCTATATAGAACACTTTATTTTGTTGTGATAGTGTTCTGAATATGTTTTTAAAATGTTGCTATCCCAATATTAGTTCTAAAATTGCGTAGTAAAATGTGTTTAGAATTTGAATTGTGTCCTTAAATTTAGGTGGAAAAACTAAGAACGCATTTTTAGTCTATAGGTATTTTTAGCAATACTTTACAGCACTATGTTTGAAACGCTTTTCTGTTTATTTCAGTTTTTAAACATTTTTAGAACACTATCACAACACAATAAAATGTTCTAGCCAACAACACAAAAACTAAAATGTTGTTAATTTGATGACAAAAAGTGTTCTGAAAGGTGTTGTAAGCGTTTGCAGAGTAACATTTAAAAAAAAAATCGTTTTCTCTTAGATTGTGAGGAGTATTCATTTGCACACTTTTTTATTGAACGCGAAATTCTATTGTTTTTTCTTTACCGTATCTTTGTCCTTTCTTAAGGGGACAAGGTGTAGTTCCTTAAAGCTCATCCTTAAATAAACTTCTTTTAAATGTGTGGAGTTCATTTGTTCTTTTCTTAGTCCTTTGTTATTCTTCTTATATTTTTCATTTTATATGTTTTAAATGTTTCCCTCTTTTCTCTTAATTATTGAGAGATTTTCCCTTAAAATTCTTGCTTTTACGATTTTTTTTAAACAAATCATGAAATTTTCATGATTTTTTAGGTTTATATACCGATTTTGAGGTGTACAGATCGTTCGATCTCGGCCGCGACTATTGGCTTGTAAAGTCGGAATCTCCTCTTTTAATGCAATGTGAAAAACTATCTTGACTTTCATTGGGAAATTGATATTCTTCGCTAAAAGGCTTGCTTTTGAAGTAACGTTCTCAGGGTGCAAACAAAGCCTAAGTACTTTTTTTACTACTAAGTCCTTGAATTTCAAAATTTAAATTTGATGCCTTGAATATCCTAGAAAAATATTGTTTATTATACTTACTAACAGCCTGGAATTTTAAATTTTAGAAGGTTTTGTAATTATTACAGGATGTTTAATGATCATTCATGTAAGAAGTCTCAAAATCTTGTCAACGTACGAAATTCCTATGAAAGCTCCTGAGTTTTCATTTATACTGCCATGCAGGGCCTGTAAAGTTGGCTTTTCCGGTTCTCGCGGCGAGGAAAAACAACTTTATTAGTTTGGTCACGATTTTCGTATTTCTCGTCGATATTCTTTACTTTAAAGCTTGTTTTTCGAAGAAGTAATTGCATGTAGCCCAAATATGAACAGTTTTTAACAGGCTTATTAAAAGACTTACAGCCTAAATTGTTTTCTATTTGTAATAGGAAGGCAAAGTGTTTTGAATAAAACTGACTTTTTAGAGATTCAGTATCAAATTTGGAACTATTAATGTAAGGGAAAATTATACCGTACATATAATATATTGAAGAATTTTATTAAAATATACTGTTATTTAAGTTTTATACAACAGTTTTTATCTGGAAAAAGCCTCTTTAAAATCTTTTCTGGGTATTTATTGTTTTGCTTTTTTAAACAAATGTTAGAGTTTTTCTGTTATTTCCTTTATTACAATTCATATATTTTTAACGAATGTATTATAGATGCAATTAACTATGGTTTTTCTAAAAGTATAAGTTGAGCTTTATTTAAATCTCTTTAATTTTGATTTCAAGGTTCATTTGCTTGAAATGAAAATATTTAGTTGCTATAGTTTAATTTATTCAAGCCAACTTTTGTAGCTAAGTACGTACTACTAGTAAGTTTGAGTTTGGGTATTAGTTATTAACTGAGAAGGAATTTTCCGTAGAGAATAGGTACTGTTATTCTATTTTGTAAGTGTCAAATTACATTGGCTACTTCTGAAGTCAATAAAATCTTTATCCAGAAAGTTATTATTTTTGAATTTGCACACATTCTTTTTTTTAACACATTACAGTATTAGATTTTGGTCATGTGTGTGCCTCGTTATAATTTTGTACTTGTTTATAGCTTGATATATTCATTTCTTTTCTAAACTAAAGGAGTTGTTAAATTTTTACACAATATTTTACACATAGGTTATTAAAAAAAAATAAACAACCCTCAAAAATATTTAAAAAAAATCAAATATACTAAAAAATGATAGTTTAAGAATGAAACTGTTTAAAATTACTATTAAACATTTTTATACAAATTTTTAAAAAATAGTAGGTGCATTAAAATGTTATAAACGATGTAACGTTAATAACTTTCAACATTAGCGGTTTATTGGCCCACAATAATGCCCCAGATCAGAGATATTTTTAACTCCTCTGAGAAAGTATTTCACTCCTTGAAAATCGGAATTACTCTTTAAAAAACTAGACAGGAGTATTTTCACTCTTTGAATTTTTCACAAAGGTTTGGCTTAAACCTTCAGCCACGGAATCCTAATTATCATACTTTTTAATTGTGTTTTCATACAGCCATACTATTTTTTTTTTATTTATTGTTCAGGGAGTTTTCATTCATTGATTAGGGAGTTTGATTAATTGAAACCCAAAATAACATCCTTATGTTTTTTTCAATTTCATTTTGTTCATTAAAAAGTAAGCGTTTTTAATAGAAATTTTGTCTCTGTATTTTTAGTTTATGCTATTTCCGTATTTCACTCCTCATAATTGAATTTCACTCCTCCTAAAAAAAGTCAAGGAGTATTTTTACTGCTCCAAAAAAATCCTAGGAATAACACTGCCCCAGATAGTCTCACGTTCCCCAATGACCTCCTCCCTTACAGTGACATCACTTTTTTTTTCTTTCCGGTGCTTCCTTAAAAACATCAAAACTCGAAAGCTTATTTTAAAAATGTTAAACATTTTTTAAAACTATTCCAAACATTATTTTAGAAAGGGAAATAATTATAGGTACTAAAATTTTCTCTCTATTATAAAAGTAAGAGTGTCCACCGCTGATTTTGAAAATTGTATTTTTGAACTCTTTGAACGTTCACTACACAAAACTATACAACGGAATATTATGAAATTTTGAATATTTGTAGAGAAATATTTGAAGATCATTTTGGTATGAAACATTAATTAATTTGATAATTAATTCTAGAGTTATTTAATGTTAAAGTCGAAAATTATTTTTTTCGCTCCCAAAGAAAACTATCAGCAGCAGAAAGAATTACGCCCTTTTGCAGCCAGATACTCCTATGTGGGAAGTTTTGCACCTCGTCGCCCTTTTTTCGGATTGGTTTTAGAGTAATTAAATTTTAAGTATGTTAATTCTACAAAACAAGTTTAAAACATGGATCCTAAAAAAAAAGCTGATGAAAAGTTTTAGAAATTTTTCACCACCTATTTATTTTGTTTTTTGAAGGTTTAAACATTCAGTAGATTATCTAATGTAATTAATTTTCTCATAAGTTAACTAATTATCCTTAAGCAAAATACTTTCACTTATATGGAATGATATAATACGATATACGTATAGTCACTTTAATTTATTTTATTACTGGTGACATTGTCTTTGTGTGTGTTAATTAATAATTTTTGAAACACCCTGTATAATATTGTCTTCAACCCTGTAAACAGTTGAAATTAAAAATGTGATTCTTAAATTTTAATTTAATTATATTTGTTTTGAATTAGATATCCTTAGACTTACTGTTTACTATCAGTAGTATTTAGTACTCAAAATTCATATTTAAACAGTTTATTCAATTTTTTTTTATTCTAGGTGCTGGTATCGAAAAGTTCCAGATTCCGGAAGATATCATAGTCGCACAAATCACTTGTCAGCCTGTTGACAGGCCATTCGAACTGGCTACGTACGCAATGATGTAAGAATCTCTCTATTGATTCTCCTTTATACTCGACAGCAACTTTAGTTGATCCTATGACGAATGACGTCACTAACAAACAAAGTACTTCCCATCGCGGTGTCTGCATTTTAAGTGAAATGAAGAACGTTAATTTAAAAGTATGATTATTTTGTTAAACGCATGTATATAAGTGCTTTTCAATCACGATTTGCGTACCGAAACTCCTCCTAGCAACCCAACAGGCCTTATGTTTACGCAGTTTTTCCTTCTTCTTTCGAAAATAGTGCTTAAAAATTTGTTCCTGTTTGTGCCCTGGGATTACCCTGGAGAGTGGACAGTACAAGGTTTTTAATGCCCGGGGCGCAATAATGTCTAGGATTTTATAAATGTAAGACTTGAGTGACATTTTTATAAAAAATTCTTAACAAGATTGTTTTGTTTTACTTTTTCCTTGCGCCCGTATTAATTCAGAATTTACTCGCTGTGAATTTATGATAAGAAGAAGATAGAGGCATCAGAAAGATTTTCAAAGGCCAGGGACAGAGGAAAAGAGGAAGACCAGTTAAAAGATGGTTGGATGAGGTGGAAAAAGACCTAAAAATTCTAAAGGTCCATAATATTGGAAGCAAAAGGCAAGGGACAGAATGGTTTGGAGGAACATTGTTAGAGAGGCCATATAGTCCAGCACGGGCTGTAATGCCAGGGAGTAGCAGTAGAATTTATGATAAAATTAAGCAAAAAAAAAAAACCTAAAAAATATTTGAAAAAAAAAATAATGCCAAATGAAAAAATGAAATTTAATATTTCTGCTTGATGTTTTTTAATTTGAATGTTTTTTACTTAGTTTTTAATCTTTGATGAATTGATATGGTATACTTATTAATTAATATCAAACATACGTCCTCGGTCCAAGAAAATATGGTAAGCCTAACTCACAACCAATCTATTATTTTTTCTTGCAGAATTTTCTTCTTCTCTGTACTGTTCTGTTGCATCGTGGGCACGCTCATCGAGTACCTGGAGGTCCATCGCAGCCGGGGGGCGCAGAGCGCGGACTCGAACCCGGAGAACGGCAGCGACGCGGCCACCCTCAGCAGCAGTGACGTCACCACCGTGTCCAGCGACTCAGAAAGGGACGTCCGCAAGGATGATGAAGTCCAGGCCAAGTCCGAAACCGAACCTCTGCAGAAGAGTAAGAGACAAATTTTTATTGTTTTAGTTTTAGTACGATGTGATGCCAATTTTCTTGATTCTTGAACTTTTTCCTTTTTTTATAATCTTTTTTTACCTTTTCTCTTCATCATAATCTTCTCTTTGTATCTTTCCCATGCTCTTGTTAAAGAGATTTTCATAGAAATACCGATTATCCCTCATACTGATGTTCTTATCCATCACTCCCCTGTCCCCTTTTCTTGTTCTTCTCCTCTCTCTCTCTCTCATCGTCTGTGGTTTCTTTTCCTGGTTTTCTACTTCGTCTTCCCTTCGATATCCACCCTTCTCTCTTTTTCCCACTACTCCTTCTATCCCAGGAGTTTCTAACTTCCAAGTACTCGAGGGCGGTAATCGAAATCACTAGTGAAGTTGCGGGCCTCAATGTAATTCGCTCCTTTTTATCCATGATATATTTTTCGGGGATATAGAGTCAGGGAGCTTTGCGGGCTGCCAGTTAGAAACCCTTGTTCTATCCCTCTTATTCTTCTCAATCTTCCCTCCCTTTTCTCTCTTATTCTCCTGTATCCAATATTACACAATGCAATACAAATAAACGGTCAGGGAGGTTTATTAAGCGAAAAAACCCTTAGTACACCCATATTCACAGCCATCAGCGTCCCATTCACCAGAGCAAGCTAAAGAAAGAAAAATTAGCTCACTCTGATTGATGGAATCCTTCTTTGGGATTTAACCATGGCCATCTAGACACATAAGGCCAGAGAAGCTCGAAATCTTGAGTGACATTGTGCCTACTATTTCGCGTCATCATCGCTTTTTGGACTACAGCGCAACTCCAGTCTAAAATCTTGCACGCTCCCTTCAGTCACTCAAGATTTCGAGCTTCTCTGGTCTTATGTGTCTACATGGCCATGATTTAACACTGACGCTGATGGTTGGGAATATGGCCGTTAATGGACAATCCTAGATGGCTCACGTTTAATAAAATGAAGGGATTCATTGAATCATCGGCTACTCTACTCTGCGTAGCCTGTAAAAATCTTACCCCAATTGCTTCTGTTGTAGGCATGGGCGTCATTAAGGGGTCAGGGGGGGGCAATTGCCCCCCCCCAAGGTTTCCCCTGTTAAGAGAAAAAATTGCTGCAAGTCCCTTGAAAATTCTGTAACTTCCTCAGGAAGCATCGGATTTAACCCAAAAAGTCCCAAAAGGTGTTAAAACCCTACTTTTGGAGGGTCAAATTTCAAAAGTTTTTTGAGGGGAACCCCCAAACCCCCTCCTGACCTTTGACGCCTGTTATACAATGTTTCTCACTTGAAAATTCTGCCGCTTACAAGAAGGAATTGAAAAATCTTACACCGACTGCTTCTATTATAGGGTTCTGCAATGGCGTGTTGGAGTTTTTCAAGTGCTTCGCCCTATGCTCCAACTACCGCAGACTGGTGTCGGCGCAGACCATGAACGACGTGAGCGTCTTCCACGGCCTCAAGACCCTCGGAATGACCTGGATCATCTTGTGTCACGTCTCGGGATTCATATTCCCCGTCAACAGTGAGTTTCATATTATTATTTCCTTTCGTGACAGTTCTCGCTTCAGGTCTGGTGATTAAACGATAAAAAAATTGGTATTTTTTGCTTCCAGCCAACTTCAGGCAATTCTTTAGAGTTCTGGATAATTGGATATCGCAACTGGTGCTGAATGGATTTTACGCGGTCGACATCTTTTTCTTCATAAGGTAAAAAAAAGTTCATTTTTTTCAAAATTGCGATGGTTTTCTGTTAGGTAGCACAGGAACATCGATCAGTGTTGTAACAATATTTCCCGATATCGGGAATTTCGTATAGTGTAAGAGTCAGACACTTTTTGAGGGGTTTTTTAATCATTGAAAACAGTGTTAAATACGTTCTTAATAGCACAATTCGAATGAAAAACGTCTGATAGAAAATGGAAGGGGATATATTGGCATTTACCTTAAAAGTCAATTTAATATTACCTACTGGGAAATGACGTCGATATTGGCCGATATTTCAGAGGGGGTCGCTTTGATAAAAGCCAATTTTGGCTGTTGTCCTGTAGTACTACCTGGGTAGGAGACCCCTACATTACATTTTTTAACTAACTCTAACATTACTAAGAGAGATAGAAAAGGTAGAAACACTACTCTTATATAGAAACACTATTTTACTTTTTTTCTATATAGATATCTCCAGATCCCCAATGAAATTTATTTTTGTTCCCCCATATTTTTCTCTCAGAAAATTGTAGGGATTTTTTCCCTAAATAACTCCTTTTTGATCAGCACTAGCACTTCACGGCGACCAGGATTACTAGTATCAAAAATATCACTAGAAAACAATGGATCTCTATGAAGAAATTCTTAGCAATCGGCCAAGTGTCACGTCGCCTAGTGCGCTCAGCCTAACTTGTTTCAATAGCCAAGGCAACAATTTTGTCTTTGTCACCGTGACAAAAGTCGCTCGTGCGCGATCAGCCTTAATGAACGAAAAAGTTTAAAAATAAGAAAAAGTACATTTTTTAAGCAACCGAAATTTTTTGGTCTTTCAGAATCTACTTTCTTCTTTCTAGGCTTTTTTTTACCTTTTTCCCTTTTTTTCAGCCCAAGGGGGGGGCACTTTCATGAGTGTCCCTCTTAAATCCGTGCCTGTGCCCTAGCTATCCCGTAACTAGGCTTTAGTGGGGGGCAGGGTTGCGGCCGCTAGTTTTCAGTGCGATTAGTGAAAGACTCTTCTCCTGGGCAAAAATGTCTTCACACACTTCAAATTTTTTTCGAGCCATCTAATAAGTTCGATATCCAGAGAGAGGGTAGAGTGACCTGTCCAGGTGTTCGGCGTGTGCGTCGCCATATGCCGTCGTGGGAGCCGGTGCGCCTCGGTTTCCGGCCTCTCCCCTGCGCCCCGTCCCGTGACCTTGAAGCGTCGTGCGCCAATATTCATAAAGTGAGACAGAGCGGGGAGGTTGCCTTTTCACGGAGGTGGCATTTAGTGTTAAATATGGCCCCCCCTCCCTCCTCAGGTGAGGCAGCCAGGGGGGAGCATCTCGAATGTAAAGGTTTTTTTTCTTAACTTGTGTGGATCGTATCTCTTCAGATTAGGAGAAAACATTAATGTCATATTTTACAGAAAAGTTGAAACCTCAAACCTCATCCAACATCGATCAATTTAATCATTGATTTAGTGAAGTGTTTGATTTATTTTTCTCTATCTCCTCTCCTCTCTCAATCTACTCTGTTTTATTTTTAACTCTTTTTCTCTTGCTGTCTTTCTTTATCTATCTCAGTGGTTCCCCGACTATTTTGCTCCTGGAACCCCCCAATTTGTTGCCAATGATCGCGGAACCCTGAATATATTTTCATAAAAGACTTTTCAAAATTTAATATCTGATATTAAATGAAACAAGCCAACTTAATGTTAAAAAGTTGTGATTAAGCGAGTTCCAAAAACCATCAGGCGGGGTCTGGGGGTTCTCCCCCAGAAAATTTTTGGAAATTTGACTATAAAAAGAGGGTTTTAACTTGCTTTGGTACACCTAATCCGAATTTCGGACATACATTTTTAAGAATTTAATACATATTTTTGGTAGGATTTGCATTTTGATGAACTTAATATTTTAAAACACCATTCTTATTTTCTTACTTAAAGGAGATAAATTTTGTCACGCGGAACCCCTAAATTTTTTCGTGGAACCCACTTTGGGAACCACTGATCTATCTTATCTCTTGTTCATGTTTTAGGTGGGCCGTAGACTTTCTAGATGTAATAAAACTTGGATGTAATAAAACAATTATCTCCAGGAAGAAACCTGAGTTTATGGCGCCGGTGTCTTCATGTGGTGAATTTTCGTCAGCTCTCAGGGGCGAGTGCGAGGGGAGATACAAAGAGATTGAGGGAGATAGGGGAGATAAACTGCTGGTGGTCCGGCCGCAAATTGTTTTATTACATCCAAGCACTGGATGTAATAAAACTTTACGGTGGCCCTTACTCCCTTTCTGTTATCTGTCATCATATATCATGTGTGTTCTATACTGGTCGTCTTGAGGTGGTGAAAAGAACATCTCAGAAAAAGAACTAAAAAAACTAACTCAAACTAAAGAACTCAGCCTAACTTTTTAAATTATGTGGCTTTGCTTTTTCCACCCCTTATTAAACGGCAGTGTGTAATGTGTATGTATCCTGTGATTGCAAATACTACTTTATATAGCTAGATATTGCTTGTGTACAAGTTTGTGTTCATCTTTTGCAGTGGATTCCTAGTGGCAGTCTCTTATTTCCGATACACCGAAAAGAAGAAAATGGGTTGGAAGGAGTGGTTATGGTTTTATTTCCATCGGATTTTGAGGTAAGTCTTGAGTCTGATACCCCCTATAAAGAAATATGTATAAAAAGTGCACTTCAAATATTTCTCCATAATGTTTTTTAATAAATTACCCAGCGAAATTCAAACATAATCAAATATCTGTCTCTTCAATAAGCTTTGTATTTCTTTCATAATTAACTTTGCAAAAATATCACAATCAGGCAGGTGACTTCTTTATTCTGTAGAAAAATTAATAA
Organism: Tetragnatha montana; assembly: GCA_963680715.1. Taxonomy (NCBI): domain Eukaryota; kingdom Metazoa; phylum Arthropoda; class Arachnida; order Araneae; family Tetragnathidae; genus Tetragnatha; species Tetragnatha montana. The sequence goes on from OY796685.1 coordinate 48,316,482, forward strand.
AAATTATCTTCATTGCCAGCCTAGCCCTCTTTTTTATTTAGTTATCTATTTTTTTTTTCGTTTCTTTTTTTTTAATTTCTCATAATGATTATCTATTTGCCCTTGGAAGAGCTTTTGGCTCCTTCGAGAAATTACTCACATTTTCTTTTGTCTTTTTTTTTCTTTGAATCTGTTAAAGATATTTTTAACATGCGGTTTTTATGATTAGCCCAATATTCAAACCATCATAAAATAAAAAAGTATTGCAAGTATTTTCTTGATCTTTTGGTGTCATTTTAAAGTTAAGGAATTGCAGAATACTTTTAATCAGATATATTTTTTAACTCCTCTGAGGGAGTATTTCACTCCTTGAAAATCGGAAATACTCTTTAAAAAACTAGCCAGGAGTAATTTCATTCTTTGAATTTTTCACAATGTTTAGCTTAAAAAATGAACCGTGTATAAAATTTTCTAATAATACTTAACATATGCTATAATTGTTAAAAACCCAAAAAAAGCATCCTCATTTTTTTTTTCAATTTCATTTTGTCCATTAAAAAGTAAGCGTTTTAATAGAAAATTTGTCTCTGTATATGTAGTGAATGCTATTTCCATATTTCACTCCTCACAGTTGAATTTCACTCCTCCTAAAAAAAGTCAAGGAGTATTTTTACTCCTCCAAAAAAATCCTAGGAATAACACTGCTTTTAATCAATTAAAAATATTTGGATAATTTGTTCGATTTTTTGTGATTTCTAGTGTATACGTACTCTTTTTAAGTATTTTTTGAACGGTCCCAAGTATCAAAATAATCCTTAGGATAACCATTATAATAATGAATTCCCTTTTAGGATCGGTGCTCTCTATTACACCTTCATTGCTCTGTACACGTCTGACACCTACGCCCACCTGGGTTCCGGACCCATCTGGCACGGGGCTGCCGTCACAAAAACGTGTCGGGAGTTCTGGCCGTTCAACGTTCTTTTCATCAACAACTTCCAGTCAACTGTGAAACAGGTGAGTTATATACCTAAAATCTAAAAATCAAACTTACAAGACCATCTTGAAATAATTCTAGGAATATGTTTCTTGTTTATATTTAAAAAGTATAGTCCTTTCATCACGATTTGCGTATCGAAACTTCTCCTAGAAACCCAATATACTTTCTGTTTACGCAGTTTCTGCTTTCGTGTAGTGACGTCATAGGATTAGGAAACGTTGCTGTCGAGTATAGACGAGTCTAATTTCTTAGATTTTCTTTTTTATCAATTTGGGAAAACAACTTTTAAATGAAAGGTTGATACGTTATTTTAAAAGGATTTCTGAAATTTAATTTATTGAAATTGATTTCAGATTTTGAGATCTTGTGAATTTCTTTAATTCAATATCCTACCCTAATTTTGATTAAAGTGTCAGTTAAATGTGTCTTTGCGTAGAAAATCCCAGTATATATATGTTACGGGCAATGTGATAAATTCAGTGGAATTTATGAATGAAATTTATCACTTTGCCCGCCTCCACTTTGCCTATGAACATATACATAAAAAATGTCCTGAAAAATTTACTGAATGAAAATTAAGACCAAATAATGCTGAAAATTATTCAAAGAAAAATTGAAACAAAACGAAATGAATTAAAAGTAGTAAATGACAATAATTTCATAAAATTGGAAATAAAATAATTTTATATGAAAGGTAAAAAAATCATTTGAGCCTTTTCTTCAATATTATGATTTCAGTGTCTACAATGGTCCTGGTATTTAGCAAACGATATGCAGTTCTTCGCCTTCAGCCCGCCTCTCTTGTACCTTCTAAAACAGTGAGTCGGTCATTTTAATCTTTGAACTTAATTTTACTGGATTAAGGTTTAAAACCATTGATAAGAAAACGTGAACTTGTGTTTTTTTACAACCTCAACAAGTATTTAAATATTTTGTACTATGTATTTACAGCTATTCTATTTGGGGCATCGGTTCCGTCGTGACGGTACTCATGATTTCAGCCGGTGCGAATTTTTACATGACCTACAGCATGGATCTGATCACTGGACTGGCCAACATGCCCGTTCATAAAGGAAAGGAAATGGTGTTTTTGGAAAAGTAAGAAAATGCTATTTTTTGTCTTTATTTTATCGTAAGACATTGATAAATGGATGCTGCAGTTCGGTGATCCCAATACAAATAAATGAGCGGACTACTTATTAGCCTCAAATACTACTAGTATTATCATTCATAAGACACTGTATCTCTGTGCTCTTATGCATCTTTTTGCTCTTGAGCCTCCTATCCTCTGTCCTTTCCCCTCAACAACTATTTGCTTCTCAGCATCCCTTTGCGCTTCAGCAGCTTATTGCTCTTGATAGCCTCTCATAGGCCAGTCAATAACGACAAAAAAAGGGGCGATAATTGCAAAAAATCGTGTATCTCCAATTTTTGTCTTATGTTGTTAGGACCCATCCCAGTAGTTAATAACCAATTTTGCAACCCTGAAAGCCCTGTGCTAACTTTGCAATCCTCAAAAAACCTAAAAATTTTCCGACTTTTTTCAGTTTTTGGCTTATAACTCATACAAAATGCATCCGCACGAAAAAGTTTCAAATATATCATTTAAAGTAGATAAAATTTGCAATAATTTAAGACCATTCCCAAGTTTATACGTCCAATAGATCCCGAGTTACATGTCTTCAAAAAGGGGCAATTTTTTCCCAAAATTCAAAATTTTGAGTCTAAGTCGCTTTTATATCAAAATATAGGTTATAGTACTCGTTGTAAAAGGTAAATAAGGGCAATTAAGTTGTAGTACAGTTATTTAGCTTTAATTTAAGCCCTTAATGAAGACTCTAGGTCCCATAGTTCTTACTTTATCTTAAAAAACAAAAAATTTGGGAAAACCGAAATTTCGGAAAAATAGAGCATGACGTTGTATGGGCACAGAAAAGGAAAAATAAAGCTATAACACAATATGACGTCATAAAAATTAATATTTATTTATTGAATACAAAATTATTTGTCTTAATACATGTTAATTAATGTTAATTTTTAAATTAAATTGAGTTTAATTAGCATTAATTATATAATTATGAAATTAAAAATATATATTAATTTATTGCTTTTTTAAGTATTAGTTTAAAATAAAACCTTAATAAGTCTTAGATAAGTTTTATAAGACCCTTAGTTCTTGCTTTACCTTAAAAAATAAAAACGATGAAGAAAAAGGATTTTTAACTCGGATTAGCTTACAAGGGCGTGTCAGAACTCGCATCCCCAACAGTTTTAGATATTTGCTATACTTTAAAGAATATATTTTTTCGGAACTATTAAGTTATAGAAATTAAACTAACACACTGATTTAAGAAGATCTGATTACCAGGACGAGCCAAAGGCTTCACCCAGATGAATTTCGACTATTCACACAAAAAGGAGGATTCACGATCCCACAAGTTCTGGTCAGGCTTATGGACAGAAGGACAGACCTAATGATTGAGCAAGAATTTATGAGATCGATGAAATGCCAGGGAGGCTTAACTCATGGTCGAGGCATATGCAGCAGCGTTCTTACGCGTTGGAGTGAAGGAATGGTGTACATGCTGAATATCTGTGAAGGGCTTAAATACTTTTGGAACGTTTCCTATTCTACCACCGAACAACACGTTGACATGAGGCCCACTCAAATAGAACGAGATACCGATCATGTGCAAAAACTTACGAACTGGTTCGATGCCCACACACAATTTCCATTTAATGAAAAAATGCTATCCATCAGCTCTGGTATGGTTGGGGACTCTGAAGTCAATTGCCATATGGCCTACGAATCGGGAATAAATGGAATAAATCAAATCACGAGAAACACCTTTGGAAAAGTTAGTTTTAAAAGAAAAGATAAAGTGCGAACCCTGGCATCAGTTACTATAAAATTACAAAATCAGAAGGTTCAAATAGATCCCCTCACAATTTTTCAAAGGCTGTGTATCACGAAGCAGAAAGAGGGTGACTTGAAAGAGCACTTTAAGTTCGAGTTGGCTCCCTACCCAATGGCTTTGTTTTGTGAAGATGGGATGCGTGGCAAAAAGTCCAGCTTTCACACAGCTTTAGCCCCTCTTCCTGAAAATATATCTATAGGATCCCCTACGTTTGTTTTTGTGGATGGCGGCTACTTACTTCATACAGTAAGGTGGCATCGGAATATCACAACCGAGGAAGTTGTAGCCACTTACATCAGCTACACAATTAGCCATTTTGGAAAAAATGTGTCAGTTGTATTTGATGGATATTCGTTAAGGATTGGATAACCAAGGAATTGAAACAAAGCAAGTTGCCGAGGACGCAGACTGTACAATCGTACAGACTGCTCTCGACAAAAGCAGCTCGCATGAAAATGTCATCGTGATTGGAGAAGATGTGGACTTGTTGGTTCTTTTAAATGGACGACGGTGGAAAATGTTTTCTTTCAAAAAGGGTTCAAGTGGGAATCAACTTGTTTGCAGTGTTCCTCCAAATGTTTCAATAGCGGAGAGCTGGCCTGTCCCTACGGATTTGAATTGTTCCTGCACGCTTTCTCTGGCTGTGACACCACCTCCTCAATTTTCAGGCAAGGGAAAATGAAGATGTTAAGCATGCTTGAAAAAATCCACATCTGGTTGGCGTGGCTTCCATTTTCCTACAGCCTGATATCAGCCACGAAGAAATAGCCTCTGCTGGAAATAAGTGTCTTGTGGCTCTGTATGGAGGAGGAGACTCCGACACTCTTCACGCCCTCCGTTAAGAAATCTTTGTTCGTTCAGCTGCCAACACCAAGGTCCACCTGGTTCGTCTGCCTCCTACCGAAGAGGCTGCAGCTCAACATGCATATCGCACATACCACCAGGTGCAGACATGGTTAGGTGCAGACAAAAAACCAACTGACTGGGGCTGGACGAGGAGTCAGCAAGGTCTGCTACCTATAACCTCTACAAAAGATCCAGCATCAAAAACTCTCCTGAAATTCATCTCATGCAAGTGTCAAAAAGGGTGCTCTGGAAGAGGCTGCTCATGTGAGAAAGCGGGACTTAAGTGTTCTGCACTATGTAAACCATGTCAAGGCAAGTCATGCCTCAACATCCCTACAATTGAGATAGACGAATCTGACAACGAGGAAGACAGTCCTGAACCCTTGGAAGAGACATGATCTTTAGTACCTCAAAAAGTCGTATTTTATATCATAATACTTAAAAAAGCAATAAATTAATATATATTTTTAATTTCTTAATTATATAATTAATACTAATAAAACTCAATTTAATTTAAAAATCAACATTAATTAACATGTATTAAGACAAATAATTTGGTATTCAATGAATAAATATTAATTTTTATAACGTCATATTGTGTTATAGCTTTATTTTTCCTTTTCTGTACCCATACAACGCCATGCTCTATTTTTCCGAAATTTCGGTTTTCCCAAATTTTTTGTTTTTTAAGATAAAGTAAGAACTATGGGGCCTAGAGTCTTCATTAAGGGCTTAAATTAAAGCTAAATAACTGTACTACAACTTAATTGCCCTTATTTACCTTTTAAAACGAGTACTATAACCTATTTTTTGATATAAAAGCGACTTAGACTCAAAATTTTGAATTTTGGGAAAAAATTGCCCATTTTTGAAGAGATGTAACTCGGGATCTGTTGGACGTATAAACTTGGAAATGGTCTTAAATTATTGCAAATTTTATCTACTTTAAATGATATACTTGAAACTTTTTCGTGCGGATGCATTTTGCATGAGTTATAAGCCAAAAACTGAAAAAAGTCGGAAAATTTTTAGGTTTTTTGAGGATTGCGAAGTTAGCACAGGGCTTTCAGGGTTGCAAAATTGGTTACTAACTACTGGGATGGGTCATAACAACATAAGAAAAAAATTGGAGATACACGATTTTTTGCAATTTTCGATGTCGTTATTGACTGGCCTACTCACTGCTCTTTGGCATACCATTTCTCCTGAGCAGCTCTTTGCTTTATAGCATTGCTTTGTTTCTTCAGCATCTTTTTGCCCTTGAACCTCTCACTGCGGTTCAGCATAACATCTCTCCTCAACAACTCTTTGCTTTTTAGCATCTTTTTGCTCCTCAGTAGCTTATTGCTCTTCAGCCTTTCGCTGCTCTTTAGCATATCATTTCTCCTCAGCAGCTCTTTGCTCCGTAGCATTGCTTTGTTTCTTCAACATCTCTTTGCTCTTGAGCCTCTCACTGCTCTTAAGCATATCCTTTCTCCTCAACAACATCTTTGCTTCTTAGCATCCCTTTTCTCCTCACTAGATTATATTATCGCTCTTCAGAGTCTCTCTGCTCTTTATCATATTATTTCTCCTTAGCAGATCTTTGCTTCTTAGGATCCCTTTGCTCTTGAGCCTCTCACTGCTCATCAGCATACTCTCTCTCTCTCTTCAGCATCTCAGTTTATGTAACCCATGCATAGTTTCACGCATCATAGTTATCTTATTGTAGCACCTCACTTATGGGATCACCGGTTGAGAACCAATGATATGCTATTATTTAATGATTGAAAAAATTCTCGCATCATAGTTATCTTATTTTAGCACCTCATTTCTTGGATAACCGGTTGGGAACCAATGATATGCTATAATTTAACGGTTGAAAACAAATTTTTAGTTTATTATTAAATTTCGTTTGTTCTCTTTTAATCGATAGGTTCATCACCTACTTCGACAGCATCTACGTCAGGCCCTACTCTAGAATGGCTCCTTACCTGATTGGACTCCTTCTCGGATACTTCTATATCAGAAAATGGTCCCGTGGAATCCGTAAGGAACTAAGCCCAGTAAGTATCATTTTACTTAATAGAGACGCAATATATCATAAGTTCACAATCTTTAAGGGCTCAAACCGTCCCCTTGTCAAGAAGAAAATTTTCCATAATATAAAGGGGGTGATGTTATTTCATATAATTTTATACCAACGTGATATTTGTCTTCAATTTACATAACTAAACTAAATATTTTGTGAAGCTAGGATATAGATGTTACGGGCAATGTGATAAATCCGGGCATTATTAATAGTGCCCGGGCATCAATGTGATAAATTCAGTGGAATTTATGAATGAAATTTATCACTTTGCCCGCCTCCACTTCGGGCATTATTAAATTCGGGCCCGATTAATCACTTTGCCCATAACATAGACACTATTCAAAAGTTTTTTTATGCACCCTTTAATATTTAATTTTGAACAATTAAGGTTAACTCTCTTTCTCCTCTCTGCAGAAGGTGCTGGTGTTCGGCTGGTTCCTGTTCGGTTGCGTCGTCTACTACTGCCTGTTCGGTCTGTATCGGGTGGAAGAGCCCCCTCTCTGGTTCGCCTGCCTCCACAACGCCCTCAACCGACACCTGTTCGCTGGGGGCATGGCCTGGCTCGTCTACCTCTGCGTCACTGGACAGGGAGGTAAGGGGCTGAAAAAATCTTAATATTTTTCATTCTCCTTATTTCACTCTGATTCTCTCTACACATGGACGTATATAAGGGGGGGGGTTTAGGGGGTCCAGACACCCCCCTTAGCCTAAACCTGTTCCTGTCCCAAATATCCAAAAAATGAGTGAAAATGCAACTTTTTCGGTCAAATTTCACAAAATTTTCTGGGGGAGGACCCCCAGGCCCCCCTTTTTTGCTTGAGGGTGGGTATTAACCACAAAAATTTCTGATTAAGTTCACAAAAATTCACATTTGCTGTACATTTTACTCGGAAAGGGAAACTATTAGAAACATTTGGGGGGGGGGGGGAGAACCCCTTCGAAACAGTCTAGTAACGGCTCCCTTGGGCCTGAGGTCTTATAAGGTTTTGCCCCCCCCCCAGTCAAAAAGTTGAACTTACGCCTATGATAATCAATTTTGTCCCTCCTCGTGATAAAGGTTAACCTAGCTCTTTATAACCCCTTGCTACGCTCAGGGGGAATTTCAAGGTATACAACCTCCCTGCCGTAACCTCAAACTTTTAATTTTTCTCCATAGAAAATGACCGACCAAAGCTACCCATTAATGTAATAGGGGGGGTCGGGGTTCCTCCCCTAAAAATGTTTAAATTTTAGTATGCTAAAAAGTTTTCTAAAGCTACTTTTTAGGGGGGTTTCAGGGAGCTTCGCGGGCCGCACAAAATGACCCGGCTGGCCGCATGCAGCCCTCCATTTGGAAAACCCTGTTTTAGCTACACTTTCAGTGTGCACTGCGACCCCTTAAAGATGTTTCTTGAACACCCCCCTTGTAAAAGCTATAGCTACGTCCGTGTCTCTACATCAATATATTTGGCCGTTCTGCTCAAAAGCTTACAGTGGCTTGTATAGAAATTTATTTAGGGAGGGTCCCAAATATCCTCTAAAAAATTAAGTCATTATCAGGCCCAAAGCTAGATTTTTTTTGCACCGGGGAAGAGGACTCAAAGTTATTATTGTTATTATTATTATTATTGTTAGAAAAATTGTTGTTGTTGTTGTTTTTAATGCCACTTGGAATGAGGGGGGTCTGTGGGTCTTCCCCAATATTGTTGGAAAATCGACACTGAAAATAAGGTTTTAACTCGTTTTGGTAAACCTTGTCCGAATTTCTCCCGGCCATTTAGGCACAGACATAAGGCCAGAGAAGCTCGAAATCTTGAGTGACGTTCTGCCTACTATTTCGCGTCACCATCGCTTTTTTGGACAATAGCGCAACTCCAGTCTGAAGGGAACGTGTAAGATTTCAAACTGGAGCTGCGCTGTTGTCCAAAAAGCGATGATGACGCGAAATAGAAGGCAGAACGTCGCTCAAGATTTCGAGCTTCTCTGGCCTTATGTGCCTAGATGGACATGCCTATATACGCCCCTGCAGCAAAATTTGGCCCGCTTCTCATCAGTTTAAGTTCTGAAGGCCTGCCTTAGCGGGATGTCCTTCCATGTTCGCATCACCTGTAAAGATTTCTAACAGCGTTCGATTTTCCAGGTTGGATAAACAGCGTTCTGTCGTGGAAGAACTTCACCGTCCCCAGCCGACTGACGTACTGCGTGTACCTCCTGCATCCCGTGCTCTACAACGTCTTCCTCTTCTCCCAAGGCACGGTGGACTTCAACTATTACGTCATGGTAAGTGCTCCTTATACTTACGGATATTTTAACATTCTTTATTGGGTAACATAGATTTTAAACTGAGATACATAGAAAATATTAAAGTTGTACATGATTTAAAGGAAAATTGGCGCTGATAACATGATTATCATTTGAAGATAAAATTGCGAGGGTTTGCTTTAAAGTGCAGTGGCTCCAGTTCTGAGAGAGGGTATTGCTTCTCTATACAATCATAAACTTACTTACAAATCATTGCTTACGAATATTTTAACATCCTTTGGGTATATCATACATTTTAAAATGAGATGAATAAAATGTTTTTAAAGTTGTACATGATTTAAAGGGAAATTGGCGCTGATAACATGGATTATCATTTTTGAACACAATATTAACGAGTGCTGCTTTAAAACGTAGTGGCTCTATAATTGCTTCTCTATACACACATCATAAACTTACATCTCACCTAGACTTTTAATGTTATCTGTGTACTATTTCTATGGTGGCAATACAATTGGGGTGGAGCAATGGGATCTTTCTCTATAAGACCCTTTGGGGAGCTTAGAAAGAAGCACATAGAAGTTTTTTTTTTTTTTTTGAAAATAACAATGTAAAAATTATTGTATCAATCAGGACACCAAAAATTGTGAAGATAATATTAAGTTTTTAAAAGGACAAATCTTGGAAAATCAAGATGACCCCCAGACGGAACTCTGGTTGCGGCTCTGTCTATTGCAATGAAAAAAAATTACAATAATAATATGGTTGTGGTAGTACATAAACTACCACTCATTTCAAAATGTAAGAAAGTTTATAAATGCTTAACTAAATATTGCTGGGAATGAAAATAAGGGGCTGTTCAAATATTACGTAAGCACCTAAGAGGGGGGAGGGGGTTTGCTATTTGCTTATTTTCCCTGACAAGGGGGAGGGGGAGTATGAGGGATGCTTACGTAAGATGTTACAAACACTGCATTTTCGAGAATCTCTTGTTTCTTGCATTAAGTATTTTCAAAATTCAACCAAAAATAAGTATTACAAAAAAAACTGAACTAGGAAAAAAATTTAAAGCATTCTTCACAAGGAAAGTTTAACCACGGCTTACTAGATACTTATACAAGCTAGCCGATTTTTAAACAATGAAAACCATTTGACAACTTTTCCCGCTTGGAGCGCTACAAGACCTACCTATATCACCCACCGCCTTCAACACTGTGAATATGCTTTGCCACAGTTTGTCCAATAATGCCATCTGGATTTGCAATGATTTCCGTACTCGGCTAGCCTGTATAAGTATCTAGTAAGCCGTGGTTTAACGATAGGTTAAGTGTTCATGGAGAACAATGAATTCCAGAAATCTAAGCATTACTAAAGATTTTGTACAAAAAAAAAAGAACAAGGGGGGGGTCGGGCAGTTTTCTTACGTAACTATGAGGGGGGGTTGCGGTTTGCTTGTTTTTGCGGACAAGGGGGGAATAATATTTAAAAGACCCCTAACTGAAGTGAAATTGATCCAATCTTATTATTTTCCAGATCGTATATTTTGTCGCCTTGTACGTCATCTCCTTTTTCTTGGCAATACCTGTGGCTCTAATGTTTGAGTCGCCTGTCATGAGGTTGGAGAGCAAAGTCAGGTCGTTTTTGTTCAGCAGGTAGAGAGTCCTTTTTAGGGCTACAAAAACAAGCGGACTTGAAATCGGACAATGGGACTTGGAAAAACTAAAACAAAAACTACAGCCTATTGAAGCGCCTGGATAACTTTTCATCTGCACTGTAAAAAAAAAAATCCCGTCAAATTTACGGTTTTAAACTGGCAGCTGGGTTGGTTGTGGAAACCGGGAAAATTACGAAGTAAATCCGTAAAAACAACCGCGTTTTACAATTTTAATTCATGTTTTCTGTTTTACAAAGTAAAACACCGTCGTTTTTACGGATTTACTTCGTAATTTTTACGGTTTTCCACAACCAACCCAGCTGCCAGTTTAAAACCGTAAATTTGACGGGATTTTTTTCTTTACAGTGTGTATTAATTAGTCTTTGTGTTAGGGGCCATAATTTTCTCCAACTATGAGAGGCTACTCGACTACTAGACCGGGAGCCCACGAAAAAATCCCTGTATTATTATTTTATTCTCCTTCTTGGGCTGAAAAAGAAAGGGAAAGAAGAGAAAAAAGAGAGCAAAGGCGTGATAAAAAGAAGAAAGTAGATTCTGAAAAACCTAAAACTTTTTAGTCATTTAGGCCCTTTTTTAGGCTGGGCGAGCACTAGCGACTAAAGTCACAGCGACCAGGATTACTAGTATCAAAAATATCATTAGAAAACAATAGAGCATTTTCAATCACATGACTTTACCTAACAACGGCCTTAGCAACGTTGTTTTTATCCTCCAGTGATGTCATGTGCGAATGCTTCTATTGGATGCTTCTAGTTCCCGCCCCTAACAACAGCCTTAGCAACGTTGTTTTTGTCTTTGTCACCGTGACAAAAGTCGCCCGTGCGCGCTCGCCCTTAGGCTGGGCGCGCACGAGTGACTAAAGTCACGGCGACCAGGATTACTAGTATCAAAAATATCACTAGAAAACAATGGATCTCTATGAAGAAATTCTTGGCAATTGGCCAAGTGTCACGTCGCCTAGTGCGCGCACTCTCCTTCAATTTTTCTTTGTTTCAATAGCCAAGGCAACAATTTTGTCTTTGTCACCGTGACAAAAGTCGCTCGTGCGCGATCAGCCTAAGTGGTATTTTTACGTTATATGTTATTTTTTGTTTAAGGCTGATCGCGCACGAGCGACTTTTGTCACGGTGACAAAGACAAAATTGTTGCCTTGGCTATTGAAACAAAGAAAAATTGAAGGAGAGTGCGCGCACTAGGCGACGTGACAATTGGCCAATTGCCAAGAATTTCTTCATAGAGATCCATTGTTTTTTAGTGATATTTTTGATACTAGTAATCCTGGTCGCCGTGACTTTAGTCACTCGTGCGCGCCCAGCCTTAAAGTCCAGGGGATCACTTTCCCCAGATTGTTCAAAATTTTTCGTTCATTAAGTGTTTGTGCTCAAGGTTGGTTTGTGCTGATAAAAAATGAGTTATTTAGGGTGGAAATCCCTACAATTTTCTGGGGGAGAATTTTCCAGGGGGGGGGTATCTGGAAAGGTCTTTATAGAAAAAGTAAAATTTTGTCTATTTGCCTCCAATCCTCAAAGAGGTGTCTTTTGATCCTCAAAGAGTGCCCTCTCCTTGGAGCCCTGATGCTGGATCCGCGTCTGATAGGATTAGTTGTTTTAACATGTACATTTAAACAACATTGTAACATTTTAAACATGTAAAACATGTTTCCAATACATAATATATTAAAGCGTCCGAAATGTAATGTTTTTTTTTTGGACAGTTGTTGTTTGGGATTTTGTCCTAAATATGTTTGATTGTATTTAACTTATCATATTTAATGTGTTTTTTTTAAATTTATAATCACGTAATTTGATGCTGATGCGTTAAGCGCATTTGGTTTTCTTTTTAATCTTGTAGTAATCTTAAAAATGGAAATTTTAACTTATCATCATAAGTGTTTTGGTATGCTATACATGTATTTTGATACTTTGATACTTTTGATACTTTGATATATACGATCTAGTATACACGAATGGGCCAATATTGACCCCAAAAAAGAATATTAAGTTCTTTACTCACAAACCTTTATAGAAATGAAAAAATGGTTCCGTAGGAGAAATCTTTCTAACTAAAGGAACATTTATATTACTAAACACAATTATTTATATATTTTTTTATCAACAAACTAAAGAGTCTAAACTAAATTTATTTCTAATGAAGAGTGATTCAGAAGGGATAAAATTTAAGGACATAAGTTTTATCCTGGTATACTTTTATTCTTCTATTAAAAAATCAAATTATTGACTAAAATTTACAAGTATGAAAATCAAGCACATTTTTTCTACATATAATCATACAGATACTTCATTAAATCCGAGGAACCATGTAAATGATTCATTGAATTTAATTTTTTTTAGCTTTTAGTTGCATTTTTATTTATTTACCTCATTTTTTTTTATTTATTCTACTCGTCGAATTGTTTCTACGACTAATGATCTCACTTTCACTGTACAATACGCACTAATCGTTCATTAAAAATTAATAAATAGGGAGTATTTACAGTTGATGTTTTAAAAATAGTTTTAAATTATATTAACTGTTTTATAAAGAACAAGGACAGAAGCTTAAATGTACTTTTTAAAATGAATGTTGTATATGTTATTAATGTTAATTATTAATATGTAGTACGATATGTATAATAGGGCGTATCACGAAAACCTTTTTTTGGAAATTCAAAAAGGCATACTGAAAAAAAGTTGCCTCAGGGGTCACATATACACCATAAAAAATTTCAACCCGATCAAAAAATATTTAGGTCCCCCGGAATTGAGTCAAAGTTTATGAAATTTCATAATTTTTCAATAAATTGACCAAAAATGCCAAGATAAAATTTAAATTTTGACTTCATAATTTTTCTATGATGATGAACTATTATGCCTTACAATATGCGCTTGGTTTCATATTTTTATTATCATTAGTTTGAGAGAAATAATTTTTTAGTGTTAAACGAAACATGTAAAGTTGTTTTTCCTGCATTCTTTAAACGCTAATAACTTAAGAACTAATTTACCGAGGGAGTAGTGATTGGTGTCATTTTGTTTGAAATTGAATGTTCTTTTTATCTATGTGGATCATGACCAACTTTCTTTGAATTTTTTTTTAAATTTAAAAAACTAAAAAAATTCCAAAAAAAATAATTTTTTTTTAATTTTTTTTTTAAATTTTAAATTTTGTTGCTTTTTAACTTCTAAAAGAAACATATCTACCAAATTTTAAATTTAAAATCAATTTCAATCATATAGAAAAAAATTGAATCTAAGCAAAATTTAAGTTGATCCCTTAATACCCCCTAAAATATACTAAAAAAGCAATTGACTCATGGAAAATTCATAAAATCCCTTGAGGATATTTAGGTGATTCATAACAAACAAAAACATTCATATTTATGCAAGAAATACAACTTAATAAGTTTCACTGCAAAATCTTGTAGAGCTCACCTCTTCCATATTAGAACATATACAGATACAGAATAATTGGCTATTTCTCCCTAATTTGTCTAAGAATATATAATTTTTCATTCTTTTACATTCTAACACCTCTCACCAAATCAGATTATTGTTTTAGAAGGTAAAATAATGAAGCATTAAGACAAAACTGTAAGAAATATGGAGATTTAAAAAATAATTCAATATGGACTATTCTTGAAATGGGACTATTAGATTTTGAACTAAAACTTTTAAGCAGGGGGGTCTGTCCAGACTTTTTTGGAAATGCCCTGTTTTTGTGAATTTGTGAAAACTCATGCATTATTTTGCGTATTAAAATCATCGTTAAATTGGGTTCTTTCTGCCTAAGTACCGTTTCGGAGATATCGTGATAATAACATGTGAAATTACCATAGAGGATGATAAAAAGAATCTGTTTTACATTGAAAAAGAGAGAGTTTAGAGTGTTTTTGGCTTTCAAATATGATTCAGAATGAGTCAGTGAATCGGGGATGGTTAATACTTCACAGGTGCCCTCCTTCGCTAGTGTGTCTGCCACCTCATTTCTCTGTATGTCAACATGAGATTCAATCCACTGGAGGTGCACCGCCCGAAATGAAGAAAGATGCTTCAGTTTCTGAAGGATTGAAACACTCGTATAAGATCACCAACTCTGTGCCACTTTGAGAGGTGTTGAATAGAGCTCCGGCTGTCTGAAAGGATCCATAAGTCAGAAAACTTGTGGAAGGAACACAACTTGTGGAAGGAAGGAGGGACTTTAGACCTTCGTCAATGGCAATCAGTTCACTGCGAAACACAGAACAGAAATCAGGATTTCTTAGCTTGATTTTAGTTGGATTTGGGGATTTGATGTATATTCCACTACCAGAGTGATCCTGTTCATCCTTGCTTCCATCTGTGTAGATTATTGTGGCTTCTTGAGGGATGTTATTTATCATTTCAAGAGAGAGTTGTTTCAAATGATCCGGAATATTGGATTTTTTGTTTACAGAGACAGGCAGTTCTGTGTGGAAGAAAACTCCAGGTAGACCTTCTGAGGGGTCAATAAAGTGTTTTAAATTATGCTGGACAACATTCCTGGGTTTTGTTGAATGGGTTTTTTGGTTATGAATCACATAAATATTCTCAGTGGGTTTTTTGAACTTTTCATGGGTTGATTGTTCTTTTAGCATATTTTAGGGGGTATTAAAGGGATCAACTTAAATTTTGCTTACAGTTTTAATTTTTTTCTCTATAATTGAAATTGATTTTAAACTTCAAATTTAGGAGATATGTTTCTTTTAGAAGTTAAAAAGCAACAAAATTTAAAATTTCAAAAAATTTAAAAAAATATTTTTTTTTTTTGAATATTTTTAAAGTTTTTTAAATTTTTAAAAAATATTTCAAAGAAAGTTGGTCATGATCCACATAGATATAAAGAACTTTCAATTTCAAACAAAGTGACACAAATCACTAGTCTCTTGGTAAATTAGTTCTTAAGTTATTAGTGTTTTAAGAATGCAGGGAAAACAACTTTACATGTTTCGTTTAACGCTAAAAAAATTATTTCTCTCAAACTAATGATAATAAAAATATGAAACCAAGCGCATATTGTAAGGCATAATAGTACATTATCATAGAAAAATTATGAAGTTAAAATTAAAATTTTATCTTGGCATTTTTGGTCAATTTATTGAAAAATTATGAAATTTCATAAACTTTGACTCAATTCCGGGGGACCTAAATATTTTTTGATCGGGTTGAAATTTTTTATGGTGTATATGTGACCCCTGAGGCAACTTTTTTTCAGTATGCCTTTTTGAATTTCCAAAAAAAGGTTTTCGTGATACGCCCTAATGTATAAGTGTTTGATGATGAATCAAATTTATGAGATCATTAATTAATTTGAAGAAATAGTATGTTAAATGTAACCTAAACTACATAGCTCCAGGGGTCACCAGCTCCAGGGGGTCATAAATTGAAAAGATTAGCACAGAAAACGTGCTAAAAAAATTTTAAAACATATTTATCTTTATTTTAATATTCATGACACCAAAAATATTTATATTTTACCCTTATTGATGAAAAAAATTGTAATTGAACTGAAAAACAAAATTGTTATATACCCATGTGTGCCTTTAATATTTTCTGTCTTGTTTTCCTTATTCAATTCAATGATATCATCTTGTGTTAGTGTTTTTTTTATTTTGTATAAGTTCACAAATTAATTAACAGCGTGAGAGTACGGTACAAAGGTATACAATTTAATTGTGACCTTATTTCTAATTTATCTATCATGAAATTATTATTTTATCATGATACCTTGTATATTTATTCTTATATCTTTATGTGTGCTTATTACCCTTGTACGTGCTATGAATTTTTTTTTATTATTTCCATCATTTTCAATATTACCCTGGCTTCAAAAGTATCACAACTCATACATTAATTCAAAGTTTAAATAGTTATAAATTTTAATATTTTCGTAATTTATTTTTAACTATTCGAAAGAATTTTTTTTATGTAGGTAATAAATCAACAAACACTAAAAAATTCATGTCATTTTCCATTCCGATAAGAATTGGAAAGCTCATATAGAGCGTTCGAGTTGATACTTTTGAGGTCAGGATAAAATTTTGATTACTTTATGCAATAATGAGTTAATTGCGTGTTTTAAAATCTATGTCACTTAAATAAAGTCTTAAATTGAAATGAGCGCTTTTGGTTTTTTGAAGTTATACATTATTGGATTTTAACAGGAGAAATTTTCTAGTAAAAATATAACAAGGGAAATCCCCTCCCTCCCAGTTTTTCGGTAGCATCAAAACAGTTTGTTTAAATTTTTTATGTAATTTTAAAATTTATATAATATTTAATGCAAAAAAGTTCAACGTTTAATAGTGAAATAGTTTTACTAGGTTTTTTTTTAAAGCTGAGAAGTGCTGGAAAATAAATTGAATAAAAATCTCAGTTTATGCTGCAGTATATTTGCTGTAAAAGTGATTGCGTACGAAAATTACAGATGCATAAGGGGGAAAAAATACAATATCTCAGGCTAAGTTTATTTAGTGTACACTGTATTTTGTATTACCCAAGGAAAATGCAAAATTTCAAAATACTGAATAAACTATTACTATATTGATATTTCGTCAAGTAATTTCTAAACTATTTTAAATAATGTATTTTTACTACTTGAAACTGAAAACTTACAATTTGATGCATTATAAGATGTAAGTATTATTTGAGAAAATTTTCTTAAATAAAAAAAAGGATTGAGGATTTAACCTTATAATTTCATGAAATAACAGTATTATATCATCATTACAGATTACAGCAGAAACTGTATATTTATACAAGGTCTTTAGAAAATCCAGGACTTTCGTTTAAATGACTTGTTTGACAGTATTTTAATAGAGCATTTTCAATCACATGACTCGGACCTAACAACGGCCTTAGCAACAGAAATGTTACAGTTTTTTTTCCCTACAGAGGTTAACAGTTACAGAAAATGACTGGCCGTGGAATTCTTCTATTGGAGCATTTGCAATCACGTGATCCCATTTCAAAAAACCGCCTTAGCAACAGATAAACAACGGCGTTAGCAACAGTTAAAAGCCCTACAGAAGGTACACAGTTAAAATAAAATAACCAGTTGTGACGTCACCTGAAAACACTCTATAGTTCCTCCTTTAAGTCGTTTTTCTAATATAAGTTACCAACTTTATCAACATTTTATTTTTAGGTTCTAGTATGTTTTTGAGTTTTTTCTTATCTAAAAAGAAGATACACATTATTTTGGCTACGCAATTATTAAGTAATGTCTTGATTACCAACCATTATCTTGAAGCACTGGTTTTATCACACGATGTAAACAGGGTGTTTATGTTTGCATGTCAAAGTATTTACTTTTCACTTACAATCTTCCACACTCCACAGATATTCTTTTGAATGTTAGGATTTTTTCTCAAGTTCGCGGTAGATAATTTTTGGAGGCTTTTCAACTGTCTCGATTTAAAGATAATGTGAAGGGATTTTATAAGAATTATTTTTGAATAGTTCAATGTAATTCGCATAATTAACACCAATTAATGTCCTTCATAATCTAAAGTAGTCCAAAAAATAATCTTGAATTTTTTAAAACTAGTGGAAAAACTTACCTTTGCGCTATAAAAACCTACTTTATTCAATGAATATGAATATTTTGAATGCATTTTAATTAATAATTTTTATCAAATAGTGTTTTCAGGTGACGTCACAACCGGTTATTTTCTTTTAACTGTGTATCTACTGTAGGGCTAAGCTAACTGTTGCTAAGACCGTTGTTTATCTGTTGCTAAGGCGGTTTTTAGGTATGGGGTCACGTGATTGCAAATGCTCCAATAGAAGAATTACACGGCTAGTCATTTTTGTAACTGTTAACCTCTGTAGGGCAAAAAAACTGTAACAACCTTCTGTTGCTATGGCCGTTGTTAAGTCCGAGTCATGTGATTGAAAATGCTCTATTACTCTAGTTAGATCTATTTTATTGAGATCTGAATTTAGTTGGAGATTTTAAATATAATTGTTGTGTGTAATTTCTGAAACCTCGCCAGTTAAGTCCGATTAGTGAGATTTGCGCCCGGAAATCATCTTAAACTACTTTTTTTTTTTTTAACAATATGGTAGTTAGATTTTACAGCGTTTACAGCACTGTAAAAAAAAATTTTTTTTTCATTTCCAATGGCAGGTAATTAAACAGTTTCAGCAAAAAAGAACTAAGAGAACAAGATAAAAAAACTGTAACAAAGTTCATTAACCAAGTAAAAACCAAACTTATTCCATACATGTGGATTTTGGAATGCTAATTGAAAAATACCGAGTTATGATATCCTAAATAAGCATAAGGTTACACATAAGTACCCTGTGACTGAAGATAAGAAATAAATACATGTTTTCCCCTACAACGAACTGCGCATTGCATTCATTCATCAGATTGTAATCGAGATCGGATATCAGCCATTTCACTCGTGCCAAGAAAATTTTTACCCTATATCATCAAAAAACAAAAAAACCCTCTCCGATTCACGAGTGATATCGCGTTTGGCAACCTTACGCAACAGGTTGCAGTTGAAGAGAAACACCGTTCCCGCTTTGGTATCTATGACTGAATAACAAAACAAATGATTTTTTTTAAAATTCTAAGTGTATTGTATTGAATCGAATATGCAATTCACTCACTTATCAGAGCTCTGATCAAATCGATGCCGATACATGTGTTTTCAATCTTATCTCTCGTAAAACAGTTTTCGTTAGGTTTTTATGGCGAGAGAGAGAGAGAGGAGAGAGAGAGAGAGAGAGAGAAGAGAGAGAGAGAGAGATGACATCATTAATCAATCAATAAAATGCCAATCAATAATACTTTTAAAAACATGCTTTTATCAAAATTATATAAGTGGCTTTTTTAGGTTAGCAAAAAGTATGACTTCATTTTCTGTGCAAAAATAAAAGATGGGGCGCTTGCTTATACCAGTTTTATTTAAGAATACGTGCAGAAGGGATAAAGATAGATTTATAACAGGTGTTTCTAGAAAAAGAAAAAAGATGGAGAAAAATTACAGAATAATAAAAGATTTGACTTACTATATCTTTGTTTACCAATTTTATTTAATTATTTCTATACCGATAAAAATATCCCCTATGTTTTACCCAATCTTTATATTGAATACAATGCAAATACAAATTGTTTGAAAACGATGATAAAGAGTATCTTCATTTTTGCTCGATTACTCCATAGATTGAAATCAACACACAGGAACCCATATCTACAGAAGGTTATTCAGCAAATTTTGTATAAGATAAAATTTATTTGATAAGGTGTTTGTGTACAAATATTCATATCCAAGGGTGACATTCCAAATTCTTCCAACACACAACGAATTGTTTGGAAATTAATTTTAAAATTAATTTCACCCTTTGTTTCAATATCTAGCTTTTTAGTTGCACTTTTCAAACTGAAAAGAGAAACAGTAGGGGAGAGAAGGTTTATCAAATTAAATCAAAGCAAAGTTTTTTCCCAACAATACAAGGTTCAAGGTAGTATATAAAATAACATGAATAATTTAAATAGGGAAAAAATACAAAAAGTAAAGGAAAAAACATTGAATGGTTATAAAATCCCAAGGGATCTCAAAAGCTCTTCCATGTTTATTTAACTAAAATCGTAGACTTTTCCTTAAAAGAGAGAACATAACAGGAACACACAAAAATTACGATGGGAGTCCATTTGTAGAACTAAAATAGTTTTTAGACAATTTTACCTAAAAATCTGAAGGTTTTTATCGCTTTACACGGAAAAACCGAAAACAGAATTTGACTTTTAGACCATTGCCAGTTTCACTACTTATACAAATAAAATTATTTGAAAAACTATTTGTTGATTTCTCAAAATCCCATCTAAACATCTCATCTAGGAATAAAGGATGATGTACCAGAAATTTTAAATCATGAAGAAATCTAGTAATTTTTTCCATAGAAGACACTGATCGACACTGATACAAGACGAAGCGGCCATTCTGAACAACATTTCATTTCTCCTGATTTCTCCCATCTGAGTGGGCAATGGTAGGAAAATGAGGTCATTCGGTTTTTCCACCAATCGTATTCTCTGTTGTTGTTTTGAAACTGAAAGTGCAAAATCTATTTTTTTTATAGTTTCGTCTTCGCCATGGGTTGCGTTCTTCAATTTGCTTCCTTTGGGCAGCTCCATAGGAGTCAGCAAATGTCTCTAAATAACCAACAAGAACAAGAGCTTCCTTTGTTTACCTACTTCAGCACAGAAATAAGAGGAAGCATGTTGAACTAAAATTAAACGAGCATTCTCTGCCTTCTAATTATGGCTTCCTGACACGATATCTTTTGATAACGCTATCGAAGTCGTGTTACAACTCGTGACGCCATAATGCGATAATGCTATGTAACTTAAAAAGGGGTTAATAGGAATTATAAATTCTTTTGATCTTTTTCTAACCATCCGACCGATGAGTTGCTTCAAATTGTTCGTGACTTCTTAATATTCCGAAGAAAATGTGGGGAACTGTTTTGCTTTGTTTTATGGCTTGTGCCCATCTCGGCTCTAGTCAATTATTATCATCTAACCATCACTATGATTTACCCAACTTGATGCAGACTATTGGTTCACGTTTGAGATACTCAAGAAATCTACAGGATGTCTACAACACTTCTGATGCAGTTTCTACTTTGGATCAATTTAAGTATATGTTAGTTTTTAATCAGTTTGTTGGGTATTTGAAAAATGCATTGGAATCGATGGATGACAGCAAATGTAAGCAAGATATTGAATTTCTTGTCAATAATATCAAAGCGAAAGAAATGTGGGGTGTCAAAAGTAAGTAACTTTACATGAATTCTATTTGAGCACTGTACCTATTATAAAATTCTTCCTTCAATTTCCAGGATACTTTTTTGTTGATCAGATATTTTCTTTAGTGTTTCCTATGCACATTTAGATCATATTTTTATAACTAAGCGGGGCTCAAATTGAGGCATTTAATTTAATGACTAGCATTACAGTCTATAACCTTAAAATTGAAGGCTTTATAATTAGAATGCTATTCAGACAAATGTCATCAATATTCCTGTCTATTTTACTAAAAAACAATTTGAGAGTATTAGGATTAGCCAGTAGGGATTCATGAGAGAATATGGGTCCGTTTAAGGGACCCTTCACAAAATTCTAATCATCAAAAAAAAGGATCCTTTGCAAAATTCCATTTCCCCAAAACGGGCTCTTCACAAAAGTCCAAAGATCAAAAGTGGTTTGAAAATGGTTTTCAGAATGTGTTTCTATAATTTTAGATTGGAATTTGTCAGATTTGGGCCCATTTTAAAAGTTATAAGTGCTGTGATTGTACTACAAGCCCTTCATTTACACAAAATTCCATTTGGTTTTTTACTAAATTCCTAAAATAGAACCCTGGCAGAAACACCTGGATGAATCTCTGGCCAGGTGCAGTTTCCTAGTGTTTAATAAATCCCCAAAAATAAGCAGATATCAAAATAATGATTAAAATATCTCAACTAGCAGTGTTTCAATTTTAATGTTGTGATGTGTTAATTTGTAAAATGTTGCGAAGATTTGCACCTAAATAATCCTAAAGTACCTTCCCATTTGAGTGTTCAATTGGTAATAATTAGGTAAAAAGGCATTTTTAGTTTTTGAAATTATAGTACATGTTGTTTAAGAATAACAGCATAAATTTTTCACCTTAGAGAAAAAGTTTGGTTCTTTGTATTAGCCCATTGACCGTGAAGTTATGAAAATATACTTTTTTCTCTTGTTACTTTTATGCAGTTTTCTTGGAAAAATGCAAAAATTCAGCTATATTTATAATTTTTGAAGCCAAAAGTATAGAATCATAGGAAGATTTAAGAGAAGGAACAACATTTTATCACTGATTGCATAAAAACATACTTAACCATTAAAAAATTGATGTCATTGCCCCCCATGATCCCCGCTTAAATCCCCACATGTAGATTTCCGTCACCTCTTTCTAGAAATTGAGTCCTGCTTACTTTAGGATTTAGCTGGGCACAAATATTTATTGTCAATCAAACTTGACAGGATGACAAGCAACATTTTACGAATTTCCCATAAAAACATTTAAAAATTTAAAAAGCAACATTTCTATAGTTGATGCATTAAAATTATTTTTTATTTCTATGTTTGAACTTTCTTTTTTTTGCCAATTTTTAGAAAACTTGGCACTTGTGCCTGGCTAGTCCTAAAGTACTGTATTCAGTATCTATATTAATAATTATACTGAAACTAGGCATGTGGTGTATTTTCCTTGTGAATTTAATTTTTAATATAAATGAATGTGTATCAAATTTTAGTGCTGGATGCTATGGGAAAACCTGATAGTGGAATTCTTGAAGGAAAATTCAAGTGGCTTGGTGATTACTTTGAATGCACCACTATAAAGGTCCCTAGCATTGACTATGGAAAATATGGAAACTTCAATGGACAATATTGCTCTTTGGATATTAGCTTATCCGTTCAAAACAAGGTAAGGCATATAATTGTGAGGTTTATTGCCCTTGATTTTTGTGTTTTCTTGTTTTGTAATTATAGCATATTTTTTTCAGACATTGCCATTGACTGTAGGTATTTGCATCCCAGAATCTTGTGAAACTAAGCTGGGTTCCTTGGGTGAAGGTATGATCTTTTATTTTTCAAATAGCATTAGATAACTAACCAGTACTAATAAATGAATATAACAGTATTTAACATCAGTGAATTTTCTATTCATTATCTGACAGTTTAAAATAGATTGCTGTTGAATCTCTTAAGTTTACATTTTATCAAAAATTTATTTTCTTATGTAAATCAACTTAACTTTTTATATCAGGCATAACTGATCTGATAAGTAAATATACCTACTTAATCAATTTTTTTTTTCAGTATTTTATTTTCCATATTTTGCTGTATCATATTCATGTATAGAAAAGATTGTTAAATTTTGATCAAATGAAACTTTCTTTCAGCCTTGTTTTATAAAAATTACCCTGCTATGAAATCTGTTGTTAAAGTAAACAAGCATACATGCCAACCCACTTCAAGAAAACTATCTTCAGCTGCAATAGGTTTTATGTAAGTATCAATTTATTATTGTGTCATTCTACTGTTTCATACATTTGCATTTGCAATGTTAATTTCATTATTGCTATACCAGAGACACCAAAATACTTAGAACAAATGTCATCATAATATTTATGAGAGACTTATGAAAGTAATGGCCATAATACATTAAATATGAAATGGATATGTCTCATTAAAGATTTACAAAGTTAGTATCTGATAATCTAGGTATCAATGTTGGGATTCAACTATTTTTATAATATTAATCAAATGCAGTTTACATAGAATATCTAGACTTGGATAAAACCTCGTTGATTTGAAGTACAGTTTGACATTCTGTGCCATGGATTTGACTTTTCTTTCTCAAGAACTTAACACCACTCAATAACTTTTCACAAGCCATTTTTTTAAAGTTTTATTACAATCTTTAAAAAAGAAATGCCCCAAGAATGTTTGCTTTTATTTTCAAACAAGGCAGGGATTTCCTTGACATCTACCCTGATATAGAGTTATCTCAGATTATTTCAGAAAGGATGGGTTTAAATACATCTTTCAGCTAATGTCATACACTCCATTTATCTTAAGAATAGAACTTAAAAAACCTTTATAAAGAGTTATCTGAATCAAAGGTTGAAATATTGTGTATAAAAATGATAGTTGTTGCTATGGTTGACATGTAAGTCTTATAAGTTTAGTGCCATGAATTTTCTTAAAGCAATTTGTAAAATGTTGGGATTGCAAAATGTTTTGAAAGCTTTCTAGGTACTTGTACATAAGCACGCCAGCAAGTAATCACCAAATATTTTACTGCATTTATCAAGTTTTTTTTGCTTGATTGTTTTTGTTAAACCCTTTACTTAGTGCCATTTGGATTGTTTGCAATTTCTTGCTTTCATTTTGTTTATGGAAAAAACTGTGAAGCATAGCAATTGGCATGCAGATAATATTAAGTTATGCTTTCTATTAATCTTCATAACTGACTTATTCAATATAATAACTTTCCTTCTTCATTAACTATTTCTTGTTTCAGCTAGAAAAAGTATTGTGTTTGAATAAACTTCTTTATTTTTCAGTTGTCTGTTAGCTTTTTTCCTTCTGATATCTCTCATTGGAACTGTAATGACGGTGTTTGAATACTTCAGTAAACTCTACAGGAAAGAAGAACCATGTCAGTGTCTTCAAAGTGATGGGAAAATAAATGGAGATGTCGAAAAACAAGACAAAGGATCTTATTCTGAACTTCCTTTGGTTCCTGCGAGTGAATCTGAAGGTTAATTTCACAGTTTTTAAGTTCTTCTTTGGTTCTTTAACTTTTTAATAATCTTTTGCCAATTAATGTGAGGTAACTACAGTTCAAACTATTCACTTTGATGTTCAAAATTTGCCTTTTAAATTACAAGATGGTTGTTTTTCCCTTCTTAAAATCTGAAATGAAATGAGTATTTGTAGCATACCAACACAGTCCTGTTTCTAGATCAGTCTATCTATCTAGATCAATCTGGGATTTTTGTATGAGGAGGAGATAGTTAACTCCTAAAGTTTGTATCAGTGTGTTATCTGAAATTCTAAAAGGGTAAACTATATTGTTTTCATCTAGTTCAAAAATAGGCATATAAAGTTGTAATTGGGGAAAGGGTTTTTACCCAAGATGTATATAAATTAATTTTCTGGGAGAATTGCTGTCTGTTTCCCAGAGCTAAGTAAATACTCTCTAAACCCAAGAAATAAATCATCAATCATTTGCCTTTTTCAATACACTGAACCATGTAAAGACCACTTGACCTCTGGTTAAACATCCTGCTATTTGTTATCACAAATGACTGAGTCATCTTGTAAATGTTAAGATCAGAAATAATATTAGCTGCAAACAATCCTTACACAACTTAATTCACAATCTAATTTACCCTGAGTCACAAATTTAAATTTTCTTTCTGTAAACAAAAATATTATCTAAAACTTGTCTTCTCTCCTATTATAATTTATAATATCACTTTCTTAATGAATAGCATTTTACTCTGTTAAAATAAATGTTACCAATGTTTAGTAACTGTCACTGTATAGTACTTAATTTTTTTTTAATTTTTGTTTTAGGATGGTACAGCTCTTGCCAGCCTTTTTTCAGTTGCTTTTGTGTGATAACTAATGGAGCAAGGATTTTGAACACGGAAGGTTCAGAAGGCGAACTACTGTGTCTACATGGGATTCGATTCCTAAGCATGTGTTGGGTTATTTTGTGCCATACCTATGCATTTAGTTTTGCTGCAGTTGGTAAGAAAATTTCTTTAAAATGTTTTCAGCAAATATGTTTTTCAAACCACAATTTTTAGATCGATTTAATCAAATTTCTGTTGTTCTTTTTTTTTGTTTCCCTTTGTTACATTTCATAATGACAAATTTAAAAAGTTTTTAAGTGAACCTTGATACAGTATGTTTAGTTGACTGCTTTAAAAATAAATGCTGTATTATTATCATCATATGTATTTTAGTCAGTTTAAGATCATCAGTATTATAATTATCCCTTTAAAATATATTAGTTAATTTTATTCTTTGGTGTCTCTCCACCTTCATCAGAATCAGCAACTTACATGTGATTATTATTTTTAAACTATTGGTAGAACTAAAAAACTTATATATCAAATAAATTTTGATAAAATTGCTTTTTTCTTTTAGCAATAATCTTTTATTGAAGTGTTTTGATGTGAAACCTATAATTTTCCTTAACCTTTATTTGCTATTTTCTGGCTTTAGGAAACCTATTGGAAGGACTGTCTACCACTGACAGCTGGTTGTTTCAAATAATTTTGAATGGATTTTTTTCTGTTGATTCATTTTTTGTTTTAAGGTCAGTTTTAAGTTTTCTTGAACCTTACCATTCTAATAATTTGATTGGTTTTAAAAATATTGAGAAGAGCAAAATTATTGTTTTTATTGAAATTGATTTGAGATGCATTTGTAAGTTAGGGTAATAATTTACCTCCTTTGATGTCAGGATATGTTTTATGAATGTAAGATTTTTTTCCCAAGTGAAGCATGTATTTAGTTTAACATTTTCTTTTTCAGTGGATTACTCCTAGCTTATTTATTTTTCAAACAAGCTGAGAAATCAAATGGAAATTTTCCATGGGTGTATGCTTATGTTCACAGATATGTCAGGTATTTTTGCTATACATTATTTTTTAAGCTTTATTACATCTTTTAATACTTGCATTTATTTATACAAAGTATTTACAAGTCTACTGCAATGTTAACATTATTATAAAAAAATTATGCATTGGATTTTATCTGTGGGAGTGTTCTTTAAATAATTTCCTTGGTCACAAAGCCATCACTAGATAGATGGAAACATTTTATAACTGGACTAGTAGTTATTGATAATACAATATTTGTAGTGTATTTTGAACACCCCTTAAGTGCTAACATGATCTGTTTCAAGGGTATTGACCAAAAACATCAGTGATCTTAAGAACTGATTTGAGTTAATATGAATATGATGGATTTTCTACTTCCCTACTTTGACTGAATAGCTTTCTAAACTATTTAGTTTAGTATTGCAATTTTCCAAGTCCATAATTGTTTAAATTGAGATAAATATTCGTTCCTATCTTATTGTTTAAATTATTTAAATGAAAACAATTTATGTAATTCAATTATTGTGTGTCATAGTAAAAATTGTTATTGCACTAAGATGTAAAATTAAAGAAACTGGATTATTTTTACTTGAAAAATAACAAATTTCTTTTGAGTTTGCATGGAAAAAGTGTACAGAAAGCTTGTGTTACTTTAGTTAGATTAGTATGATTCATTGATTGAGGGGTTAATTAAGATGTTTGCTGACCCTCTAGAAGTCACTTTACCTTCTTCTTCTCTTTTCCTCTTAAGATTAGTATGAAGCAATTCCATCTTTTTTTTTATAAATTCTTAATTCCAAGTCACATAACTTTAAATTTCCTTAGTTAATATGGTGGGGTTTCTTTTGTTTTACATATTAATGAATTTGGAGTAGTATTGACTGAAGAACAATAAAAAAAATACTATGGCTTAAAAAAATTAGTTTATATTAAGTTATAACTAGTTAACAAGTGAAAAGAACAGTGGACACTGTTACTGCTCTTAATTAGTGATAGCTGTGACCACCTCAACATTTTGAAATTACTTATGACTTAAATATATTTCTGTAGATTGACTTTTGTGTACATGATAGCAGTGGGAATCTATACAACTCTGTGGTATTACTTTGGATCTGGCCCCCTGTGGACCACTGCTGAAGTTGAAAAAATTTGTCAAGAAAATTGGTGGTACAATATCTTGTACATCAACAACTTTGCTAGTGCAGGTAAACAGGTATGAAAAGGAAAATTAACTATATACTCTTTTTATTAGATATTTTTAACATTTTCCTACTATACACTGTATTTCTGTAATTATTTTTAAAAGAATTTTTCTTGTTAGTTTTAAGCTGCTTGAATGTAAAATTTGCCTAATTTTGTTAACAATATCCAGGGGTGCAGAATAAGTCTGAACAAGGTTCAAGGGAAATTCAGGCTGTTGTCGGGAAATTTTTACCCAAATTTATAAGAAAAAACTTGACAAATTCAATTGTTATTAGTGACAAACTAATTTTTTTTTAGTAACAATCATCCTCTGATTACTATGGAAATTAGGTGAAAACTGCAGAGTTACATAAAAAAAAATGAGCTTCCTTGGTGAATACCAGAAAGGTTGCTTTTTTGCGTTTGGATTGATATGCAGGTAAAATAACGTAAGTGTGACAGAATTGGTGATTTTCACTTAAAATCACATTCTTGCTTAATCACCAATGTTCTTGCTTTTAAATTTAATTTTATTTGGGGAAATTTGGTCAAAACAAATTGTGTTCTGGGGGAATATTGGGTTCTAAAACATTTTCTGCACCCTTGACAATACTTACAAAAGTATATAATCTAATTGTGAATTCCTTTTTGCAATGTGTTGGAAGGGTTCTTATTTTATTTTTTTCCCATGCAGTGCTTTGGCTGGTCTTGGTATTTAGCCAATGACATGCAGTTTTTCTGGATCAGCCCCATATTCCTTATTCCATTGTTAAAGTAAGAAAATATTTGTATTGAATTATAACAGACATAGTAATATTTGCCTTAGCTTTTAATATTTTGCCTTTCAAATATTTAATTGACATTTATTCTTGTCATTCTTGAATTACCTAGTACTGTAACAAAATGTGTTTAAGCTTGTATCAAAGTATAAGATTTCTGAAAAATTTTAGTTAGAGTAAGCCCTTATAATTCTTCTTAAAAACAAAATTATTTATGTAACTTTTTAGGTAGTAAATAATATTTTCACTCCATATACTAAAAAAGTAAACAGAAGTCTCTTGGAAAAACTTGTAACATAGTTTTCAATAAAATAAAAGTGACCTTGTTGAGGCTTTCAATGGAACATTAAGACTTACCCTGTTTCTTTTCATCCTATTAAAAACAAAACATTATTTTTTATTAGCTTTCTTTTACTTCAGCTTAAATGTCAATGCTTTACAGGTGGCCTGAAATTGGTCTTTCGCTCTTGGGTGTGTTTTTGGCAGTTTCGATGGCCGCAAGTTTTGGTATCACTTACGACTATAACTTGTTTGCTGGACTTGGCAATGTCTCTTCCTTAGGTGAAGAAATTTCCGTCTTTTTGGCAAGGTAATACATTTTGTATCTCTTTAAATCGTTTTTTCCTAAAATTACATATTTGGTTTTACCTTAGTAGTATTTCATGCAACTTTGTGTATTTTATAGTTAAAATAATGCAATTAAACCAAGAGATTAACCAAATATGATTGGCCAACATGTGATTACAGTTTGCTTTTTGTTCCAAGTTTATTAAGAAGTGTCTTTTTAACCACATACACCTTAACTTAACTCTTTATTAATCAGTTTTGCCATGAGTATTGTGTGTTATTGCATTTCTTTTAGTTTTAATGGACTAATTCTTAAGATGATTTTGCTATCACCTGATTTAAGTCGATGTGCTTACTTTTAGGTTTGCGGAGTACTTCGATAAGCTGTACATTAAACCCTATACCAGGATTGGTCCATATTTGGTTGGAATTGCACTTGCATACTACCTATTTAAGAGGTTGAAGAGCGATCGAGTAAAAATAGGTTTTGTAAGTCTGATTTGTTTGTCTATTTTATATTTGGGAGCATTTCAGGAGATTTGTGTTTGGGACATTTTGTTAGAGGCTGTAATATGTAATTTTTTTGTCTCGGAATGTTATATAAATTTAATAAAGTTTTGTATGTTATGCGTAACATTATTACCTGTTAGCAAAATACTATTGGGCTAAGAACTTCAAATTTATTAAAATTAAGACATGTTACAGATTCTACTAAAATGTCACAAGTACTGTAAAATGTCCCACTAACTAAGTGTTTAGGTTCATTTTTGAAAAGAGCCAACATTTTGGATTATTTTGACAGGTTTAAAATTATTTCAGTACTATACTGGGCTGAATTGATTTAAATAGAGTAGGAAACATATTCCATAAAACATGTTAGTCATAGTAGAGTTGTATACAAGCCAAAAAGTGTTTAATTTAAAATTTAGAATAATGCAAACTGTGCTAAAGCTGCAAGTAAGCAAAAATTCTGTGATATAATACCAAATCAAAATAAAAAAAACACTCCATCCATGCCTCTTTCATAAGTTCATGCTTTTTTATTTCATTTGCTTATATTGGCTGGTGTCATTCAGAAACACTCTGGAAGAGTGACCCCTCTAGAAGAGGCATGGACTAAGTTTTTGTATTGTAATTTGGTATCAAATAAATTGGGTAATACAGTAAAACCTCAAAAGTATGACACCTTCTGGGACTATCAATATACAGTTGTTTTAACAAAAGGTCATTATAACAAATAAAAATATAGCTATTGGTTACTTCCATGCATGAATCCTACTACAAATGAGCTAAATTTGAATCTTAAAATCACAAATGAAAGATTAAATTAGATCTATCTTTGGTTGTCCTTTTTGTTGATGGTTTGTTTTTACTACATACAAGCTACTAAATTTCATTTATTTTATGATAGATTTAATGTTTTTGGCAAAATCTGAGTTGTGACTTACACTACAGGGAAGGGTAGTGTGAGTCAAAACTCACATTTTACAAATTACAGAAAATCTATCATAAAATAAATGGAATACAATGGAACAAATTTAATGGAATAAAAATCCTTCAGTTGGGATTTAAAGGTTCAAATTTAGCTCATTTGTAGTGAGTCACACATGGAGTTACCCTATTGTAAAACAATCTGAACTTTTATTACCAGTCATTATTGTAAAAAGGTGCTAATGTACTTGTAGTCATTTTGTTTAGGTTGGCCTGCTTAATTTCTAATTCATTTATTTTTTAACCTAGATTCCCTTGTGCTGTGGGTGGATACTGTCAACTGGTGTCTCTCTAACTTCACTGTTTGTTCTTTACAACAATGACATGACTAAAATTGAGAACAGTTTTTACAATGCTCTCAACCACTCTTTATATGCCATGAGTCTAGCATGGGTGATCTTTGTATGCTTGATTGGGCAAGGAGGTAAGTAATAATTATTTATTGTGCTTTAAATTATATTTGTATGTACGGATAACGAAGCTAAAAAGGAGTTCTATACAATTGAAAAAAAAATCACTAAGTTGGGGGAAAAATTGCAAACTTGTTTTGAATAGTTCAAAGACATTAAAAAAGGTTTCCTTTAATAACTGAAAGCACATAACTTATATTGTCTGAAGCTAAAACATATTAGTTGAATTCCAGCTCTTGATCTTATTAGTACTATTTTCAGCTGCTCTTTGTGGAAAAATAGTTCCAAATCAAGAATAAGTGATTTCAAATATTCCAAATCACTTTCCTATTGCCAAAAAAAATGATTAAGAAATCAAATCTTCATGATTTATTTTGCAGTCAGTGATATTCAAACCTGGGGTTTATCTATTAGTTGAACCTTATTTTGATTTAAGCTTACAAATTTCGAGGCTGAAGGATTGAAAAATTTGATGTGAAGTCAGCAGTGGTTCTTCTCAAGTGGTTTATTTCAATACATGTTTACTGATGCAAATTTAATTGTTAATCCCTTGCATTAATGACTGTCAATCGTTTTCTTGTCAGCTTCATAGTTTTCCGCCCATTTTCTTTCAGGACCTGTAAATGCCATCCTCTCCTTCAAGCTGTTCATTCCTTTGAGTAGACTGACATATTGTGCTTATCTACTACATCCCATGTTTTTGATTGGATACTTCTCTGCCCTTAAAGCACCTTTTCACTTCAGCCACATGAGTTTGGTGAGTATCTTTTTATTTATTGTTTTTGTGTTGTTCCAAACATGATAGTTCTAAATTAGTATTATCTAAAGGATGTTACGTTTGCTTAAGATTCTTGGTTAGTAAAATTTTAGGTGACATACTTTTGTGACATTCATATTTCTGTAGAACACTCTTATTTTCATGATTCATCATGAATCCTTTTTGCCACATTAGCCCTGTTCATGAACCACAAAAACTGGATTGAACAAGGGTAGAAACTGACAACTTGACCATGCTTCCCCTAAGTTTGATCCCTAATAGAGCATTAGCACATGAAGTCACGACCAGTTATTTTGTATGGTAACTGTTAACTGCTGGAGGACACAAACCCTGTTGCTAGGGCGGTTGCTAAGTACAAGTCACATGATTGCAAATGCTCTATTGATTGGTGTGTCAATGGGGATCAACACCCCTTACCTATGATGCCATTCGAAAATGCCTCCCATACACCTTTAACGCAGGTCATTTGGTTTGAGCTTTACTCAGTTCATCAATGATTGCTTTGGGGCAGTGGCCTGTCCAGAAAAAAAAATTCGGAGGGGGATATTAGGTAGTTATAGTGGTTTTCTATGGTCAAAAAAGGAAAATTTCTGAGTTTCAGGGTAGTATATCCCCCTGCTGGCTATGCCCCTGCTTGGAGAAAATTGAAGTTGTCAGTTAGGGGGTAGTAAAGACAGTTGTGCATCTCTTTTTGCCAGCACACTATTTTGGGACCCTCAGCAATATTAAAATAGATTTTACTTATTATGTACTAAAATGACTAGAGTAATTATAATTAACTCTTTTTTTACAAGGTCTACCTTATTTAATACTCTGCACGAAAATTAATTTTCTAATACATCAAATAACTATGTTTCACTCTAAAATTATTGATAAACAAACCATAATGCTATATTAAACTTTTATAACGATACTAACTTCATTTTTTTTCCTTCTAGGTTACATCTTTCTTAGGACTACTAATTATTACTTACTTCTTTTCCTTCCTACTCTCTATTTTATTTGAGTCTCCCGTCATAAGACTGGAAAAACTGATTCGGTCTAACAAGGGGACGGCAAGACCTCGAAAACGGACTTCGGGTTGAAACTTGGCAGGTTTGTAGTACACCCCAAGGGTATCCTACCCTGAAAGTATTACGACGCACTAGCCAGTAGAACCCGAGAAAACGCCCCCTAAAGTTTCGCCCAATTAACTCATAAGGTTTAGTATTTAAATTGCATTGTTGTAACAAGAGCCGAATTGCCCAGTCGGTAGCGTACTCTCCTCGCAACTGACCGACCTGGGTTCGGTCCTACCTTCGGAAATTTTTTTTTTTGCTATTCAAAAATTATTTTTAAAGTTTAAATAAAATATAACCTACAAATATAGTAAATTACCTTATATTTTTTATTAATCATTACAGTATTTTTTTACTCCGGTTTGAATTAATGTTTTACTTAAAAATGATGAATTAACGAATTAAATAACATATTAATTCATTATTTAACGTATTAAATATTGAATTTTGTTTTAAAATTAATGAATTAAATATCAAACAAATAACACGTTTTATGGTACAATTTTGGATAGTTAATTTTACAAATATAACTTATTTACAATTATAAAAAAATGTTTCTTATTTTACACACAAGATCCAGAATGATTTTTGAACTCTTGGTCCAAATGTGTTTGTTGCCTCTTGCAAACATACAAATACTCCCTATCATCTGAAAATCATCATATATCATCCGAAATTTTCCAAAAAATGATCAAATATGCGTGGTATGCTTCCAAGCTGTCTAATGAAAGAGAAGTCTATTAATATCAATGAAGTGTGTTTTTCTACAGAGATTTTAAAAAATCCTTGTTCACGTAAAAAATCGTGTTTTATTAATTGTGCAAGATGCCAAATTACTTTTTGTTTTGAATGTTTTTATGATAATTATCATTCTGGATCTTGTGTGTAAAATAAGAAACATTTTTTTATAATTGTAAATAAGTTATATTTGTAAAATTAACTATCCAAAATTGTACCATAAAACGTGTTATTTGTTTGATATTTAATTCATTAATTTTAAAACAAAATTCAATATTTAATACGTTAAATAATGAATTAATATGTTATTTAATTCGTTAATTCATCATTTTTAAGTAAAACATTAATTCAAACCGGAGTAAAAAAATACTGTAATGATTAATAAAAAATATAAGGTAATTTACTATATTTGTTTAAACTTTAACAAATTTACTATTTTATAATTACTATTTTATTTAAACTTTAAAAATAATTTTTGAATAGCAAAAAAAAAAATTCGGAAGGTAGGACCGAACTCAGGTCGGTCAGTTGCGAGGAGAGTACGCTACCGACTGGGCAATTCGGCTCTTGTTACAACAATGCAATTTAAATAGTGATGCTTATGAGTTAATTGGGCGAAACTTTAGGGGGCGTTTTCTCGGGTTCTACTGGCTAGTGCGTCGTAATACTTTCAGGGTAGGATACCCTTGGGGTGTACTACAAACCTGCCAAGTTTCAACCCGAAGTCCGTTTTCGAGGTCTTGCCGTCCCCTTGTAAGTTTAGAAAACAATAAGTCACCATCACCTATTACATATCAATCATTGGACCTTGGCAGCTATTTTATGTAATTTATTATACATATATTTACAACTTGTTTTGTTTAAATCGTGCTGATGTTCCGAAGTTTTCAAGGATTGTGCATTGAAGAAGGATTTTCATTATCTCATAAAAAAGTCATGTGATATAGACTGTAAACTAAGTATGAATGAATGATTTATAGAAATACATTCGACTCTGCTTGTGATATCATGGTTAATGTTATCAAAATTGACTAGTCCGATCACCCCTATTTAATTTAATGTAAAATTTGCCGTTTTATGTGATCAACATTTCGCTTAATGTTATCAGAATTTGGAGAAATCCCCTAAAAATCTTTTTTTTTTCCATTTGAAGGCCAGTTTTGATACATAATCATACAAAATGAATCATTAATTTATTAGTGTTATGTTCCACTCTCATATTTTTCTTTAAGAATGTTAAAGTTGCAACATACATACTAAGCAATCGTTTTAAATACTTCAATTAGGACTACATAGTTGTGATTTTAATGCAAAACTCGAATTACACTGTTTTAAACTTTCTAGTATCAAATCACTTATTATTAATCTGATATTGTTATCATTCTGCACTTAGACAAAAAGGATCACATTAAGCAGAGTCGACCGTATTACCATTTCTGGACACGAAGATCAGAAAAATACATGTTTCTGTGTTGTCGCTCACTGTTTATACTCAATTATATTTATTTCATTATTATTTATTTATAAAGGAAAACCATCTGTGGTTTTTATAATGGATTTCAAATATCTGGTGTTTATATAGGATTATAAAACCCAATTGCTGTTAATATTTTAAAAAAGAAGAGTTTCTTTTCAAAGCATTAAAAACCAGTTGGTTTTTATAATGCATATTTTAATATCCAGTGCTTAGTGAATTTTAAAAATTGGTTTTTATGATGCCTTCAAATATGAATTCTTGAATTAAAAACACCAAATAGTTTTTTTAAGAAAAAAAATTTGGTTCAAACTTTGCCAACACTGATTTCTACACAAGTGTTTTACTTTGAATGTAATTAATTATATTTTTATTATCTTGAAAAAGAGCTTTTGTTTGTTTTATGCAAATTTTAACTATCGTTGAATTTTGAGAATTTGGATGATGGAGAAAACATATTCAAATGAAATTTTTTTTTCCAAATCTGTATAACATTACTTAGTGACAGTTACTTAGTGACTTACTATTTTTATTTTCTACTCATTTCTTCAGATAAGAACTTGTTTGGGAAAAATACATACAGTGAAACCTATCTATAATGATATTGTAAGGACCTAGAAAAATATTGTTATGTAAAGTAGATTACCAATATAGACAATTAGCAATAGCTCAATCTGGATGTATTGCTGTATAGACAATATTTTTTTTACTCTGGTTTTAATGTATTATGCACTTACAATTATTGATTTTCAACAGGTTATCTCTATAAGTATTTGTAAAACCTCATGATGACTATTCATTAATGATATAGTTCTTAGAGCTTCTTTTTTTGTTTCATGTGCAAACTTTCATACATTTCATTTGGAAACAAAGTGAATCTTAAAATAATTTTGGAACTTAGTAATGTTTACTTTATTTTTCTAATGGAAAATGATATTTTAGCTGAATTTGATTGTGTAAATTAATTGAACATTGCTGGAATTCTAATGTTGTGCCAATTTTTCTACCATCAAAGACAATTTTATTGATGAATATATTTTCTCCCACTTCACTATAGTTCTATATATTTTCTGGATTTGTTATTTTACACTGAGAGATCCCTATTTTTATAATAAAAGTCTAATATTCTTCATTTTTGGATTTTTGTTTGACTACATGAATATTTTTCTATCGTCAATGTTAAAATTAAAGCTGTTCTGAGCCAGTGGATTATCTCAAGATGTGCAAATATTTATTATTTAGTGGGCCTTAACTAGAGATCAATTTTAAACCTCCATGAAAACCTTTGAAACTGTTTAGCCTTTGAATGAATCAATGTCTAATTTTTGGAAATACAATGGATTCCACTCATTAGAAACATGTTGGAACCGGGGCATTTTGTGCCCATAAGGCGGATTTCCCAACTAAGCAAAGGACTTATAATATCAAACAACCTACGAAAATTTTTACTTTACTTGAACATTTGCATTACTTGCTTTCATAAATTAACAGACTCAAAAGATAGACTCAAAATAATATAAACAAGCATTAAATAAAGTGAATAATTTTTTGAAAGTACATACATGTGAAATTAAGTTGTTCAACGGATATACAAAATTTAAAACTGCCCTTAACACAAGGGAAAATATCACTACTAATTTGTGTTGTCATCTTTAAAACGAAAATTTATTCAAATGTAATCAATATTAACTCACTCCTTTGCACAAATGGTGGGAAAGATATAAAACATCCCACACCTCTATGATGCCACATAACAGCGCAAAAGAAGAAACACTTCTTGAAAGATGTGCAAGAACTTGTTTTCTCAACAGAAAACTTGGATTTTTAAGACAATTTGTGGAATTTTTATTACTTTCTGGCACTTATGTAGTTCAACTATCTAAACAAGAATGCTAAAAGAAAACTACACTTTTCTATGATTAACTGACTAAAATATGCATTATTTGAATAGTTTGGGTTTTTGTTTCTGGGGATTTGCGTCTATTCAACTGATATGCATAATTAATCCACTGTAATACTTAGCTCCAGAACCTTTTCTCCTTTTAAAAAGTTTGGAGTTCCACCAGTAAGAAAGTTACTGAACCAATATAAAATTCAAGATATTTAATGAATGTATGAATGGATTGTAAAATAAACTCATACATTCAAATTTTTAAAACTAAATAAATCTTTTTTTTTGTGTTTAGTTTTTGGTGGGTCGCGACATGATTTTGAATTTGTCTGAATAAAACATAGTACATTTTTTATAATTTTTACGAACGCGGTGAATTTGAGATTTTGCAATCAAAGTGAAGATAGTACCCTTAGAATTATTCCTACCAAGTTTCATAACGATATGGGGATTGTAAGTTTAAAAATTTTGAGATTTCTGAGGCCTAGATAGGCTTAAGAAGCCTAGTTTTCTATCTTTAAACGGCTTTTTCTCAAAACAAGGTTTTTAATGTTTAAAATCTAAAGGCTTTTTTTCTAATCATCCAAACCACTTCAAACTTTGTAGTCATTATCAGTAACACCTGCTTAACATCTTCAGGCATGGATTTTATAATATATTTATTACAATTTTTTTTACGGAGCATTAAAGTGGAAACTTAGGGTATTTTTTCGAAAAAAATGCCAAATTTCAGAGTTTTTTTTATTTTTCAGAAACTTTTATAGATAATCAAATTCGGGGGAAGCTATAAAAGTTAAAGATTTTTTTTAAGAAAAAAATTATGTAACTGCAATTTATTCCAGATTACTAAAAACGAGTTGAAACCCTGGTTTTAAGAGTCAAATTTCAAAAATCTCTGGGGGAGGACCCCCCAGACTCTCCTCTTATGTGTTCGAAATAATTGGTTTGCCGAAAAAAATGCAGGCAAATGTATGTTTTATCCAAATTTTAATGATCTTTCACTTTATAAGACTGCTACTTCCCAGGCTTTGAAAGAGTTGCATGGAGTCGAGTGTGAAAAATTATTAAAATTTGGATACGGGTTAAGTGAAAAACCTCGTTTATAAAGGCAAAATGTGAAGCTGGTGCTTCAAATATTCAACAATGTTGTTGTCCCATAAATCTGTTATGTGGTTCAAAGCAGGGGGGGCTCATCTGGCTCTCCGATTACTTTCAGCCAGGATGACGTAATCGGCTGGAAGGCGTTGAAGTTTTGACAGGAGTGACCAATCAGGGTTACATAGGGAAATCGCGGAGCTTCTTATAGGTATTTTCTTACGTAGAAGGGAGTAATATAAGACGCGGAAGGGAAAATATAGACCTGTGAACTTGCCTAAGCAACAAATCATATATTTAAATATCAATACTTGTGATCTATATGGTTGCATTCGATTTTTTAACTTCTGATGGGTTAAAACTGATTAAATATTTCATTGAATTAAATTATGAGTATCTTGTTTTCCTTCTCATAAGCAACTCGAAGAACAAGTTTATAGCTTACCAAATAGTGGATTAAATACACACTATGAAATTTAAAACTGATTCCTATGCATCGGAGGTTCATTACTTAAATCAATAGTGATCGATTTGTAACAATATTTTAAAAGTTAAACAAATTCCCACTATCTGTATTTTAGAAAATTCTAAATACAAAGAAAATACCGTTTTTTAAAGCAGTATTTAGTTACAATCCGATACTTTTAGATCACTAAAAAATCCTCAAATTGTGAGCTATTTTTGGGTTGTTCTTCTTTTGTATGTTTTGTATAAAATTGATTACGCTACTAATCGCTTTTATTACTAATTTATTAAAATTCAAAGTTAGTTTATTAGGTACTAATTAACCTGATATCACTGAATTTATTATTCTAATGTATCTTATATTCTGATTATGATTGTAGTAACACTGATCTATCTAAGACATATTGATCAGTGTTAAAACAATCACATAATCAGATGATAATAAATGATCACTTAGATTCTAAGTGATAATTACATGAAGAAAAAATCAAATAATCTGTTGATTTCGAATTCAATTTTGATTAAACATGACAAACATGAAGGAGATAATTTATTGGGTATAAACCTTCACCAACTTGCCGACTCCCACATACGATCGCCGAAAGAAACTCGAACTGAAACAGTTAGTTTTGAAGTTGGATCAGTGTTCCAAAGTTACGATATTATCATTTTATAAGATCTCCAAGGTGAGGTCACATTGATCCTGTTTTAGTGTAAAATTTGAATAGTCTTCAAATAAAAAAATGATACATAATAATAATTAAAAAATATTGCCAAGCTTTAATAATATAATAATTAAGTCTATAAATTGCTTTTAGTATTTTATTTCAACTCTTTTCAGTTTCCATGAAGGGAACTAGAAATATATTGTCCCTCCCAAATCAAAATTGCTTTTATTCTAAAAGAAATAATATGTTCCTAAAACCAATCTATGGATTCCTCTTGCCTTTGGGACGATCTACTTCGGTTTCTTACTTCAAATTAACAATAGATATTCATTCAAAAAACCCTTTCAAACATTCACGAAAACCCTTTTAGATTCATATCTTAAATGCTTCAAAACTGAATTGTTGGATCAAAGTTTAAATTTCCCTCTCTCCTGTCAAAAAAAATCCCTATTCTATCTGACCCAATCGAAGGAGAAGCTGGGGTATCACGCGAATTACGTAATCGGCTGGAGAGCAGTACGTCACACGAATTTTCGTTCCTATGTGAAGAGCCAACCTTATCTTATTCTATTAACCTTGGGTTCAAAGGTACTGAAATTGAAAATGGACCCATACCCAACATTGATAAAAAAAAATATTATTTTTGAATGAACACTTTCATCGTGGTTTCGTTCGGAAGTATAGAAGAATCCTTTACGCAGTCCAATACTAAAGTAAGTTTGATTGCAAAAAAAATAATTTCGGGCACAAATTTGGCCCCCCCCCCCCCTGAACACGTTCATAGGGGTTCCGTTCGAAAGTATTGAAGAATCTACGAAGTCCAATAATACTAAAATAATAAACTGCAAAAAAAAAAGTTCTGGCACAAATTTGGCACCCCTCTTGAACCTGAATACGGCACCCGGGGCCCTTGCCCTCCCCCTTAACACGGCCGAGGCTGGAAGCTCATCCTGAATATGGTACAAGTTGAAATAGATTTTTATTATTTTTTCATTTATTTTAATTGATAATTTTCACTGGGGGTTCATGTGCACCTATGAACGATGAGGCGCTACTGATAGTATAGGGGAGCCCAGAGTGTTTTTGGGTAGTAACTCGAGTGCGTCAGATAATCATAGGGGGGGATACCTTGCATGCTTTTGAGTAACTCCACCAAATATAAGCTCTCTATGTTGGTGGGTAAGTTTAGAACAGCCCGTCAGATTTGTAAAAAAAATTAGTTAAATGGACATACTCGAGCGCGTCAGATAATGATAAGGTAGGTTAGTTACCAGCTAAAAAGTGTACATTTTCTAAACTCTGCCGATTTGAGCGGTGGGCAAGGGAGTGGGAGGGTTACAAAGTTGCAAAGTAAAGCCAAGACCGGTAAGACGCTATCGCTCTTTTTGAGAAAAATGTACAAAACAAAATGTTTATGGACTAGTAGCCAGAAAACTAGTCTCAACTAGTTATTAACTGTCTCTGTAGCCAATCTGACGCGCTCAAGTATGTCCATGTAACTAGTTTTTTTTACAAATCTGACGGGCTGTTCTAAACTTACCCACCAACATAAAGAGCTTATATTTGGTGGAGTTACTCAAAAGCATGCAAGGTATCCCCCTATATGATTATCTGACGCGTTCGAGTAAATCCACATTTAGCATCAGGGGCTCCCAGGGGGGCTCATCTGGCTCTCCGATTACTTTCAGCCAGGATGACGTAATCGGCTGGAAGGCGTTGAAGTTTTGACAGGAGTGACCAATCAGGGTTACATAGGGAAATCGCGGAGCTTCTTATAGGTATTTTCTTACGTAGAAGGGAGTAATATAAGACGCGGAAGGGAAAATATAGACCTGTGAACTTGCCTAAGCAACAAATCATATATTTAAATATCAATACTTGTGATCTATATGGTTGCATTCGATTTTTTAACTTCTGATGGGTTAAAACTGATTAAATATTTCATTGAATTAAATTATGAGTATCTTGTTTTCCTTCTCATAAGCAACTCGAAGAACAAGTTTATAGCTTACCAAATAGTGGATTAAATACACACTATGAAATTTAAAACTGATTCCTATGCATCGGAGGTTCATTACTTAAATCAATAGTGATCGATTTGTAACAATATTTTAAAAGTTAAACAAATTCCCACTATCTGTATTTTAGAAAATTCTAAATACAAAGAAAATACCGTTTTTTAAAGCAGTATTTAGTTACAATCCGATACTTTTAGATCACTAAAAAATCCTCAAATTGTGAGCTATTTTTGGGTTGTTCTTCTTTTGTATGTTTTGTATAAAATTGATTACGCTACTAATCGCTTTTATTACTAATTTATTAAAATTCAAAGTTAGTTTATTAGGTACTAATTAACCTGATATCACTGAATTTATTATTCTAATGTATCTTATATTCTGATTATGATTGTAGTAACACTGATCTATCTAAGACATATTGATCAGTGTTAAAACAATCACATAATCAGATGATAATAAATGATCACTTAGATTCTAAGTGATAATTACATGAAGAAAAAATCAAATAATCTGTTGATTTCGAATTCAATTTTGATTAAACATGACAAACATGAAGGAGATAATTTATTGGGTATAAACCTTCACCAACTTGCCGACTCCCACATACGAT
Organism: Tetragnatha montana; assembly: GCA_963680715.1. NCBI lineage: Eukaryota > Metazoa > Arthropoda > Arachnida > Araneae > Tetragnathidae > Tetragnatha > Tetragnatha montana. The sequence continues at coordinate 48,358,617 of OY796685.1, forward strand.
CGCCGAAAGAAACTCGAACTGAAACAGTTAGTTTTGAAGTTGGATCAGTGTTCCAAAGTTACGATATTATCATTTTATAAGATCTCCAAGGTGAGGTCACATTGATCCTGTTTTAGTGTAAAATTTGAATAGTCTTCAAATAAAAAAATGATACATAATAATAATTAAAAAATATTGCCAAGCTTTAATAATATAATAATTAAGTCTATAAATTGCTTTTAGTATTTTATTTCAACTCTTTTCAGTTTCCATGAAGGGAACTAGAAATATATTGTCCCTCCCAAATCAAAATTGCTTTTATTCTAAAAGAAATAATATGTTCCTAAAACCAATCTATGGATTCCTCTTGCCTTTGGGACGATCTACTTCGGTTTCTTACTTCAAATTAACAATAGATATTCATTCAAAAAACCCTTTCAAACATTCACGAAAACCCTTTTAGATTCATATCTTAAATGCTTCAAAACTGAATTGTTGGATCAAAGTTTAAATTTCCCTCTCTCCTGTCAAAAAAAATCCCTATTCTATCTGACCCAATCGAAGGAGAAGCTGGGGTATCACGCGAATTACGTAATCGGCTGGAGAGCAGTACGTCACACGAATTTTCGTTCCTATGTGAAGAGCCAACCTTATCTTATTCTATTAACCTTGAGGGGCTCCCCTACTATGAGATGTATCAGTGGCGGATCTATGGGGGGGGCTATAGGGGCTATAGCCCCCCCCTTGGGGCTTAAGTTTACACTACATAAAATTGAACTTTTTCGAAAAAAAAATAAGTTTTCAGAAAATTTTGTTTAAATTTTCAAAATTTTAAACTTTTTTCAGTTTTTTGTAGCCTTTTTTACAAATCAAAGGGTCTACAAAGCATTAAGCCCCTTCCAAGATCTTTAGCCCCCTGCATTTTTATAAACTCCGTTCACTATTAAAGGATTTCTAGAGGTTTTAGCCCTTACAAATTATTAGCCCCCTGCATGTTTGAAGGTTTGATTCGTAATTTAAAGGGTCTATCCAATGAGCTTAGACCCTAAAAGCATTAGCCTCCTTGCGTTTTTATGTTTGTTACACAAATTTATGAGCTTTAGCCTATGAAACATTAGCCCCCTCCATGCTCTTTAATTGCCTTTACAAAGCTTTTAGCCCTCTTGCGTTTTTAAATATATTTGGTTCACTATTTAATGTGCTTTTACCCTTATGAATCCTTCCATGATCTTTAGCTCCTACACGGCTTTTAGCCCTGAGTTTTTGTAGATTCAATTCACAATTTAAAGGGGCCAATGAGTTTTAGCCCCCATAAAGAATTAGCCTCCTTGAGATGTTTTATAGTGTTTAGTTCGCAATTTAATGAGCTTTAGCCTAAAAGCGTTAGCCCCCTCCAAGATCTTTAGCTTTCAGCCCATTAATATAAATGCGATTCAGAACTTGTAGATTCCAATGAGCTTTCTAAGCCTTACAAAACATAACCAGGGCTTAAATTCTAACCAAAGAAGTACCGGAGCGCTACTATTTCAGCATTACAAATATTAACTGATTAATGAATAAATATCAGTAAATATTTACCTGAAAACCAAGAAGTACCGGAGCTCCGCTCCGTTGCAATTTAAGCCCTGAACATAACCTCCAAAATACTTAGCCGCTTAGCCCCTTACATTTTTATAGATTTGTTTCACATCTTAACTCCCTGGTTTTTATAAGATTCACCTTTTAAAAGGGTCTAATGTGCTATGTCTCTTACAAAACATTTACTCTGTAAAAATAGAGACGGGGTTAGGAGGTTCAAAACACCCCCATGAAATTCTTATATCTTACAGTTTTTTCCTTTGAAAACGAGTACAAGAAATCATCTTTTTCGTGTGACACTCAAAGAGTCCCAAATGAACAAAAATGAGTCAAAACACAACTTTTTAGGGTCAAATTTTCAAAAATTTTCTTAGGGGAGGTTCCCCCAAACCCCCCTTTTGCCTCGGGATGGATGTATTATTGACTAAACATTGAAATTAAGTGCACGAAAATTCACATTTGATCTATATTCTTGGAAAAAATATTTGACTCAAATCATCGTAAAAAACCCCTCCCGGTTGACACACCCTTATTATTTTGATATATTTAATGATTAACTAATTTAATTACTAATTAATTAGTTATATTTAACAATACTAGTCATTTACAATCAACAATACTAGTCATTTGCCCTCAATATTTAAGACATTAATGAATATTGCAAAAAGCACGGCTTGTTACTTCATTATCATCCTCAATCAGATTAAGTTAGCCCCCCCCTTGCTCATGTTCTAGATCCGCCACTGAGATGTATTAAAATATTTTAAATAAGTTCGCACCGCAAACAGTGGTATGAGACCCCTGCCATTTAGTCTCTTTCCTCGTATAGCCCATCCTTTGTTTTGCGAAACACTTCCTCGTGATGAACGGGACGCACGACAGACTCCATTATTCACAGTGACTTTGAAAAGTACTCGGTCGTCTCCTTGCTCTCACCAGCCCCACACAACAGTCATATGAACGGTATCAGTCACCCTTTCGCTTATTGACATTATTTTCGTGTTTCTTCAAAATTCAAAACAAACAAATAATGCCATCCCGTGTTGTGGATATGGGATAACAAAAGAGGAATTTTTCATTCACACCTGACGAGTTGCATTGTGATGCTGTAACGCTTATCTTATCTGAGGTCGTATTATTGCGTGACAAATTTAATTAACTTCGGGTGAACAGGTAGATAGCGTACTTCCCCTTTAAGCACGCGGGAGAAAGTGTCGTAATATAAAATCATCCCGAAGCAGCGGTGGAATCTCTCCCATCGTGTTAAGAGGAAATCTACCATTCGGACTTTTGTATCGGTGCTAAAAAATGAAGCTTTGGGTTCTTCTGTTTGTTATTGTTGTGACGCTGAAAAGCGCGTGTGGACAACAGGAGGACAACTACCCTCATTTCTACAACTTGCCGAAAAGTTTCGCGAAAGTCGCCGAGTCCCTGAACTTGCCTCGAGTGGACGGGAGAGACTTGTCTCCTATTGTTGTCAAACAGTACACGGAGTTTCTTTCGGATGGACCCGGGGATCGGATTTTGGAGTATTTAGTGGAGAACAATGGCAGCAGATGCAGTCAGGATGTGCTGTACTTGTTTCGGAATCTACGGTCGAAAGACATGTGGGGATTGAAAAGTAAGTCCTGAAAGTAGAATTTACGTAAACCTCATGAACTTCCAAATAATTTGCTTGGAACTTTTTTTAAGTATAATTTTGTCAATGTGTAGAGAAAATTGGAACCGACAAAGGGTTCTCAAATTGGAGAAGTCTGATTTAAGCGTCTTAGAAAATTTCTTGGAAATTTCCGTTTCCTATTTAAACTTCTGAAAAGCATAGTTTCTCAACTTTTGGTTTGCAAGGCTTATAAAAAAGGTTAAAAAAATATCTTAATGATGAAATTTAGAACATGGTGTAAAAAACATCGAAACATTAAATTTACATGCATAAATTTGAAAATGAAAACGAAAAATTCTTCGGGGGATATTGGATAGTTTTAGTAATTTTCTACGTTCAAAAAATGAAAATTTCTGAGCTTCTTGGGGATCAGGGGTGCTAATACTGACTTCAACTCAAAATCCCGGAAAATTATTCGAATTAGAGTTACGAACGGGATTTATGCTGTTGACAATACCGGATTTCCGGGGGTACACCGGAGAAGTAGTACCCCTGGGGGATATATCCCCTTTTGGTAACGCCACTGTCTCCTAAAAATATCATCAAAAAGGGCTCACAAGGAGAAATAGGTTATAGCAGTCTTATATTTTTGTGAATTTACGGATTATGAGTAAAGGGGCCCACAGACGAGCAACTTGGTCGTTACCCCGGTTGTCAACCAGGTTGATGCTTTTCCCACAGACGGCCAACCTGGTCGTCAACCAGAATGTAAACAATGAAGAAAAAATTAATCAGATTGTTACAAATTAATTTATTTTGGTACTTTAAATGCAAAATTATATTTTTTTAATTTTTAATGCTTTATTTCTTTTATTTTCCTAATAACATGTTCCGATTAAGCTCCGCCCATCAAGTTGACGATCATATCATCAACCTGAAATTCAATCATCAACTTCCCCACAGACGGCCAACTTGGTTGCAAACTTCGCAAATTGACAACCCGGTTGACGACCAAATTGCTCGTATGAATTTATTTCATGAACTTTCCAAATAAAGTTTAACTTAAGCTTAGTAATTTTTGTTAAAAGTACATAAAGCTGATAAGTCCGTCCTTGAAAGTTTTCACTAGGAACAGTTAACTGATAAGTTGATCACAACTTGTGAATTTAATAATATCAGGGATGAGATTTTTCAGACTTTTGGAGGACTTTGACTTTTTTGAAATTATCATGAAAATTTCAGACTTTTTACTTTTAAAAAAAATCAGCTTATGAACTGAAATGTTTGACTGTGAGTTTCATTTTTCCAAATTCAAGTTGATGTTCTTGACTTAGAGGCTCTTTTATGTAGTAAATTTTCATATTTAAGCCAATTTAATCTAACAGCTTAACACATCAAAACTCTTAATTTTAAAGTGTAAGAATTTATTGTGGAAATTAATGTTAACTAATATTTTATTATTAGTTTTTTCTTATTTATTCTCAATTTAAGAGATCAAATGCCGTTCGCACAGTTTTCAGACTCTTTGCTTTTTTACCAATCTCATCCCTGTAATATAATTTAAAAGGCACCAGCAACTGAATATTTTAATGTTTCCTTTTAAAGTGTTGGACGCATTCGGGAAACCCGGTAACGGAATTCTGGAAGGGAACATCAAGTGGATCGGCAACTACCACGAATGCACCAACATCTACGTTCCTCTCAACTCCAGTGCAGGGGGGTTCCACGGGCAGTACTGCAATCTGGAACTCAGCGTTGGAACATCCAAAACGGTAGGACACGTTTTTTTTATCGATTTATTCCATACATTCGGCCCTATATAGCGTTTACACAGTAATTGAAATCGAATTAAAGTGAATTAATAACCTTGAATAAAATTTGGCTGTAATTTTGGCCGGGCAAAGTATGGACTTGTAGAATATAATATAACTTCACATTAAGCTGAATTTAACACGATGGAATTAAATAATAAGTGTAAAAAGAAAATATATTTGGATTAGCTGTAATCACATGAATAAATTCATTCATTTCGAAGAGCAAGCTGAGATATTTCCTTTTTATTACCTAGTTTCTCATTTTTTCAATTGCATCAATAAATTTTGCTAAATGTAAAGCCCAATTCCCATGGGATGCGTTTTAAAATAACGCGCTTGCCAAAAACGCTTCCCTATTTCCCCTACATTTTCTGAAGAAGAGCAATCCTTTCTTTTAAAACTAGATTCACATTATCACATGTCATAAAGGGGCCAATCATAAGGGGTCTCTCTAGATTCTAGAATAAAAAACGCTCAGCTCAAAATTCGCACGACTATTTTCTTAGTTTCAATTTAAGAAACGCATCCCATGGTAATTGGGCTTAAGAGTTATCTCTAAATATCATCCTAATTTTAGTAAAACATTTTCATTGATGGATATCTACTCCATTGCATTTTTTCACTCCATTGCAGGCTTTACCCTTAACTGTGGGAATATGTATACCTGAATCTTGCAGTTCAGTACCATTGGGCCACTTCCAAGGTAAGTTTAAAAAAAAAACAAATACAGATGATCTTAGAGTTAACACCATTGCATAAGCATAATTATTGCTTTAATATCGTCCAACTTTTCCCTCAGACGCCTTTTCTGCTCTTTATTCTGAAACGAGCTCTCACATGAACGTCACAAAGAAGACTTGCCAACCGGTTTCCAAGAAAGTGACAGATGCGGCTGTAACCGTGATGTAATTATATTCTTTAAAAATATATAAACTAGTAGTTTAAAAATAAGCACAACCATTATTATAAGAAGATAAGGCGCCTTTTACCCGTTTAAAGTATCTTTAACATTGATTTAATGATTAATACATTAATTAAATTGATAATTGAGATGAAATAAAAGATTAACGAATTATAAACTATTTTATTCGTATCTGATGTAAAAGTTTTAAAATAAAATAAAAAGCCAATAAATCTTAACAGCTTGAAACAAATTTCATTGAATTTTGTGCATCTGTTTTGAAATCGCTTATTGCGAAGCAGAGGAAGAATTAAAATAGCCCCATTTGAAAAAATAAGATAAATTTTAGAAAATGAATGACAAAGACTTTTGTGACATTTAAAATGAAGAATAGGTAAATTCCGTTTTGTTCACCATTTACAAATTTACAGCTATTACAGCTCACAATTGCTTTTCCGCAACAAAAGAACCATTGCAGTGAAACAAGTTTTACAAGCTCATAAGTGTAATTCAGAAAAACAAACATTTCAAACGGGCAAGTTGGAATAGTAGTAGTATTAAAACTAGGCACTGATTCGACTACTTATTTTATGAAATTTAAAAATATTTTCAAGAATATTTCGGCATCAATATCGGTGTTAAGTTTCAAGAAAAAAAAGCAGTTTAGATTGATATTTTTGTCTATTTTTTTAAAACACAGATCAGTTCACATCTACAGCGTTTTTTTTTTACTATTCTGATCCTTTTCCATGAAAGAACTCGTGATGTGTTTTTTTTTTCTTCAGAGTTTTGATTTCATTCTTCGTAATGCTAGCAACGATAGGAAGTTCTATAACTGTATATGAGTATTTCTCGAAGAGAAAGTTGGATGGGGCTTGCCAAGTCAGAAACATTCAGACGCGCCAAGCTGGAGATACGGAAAACCATCTGGATTCCTCAAGTACAGCTCTTATACCCGATGAAAATGAAAATAACAGTATGTTTTTTTGCTAATATATCAAATGTAAAATCAAATGCTTAGTTGCGTACCAAAACATATAATTAAAAACTTAATGACTGTTTTAAAATAATTTACAAGAACCAAAAAAAATTGGCAGTTTAATCATAAATGCTACAGCTTTAGAAAGAGTCCTTCAGCCGCCATGTTTACCCACAGCTCAAATGATGACAACTCTTCAGCATGTTGCTGTGGTTACACATGGCGACTGGGGGACTCTTTCTAAAGCTGTTCCGAAGTATTTAAAGTTCACATTGAATGTTAAATTGCCTCTTTGTTATTGTATTTAAAAGTTTTATTACTCAGTATATTATTATCAGTATATTTCTAATTTTTATTTGCGTTATTTATATAATTTATTGGTAAGCCACATCAAATTAGAGACGCGTGCAAAAATTATAAATATATATATTTTTTTTCAAATTAGTAAAATAATGTTCTTATAACTTTTGAACCTTTCTTCTGACAGTTTAAATGCCTCATAAAACAGCACTTTACTAGACAGCCCAACGTTTCCTGAACCCAGTACGTCACTACGCGGAAGGAGAAAAAGGGTAAACTCAAAGCCTGTTGGGTTGCTAGGAGGAGTTTCGGTACGCAAATCGTGATAAAAAGACACTATAAATACTACATGGGTTTTACAAAATCATCATATTTTTAAATTGACGTTCTTCATTTCACTCATAATTCAAACACCGCGATGGGAACTCCTTTGTTTGTAAGTGACGTCATTGGTTCAACTAACGTTGCTGTCTAGTATAAATGATAAGTTATCGTACAACACATCTCTCTATATATAATGAAGGTGTCCCTGGGTTCCTGGGTTCCTGGGTTCCTGCCTGCCTGGGTTTGTCCGGAACAGATTTGGCTCAATTTCTCCAAAACTACCCGTCCGAATCGAACCAAACTTGGTACACATACGTATGGGGACGGGGGAAAGACAATGACATCATTTCCAAACTTCTAAAACCACCCCTTCACCCCCTTTTAGGCCTTTTTGTAAAAATCGCCTTACTTCTCCACTAAAGAAGATCTGTTTAACTCGCATTGTTGCAAATAATACAACAAAAACAATTTTAAACATAAAACAAAGTATTTAAAGATAAAACTTGGCTAAAATTGTTTTAAAAAGGTTATTAATAATTTAAAAAATTAAAAACGGCCCTTATAAAAAACTTTATAACAGTATTTTCTTATTAAAAACTTCATTTTCCATGAAACTTTAAGTTGAAATAGAAAGTTTTAAGAATTAGACTGGTTAAAGTAAAGATTACATCATGCAGTTTTTTTAGAAAGTTGATGATAGAAACACTAGATCAATTTGTTATTTAACCTTATAATTTGTTTCTTTGGTGTAGTTTAACGGGATTTTTTTTTTCAATTTAAACAGGGGGTATTTACAAATTTTGGGATTTCAAAAGTCTGTAATAATTTTAATGGATTTTTTTTCACTTAGAATGGATAAATGGGTAACTGTCGTAATTAAATGTGCAACACCGGAACTGGATGGTTAGGTTAGATTTACACAGTTGGAACCGGGAGGGAAAAGGCACAGGGAGCACGGTGATGAAAATGCACCGGGAACACCGAGATGAAAAGGCACCGGGGACACCAAGATGAAAAAGGCACCGGGATATGAAAAAATACTGGGAACACCGGGATATGAAAAACTACCAGGATGATTGGTAATTATGGTTACAGAAAATTAGGCATGTAACTTGAGAAAATTTTAATAAATTGATACACTCCACCCGTGCAAGGCCGGGCATATCAGCTAGTTTATTATAAATATTTTTTTTAAGGGCTTCATGACATCAAAGAGTTCTTCAAGTGCTTTTGCGTCTTCTCCAACGGAGAAAAGCTGCTGAACACCGACAGCACAGAAGGTCAGCTTCTCTGTCTGCACGGCATTCGTTTTCTCAGCATGACGTGGGTCATTCTCGGTCACACGTATTTGGCCACCCTGTTACTCGTTGGTATGATATGCATCGTTTTACCATATTTTACATTATTTCAGGGAGGATATACCAAATTCCTTGCCCATCACCCTCAACATTTTCTGGTTAACGGTCAGCAATTCGTTTGAGCGATAGCCTTATCACTGTTTTCTAAAATACTTTATGAGTAACTTGATTTTTAAATAGGGTTGTTGCGATTTTGAAACGGATTTAATGGCAATTAACAACCGTTTTTTTTTTTTTCATTTATCAAATTAGTTAAGCAGGTAGCGCACTGAAATACATCTTTGTAAAAAATATGTATCTGAAGATAAGAATTCAAAGTACTAATAAGTACCGGTTTTTTTACATCAGTCTACAACTAAATTACCCTTTTTCAAGTTGAAACTTTCCAAAAATCCATTTTACCTTGTTGACATGTTAAACAAGTTATAAAAACTTTCAACCTTTTAATTATCAGCTTTATAGTTTACCTGTACAGGGTGTTCCATTCATTTAAGTGAATTAGTAAAACTCAAAGATTGATTTTCATTTTTATGTGCAAAAATCAGGCATGGTTTTTAAAGTAATGTATCAAATAAAATAATTTTTGGGAATTTTTTTCCTAAAATAATTTTTGATTTTAAATTTGGAATATTAGGAATTCAGAACTTTAAACATTATAGTTACTAAATATAGAAGGTACAATTTTCAATTTAAAAATATCCATAGTCATTAAGAAGTATAAAATAATTTCCTACGAATGATTTTTACAGCATCAATTATTAAAAATAATTTCAATAGTTATTCCATAAAATAATTACTGTATGATATTGAGTAATTCAATATTATTATATCATATAAAAATTATAATATTAATAAGTTTTTAACCACTTTCAAAAAGTACAGAACTGTTAATTCCCTTTAATAAAAAAAATACAATTTAAATAAAAAAAATCAGCAATCCTATCCAGATAAGAATTATAGAGCATTTTCAATCACATGGCTCGGACCTAACAACGGCCTTAGCAACAGAAATGTTACAGTTTTTTGCCCTACAGAGGTTAACAGTTACAGAAAATGACTGGCCGTGGAATTCTTCTTTTGGAGTATTTGCAATCACGTGACCCTATACTTAAAAACCGCCTTAGCAACATATACCTCGTTACCTAGCAACCGCCCTAGCAACAGTTAAAAGCCCTACAAAGGTTAACAGTTAAAAGAAATTAGCTGGTCGTGACGTCACCTGAAAACACTCTATATGCTAATAAAAAAGTAACTTACTTTATATTATCATTTTACTATTTAAAATGTTTTTCCTTCTTTACCTCTATTTAAACTACTGTTGAAAAGTTTTAATAATATCATACGTAATTGACAACTGATGCAATATTTTTAATTTAATATGGTGTTAAATTGTCAATTTATTATTTTTTAAAAGTTGTCTTTAAAAAAGTTTTAGAAATTTTGAGCCACAGTGAAAAGGAAAACGTAAATAGTTTTTACACACAGAAAAATTATCCAAATCTACCGCTTAATTTTAAAAAAAAATATCAAACTTTCAAACACAATATTTCTTTTTGCTGTATATTAACTTAAGAAATTAAACTGCAAGAAGTGGCTCAATCTCCCCTATTAATCATTATGAAACATTTTATTGCGGGGAATAGAAAAATTTTCAACAACAAATTACATTTTTGTAAAAATATGTATCTGAAGATAAATATTCAAAGTAGTAGTAAGTGCCTATTTTTTCTCTGGACCGGGATAAAAATTTTCCAAATTATTTTGGACCCCAAGCAAAATTACTTGCCGACCCCTCTGATTCTAAATCTTAATATTTTTATTCTCATCGAACCGCTTGATTAACTTTACAATTCGTTTTTCACAGGTAATATGTTAGAAGCAGTCGGGGCGGTTGACAATTTTCTTTTTGAAATAGTTCTGAATGGATTCTATTCGGTGGACTCGTTCTTTCTCCTTAGGTGAGATCTTTTCTTTCATTAAAAAAATTATGCGCACGATAAACGTATCTATTTGATTAATATTTTTTTTTTCTTTCTTTCAGTGGTTTTCTTGTCGCTTATCTGTACTTTCAGCAAGCTGCCAAGACTAAGGGAAAAATTCCTTGGTTATATTTTTACATCCACCGATTTGTGAGGTAATGCCTATTTTTCTTTATTTACTGTTATTAACCCTCACACCCTCAGTGTTTCGAACATCCTTATAATTTGAACTTTGATTGATAATTTGAACTTGAAAAAGCATCCCTTTCCCTTGAAATAAAGTATTCTTTATTTTCGCTTTTTAACTCGACAACTCGCTATTTCAAAATTTTTTTTGGGGGGTCCCTTCGATTTTAAGGAGGTTATACTGTATTTTATCCACTTTTTAGTTCTAATATACTATGGTTAATAACAGAAATTGAAGCCTTTGGGGCAGGTATCCTCCACTTTTAATTCAAATTAACTTCAGATGATTTTTGGAGAAATCTTAGTATAGAGTGTTTTCAGGTGACGTCACGACCAGCTATTTTCTTTTAACTGTTAACCTTTTGTAGGGCTTTTAACTGTTGCTAAGGCGGTTGCTAGGTAACGAGGTATCTGTTGCTAAGGCGGTTTTTAGGTATGGGGTCACGTGATTGCAAATGCTCCAATCGAAGAATTCCACGGCCAGTCATTTTGTGTAACTGTTAACCTTCTGTAGGGCAAAAAACTGTAACCTTCTGTTGCTAAGGCCGTTGTTAGGTCCGAGTCATGTGATTGAAAATGCTCTATATATGCCCATAGATCCGCATTTTAAGGCAACAATAAATGAAAGTGTATTGCTAAATTGGCGAATCTGACTGTGAATAAACTTGGTTTGAAAGTGGAGATACCTGTTTCAACGCATTTTTTTTTTCAGGTTGACACCAGTGTACATGGTAGTCCTGTTGTTCCAAACCTCCCTGTCGTATTACATGGGATCTGGTCCCTTTTGGACCCTCGACGAAGTGGACCCGGTCTGTCAGGACAACTGGTGGTATAACCTTCTGTACATCAATAATTTCATTCCACAAGCGAAACAAGTGAGTCAAGAGTAGAATTTACTTTTTAATTTTCATAAATAAGTTAACCACAGAGCTTAAAAATGTTTTAATTAGTCTAGCTAGAAACATGCCTTTGAAGATACAGTACAAGAACTAATGCACTTATTCCAATTTAGTGTGTGGCTTGGAGCTGGTACCTAGCCAACGATATGCAGTTTTTCATCGTTAGTCCACTGATTTTGATAGCTTTATGGAGGTATAGTATATGATTTGTTTTAGTTTCTCCAATTAATCTTTATAATTGATCAATTCTGGGATTCAATTGAGATCAATTTGAGATTAAGTAGGGCGAATAAATTTCCTGAAATTAGTTTCACATACTGCCATTAAAAAACCTCTTTTGTCCTATTAATACACACAATTATTTTTGGTAAATGGCTTACATGTTAGCCTTTTGCCCCATTTTCCTAAGTTTCATTAACTAGTTTTTAAGTTCATTCTTTATTTAGCCGTATACAAAGTCTTTTTTTACCTAAAGAACACTTTTATATGTTTCCAATTCTTTAAATTTTCTAGAATGGAGCTTTTAAGAAGTTAATTTTGTTGTAACCTCAAAATGCTTTGTTTTATTTTTCAATCCATTTTTCCTCTTTAGTTACTAATACAATCTATTTCAATAAGTCCTCTCAAACTTTGCACAGCCATATTCTTCGCGTGGAGTACATTAAAAATGCCCATACAGAACTGTACCTCTACGACGCATAGTTTTTTTGAGAAAATCGTGACAGGAAAAGGGGAACTTCACATCTAAATTAGTACTCTAAAAGAAAAGGTTTGTGGAAACATCTAAATGGTTATTTGGATACGTATGCACGCTAACATGTCGAAAATATCCATTACCCTATGCATGCGCGCACAGTGGAATGAAACAAGTTTTTATCGTGTGACGTCACATTTACAAAAGTCATCTTCGAGTCATAGTTCTTTTGGCAAATTTTATCCACTCCGCCCAAGGAATCATCATCCTACGCAGAGTACTTGACGAAACACCCTGTACATAGTATTACTTTTTATACAGGTGGCCTCCGGTTGGTTATTCTGTACTGGGCATATTCATGAGCGCCACAGTTGCAGCCAACTTTGGCATTACATACCATAACGAATTAAAGTCTGGTTACGGCACCATAGCTGCAACAAGTACGGATGTACAGGAGCTTACAAACACGTAATACATTCTTACTTTTATATCTTTTCTATAGTATAAACAATTGTATCCGAAAAATAATGGGAAAAGCTCATACATTTGGTCTTGGATTTTTAGGCAAGCCGTTTTTTTTCAAGAGATATACATCAAGCCTTATACACGCATGAGTCCTTATCTGGTGGGGATTTTCTTGGCCTATTACATATTTAAGAGGAAACACAGTAATCAAGGAAAATTGCATTGGGTAAGCTGATATGTTTTCCATTCTTTGACTGAGATACTTAAAACAGAGGTGCTATAGCACTAGGGTTTCTTTCCCGGGATCCCGGGAAATAGTTAAATTTTCCTACATTTTGTAATCCCGGGAAATGAAAAACAGTGAAAATCAATTGGAAAATTACATATAGTAATATATAGGAAATTATATAATTATATTATTAAAAAAATTATAAAATTATATAATTATTATTAAATTATATATTTATAGTAATATTACAAGGAAAAAAATTTTTTTTACATCTTTTTACTTTGGATTATTAATCATTGGACTTTAAATTTATATTTAAGTTTACGGAGAAATATTAATATTTCAAATTTTATTAACTATTAGTAATATTTTGTTCAAAAGTTACCTATTCAAAGTATACACTAGCGAAAGTATACATTCTTTGACTTGACCAAGTATAAAATGATTGATAATGATATTAATTCTACTATACTATAAATATTATAAATGCATTCCCGGAAAAAATAATATTATTAAATTCTGAATTTAATTTAAACTATTCCCGGGAAAGTTTTTCCAGGGAATATTTTCCAGAGAAATTATTGCCAGGCCTGGCAAATTTTTCAGTGCTTGTGAAAAACTTGTATTCAGTTTTATTAGATTTTCATCCTTCCCGGAATTATGAAAAAATATTTTTTGTCTAAAACTAATTAATATAGCAATATTACTCAAAGTGAATCCCTTTTTAAAGAAATATTTATGCACCCCCTAAGAACCTTAAAATAATTTTGATGATTAAAAATAATTTTAATGAAGAAGTTTAAATTTTTAATCGATTCCCGGGAATGATCTTGTTATTCCCGGGATTTCCCGGAATTTCCCGGGAAGACAAAATCACCGGGAAATCAGAAACCCTTAGGTGCTACTTCTGGAGGCTCCCAATAAAATTCAGTAGTTGCAGGAAGACCTCATGAATGTGGAGCAATCGTTCATTCATGATTCAGATTCATTCACCATACTGCTGAGAAAAAGCCTGTATGGAAACATACCTTACCTTTAAGAATTGACCGAGAAAAAGCCCTGGAAAAAATATTTAAAGTGGGAAAATCGCAAATCCAAATGCTAAGTTCACTGGACAGTTCTAATTCACCACTAGTTCACTAATTCACTGGGCAACCCACCCTATAATATTTAGACCTAATTTTGGGCTCTCTTGCTTGAGATTTTCGAAAATTTTGATAAAACCTTGAGTATCATTCATGATTGCCTGATTCATGCTGTTAAAAAAGAACTGGATTCCCGAGGCTACTCTGGAAAAAAAAGCCCCCCTGACCTTTTACCTTTACCCCCTGACCAAAAAGCCCCCCTGACCAAATACCTTTTTAATATCGTTATACAATGTACCATTCACTTGGTTTTTTTTACATTTTCGTGTAGATTACTTTGAGCATTGGATGGATCGTCGCCTCAGTGGCTAGCCTCTTCTCCGTCTTCTGCCTCTACCACAAGATTCTCTCGCTAGTCGAAAGTGGATTCTACAACGCTTTCGGCCACGCACTATTCACAGGTGGTTTGGGGTGGGTCATCTTCACCTGTCTCAATGGACAAGCAGGCGAGTGGTTTGGTTTATTTTCAAGTATCAAACACTCAAACTTACCAAAATCTGAGTACTATGAAATATTAGATCCAAATGGTGTAATTTTCATGTTGTAAAAGCATTCATTGTTGTCATACTATCAGAGTCGCTAAATTGTAAGTTATTGTGGAGACCCAAAAAAGCACCTATACTATACTAGACAGCAACGTTAGTTGACCCTATGACGTCACTAACAAAGTAGTTCCCAGCGGGGTGCCTGAATTTTGAGTGAAATGAAGAACGTCAATTTAAAAATATGATTAGTTTGTTAAACCAATGTATACATAGCGTCTTTTTTTATCACGATTTGCGTACTGAAACTCCTCGTAACAACCCAAAAGGCTTTCTGTTTACGCAGTTTTTTCTTCCGCGTAGTGACATCATAGGGTCAGGAAACGTTGCAGTCTAGTACAGCAGTAAAAATTTTGGTGCCTCAAAAAAGTGAAAGTTTTTGTGTCGTATAAAAGTAACACACAGTGTGATATTTAACAGAAATATTTATTACTACACTCAGAAAAGCTCTGCCAGCAAAAGTTGCCAGAGCTTTCCTTTCCACGGAATTTCTCTGTTGACTGAGCTTGTTCTGTATGAACGACTTTTTCTGCGAAAATATTTAGAGATATAACCCTCTGAAATTTCCTAAGTTAGGAAAAAAATGAGACACCAGTCTGTAGAGGGACAATATGTAGTTAAAAAAAAATAGAATATTTCCAATAGAGCATTCGCACATGACGTCACTTGGAGGACAAAATCAACGTTGCTAAGGCTGTTGTTAGGGGCGGGACATGGAAGTATCCAATAGCAGCATTCGCACATGATGTCACTGGAGGAATAAAACAACGTTGCTAAGGCCGTTGTTAGGCAGAGTCATGTGATTGAAAATACTCTATGGATAAGTTCCCTCAAGTTGCGAAACAATCGCGCGTTAGCATACAGAAAAAGTTCAGTCAACAGAGAAATTCCGTGGAAAGGAGAGCTCATGCAACTTTTGCTGCCAGAGCTTTTCTGTTTTTTTTTTACGATTATTTTTTGCAGTGTACCGCAGGTGGAAACAATAATATTTTTTTTTTACTTTATAGGGCCAATCAACAGTATCCTGTCCTTTAAGCTTTTCATCCCTTTGAGCAGGTTGACATATTGTGCCTACCTTATACATCCTATCGTTTTAAATGGCTACTTTGGATCTCTTGAAGTCCTTTTACAATTTACTCACATGACAATGGTTTGTATTCTGATTTTTTTTAAAATTTATTAATGATGATTAATGAGAGGCTAACAAGGAAACGTTCTCTAGGGTGAACTCACAGAATTGGACGAAAATTTTACAGGGGTTAGTATATGACTCAAAACACCTTCTGTAAAAAAAATTAGCTGCTAAATTACAGTAGAAAAGCTGTAAAAAATTATTGAAAATTATCATATTTAACGCCAAATGTAACCCTACTAGGCGAGGATGCTTCCTTTGGCTCTGTGCCAAATGCTAGAATAAACTGGCCGCGTTTTCTCTGAAGTAGTTTAAATAAGCGAATAATAAAAAAAAAGGTTCAACAAATACAAAAAAGGATTAAAAATGAATTAAAGGAGGAAAATTAAAAAAAGGAAAGGAAATTAATTAAAAAACTGTTGTTTTAATGGATATTCTGAAGTACTTTTAACAAAATATCTCAATTTCACGTTAAATACAAATTTAATCATCCCATCTGATAGAAAATTCGTCAAGTGGTGTTAACTGAATGTGGTTGGCATCTCAGAACCCAATTTTCAAAGTTAATTTACTCCTTTCCTAATGAAATTTAGCAGCTAATTTTTTCACAGTAAGTTTTTTTAGCCATCTTCTTATGCCTGTAAAGTTTTCATACAATTCTGTGAGTTCACCCTGAGAACGTTTCCTTGTAAGATATTTAAGAATGGATTTTTATTTTTTTTAATCCAGTGACACACCAAATAATTTGATTTTAGAATTGCTAAGTTCAATAATTGTTTTGAATGAAGTTGTTTAAATCAGGTTCAAGAATTTACTTTCCCCGAAAAAGTAAAAAAAAATTAAAACAACCCCCATTCCATATCCTCTCATTGAATAATAAATGAATGGGTTGTAAAAAAAATCAAGGGGGAATAATGAATACTTTCCCTAAAAATAATGCTCAATAGATATTTAAACAGGATCATAGAAATTAACAAATATCTTCTTTTTCAGGTTACTTTGTTTTTAGGTTTATTAGTGATAACATATTGTCTGGCGTTTGTAGTATCGGTACTCTTTGAGTCTCCTGTGATAAGGCTGGAGAAATTAATCAGGACAAAATTCTCTTCTTAATTTGCAGTATTTATTGAATGAAGACGATGTAAAAATCAGATCATGTTCATGAGTAAAAATATGAAGACAATATTCAAATCTAAAAAAAACAATGAGCTCAAAAATAGGATTGGAAATTGTTAATTGGGTCATTCCATGTTAATGTTACGTTAGTCACACTAAGCTTCAATACATTTTTTGCTTAAAACACAAAAAAAATTAAGATAATATTTTGTACTAAATGGCTTTTATAAGGATAAGAATGATTTTTTATAATAAATTAACATTTTAAGTTAAAAAGGTCTGTGACTAACGTAACGTAGGTTGACATTAAAATGGAATGACCCAATTGTTGAATAAAACTACTTAAACAGCTTTTGAGGTAAAACTAACATAAAAATGAATTGGAACGCTGTTACATTGGTGACTCAAGCACAAGTGATCTGAGAGTTGAAAAGCTTTCTTCTGTACGGTTTTTATAAAGTTTCTGTGATACCTATGTGATTATTTTCATTTTGTTGCATAGTCAAATAGTTGTTTTAAGATTACATATTAGCTTTGATAATAAATCTGAATTTTTTTTACAAGTTTAAAAGATATTTTGTTTCTTTTGAAAATTCTGTTTTCTTATTATTATGTACAAAACTTTTAATTACTTATATATCTGCTGTATTATGCAACATTTGCTCTTTTTTAAGTTATATTTTAATAAAAAGATGTAAAGTAAATGGTTCTATTTATTAAATAACAACATCGTTAAAAATAATAACGCTGAAAACTCGTACAGCTGAGCCTGGTTGGATCGAAGCTTAAGTATCTCTCTTTCATAGAAAAAATCCTCAATCCGTAGTGCTCCTCCCTAGTCGTAAGCTACTTAATTCATTTTACTGTTTCTGAATTTCTTATTTATTTTTTTTCCTAAGGAAAAGAATAATTTTCTCCATGACATGATATCTAAAGTGGAATATTGCCACAAAAAGTTCAACAGCTTGAAAGGAATGTCTTGTGCTAATGTCAATTCATCGATGTTCTTTTACAAACGGATTTATTTGCCTAAAAAGGCTTTAAAAGAGGCAGAAGTAAGTTTAGTTCGTTTTTTTTTTTAGAAAAAGACTGCAGGGGGATTGTGTAATTAATTATGTAATTAATTATTAATTGTGTAATTCTGAAAGACAAACACGTAGGTGAAACGAGAACGATACGGAAACGATGAAAAGGCTCTCGACACTAGAGGTTTCATACTTCGTAGCTCTCGTCCGCCATATTGTTCCGAATCCGAGGACCGAGATTCGAACCGTATTCCGATTGTTTTTACACTTTTTGTGGTCCGTTAAATGTAGTAGTTCCAAAAAATCTAGAACAGCCACTAATTACCGAAACAAGTCCTCAGACATTAATATATTACGAAAGTAATGGACATCTAGTGTTTTTTTTAAATTTGTATTGTCAGTGTAAAATTACTTGTAAGGTTTTCCGACAGGTGGAGCCATGAGCGCACGAAAGAGAAACGGCAACCAGAGACCTTCCATTTCCAAATTGCTCGTTTCTGTATCGTTTCTTCTACGTGTTAAAGTTTCTGAATGCGACCCCAAACTTGTACTTCAAAAGGTAAAAAATACCATCTCAGATAGCAATGTAAGGTTTTATAAACCTTGTTGGTACATATTCGAACCGGATGTTATCAAAAAATCTGTGGATGGGGCAAAATGCAATAGGAAAAAAATCCTTAATTACGCCACTGTTTTCAACAGGAGCACATTTTTCCAACACTAGCAAAGTATCGAAAGACGCGTACCGGACGGCCGTGTCCAACGGAGTGACGCCGTGTCTGTCTCTGAGGTTCACGTCCACCCCTTTTCCGATCAACATCTCGAACACTCCCACTCGATCGCGCTTGGCGAAATCGTTCAGAGCCGTGCAACCGGCCGCATCCAAGGCATGCACGGCGGCACCGCTCTCCACTAAAAGTTTCGCTATTTCCACTAAATCGCCTTCTTCATCTTCTCTTCTTCGAGATGATGCTTTTTTGTAGCCGTTTTTAGCGTACAAATACGCGCCGTGCAAATAGTCTTCGGCGGCTGCCAACAAATGCAAGGCGGTTTCCCGCTTGCCGCCCCAGACTCTGGCATCGACGTTGACGCTTGGAACGGCCGTTAGCAACATCTTGACCATCAGAGAGTTTCTCGTGATCACCGCCAGGTGGAGAGGGGTGAATCCGTCGTCGTTCCTCATATTCACCCAATCGCCAGGGAAAGAACGAAGTGCACCGCGAATGTAGCCTTCGCTGCAGGAGTGCTTGGAATAGTTGAGCACGAAATGATGAATCAGGAAGTTTCCGTGGGGATATATCACGTCACAAGCTAAGAACTGGAGTGGTAATGGGGAAGGTAGTTTGTCCTCCATAGAAGAATCCATACCTGCAAATCACCTAACTATTAGTGAAGAGAAAAAATTATCATTTTAGGGCCGTATTCAGAAACTTTAACACGATACGATAACGATCACTTGGGGACTCGCTGCTGCCTTCTATCGGAAAGATTTACGATTAATTATACGCTGATACAAGAAAATTTTTATTAACACTAGATTTCCATTACCTTCGTAATATATTAGCGTCTGAGGACTGTTTTTGGTAATTAATAGCTGTTCTAGATTTTTTGGAACTAGTATTTAACGGACCACAAAAAGTGTAAGAGCAATCGGATTACGGTTCGAAGTTTGGAACAAGATGGTGGTCGAGAGCTGGAAAGCTCTCCCGTTTGATGATCGTTCGTGATCATTACGATAGATCGTTCTCGTATCGTTATCGTATCATTTCAACTTCGTGTTAAAGTTTCTAAATGCGTCCCTTAATTACACTGCTGGCCAACCAAAACGGTACACCAAGAAGGAATAAAGATATCAAAGCCAAATTTATTTCTGTGATTACACATAGTATCAACGTTCATTGATTAAAAATACAGCCTTCCTTGAAGTGAGGGGGCCAAGAAAATTAGAGATTAGGGTTGTCTCCATAGGTGTCCATAATTGCCTCTGCCCGCCATGGTATTGAGGAGCAGGGGCTCTAAATGGGCTTTGAGGGATTGGAGGACCATGTTGCCTCCCCAGGTAGTCAAAGTTCATGTGGTGCACCAGTGGACGTTGCATACGTAGGTGATTTCTCCTCTTTCACCGGACATGTTTTGTGGGCTCCACTGAAAAATTACCTTTACCTTTTCAAAAGCCTCAAAAGTTTAGGGCACCAATTTGAAAAAAAATCTAGATGAAAACCGTTAGATATATCTAGTGTTCGGCAACTAGTGGTCGAAAAATAGTTAACTACCAACTACTAACTAGTCTGGAAAAATCTAGTTGCAACTAGTAGTTAACTATTTTTTCCTGGGACTAGTTGCAACTAGTAGTGAACTATTTCCCAAAGTAGTTAACTACTAGTTAACTAGTCTATTTAATTTCATAACCTACTTTTTCGCAAAATTCTAATACTTTTTCTTATCTATGTCAGGGGCGGATCCAAAGGGGGGGCCCTGGGGGCCATGGCCCCCCCTCCGAGAAACCCTAACAAATAGCTTAAAAAACACTTTCTTAATGCTAAAATTCAAAAATTTTCTGGGGGAGAACCCCCAATCCCCCCTTTAATATTTTGACATGTGACATCTGTTTTAGAGTGTTTTTTCCTAGAAAATTCTTCCGCTTAAAAGAAGCTGTTCTCTTTTGGGAAGTTTTAAAATAGATGAATACTATAGTTTAAAAGGGCGCATTTGCAAAAATTTTCTGGGAGAGGACCCCCAGCCCTTTTCAAAATTTGGCATCTATTTATAATTTCATCCTTGAAAATTCTGTGGTTTACATGCTTTCAAAATGAGCTTAAACTTTATTTTTGGAGGCAAAGTTTCAAAATTTTTCTCGGGGGTTACTCCCCCCAGACCCCCTATCAATTTCTCATGGTTACTCATTTACTGTTTTCTCCTTGAACTTATTTCTCTCCCCTCCTTTTAGGAGTACAAGAAAGTTGCCCTCTTTAGGTGTTATCCACAATGGGCACAAATGTACAAAAATGAGTAAAAAAACTTGTATTTGTAGCCAAATTTCACAAAATTTTCTGGGGGAGGACCCCCAGACCCTCCTTTTGCTTTCGAGCTAGTATAGATGAAATCTTTCTAACTTTAACAAAGTTTCGCATTTTATTTATGTTATACTCGGAAAATTGGGAGCCAAACACCTCGCGAAACATAAGTATTGTTATGCCCCTACAAAAAGGTTTCATCCCCCCCCACTTTCTAAAACAATGGCATGGGCCCTGGATATCCTCTAACCTCTAAGTTACTATAAACCCCTAAAAAGCTGCTTAAAAGCAAGCACTCTTCAAAAAAAATTCTGAGGCTCTGAAAATTTCGAATGTAATACCCTCTGATATGGCCCCCCCCCCCCCGAAAATCTGGTCTGGATCCGCCCTTGATCTATGTCACAAAAAACGTTTATACTTCCCACAAAAATGGTCTTTATTTCTGGTTATGGTATTTGAGTACTCTACCTTTGATAAAAGTTTTAAATATCATTTTAAATTTTAAATAATTTTTTTTGAAGTAGTTGAAAATTTGAAAGTAGTTTTAACTAGTAGTTAATTAAAAAAGTAGTTAAACTACTTTAAACTAAAAGAGTTAAACTACTAGTTAATCGGTAGTTAACTACTAGTTGCAACTAGTTCTAGTTAAGTAGTGCCGAACACTAGATATATCTCTTTACTCTTTGTTAGGTGTTTAGGGGGGTTTAAATTTTTCATATAGCTAATTATTCAAATTAATTTTAAAATTTCAATTTTTTTTTGCCAAACTAAAGGCAATATTCGGTTTTAGCACTCAAACATAACCTATAAACATGTATCACATGTCTATATTATTGTTTTGAAAATTTTATTCGAAATTATTTCGAAATTTTTTTTCGGCCATTTTTAAAAAATTAAAAAAAAATTCCCATGGTTTGATTTTTACTGTTATTATTGGGGTCATTACTAAGTGAAAACCGTTGAGAAACCTTTCATTGCAATTAGTGCGAGGTTCAACTCTATTTTCAGTGGACTACGAACCAAAACTTTTTTCCATTAATTTTCGTGCTGCCATTTGTTAGAGCTTGGTAATTTCATTGCATCAGACAAGAATAATGAAATTTTCCTTTAGTTAGAAACCACATTAACTTCTTTTGGGTAATTTTATTATGCTATTATCAGATCAGTATGATTTTTTTTTACTACTGAGATCAATTTTAGACTTAAAAGGGTGTTCGATTTAAAGTTTTTAGAAGTTAAAATTTTAAAAATTAGGGTAGTTTAGAGTGTTTTATTATTATAAATAAACTTTTTTTATACTTTTTACCAATATATCCTAACAACCCAAATACATCCCCTGTTAAAACACATCTTTTTCTGGAAACTTTTGAAAAGAACCTTAAAACTAAAAAATGATTGATTTTTTATGCATTTTTTATGAATATGTGTTTAGGATTTATATGGTGGAATGTTTTTTTGATACATCCAAATTTAGTTGATAATTTTGTTCCCTAGTTTAAAAGTTCTTGAATACAACTTTCTCATGCAGCTGACTTGGGGTTCCTATGAAATTTTAATTCAGTGTAGAGGAATATAAATGCTAATAAATTCATGACACTGTTAAAAATACAGAACATCATCGAAAAAATTATAAGTGCATTAAAAAATATTTTAGAGTTAAAAAAATGATGAACTTATTCCCTTCTTCACCCTTATGAAATTTCAGCCGAACAAAAATATTAAAAACCACTTAAATTGACATATAAATTACATTTCTGCTTAGTTCACAGCCCAAAAGGGGGGAAATAGAAAGACTAAGAAAAACAAAATTCAAATTTATTGTGAATTAACATCACTAAAATTAATATAAATTGTGCACGTTATCCAAAACTTGACGTAAAAAAGTACTCGTAAGTATATTTAATTTTCTACTAAACACAAACTGAAATTTTAAAATAAAAAAAACTCATAATAAACAAGTATAAGAGGGGAAAGGTAATTTTTCTAAAATTTCTGTTAGTTATTTTCTTTGCGAAAAAAAAAATATTTTCTATCGCAAAAATTTACATTCAAGTGATATCTCCCTTTATAAATGGGTTTGCAATTCCCAATAACCCATGTTTGTTATACTCTGAAATTCATTTGAATCAAACAAGGAAATTTTAACGTCCAGGATACGAACGTTTGGCTTAGAACATCATTTTAAGTCATAGTTATAGTACCTTTAAAAGTCAGAATTGGGGGGAAAATAGAAAAAAAATGCTAAAAATATTTGTTTCACAAAAACGTCAAGCACATTAAAAGCCATGTGAGTTTGAAAAAAACCTAATTTCTCGAATTCGGCCTTAAAAAGCCAAACTGGCAACCCAGTAGTTGCCAGTCTTCTTCTTCTCTCTTCAAATAAAAATAAACCATAGACTTTTAGCAGATCAATTAGTAAAAGACGAGCAGAGCCTGATTTCTGGGAGGGCATTCGGGGCACTTGCCCAGGGCCCCCCAAAAAATAGCTAAGGAAATGTGAAATAAGTGCATAAAATAAACTTACTAAGATTATAAAGCTCTTTAACAAAAAAATTTTGCAGTGTTTACACTTGGTTTAAAGATGATCCTGGGCCCCCAAACTTGTAAGTCAGGCCCTGAAGACGAGTACCTCTCTGCATAGTTCAAAAGACAGTCCAAGATATGGTTGGGAGTAGCATGATGCAGTTGGCATTTAGAACTAAGGGGGGAGGTTTTCTCGCCCACTAGAGGATTTCAAACACTTCTCAAGTGGCCACTATAGCGAGTCCCCCTCAAGTGCCCTCGGCGAGGGGGTGCACCTGGGCGGAGTGGGTGAAGTACCCCCTCAACCTCCAAACCGTACAAAGAGGATTGGGGGATTAAAAAGAGATTAATAAAACTCTACATTGCACCGAAGGGCCCTTCAAAACTTTGGAGACTCCACGCAGTACCGTCCGAGGAGGGGTTTCCTATACTGTTCGCTAATTGACCGCTACTCCGCGAAGGGGCGTTTGGAAGGGCCCTTATGGCGAGCGTAAAGTTTTATTAGGGTACAGCTGAGGAAAAAAAAAAACGTTACAGTTATTTTTTAGGCTTGGCGATTTATCGATGATTTGGCGCTTCTTGCGTTTTTGTTTTTATTTACGCGTTTTCAAACAACACGAAAATTAGCTCAGTGCGATTTTTGACTTTGAAATTACTAATAAACTAATATAAATAAACAAAATTAAAATAATTTAATCATAATATTTATATGCTTATTAAAGCTTAAAAATTTTTAAAATAACCTTATCTTATGTTTCGACAATTTAAAACTGAAATATTAATGAAAATCGGTTCACTAGTACTGGTAGGTTGTCAGAAATCAGTGTTTGGCAGTCGGGTGTTGGCGACTAATTTCAGGCTTTTAATATGAATTTTTCAGATTTTGACGGTCTGCCATGGGTTTGTTTAACGTCCAAATTAAATGAAACTCGGTGATGAGGGTAAATTACTATGATCTTTCATAAAATCGAATAAAAATTGAGGGTCGCCATGAAAAAAGTTGCAGTTTCTATTGCGCTGCGCCAGAAGATGACCTCTGAGAGAAAAATAGTCAATTAGTTTTTTCAAGCATACACTAAATCCTGAAAAATGACACCAAAAGCATCTTTCTAACCCCACCCGTTCTCCCGCAAAGTCTACTGTAACGGTTTTTTTTCCTCAGCTGTACCTATATGTATAAAACGTCACCCTGTTTTTCAGGTTGGTATCAGATGAAAAACTCTGGTGTTTCTTGGAATCGGACAAAGGAGAAGCCCCATTCAATGGCCCACTTCAACAAAGGGAGGAGAATGAAGTCGCCTAATTAACAGACCACCAAGTGACTTCTCCCTCCTCCCTTTTGTCGAAGGGGCCATTGAATGGGCTTGACTATATAAATAAATCAAAATTAATTAAATAAAAATGAAGAAATTTAACTAAAACCACTCAATACGTATAGCAATTTTAAAACAAATCTGCAATATTAGGTTCCTGGAAAAATATTTTAATAAATAGAAATCCTAGCCCACTATTGATAGAAATAAGTCCATTAAATAATGTAACGCGTGAAACAAGGTCTACTAAGGTAGATTTTTAATTGGTCTGATAACTACATATTTAATGGTATGATTTATACGTATTAGCCTGTTGATCGTGAAATCATGTTTTAAATTCCTATTAAGCTTAATATTCCAACAATAGTTACCACATAAAATACTTTAGAACCTGCCTAGAGTGGTCCTTCTAAAACCAACAATATAACTAAAGGACATTATAGTGACTAAAATTATCATTATATAAAATAAAACATTCCGTACTTTTATTACTGGTTGCTATATTGGGGTGTAGCAGTATCTGTAATAATTACTCTACATCTTATTGATGTTTAACATCATTTTGGATAATAAAATCTACTTAAAACATTTTAATACTTTTGAGTTTAAAGAGCAATATGTTTATTGAAACTGGCTTCACTGAAAAGGTATTTCCATAGTTTTTAGAGATAAATTCATTAATTTGATATAGTATTTTGCATATTTAAAGCCTGTCATTAAAATATAGCATATGCAACTCTTACCCCAAATGTTCTACATTTATAAGAGAAAGAAAATTTAATGGATTTTAATATATGCTATACAAAGTCTACTATCTAATCCTTCTTTGGTAAATGTTTTGGTAAATGCTGTATTATAACACGGTGTTTTCAATTTTCAAATGGAAAATAAAAACTTTTTCTTTACTTTAATATTGTGAGAGAGTTTTAACCAAGCAAGTTTACTGATTACATTTTAGTAATCAATAACAGCAAATTCTGACATTATGATACATTTGCACCTTGTAATTAAAACTTTCATCACTTGGGAATTCATTTAATGTGTTTTATTGTTGAAAATATAATTGTTTTCCCTTAGTATTCTGTTTATCTCAGCTATTTCCACTTCTTTATTTTGGGTGTGGTTAGTTGTTTTAATTAAACTGAGAATCAAAAAAAAGGACCCCCAAACCCTCTTTTGTACTTGGAACTTATTATTAACAACTTTATTATAATTATTTCATCAAAATCTAAATCCTACCTAAAAATGTATGTCCTAAAGTCGGACTAAGTATACAAAAACAAGTTGGAACCCTGTTTTTAGAGTAGTTTTCAAAAAAATTTCTAGGGAAGAACCCCCAGATTCCCTTTTGTACTTGGAACTGTATCACTTATAACTTTTTTAATATTAAGTTTAACAAAATGCAAATCCTATATAAAATATATATCCAATATTCGGACTAATTGTACCAAAACTAATTAAAAACCGGGTTTTTTTAGTCAAATTTCTAAAATTTTTCTGAGGGAGGACCCCCAGACCCCCCTCATTTACTTGTAATTTTGTTCCTCACAACTTTTCTTACATTAAGTTTTTCAGGGTCTAAATAATCACTTAAAAAGTTTAAAAAAGCTATACTTTGGACTTATTGAATATGTGTGGGATGGGGGCTGAGGAGTAATTTTGGGCCCCTCCCGAAATAAATTTCTATGTTAAGTTAAAAGTTATTTAAGTTAAAATTGATAATCTCTAGTGAGTTCAAAATTCGCATGAATTCATTGTTTGGGATAAAATTATTGTCAAGTTGAATCTGGCCCTAAATTATATTATTTTACAAAACGTATCAATAACTATATTAAAATACAAGTGCCCTTTGAAAAAATTTTGGTATTAAGGGCCTCGCAAGAATGTTTTGCCGACGCCTTCTTATGGTCTTGCTCCGCCATTGATCCTCGGGACCCAGATATTTTCATATTGGATACTTAGAGGGATATCATTTTGAATATTTTGGAAATAATTTTTTTCACCCATTACGCAGTATATTAAATTATTAAATATCAATGGAAATATATTCTCAATTTCTTTTTTATACTCAGAATTATGTTTCTCCCCCCCCCCTTCTCTACTCAATAAGAAAGATTTACTACCGGATACGCGAAAGAAATCGAAAAAAGAATGAACTGTTATTTTTCTTTCCTTTTTAGCACGTGTGAGCATAAAAAATACGAGATTCCGAAGAAACACCGACTGCTTGCCGGGGGAATTTTCAGCTTACGGCCTCGCAATTTGAATCCCCGCTAGCACAAATTTTGTGTGCCGAGGTTTGCGTTTTTGAAGTTCAGCTTGTTTTTTTTGTGGTCTGGATTTTTTCGGCTAATTAGAAAATGAGAAAAGTACTTTTTGAGAGAGAAGAAAATTATAATATTCATGTCAACTAATTTTTAATAATTATAAAAGGTATTTGTGAGGTATTATGAATATGATATGGATAAGTATTATGACTTTCTCCTCAATGGTATTATAAAAAATGAAATGAATATATTCATAAGTGTTTGTTAATTTCCATTAAATGCATATTTTTTCAAAACGAAAGCGCATGCAGTGAAGAATTTAGGCATTTAAAACTACTCTCTTAAGAGAGATAATTTTTTTATGTATTGGTCCAACATCCTTCTCTCTAGATCTTGTGTAAATTTTAATTTTTATAAAATGGGTATATATTTAATTTATATAAATGGCCCCCAGTTTATCAACTCACGAGCCGCCACTGTAATTTATTATTCCCTTTTTACAAACTGGCGATTCAATTTAAAGTGACACAACCACGATAGGATTATTAAATTATTAGCTCACTCCAAGAACACAAAAGTTATTTAAACTCACCTACAGGCTACAGACAGGTTGACAACCAGACGTGCGTCTGCTGCGAGTGCAAAATCAAAATAGAACCAGAATGGTCCCCCCGCTCCCTGCGTTGGAAGGGGTCACACGACGAGTCCCCAAACCAAGTGGGGGGTTGCGGCTGCCCAGTGGTCAGCGCCCTCGTTGGTGCTAGCCAGAAATGCTGCGGTTCACAATCTTGTCCGGCTTTCTGTCTGAATTTATGGCGGATTTACCGCAGCGCGTCAACGGCAATTTTTCCAAAAGAACCGATAGAAAAGTAATGGACTGTTTTTGTGTGAATTCGTTCAAGAATTCGTCACTTGTCATCAAGAGGTCACTTGACAAGTTGACTTTGACCTTGGTCAAGGTTCAGACATTGCTCAGCTAACTTTGAAAGCAACAAAAAGTGTAAGAAAAATAATTTAGATTTGTAGATTCCAGAATTAAAACCCTAATAAGGCCAATCATAACATATGGTTCTGAAACCTGGGTGTTATCTAACAAAGATGAAAGTATGTTAAGAACATTTGAAAATAGAATAATGAGAAGAATATTTGGAGCCATATACGAAAATAACTCATGGAGGAAAAGGTACAACTATGAAATAGAAAGGCTGATTAAAGGGGAAAATATTATAAGATATATTAAAGCTATGAGAATACAGTGGATTGGACATGTGGAAAGAATGAAGGAAACGGACATGTGCAAAAAAATTATGAGTGGAAAACTATATAGTAATAGGAAACGAGGAAGACCTAAACTAAGATGGCTGGACTAAGTTGAAGAAGACCTAAACAAAATGAAAATAAAAAATTGGAAAAGGAAATCAGGAGAGAGGGCAACGTGGCGTTCTATAGTAGAGAAGGCCAAAGCCCATCAGGGACTGTAGAGCCGTGGAGAGAGATTCCAGAATTTTTTTTTAAAAATTAACAAATTGAGAATTTAGGGTGACGTCATGGGGTCAAGAAATATTGCTGTCGAGTAGCTGTCCAGAGTTTGAGCGGACTCCCCGTAAATTTATTTATTTGAAGTGGTAAAAGAGTTCGTTTTCAAACTCACAGGAAGATGCAAATTTGTTTGTACATAACCACTGACATTTAGAAAAGGTTTTTGACTGTTAATTTGTTTATAATTGTGTTTGATTTGGATGTACGTTTTTAGTCATAAAATATTTAAATGAATCTGTTGTGAACATGAATGTGTTATGAAAAAACAGTGTAAATGCTTTTAAACTTTTTTATACGAAGAAGTGTTTTTCATACCGAACAGAGGAATGCAAAACGTGAAAGTTTGAAGACTGTATGCCTATAATATAAGAAAAAATAAGTAAAAATAATGCTAACTCTCAGCCAGTGTTATTCCTAGGATTTTTTTGAAGGAGTAAAAATACTCTTTGATTTTTTTAGGAGGAGTGAAATACGGAAATAGCATAAACTACATACACAGAGACAAAATTTCTATTAAAAACGCTTACTTTTTAATGGACAAAATGAAATTGAAAAAAAAAAATGAGATGCTATTTTGGGTTTCAATCAATCAAACTCCCTATACTCCCTATACTAATCATCAGAACAATAAATTAAAAAAAAATACTATGGCTGTATGAAAACCCAATTAAAAAGTACGATAACTAGGATGCCGTGGCTAAAGGTTTTTAAGCTAAACATTTGTGAAAAATTCAAAGAGTGAAAATACTCCTGTCTAGTTTTTTAAAGAGTAATTCCGATTTTCAAGGAGTGAAATACTCTCTCAGAGAAGTTAAAAATATCTCTGCTCTCAGCTATAACTGGAAGTTTATACAAAAAATATTTAGTTAGTCGAACTAAACGAGATAAAGTAAGTTAAATTTCTGCAACAATACATATTAGAAATAAAAAAAAAATATTGCATATTCGTAGAATCAAATAATTAATGAAACGAATACTAAAACGATATTTTGATACCACAAGGATTTTTTCACAACTTCGAATATCAAAAACACCTCACTTACTGGCTTTGTGCTGATTATTATTTGACTAGTGAGTGTGGTCATCGCAGTTTAATCACAAAAAGGGGATTTTCATACCCTTAAAATTTCATATAAAAAAGATACTATAGCAATGATACTTCATGTGAAGCTACACAAACAATATAATTTTTATTGCTCCAGTACCTGTAACGTGAAAACCCTATATGAGCCCCCTGGGAGTTTAGGTAAGCAAAAAAAAAAAACCTGTATTTTACTCGCATGTAACTTTTAATAAAAAATGCAGTTTAATAAAGCCGGAAATATTTTATGCTTTACCCCAACAAGGTGATCTCTAAGGTCTGTTTTAGATTTGAAAAAACTCTTGAAAATTAACGGAAGTAACGTGTACCGTAACGTGTAACGTAACAGTAAATAATGGACTATGCTGGATCCATTAAAACGGCTTACTGTACTTTCTAGTGGCAAAATGTGGAAGTTAAAAAGTTGATTAAAAGAGAAAAATAGATGGAACAAATATTATAATCATGTAAATGTGTATGCAGTGTCGCAATAAAAGCACAGGAAAAACTTTCGTGAATATATTTGCATCGAAATTCGTACTATTCTAACCTCCAAAAAGAACGTTGGTTTACAAATAATTTAAAAATTTCTCCGTTGTTATCTTGCGATTTTTAAATTCAAATTCTTCGTCATTCAACTAAAATAAAAAAAAAAAACTGTTCAACGTAATACTGAAAAAACTTTCTTAATTTCTGGACAATCCTCTTTATGAAGCATAAAGCGGTTCAAAATTAAATGGCTAATATTATAGATATGTAATTTCTTAATTTTTCTGTGCTTTTAATATGACATCACAAACATTCATTTGATCGTACCCCTTATATTTCTACCTTTCTTTTCTTTTACTTAATATTTAAACTTCTTTATCCCTATCCCCTAAGAGCCATCGTAATGGATTCAGCACAGTTACTTTAGGTAATCTACTTCGATAAATCTTTGGAAAGTTGTTTCATTCTAAAAACCTAAACTGGCCTTAAAGATCACCGTTTTTATTTTTTTTAGTTAACATCAGTGGGGGTGTGGACGCAAGCAGAAAACTGACACGTGCCAGCTCCATTTGGTAGTTTGACGCCGTGATGGAAGTTGCTGCTCTGGGAGCTCTGAAATAAGGTAAGATTCACTCTTTCCCAGTACTTAACATTGATTTCAAATGCATTAGTTTAATTCAATTTTTACTTTTAAACACATATTGGTTAGAATTTCCTCTTTTATTTTCGGCTAATGTTACGTGTTACGTGAGACTTTTAAAGTGTTGATATGTTTTGACTAGCACTGTAGTTATCGGTCAAACCCGAAAATGGCGACTTATTTTGAACCACGAAGACTATTTTCAAAATGAATTCCTCGTTCCTATTTTGATTGTAAACTATTCAAACTTTGTTCATTTTAAAACCTTTAAACCTTTCATTTAAACCCTTTTACCTGAAATTAAATTGAACTTGTTGCATTGTAGCGACTTTCTGACTTATGCCTGTAGCTCAAATTATCAAATTGTTCTTTGGTATTTATCACTAGTGTTTTTAAAAGAATGTTTTGGAATGTTCCTCAATATTCGCGATCCTTATTCAGCTTTGAATTTCAAGTCGGTTGAAAAATATTAATTTAAACTTATTCACTTAACTCTAAATTGATTTGATTAGTTATTAAAGTATAATATTCGTCAAGTAACTTAAAGCTGTAGATTTATGAATCTCGTAGCTAAGTGTTTATACTCGAATCTTAAAACGTTTGAAAGTATTAGTTGAAACTTCAACACATCAACTCTGAATTATTAGGTTGCATTTAAGAAATAGTTTTATTAGTCATTATAGTTCGTTAAATAACTTAAAGATGTAGATTTGTATACTCGTAATCATACTTTTTTTGCAGTCAACGAGTGTTGGTGGATCATCGTATTCGATCGAAGGGTGTTTATACGGACTTAGGGGACATCCATAAATTACGTGAGGTGATTTTTCCGAAATCTGGACCCCCCCTCCCTCCTTGGTGAGATTTGCTGGACCCCCCCTCCCCCCGCTTGAGATTTTCTCAACCACGAGTTTTGTTTTATCGCCATAAAAATTTCCATCCAGATTGCAAAATTTTGATACAAAAACACGTTGAAATCGAAAACATGGTTCTAACTTGTAATTATCACGACTGACAGGATAATGATTTGCTGTTTTGACTAATCTGAGTATTTTTTCTGAACTTGTGCTAAAAAATATTAAAGAAAAAACGAATATTTTCTAAACTAAAAGTTGACGTGAGATTTTAATTGACTCCCCCCTCCCCTCTGGTGAGATTTTCCTGGACCTCCCTCCCCCTTTTTTACCTCACGTAATTTATGGATGTCCCCTTAAAGGATTTAGCTCCTAGATAAGAACTGGATTTTGAGGCAAGTGTATTTTTTTAAAGGCCAAGATTCGTATGAATCTGTATCGATCAGATCCCTCAATGTCCATTTCAACTTGACCACTCACTAGAGTATTCAAATATTTTAAAGCTTTTATAATATAAGATGTTTATAAATTTAAGATCAACTATCAGTATTTAACGAAATTTAGTAACTAAATTAATTTGGACGATGTTTTCTTAAAGTTTTAGTAACGTACAATTAGGGATATAGAGCATTTTCAATCACATGGCTCGGACCTAACAACGGCCTTAGCAACAGAAGTGTTACAGTTTTTTGCCCTACAGAGGTTAACAGTTACAGAAAATGACTAGCCGTGGAATTTTTCTATTGGAGCATTTGCAATCACGTGACCCCATACTTAAAAACCACCTTAGCAACAGATAAACAACGGCCTTAGCAACAGTTAAAAGCCCTACAGAAGGTACACATTTTAAAAGAAAATAACCGGTTGTGACGTCACCTGAAAACACTCTATAGACTACTCTCCATATTGAAGGCAAAATTTTTAAGGTTTTTCATGATCGCGTTCTTTAAGTTATTATGTAACGTGATCATCCAAAATTGTCTATTGCTTACATCTAAAGAACAAAAAAATCATTTTACTTGACTAATTTTATATTGCTTAGCTTGAAAACTATTAATAATTTTAAGTGGTTAAGGGATAACTAATTAGAAGTCAGTAAATGACGAAGCGCTAGCCTTTAAGTTAAAATACTCAGTTGGGTAAAGTTAAGTGCTTAAAAGCACTGTATTTTGATATTAGTGATAATAACACCAGTTTTAAAATATAATAAATTCTAAAGTAAAACTGAGATAAAATTATGGAAAAGTAGTATTTTAAGAAGTAAATTTACTTATTCCTATATATAATACAAAATATTTTATTTTTTAAATTTGATGGTAAAAGTAAATTTTGGATATACCACAGGAAATTTTGATACATTTAATTAGTTAGGAATAAAATTTTATTAATATTAAGTAACCCTAAATTTAAAAACTTAATATTGCCGGTTGTAGGATATATTAACTTAAATAATTAAGTCCTACCATTTTACTGTGGGTAAAATGTGCCAGTTTTTTACATGAGGTATATACATTTACTAATTCATTTCATTTTCCTTATCCTTAGTTAATTTTTTCGGCTTTCTACCTAAAGTAACTTAAATTTTTTTTGTACCGTTTAAAAATCCAAGTGCATCATATTTTAAAGAGAACATCCTGTTTTTAAACTAGCTAGTGTAAAGTCCTTTTAAAAAATTATTACACTAACTTTAGAGGAATTAAATTTGTGGCTTAATATAGTAGTTTAGATTTATCTTATTAGTTACTTGTATTGCTGTACTTTACTTTTTTTTAACTACTGTAACCTGAAAATAAAAAGTTTTATTTAGTTTAGAAAGTATACATAAAATTGTATTGCTAGTTATGTGTTAATGATCTATAACTTATTTTAGGGAGATTTTATCGACCAGTTGGAGCAGATTTTATTATTGTGAATTGTGATAAATAAAGACTATTTTGTTGCAAAAATGTATTTTATTTATTTCAGCAAGTATAAGACACTGGAGGACAGAACCCATCAGGTAGTAGGGTAGGTACAAAAGATCGTCATCAAACAGGGACGCTCACAGTAGCAACATTTTTGTCATGTATAGCCAATTTCCGTTAACTTCTATTAGAAGTTACGTAAATTAGACATATTCTGTCCGATCTCGAAACATTGCTGAATGCGCATGCGTCAGAATAAAGAACACATTAAAATAAGTTTTAAAGTTTGTGAATACCCACTGGAGCAGTGGTAGGATGCTTGCTTGGCATGCGGAAGTTCCTGGATTCTGTCCCCAGTTATTATTTTATTAAATTTTCCAAAAACAGCAAAAATAAAGTTCAAACGCATGCGCATTCACAAGGCGGTGGATCTGATATTTAAGTTAACTTAAAGTAAATAAAGTTTTAACTAACTAACTTAAAGTTAAGTCAAAGTTAATATACACTTTAAATTAAAGACCAGTGGTTGCAAGGATATATGGCATGGTTGGTTAACGCACTGCTTTCTCGACCCGAAGTTCGCAGGATCGATCCTCGCAATTTCCTTTTTTTTAAATTGTGAAATATCAACTTTAAATTAAGTTATGTGCAGTAGACGCTGCGCAGCAGCTTAACCTCAATGCGTCACACGCTGCTGGCGCCATCTATATTATAAAAAGTAAATTAAAATATATAAAAGTGTGGTGGAATATCAACTTCAAATTAACTAAAAGATTGTCATAGCTGCAGGAACGGATGGCTTGGTGTACTTGCTCGCCAGTCTGCCATCCCAAAGGCCCTCAGATCGAACCCTGGTTCGAGTCTGAGCCTTCTCCCCGGGTATAGCACTCGGACATAAATGCAGTTGAGCATTTATAAATTTTCCTGCGCATCCACGGGGGGACTTAACGTTTTCTACTTCGACTCTTAACTGCAACCGTAACTGTCAAATTATTTTAAAATAATACTATTTTTGAAGACTTTTAAACTATTTTTGCAAAATATTTCAAGATTTTACCTCTTTTGCCTACGTCAGAAACTGAATAAACTTTAAGAATCTTGAAATGGCGGTGGTAAGGGTTTCCCGCCCACCCTTCGGAATCTTCGATTCCCCCTTGAGAGTGAAATATCTAAATTTTCACCTAATTTTTTAAGTGGTGACTAGATATCTGAAACTGATTCACTGCCCTTCCGTTTTCATTCAACTTAAAGAATTTTCCCTAATTCTTTGAGTGGTGACTGTAAAATTCCTAAAGAAAAAAAAATTCACTTGAAAATCCTCAAGATCTTAATCTTATTAGCCGACATCACCAAGAAGCTTTAACTGTTTCGTTCTCGGACTAAAAACAAGGAGATACTTAAGGAGTACCTATGTCGGGTTAGGGTGTTTCGAAAGTCTATGGTAAATTTTTTTTTTTTCGAATTTCCCAGATGCCCCCCCTTCAAGTTGTTACAAATACTAAAACATTATTACCTGCAAATTTTCAGGTCTCTAGGACGATTTTTGACCCCCGCGCCCTTCAAAAGTAGGTTTCCCATGTTAAAGTAAGGGAAAATATTGAAAATATCGTCATTTTTGGTTCTTTTCAATTTTACGAGCCTGAACGCGGTCAATATCGAATTAAAACCTATACATCTTCTTTGGGACATCATTGCCTCAAGATCCTATCGGAAAAACATTCCATGGCACCTACGGGGGGGGTAGTTACACGGGGGTGAAAAGCGTGCTTTCACCGAAAAATGAGGATGCTTACCGGCGCTTGCGGCGGGAGCTGGATGAAGGCCTCTCAATGGGGGTCCAGACTAATAGAAAAAGAATAGAACGAGGTACCTTAGGAAAAAGGTTCAATAAACACTTAAATAGGCTTTTATCCAGGTCCCTCTATACAAACGCCGGCGAGCATAACCAGCACCCGTGGCAAGAGCCGGCAAGCATCCTTTTTTTCGGTGAAAGCTCGCTTTACTCCCCCGTGTAACTACCCCCAGTAGGTGCCATGGAATGTTTTTCCGATAGGATCTTGAGGCAATGATGTCCCAAAGATGATGTATAGGTTTTAATTCGATATTGACTGCTTTCAGGCTCGTAAAATTGAAAAGAACCAAAAATGACGATATTTTCAATATTTTCCCTATACTTTAACATGGGAAACCTACTTTTGAAGAGCGCGGGGGTCAAAAATCGTCCTAGAGACCTTAACATTTGCAGGTAATAATGTTTTAGTATTTGTAACAACTTGAGGGGGGGCATATGGGAAATTCGAAAAAAAAAAAAAAAAAATTACCATAGACTTTCGAAACACCCTACTCTCCCATAACTCTTTGCTGTACACAAAAGGGGTATACCTAATTGTCGGGCTGTTAATTTACAAACCACCAAGTGACTTCGCTCTTCTCCTGTAGGAGTTTATATTAATCTTAGCTTTTGTTAGAGGGGTCATTGAATGAGGTTGTTTGTCGTTTCTCCTTTGTTTGAAAACGATGAAGATACCGATCTGAATGCGTTCTGTTCTGACACTACCCTAACGATCAGCATGACATCCTGTAAAGAAGGAACTAGAGAGAGAAAATACTTCATAAATAAGTATTCATTAGGCCCTGAGAGATTCGGATAGTCTGTTAAAAACGTGAAAAGGTAGAATTTCCAGTTCTTCGTCACTCTCTCTGAAAGAGTTCGTGTCAGGTTATAGTTATCCAGCGGAAAAGTCAATAGAAAGAGTTTACAAATATAATAAAACAGTTTCTTTTACAGGAGACTGCCAAGGTATGGTTAGGTTAGTTAGTGGGAAGGATGCTTCACCTCAAAACTTTTCCTAAAATTTTTAGTGGTGACTTTGAACTTCCGTAGTAAAAATCTTTTGAAAGTTCTCAAGTAGGAAATAATCCTTTGTTTCCCCCCGCTCCTTCGAGTAAACGAGTCCACGCGCAGATAGTATACTTTGTCCTAAAATAAATCTGTTATTACTTGTAAAACGGAAAGAGGTTTTACCTTGAAGGTTGAAAGGTGAAACCTTGTAAAAAGGAAAAGGCACAGCATTACCGAAAGAATAACTTATGGCCAAATCCTGAAGACAGAATAATTTTAGGCCATAATACAAAAATTATGTCGTGAAGGAATTACAAATTCCTCCAATAGATACTATTCTTTGAGTGAAAGTTAAAATAACTTTGAAAGTTCTGATAAGGTTGCTTTCAACAAGCATAAGGTAAATTACTCTTCTACAAATCTGAAAATATTGAGTTATTAAGGCCATAAGATCACCAGTATTTAAATAGAAATTTCCAAACTTAGAAGTTAAAATATTTTAAAAAACGTTTAAAACTTTGGTGAAGATAAAATTATTATTCCTACTCATGGGCGTAGCCAGGGGGGTGCAGGGAGCGGCAGTTGCCCCCCCCCTAAATTCTCAGTTTGTTAAATTGTTTTGAAAAACTTTATTAAAGCAATAGTATATAATTTTCCTTGAAAACTGTGGCTTACAAGGAGCGGTTCTGTTTGGCCCAAAGAGTCTCAAACTGAGCTAAAACACTACTTTGAAGGGCGAATTTTAAAAAAATTTCTGGGAGAGGTCCCCCAGAATCCCCCATTTTTTAGCTCACTCACATTCATTACCCATGTTTTTATGTTAGGTGTGCAAAAGTTCAAATCCTTTGTATAAATACCCTAAAATTTAGGGTGTAAAAGTACTCGCCATGGGAGTAGGGGGGCCCGGGAAATAATGTTGAGTCAACCCCTAGTCCCTAGTCACTAGTATTTGCAACATCAAGAGCACGGGTAAGGTAAGTATCCTTGCCCCCCCTAACATGAAACCTGGCTACGCCCATGTTCCTACTGTAAACTTACCAAGGTATCACAAGAATAAAAAAAACTGAACTGACATTTTCCATAGAGTGAACACTAAGTTTACGAGTATCATGCATTAAAACCAGGTGTGGCCAACCTTTTTGAAAAAGCGTACCACTTGAGAAAAATAAATTATAGGTACGAGGAACTACAAATTTTTCTATTACTATACCAAAAATATATTAAAAAGGGAAAACATAACATGGGTTAAAAGATAATAATTTGGTACAAGTAACACTTTTTATGGAATCACTGTTATAAATTTAAATTTTACACGTTGATAAAGTAGGGGAGAGTAGGGTAGTAAGATGCAAATGGGGTAATAAGAAACATGCAAAACTCCACAGGATTTTCCTTTACAATTATGAAGCTGATTTTTTTACAGAATGTTTCTATCATTATCAGCTTTCTTTGAAAAAATAATGCACTTACTAAGTAAAGGCGGATATGAATTTTTTTACTTGTATCATTACTACAAGCGACTGTACCTTGTTACCTCTAGTGGGGTAATAAGAAACACAGGCCAGTTATTTTACAAATTAAAACAATTAAAAATCAAATAAAGGTAATAATACGAGGGTAGTTTGAAAAGTTCTCGGCCTGACTATGAAAATAACAACTTATGGTTTCAAAAATGGTTTATTTTTCAACATTGCCTCCTTATAAGCTGCTTCACTTCTTAGAACGACAGCCCTGTCCTAATTTTCGTTCTTTTGGGGGTTGTTCTAGATTTTCGTGAAAAAACCTATTCATCTCACAGTTACTTCTTAATTCGAAGAAAAACGGTGACCAGAGAGAAAATTTTTCACTTTGGAGGAGAGATGGGAGTTTGAAGATACCAAATCTGGGTAATAGGATAGGTGCTTTTAAAAATTTTAAGCCAAATCCCTCAGTTTACCCACCGCAAAAACACGTTTGCTAACAGAAGCACTGTTCTAATGAAAAATGGCATTTTAATCTGCTAAATGGGTCTTTTTTCTCGGGTATTCTCATCAACAGTTTAGATAAATATTCTGGTGTTATATT
Source organism: Tetragnatha montana (assembly GCA_963680715.1). NCBI lineage: Eukaryota > Metazoa > Arthropoda > Arachnida > Araneae > Tetragnathidae > Tetragnatha > Tetragnatha montana. The sequence goes on from OY796685.1 coordinate 48,397,392, forward strand.
CATACCCTTCTCATTGAAATCCATTGACAAAATTTCCCTGAAATCCCAGAATTCTTACGTCATTAATTTTCTAGCCGATAGCACGTTTTGGTGCTAAAAAACTGACTTTTATCCATTGCATTGATTATTATTTTACTTAAAAGTTCTAATTTATGTCTATTTCTGCATATGGACGTAAAAAAACGCTTTTATTTTGTGTAAATCGCGTCAAAAATCGCAATGAAGTCGTCATTTCAATGCATTTTTGAGCCACAATTTGGATTCGCGGCACCCATCTTGTCCAGCTTGGTTTCACGCGCAATTCCTCGTGCAAAAAATTAATTTTGCGCTCCTTTGAAATCCCTAGACTATTAGAAAGGTCCCCACCTTCTTTCATCATTATTCTAAAATCATAGAGGGCACTTTTCGACGATTTTCGGTATGGCGGCTCTTTTTGAACGTTTTTCACATGGTTCTTTAAGAACACTCTTGCACCCATGTTAAAGCTTCAACTCTAATTCTTTCACCGGGAAAACAAAGGTAAAGAGTCTCCTTACACATTTACGATCGTAGAATTAATTTCATTTGGTGATATCCCATCTTTTAAAAAGAATTTTATAACAGCTCGATACTCTCTTTTCTCCATTATTGAAAATAAGCTCACCTTAACTCATTCGAAAAATTCCCGACAGCAGAATTCTGATCAGAACAACCCAAAAATTTAATTAGGCTCATTTGAAGAGTTGTTCTAACAGGAGAAAAAAATTCGCGCGAATTAGAGCGCGTGTTCTGGGTGAGGCCGAGAACTTTTCAAACTACCCTCGTATAATATCTAAAGTATTTTATAACCATGGTAATTTTCAAAATTTTTCCTTGAAAATCTTTAAAGATATGCTCAGTTAAAAATTAGTCTTTGAAAGTTACAAGCTGAAACGTTTTTACACAACCCTATATTTTTAAATATAACACTTTAAAAAAATCAAGAAAAACAATTGAAATGATGCTTCTCATTTCTTTTTGGGAGACTAAAAAGTTATTTCCACTAAAAGAACCCTCCATTTTTTCCCAACAAACACAGTTTTTTAAAGGTTGGTTCCCCCACCCTAATGTGTTTTAATAGTGTTTTTAATAAATTTTTCAGCAACGTGAACATAAAAAAAACCAAATTAATATTTAACGTTACTCACCATAACTAAAATTAAAACGCAAATTTGATATAGACTTTCAATACTTTACTTATAAACTTTTAAATAAACATTAAAGTGGTGAGTAAAAGTTGCTTTACTATCTCACCGTTTTAAGGAAAATCTAGTAATTTTAAACTTGATTTAATTTAATTTTTTAACTTTTTAAGAATGATTTACAACTCTAAATTGAAGAACGAAAATTGAATTATGTAGCCTTTTTAACCTCTAAAAAAGTTCACTAAAAAACCCAAGATAATTTAATTTCAAATACAAGTTAAATTGAAATATAGTTATAAATTAAATGTTACTTAGATATTATTACTACTACTTACGTGTGTAAATTACTCATTCTGAACAGAGAGTATGCGATTTTAACTAAATAATATCCTTAAAAGGAAAAGTATAATGGACAGTACAAAAATATGTCCCAAATCATAAAAAATGTTAAATTTATGGGTAATTCAATAAGAAAAATACTTGGCTTCAAATACCATGGCCATCTAGACTCAAAAGACCATAGCAGCTCAAAATCGTGACGCGAAATGGTAGGCAAGACGTCACTTTTCAACAGCGCAAGGTACAAAATTTCAGACTGGAGTTGCGCTGTTGTTCAAAAAAGCTATGAAGGATGAAGTCTTGCCTACTATTTCGCGTCACGTTTTCGAGCTGCTATGGCCTTCCTTATGAGTCTAAGTGGCCATGGTAACACACCCTTCAATTATTTTTTAAAAAATGAAATTATTGATACATATAGGATGTAGGAATTTCCTAATACCTTCGTTAGTTCAATAAAGTATTCAACATGTTTCACCGATGAATATCTTCTCAATTCATTTTCCCCCACAGGCAATACCAATAACTTTGGGAATATGTATTCCGGAATCTTCTTTACCGTTGGATTATTTCCAAGGTAAATAAAAAATAACATTTTTACAATAAAATATATTAAGAGTTGATAATCACAATTAAAAAGCCTATAATATCTTCCAACTTTCTTCAGATGCATTTTGTGCGCTTTTTGAAACAAGCTCTCTTGTGAACGTCACAAAGAAGACTTGTCAACCCGTTTTCAAGAAATTGACAGAAGCGGCCATTACCGTAATGTAATTATTTTTTAAAAATATAAACTAGTTTAAAAATAAGCACAACCATATACATACAAAATAAATAAGGTAAGGTGTTTTTACCCATTTAAAGTAACTTTAAGACTGATGATTAATAAATTAATTAAATAGATGGTTAAAATGGAATGAAAGATTAACGAATTAAACTATTTTAGTCGTATCTTATGTACAGTTTTAAAAAATAATATAATCTAAGAAATCTTAACAACTTGCGACACATTCTATTAAAATCTGTGCATTTATTTTGAAATCGCTTATTTTGAAGGAAAAAAAAGAAAAAAACACAAACTAGGCCCCATTACAAAAAAAAAGAAAGAAAAGGAAAGATAAAGTTTGAAAAATCACCGATATTTTAAAATGGAAAATAGGCTAATTCCGTTTAGTTCACCATAATTTACAAGTTTACACCTGTTTTAAAGCTTGTTTTCCAGCAACAAAAGGACCCTAGCAGCAAAACACGTTTTACAGGCTAATAAGTGTATTTTGGGAAAACAAACATTACAAATGGGCAAAACGTTGAAACTGTATTAAAAGCAGGCACTAATAATTCCACTACTTAATTTAAGAAGTTTAAAAACATTCTCAAACTTATTATAACATTTTTACATTTCACATAACATTCAACCTAAATATTGATATTAAATTTGAAGAAATAAATATGTTTAGATTGATATTTTTGTTCGTTTTTTACTAATTCTGATCCTTTTCAATGAATGAATTCGTGATGTGTTTTTTTATTTCAGAGTATTGATTTCGTTCTTCGTAATGCTATCAATAATAGGAAGTTCCATAACTGTATTTGAGTATTTCTGGAAGAAAAATTCGGACGAGAGTTGCCTTAGTGCTAATGTTAAATTTAAGGCCAATTTTGCAACAATTTTTTAAAATATTTCGACGTTGCATTCTGATAGGAAACTAGTGTCACCAAAACCCTATAAAAATTTTAGTCTCGAATACCGTATGGGATCTGGCTTTTATTCACCTCGCTTGTGTATTGAGGGGGGGGGGGATTGCGCATTGGGTAGCTTTAAGAATAAAGGTATAGCTAGCATAAAGGTTAGCTTTAAACGATTTTCACCGGGTCAACGACCTTTTCCTTAAAGTATGTCTTTTCATATTATAGAATATGGAATTTGAAGATGGTTGAAGAATTATTAAGGGGTCTATAGCCGTGCGTAACATGTCCGTATTTTTCATTTTAGACCCCTTTACCTAAATTAAATAATTTTTTCGGTGACATATTCTTAAAGAGGACTTAAAAATATACATCCTAGAGAATTTCCGTGCCATTTCACGCATATTAAGAGAGTTATTCGAGTTGTGGAAAAAAGTTTGGATATCGAGTCAAAAACACAAGTCTAATAAAAGCATGTTAACTGATATTAATTATTCAGTTAAATTTTATCTGAAATTTTTATATTGTATTTGACCAATAGGGTAAGCTTTTTACTGAAATTCCGGTCGCCATGGTGATTCTAACGTCTTCCAGGAATTTATAAACACAAAAAAAGCCTACTGGTTCATATTGAGAACAACTCTGCTTTTTGGCTAAGTTGTGCAGATAAAGAAGAAAGGGAATTTCTTTTATTTCTACCAAAGTTTTGATATCACCTGCGTAATTTTTCACTATGTTTGCCTCCTATAGGTGCGTTACAAAATGACATTAATTTTGGAGGGGGCGTTTGAAATTTATTTTTCCCGCCCAAAATAAATTATTTTCCGGTTCAGAAAAATCATGTTTTTCTAATACATATGGACGAGTAGTTTACGGATATAGTTTGCATTAAGCGATAAGACGGTTAGTTCCGGAGAAATCTTTAAAAAAGTCTTGGAAAAACAAACATTGGATTTTCTGGATCGCGCAATTTTTACACCACCCACTACCTCTTAATGAGTCAGTCGAAAGCCCTTTCCAAATTACTTCCGAAAATATAAATTACTAATTATATTAATTTATATTTAAGCTTTTCTCCAAACAGATACTGAGCTCTTCAAGCGTCTAAATCAGACGTGCAGGCTTAAAACGCGCCACAAGACAGTCGGTTCCCGCCAAAAAATAGCACGGGATTAAAACTTGTATACAAGTTTTAAGATACTAATTTGAGTTATCAATTCAATTTTACTGACTTGAAGTAATTAAGAGATAATAACATTTTTAACATCACATTTATTTTTAATATTTATGTTTTGATATCGGTAGCTTTATGGGACAAAAATTCTTTTTAACTTAGTTATGCAAGGAGCTACTATGTTACTATGTTGTTACTTAGTTATGCAAGGAGCTACTATGCAAGGAGGTTTTTTTGTATATGGAGGTTAATAAACCTTATATCGGTAACCCTTGATTTAATTCCTCTATTTTACAGTTTTTATTTTCCTTTCGTGTTCTGACGGTACGTTAGAAAATAATTCAATTTTATTCAGAACATTAATCATTACATAACTATAAAAATTAGTTAACGGGTATTTATTTGATAAATTCAAACACCATCTATCATTGTGAGTAAAAAAAGAGTGGAAAGTCTTCACAGTTCCCATTTCAAATGGGAAAGAACGACGCCAAAAGCCGTTAATATGTTTACAAAGACTGAAAGAAAGGTTTCATGTTCGGAAAAGCTTATGGAAACATTCTGCAGCTGTCAGTCCAGATGGCCCAAACTGAAATTTGTTGGTTAATTAAGGCATTTCCGTTCTAAAATACTGTCATTTATGCAGTTCGCTGGCATCCAATAACCTGTCTTTGATTTGAGGAATATACAGTAGGTACAAGGCAACGAAATTAGAGTCCTCGCCAAACAGATATTCATTAACAACCATTAAAATTGCATTTTAATAATCTGTGTGTTAAGTGCTGTAAGCAGGTGTTCCAAAGACTCACAAGAAGACCTATATGTATTTATTATTTTTTTCTAATGCTGTCAACATTGAGAGAAACTTGAGAAGTGCTCCACTCGCTCTACCCTTAGCTCACATTCAATTCAGCAGGTGTGGTTGTAACAGAATATTTTCTTTCAGTAATGAAAATAATTTTTATTTTGATAACATGAGTAAAAGGGTTACTGTTACTACTCGCAGTGTCATTGATGTTTGGGAAACCTCAACAAAATTTACTTTTTAATCAAACAATTTGGATTTCATCCTATAAAACCGTTTCTTCATTTTGGGAAAAACCTATTTAATTTTTAAACGCACTTAATTAAAAGAAAACGTTCTAAACTATGAAAAAAAATATTCAATCATGAAAGAAACTATTTAACTTTGAAAAAACCCACTAATATTTTTAAAATCCACCTTAATTTATGAAACTAGTTTAAACTTCAAAGAACCCAACTGAATTATGAAAGAACTTTATTAATATTTTAAAAAAAACCTCTGAAATTTAAAGAATTATCCCCTTAAATATTGAAACCTGGTCTAAATTTTGAAGAACCCACCAAAATGAAAAAATATCCTTAACTTTGAAAAAACCCATTCAATAATGAAAAAAATACCCATAATTTTTGAAACATGGTTAAAATTTTGGAAAAACCCACTCAACTGCAGCTCTGGGTATGTTGTTTCGTTAATGTTTTCCTTCAATATTAAAACTGCCAAAATCTTGATTTTTCTTGAAAAAACCCAAAAATGGGTCCAAAATGAGGGTTTTTTCAGATGGGTTTTTTTGAAAAAACCCATTGGGTCCAACCCAATTGGGTCCAATCAAGCCAACCCTGCTATCAACAGCATCCTGTCATTCAAACTTTTCATCCCTTTGAGCAGGTTGACATACAGTGCCTACCTATTTCACCTTATCATTATAACTGCCTACTTTGGATCTCTAGAAGTCCCTTTTCAATTTTCTCACATGACAATGGTTTGTATAATGAGTTTTTTTGAAAATTTGTTACCAATAAAGTTAGAAGCCAAGATATTTAAGAATGGATTTTTACTTCTTTGATCCAGTGACACACCAAATTAATAATTAATTTAAGATTGCTAAGTTAGTTGTTTTAAGTTAGCTAAGTTAGTTGTTAGTTTAGTTGTTTAGATTCAAGAATTTACTTTCCCCAAAAAAAAAAAAAAAAAAAAAATTAAAACAACCCTAGTTCTATATCTCCTTAATGAATAAATAAAAGGGTTGTGATAATCAAGGGGAAAACTGAATAAAACTTTTAATGTTAATTATACAACATAAAATAATGAATGTTTACCTTAAAAATAATATAGAATCTCAAAAATTAACAAGAATATTTTCTTTTTTCAGGTTACTTTGTTTTTAGGTTTATTAGTGATAACATATTTTCTATCCTTTGTTGCATCAGTAATTTTTGAGTCTCCTGTAATAAGGCTGGACAAATTAATCAGAACAAAATTCAATTCTTAATCTGCAGTATTTATTGAATGAAGAGGATGTAAAAATCAGATCATGGTTATGAGTAAATATATAAGGACAATATTCAAATCTGAAAAACAATGAGCTTATTTTTTTCAAGCCCAAAAATAGGATAAATGGAAGATTACAGAATAAAACTGCTTTTGAGGCAAAACTAACATAAAAATGTGTCAGAACTCCATTACATTGGTGACTCAAATACAAGTGATGGGATAGTTCAGAAGCTTTCTACTGTTCGGTTTTTATAAAGTTTCTGTGATAGTATGTGATTGCAAGGACCAATCCAGGAGTTTGAACTGAATCTCAATTTTTGTGAAAAAATAACACAGGATTTTAATGTTTGAGAAAAGTGTAAGAGCTTTTAAATTTATGTGAAACATTTTTTAATGGGAACTATGAAATTAATGAAATCAGCATTAAATTACCTATTTCATCAGTTTTATAGCAATTTAAAATACTCATTTAACTAAAAGCAATTTAAATACCATTTAAAAATGATTTCAGAAGAATTTTGTGAAGGTGCCATTAAACGGTACCAAAATTGGCCTGGATTGTTTACATTTTGTTTCACAGTCAAATAGTTGTTGTAAGATTACAAATTGGCTTTGATAATGAATCTCAATTTTTACGTTTAAAAGATATTTTCTTCTTTTGAAAATTCTGTTTTCTTATTATGTACAAAACTTTTAATTATACATATCTGTATTATACAACATTTGACACTTTTTTAAGCAATATTTTAATAAAATGGTTAAAAAGATGTAAAGAGAATGGTATTATTTATTAAATAAAATCTCTAATCAATGAGATATTGCAACAGTTAATCTGTTATATTTCACTGGATAACAATAAAAATGTAGTTATATCTTAACTGTTATTCAGATATTAGTACTGATGTGTGCGAGATTACTCATTACGAACCGAGTATGGGATTTTAAATAAATATCTTAAAAACAAAAAGTATAATGAGCAGTGTAAAAATATGTCCCAGAAAAAAAATGTTAAAACTTAAGGGTAATTCAACAACAAAAATAAATTTATTTAACTTTACAAGAAAACTTTATCACACTGAACTGAGCTCAGTATAAACAAATGTAAAACTTCGCGGGGATAAAAACGCAAACTCGTAAAGTTTATGTACAAATGCTAAGAAATGCCAGCAAAGAGGTCAAGCAACTCTTTTTCTTTCTGTAAAGATAAAAAAAAATATGAGAAAATGGGTGGGGGGGGGGAAATACCATTGAGAGGAGAGTTCTTCTAGAAGTGTACATACCTCAGATGACCTAGAAGAACTACTTTTGGACAAACTGTCCTCTCTGTTGACTAAACTCTTGCGCCCTTCTTCAGTCCATACAGCTGTGCTTTTGGGAGCTGAGCTTACTTGAACCTCTTTGTCATAAGGTCTAAAAATAGAGAAAAGTAAATAAGCCAGATGTTCTACATTTGGAAATTCTAGAGAAAAAAACAGGATAAATAATATACACAAGGGAGGAAAGGTGGATTTTGTAAAGTTTCCAAAATCTAGGCTTACCACATTTTCATGGGTCCAACCCAGGACATATTTTTTAAATTACTTAATAAGTACCATATCAATTCATCAAAAATTAAAAACTAAGTAAAAACATTCATACTAAAAAACGTTAAACAGAAATATCAAATTGATTCTTTATTTGTACTTTTCATTAGGCATTAATTTTCCCAAAAATTTCTTTGTTTGACTTAACTTCATCATAAAATTCACATAAAAGTAAAACAATGTAATTTCAAACATCTTGGTCATACTTTTTGTTATAAAAATGTCTTACAAATCTTAAATGTATGAAACCCCAGACATTTTTGCGTCCCCAGACAGCTCTAAAAACCCGGACATAGGGTAAGCATACCCATGGTTTGTACAGAAGATCTAAGAGTAAAATTAAGCACTTTCTAAGAATTTTTAAGGACCTTCTTTAATGCTTTTGAAAACTATCAATATAATGTTTTCAATGACTTTTCAATAATATTTGATAATGTTTTTGTTTCTTTTCTTTTTCAACCCACAAAGGATTGAAAGAACATTTTACATGCATTTTATGCTCTTACAGAAAAGAAAACATAACACATCCAATCCAAATGTAACAAATCGAAACTATGCGCGATCGGACGATGTGATAGATGGTTTTGATTACGGATTAGAGATATTTGTTTGCTCTTTTTTGCCACTTTGCGTAATGAAAACAAAAGTTGAGTTGAAACAAGAGTTGAGTTGTTTGAATGAAACGAAGCATTTAAATAAATTCAAATTATTGAAGAATACGGACATAACTTTTTGAGGAAAAAAAAGAAAATTTGATTTTTTTGTGTAAAAAATAAGCACTTTTTAATGATTTAGGTTTTAAGAAAAAATTCTAAGAACCATAATAAAAATTAAGCACATTTTAAGCACTTTCTAAGGGCCTTATAAACTGAAACAAAAAGTAAGCACTTTTTAAGGTTTTTAAGCACAGTACGAACCATGCTACCAAAATCCACCTTTCCCCCCCTTGTGTATGTTTTTCCCCCTTGTGTTAACTATCTAACAGACTTTTGCATGAGCACTTACTCAAGTTATTATTTTATAATCAAGCGAGAAACTTACAAACTTTGAAAGGAAGTACTCGGGGAACTGAATTCGCTATAAGTAGGTGATTTGCGAGATGGGCTTGGAGGAACAGACTCTTGAGCAAATGATACGTCGTTACATTCAAAATTCTCAGCTTTGAAACTTATAGTAGCTGGAAAAATAATTGAGAAATTATATTTGCACAAGTAAATAAATCACTTATAGATCAAGTTTATTAAAATATTAATACACGTTCTAAATTAATAAGTGGTATTGTCATTACCAATGTAACTAATACATTGGTAATATTTAACTTCATAGAGACTCAAACATATCATTGTACAAAAAGTAATACACTTTTAGTAGTACAACTCATGTACCTAAAATACCTTTTGCATTTAAAATCAGGGATTATGCCTGAAACTCAGAGAATAAATTTGGTAATTTCATTTATCATAAATACAAACCAAGAATTTTATGTAAATCTTAAAAACACTCTAAATAAATATAAACTTTCATGTGTTTAATTTATTAATATATTTTAAATGTACATAATTAATCTTGTAAGAGAAAAAGTAGAACTATAATGTGATTTATTAACACTAATTTTATAGCATAACATTAACATCTTTTTCAAGAAATCGAACTACGAAAAATGGAAACATGATTTAAAAAAGAATTTATCTCGAAGACCAAATGTTAGGCATGCACATTACTTACATTCCTCAATACTCATAGCTTTTGTACGAAAACTGGGAGGTAAAAAACACGATTGGCTATTCTCCAAAGCTTGCACAACAAAACCATCTAAGAATGTCAGGGATGGGTCTACCTGAAAATGCATATATGTGGAGTCAATAACACAAGTTATTATGAAACTAAAACATTTTAACTTCAGTGCAATTTGGATAACTTTATTTCAAAGTTTTGGATAACCTAAAGATTTAGTTTGGTCCCTTAAACATCCTAAAACTTGGAAATTTACTTTTTTAAATTTTAATTTTTGAATCATTAAATTTTTTTGGGGTTGTCCCTACATGTTTGAATTATTCAAGTGGCACTGCATAAGAACATTAAAACTTAGAAATTACTGAGATTTTAAATGTATGAAGATTACTCAACATTAAAAGTATTTGCAAAATGTAAATTCATGTATTTAAACGGAAGAGCCATAAACCCAAGTTATTAAACTGAAACATACTAACTGCAGTGGAATTTGGGTAACTTAACAACTTTATTTCAAAATTGTAGATAGTCAAAAAGTTTTTTGGCCCCTTAATTTTTAAATTTTTAGTTTTGAATAATTAAAATTTTTTGGTAGTCCCTACAGTATCCAAGTGGCACTGCATAAAAACATTAAAACTTAGAAATTACTGAGTCTTTAGATGTATGAAAATTACTCAACATTAGTAGTATTTGGGGGGAAAAATAATAAAGCAGCATGTCAGAAAAAACTCAATGAGCTTATACATATCATTTCACTTTACAGACACAATATTAGTTATAAAAACCAATCTTTACTTCCGATCAATTTTTTAAAACTTTCACTAACCTTTTCATTTGAATAAAAACTTTGATCAGTAGACTTCATTTCTTGCATTTGTAATAATTGGTTTAAAATCTGGAATGTTAAAAGGACAACTGGGTGAGAAATACAAAAATAAATGCTTCCTACTAGTTCGATAAAAAAAAAAAGAATTGTCATCTGACCTGAGAAGGATTTTCATATTTTGTTTTAAAATCCTTCAAAAATGTTTCTAAGGCAGGAGGCAATTGCTTAGTTTTAAGAAAGGTTTCAACTAGAGATACTAAGAGCCAAGTTGTAGCTTCCTCATCAGCATTTTTGAGGAGAAACGGGAGGTGTTCCTCGAATTCTGATGGAGTTGATAAAACCTAAAATCATAAAATATTGGTTATATTTAAGATGGTTGAATATATATTTTAATATTCTTTTATATATGTTATTATCTTTTTGTAGTTTAAATTATAATTGAATACAAAAGAAGATTTGAAAAACATTTTAACATTTATCATTGTTTCAAAACCAGCAACTCCACATCTAACATTTGTAACAGGAGTAGTACTCTTTGGTGATTATTTCAATTGGCTTCACTTTGATGCCAAATTGCTGGCATCAAATGATAACCTCGTTTCTTGGATTTAGGGAATATACAGTAAAGAGGGCAGGATTTATTTCCTCGCCAAACAGGTTTTTATTAATGACAGATAGTAGTGCAACTGTGAAGTAAAAAGCAGTGTTCCAAAGGCTGATTATAATGACAAGATGACTTATTGGTGTTTGTTATTATTTCACTCTTATGTTGGAAAATTATGAGGAAAATGAAATTGTTTTTCACACAGGCAATTAAGTGAATTGTTATTTTGATATCAATAATGTAAAAAAAAAGAAACAAAAACTAAAAGGGTTTCTGCTCCAAGGGTTACTGATATTCCCAGGGAAACTACAACAATTTCTCTCTTTTTTTTTGGTATCAATGACTTGTGTTTTATTACTATGCCATTCTTGGTTACGCTTAGTGCTCTGACCAGTCATTTGCACTTAAAAACACACAGAAATCTTGTATGTAGTAGATTCCCCAGATCCTAGATACGAGGTTTATCATCTGATGGCAGCGAAATGCTGGTTCTTAAACAACAGAAATTCCTGGTTAAAACTGCCTAACAAAGTCATCAAAACAAGTTGGTAACAAAAGGGTATCAATACCACATCAATAGTAATACTACTATCAACATTAATATGGTAGCAATAATATATCGGTTCAAGGTGTTAGGTGGGTGTTACAGGTTTTAAATCATGATATGGTAATCTTTTTAACATAGCTTTGAGAAAATCCTAGATAATTTTTGTCAAGCTTAATAATGATTGTTTTAGAAATGAAAAAAAAAAAAAAATTACAACTATTCAGCACAGCTTCAGTTCCAAACATAAGAAAAAGTTGACAACATACTGCTGATATGAGCTTCAAAACACTTGGAGGTAGAAGTTTTCCTTTTTGACACAAGTCAAAACATTTTCTTTTGGCAAAGTCCTTGAGAGCTATGTCTGAAAACAAATTTAAATAATTAAAAAAAATATGTAACTTCACCTAACATTTAAAATTATACCTATCCATGAATCACTTATACAAAAAAAAAAACCTAATCTTACACATAAGTGGTAATATAATTTTATATACTGCTTTTTTATTTTAAAAAATAAAATAAGATTAAAATTAAAATACATTATTGTTCTTTAAGTTTGTCTACAGTGATTTAAGATATATAACAATCAATCCAACTAAACATTTTAAAATTTGTTACATTTTTTTTACATATCACATAATTCCAAATGAGTTAAAATATAAAATACTCATACTACATGAACTTACCTTTAGAGATAGTGTCAATGACAGCATAAATATCAGAATTGGGAAGCAAATCTCCAGCCTCCATCAAAACTGATACACATACTGACACAACCCACTCTTGTCTCTCAAGATATCTTTCAACAGTCAAGGTTTATTTTTTAATTTGGAGCACTCATCACTTTATGTCAATTATGAGAGGATAAGACTCTAGAACAGGTATTCCCAAACTTTTGAACATCAAACCTTGTTTTATTAGTTAAACCACTTATTTTAACTGAGAATTTAATGCAACCCATCTCATCTTCATTTCTAGTTTTTAATTTTTTCAGAAACTAACTTGATTAGCAAAGAACATTTAAATCAGTATTTGTCAACCTCTTTTACTTTTTTCTTCTATAAGTCCCGTCTAATTTTTCTATTTGCAGGGGCAAACAATATATTTTCCTTATAATGATTACATACAGAGATTGAATGTAGCTTTTTAGAAATCAGCACATAAAATTTTGTCTAGAGATCCTCCCAAAGATATTTATGATATTTGACTATTAAAAACAGGGTTTTCAGAGAATTAAAACTTGTTTTTAGTAATCTGGAAGTAATTTGCAGTTAAACATTTTAAAAGAAAACCACCATAATTTGCAATTGTCCGCTAAAATTTGTAATTATTAGTGCCCTCTTGTAGGGCATGCACCTCATGTTTAGAAGCACTAGGTAAATGAATGTATTGAATATTTATATTATGAATGAATTTTTTGCAGCATAAGAATATGGGACAAGTTTTTCTTCACTTGCCTTTTGCTTTAGAAACTTTAGTTAGTTTTTTTTACTTATTGCACACTACTTTTTCTTTATGGTAAAGTTATTCTTAGTTCTTATGGTGGTCTGATGATAAAGTTATAAAGCTAACAGACATAAATACAAAATCCAGTAAAGACTCTTTACTAGTGGTTTGGGAATCTCTGCTCTATAACATTTTTTTAGCATTTTCATTAAATTTCAATCATAACATGAATTTGCAGTGTTAAATAAATAACAGGTTGTGCTTGTTTAAAAAAAACCAGGTGTGAAATAACATGGAAAGGATACTTCAGAGCCAACTGAATCACTTTCAGACCAAGCTCCTTCTGTTTGTCAGTGTTTGTAGATCCTATCAAAAACTCCATCAACTTTTTACAAATGGCTTGGACATTGGAGGGATTGGCCAAATAAAACAAAAGCTCTAAAGTCTGAAATTATCATGCAAATAAAACTGTTAATTATACACACATACACTTTAACATAGTTATGTGCTTGGTGTAAATGATCCATACATCTAAAACATAGGGAAAAGCACAGCAAAACCGAGCATCTTAATTTTTAGATATCAATAACCTATTCAATCCTACACCTCATAAAATTGCCATTGAATCCTATAGAACATTTGGGGGGACTGGGACTGAAAGGGTTAAAGTTTTTTTATGACTAAGAGTTTGATATGTATGAGGGTTTCCATTGTTTTGGTTTGAAAATAGAGTTGGATTTAAATAAATATATTACCTTACTCTCTTCTACTGCATTTTAATGTGTTAAATAAAAAGCAAATATTTTTCATTAGGTACTAGTTTCATTAAAAATACAAGTATGCTACAAAGTTATAAGTATGAAAAACTGCTGGAAAATTATGGAACTACAGAAAAAAACTTTTATAAAAGTTTAACATACAAGTATTTGTAACATCAAATCTATTTTTAAAAAAATACATCATAATTGCAAACCTTTAATTGCAAAGTTTCGTCTTTTAACATCAGACATTCCATTATAACTTCCTGTTGAGCAACTGTAATACTTGGCTTAAGTCTTTTCACGACCAAAATCAGCGCCTCGATACCTAAGGTAACACAAGAAAGGTTCAAACACATGTATCACATAGAAAAATAAAGTTTGTCTAAAATACATTTAATGTTTACCCATAAGCTTCAAGTTAATATTTTTGGCCTTCAGAAACGTAGACACCGACGATAGCACCATTTCAATAACTTCATTACAAGGTTGGATGAATGTGACAGTTTCAATCACTTGGTGTATAATAGCTGAAACATGATGATGCAATTAAAGTACAGTGCAATTTTATTCCAAGTATAAAAATTGAACATGATGAAAGTATCCTTTATCATACCATAAGAAACTGTGTTTTGTAAACCAACTTGTTGTAAGGTCTTTTTCAAAACTGGCATCACTTGTTCAAAATGTCTAAAACAAAACATGTTAAAGTTAAATATTAACGAAACCTATAACAGTTATTATATGCCTTTATTATGGACATTCCAAAAAATACACTGAAATGCTTATAACATTAAATAACTGTGTTTAAAATGAGGTTTAAAACACTTTTTGACAGTTAAAGAGCAATTTAATTGCGCTTTTTGAGTTAATAGTTTGCACATTACTAACTCAAAATGATGATTAAAACATGAAATACATAGTTTTAAGATTTGCAATCTTAAAATAGTCCTGAATAAAACGAGTTTTACCAGTACATTTATGACATGTTTTTGTAAGAATGAGTGCAATGTGAAATAAAAAAAATTAAAAGAAGTTGATGCATATGTATGAAGTTGCAATGGTATTTAAAAACAACATAATTTTAAAGACTTCAACCCAGTTTAAACATACCCCATACACACTACAGAACTTTATTTGTAAAATTAGAAAGAACACATGATAAGTTCAACACATTATCAACTGGAGATTCTTACTCTGGCAGGGTACAGAGATGCTTCAGCAGTTTTAAAATATCTAGCTGCAACCAAGGGGCAGGAATATCACAATACACCATGCTACGAGGAACTCTCCGTAGTAAAATTTGATCTTGCAATTCTACCAAGCTCTTGATTAAATATGTAAAATCACAAGAAAGTTTCTGTAACAAAAATATAATTGTTATCAGACTGTAGTTTTCCTGAAAACACAGAGGTTTACTTATGTGCTAACATTTTCTACACCACAATATTCACTTCCCAATTATTTTGTACTGCATCTGCGTTAAATATTGCTTCTATTGCGTTATATGCATTTGTGTGGATGTTAAGTTCAACACAGAAATTCTAAGGAAAGCACACAATTTTTTAAAATTGGAATTACATTATACTTTCTAAATACAGTGCAAACAGTCTGTCCTTTCAAATGATTTTCGTAAGTTTTCATCACAGAATCATGCTTGTTATCAAGCAATGTACCTTCTGTCTCATAGAAATTTGGTGGTTAGTCCCAAGGCCTTATACTTGACGCCAACTGTTTATTTAAACTATGATCCACACATGAAAATGGTGAGTTCATTGCATAAATAAAGCGCGCAACTTGCTAAAAAAGTACATGTGTTTTAATCAATGCTTTTTGCTTTGTTTTAAATGTGTTTTAAACATAACAACCCTGCCAATAACCAACAGAAAGAACAGAAGAATGATAATTGAATGAAATAAACACACAAAAATACAGAGCTCACCAGTATAAATTTGTACATAGTACATACAGCTGCAGATACCACTTCTAAATCAGAATCAGTCAAAGCTTTTTCCAATTTGGGTATTAACATTTGATAGGCGCTTTCACTGTTGATCAACTGTAGGCAGTGGCTTAGCGTAAGAATGGCAGATTTCCGAACAGAAGATCTGCAAGAACATTCGTGTCACATACAAGAACTAAAACAAAACTTAAAGGTTACAACATTTTTTATTATACAAAAAGAAAGAAAACAGGGCATACTTTTCATGATTAAGTTTCCCTTCAACTAAATGCAGCATGTTATGTACAGTGTCTACATTGATAAGGTTACAGATGGATGTCAATGCTAATAATACTTCTACGTAATTTGAGCTTTGCAAATCCTGAAAACATTTTCACACAGTTACTCTTCACATTACAGCAAGTACTTGACTTTTTGAAGTTTCACACAATATTTGAAAATTTCCTTTACACACAAGATTAGCTAGCACAGAGATGATTGAATTTAATTGAAAGTTTCATTAATTTACCTTTTGCATGGTATTAATTAGAAGAATCACTAATTCATGATGAGGATTAAGAAAAAATGCTGCTGCAGAATAACCTAAAATTAAAATAGAAAAAAAATGACAATATTACTTTAAATATGCAACTAATTTTATGTTACCTATCTCTTTAAAATTTGCCAAATTATTCTGGATGATACATATATAAACAGTGCCAAATTTTATAGTCATTCTCATAACAACCAGTATATTTAAATTCATTGGCTTTCAATTCATGGGGATGCAATTCATGGGGTGATTTGACATCAAAAATAGCTTGGTGATTTTTATGGGATAGATAATGGAATTTATTTATTACAATGGGAGTAGTGTGTTTGTCAGACTTACGTGATTGGTCGAAAAATCTTTTTCCTACTCTCAGAGTGATTATGTATTTTTTTACAGAAATGCTTCTGGTTCTTCTTTACTAAATCTGCCAGGCATTCAATTTATTACTTTTAGCAATTTTTTTTGTCTTATTTTTCCTGTTCTTCTCCTGGATAGGGCTTTGAGGTCAATTTGTACCAAAAGGGCTTTTGTACGGGCGAAGCCCGCCTATTGCTCTTTGTTTTAACTTTATACCACTTGGGAATGCTGGGTTTAGCGCTTTAGCACTAGTTATTTCATAAATTATTAGTATAGTACATGAAATTCTTCCCAAATTTAAAACAAGAGGATTATCAAAACTTTGATTCATTATTTAGATCAGATCAGATAGTGAAAATCAAATCTTCATTAACAAGAAAACAATATGAATTTTACAAACCTGTGTGCTTTTCTTGCAAATTTCCTTTCTGTGCTAGTTTTAAACAGTGGACATAAATAAAGGGAGTAGGATATCCCATCGTTTCACAAGTCATACACATTTGAATCATGTCAGCAACTTCAGCCTTTAAAAAATTAATGATTTGATTAGCAAAAACATAAAAATATAACAATCAATTTGGTCCCTCTTTATATTTATAGATTAACAACCATAGTTAATAGTTGTAGAACAGGATTTTAAGAAGCATTTCATTTTATATCAGTTCAACTTTTCTGAAGGAAAGAGTTTTAAAAATGGTTCAATTTCGTTAGAGTCCCCGCTAAATATTGCCCGGTTCTTTTAGACAACAAAAAGTAGAAATATTCATAAATAATTTCAAACTTCTGAGTTGAAACGTTTAATTATATCAATTACTATTCAGTTTATTAATAAAAGCCGGAAAAATTTGTTGATATTTGGATATATTTGGTAATAAATTCAGTGGTGCTATATTACAACCGGGTGCCACTATTCTTGACGACTTTTTTGACAATACTCTTGGCATCATAATCCACTATTCAGTAGGTATATCTGACGGTTGCTAGAAAATGAATTATCGCCCTAGTTGGCAACGCCAAAAACACAAGAGGCACCCATTAGCAGTATGAAACTAATTCGGTAATTTAAAATGAAGTTATCAACCTTATGATGAGATCATATAACCAAGTTCATTATTCACTACATTCATGATGAAATTAATAAATTTTCTTCTAAACTTACACCTGGGACGTCAGGTTCAGCCAGTCGCTTTTCAATTGCTGATAAATATGATAAATACACATCTTCTTCAGCCTAAACATTTAAAAGAGATGGAATAATGTTCATTGTGAAATGAAGGTTATAAAATAGAAGTAATAATAACAACTCAATTATTTAGATAATATTGTAAATAATCATAAAATATTGATTGGAAAAAATAGATTCACAATTTTATGCCCACCTTCTGAGAGTCTGCAGACCTTAATTTTCTGAGAAAGGATTTTGAATCGGTGCAAAAAGGATGAATTTTATTCGACTTATCTTGATTACTCAAAAACAGCCCTGAATTATTAAGCATAGAATTGAGAGAGACAATGGTTTTCCCTACAAATTTTGCCATTGTAGATTTCAAAACATGGCATTTTACACTAAAAGAAATTTTGCAAAAGGTGTCAGACCGTCATATTGATCGGGAGCAGGATGAAAGTTTTGTTGTGTTTTGATTTTGTGTAATTTCCGTTCGCTCTAATCAGATTAAACAAGTTTCCGGTGTAAAAACCTCTATGTCAGGAATAATTTAAAAAAAAATATTCTTTTATGCAATGTTTTTTGACCCAAAAGTTTTCACTGTCAGAATCAATCATTATTATTGTTTTTCTGATTTTCTGGAATATATATTAGAAAAAATTTCGGAAGTTTTAAAAATTTTAGTTCGAAATTTTTAGATTTGTTGAGTTGGCAGAAGTGAAGCTTGAATTGTTTGTTATTGTTTGTCTCGGCTCGGCTCTTGGATTTATTTTCGGCAGATTTAAAACTTTTAAATATTTTGAGTTAAAAATTGATAAAGATAAACTCTAAACTATATAAAACGTTTTACGCACTCTAAAGAGTGAACCAAACAAAGCAGTGCCGACAAGTCATCGACATTGATCGGTTTTGTTACTTTTCTTTCTACTTATTTACTGGGGGATCTGGGGAACAGAAGTTCAAACTAAATTTGTGTTAAGATGGTGGATCCAGCGATAGGAATAAATTTAGATGCTTTGCATGCCGGTCTGAAATCAGTGCGACTGCTGCGAAGCACTGTCTTGGAAGTGTTCAAATTTATGAGTGATGGAGCTCCGTCCGCTTATGGAGATGCCGAACGGGAAAAGTTTATCGATGAAGTGCAAAGTACCTTGGCTAATGTCAGGATTCGCATGAGGTGGGTGCTCGAGTAATCCTTGCACCAACATGATTTTTGAGATAAAACTAGAGTTGTGTGTTTTAAGTTAACTTGGTTTTGTTAAGCTTTATAAATTGTCATCTTTAGATGTTAAAATATCATGACACTAGTTTTTTTCACCGCTCAATCCCTTTATCTGTCTTCTGAAATATCACCGAGCTATTTAGAACGCCTAAGATTAGAAATATTAGTGCTATATTACAACTGGGTGCCACTCTTCTTGGTGACTTTTTTGGCATTACTCTTGGCAACATAATCCACTCTCCAGTATATCCGCCAGGTTACTAGATAATGAGTTATTGTCCTAGTTGGCAACATCAAAAAAAAAAAAAAAAAAGAGGCACCCGGTTGTAGTATGAAACTGCAGTATTGCAAACCAACTATTTAAAATATTACTTACAGTTAGTATAATGATGGTTCAAGCTAACTGAGGCAGCCTTGGAGGGAAATCGGCTGTAGTGCAGAATAATACTATAACAATGAAAACTTAAAGAATTTGACATTAGGTACAATTCTGTTTCCATTAAAATAATCTAATTAATTCTATCTATTGAAAATATAGCAATATTTAGTATTTTCACAAGATAAATGTAGTGGAATGGGGCAGATTTGTTTGGTTTGATGGATGTTCTTACCAAACCATGGTTTACAAATGAATTATTAAATAATTTAATTTCAACTCTAGAAGGATTTGATAACTGATGAAACAATGATTACTTTCCAGGGAACTTGAAACAGCCGGGACTCTGTTAGGATCGCCGCAACCTCCTCTCAGTTTGGGCAATGCTGGCTTGCTTAGCCAAGATCCAGCCTACGAGAAAACACCGCTCTACTCAGAACTGATCAAAGCACACAGGTGGTTTGATAAGGTAACTTGGGGCTCTCTCAGGAATTTTTCTTTAACTCTTTCATCAGTTTAATAAAGGAGAGTATTTTTTTTTCTTAATAATAGAGCTTCTTGGCTGTTTCTAAAATTCTGATGTTCACTTATGGTTTTATTAAAAATGTAAAATTTCTTATGTCTTGGATCAGTGTGGTCCAACCTGTGGGGCTCATGCAATTCAAACAACATAGAATATAATCCACAATCCTCATCTCAGTTTTTATTGCAAAAATGTTTTAAAACCCCGCTTTCACGGGTCTAATTTTCAGAAAAGAACCCTGAACCCACTCTATTTTGGTCTAAAATTTAAAAGATTAAAAGGGACATTAAAATTGCATCAGTATAAACTCCAGTTGCGGGCAATATTTTATACATTTTAAATTATACGGCCACCTATGGCTTTATCATTATAGCAACTTAAAGATTTCCCCTCAATGTTGCTTTCTTGTAATATGCCTTTATATTCAATTAATCAGTTGGAATTAAGTACTTGATAAAGCATAACAAGTAAAAATTCAAGAAAGTTGGATCCTTCTTTAAAGTTAGAAAGTTGTTAGGTCTTTATTCAGGATCCAAAATTGTATAATTGCACACTAGTTAACTCAACAAAATCTTCTATTTTTTTCTTAATAATCTAGAAGTTTTCATTTTAAAGTATTTTATCCCAAAAAAGAAATAGTTGGGGTTGGTTGTATAAAAAATAGGTAATTTTATTGCTATTTTTTTTTTAAATTTTGAATTTAATCATTATATTTTAATGCTTACCAATTTTGTACTAATACTGTATTTACTCATCAGTAAATTTTAAATATGCTGACATAAATTATATTTCTCGAATTTAAAATACTTTACAGAGACATCTCTGATAGGGGTCCTGACTGAGAAACCTAATTGTCTTTATTAACTCTATTCCAGACGTATGAACTCAGCAGCCATGCATATTCCATTTTCAATCAAAATTCACTCAAGAGAGCTCCTTTCAATCCAGTTCCATACTCTAATAAACAGCCAATCAGATTGAAGCCAACTGGGCATAATCTTCCTGTACAGTGAGTATCTTCCTCTTTTTTATTTATTTTTCAAGAAGTTTCTTTTAGTAATAGCTTAGCATGGAAATTTAATAAAAATTTTAAAATACTAGGGAGCTCTCACTATTGCTTACTGTATTGCTATTGTAAACTGCTTACCCAGGACTTTTTGAATTGATCCTCACAAAACCCAGCTCACTCAACTTAACTCACTTTTATAAAATAATTAAACAATTGGCAGAAGAAATTTCAACCAACTTTCCAATTGTACATCACAGGTCATCTCCATGAATAACTCTCGAACTTATCAATATTTGAATCAAAATGTTTTTCTTAAAAATATCCAGCAAGTCTATTAACTATTGTTTATCAATATTCTGGAAAAAACATACATCAATGAATCTTTTAAATGCAATATTGTACCACCTAGTAACTTGTTAGTATAGGTACATAGTGTTTTATCATTCATATTTTTGTTTAGTAAACCCAGACTTGTTAAACAATACCTTTTAAGCCATTGAAAATCATTAAGAGACAAAACCTACATGACACTCAATATTAGCAATTAATTTTGATTATCATACTAAAAATTATTAATTTCAGACAAAATGTGTGTAATTTTAGTATGAAATAGCATAACTGTTAGTTTTTAGAGTACTTTTATTTGTCTTTGAATGTTATTTAATTTAGAACGTACTTTTTTTTAAACATGAAAAACATATGCTTCGTCATAAAATATGGGGTTAATTTGTTGTTATTAGTTGAATAATATGTTGTTTGACAGTACTTGCTTTGTAACTGCAACCTTATCCGTAATCTAAAAATATGCAAATGTTTTAAAATTGATACTTTTATTAGAAATTCTAATGGCTTATTGCATATTCACAAAAGAATCCGAACAGTTTGATACCAAAAATGTGTTATATGGATCAGTAATTAAGAAGTTTTTCACCAAAAACTTTTTTTTTAAAATAGAAAGATTAGTTTTTATCTGAGAGAAGCATATGAGACCCTGAATAATTAGAGCTTTTATTTTTATAGAAATATAGATCATGCTGCTGCCCAATTAAATCGGATGTTTACTGATGTACTAGTAGAAATGAAGAGACCCTATGGATCGTCCACAGTTCTATTGGTATGATTTATGTATATTTTACTCTACATATGTGATTGCATTATATTTTAGTATTTTATATTTAGTAGCACAAAAGTTACTTTTCTCTACTTAAAAAAATTTTTTTGTTCTACATCAAAGTTTGAGAATAACATTTGTACATGGGTGCCACTCTTCCGTCCTGGGTTTATTATGAAACGTGAAATCAGCTGACCAATTGGCAGCAATTTGTACTAAATTTTAGTACTATTTACATCACACATTTTCCCCACAAATAAGCCTGTTTTACTCAGATAAAGCAGTTAAAATTTAAGGACCTAATATTTAATTGTTCATATGATATTTTAGAAGTTTTTCTACAATTTAAAAAAAAACCCTGCTAGATTGGGAGGAAATGATTAAAAAAGATAGTTCAAAGTTCAGTCTTGCAATTTTTAAAGAGTGGCACTCATGCATTTGTAGTAATTATCTATCACTTTCTATCTTAGTACTTGTTAATACACACTCAATGTTCATTTTAACAAACTTTTAGGGAACACTCATATAGTTCATAAAATCAAAAATACACAGGATAGAGTTTTTAGCCCTCTGCTTTGCTTCTGTAAAATGTAGAAAGAATTATCCGAACTCCAAAATATCCTGTAATCAAGTACTGAAGATTATGTTGTACATCTGTGATTCGGTGGTACATTCAATTCAATCAACTTTAAAATCAATTTCGTTTATTTAAAATACTTTAAAATTAAAATATTGGAAACAAGCTTGCAAAGGCATCAATGCATCTTAATGCTAATGCGTTCTGGCCGCTTCAATCATAATCGGGCACTTTTATATCTTGTGTCGAATAGAGACAAAGCGCTGCTCAGCTTGGTGCTAAATAATGTTCCCACCTCAAATCCACTAGAGTTCACAAGATATAAAAAAATTATACAACCAATACAAATATTTAATCAATCATACAAAAAGTATCTGTAACCCTTTTAAAATTCAAACAAAATTTCAAATACATACAATTCAAGTTCAACATAGTAGTATCAGTCATTAATTTCCAAATTATATAACAGTTATATTGGATGTCTGAGTATGTATGTCTGAGTACATATGCAATGAGTTAGTATCTAGTAAGCCGTGGTTTAACTAACAGTTCAAATACTGGCTTTTCAGTTTACTGTCTCAGAATTATGTAAAATATTTTTAAAGAGAAAAAAGTTCTAGTAGCAATGTCTGGCAGCATTCATCTGACATAAAGCATTCAGAAGTCTGGAACTAAATTTGTAAAAATAAATAGTAAAAACATAGTTTTAGATTGAATGTGGATTATAGCTATCATTCTAAGAAGACTATTCAGAGTCAACCTATTTAGAGTTATAATCACTTAAAATGGTTGATAAAGTCTTCTTATTTCTAGGTTACTGGGTTTTTTATAATATCATACAAATATTTTTGCACTGGTATATTTTATTCAGTTTGTTTTCTCAAGGATGGATATAATATACCTTTAGGGGTTAAAACTGCACTAGGAAATTGAATTCCAATCCATGAAAACAGATAATTTCATTGGATTTGAAATATTGAAGTATCAAATCTTGATAGTTTTTTTTATGTTTTAAATCAATCTAGCTGTAAAAGTCGTAAATTTGCCCTGATATAGTAAGTCTTTGACTCAAAATATCATAGAGTTTTTGAAAATCATTGCTTATAATATTAGGTTTTTCATTCTTTTGCTTTTGTTACAGATTTCTGTCGGTAGGACCCTGAAATCTCTAATACTGCTCAGAGGATTGATCATAGACTGGGTTGTGGTGAAAGCTTTTCATGAAGATTTTTATGATGAAAACAAAAAAGTATGTTTTTTTTTTTTTTTTAATTATACTTTTTGCCTTGTTGAATGTCATCACTCAATCTAAAGTTTTATGAATCCGAAATTTAATTTTGTTGTTTAATGAATCTTAATATTTACCCACTAACTTTTATGAGCCCTGAGGTAATTTTAAATACCGTCTTAAGTGTATTGTGCTGAAGTATTTCAGGGTGCTGTTCAATTCTTTACATTTATGTTTTCTTAAATTTTGAATTTTTTTTAGCCTTTGGCTGAAAGAGTTATGTTATGTGTAGAAAATATTTTAGGGTATGCAATATTGTATTATATTATATTATGTATATATATTTTTCATCAGTTTAACCAGGTTTTAATAATTGATAAAAACTGGTTAAAGTAATTAATTTTCCTGCTTTGTAAACTTAAGAAAACCAGCCTTGGATCCAGCACGGCTCCAATCGGGGGCATTCTTCCAGACCATCACCTTTACCTTTTGAGAAAAATGTCCAAACGTTGGAGATTTTCAAAAAAAGTATCACTCAAGATCCCCTTTTGGTTCCGCTGGGGGGTATGGAGGTCCTCCCCCCAGAAAATATTTTAAATTTGACCTGTAAAAGTAGGGTTTTAATTCATTTTGAGTACTTTGTTTTGGGTCCAAGGGGGAATCCCTTGAATTCATGCCTGAAGGAAACAGATAACACACCTCTTAACAACATGTAAACATTAATACTTTTGAAATGACATTTATTTATATTTTAACATATAATTTTTGTGTATGTTATGTAGTAATGTTTTTATAAACTGAATATTTTGATCTAATTTTGTTTTACTCATTATTATTTTCAGTTGGATATTTGGTCTCAATCCCGTTACTTGGTGTTTCAAAAGGCAAGTCCGTTAAATAATGTTTTCCGTAACTCCTCTTTCGTTGTTGTTTAGTAACATTTAACACACTAATGACAGTTACTAACATTTTAGATACCTTCTCTTGGGGGAAATGAAGTATTCTTTATTAAATTTTGTTTTAGTTAACAAGTCTTGAGTGCATTAAAGTAAACCATAAATTCTTTCGTTTTCTTAGGTTACTGATCATTGTTATTCTGCCATCTTTCATTTCTCATCACCAAATCTTCCTGAACTTGCAGTTAGTTGGAAGGCTTAACTTTAGTATTTCTTATCTTTAATTCCAGGGGTTCATCTAGAAAAAAAATGGGTCCGTACAAAATTCCAATTCCCTAAAATGGACCAAAGATCAAAAGTGATATTTTCATCTATCATTTTGGGATAGAATTTGCTTAACACACTTACTAACAGTTACTGACATTTTAGATACCTTCTCTTGGGGAAATGAAGTATTTTTTATTAAATTTTGTTTTAATCAACAAGTCTTAAGTCCATTTAAGTAATTAACCAATTAATTCCAGAGGTTCCTAGAAAAAAATGGGTCTGTTTAAGGACCCTTCACACAGGGTTGCCATGGGTCAGGGAATTCCTGGAAAAGTCAGGGAATTTAATTTCACCTAAAAAGTCAGGTTATAGTCTGGGAAATTTGCTCATTTTGGCCCAAAACCTGGAAAATCATACAGAATACCTGGAAATGAACAATTTTTAATGTTTGCGTGTCAATTTTGGCTCTAGTAAGTGAAAATAATAGACCATTTATTGGAAAAGTATGTTCAAAAAAGTAAGAAATATCCGAAAAATGCAGTGAGTTGCTAGTTTTTAGACCGAAAAACCTTCGAAAGGGACCTGGAAAAGTCAGTAAATTTTATTTCAGAAATTGAGTGGAACCCTGTCACAAAATTCCAATTCCCTAAAACAGACTCTTCACCAAAGTCCAAATATCTAAAGTGGTTTGAAAATTGTTTTCATCTATCATTTTGGGATAGAATTTGCTACTTTTGAGCCCATTCCAAAAGTTGTGAATGCTGTAGTTGTACTACAATCCTTTCATTTTCACAAAATTCAATTTGATTTTTCACAAATTGCTTTCACTTTTCACAAAATTCTTAAAACAGGGCCTGGCAAAAAAGAAAAACCCTAGATGAACCCTTGATAATTCACATTAAGTTGCATTAAGAAATAATTGGGGATTTAATTCTACTACTACTTTTAAAATCCTTCTCCAATTTTCCAACTGCCTCAGTGCATTCAACTGAAATAAAAAAAATGTGTGTTTTAGGTAACGGAACATTGTAACTCTGCCATGTTGCACTTCTATTCTCCAAACCTTCCAGATCTTGCTGTAAGATCATACTTGGTGAGTAGTTTGTTAAAACCATTTGTTCATCTAAAGATTTCCGTGGGTCCTGACATTTATCATTTTTCCAGCCTTGAATCTAGAAATAGTTTTTTTTATTTATTTATTTATTTATAATCAGTCAAAACAAACAGAACAAGAAAAATATCCACATCACCTGGGATCGCAACGATCCATGTAGGTGAACAAAACATGCGTAGAATAAATTACAAAACTAAAACGTGAAGAAGTTATAAACTATAAAGTGAGCAATACATAAAAATAATATAGGAACAGCATAAATATAAGTATAAACAGGGGTGGCAGTTTGCCATAAAGTATTTAGTAATTATGGTGGTTATGAATTTTTCTGCAGTAGTTCATTTTTTAGCACCTTTTTCAATGAAAGCTTTTATATTTTGGACAATACAACCTTTATTCTACAATTATTGAATTAAAATATCATTCATTAATTTGTTTTGTATCTTTATATTCAGACACTTTTTAATAATTTTAAATCTGTGAAATTAATGTACACCTGTGTAATGAAATTAAATAACTATTTCCATTGCATGATTGAATGTTAAAGGTAAAAAGTAAATTTAAAAATATTTTTAATAAATTTACTAGTATATATTAATTTCCAGATAAAAAAAAATATAAGTATGAGTGCAAGTTATAGTAAGTAAAATATTTTATTTCAAGGTCAATTTAATGTTACACTAAGATGTTTTGTATTGTTTTCCCATGAAAGAACCACCAGTGGTTAAAATCTTTCTCTTTTTCTATCTTGTCTTATCTCTGTGTTTAATAAATACAGAGTTTGCTATTTTTATTCACCTGAATGTTTATTTTAAGTTTTAAAAAACATTTTATTATAAGAGCATGCTTTTTAAAGAACTTTTTCCAAGTAATTTTATATTCAGACGTATTAGTCAGTATTCCATTAAATTTGGTTATTATTTTGTTGAAAGATGTCGCTATTGAATAATCAGCTACAAACATCTAACAATTGGAATAGATTTTGTATTGTCTCTCTTTGGGGATTATTTCAGTTGACATCAAAATAAATTGCCAAATTAAAACCATGAAACTAAGTTGCCAAAACCAGTTTTCAAAAAGGGGTATTTTACTGCATCAATTCCAAATGTGAGATGGTGTTGCTGGCTCTTTAACGAAGATTTATTAAGTTTGTGTTATTTGCTTTTTTTTAGACTTGGCTTCGTAGTTATAACACACTCTTTACCGCCCCTTGTCGCAAATGTGGGAATCGTCTCCATAACAGCATGCCTCCAACCTGGAGAGATGTTAGGAATCTAGATGTGTATCATGACTCATGCAAGCCCTGATTTTATGGATAAATATGGACTACATGCATTTTAATTTTGTCTATGTTAAGTGTTTGCTAATAGAAAACTTTTGTGTCTCAATTACTTCTTTGGAATTAAAAAATGAGTTCTGGATATGCAATGCAAAGATGACCTAAACATGCAATTTTGCATTAAAAGTGAATGATTCTGATTTTTTTTAGTTGTATGTATATATGTGTAAAAATAAAAATATTTATCCAGTACATTTTTAACACTTGGATTAGTTTTATAATTAAAACAATTCATATACCAACCAATGAATCTGCTGTGACAGTTGTTTTGAAAAATAATCATGTCTAGAAAAAGTGTGTGAAGTTTTTGATATTCGTACATGGGATTCCTCTGCCAATTATTGGTGGAAATCTGGCAAAACTAAAATTCAGCTTTAAAATTTCTTTCAGGTATTCAATTGTTTTTCACTGAAAGCTCTGGCTGTGAGAGTTAATATTTGCATTGGGTAGGTATAATGAATTTTAAGTAAATTCAACAACTATGTTGTTTTCACTCAGGTCTTTATGAAAGTTGAAATGAGGCCCAGGTTTTTTCTGGCAGACTTGCGATTTAAGAACCCATATATGACAGCAGGCAAAGATCTGCATTTTTTGAAAACAATGATTGGAAGTTATTGCTGAATTGGCAAATCTCACTGTGAATAAACTTGGTTTGAAAGTGAAGATACCTGGTCCTTGCCCTTCTTCTTTCAGTTTAATGTAATCAATACCAGGTTACATTTATGTTTCTATTACATTTTTATAAATGGTGCTTTCAATGCAAAATTTTGATTCAAATTTAACATTAATCCTTAATAACATATTTGCCAACTCGTTAAGTTTAACCCTTAACGCTCTCTTTAACCCTTAACGCTCTACGGCGCTCGAGATTGTCATTGAATCCAATTTAATATTGAGGCAGCTAGGACTAAAAGGGTTAAAACTTGAATAGTCTTACTTTGTTTCATTTATTGAATCTTTGCTAAACCTTTTTTGATGGAACAAACTATTAGTTCATCTCACTTCCCATAACTTAAAATTTTACTTTTACTATAAAAAAATTTATAACTATGGAGAAAAAAATGAAAACTGCAACAGAACTTAAATAAATAAACCCAAAATAAAAACCTAATTTTTTAAAAAGCAATTAATTTCTGTAAAAGGTATGAAATAATTTGCATTAACATGAAAGAAATTCCTTGCAAACTACGTAAAAAGGTTGTATGGTCCAGTGTAGCTACGATTAAGAGGGGAAAAAAACAGTTAGTAGGTTTCTCCTTATTCATCAATGGACACATAAAGGAAAAACATACTTACGTTAAACCAGGGGTCGGCAAGTAATTTTACTCGGGGTACAGTGAAAAAAAAGGTGCTTAATTGGTTTTAAATTCTTAATTTTCATAAGCACATATTTTTACATAGACATTATTTGAGTAGTGTATGCATGGGTGCCACTCTTCCGTCCCCAGGACGGAATTCCGTCTTTTTAAAATTTCAATGAACGGAATTCCGTCCCAGGTATATTACGAAACGCAAAATTAGTACTAAATTCCAATATCTACTTTGCACATTTGGTTCAATTCCGTTAACATTCCTGCTAAATATTGCCGTACTTTTGAGAATGCCATACATTCATATATCAACATTTTTTTATTGAAAATATGAATAGTTTTTGATCTAACTAGATCTAACTAAACATTTTAATCTGAGTCTAAAATTGTTTTAGCAATTACTACTTTTTTGGTATCCAAAAGAGCATAGCGGTATTTAGCGGGAACATTATAATGTTCCCGCTAAATAAACTGGATGAAAATGATTAATACGATACTTTAAAGTTCCGTCTTGCAAATTTTGAAAAGTGGCACCCATGAGTGTATGCTATCTTCTTAATTAAATCGTTAAATTTAACAAAACTCTTGTTAATTTTTGTTAAATACATTTTACATCGCTACTTAAAAATCAAATTTACTTATATATTTAAAAAGCATTGATAATGCTATCACTAAAACAAATGGATTTGGTCAGCAAGAGAATGTTGAGGGGATGGACCAGGAATTTAGGATTATTCCTCCTTGGAAGGATTCCCAAAGCTCCTATTTGTTAACTACAAAGAATTGTACTTTAAAGAATGGGTAAGAGAATGTAATTTTTGCAGCATTTCAGTATTCCACCTAAATTATAAGATTCGAAATCATTCAGTTAATTTTTGTCTTAAGTGCTTGTCAGTTATTTTTTAATATCTTTATAAATCGAAAAGATGGTTTGGGGGTTTCCTCCAGGAAATTTGATCCTTGAAAAAAATTATCCTTGATGAAAAATGATGGAAATTTGATCCTTGTGTCTAAAGATACGTATTGATTTTCAAAACAATCCTGGCCGTTTTATGTCTTATTTGTCGGTCGGGCGCTCCGTAAGTTTTGTGGGTATCTTCATAAATATAATGAAACTTATTAAATAAAAGTTTCACTCGCATTTTGTTAAAGCAAAAAAACCATTTCAAAAAACATTCTTAAAACCCCTTGAGACACATCAAGTAATCTGTATAAAAAGAATGCCGTGACCAGGATTATTGCGGCCACAACGCAATGTACTAACCACTATACGATAGTGTTCGGCACTAGTTAACTAGAACTAGTTGCAACTAGTAGTTAACTACCGATCAACTAGTAGTTAACTAGTAGTTTAACTACTTTTGGTTAAAACTAGTTCAACTATTAGTTGAACTACTTTTTTTAATAACTACTAGTTAAAACTACTTTCAAATTTTCAACTACTTTTTCTCTTGATTTTTGTTTAAAATTTAAAAAAAAAATTAAAATGTTTATCAAAATATACAAAAAATTGTACTGCCATCTATAACTGCAATGTCATATAGGCCTTTTTTTGCGCGAAGCATACACTTTTTTGTGATATAGATTAGAGAGATGTAGTATTAGAATTTGGGCAAAAAATAGGTTATGAAATTAAATAGACTAGTTAACTAGTAGTTAACTACTTTGGGAAACAGTTAACTACTAGTTGCAACTAGTCCCAGGAAAAAATAGTTAACTACTAGTTGCAACTAGATTTATCCAGACTAGTTAGTAGTTGGTAGTTAACTATTTTTTGACCACTAGTTGCCGAACACTACTATACGATCACGGCGATACCAACTTGGGATATCTTTAGCTACAAATGTAAGAAAAAATAACCCTTCTCGCTTTGGGGGAAAAGGGAACTAGAGCATGAACCCAAATGCTTATAACGGACCCGACAGATGGCGACCCCACCGAATGGCGGCGTTGAACGCCCTAGCAAGGCACGAGTGGCAAACCTAAATCACTACCCACAGCAGAAAAAGCAGTGGCGAGTGCATGGTATCGGGTATCTAAATAGAAGTGAGATAACCATCTTTATGGCTTTTTTTAGTGCACTCGCCACTGTTTTTCCTGCTGTGGGTACTGATTTTAGGTTTGCCACTCGTGCCTAGCTAGGATAGACTAGGCTCTCTAGGATAGACAAACTTTAGTAACACAGCCTTTTAAGTAAGAAGTTTGGGGGAAAATACCCCTGTAGTGGTCTATTTTGCCCCTGCAGTTATGAAAGTTTGCCCCCAAAGTGTAAAAGGTAAATTTCTGAGGACTCAGACTTCGTAATGAGCGAGGTTAGAAAAAACTGCCCAAAAATTAGTGAAACCATAGTCCCAATTACACATAACTTGGGGGCCAATCCCTTTCACCCCCAATTTATGACACTTTCTGTTGGGGGTCAGGGAATGTTGAGATCTGAGAGAGTGTTCTCAGTCCAAATTCGAGGAAAGGGTGCCCCTCCTTTTTTTTTTCGTTTATAAATTTTTTCGCTCCTCTTCACTCCTTTTGGGATTCCCTCATAAAAAGTCTCTTTTAATGAAGAAAATCCGAACCCTTTTCTTAACTTTTTTGTTGTCCTAAAACCGCTTTTTTGCATCAAGTTTTCGAAATTTTTCCCTCGAGAAACCCCCAGACCCTCTTTTAACTGGTATGGCTTTCCCTAGTTATAGGAGGGTCCCTGCATCCCTCTCTCGATGCCCCCTCAACGTCAATCTAAAAGAGTAGCTAGAGCATTAACGAAAAACTCATGGACTTTTGCCCCCGCAGTGAAAATTCCTTACAAAATGGCCTGAGCACAGCTCAGCTCATACCAAATATGTAAAGTTTACGTAACTGCAACTAGAAGTAAACGAAATTTGGCCGTACATGACGAAATTTGGACGAATCTTGAACGTTTGTGCTGCTTGGGAACTACTAGCACTTGACCAGATAGACATTCAATTTTTTTCTACCTTTCATTCTATTTAAAATTCTTCCTATTTTAAAGAATATAGTTTAAGTAAAGAATGTGAAGCAGTTTTTAAACTTTAAAAGTCGCCTCTATAAAGGGTTCAAAGCAAGGATTAACTTGGATTCTACTCGAAACAATATGGAAGCCTGCAATTTTTAAGAGGTTCTGACGAATGCATAAAAAAAAACCCCTTCAGATAAATCACAAGGCCATAAATATCTGAAATGAGAGTTATTAAAACCACACAGAAAAGGCGATTCAATCATGGAGGATTCAATTGGGTTTGTACCACTACTACATTCTTGCAATTCTGCCACCTGCGCTTGACCAATCACGACGATATCCGCAGATGTATGAAGTGCGAAAAGGGGTGAAAAAATCCAGGTGATTCTTCTCGGCAGATGGTCCGATTCCGGAACAATTAAAACTATTTATCGTCGATTGCGCATGCGCGGTTTTGTTTAAATTTTAATAAGCTTTAGTTGGAAGTTGTCGAACGTGAGTGAAGTAACGTTTTTTTTAGAAGAAATCAAGCATGACGACGTTTATTTATTATTAATTTGAAGCAGCGCTGATCATCGTTTTCTCAGGTAATGCTTTTCAAGCTTGTTTAAGATCATATTTCATTGTTTTAGTATTCATTGTATCGTTTATTTCATTGTATCTGATTGGTTAATTCCACGTGAAAGTTGATGACATTGTCTTAATGAAATTTTAGCAAAATTCGTTTTTTTTGTCATTCTAATTGATAGAGAATGGATTAAATTGATTTAAAATAACGAAATGAAAGATATATATTTTGAGTACATATAGATCGTTTTGGCACAAGTTCGATAAGAGTCCTCCAGCCTCCATATTTACCCATAAGCTCAAATTAATGATGGAACAACACTTACGATTCTTTGAGTTAAGCATATTGCTGTGGGAGCTGGGGATAAACATGGCGACTGTAGGACTCTTATCGAAGCTGTGTCGTTATATTATTTGAATTCCAGTTTCATTATTGACTTGATGTAGAACCCGATTGGGTTCCCATAAACTTGGGTTATTTTATTTTCTCAAAAAATGTGTTGGCATATATAATCTCAAAACTATGATGGTCATAGTCTCAATTTAACATTTAGCAGGTTTTTGAAACTGTATTTAAAAAGCACATGACAATTTTGACAAGGTATTTTTAAACCAAGTGATGGTTATTGGTCCTTTTTATTTTATTTTTGGATTAATGTAACAATATGCTTTGGGAATTATCATTGGTTGGTCAAGTCCATGGACAGATTTTAGCTGTGTACAGTGATGTAAAATACCTAGGTATTTATTTTTGCAGGTATAGCCCCAGGGTATATACCCAGGTATTTACCCAAAATGGGTATTTTAATGAGTTTTTATGGTATTTGACTGAATTTTCTTAATAAAAGTTTTTATTATTATTTTATGTCCCTTAAATAAAAATATTGTGTAACTAATACACATGAAACTATTGCTAAAAAGTTGTAATAAATTTAATTAAAATCAATATTATAAAAAAGACCTAAAGGTTAACTGGAAAAAAGGTTTAAGAAAGCCCATCTTTGTAAATAAAATCTAAGCTTTCCCAGTATCTACATTTTTTGAAGAGAAATTATTTAGGGGGGGAAATTATATCAGGGGGTTCTCACTCAACTTTGGAAATAAAAAGAAAAACTTTGGAAATGAAAGGGAAAAATCCAGGTTAATTTTGTAGGTTTGTTGGTAAAAAAACCTCCCCACCTATCCTCAGCAGCTTTGGAATATTTCTTGCTTTCCAAACATATTTTTCATTTTCTGAAGCAAAAACAAGAGGCTGAGTTTAAAATTTGTCACTCTCCAGGTGTATAGTACAAATTTTCCAGGTTTTATCATAAATAAGCAATTTTCCTTTACTTTTTTAGTCAAATTAAAATTCCCTGACCAATGGGAACTCTGTTTTATTACACTGTTAGAAGATTTAAAACAAAATTGATTAGGGAATAGAAATTACTAGGACACAATAACTAAATATTCATATATGTAAAATGGTGGTATGATGCTGTTATAATATTAATATTAATTTATTGCATAGGAAATTGCATTTAAAATTAATATAAAAAAAACTTTTTTTTGGGGGGGGTAGGTGTAAATAAGAATTGGGTAAATACCCATTTATATTATCCTGTCCACTGGATATTTACCTGACTAACATCACTGTGTGGCTGTGTACCATGGGTGGTCCATACAGCCTAAACTATATTTTTTCCCTATTAAAGGGACCCTCTTGAGGATGACTAGGTTTCAGTTTCATTTTAAAAACATTAATGATGTAATGTTCTTGAACTGATACACAAAGATGTACTTTTTTTTTTTTACCAATGACCGATATTTGAGGATAACATCAGGAAAAAGTGAGCTATTAGCTATTATATGCTTTTCCTTTAAATCTTTTGTTGTTTTTTAAATTTATATATCAAGGGTCTAACTTAGTCCAAAGATTTAAGATATTAAGATGAGTATTATAAGTTTTTTTTTCCAATATTCCCATTTTTCAGAATCCGCTATTCTTTTCTTGTCTACTAGGTTTTTTTTTTTTTGTAAAATAAAGACCTGCAGCCGTTCAATTTTGTCCAAGTTACTTTTAAAACATTTATGTAAGGATTTGATACCTACGAAAAGTTTATTTTGTTTAAAAGATGACATCTGAAACTCCTTGTTACCCTCTATGGAATGTTTCGAAATCATCAAAGAAGTACGAGGGTTGTTTTTTTTTCAACTTCCGTTTTGCTCCTGAAAAAAAAGTAGTAGGAATTTCGAAATAATTTTGGTACTGGTAGTTAGGTACATCCACAGGATCAATTTGCATCTTTACTGCATAAAAATCGGACATTTTTTCTGCTAGTTATCGAATTTACAAGCGCGCTCCTCGAACTTATTTCCCGCCAACCCAGCATAGAGAATTTCGCTTTCCCCTCCTGCAATTTTCACCTGCTCACCCATTGTTTAATGTTAAATGCTGGGCCAACGGAGCGGTCGCGCGAAGAAGAAAGCGAAATTCTCTATGGGTTGGCGGGAAAAAAGTTCGAGGAGCGCGTTTTTAAATTCGATAACTAACAGAAAAAATGTCCGATTTTTATGCAGTAAAGATGCAAATTGATCCTGAAGGATGTACCTAACTACCAGTTCCAAAATTATTTCGAAATTCCTACTACTTTTTTTTCAGGAACAAAACGGATTGTCAATAGGGTTAGTGAATTACCCTTCGAAATTTTTGATGACTAGTAGCTATTTTAAAGAAACCTTGGTAGCATAACAGGGAATGGTCCTTCCTGGCTGTACCCAAAGCCTAGAAGTCCAAAAATAGTTCGAATATTAGTTGAACATTAATAAGGAGTCAAATATCTAAACTTTTCTGGTAGATGCACCCTAGATTCGCTTCATGGCATAAATCTCAATGTTATCCCCAAAATTTTACTATGACGTGTGAAAAAGTTCGAATCCTATCTTTTTTTTTCTTATTAAAAGCTACACTTATTACGTGATAGTTAGAATGGTGTCTAGAAATATCTGAACATTCTCAGACATGTAAATAAAAAAATTATGATTTTCGCAGGCCATAATATTTATTTAAAAAATAGTTTCATAAAGAAACCTGTAAATTAATTTACTATTATGTTTCAAGCAAAGAAAAATAGATACCAAAAATGGTAAACTTCAATATTGACCTATGGTTTTTAAAAAAAAAAAAAAAAAACAGAATTTTATGGTAGATTGATAAGATTTTAGATGCATATTTGTATGTAGAAAATTTTTCTTGTCTATATATAACTGTCTCAAGAATAAAGTACCAGTTAAAAAAAAATCAGCACTCAATTATTGAAGTATAATATAATCAAAGCCATGCTCTCCTTCTGGGAGATATCTACCTTATGGTAGAGTATATATTTTCTTCAAAGACAAGTGGATGTCAGTTTTACCATAATTTTTTCCTGGTCTTTTTTCAAAATTTAACATCATATATGTCACTAAGCATTGTGTTATTACTCATGCTTGGTGTACATGTGTTTTTTTTCTAAATCTTTTTTCTTTTGGGGGGGGGTTCTGTTGGACCAAAAACAAATCCACTTCTCTTTGAAGGTGTGCACACCATAAAGAAGTTTAATCTCAGTAGTAAATGAGATAATTTTGTTATGTTTAAACCAACTGTCTCAAAGAGGCAGTTTGCAATTTTATTGCAACACATCATGTTGAAAAAGAAATAAACTCCTTTTATGGGAGATTTATACTGTATTTTAAAATTTAAAGTAACTATCATAAATAGACAGTGTGTAATTTTATTGCAATAAAACATGCTAAAAAAATTACTCCTTTAAGGAGATATTTACTTTATTGTATATTTGAAAATCAACTATTATTTATAGGCAGTCTGCAATTTTATTGCAACAAATCATTTCATAAAAATACGCCTTTTAAGAAGTATCCACTGTATTGTAAATTTTTAAATCATCTGTCATTAACAGTCAGTCTGCAATTTTATTGTAAAAAATCATGTTTTAAAAATACTCTTTTTAGGATATATGTATTTACTGTAATGTATATTTGTAAATCAACTGTCGTTAGTGGGCAGTCTGCAATTTTATTGCAACAAATCATGTTATAAAAAATACTCCTGTTAGGAGATATCTAATGTACTGTGAATTTTTAAATCAACTCTCATTCAACAGCAGTCTGCAATTTTATTCCTAAAATCATGTTAAAAAAAGAAGTAAACACCTTTGGGGAGAAAACTGTAATTTATAATTTTAAATCAACTGTCATTAATAAGCAGTCTCCAATTTTATTACAACATACCTAAAATAAAAATATTATACCTGAAAACTTGCATGGCATCAAATTATTGAAATATTATGTAATCAAAGCCATATTCTCCTTCAACCTCATGATAGGATATATTGTTACTATTTAAGATTATAATTGTAAATTTGTATGGCATGAAATTATTGAAATATTATGTAATCAGAGCCATACTCTCCTTCCAGGAGACATCTACCTCATGGTAGAGTATATTATTTCTTCAAAGACAAGTGGATGCAAGTTTTACCATATTTTTCCTGGTTCTTTTTCGAAATTTAAAATTATATGTCACTAAGCATGATATTATTAATCATGATTTGTGTACATGGGTTTTTTTTTAATAATTTTGGGGATTTCTCATTTGAATCAAAAACAAATACACTTCTCTTTGAAGATGTGCACACAACAATGAAGTTTCATCTCATTAGAAAATGAGATAATTTTGTTCTATTCAAATCAACACTCTCAAAAATGCAGTTTTCAATTATATTGCAACAAATCTTGCTATCAAAGAAATAATCTCCTTTTAAGAAAAACTGCTGTATTTTAAAATTTAAATCATTAATAAGCAGTCTGCAATTTTATTGCAAAAAATTTAAGATTATAATTGTAAATTTGTATGGCATTAAATTATTGAAATATTATGTAATCAAATCCATACTCTCCTTCTAGGAGACATCTACATATATATTTTTTTCAAAGACAAAGTGGAAGCAGGTTTTACGATACTTTTTCTGGTCCTTTTTCAAAATTTAAATTATGTCACTAAGCATAATATTATTAATCATGCTTTGTGTTCATGGGTTTTTTTTTAATTTAGGGGGTTTTCAGTTGGACTAAAAACAAATCCACTTCTCTTTGAAGGTGTGCACACACCATAATGAAGTTAAATCTCATTAGTAAATGAGATTTTTTTATATTTAAGTCAACTGTCTCAAAGAGGCAGTTTGCAATTTTATTGCAACAAATTAAGTTTTATAAGAAATGTACTCCTTTTTGGAGAACACTACTCTATTTTAAAATTTAAATCAACTGTCATTAATAAGCAGACTGCAATTGTATTGCAATAAATCTAAGATTAAAATATTATAATTGTAAATTTGTATGGCATTAAATTATTGAAATATTATGCAATCAAAGCCATACTCTCCTTCCAGGAGACATCTACCTGATGGTAGAGTATATTGTTTTTTCAAAGACAAGTGGGTGCAAGTTTTACCATATTTTTCCTGGTCCTTTTCAAAATTTAAATTATGTCACTAAGCATGATTATTAATCATGCTTTGTGTTCATGGGTTTTTTAATTTTTTTTTTTTTTGGGGGGGGGGGGGGTTGGTTGGATCAAAAACAAATCCACTTCTCTTTGAAGGTGTGCACACCATAATGAAGTTTAATCTCATGAGTAAATGAGATAATTTTTTTATATTTAAATCAACTATGTCAAAGAGGCAGTTTGCAATT
Source organism: Tetragnatha montana (assembly GCA_963680715.1). Lineage (NCBI taxonomy): Eukaryota > Metazoa > Arthropoda > Arachnida > Araneae > Tetragnathidae > Tetragnatha > Tetragnatha montana. The sequence continues at coordinate 48,435,802 of OY796685.1, forward strand.
TATTGCAACACATTAAGTTTTATAAGAAATGTACTTCTTTTTGGAGAAGTCTACTCTATTTTAAAATTTAAATCAACTCTAATTAATAAGCAGTCTGCCATTGTATTGCAACAAACCTAAGATTAAAATCAAATAATTGTAAATTTGTATGGCATCAAACTATTGAAATATTATGTAATCAAAGCCATACTCTCCTTCTAGGAGACATCTACCTGATGGAAGAATATATTGATTTTTAAAGACAAGTGTATGCAAGTTTTACCATATTTTTTCTGGTCCTTATTCAAAATTTAAAATTATACGTCTCAAAGCATGATTTTATTAATCATGCTTTGTGTTCATGGGTTTTTTAATAATTTTGGGGGTGTTTCAGTTGGACCAAAAACATATCCACTTGTCTTTGAAGGTGTGCACACCATAATGAAGTTTAATCTCATTAGTAAAGGAGATTATTTAGGTATATTTATATCAACTGTCTCAAAGAGGCAGTTTGCAATTTTATTGCAACAAATTATGTTGTAAAATAAATAATCTCAATTTAGGAGAAAACTACACTATTTTAAAATTTAAATCAACTGTCATAAATAAGAAGAATGCAATTTTTTTTGCAACAAATTTAAGATTAAAATTTTATACTTGTAAATATTTATGGCATAAAGTTATTAAAATATTATTTAATCAGAGCCATACTCTCCTTCCAGGAGACATCTATCTGATGGTAGAATATATTGTTTCTTCAAAGACAAGTGGATGCAAGTTTAACCATATTTTTTCTGGTCCTTTTTCAAAATTTAAAATTATATGTCTCAAAGCATGATGTTATTAATCATGTTTTGTGTACATGGGTTTTTTAATAATTTTGGGGGGTGTTTTAGTTGGACCAAAAACAAATCCACTTCTCTTTGAAGGTGTGCACACCATAATGAAGTTTAATCTCATTAGTAAAGGAGATTATTTAGGTTTATTTATATCAACTGTCTCAAAGAGGCAGTTTGCAATTTTATTGCACCAAATTAAGTTTTATAAGAAATGTACTCCTTTGTGGAGAACATACTCTATTTTTAAATTTAAATAAACTGTCATTATAAGCCGACTGCAATTGTATTGCATCAAACCTTAGATTAAAATATTATAACTGTAAATTTGTATGGCATCAAACTATTGAATTATTTTGTAAACAAAGCCATACTCTCCTTTTAGGAGACCTCTACCTTATGGTAGAATATATTGTTTTTTCAAAGACAAGTGGATGCAAGTTGTATCATATTTTTTACTAGTCCTTTTTCAAAATTTAAATTATGTCACTAAGCATGATATTAATCATGCTTTGTGTTCATGGGTTTTTTAATAATTTTGGGGGTGTTTCAGTTGGACTAAAAACAAATCCACTTCTCTTTGAATGTGTGCACACCATATTGAAGATTAATCTCATTAGTAAATGAGATAATTTTGTTCTATTTAAGTCAACTGTCTCAAAGAGGCAGTGTGCAATTTTATTGCAACAAATTATTGTAAAAGAGATAAATTCCTTTTTGGAGAACACTACTCTATTTTAAAATTTAAATCAACTGTCGTTTATAAGCAGACTGCAATTGTATTGCAACGAACCTAAGATTAAAGTATTATAATTGTAAATTTGTATGGCATCAAACTATTGAAATATCATGTAATCAAAGCCATACTCTCCTTCTAGGAGACCTCTATCTCATGGTAGAATATATTGTTTTTTCAAAGACAAGTGGATGAAAGTTTTATCATATTTTTTACTGGTCCTTTTTCAAAATTTAAAATTATATGTCTCAAAGCATGATGTTATTAATCATGCTTTGTGTACATGGTTTTTTTTAATAATTTTGGGGGTGTTTCAGTTGGACCAAAAACAGATCCACTTCTCTTTGAATGTGTGCACACAATAATGAAGTTTAATCTCATTAGTAAAGGAGAATATTTTGGTATATTTATATCAACTGTCTCAAAGAGGTAGTTTTCAATTATATAGCAAAAAATCTTGCTATAAAAGAAATAATCTCCTTCTAGGAAAAACTGTTGTATTTTAAAATTTAAATCATTAATAAGCAGTCTGCAATTTTATTGCAAAAAATTTAAGATTAAAAGATTATAATTGTAAATTTGTATGGCATTAAATTATATTGATATATTATGTAATGAAAGCCATTTTCTCCTTCCAGGAGATATCTACCTAATGGTAGAATATATTGATTTTTCAAAGACAAGTGGATGCAAGTTTTACCATATTTTTTCGGGTCCTTTTTCAAAATTTAAATTATGTCACTAAGCATGATATTATTAATCATGCTTTGTGTTCATGGGGTTTTTTAATAATTTTTGGGGTGCTTCAGTTGGACTAAAAACAAATCCACTTCTCTTTGAAGGTGTGCACACCATATTGAAGTTAAATCTCATTAGTAAATGAGATAATTTTGTTATATTTAAATCAACTGTCATTAATAAGCACACTGCAATTTTAATGCAACAAACCTAAGATTAAATATTATAATTGTAAATTTATATGACATAAAATTATTACAATATTATGTAATCAAAGCCATACTCTCCTACTCTCCTTCTAAGAGGTATCTTCCTAATGGTAGAATGTATTCCTTTTTCAAAGACATGTGGATGCAAGTTTTAACATTTTTTTCTGGTCCTTTTTCAAAATTTAAAATTATATGTCTCAAAGCATGATGTTATTAATCATGCTTTGTGTACATGGGTTTTTTAATAATTTTGGGGGGTGTTTCAGTTGGACCAAAAACAGATCCACTTCTCTTTGAAGGTGTGCACACCATATTGAAGTTTAATCTCATTAGTAAATGAGATAATTTTGTTATATTTAAATCAACAGTCTCAAAGAGGCAGGTTGCAATTTTATTGCAACAAATCTAAGATTAAAATTTTGTAATTTTAAAATTGTGTGGCATAAAGTTATTGAAATATTATTTAATCAAAGCCATACTCTCCTTCCAGGAGACATCTACCTGATGGTAGAATATATTGTTTCTTCAAAGACAAGTGGATGCAAGTTTTACCATATTTTTTCTGGTCCTTTTTCAAAATTTAAAATTATATGTCTCAAAGCATGATGTTATTAGTCATGCTTTGTGTTCATGGGTTTTTTAATAATTTTTGGGGGGTTTTCAGTTGGGCCAAAAACAGATCCACTTCTCTTTGAAGGTGTGCACACCATAATAAAGTCTAATCTCATTAGTAAATGAGATAATTTTGTTCTTTTTAAATCAACAGTATCAATTAGGCAGTTTGCAATTTTATTGCAACTAATTATGTAGTAAGAAAATCTCCTTACTACTGGTTGTTAAAATTTGAAATCAACTGTAATTAATATGCAGTCTGCAGTATTATTGCAACAATCCTAAAATTTAAATATCATAAATGTAAATTTATATGCCATAAAATAATTACAATATTATGTAATCAAAGCCATACTCTCCTTCTAGGAGGCATCTACCTAATGGTAGAATATATTCCTTTTTCAAAGACAAGTGGACGCAAGTTTTAACATTTTTTTCTGGTCCTTATTCAAAATCTAAAATTATGTCTCAAAGCATGATATTATTAATCATGCTTTGTGTACATGGGTTTTTTATAATTTTGGGGGGTGTTTCAGTTGGACCAAAAACAGATCCACTTCTCTTTGAAGGTGTGCACACCATAATGAAGTCTAATCTCATTAGTAAATGAGATAATTTTGTTCTATTTAAATCAACAGTATCAATGAGGCAGTTTGCAATTTTATTGCAACAAATTATGTAGTAAGAAAATCTCCTTACTACTGGTTGTTAAAATTTGAAATCAACTGTAATTAATAAGCAGTCTGCAGTATTATTGCAACAATCCTAAAATTTAAATATTATAATTGTAAATTTATATGACATAAAATTATTACAATATTATGTAATCAATGCCATACTCTCCTTCTAGGAGGTATCTACCTAATGGTTAGAATATATTCTTTTTTTCAAAGACAAGTGGATGCAAGTTTTAACATTTTTTTCTGGTCCTTATTCAAAATTTAAAATTATATGTCTCAAAGCATGATATTATTAATCATTCTTTGTGTACATGGGTTTTTTAATAATTTTTTTTTTTTTTGGGGGGGGGTTCAGTTGGACCAAAAACAGATCCACTTCTGTTTGAAGGTGTGCACACCATAATGAAGTTTAATCTCATTAGTAAAGGAGATTATTTTGGTATATTTATATCAACACTGTCTCAAAGAAGCAGTGTGCAATTTTATTGCAACAAATTATGTTATAAAAGAAATTAACTCCTTTTAGGAGAAAACTCCTGTATTTTAAAATTTAAATCCACTGTCACTAATAAGCGTTCTGGAAATTTAATTGCAACAAATTATGTTATTTGAAATCATCTCCTTTTAGGAGAAAACTGCTGTATTTTAAAATTTAAACCCATTGTCATTAGTAAGCAGTCTCCAATTTTATTGTAACAAACCTAAGATTTAAATGTTGTATTTGTAATTTTGTATGGCATCTAAGTATTGAAATATCATTTAATCAAAGCCATACTCTCCATCTAGTAGGAGATATCTACCTCATTGTAGAATACATTGTTCAAAAGCCAAGTGGATGAATGTATATAATACTCTACCCTGGTTCTTTTTCCATGATTTCAAATTGTTTTATGTTAGAAAGGTAAACCTAACCTAACCTAAAACAATTCCAATTTACTTTGTATGTATTTTTATACTATAAACAATCGAGTAAAACAATATGGATTTATCTTTTATGGTCCTATTCTTTGACACATATTGACCATGCTTTGTGGAAAAAAACCTCGAAAAGCCAAGATAGAAAAAGAATTCTTCTTCCATACTGTGTTTATTGACAATAAAACAAAAGAAAAATATTAAAGGCCAAAAACTTTCTGATGTTATTTTCTATGTGCGTTCTTCCAAGTGTTAATATTGGAGTACAAAAGGCCATGCATTTCTCTTTGCAAGTTATTTTACACGTCGTTAGAATATAACAGTACAACTTATGATTCAACCTCCTTCAATAGTCTACAAATTTGTTGAAGAAAATTTTATTACTTTAATATAAATTCTCTCTGTAAATGCTGTGTGCTTTCCTTTGTCAATGAAATATGTTGACATAAAGCATGTTATCAATCTTGTAGATATTTGCTTTAATATAGCATTTCCTTCATTTGCAATCATGAATTTATTCAAAATTTTTGGGCTCTTTAAATGTGTCCTAAGACGTTCTCTATGCGGGTGCTGCGCACCTAATGAATTCACATCTCATGAGTTAATGAGAGTGTTTATTGCATGTTTATACATACATCTATGTCAAAATAACAGGTTGAAATTTTATGGCAGAAAGTTTTATGTTGTGTATAGTAAACCTCATTAATTGAATCTCATCAGTAAATGAGATATTTTTTTTATGTTTGAATCATCTGTCTCAAAGAGACTGTTTGCAATTTTAATGCAACAGACCTAAGATAACTATCTTATAATTGTAAATTTGTATGGAATTAAAAAATTATGTAATCAAAGCCATATACCCTCCTTCTAGGAGATATCTACCTCATGGTAGACTACATTGTTCCTTCAAAGACAAGTGGATGAATGTTTTACAATACTCTTTCCTCTGGTCCCTTTTTCAAAATTTAAAATAATTTTATGTCACCCAAAGAATGTCATAATATGTTACTATACTCATGCTTTGTATATGCATGTGTTTATTCAAAATTTTAGAGATTTTTTTGTCAGTTGGACCAAAAACAAATCCACTTCTCTTCACTGGTGTGCACACCATATGAAATAAAATCTCATTATGATGAGTACTATTTACTCATTTACTATAGTAAATGAGATATTTATTGTTACATTTAAATCAACTGTCTCAATGAGACATTTTTTGACCTCAATCATTTAAATACTTTTGTTTTTAATGCATCTTTTCTTTTTGGAGTATTTAAGTTCTTTGGTTGAAAACTTTACATTATTTTTTAATGCGTAGTTGATTAAGGTAAAATAATTTTTAAACTGGTTGAATCCAGTTTTTTAAAATGGGGACAAATATAAAATTTTCTTTCTTTCTTTAATTTATAATCAATCTACCATTAGACTTCCCATGATATACTAACAGCCATATTCACCGCTATCAGAGTCGGTGTTAACCAGTAGCTAAAGAAAGAAAAATTAGCTTTTCGCTTACTCTGATTGGTCAGCGTTCCTTTTTGACCAAGGATTTAACACAGATGCTGAAGGCTATGAATGTGGCTGTTAATATTGCAATAAACAGTAATACTGGTTTTATACCATTAAATATCTATCTTTCTTTGTTTTAAATTTAAAAGACGTATTTTAAAGAACGTTATATGGTTTGAAATTTAGTAGGGAAAATAATGCTGGTCTGCAAAAATCATTTGTATTTTTCAGGAAAAAAAATTGAGTATGCTTTTATTATGCAAAACCTCCCAAAATTCACTTTGAGTACTTTGTTGACATGCTAATTAGGTTACGAAAAGAATTTTAACCTTGATAATAAGATTTAATATCGATAATATTGCGAAATCATCAAGTTATTTATCAAATCTGATTGCTCAGGATAATTAAAAGAGCTCTTAAATAGCAATACTTTGGTATTACTTGTACTCACTTCTAAGAAATAGTATTTTTTAGTTCAAATGCAAATATATATTGGATAAATATATAAAATATCTGATTTTTACAACCCTGGAAATGAGTATATACAATTTGTTGCCCTATTTCTGAACCAAAATGTACAAAAGTCTAACAATAACTTAATCTAACTTTTAGTGAGATGAATACCGCTGTGACGTAATTTGTTTTTAAACATTTTGTTGGGAATATCAAGGAGTTTCAACTGTTTTCTTCGAAATCAAAGCAAACGTAGAGGAAAACAAACGCAATATCCTTTTCCGCAATTATTTCTCTGTAGTTAATAAGTTAAGTTTTAAGTAATGATTTTTCGCTGTAGTACCTCGATAAAAATTTTCAAAATTATCTGCACCCCGAGTAAAAATACTTGCCCACCCCTGTGATAGCCTATACCAAAGATGCGAGTCGGGTAAATATCCCAGTGGGTAGATTAAATATAAATATAGGCATTTAACCCTCCTAAAAATGGGTTTAAAAAATAATAGCTTCGTCGACTACATTTGAGGCGTATAATAATTACTTTACATTACTAACTAGTAGCGTTACTTTTAAGTAACTTAAAATTAATTTCTTCGCTTGAATTTTTTTGGAAACATCTGTTGATCAACTGAGGTATAGTTACAGTAGAACAAAATCTAAATACTTCATTAACCATTTATAACACTGGATATGACACCAGTTTTTTTAGGGAGTATTATTAGCCAAATACATGCAATATTGCTCATTTATATCATAAAAAACTTAACTCATACAACTATAGCCCATGCCCCAGTTTTGTGGTCAGCCTAACGTGGGACCCCCAGTATTTAATACCCAAGTGTGGCGTATATGTGGCAAGTGTGAAAACACCTACACCAAGATTTTTGGTTTTCAGTTTATAGACCCAGTAAAGAGGATACATTTGTGCAAAAAAGGTTTATCATTATACTTTACTTTTCTTATATTTTAAACTCTAAAAATATTTTATAACATTTTTTTACATAGATTTGGGTCTCAAAACTTTTTTTCACGTTATTACTTAATAATTTAACGTTGTTATAAAAAATTATGAAGTCATAAGAAAACTTTTAGCAAGAAGATACGCAAATTTAATAAAAATTCACTAAAATAGACATTTTTGGGTAAATGCTTAGGTAATACTCTGTGCTTACCTGCAAAAAGATTAAGTATTTTACATCACAAATATAGGGTCATCCAGAAAGTTTCTGTGGCTTTCTGTGTTTTTTAGTGTAATGAGGTACTGCATTTCAAAACCGTGAGTAAATTTAATGAGTCTCCTGGCAAATAGATTCAGGGTTCCAACCAACGGGCCCTTAAAAATAATCCTATATAGACCCTTATTTTACTTTAGGGAGCCTTAAATGGCCAATGGTAATTTAATATTTTGTTAAAGCCCTAAATAGGCCCTACTTTTAATCCAAACTGGTTAATTTATTTTATTTGTCTTATGCATCAAACCAAAGTTTGTTTTCAGATGGTATATTGCTAATTAATGTTAAGCATGTTGAGTGGGTACTTCTTACGGCAATTCAGTGGTCAAGGATGTTAAATCCAGTACCAGCCCATTTTTTAAAAAAGTTTTAATGACTTTGAAGTATCGAAAATGTGTGATTCAAAAGTTTTAGTGAATGAAGGAGAGATATTCTTAATATTAATTTAAGTTAGTTAATATTAATTAATTTCTTTCGGCTGCCTGAACGGGACTTTCCCCTTGGCAGCTAATACGTATTTTTTGTATTAGTTTGTGTATTTTTCTATCAATGTGTTTATAAAGATTATTATTATACTTAATGTATCTCTTTGCAAACCGTGAATAGTGCAATTTTGTGAACTACATCATGGTAAATTTTATGTGCAGTCAAATCAATATTTCTAGTTGACTTTTAAGAATAATGTATCTTTTGCAAGTGTTTTCAAATTCATAGCCAAATATTATGCAAGAAGAATTATGAAGTTTTATTACTGAATATTCTGCATAATGGCAGACGTACTGGCGTAGAGCATTTGACTGCGAAGCCGTACGTCTGGGGTTCGAATCCCCGTCTGGCACAGATGTTAGTTTCTGTCCTTGTGTGATGAGTGAATATGCCCCCCCCCCTGTAAAAAGGGGTTGTGCAAGCGAGTGTGTGTGAGTGGCGCGGGTAACTACCTCACCTCCGATGTCCGAAAAAATGTCCGATTTTTATGCAGTAAAGATGCAAATTGATCCTGAAGGATGTACCTAACTACCAGTACCAAAATTATTTCGAAATTCCTTCTACTTTTTTTTTCAAGAACAAAACGGAAGTTGAAAAAAAACCAACCCTCGTATATTTGATTCAAAATTTAATTCAAAACTGTCATTCAAGGATTGTCCAATAGGGTTAGTGCAATAACCCTTATAAATTTTTGATGACTAGTAGCTATTTTAAAGAAACTTTGGTAGCATAACAGGGAATGGTCCTTCCTGGCTGTAACCAAAGCCTAGAAGTCCAAAAATAGTTTGAATATTAGTTGAACATTAATGAGGAGTCAAATATCTAAACTTTTCTGGTAGATGCACCCTAGATTCGCTTCATGGCATGAATCTCAATGTTATCCCCAAAATTTTACTATGACGTGTGAAAAAGTTCGAATCCTATCTTTTTTTTTTCTTATTAAAAGCTACACGTATTATGTGATAGTTAGAAAGGTGTCTAAAAATATCTGAACATTCTCAGACATGTAAATAAAAAAAAGATGATTTTCGCAGACCATAATATTTATGTAAAAAATAGTTTCATAAAGAAACCTGTAAATTAATTTACTATTATGTTTCAAGCAAAGAAAAATAGATACCAAAAATAGTAAACTTCAATATTGACATATTGTTTTTAAAAAAAAAAATTATGGTAGATTGATAAGTTTATAAATGCGTATATGTATAGAATTTTTCTTGTGTATATTTAACTGCCTCAAGAATAAAGTACCAGTTAAAAAAAAATTATTAAAAAAAAAAATAGCACTCAATTATTGAAATATAATATAATCAATGCCATGCTCTCCTTCTAGGAGATATACCTTATAGTAGAATATATTGTTTATTCAAAGACAAGTGGATGTAAGTTTTACCATAATTTTTTTTCTGGTCCTTTTTCAAAATTTAAAATCATATGTCACTAAGCATTGTGTTATTACTCATGCTTAGTGTACATGTTGGGTTTTTATTCTATTTTTTTTTTTTGGGGGGGGGGGGTTCTGTTGGACCACAAAACAGATCCACTTCTCTTTGAATGTGTGCACACCATAAAGAAGTTTAATCTCATGAATAAATGAGATAATTTTGTTATGTTTAAACCAACTGTCTCAAAGAGGCAGTTTGCAATTTTATTGCAACACATCATGTTGAAAAAGAAATAAACTCCTTTTATGGGAGATTTATACTGTATTTTAAAATTTAAAGTAACTATCATAAATAGACAGTGTGTAATTTTATTGCAATAAAACATGCTAAAAAAATTACTCCTTTAAGGAGATATTTACTTTATTGTATATTTGAAAATCAACTATTATTTATAGGCAGTCTGCAATTTTATTGCAACAAATCATTTCATAAAAATACGCCTTTTAAGAAGTATCCACTGTATTGTAAATTTTTAAATCATCTGTCATTAACAGTCAGTCTGCAATTTTATTGTAAAAAATCATGTTTTAAAAATACTCTTTTTAGGATATATGTATTTACTGTAATGTATATTTGTAAATCAACTGTCGTTAATAGGCAGTCTGCAATTTTATTGCTAACTTTTGTTAGGAGATATCTACTGTACTGTGAATTTTTAAATCAACTTTCATTAGACAGCAGTCTGCAATTTTATTCCTAAAATCATGTTCAAAAAAAGAAGTAAACACCTTTGGGGAGAAAACTGTAATTTAAAATTTTAAATCAACTGTCATTAATAAGCAGTCTGCAATTTTATTGTAAAATACCTAAGATATAAAAATATTATAACTGTAAATTTGTAAACTGTGCATGGCATCAAATTATTGAAATATTATGTAATCAAAGCCATACTCTCCTTCAACCTCATAGTAGGATATATTGCTTTTCAAAGACAAGTGGATTCAAGTTTTACCATATTTTTCTGGTTCTTTAAAAATCATATGTGTCACAAATCATGATGTTATTATTCATGCTTTGTGTACATGGGTTTTATTAAAATTTTTTGGGATTTTTCAGTTGGACTAAAAACAAATCCACTTCTCTTTAAAGGTGTGCACACCATATTGAAGATTAATCTCATTAGTAAATGAGATAATTTTGTTCTATTTAAGTCAACTGTCTCAAAGAGGCAGAGTGCAATTTTATTGCAACAAATTATTATAAAAGAAATAAATTCCTTTTTGGAGAACACTGCTCTATTTTAAAATTTAAATCAACTGTCATTAATAAGCAGACTGCAATTGTATTGCAGCAAACCTAAGATTAAATATTATAATTGTAAATATGTATGACATAAAGTTATTGAAATATTCTGTAATCAAAGCCATACTCTCCTTCTAGGAGACCTCTACTTTATGGTAAAGTATATTGTTTCTTCAAAGACAAGTGGATGCAAGTTTAACTATACTTTTCTTGGTCCTTTTTCAAAATTTTAAGTATGTCACTAAGCATGATTATTAATCATGCTTTGTGTTCATGGGTTTTTTAATAATTTTGGGGGGGGGGTGTTCAGTTGGACCAAAAACAAATCCACTTCTCTTTGACGGTGTGCACACCATAATGAAGTTTAATCTCATGAGTAAATGAGATTATTTTTTTTATATTTAAGTCAACTGTCTCAAAGAGGCAGTTTTCAATTATATTGCAACAAATCTTGTTACAAAAGAAATAATCTCCTTTTAAGAAAAACTGTTGTATTTTAAAATTTAAATCATTAATAAGCAGTCTGCAATTTTATTGCAAAAAATTTAAGATTAAAGGATTATAATTGTAAATTTGTATGGCATTAATTTATTAAAATATTCTGTAATCAAAGCCATACTCTCCTTCTAGGAGACCTCTACTTTATGGTAGAGTATATTGTTTCTTCAAAGACAAGTGGATGCAAGTTTAACGATACTTTTTCTGGTCCTTTTTCAAAATTTAAATTATGTCACTAAGCATAATATTATTAATCATGTTTGGGTTCATGGGTTTTTTAATAAATTTTTTGGGGGAGGTTTCAGTTGGACCAAAAACAAATCCACTTCTCTTTGAAGGTGTGCACACCATAATGAAATTTAATCTCATGAGTAAATGAGATAATTTTTTTATATTTAAATCAACTATGTCAAAGGGGCAGTTTGCAATTATATTGCAACAAATTAAGTTTTATAAGAAATGTACTCCTTTTTGGAGAAGTCTACTCTATTTTAAAATTTAAATCAACTGTCATTAATAAGCAGACTGCAATTGTATTGCAGCAAACCTAGGATTAAATATTATAATTGTAAATATGTATGGCATAAAGTTATTGAAATATTCTGTAATCAAAGCCATACTCTCCTTCTAGGAGACCTCTACCTTATGGTAGAGTATATTGTTTCTTCAAAGACAAGTGGATGCAAGTTTAACGATACTTTTTCTGGTCCTTTTTCAAAATTTAAATTATGTCACTAAGCATGATTATTAATCATGCTTTGTGTTCATGGGTTTTTTAATAATTTTTTTTTTTTTTTGGGAGGGGGGGTGTTTCAGTTGGACCAAAAACAAATCCACTTCTCTTTGACGGTGTGCACACCATAATGAAGTTTAATCTCATGAGTAAATGAGATTATTTTTTTTTATATTTAAGTCAACTGTCTCAAAGAGGCAGTTTTCAATTATATTGCAACAAATCTTGCTACAAAAGAAATAATCTCCTTTTAGGAAAAACTGCTGTATTTTAAAATTTAAATCATTAATAAGCAGTCTGCAATTTTATCGCAAAAAATTTAAGATTAAAGGATTATAACTGTAAATTTGTATGGCATTAATTTATTAAAATATTCTGTAATCAAAGCCATACTCTCCTTCCAGAGATATCTACCTTATGGTAGAATATATTGATTTTTCAAAGACAAGTGGATGCAAGTTTTACCATATTTTTTCTGGTCCTTTTTCAAAATTGAAATTATGTCACTAAGCATGATATAATTTATCATGCTTTGTGTTCATGGGTTTTTTAATAATTTTTGGGGTGCTTCAGTTGGACCAAAAACAGATCCACTTCTCTTTGAAGGTGTGCATACCACAATAAACTTTAATCTCATTAGAAAATGAGATAATTTTGTTGAAAAAGAAATAAAGTCCTTTTAGGAGAAACTACTGTATGTTAAAATTTAAAATAATATTGTAAATTTGTATGGCATCAAACTATAGATATCTTATGAAATCAAAGCCATACTCTCCTTCTAGGAGACATCTACCCCATGGTAGAATAAATTGTTTTTTCAAAGAAAAGTGGATGCAAGTTTTACTATATTTTTTCTGGTCCTTTATCAAAATTTAATACCATATGTCACTGAGCATGGTGTTATTAATCATGCTTTGTAATAATTTTGGGGGTGTTTCAGTTGGACCAAAAACAGATCCACTTCTCTTTAAAGGTGTGCACACCATAATGAAGTTTAATCTCATTAGTAAAGGAGATTATTTTGGTATATTTATATCAACACTGTCTCAAAGAGGCAGTTTACAATTTCATTGCACCAAATTAAGTTTTATGAGAAATGTACTCCTTTTTGGAGAATCTACTCTATTTTAAAATTTAAATCAACTGTCATTAATAAGCAGACTGCAATTTTAATGCAACAAACCTAAGATTAAATATTATAATTGTAAATATGTCTGGCATAAAGTTATTGAAATATTATTTAATCAAAGCCATACTCTCCTTCCAGGAGACATCTACCTGATGGTAGAATATATATGGTTTCTTCAAAGACAAGTGGATGCAAGTTTTACCATAATTTTTCTGGTCCTTTATCAGAATTTAAATTATGTCACTAAGCATGATGTTATTAACCTTGCTTTGTGTACATGGGTTTTTCTAATAATTCTGGGGGGGTTTCAGTTGGACTAAAAACAAATCCACTTCTCTTTGAAGGTGTGCACACCATATTGAAGTTAAATCTCATTAGTAAATGAGATAATTTTGTTATATTTAAATCAACTGTCATTAATAAGCAGACTGCAATTTTAATGCAACAAACCTAAGATTAAATATTATAATTGTAAATATGTATGGCTTAAAGTTATTGAAATATTATTTAATCAAAGCCATACTCTCCTTCCAGGAGACATCTACCTGATGGTAGAATATATTGTTTCTTCAAACACAAGTGGATGCAAGTTTTACCATATTTTTTCTGGTCCTTTTTCAAAATTTAAAATTATATGTCTCAAAGCATGATGTTATTAATCATGCTTTGTGTACATGGGTTTTTTAATAATTTTGGGGGGTGTTTCAGTTGGACCAAAAACAGATCCACTTCTCTTTGAAGGTGTGCACACCATAATGAAGTCTAATCTCAATAGTAAATGAGATAATTTTGTTCTATTTAAATCAACAGTATCAATGAGGCAGTTTGCAATTTTATTGCAACAAATTATGTTGTAAGAAAATCTCCTTACTACTGGTTGTTAAAATTTGAAATCAACTGTAATTAATAAGCAGTCTGCAGTATTATTGCAACAATCCTAAAATTTAAATATCATAATTGTAAATTTATATGACATAAAATTATTACAATATTATGTAATCAAAGCCATACTCTCCTTCTAAGAGGTATCTACCTAATGGTAGAATATATTCCTTTTTCAAAGACAAGTGGATGCAAGTTTTAACATTTTTTTCTGGTCCTTTTTCAAAATTTAAAATTATATGTCTCAAAGCATGATGTTATTAATCATGCTTTGTGTACATGGGTTTTTTTATAATTTTGGGGGGTGTTTCAGTTGGACCAAAAACAGATCCACTTCTATTTGAAGGTGTGCACACCATAATGAAGTCTAATCTCATTAGTAAATGAGATAATTTTGTTCTATTTAAATCAACAGTATCAATGAGGCAGTTTGCAATTTTATTGCACCAAATTATGTTGTAAGAAAATCTCCTTACTACTGGTTGTTAAAATTTGAAATCAACTGTATTAATAAGCAGTCTGCAGTATTATTGCAACAATCCTAAAATTTAAATATCATAATTGTAAATTTATATGACATAAAATTATTACAATATTATGTAATCAAAGCCATACTCTCCTTCTAGGAGGTATCTACCTAATGGTAGAATATATTCCTTTTTCAAAGACAAGTGGATGCAAGTTTTAACATTTTTTTCTGGTCCTTTTTCAAAATTTAAAATTATATGTCTCAAAGCATGATGTTATTAATCATGCTTTGTGTACATGGGTTTTTTAATAATTTTGGGGGGTGTTTCAGTTGGACCAAAAACAGATCCACTTCTCTTTGAAGGTGTGCACACCATAATGAAGTCTAATCTCATTAGTAAATGAGATAGTTTTTTTTTTTTTAAATCAACAGTATTAATGAGGCAGTTTGCAATTTTATTGCAACAAATTATGTTGTAAGAAAATCTCCTTACTACTGGTTGTTAAAATTTGAAATCAACTGTAATTAATAAGCAGTCTGCAGTATTATTGCAAGAATCCTAAAATTTAAATATCATAATTGTAAATTTATATGACATAAAATTATTACAATATTATGTAATCAAAGCCATACTCTCCTTCTAGGAGGTATCTACCTATAATGGTAGAATATATTCTTTTTTTCAAAGACAAGTGGATGCAAGTTTTAACATTTTTTTCTGGTCCTTATTCAAAATTTAAAATTATATGTCTCAAAGCATGATATTATTAATCATGCTTTGTGTACATGGGTTTTTTAATAATTTTTTTTTTGGGGGAGGGTTCAGTTGGACCAAAAACAGATCCACTTCTGTTTGAAGGTGTGCACACCATAATGAAGTTTAATCTCATTAGTGAAGAAGATTATTTTGGTGTATTTATATCAACACTGTCTCAAAGAGGCAGTTTACAATTTCATTGCACCAAATTAAGTTTTATGAGAAATGTACTCCTTTTTGGAGAATCTACTCTATTTTAAAATTTAAATCAACTGTCATTAATAAGCAGACTGCAATTTTAATGCAACAAACCTAAGATTAAATATTATAATTGTAAATATGTATGGCATAAAGTTATTGAAATATTATTTAATCAAAGCCATACTCTCCTTCCAGGAGACATCTACCTGATGGTAGAATATATTGTTTTTTCAAAGACAAGTGGATGCAAGTTTTACTATATTTTTTCTGGACCTTTATCAAAATTTAATATATGTCACTGAGCATGGTGTTATTAACCATGCTTTGTGTACATGGGTTTTTCTAATAATTTTGGGGGGTTTTAGTTGGACTAAAAACAAATCCACTTCTCTATGAAGGTGTGCACACCCTATTGAAGTTTAATCTCATTAGTAAATGAGATAATTTTGTTATATTTAAATCAACTGTCTCAAAGAGGCAGTGTGCAATTTTATTGCAACAAATTAGGTTATAAAAGAAATTATCTCCTTTTAGGAGAAAACTCCTGTATTTTAAAATTTAAATCCATTGTCACTAATAAGCGTTCTGCAAATTTAATTGCAACAAATTATATTATTTGAAATCATCTCCTTTTAGGAGAAAACTGCTGTATTTTAAAATTTAAACCCATTGTCATTAGTAAGCAGTCTCCAATTTTATTGTAACAAACCTAAGATTTAAATGTTGTATTTGTAATTTTGTATGGCATCTAAGTATTGAAATATCATTTAATCAAAGCCATACTCTCCATCTAGTAGGAGATATCTACCTCATTGTAGAATACATTGTTCAAAAGCCAAGTGGATGAATATATATAATACTCTACCCTGGTTCTTTTTCCATGATTTCAAATTATTTTATGTTAGTAAAGTAAACCTAACCTAACCTAAAACAATTCCAATTTACTTTGTATGTATTTTTATACTATAAACAATCGAGTAAAACAATATGGTTTTATCTTTTATGGTCCTATTCTTTGACGCATATTGACCATGCTTTGTGGAAAAAAACCTCGAAAAGCCAAGATAGAAAAAGAATTCTTCTTCCATACTGTGTTTATTGACAATAAAACAAAAGAAAAATATTAAAGGGCCAAAAACTTTCTGATGTTATTTTCTATGTGCGTTCTTCCAAGTATTAATATTGGAGTACAAAAGGCCATGCATTTCTCTTTGCAAGTTATTTTACACGTCGTTAGAATATAACAGTACAACTTATGATTCAACCTCCTTCAATAGTCTACAAATTTGTTGAAGAAAATTTTATTACTTTAATATAAATTCTCTCTGTAAATGTTGTGTGCTTTCCTTTGTCAATGAAATAAATATGTTGACATAAAGCATGTTATCAATCTTGTAGATATTTGCTTTAATATAGCATTTCCTTCATTTGCAATCATGAATTTATTCAAAATTTTTGGGCTCTTTAAATGTGTCCTAAGACGTTCTCTATGCGGGTGCTGCGCACCTAATGAATTCTCATCTCATGAGTTATAATGAGAGTGTTTATTGCATGTTTATACATACATCTATGTCAAAATAACAGGCTGAAATTTTATGGCAGAAAGTTTTATGTTGTGTATAGTAAACCTCATTAATTGAATCTCATCAGTAAATGAGATATTTTTGGTATGTTTAAATCATCTGTCTCAACTAGGATGTCTGCAATTTTATTGCAACAGACCTAAGATAACTATCTTATTCTGCAATTTTATTGCATGTTTATACATCTATGTAAAACTGACAGGTTGAAATTTTATGGCATAAATCTTTCTATTTTGTGTATGGTGAACCTTATTAATTGAATCTCATCTGTAAATGAGATATTTTTGGTATGTTTAAATCATCTGTCTCAAAGTGGCAGTCTGAAATTTTATTGCAACAACCTAAGATAACTATCTTGTAATTGTAAATTCGTATGGCAATAAGATATTGAAATATTATGTAATCAAAGCCATTAATCTCCTTCTAGGAGATATCTACCTCATGGTAGACTACATTGTTCCTTCAAAGACAAGTGGATTAATGTTTAACAATACTCTTTCCTCTGGTTCTTTTTCAAAATTTAAAATAATTTTATGTCACCCAAAAAATTTCATAATATGTTACTACTCATGCTTTGTATGCATGTGTTTATTCTAAATTTTTAAGAGATTTTTTTCAGTTGGACCAAAAACAAATCCACTTCTCTTTACTGGTGTGCACACCATATGAAATTAAATCTCATTATGATTAGTACTATTTACTCATTTACTATAGTAAATGAGATATTTTTATTGTTACATTTAAATCAACTGTCTCAAAGAGGCAGTTTTTGGCCTCAACCATTTAATTACTTAAGTTTTTTAATTCCTCTTTTCCTTTTGGAGGATTTAATTTTTTTTCATTGAAAACTTAACGTTATTTAAAATGCGTAGTTGATTTAAGTAAAATAACTTTTAATCTGGTTCAATCCAGTTTTTTAAATTGGGGACCAAGGATATAATTTTCTTTCTCTATTTAATTTACAATGATCAATCTACCATTAAACTTCCCATCGTATACTCTTAATATTGCAATAAACAGTAATACTGGTTTTGTACCATTTAAATCACTATCTTTCTTTGTTTGAAATTTAAAAGATGTATTTTAAAAAACGTTATATGTTTTGAAAAAAATATTAGGAAAAATAATGCTGGTCTGCAAAAATCATTTATATTTTTCACGAAAAAAAATAATTTAAGTCTGCTTTTATTATGCAAAACCTTCCAAAATTTATTTTGAGTATTATATTGAAATGTTAATTAGGTTAGAAAAGAATTTTAATCTTGATAATAAGATTTAATATCTATTGCAATATTAACAAGTTAGGGTACCTAACCAAACAAGGGGTAACAAACTTAGGGTTTCAAACCTAATTGCTCTAGATAATTATAAATGCTTTTAAAAGCAATACTTTGGTTTAAACTTGTATTCACTTCTAAGAAATAGTATTTTTTAGTTTAAACGCAAATACATAAAATATCTGGTATTTACAACCCTGGAAATGAATATATACAAATGTTTGCCCTATTTCTGAGCCAAAATGTACAAAAGTCTAACAATAACTTAATCTAACTTTCAGTGAGATGAATACCGCTATGACGTAATTTGTTTTTAAACATTTTGTCGGGAATATCAAGGAGTTTCAATGTTTTATTCGAAATCAAAGCAAACATAGAGGAAAACAAACGCAATATCCTTTTCCGCAATTATTTCTTTGTAGTTAATAAAACAAGTTTTAAGTAATGATTTTTCGCTGTACCTCGACAAAAATTTTCAAAGTTATCTGGACCCCGAGTAAAATTACTTTCCAACCCCTGTGATAGCCTGTACCAAAGATGCAAGTCGGGTAAATACCCAGTGGGTAGAGTATTAATAAATATAGGCATTTTTTATGAAAAATATTAGCTTTGACTACATTTGAAGCGTATAATAATTACTTTACATTACAAACTAGTTACGATACTTTTAAGTAACTTAAAATTAATTTCTTCGCTTGAAAGTTGTTATTAATTAATTAGGAGGGAGCCGTTTGCAGAAAAAAATCTGTGAATTAATTGAGGTATATAGTTACAGTAGAACAAAATGTAAATACTACTTCATTAGGCATTTATAAATTTCTGGATATGACACCAGTTTTTTTAGGGAGTATTATTAGCCAAATGCATGCAATATTGCTCGTTTATATCATAAAAAACTTAACTCATACAACTATAATAGCCCATTCCCCAGTTTTGTGGTCAGCCTAACGTGGGACCCCGAGTATTTAATACCCAAGTGTGGCGTATATGTGGCAAGTGTGAAAACACCTACACCAAGATTTTTGGTTTTCAGTTTATAGACCCAGTAAAGAGGATAAATTTGTGCAAAAAAGGTTTATTATTATACTTAACTTTTCTTATATTTTAAACTCTAAAAATATTTTATAATATTTTTTTTACATAGATTTGGGTCTCAAAACCTTTTTTCACGTTATTACTTAATAATTTAACGTTGTTATAAAAATTATGAAGTCATAAGAAAACTTTTAGCAAGAAGATACGCAAATTTAATAAAAATTCACTAAAATACACATTTTTGGGTAAATGCTTAGGTAATACTCTGTGCTTACCTGCAAAAAGATTAAGTATTTTACATCACAAATATAGGGTCATCCACAGAAAGTTTCTGTGGCTTTCTGTGTTTTTTAGTGTAATGAGGTACTGCATTTCATCATTTCAAAACCGTGAGTAAATTTAATGAGTCTCCTGGCAAATAGATTCAGGGTTCCAACAAACGGGCCCTTAAAAATAATCCTATATAGACCCTTAATTTACTTTAGGGAGCCTTAAATGGCCAATGGTAATATTTTGTTAAAGCCCTAAATAGGCCCTACTTTTAATCCAAACTGGTTGATTTATTTTATTTGTCTTATGCATCAAACCAAAGTTTGTTTTCAGATGGTATATTGCTAATTAATCTTAAGCATGTTGAGTGGGTACTACTTAGGGCAATTCAGTGGTCAAGGATGTTAAATCCAGTACCAGCCCATTTTTTAAAAAAGTTTTAATGACTTTGAAGTATCGAAAATGTGTGATTCAAAAGTTTTAGTGAATGAAGGAGAGATATTCTTAATTAGAGATGTGAGTCGAGAATATTCTCCAGGGGCGAGAATTTTGAGAATAATCGAGAATATTCTATTTTTTGATTAATAAATGTAAAAATGTTTGATAATATGAAATGGTCATGTAGTATTAGTGTTGGAAACCTGAAAACAATAACAAATTCAATGAAATTTACCATTTAAAAGTCACCCTACAGTTCAGAGAATATTCTCTAAACTGTAATTTTATTATTTCGCAAGATTTTTTTTTAAAATAAGTAAATTTTATTTAATACAAAATAAAATATTTTTTAAAATATTCAAAGCAAGTTTTACTGGGAGAAAATACTCATACAATTAAAAGAGGAGTCTTAATTCTTTTTATATAGTTGTTAAAAGCTTAAAGAGAATATTCTCATTAAGATTCCACAAAATAAATTCCAGAAAAGCATTTCTTATATACATAATTTATTTCAAAAAAGCTGTTTAAAGTTGGAAAATCTTAAATTAATAGAATGTAACTCTGGCTTACTCTGCCTTACCTATCAAACATGTCGTCTTATCAATTAAGTAGTGATTTTAAAATATTTTCCAATTTAATTTGTCTTTTTTATTTATGATGACTTCTAATTGTAAAACCTTTAATATTCTTCGAATTTGAAGTTAATATCACCTTATAAAAATTTTTTTTTTTCAAAAAAAATTATTTTAGTAGCTTCTAGGAGAATATTCTCGAAAATTCTCCTCTTGGAGAATATTCTCAAGAATATTCTCCAAAAGATTATTACCGAGAATTTTACATCTCTATTCTTAATATTAATTTAAGTTAGTTAATATTAATTAATTTCTTTCGGCTGCCTGAACGGGACTTTCCCCTTGGCAGCTAATACGTATTTTTTGTATTAGTTTGTGTATTTTTCTATCAATGTGTTTATAAAGATTATTATTATACTTAATGTATCTCTTTGCAAACCGTGAATAGTGCAATTTTGTGAACTACATCATGGTAGATTTTATGTGCAGTCAAATTAATATTTCTAGTTGACTTTTAAGAATAATGTTGCTTTTGCAAGTGTTTTCAAATTCATAGCCAAATATTATGCAAAAAGAATTATGAAGTTTTATTACTGAATATTCTGCATAATGGCAGACGTACTGGCGTAGAGCATTTGACTGCGAAGCCGTACGTCTGGGGTTCGAATCCCCGTCTGGCACAGATGTTAGTTTCTGTCCTTGTGTGATGAGTGAATATGCCCCCCCTGTAAAAAGGGGTTGTGCGAGCGAGTGTGTGTGAGTGGCGCGGGTAACTACCTCACCTCCGTGGCTCCGATCCACAGGTGCCCGCGCTGGGTAACGCTAAGTAGGTACTTTTTAGGGCAATTCAGTGGTCAAGGATAATAATTCCAGTACCCGCCCATTTGTTAAAAAAACCTGCATAATGTGCCATTTTGTACTTTTATTTTTTCATTCAGTGTGGTAGAGAAAAATATATTTGCATGTTTCATACATATCTTAATTTTAAAAGAAATATTCTTTAGTACACGTAACAATTTTATTTGCCACTTATAAACAGGTTTTTTTAATTAGAAAAAAGTTTATTTTGCTTATCTGATTTTTTACTAACCTGCTTTCTAATGCTTTTTTTTTTATTTCCATGCCTCTTTCCACCTCTCCTGATGCGAGTCGGCTCCACCTGCTTTGATGTATTGGACAGAGAGCGTCGCTTGAAGCATTGATTAAATTCATCAGTTTTAAACGTAAGTAACTGATTATGTGTCTTTTAACTACTGTTTCAACGTAAAAATAAGCAATAAAGAACATTTACATTTTCTTTGTGAAATTGTTTTACATAAGTATTCGGTCTTGTTCTGTTCTTTCAATTTTTGAGCAAAAAGTAAAACGTTAAAAAATTCTTTAATCTTTTTTGAAAATTTTAAGGGTATTCCGATTCCGATTCACCCCAAACGTTGTTTGTTTCTCCACTGGTTATTATACAACCTCCCGTGCCCCCTTATAAAAACCATTAGGGGTTGTTAGGGGTACATTTCTAACCCCCTCCCCATTCCTATGTGATTCTGAGTCGTCTAGGTGTGCCCAACCCCTCCTAAAAGTTCTGAAAAATCCAAGGCTTCAATTCCTTTCTCAGTTAATATTTTTTTTCAAACGAAGTAAAATGTGTCATTGATTTCACATTTTAAATAGTTATTTTATTCGAAAAAGTTTCAATTTTTAAATTTTTTTTTCTACTTCTTAATTTGCTTTGTTAATTCGTCTATATTTATTTATAAACGAGAAAAATTTCACAATTTTGAAACTTTTACGACTTGGCCTATATACTTTCAACCTGTCGCTATGATTCTTGGATGTACTAATAACAACTTTTTGTTAGTTTTAGTTTCCGGATAAGTATATCCCATATCTTTGCAATGAAGCCCGCGGCTACTAACTGGAGTTTTCCCGGGATGTTTACGGTATGTTAGCTTAGGTAGACTGACAGAACATACTAACAGTTACTAACAAACTGTATGTGGATCCGATGGTGATTCATACACTTACACATGTTACATTATTGATATTACCTTACACGATGTTCACTTTTTTACACTCTAGCTGCAAGATGAACATAGTTGCTACTATGACAAGAATACTAGATTTTAACCATACAAGCCATGTTACCTTTATTATAAGTACCTGCATTTAAAGCCGTTTACTATTTAGTGATTTCTTAAGAGTGTGATTCTCTTTTAGTTATTTAACGTTCGGCTGGCAGGTTTTAACTTTAATGTTAGTTAAGATTTCAAAGGCATCTCATATAGATATTGTAAATAGGATGCCTATTTAGAAGGTGACATGGGTAAGGTTGAGGTTTATTGCAATGTTATGTGCTGATTATCATCTAATATAAATAAAGAAAAGCTGTCAAGAAAAAAAGTTGATCGGTTGTATACATACAATACAAACAAAAATACTTAGATCAGGCCTGCACAATGTAGTTTTTTTTCGTTGCAAAATTAATCTTAAGCTATACTAGACTGCAACGTTACTTGCCCCTGGAGAACCTAAACAAATAAACTGTAGCAAATCCCTCACTCATGCATATACCTCATTGAGATGGCATATTATTTAGGCCCTCGTCATTATTTACGTTTTGCAAGCCTGATCCCTGTCGGATCCCCAATTTAATTGTCATACTAACCTAACAAATTAATTTTCAACCTCTACATGAAACAATATCTAAATAAGTAATAAATCTATCTAAATAAAGTTCAATTTTATGCTAATACAGTAAATAGGGAGGGGGAAAGCAGAAATAGAAGGATGCTTTCAATTAAACAGAAAAAATCAATCAGAAAAAAATTAGCTGATTAACTTTTGTTTCCTTAAAATTTGGTAAATTGCTTCCAACTTCTCCGTGTGCTTCAACCAAGCGATCTGTTGAATGCTTTTCCGGCAACATGTCTACCACCGCGGTAAAACTGGTTTTACAGGCGTGTCTGTCAATGTTGTTTTTTCTGTGAGGTCAAGGTTTAAAGGACTTTTTTTTGAATTTTCCAATAAAAATTTCAGATTTTTTCTGAATTTAAAATTTTTGAAAAAGTGAGTGAGATTTTAAAGATAATATTGCAAGAATACACACCGTAAAAAAATATCCATTACTTCCAAAGTAATATAAACAGTGAAATAAAATTTAGGAATCCAGATTTTGGGTGACGTTTCAAAAAAAGGTGGCATCAAAATGGGGGATGAGTTCACTGAAATGTGACAAATGGGGATACAAAAACTCCTGAAAAGTGTGCGACATAATTTGTAAATGGCCTCTTAGGGTAAAAAATCGCAAACATGACATTGGTTAAACTTATGAATAATTGTTTTTTTTTCACGTAATATACGTAAGTGACCTTTTCTGAAGTTATGAAGGATTGAATCACTCTTCGGGTTGATCTCTGGAGGCAAGTTTACCCCAAAATCCCTTCCGTGATCTCAAACTTTCCCCAAAAATGCTCACAGCCTCGGCTTCTCATGTGCAACATCGAATCCATTTATAAAACCCCCTCAAAGTACAGTAGGGCCTCGTATAACGCGCCTTCGTACAACGCGAATTCCTATAACGCGAGAGAAATTTTGCTACCACTTTTTCCTATAGCGCGAAAAATCTCGCGTTATACGAGAACTCACCATCCACTCGCACTCCAGCCATTCATGAGAAATCGAACCTGAAAATCGAACCAGCCATCCTGGAAATCGAACTCTTACCGCCACTGCCGAGCATTTTTAGAAGACCTTTTAGAATCGTCCTAGGACTGTTTTTCGGGATCTAAAATCGTATGGGTTGATGGTCTTGATTTATTATCATGGGAATAAGAAACAACAATAGTACCGTGCCTGTATTTTATCCAAAATCTTATTTTTTTTTTAAAGATTTTAGGTTGCATGCTATGAATATTAGCTATGAATATTATTTTTATATAACATTGCTCCTTCAAAAACAAAAATAATTAAGTTTAATAAATCTTTTTAATGCTCATTATTTTAACAATATTATTAAATTCATAACAAATCTTGTGACACTTATTCTTAAAATTATTTTACGTGTTTGAACATTGCAAAAGTGTTTTAAGTTAGTTATTTTAACATTGAGTATATTTGAGGCTAGAGTTTTTATTTTACAGATATTAAAATTTCTAACTGTCACATTTGTTGCTACTAGTTTAATGTTATTAAAATTTATAACGTTAATAATTTTTTTTTCAAATATAATGTTCTTCTAACAAAGTATTTTAAAGGTTTCACTATTGCTTTATCTTCTTAAAAATTGTTTATTTTTAAAAAAAACTATTCACAATGTTATTCCTCCATTTCTTGGATTTTTAAGAAACATTTATTTATTATTTGTTTTGAGTGATTATTTTTTCTTAAAATACATTAACTTTTTATCAGCGACGGTATGTAATTTGGTATAAGCTTTATTATTAATATTTTTTGTAACTTCGTTTGCGGCCCTACCAAACAATAATGTGAGGGTCCCTCCTCCCAAAAAGGGTGTGCTAGTTATAACGTACTATCAAATGGTATAGAAACAAACTAATAGAACCTACAAATCTGCAATTATATTTTCGCCGTATACAAGGAAAATCCTCTGAATTTAATAAATGGTTGGGTAATTGAATTTTGGACAGACTGATAAATGTGAGCTCTACGGACCTACTAAAAGTTAGTTGTAAAAGTGTTATTACTAAAATACAATATTTTTTTTTTTGCAGACTCCTGTAATTGTACTAAGCAAAATCATTTTAAAATAATGAAGCTTTCAACTTGACTTGAAAAAGATTCGACAGTGGATTTTCCTAGTTCAGTGTCGGGGGGGGGGATAATCGAGCTATGTATTTATCTTATAAACGGCTTTTGGTAGAGATAGAAAGGAGATGAGGGAGGAATAAGGAGGGTAAGTCGGATCTAGAAAGTATATCTCCAATTTCTCCCTTCTACAAGACCGTCCCTAAAAAAAAACCTTCCTATACCTCCCCCTCTTCTGCGGCGCCGATTTTCAGTTCAAATGTTGGGCCTCCTCAATACGCAGAAATCAATACTCAGGTTTTCTTATGATCTAGTCTTAATAGATAATTCGAATAAACGTCATTCTTAATGGCCTCTACAAGGTTACAAGTTATATCGTCATTAAGCAATTGATGGTGTAGTCCATAAGTGCATGGGGTACCAGAAGCTTAAGCTGCTCCCTAGAAGCAAAGTCATGCCCCCATAGGATATTATTGACCACGACGTGCTTTGCTGCTAACCCGGTAGCTATTGACGGTGACCAGGTTTATTGCCTACCTATAAAAGAAAGTTTTATTAAAAGATTGGTGACATAATTTAATAATAATTTTTATGTTGTGGTCACCACTAAATTATTGAATATTATTTGAATCAGTTTGGTCTATCTCCGCTAGAATGCATCCTCAATCCTCACCCGGATATCAGCAATCTGCAGCCTGATTACTCAGTGACAGATAGTTGAAAGCTCTGGGCAAGGAATTTACACAAAACCGTGTCTCACTCTTAACGATTTAACTAGAGTTCGTAGGGACTAATAGGAGTAACGATGAGTTAAATTTTTGCGAAAGTCCAGGCTTTCAAAACAAAAAAAGGCACTGTCTATATGCCCGGCAGATATACTCTCTAACTCTAATCCTGTTTACCCGGCACTTCCCCGACAACGGTTCTGATTGGAGCGCCGGGACCGCGAGACCTACAGCGCATGCGCCAACTAGTGCCAACTGCCGGTTTGACCGTCCAAATAGACACTTCGAAAAAAAAAGAGTGGTTGCGTATATCTATCATAAGCTGTTCATCAGAATCGTTATTTTTCCCGCGACTGTATTTGTGTATGCATTACGATATTTACTTATTAATGATAAGAAAATTTAAATATCTTGATCCTAAAGGCACGATGAATGTTTCTGGAATTTCTTTCATTAGTTTATTACAAAAATGAAAATTTTGGATTAAACGTGGATGAAAAATAAAAGATATTTCGAAAACACATCTACTAAATTAATCCAAACACATTAACTTAAAACTAATAAAAAACTAAACTAAAATAAGAATGGCTTTTTGTAAATAAATCTTTACCAAGTTTGAAAAAAACTACACGGATAAAAGATTCCTTTATGACAAAAATAGAAAATATTTGGGGAGGATTGTTATAAAAAAGCTTAACCCAGTAAATAATAATACGATCAAGCAGAAAGCTGTTAAATATCCAATTAAAACAGCTCATTTCTTCTGATGAAAGTCATACTAAACAATTAGGAGTAGGAAAATAACTGGCCTCAAGAATGCTCCAAAGAATTTATAGTTTCAAAAATAAAAATAATCTGAATCTGGGTTAAAGCATCTAAGGAAAAAATAAACACTTCTCTAGTGTAGTAATAATCTTTAAAATACAATCACTTATTATTTATGGACATATGAGAAATATTTTGATTTGAATACATATTTTTCCAATATCTGAATTTGAAAATCCTTTTTATTCCCCGAGCAACGCCGGGTATAGCAGCTAGTAGACGATAAAATTTAACATGGTTACAATCACTCTAGCCCTTAATCCTAAGAAACTGCGATTGCGTAAGAATTTAACAGAACGTTTAGCTTTTTAAATGTAAAAACCTCGGAATCGAACAATTGTGTTGCTTTAGGTAGAGTACTTGAGGGTATTATTTTTGTCTGTCATTCGCGTTGTATGAGATATTTTTTCATACAACACGAATTCGTACAACGCGATTTTCCTACTACACGGAACCAAAAATCGCGTTATACGAGGCCCTACTGTACACTCCACCCCAAAACGCATCTCGTGATTTCACTTCACTTCCGACAAGTGACTTACGAATTACGCCCGAATCCCCTTTCCGTGCGAGGTGGTTGGAGAGAAAAGAATGCATAAATATTTCTCCCTCTCCTCCCCCCATCTACACTTTCTGTCCTCCTCTCTAGGAAGGTATCAAGATCCCCCTGTACGCAAATCCCCGGCAAATTTTTTGGTGTTTATCATTTATTATTTCCCCCCTTTCTCTCTTAACTTCCGACCGCGCTGTGCGAACGGGCCAGGTGATACGCACCTGAGGAATTCTTAAAAGATCGGATTGAGTTCTCCTCTGAATGAAGTTTCTCTCAAGAGAGAGATCACGCAGCTTAGGAAACCGCAGTTCGTTGCAGGCGATTTTCGGCGGCAGTAAGCCAAAATATTATTCAGAAATGTGCGCTTCTTTTAGGGGGGGGGTGGATAACTCTTGTCATGGAACGAGATTTACCGTTGTTCCCTGTGGTTTGTTCCGTGCTCAGGTTTATCTACGGCAACTTGTTCTGTGGAAGAACTATACGATGCAAGTGGGGAGATGGTTATCCGGTTATACGAAGTTTGAAGGAATTTTCACGAAATTCGTGATTTGGTCTCTCGGTGATTCGTGCGAAATGAAGGGGAAAAGACCCTGTACCGCTTTCAGGATTTAAAATATCTATGCGAACAGAAATGTAGAAGAGGAATACGGGTAGAGAATCTAATTCGACTGCATGATAGGGGACAATTTTTAAGCTCAAAGCGTGTAAAGACCTCCCCCCAAAATATTTCTCTCCTATATATTCTTTAATCATTTATCTGCAATACTTGAGAGGTAAGGTTGTTTTCTGGGGGATACACTGGACTATCTTGTTCTCTTTCTCAGCCTCGTATCGTATAACTAACGTTTGCTTTGGGGGGAGTGACTTAATTTTTTTTAACGTACCCCCTTTTACGAGTACTTTTATACGTTCGGATTTAGTTTCCTTACTGGTAGAAGTTTAATCTTGGTGCACTTAATTCCAATGTCGTGGGCACAATATGATCCAAAAAGGAAAATAGGGGTTTGGGAGTTCATCGGTGAACCGATCGGTTCACACCGAAAAATTGGAAATTTGTCCCTTAGTGTTTTAATTTATTTTAGATTCAAATTCCATCTGTAACTAACTGTTCTTGGGGCAGAGAGATAGTACCCTAAAGTTTATTTGAAGATTATATCTTCCAAACAGAGTCGTAGTCAGGGGGGGGATTTAAGGATATATCACCCCCCAAACTCGGAAATTTATATTTTTTTGACCAGGGAAAAGAAATAAATTTACCCCATTTCCCATCCCGAAATTCCAATATTCTCCCTTTGAAATTTTTTTCCTGGCTACTTCACTGCTTCTAACTATAAATCAGTAAATTCTTCAGAAAATATAGTGCTGCCATCTAGTAATTTTCTTTAGAAACACAACACACTGAACCAAAACAGGGGTGGGGAAACGATTTTCATTATTGTTTATATTTATTAAAGTTGGATTCATTAATTTTTCGATTTTTTTTTTTGAAATTTTGCGCTAAATTCAGGAAAATAAACAAAACCAATACATTTTAACTCAACCATTACAAATACAAAAAATAATAATTTTAATAAATATCAAACTTAGTTAAAATTAAAACAGAACAGCAATTGATTTCAATTTGAGGAACTTTATTTTTGACTTTGTCCCCCGTCCAGCACCACTGTGCGTCCCCCCTCCCCCTAACTTCAGAAGAGGGCGTGAGCCAAAACCCTGGCCCCTCTCGAAATTTGAACTGAATGTACAAAAACGAGTTGGAACCCTTTTTCTTTTTAGGCTTAAGTTTCTAAAATTTCTCTGAGGGAGTACACCTGGACCCCCATTCTTTACGTAAAACTCTGTACCAACCACAATTTTATAAATGATGTTAATAAAGATGCTAATCCGATAATTTACGATTTCTAAAAAGCTTCCTTTTTTTAACCTAAAGGTTTGGAATTAGTCTCTCCCCAAAGACAAAAATGCGGTTTAAGTTACTAAATTTCTCTAAGGGCTGTTGATTTGACACAACAACCCCTCTCCTCCTTAATAGATTCGCGTGCTAAATTCTTGATATTTTGATTCGATATGATAGAGCCATCGACCTTAGAGGGAGGACCTCTAAGGTCTATGGATAGAGCAAAGTTTTGATACCTCGTTCGGTATATTTCCGGGTGCTGATCGACCCGGAAAGAAATTGTTGGCTAGACGGTGGAGTGTTTTGACTGCTTACAGCATTATGACTAATAACAGAGAATTATAAATTAAAAAAGGTATAATAACGAAGAATAAAGGGAAAAAATACGTCCTTTTTAAAATATTTTAAAGCTAATAAAAATTGGAATTTTGGGAAATTTTGGTTGGGGGTGCTGCAGCTCCGCAGCCCCTATGTACGAGCCGCCACTGGGTGTTAGATATCGAAATAGACTCATTGGGCAGTGGTTCCTGACCGGTGTTTGTCAAACCTAAAGCGGTCATTGAGGGTTTCGAACAAATGTTGCTTCATTATCAGGGACCAATCCAGGATTTTAAACTTAACCCCCCATTTTTGTGAAAAAGTTAACTGCATTTTAATTTTTGTGAAATTTTTATTTTATTTTTAATGAGAACTATAAGATTAATGAAAGCAGCATTAAACTACTCTTTTCTTCTTCACTGTTTAATAGCAATTTAAATAATTTACACAGCTTTACAATATATTTTTAAGCAAATAAATTTTAGTAAACGTTGATAAATTATAGAAGAAATTATTGTGAAGCTGCCAATTTTCGGTAATATTACTGCGAAAATGTCGATTTTTTAGAAGAATTTTTTGGAAGGTGCTGGTTTTGTTAGTACATTTTTTGTAAAGGTGCCGATAAACGGTACCAAAATTGACTTGTATTAGTCCCTTCGTATGTGTATGATTTCGCCATGTGTATATATTATGTTATTAAATGGGTATAATTTCCTACTATACTAGACAGCAGCTTAAGTTGACCCTATGACTTCACTAACAAAGTAGTTCCCATCGCGGTGTCTGAATTTTGAGTGAAATGAAGAACGCTAATTTAAAAATATATGATTATTTTGTTAAACCCATGTATATATAGCGTCTTTTTATCACGATTTGCGTACCGAAACTCCTCCTAGCAACTCAAGAGGCTTTGTGTTTACTCATTTTCTCCTTCCGCATTTGTGAATTACTGAGTTCAAGAAACGTTGCTGTCGAGTTTATACGTGTTGTCCTGGTCCACTCCACTACACCACAACACAATGCAAAATCTAATTATTTGTAAATAAAAACTCTCGGAATATATTAATTTTAATTTCATAATTTTACAACGTAACAATGCGGGTTTGTTGGAAAACAAAAAAATAATTGAACTTGCATAAAACATAACGAATTTCAATTGTTTTTATTTTGATAGAGTATAAGGGTCTTTGGATACACTTTATATACAGAGTTTAAAAATGTTGAGAAAAGCTAATAATTTTAAAATTCTAAACGATGCCATAGTAGTCCCCCCCATTTGATCTTTCAGGATACAGATAATTGAAATATTTTTGAATTATGAAGAATGAAGCTTTTTTTTAATAAATAAAAGTTTGAAGTTTCCCCAGAGACATGATGAAGGATTACCCACCCTGAACTGTATTATAAGGTACAGTTCAGTAACTTTTCTTGTAAAGCTTTTGTATAAAGAGCATTACGTGGATTACACTGAGGATGGAGCTTACATTTAAGTCTGTAATGGGCCAGCTGTAAAAGAATTCGAGAACACTGTATTCTCTCTTATACTCAAAAAATAAATAAATGATTTAACACTAACTCCTAGACAACCCGATACAAAAAGAATCTTTAAAGCGTTCTGGATTATAGCAAAACTCGAAAACTGCTCCATCCTTCTGATGGAAAAGAAAAAAAAAGTGGTATAGCTAATACCCTCCATAAATTCCTCATTTCGAACGATAAGCGAGGGTGCATCACCCCTGATCAGTTAAATGGAACCCTCTGAAAAAGCAATCCACCAATTCAGGCATCAGGAAAATAAATATATAGTATAATTTTTTTTTTCGAGAAAGAGAAAGGTCAGAGAGAAAGAGAGAGCTAATAAAAAAAAATAGGAGAAACAAAAATAAATTGAGGGTCGAAAGTTTTAGAGAGAGAGAGGGGGTTTTTCGTTTTTGCGGAGTGATCTCTGGTCAGTTTCAAAGAACGGGGATGTAAAATGCAGAATATATACAGAACATCTGGATCGGATCATGCTTTATCTTTCAAGTCACGAAGATTGCATTTGGCACGAAGTTCATTTTACTAAGTGTCCGTAAACCTCCTTTTTCCAGAGCCCGTGTTTACCTTGGACGCCGGGCATGGTGTTTTATTTCGGTTTATTCCGCCCCATTACTCGGATGAGGAGGGTGCAGCAGCGCCCCTGCGCGGTCGTATAAATTCGATCGCTCGTTCGAATTAGAAGGGGGGGAACGTTTGACCCCTCTCGAATGAAATTGTAATTTTCTACTCGTAAATATGCATTTTAGGTTTGTATGTGTTTCAACTGGATGACAAATAATTTGAAGAAAGATAAGAGAGGAAGGCGTATGGTCTAAATAGCTTAACTGTTTTTTTTTTTAGAATAAGGAAATTAATTTTAAGAATATTTCTATAGAGTGTTTTCAGGTGACGTCACAACCGGTTATTTTCTTTTAACTGTGTATCTTCTGTAGGGCTTTTAACTGTTGCTAAGGCCGTTGTTTATCTGTTGCTAAGGCGGTTTTTAGGTATGGGATCATGTGATTGGAAATGCTCCAATAGAAGAATTCCACGGCTAGTCATTTTCTGTAACTGTTAACCTCTGTAGTGCAAAAAACTGTAACAATTCTGTTGCTAAGGCCGTTGTTAGGTCCGAGTCATGTGATTGAAAATGCTCTATTCCTATAAAACTTGGTTGCAACGTTTCTTGAACCCAGTACGTCACAAATGCGGAAGGAGAAATCGGTAAACACAAAGCCTGTTGGATTGCTAGGAGGAGTTTCGGTACGCAAATCGTGATTGAAAAGCTCTATAAATGCATGGGTTTAACAAAATAATCATATTTTTAAATTGACGTTCTTCATTTCATCACTCAAAATTCAGACACCGCGATTGGAACTACTTTGTTTATTAGTGACGTGGTAGGGTCAACTTAAGTTGCTATCTAGTATAGTCTTATTTCCGCCTTTTATCTATACAATACTGCAACGTTTCTTGACCCTATGACGTAGCGGAAGGCAAAACTGAGTAAATAGAAAGCCTGTTGAGTTGGTAAGAGGAGTTTAGGTATAGTAGGGGAGCCCATGATGCTAAATGTGGATTTACTCGAGCGCGTCAGATAATCATAGGGGAGATACCTTGCATGCTTTTGAGTAACTCCAACAAATATAAGCTCTCTATGTTGGTGGGTTAGTTTAGTACAGCCCGTCAAAATTTGAAAAAAAAAAAAAAAAAAAACTAGTTACATGGACATACAACTAGTTGAGACTAGTTTTCTGGCTACTAGTCCATAAACATTTTGTTTCGTACATTTTTCTCAAAAAGAGCGATAGCGTCTTAATACCGGTCTTGGCTTTACTTTGCAACTTTGTAACCCTCCCGCTCCCTTACCCACCGCTCAAATCGGCAGATTTTAGAAAATGTACACTTTTTAGCTGGTAACTAACCTACCTTAACGCGCTCGAGTATGTCCATTAAACTAATAGTGTGGCGGCAAGTGGTACGAAAATGGCGGTCCGTGCGATTTTTGTGATACAATTATGAGGCTTGGTTTTTCTGAAAGGTCTTAACATAACGAATACGAATCCGGTTGTTGGCAACCCCAAATATGCTGCAGAGGCGCGTGGCGGGGGGTTCAAAATCGCGGATCTCGGTTCGAAAAACAGCCATTTCTTCAATATTTATTGCAATATAAAATATTTTTCAAGCTTAAATAATACTTTATTACATATTTAAATGTATTAGTACCAGTGGTACTTTTTTGAATGGCGGATAATACAGAAAAGCGGATAATTCCGAATACCCTTGTTTTGGGAGTTTCTCGTCTTATTTTACGAGTTACAATGGTTAAGATTGGTTTTTCTGAAAGGTATTAACAAGCTGAACACATATTTAAATGTTGGCACCGCCGAAAACTATGCAGGAAAGAGGGAATTCAAAATGGCCGACTTTTCATTTCACCGAAACGGAAATATCTACTTCGCTTAACGCAACCAAATATATTTTTCACCCTAATACATTCAAATATGTAATATATTAACACTGAAGCTTGAAAAAAAATTTATATTGCGATAAATATTGACGAAATCGCTATTTTCCGAACCGAGATCCGCCATTTTGAACCCCCCGCCACGCGCCTCTGCAGCATATTTAGGGGTGCCAACAACCGGATTCGTACTCGTTATGTTAAGACCTTTCAGAAAAACCAAGCCTCATAATTGTATCACAAAAATATATGCTATTAACCTTTTATGAAAAACAATAATATTGAAAAGTGATAGCGATTTTTTTACATAAAGGTGGGTCGGAAAAAAACGCCTTTTTTAAATCCGCTAACGGGTAGAGCATATTTTTGTCCAAATGACTTCAATAAAACGTGTAAAAAATTTTTGAGCTCGTCACAAATTTTTTCTGCTTCTTCGTTGTGCGTCCAAATTCGAAAAAAAACCGCACTTTTTTTAAATACTAAAAGAAAATAATTGTTAGGAAATCAATTTGCGGCTAGTGTGGAATTTTTTATCATATATCTTCATCCAAACGTGAAAAAAATTCACCTGGATACCAGAAATCCTTCTTTAGAGACTTGTGCCAAAAAATTGGTAAATAAGCGAATTAATGCTATTTTTTTTTAATTTTTTAAAAATCAGTTTCTTCAAAAATTCGCTTGTGATTAGTTTTAATGTTGGCCAAATAGCTTCAACAAACTTCAATACCTTTATCGAAACGTCATTAAATGACCAGAGACAATATCTCTGTGATTTCTTTGATGAGAATGAGACTGTATTTCAACTGAGGATTGGCTGATCTGATCAGGACAGATCATGATGGGCTTCTAAGATTATTTGTATCAGTTGTTATAATAAATAGATAAAGTGATCTGAGTAAGTTCCCCTCGCCATTTGGTACTCCAATGGTGTGAAGAAAAGCTCAAGGTTAATACAGTGATTGTTATCTCTGCCTGGTGAACTCATTCTTGGTTTCCCCAATAAAATTAGGTATAAAATATTGTATCCCCACTTGAATTCTGTAACTGGTTCGGCAAAATTAAAGATCTGATATCAGAACGAAAAATTGACCCAGAAAAGTTCTATGTGGTTTCTAATCAAAAAATTAATCAAAAAAGTTATTTTTACCTGTGTTTTTTAAAAAGAAACTGATTGATTTTTACAGAATTTAAAATACTGTGAATTTGTTTATTTCCCAATCTTAGGGTGCAAGTCGTTGGCAAAAGGGATTGTGAAAGGAAAGGAATTTTCATCTCGATAGAGCTGAAAATTTTTACTCGTTTTGTTGAAGCTATTTGGCCAACATCAAAACTAATCACAAGCGAATTTTTAAAGAAACTGATTTTTAAAAAATTAAAAAAAGAGCATTAATTCGCTTACTTGCCAATTTTTTGGCACAAGTCTCTGAAGAAGGATTTCTGGTATCCAGGTGAATTTTTTTCACGTTTGGATGAAGATATATGATAAAAAAATTCCACACTAGCCGCAAATTGATTTCCTAACAATTATTCTCTTTTAGTATTTAAAAAAAGTGCGGTTTTTTTTTCGAATTTGGACGCACAACGAAGAAGCAGAAAAAATTTGTGACGAGCTCAAAAATTTTTTACACGTTTTATTGAAGTCATTTGGACAAAAATATGCTCTACCCGTTTGCGGATTTAAAAAAGGCGTTTTTTTTCCGATCCACCTTTATGTAAAAAAATCGCTATCACTTTTCAATATTATTGTGTTTTTCATAATAAGTTAATAGCATATATTTTTGTGATACAATTATGAGGCTTGGTTTTTCTGAAAGGTCTTAACATAATGAGTACGAATCCGGTTGTTGGCACCCCTAAATATGCTGCAGAGGCGCGTGGCGGGGGGTTCAAAATGGCGGATCTCGGTTCGGAAAATAGCGATTTCGTCAATATTTATCGCAATATAAAATTTTTTTCAAGCTTCAGTATTAATTTATTACATATTTGAATGTATTAGGGTGAAAAATATATTTGGTTGCGTTAAGCGAAGTAGATATTTCCGTTTCGGTGAAATGAAAAGTCGGCCATTTTGAATTCCCTCTTTCCTGCATAGTTTTCGGCGGTGCCAACATTTAAATATGTGTTCAGCTTGTTAATACCTTTCAGAAAAACCAATCTAAACCATTGTAACTCGTAAAATAAGACGAGAAACTCCCAAAACAAGGGTATTCGGAATTATCCGCTTTTCTGTATTATCCGCCATTCAAAAAAGTACCACTGGTACTAATACATTTAAATATGTAATAAAGTATTATTTAAGCTTGAAAAATATTTTATATTGCGATAAATATTGAAGAAATGGTTGTTTTTCAAACCGAGATCCGCCATTTTGAACCCCCCGCCACGTGCCTCTGCAGCATATTTGGGGTTGCCAACAACCGGATTCGTATTCGTTATGTTAAGACCTTTCAGAAAAACCAAGCCTCATAATTGTATCACAAAAATCGCACGGAATACCACTTGCCGCCACACTATAATTTTTTTTTACAAATCTGACGGGCTGTTCTAGACAAACCCCCCCCCTAGATAGAGAGCTTATATTTGGTGGAGTTACTCAAAAGCATGCAAGGTATCCCCCTGTGATTATCTGACGCGCTCGAGTTACTACCCAAAAACACTCTGGGCTCCCCTACTATAGTATACTAGTGAATTACAACACATTGAAAAAATTAGACCTTCAATTTTACAACAAATTTTAAGATTTTAATCCCATAAATTTAAAGAACGTACGACGATTTTTTTCTTCTTCTGAAAACACCTTTGTGTTTAATAGTTTTAACGGAAGCAATTATGAATGCAATGTCATCTATTTCCTATCGCTTATTAAAAACAGAAACAAAATCGTTACAGTTACAAAACGGCTCTTCAAAAGAGCTCTTTAGAAAACCCAAACAAAGATTTTTATCCGCTCTTCTAAAAACAAACCATCCAAGATTCATGCCAATTTTCCCCGCTACCCTTCACTTTTTTAATGAGCCCTGGGGCATTTCGCTCGACTAGATTAATAGCGAACGTTCCCCCCCCCTCTCCCTACCTCCCTGATAAGCTCTTTCCCCATCAAGATCCCCGAGGTAGAAAAAATTTAAAAAAAAGTTAAGGGTATATATAATAAACTTAAGTAAATAAACGTCTTAATTAAGCCAACAAAAAGTCCGTGATGATGTAAACTAGATATAAAATGTGTTGACACTATACTGGGCCAATTAAATGCGCTTAAATACATGGATGTAAATTACAAAAAAAAAAATGAAGGAAAAAATGTTCGAAATAATGATTTCCTAATTTTTTTTTTAGACGGGGGGTTTATTTGTTTTGCTAATGTTCTTTTTTTTTTCGTTTCTGATTGAAAACAAACTTTGCATGATGTGGAAGCATAATTAGTTGTTAAATAGCTCTCGACATCGGTAAATTCATTAAAGATTTAGTTACTGGAAATATTTTATGAAGGTAATTCGGAGTGTTTTCGGGTGACGTCACGACCATCGGTTATTTACTTTTAACTTCTAACTGCTGCAGGTCAATGCGTCTGTTGCTAGGGCGGTTCCTATGTGTGGTGGTATCTGTTGCTACGTTGGTTGCTAGGTGTGGGGTCACGTGATTGCAAATGCTCCAATAGAAGCACTCCATGACCAGTTATTTCCTTTTAACTGTTAACTGCTGTAGGTCAAAGCGTCGGTTGCTAAGGCCGTTGCTGTGTCCAAGTCATGTGATTGAAAATGCTCTAATAGGTAAAAGGAAATATAAATGGGCTTGCTTATATAATGCAATTGTAATTGAACAAATTAATGAATTTCATTCATAAACTTTGACATTCCACAATCCACATATTAAAAAAAACCTGTTAATTCAAAGTAGCAGTTTGTTTGTTTTACTTACTGTAAATGAAAATTGATGTGTGGTCTTTAAAAATAAAAGGTGTGAATCGTTTTTGAATAATAAGCGTTACATAAATAAATGATAAATTAAAATTTAAAAAAAAAATCATGTGCTTAATTTGCTACTTGGAAATTAAAATCTGGCAAAGTTTGCATTTTGTCCATATTATGTAAAGTATGGAAGTAAAGTAGTAATTTTCAGTTATCATTATAAATTACCTTCTTATTTTAGGAGAGCAGAAAACTGGACGTCAGGGGATGTTTCAAGTAAAGTTTTAAAACTGGAGGTAAGATTAAAAACTGATTTTTCGTTTCCAACATTTATAAAAGTTACAGATTATGGTTATTTAGAATTATTTATATTAACATGACGTGAAAAATAATTTAGTTTTCAAGTTCATAATGCAGAAAAGGTTGTTACTAAAGAATGGACACTTAAAAACTAAGCTAAGCTAAGGTCATTCAAAGTTAATCCAAGGATTTACAGCCGAACGGACAAAAAAACCCTGAATATTTAAGTGAATATTTAATTTTCTCTCCCACTCTTCCTCATTCTTTCTTACTCTCATTTTCTTTTCTTCATTCTCTTTCCGTCAATTTCTCTTTTTATTTTTCATTCTGTATATTATTCCATTACAAAGTCGCTCAAAGAGTTTAAGTAAAAAAAAATATTAAACTAGGCATTAAATAAACCACCAGTTACGTATTCCACACAATAGAGCAT
Source organism: Tetragnatha montana (assembly GCA_963680715.1). Taxonomy (NCBI): domain Eukaryota; kingdom Metazoa; phylum Arthropoda; class Arachnida; order Araneae; family Tetragnathidae; genus Tetragnatha; species Tetragnatha montana. The sequence goes on from OY796685.1 coordinate 48,474,417, forward strand.
TCTCACTTGACGTCGCGGAGGACAGGCAACAACGTTGCTAAGGCTGTTGTTCACCCGTTGCTACAGAGGTTGTTAGGGGCGTAGTCTTGTGATCGCAAATGCTCCAATAGAAGCATTTGCACATGACGTCACACTTGACGACGTGGATAGGCGTGGAGGACAGGCAACAACGTTGCTAAGGTCCGAGTCATGTGATTGAAAATGCTCTATGTAAACTAGGTGGAGTCTCTGGTGAATGGTTACATAACAATCGCAACAATAGAGTGTTTTCAGGTGACGTCACGACCAGTTATTGCAGGGCAATGCGTCTGTTGCTAAGGCGGTTGCTAGGTGACGAGGTATCTGTTGTTATGGCGGTTGTTAGGTGGGGTCACGTGATTGCAAATGCTCCAATAGAAGAATTCCACGACCAGTTATTTTCTGTAACTGTTAACCTTTTGCAGAACAAAGCGTCTGTTGCTAAGGCCGTTGTTAGGTCCGAGTCATGTGATTGAAAATGCTCTATACACGGTGAACTAGTAGCATGTTTTCTAGCACTAATTACACAACAATACGAACTTTCACTACTATTGGAAGCAGACTTATGTTTCGAACAGAAATAAGCAGGAAACATGGGCTAGAGTAGTTCTTGGTTAACTGCATGATTTTTTTCCTTTTAACCTCATGTATTAGGGGTTCAAATAACTATAAATAAATACTACAACATTGTTTTTTTTAAAAGGTAAAAAAAAATCCTTAAACCTCTGAACTGACTTGGCACGTCTAAAAAAATATATTCCAACCTAAATCCCTGATGACAAACACCCCACCCTTCCCTCTCTCACCATCAATTTGTCAAACGACATCCCTAAATCAATCCTTTTTTTTATATAGAAGGGTTGCAACTGCTCCCACATATCTATCTATCCACAACATAAAAAGAGAAAGGGGATACACATTAACTTAATGAATATACGTTTTTCCCGTTCGCCATCTTTTCCTTCAAATGCCGCTTTACTCCTCCTTTTCAGATTCCCTTCTTTACTTATACGATTTGTTCTTCTTTTGTGGATCACTTTTTTTCAACCATAGGCAGAAGCAAGGGTTAATGCATTCAATCGTTTTTGCGGGGGGTGATATCTATAATGAACGCAATGCCCTTTTTGTAGGGATCTAGACTGGGATATTTCAAAGGTTTTGACTTTAATTCGCTTTGGCTTGACCGGATTCCCATGCACAGTTAAAAAAAATCAAAGCAAAGTTTTTAAACCTAAGCAAAAACTATAAACAGGTTGACAACTAAGCTCCAAGGATCAAGGGCGGGTCCAGGTTTGACTTTTGGTGGGGCACCCGGAATTTTAAACATCTTTTGCAAAAAAAAATTGCGGTATTTTTGAAAATTTCGAAGGGAAATGTCCTTTTTGTAGCCATAAATCTACACATTATTTAACCACCTCACAGCTTCAAAATTTAAATTCATTAAGAATTTCTCTTCAGATGTCATTTTATCCAATAAACTGACACTTTCTGAGGGCGGCACGTGCCCCCGCCCGTGCCCTAAATCCGCTACTACAAAGGATGTGTGTATCAGAAAGAAAAGTAAAGTCTTAAATAGAATCCATATCGATCAAAATCATACCATGAATCAACAAGTTGTATAAGTCCATGACATGGGATCCAATTAATCTTTTTTAAAAAAGGGGGAATTTAGAAGGTTAATGGGACACTCTTATAGTCATAATTCCAACCGCTTTCAAGACATGTGAGAGAAAAGCTTATTTGAGGACTCTAGCAAAAAAAATTATTTTGTATTATTTTGTATAGTATATATGGCACTTGTATAGTATTTTGTATAGTGTCCTCCTTAACCCTCATAAGACCAAACAAATAAATAATAATTTTTAATATTATGATTGTGAGGGTCAACTGAGGGAAGTTATTAAAACTATGGTTTACAGTCTGAACCAGTAGAAAGTCCCTTCATAACCAACCCATCATGAATTCACTATGGTTCTCTTCGCACAAGGGATTAATTATATTATACACTAATTATTCTTTAGTTTTCAATTCTAAATTTTGTATTCTCCAAGCTCTTATTCGAGGACTTCTTTACAACACAATTAACCAGGGATGCAGAATATGTCCGATCCGGCGATCTAGGATCGGGGGAAATTTTAGCCATCTGGGGAAATTTTGTGGAAAAGTATACTATTGAATTCAATTTCAGTACAGTAATCAAAGGTTTTATTTTGATCATATTTGTAAACATGAACTGTCGCGGGTTCCGTTTTTGGCAACTTTGTTCTGATTTCGTTTTTGGAACGCTTTTTTCTCTCTAAAGTGATTGATAATACAGGTGTTCATCTCATGGTTCATCTAGGAAAAAATCGCGACCGTTTACATACCTTTCACAAAATTCCGACCCTCAACAAAACCTTCCTGACCTTCACAAAAGTGAAATGATCAAAAAAACGGCTTAAAACTTATTTTTTAAAAATGTTTTATATTATTGAGCAATTTCAGAAAGCTCTATTTCCAGAATTTGCCCGATTTTTGTTTTGCCCGTATCGGTGCGGCTCGCATGGACCCGCTAAACGGCTAATCGAACAAATTCATCATCGCAATTACTAATAGCGGTACCGTAAGGACAAAAAAAGGACTTTTAAAACTTTTGTATTAGTTTTATTAAACTCTTCTTAAGTATCCTGGGTTTAACAAAATAAGTCTAGTGGTTTTAAAGACAGAGCTTTTATTTAACATGTTTTTCATACTGACGATTATTCTGAAATTTTGAAGGTCTTTATCATTTTATCACAAATTTTGGGGAAATTTTTGTATGGATTGGGGGATATCTTGGAAGTAAAAACACTTTCTGCATCCCTGCAATTAACCCTTCATCTCCTTTAAACCTTATGAGCCCCCTCGAAAAATTCCAAACCTCCATCTCCCCCGCTCCCAATTAAAATACGACCCCTCTTTTTATCAAAACACCCACCCCCCACCCAGTGTGTTTTCTTCCCGCACAAAAAAAAAAGAGATTCCCCAAAAAAGAATACATTAATGCACTTAATGCCGCCCCACCGGTAATTGGCCGACCACTTAAAAAGGGGGAAAAGCCCCCCTGATGGAGGGGTCTAAGTGGACCCGAGATCGATCCCTTGCTCTTTATTTACGTCATGTTGTATATTTATTAAAGAGGAGTTTTCTTTTGATGGTGGGTAATGACTCGATCTTTTGCCTTGATGGATCGCTCAAGCCTTGTTGGCCCGTCTTTAACATGTAGATTTATCGATGATGATTGAGGATATCGGAGGACAGATTAATCGTAAGAGGAGCTTTTGGGAATCGATTTCCGCTAAGAGCAGTTAATGGCGGGAGTTGTTGTCTTTTTGAAGTGGGACAAGCACTTGAAAGAAGGGTTCCGAAAGGGACTCATCAAAAAACGTCTTCTGGCTGTGTCCTTTGATGGATTAATTAATTCATTCATTTGGCGGTCCCTTTTGTGCCTTTTTGGTTTTGGATTGAATGGGGAAATGTCTTGTACACAGGGTGATCGAATGTAGCTAGAGTTGTTTGGTTTGTTCTTTGGCTTTGAGTAGTTGTCATGGTACCGATACAAATAATACTTACGGATTGAAAATGTCTTTAAGTAAAACCTTAAAAAAGCTATGTATGTAACGACCGACGTCCAAGGGATGGAGAATTAAAGATACGGTAGTTTTAGGTGACAAATATTAATGGAATTTTGATCGATTTTTGTTTTCGATTTTTACATAAAGATAATAAACATTTTACATAAGGATACATAAGGATTCCTACATAGAACAGTTAAATGCATTTGTTCAGTGGATATCCATGCCCATATAAAATTCGTCTCACATAACGCAATTTATATGTCTCCTTATTGGAATGCCTTGAAAATGTAAGGTAAGCCCTGTAACTAATTGTAAACATGGATCCCGCGGTATCGCTTATAATTGGGTAAATGAGGTTATTTCATTTGTGATTTTAAAGAAACTTTTAGTAAGACTGTGGAAAATTCGTCAATAGTGAATTTGGAAAAAATTAGGTTGGGTGTTTAAACTTTGAGGGTATTACGGTATGGAACAGTGGTGTATCCAGAAAAAAATTCGAAGGGAGATATTGGTATTTTGGGGGTATGGGGTAAATTTAGTATTACTATATGATCACAAAAAAAGGAAATTTTTGACTTTCGGGGGATATATTATTAAATCCCTCCCCTTACTACGCCACTGCACTGAAATTTCGAGAAATAAAAATAAATTAATTAAATTAATCTAACGAATATGATTTTTAAAGGAGGAATATTATCTAAAACTATGCGTCATATAAGATCATATTTTCAGTTTTCCAAACGGAGTAATCAGAGAATGCCTAATGTAATTCTTGTAATAATCAACTAGACGCTTATTGCTTTTATTTCGTGGCGGGCGAATGTGTATCAGAAAAACAAATATCCCAAACTCCGAATTTACATTTTAGTTCCACAGAAAGAGGAAAAAAAACAGGTTTACAACCAGAGACTAATAAACGAAAGGAATGAGATATCCGCAAAATAGTCGAATTCGTTTCCTTTTTTCCAGGCGACTCGACTATTGGATATAAGTTTACACAGTTCACTTCAATAACACTACGCGCAAACGGACAGCAGACGTTCTTTAGCAGTGCCGACGCGTTGCCAATTGCAAAACCTTAATTAGAAACTTTTAAAACTTTCTCTCGGAGAGAGAGGGAAAAATTACGTTTGCGAGAGAGACTCCGAAATCCGATTTCGTGCGGGGGGAGGGAGGTATCGGCAAAAAGCCGAAAAGAAGAACGAGAGGGACAGCCTTTATTAATGCAATTTCACAGTGTTTTGTTGTCATCGCACCTGACAGCCTAATTAAGTCTGCAGAAAAGGCCCGGCCTAACGAAGTCGCGCTCAATAATACCGCCGAATAAAGAAAAGGCAAAGAGAGCAAGAAGCCACGGGTGGTAACGAACCACAAAACTTTTATACGAGCACGCTTGTTGTTGTGGCGGGTTAACTGTATCCGCCGTGCTCTTTGGCTAATTTGCTTTTTGTTGTTGTGCGGCCTCCTCATGCTAACACTTCTTCTTCAGGGGGAAGGGAAAAATTAAATAAAAATAAATTCCACAAATCACATTCGAAAAAGTTGGCTATGGGGGGGGGGGGGGGAAGAAGGAGCTCTCGTTCGCTAATAAAGCAGAAAGCAAAGTGAATCCTCGGAATACAAACTAGATCGGCCTCTCTCTTAAAAAGGATCGATCCCTTACTGTTGTGTGTTCTCTCTTTTCAAAAGTTATCAAGAAGAGTATCCGCAAATAAATAAGGGCGGGTTTGCATGCAGCGACTCGAGCGACGCGACTAGTAGTAGCACAGCTCGTACCAAATACGTCGAGTTTACGTATCTGCAACTAGAAGTGAACGAAATTTGGACGAATCTTGAACGTTTTTGCTGCTTGTTTTATTAGATAAATGTTTCAGAACTTCTACAAGGGATATCACAAAATTAGCTCTCGTTTATATTTCTTACATCCAGTCATCTAGGTGTGCCTAGACGACTCAGAATCACATAGGAATGGGGGTGTCGGAAATGCACCCCTAACGACTTAGGGGTTTTTATAACCAGGGAGGTTGTATGATCCCCCGCGGAAATTTATGGGGAAATTAAATTAAGAACTTCAATTTTGGAGATATTTTCCAGGAGGTACTCTTTTAAATGTTCGACAAATGTATGTTTTAAATAGTCTTATCTTAAAGAAATTACCCATCTGTTATTCTATTCAATAAACTGCCGTATGAAACTCAAATTGAACCAAATTTTAGACGCTTTTAAAAACTATGCATTTCTTTTATCTTAAACCAAGATAATATAGAAAATTTATTGAAGGTGAAGGTCAGGTGAAAATTTACTTAAAAAATATTAAATATAAAAAAAATAAAGAAAACATCCAGCCAGCCCAGCCAACCCGCTTATTTAATTTTAATTTTTGGTTTTAAAATATGATTGTCGTTCCATATAATGTTATGTATTACATTTCCTTCTTTGATTTTATGTTGTTTCCATGTACTCTTTACTTATAAAAGAATTATAGAATTATTTTTTTATAGAATTCCGTCAACCCATGGAAGGGCTTTTAGCTCCTTTGGGATTTAATAACAATTCAATTTTTTTCCCTTTTGCCTTTTGTGTTTTCCCCCCTTGTAAATTGTTTCCCTTCTTAAATTGTTTGTATTATTATGCATTGCATTGCATTGCATATTGTTGGGAATAAACTTTGATTTTATTTGAATTTATAAATATGATTAGTTTGTTAAACCCATGTATTGTCTGTCCATCAGAAGATGAGCTCTGGACTAGTTGCCTGGTTGGGGCGGTTGCTATAGAAACAATACTAAACGAATGAATGTAAGAAATGTAAACGAGAGCTCATTTTGTGATATACAGACAGTATATATAACGTCTTTTTTATCGATTTGCGTAGCGAAACTCCTCTTAGGCTTTATGCTTACTCAGTTTTTCCTTCCACGTAGGGACGTCATAGTGTGAAGAAACGTTGCAGAAGGACCAATGGCAGAAGGACCAATTCTACTAAATCGATGAGGAAAGCGATAGGAAATTTTCGACCCGTTTTCCCCGGTCGCATCGCTTGAAATGCTGCGTTCAAATCCACCCTAAAGGTAAAACGAGAGAACTTTCTTTTCCTTCAACTCTTTTATTCCCTTTTCTAACAACAACAAAATCAACAAAATATTGTTTCCCCAAAATTATTGCAATCAGAAGTTTGTTTTGCGTGCTTTCTGTTGAGTGAGCCCCTTTCGTTAAGGAAATTTGTCCCAGGGACCTGGCAATAGGGGAACGAGGGTAATTTTGAGGTAAATCCGAGGATTCTCTCTGATTCCGTAAATTCGGTTGCCACTCTTCCGAGGCACAATCGCCTCTTCAAACCCCCCACCCCACGAAATCTTGTTTTCCAGAAGTTCTATTTGACTAGTTACATGAAGAAACTTCAATTCCATAATATTATCCTTGTTGATTTTTTTGAATCGAATTTTGGCAGTCGACTGGGTTTATGATTGTGTAAGTTTTCGGAAGGGGGTTTGTAAAGGTAATTTTTATTTATTAGGCAGAGAAAGTGATGAATATAGGTATTTGTTTAACTTTATAATGAACTTGACACGGAGATGTTCTGCTGTCATATTTGCGTTTGTTCCATAGCAAAGAGTGATGTTCTTCTCATAAAACTATAGCTTTATAGGAAAAACCACGCATATATTTCTCTGGTGGCAATCATAGGTTAAAATAGGTAAACTTTCTTTGGGTATGAAACGTATCAGATTTAGAGTAGTGGTTCTCAACCAGTGGTCAGTGAGATCGTTGAATGTGGTCTGTGTTGAGGAAGTGAAGGCAAGGGTGCAGCACTTATTATGTTTTTCAATTAAGGAGCCATTAAGAGAAATTAAGATATTCGGGCTAGGCAGTCATAAATGGGTTTTATTAATGGTAACCAATGGTATTGGTATAAATAAGGTGAATGAAAAGGCTCTAACAAGGAAACGTTCTCTAGGGTGAACTCACAGAATTGGACGAAAATTTTACAGGGGTTAGTATATGACTCAAAACACCTTCTGTAAAAAAATTAGCTGCTAAATTACAGTAGAAAAGCTGTAAAAAAATTATTAAAAATTATCATATTTAACGCCAAATGTAACCCTACTAGGCGAGGATGCTTCCTTTGGCTCTGTGCCAAATGCTAGAATAAACTGGCCGCGTTTTCTCTAAAGTAGTTTAAATGAGCGAATAAAAAAAAGGTTCATCAAATGCAAAAAAGGATTAAAAATGAATTAAAGGAGGAAAATTAAATTAAAGGAAAGGAAATTAATTAAAAAACTGTTGTTTTAATGGATATTCTGAAGTACTTATAACAAAATATCTCAATTTCACGTTAAATACAAATTTAATCATCCCATCTGATAGAAAATTCGCCAAGTGGTGATAACTGAATGTGGTTGGCATCTCAGAACCCAATTTTCAAAGTTAATTTACTCCTTTCCTAATGAAATTTAGCAGCTAATTTTTTCACAGTAAGTTCTTTTAGCCATCTTCTTATGCCTGTAAAATTTTCATCCAATTCTGTGAGTTCACCCTGAGAACGTTTCCTTGTAAGAGCACAAGAGTCAGGTGTAAAAGGATGCTTATGCCTTATGATCGGAGGGATTCTTTAGAGTAAAGGGATACTTTATATCCAAGGGATGCTTAAGATCGAAGGGATACTCAGGAGTTAGGAACCCTTAAGATCAAAGCGATGCTTAATAGTAAAGGGATGCTTTAGTTCAAAGGGATGCAGTAAGGAATGTTTTAAGATCGAAGAGATGCTTAAGAGTAAAGGGATGCTTTAGATCGAAGGGATTATCAGGAGTGAAGAGATGCTGCGGAACAATTAGATGGCTAAAGAGAAGAGAGATGCTCAAGAGAAAAGTGATGCTGAAGAGCCGTTTACGACCATATTTCGCAAAATCCGGCCAAGTTGAAAAACTAGCAGTGTTCTGGTGAAATTGCATGGCGCAAAACGATCAGATATCACCAAATTATGCCTAACAAAGATGTTGAGTCAGATGTGAGTGTCTTTCTCCTCTGTAAGCCGACGATACGGTTTATAATCTGTATAACACTGCCGAATTGAACTGTAGAATTGTGTAGTAAAACTATTTAAAGTCCGGTACACAATCGAAACTTCTAAATTTCTCTGCAATACTTGGACAATCCCTCGTTCGAGGGGATAGTTCAGAACCTCCCCTGGATCGATGGAGGGTAAAAAACGAGAGCCCTTTTTAAAACTTAAGCCGAAACAAACAAATAAAAAAAGTGTCCGATAAGGAAAAATCTGCAATAAAAGCTTCATTACCAAATCCGCTCTCTCCGTCCTCTATTTTCAGGTTTCTTTTCGTTGGAACACAAACGAACTTCTCCACGTGAGAGAGAGAGAGGGGGTCGATTCGAAATGGACTTGCATATTTATTACGCGGCGCGGGCATTGCTTTCACTTACCCTAATGGAACACTACGATAAATTCCTAACTACCGTGCATTTCCAAGTGTGGAGAGGAGGATGCATTCTAAATCATTTACGAACCCCGATTTTGTTTGTTGTTGTTGTTGCAGTTATTATCATTCTTCCTTCTTCTCTTTATTCGCTGATTTATTTATGAAAAAAAAACTCGCAGCGCCCTCTGCCGGGCAAGAAATTTAATTCATCATCAAAAATACGCTGATATTTAGCGTTACTTAAATGAAAGTTCCCTGTTTACGCGCGGGGAAGGCTTTCAGAGTGGAAAAGCTTTCTGGGGCCCTTACTTAAAGGTTTTTGCGCCGTGTAATGCAAGTTTCGCTCCTCTTTTTCTGATGCCGTTATTAAATGCTTTTAAAGCTTCCCCGAGAAAAATACGCGAGTTTTATTCCTGGAGGAGTACTTTTGAGAAGCAGTTTTCCATTAAGGCTTGAAGTATGATCACTTAACTCGGGAATAGTGTTCGTGATTGGAAATACGCATTCGCTGTAAGCACTTTAAGCATGGGCGCGAATGCATGTTACTTTAATGTCCCAAACGTATTTAGTTTTCACAGGTCGCTGCAGTTAATAATATATGTCGCCCTGGCTCGCTACAAAAAAGCGATCATTTCTATTTAATTTCACTTTTTACTCTCCTAGGAATTTTTTTTTTGTACACCAGCGTATAACTTTCTTTGAGAAAAAAAAACTAGCTACTCTAGGAACAACAAACCCCGTAGTGCTGCTCATACCTTAAGTAAGGGGCTTAAAGTGCTTTCATGAACCATGGAGATAACCATGCATTAGGTTTTTAAGAGAAGAAAGCTTAATTACTTAAGTTTCAAATTTTCTTAAATTGAGATGGGAATGTTTTTTTTTTACATCCATTTTTTCCCTTTTTGCGAATGCTAAGGGATGGGCCCTTATAATACGTTTCTCTTTTATACAAGAATGACATGGAATTATTATCCAAGAACTTTCTTCAGAACATAGGTGATGGGCAATGGACAATTCCCTTATTTTAGGCAAATGGGGGATCTATGATTACTTCGGAACATTTTTAGAAACTTACTATCTTAAATGGTGTTTTGCCCTCTGGAATTCACAGGGTATACCTACAAAATTTGGAAATTTCCGTTATTCACCACAGAACATACTGAAACAACTCCATATTCTAAGCTTAATAGCAAATATGGGGTATGCGGGGTCCTCCCCGAAATTTTTTTTGTATTTTTGCATTCCTAGAAAGCGTTTTTATGCTATTTTTGGAGGTTTTGAATGGTTTATTTCCGACCGTCTTGGCGGGACACCGAAAAACTCCCAGAATCTTTGCTCTTGAGCATCATTTAGATTTAGAACTTGATCCTTTCTCTGCTCCTTGATCCTTCCTTTTTTAACCACAAAACATAGTGAAACAACTCCATATTCTAAGCCTAATATAGCAAATATGGGGTCCTGGGGTCCTCCCCCGAAAATATTTTGTATTTTAGCATTCCAAGAAAGCGTTTTTAAGCTACTTTTGTGAGTTTTGAATGGTTTAACTTTCTTGGCGGGCCAATCTCTTTGCTCTTAAGCATCATTTTTAACTTGATCCTTTCTCTGCTCAAATCAGACGCATCCCTTTTAATTTGAAGGAGGATGCCGTCGCCTGACCCCCCCCCCATTTAGGCTGTCCACCCCAAAAAAAATGTCACTGACTAAAGCATTTGGAAAAAAAGTTAAAAATTAGTATTGCTGATTTTTTTGGGGAGGAAACTATTTCTCACTTTAAATGCGTTATTTAAAATTGTTGAAACTTATTTTTAAAGTCTTTTTTTGTTAAAAAATTTATATTTATTTTTAGTTAATTGATTAATTAAGGGCAGGTGTAATTCTAAGTTTATATAATGACTATAGTTACACAAAGTCTGAAACGAAAAAGCTGTTTTAGTAATTTCATCGAATTCCTATGTGTTTTGGTTTGCTGATAACGGAAAAAATAATTAAAAAAAAATCCTATACGTCAGGATTTTGCACAAAACGCATAATTATTTTCAAATTTGGCCTATTTTCCCCAATTTTAGGTGTTTTTTGATCCGAGGGTTCTCAACGAAATTTTTAGCCAAAACTATTTTTATATAGTACTTCATACCAATGCCTTTAAGATACATATTTCCAAAAATACCTAACTGTCAAACAAATCCCCCAAAGAAGGATATCTCGACAGGACCGAGGCCGCGTAGAAAATGCGGTACTACAAGAGTGCGGGGATTCGTTTCCTCGATAGATTTTCATGAACCATCGATAGGATTGTATTTTAATGAGCTGTTCAAGAAAACAGCAGGCGTTGTTTTTTCATGAAAAATATGTAATGAAAATCAATTTTAGCGCCCCTTGTGCAAAAAAAAAATACATAAATTGATAATAATTAATATATATTATATTAATATATTAATGTAAGTTTCAGCATGACGAGGTGGCCGAGTGGTTAAGGCGATGGACTGCTAATCCATTGGGGTTCCCCCAATTGCCCGCGTGGGTTCGAATCCCATCCTCGTCGAGTTTTAAATTTTTTAATAATTTCAATTTTGAATAAAACGTTTAAAATACTTCATGTTTACAGTTTATTATTCTTATTGAGATCATTCCCGAGTGAAAACCGTTGAAAAACTAAATGTATCAATTTTTTTTACTGGTTTCACCCTTTTTTCCCACTAGATTTACAGGACTATATGTTTTTCTTAAAACTAGCAGTAACTTCATTCAAACATTTCTCCAACAAACTAAGTATTTATCTGAAATACTTTCACGTTTTTGGCAAAAGCTAGGTTGAATGTTTTCTGGGATGCGTTTCAAAAGGTTCAAATAACGCGCCATTTATGCAAAATAAAAAAAAAATGTAACTTGATAGTTAATACATCCCGCAGTAGCATGACGAGGTGGCCGAGTGGTTAAGGCGATGGACTGCTAATCCATTGGGCTCTGCCCGCGTGGGTTCGAATCCCATCCTCGTCGAGTTTTAAGTTTTTTAATAATTTCAATTCTGAATAAAACGTTTAAAATACTTCATGTTTACAGTTTATTATTCTTATTGAGATCATTCCCGAGTGAAAACCGTTGAAAAACTAAATGTATCAATTTTTTTTACTGGTTTCACCCTTTTTTCCCACTAGATTTACAGGACTATATGTTTTTCTTAAAACTAGCAGTAACTTCATTCAAACATTTCTCCAACAAACTAAGTATTTATCTGAAATACTTTCACGTTTTTGGCAAAAGCTAGGTTGAATGTTTTCTGGGATGCGTTTCAAAAGGTTCAAATAACGCGCCATTTATGCAAAATAAAAAAAAAATGTAACTTGATAGTTAATACATCCCGCAGTAGCATGACGAGGTGGCCGAGTGGTTAAGGCGATGGACTGCTAATCCATTGGGCTCTGCCCGCGTGGGTTCGAATCCCATCCTCGTCGAGTTTTAAGTTTTTTAATAATTTCAATTCTGAATAAAACGTTTAAAATACTTCATGTTTACAGTTTATTATTCTTATTGAGATCATTCCCGAGTGAAAACCGTTGAAAAACTAAATGTATCAATTTTTTTTACTGGTTTCACCCTTTTTTCCCACTAGATTTACAGGACTATATGTTTTTCTTAAAACTAGCAGTAACTTCATTCAAACATTTCTCCAACAAACTAAGTATTTATCTGAAATACTTTCACGTTTTTGGCAAAAGCTAGGTTGAATGTTTTCTGGGATGCGTTTCAAAAGGTTCAAATAACGCGCCATTTATGCAAAATAAAAAAAAAATGTAACTTGATAGTTAATACATCCCGCAGTAGCATGACGAGGTGGCCGAGTGGTTAAGGCGATGGACTGCTAATCCATTGGGCTCTGCCCGCGTGGGTTCGAATCCCATCCTCGTCGAGTTTTAAGTTTTTTAATAATTTCAATTCTGAATAAAACGTTTAAAATACTTCATGTTTACAGTTTATTATTCTTATTGAGATCATTCCCGAGTGAAAACCGTTGAAAAACTAAATGTATCAATTTTTTTTACTGGTTTCACCCTTTTTTCCCACTAGATTTACAGGACTATATGTTTTTCTTAAAACTAGCAGTAACTTCATTCAAACATTTCTCCAACAAACTAAGTATTTATCTGAAATACTTTCACGTTTTTGGCAAAAGCTAGGTTGAATGTTTTCTGGGATGCGTTTCAAAAGGTTCAAATAACGCGCCATTTATGCAAAATAAAAAAAAATGTAACTAGATAGTTAATACATCCAGCAGTAGCATGACGAGGTGGCCGAGTGGTTAAGGCGATGGACTGCTAATCCATTGGGCTCTGCCCGCGTGGGTTCGAATCCCATCCTCGTCGGGTTGAAAAAATTTTACATTAATTTCTATTTTAAGTAAAACACATAAAATACTTGCAATTTAGAGCAATTTTTTAAATTCAGACCTAATTATATTAATACTAATTCGAAAATATTTTAGTAGTATTTGTTTACTTTACAAATAATTTTTATTTGATAAAAAATAAACATTTTTAAAAAATAAAATATTGATTAGTTGTTATAAAAGTATGAAATTTAAAGCATTTTTGATTTTTCTTTATAAAACAAATTGCAATAAGGGAATTCTCTCAAATATTTACAAATTTCCCATCTTTTTGTTAAGAGAGCACAAGGGTAAGACTATTATAATTTTCCTTCAAAATTGTGCATGCTTTCTTAAATTACTAAAGAAAAAGAATAAAGACAACACCTCAAATGTAAATAAAAAGATCTCCCAAAGAGAAATTTTAATGCTCAAAGCAATGGCTATTGTCTCAGCAATTGCAAATTTAAATATTCTTCGGTTGATGTGGCCTGGTGGCGCAACGGTAGCGCGTCTGACTCCAGATCAGAAGGTTGCGTGTTCAAATCACGTCCGGGTCATAATATTTTTTCAATTTCAACTTAAGGGAATTTATTTAAAAAAATTTAAAATTATGAATGGACAATGTTTTTATTTTTTAAAGTTCATAAGACTAAAATAATCCAACATTCTGGATATTTATTCATTTTATTTAAATTATGAATAGAAAATGTTTCTTTTTTCCTCTTCTAAATTTTATAAACCTTTTACATTTATTTTTTACAATTAGAGTGCATATTTTGTTACTTTTGCAGCGTGCAATATAAATGTAATAGGAATCTTCATATAAAAATATTTTTAAAAATATTTATGAATTACCATAATACTGAAAACCATCTAAAAACTATCTAAAACTGATATCTTATATTTAGAAATCATATATGGTTTGGTTTAAAAAACTAAAAAATTTCTCAAAAAAGTCAAATTATGTAACCAATAGATTTGCCATGATTTTTCGTAACAAAATCGCTTAAAATAAAATGAATTATGTTCCTAAAAAGCATACACATAAAATTATATTAAGAACACAAATTTAAGAGCTTTATTTTTTTCTCTACGAGATTGATATCGTTTTATCCTCAAAGAAAACAATTCTGCATTTGGAAATTCTGAAAAGCAAAAAATAAATCATTGGGTTCGGCCGGGATTTGAACCCGGGACCTCTCGCACCCTAAGCGAGAATCATACCCCTAGACCACCGAACCACACTGTCACCTAAGTGATTTTTAAACAAATTCAAGGTCATCTGTAATCTTGTTAAGAATGACCTCGTTTCTTTCTGCGAGTGTGGTGAGGTGGTCAGGTTTTATTTAAAAGCTGGTAAATGATGTGGCTGCGAAATTTCTTCTTCACATGAATATGCAGGACGATAATAGGGGGTGTTTCTGGGTCTAGACTTCCGCCCCTTTAGAATTTGCATTGCCCCCCCCCTCAAACGGCTCGGGGTCTCTGGAAAATTCCAGACTGTTGCTATTAATAACTACGGATTCCGGATTGGATAATAAAGGGTAGAGGCCCGTATTGAACTCAGTTTGGTAAATTAACACACTTGTATTTTCTGGTTATGCTAACAGATGGCAGTACCAAAACTTCTTTCAACTTAATGTAGTATACGTGAGAAATTCTGGAGGAAGAGTGGTAGGGTTATTTTGGGGCTGCAGTCCCTTCAAATTTTAACATTTTATAGACAATTTTTTTTTTGCGAATTTGAATTTTATATCGACGTAAGTATAAGTATAAGAAAGTATAGGTATGAGTAAGTATAAGACTAGTAAGTATACAAAAATTTTGAATTTATATATAAAACTTTTTACCCTTTTAATTTGAAAAGTGATTGTATTGCGGAAGAAAATCAGCTGCTCACTGATAGAAATACTGGCTTCGCTGTATACCTCGTAGTTTCTTTTCTAATAACCAGATAATAAAAAGAATTAATATAGAAACCTTGATGTCAAAAGTAAAAGACAAAAGCAAAAGACATCTTAAAATTTAATTAATAACAGTGATTCTAAACGTAAAGCGTGTGTCTCACCCTCACGTTAAAGAAAAACTGTTAATATGATATGAGAAAATTCGTAAGTGAAAATTACCCCAGGTTACTAAAAAACAGTTCAAACACTGTTTTCAAGAGAGAAGTTTCAAAAATCTTTTTAAGGCAGGACTTACAGACCCCCCTTTTAGTGTGGAACTCAGTGTTCGACACAAATTTAAATATTTAAAACTTGAAATAAAAAAATGAAAATGAAAAATTTAAAATTCAACTGGAAACCTCAAACTGAAGATGATGGGGTGGGTCCCGTAAGATACGGTTATTATAACACGTATTTAGACTCTTGTCTGTATACTTAATCTATCACAATACTTTACTTAAGTAAAGTATGGAAACTTCTCCAAAAGGAAAACTTTAATTTAATAGCCTTAGAAACGCTCCCAGACCAAATTTTTTTCAAAGTCGCTATTGAGCAAAGCACAGAAATATTATCATGAGAAATATCTTTAAAAAAAAAATTAAAAAATACGCTTTAACGATGTATCATTTGCAATACTCGAGGTATTTCCGAAAATTGGTCGTTATTATCCTTTTGAATATTGATAAAAATTATAGGATGGATAGAGGATGAGAGGTCTATTAAAGTTTAATTATTAATAGACATTTTAGCCCAAATTTAGGCTTAAAAAGATAAACTTAATCTGGAATCTTTTTGTAGAAAAATTGTTTGTTATTTTTTTAAGTGTAAAAACCTTTTCCCCCTGATAGAGCTTTTGAGAAAAATAAGTTATTCGTGAAACAAAAAAGATTTTAAAATAGTAATATTAGTTTTATTTGAATGATAAATTGTTATGCTGAAAATTGCTTCAGTATTGATATTCGGCGATAGCAAAGGTAGTTTTTGATCTCAGATCTCAAAAATTGCCTTTTTTTAAGAATGATGGGCATTTCCCGCATTTTTATTTTATTTTTTATTCGATAGAAATATCCAAGAAAGGAATATACGCTCAAAAATTTTTCAATTGCGATGCTTATTTACTTTTTAATTTAATTTCAAAGTTTGACTTTAAAAAAGGGGCGCGAAAACAGTATATGTGGCGTCACATTACCCGAAACATTGGTTTAAACTGTAGTTTAGGATTCAAAGCCATCGTTGATATTTATTTTAAAGTAGGGCCGAAACAGATCTGACGTCATTCAAGCCTTAAACAAGTGTAAAGCGATTGTCGACTTTTATTTTGAAATATTGAATTGCCTAATGTTTTTGGAAACTTTTCGTGTTTATTTTAGAACTTAAAACCATTTTTTATACTGGAAAAATGATTTTTTTTCTGTTTTCGAAATATGCGGGAATTGTCAATTAATAAAGCTAAGCTGTGGTATTTCTTGCTATTAAACGTATTGAATAAATGTTTTAAAAGAGTTAACTATCCATAGCAACTAACTACACAACACCAACACCCAACAAAGGTATTATTAAACGAGGCAGCTACAGTAACTATACCCAAAGCTTAACCATTCGAATTGTTATTCAATGATGGCCGCCGCCGACTCCCCTCGTAATTACATATTAAATTACCTCTCCAAACTCGCGCGCGCAATCTTTCTCATCAGAGTTTTAGAAAAGTCGGTGGAAACTTGTTTACAAGATTCTGATGAGGGGTCAGCAGCAGCTCTAATCGCACGAACACGAAGCAAACATGGCCGACGTCTGCTTCGTGACAACCATCCGGTTCGATTTTCGCCGAATAATAGATAAAAGTTCTCTAAGGTAATTAACGTGTTTTGTTATTTGCACTGATGAGTATACGCATATATATATAGAACGGGTCATATGGTTCTTCAGGTTACTTCAATTGATTCCTTTCTTCTCTCTTTATGTATTCTGTATTCTCATTAAAGGGGAGAGCGTCAGAGTTCAATCGAATTTTTAGTCGGAGATGTAATTAAACGCCGTTTTTTTTTTCTTTCTCTGCTTTAAATGGTTATTCGATAATTTATTTTCCAGTTTAATTGAAGAAACTTCTTCCTTGCCTTTAATTGCGTTCGTGACCAGAATTCAGTTTTGTGTGGTCTGAGTGAGTGGAAGAAGAAACGAAATGGTTGGTATGAGGAGGTATAATTGATTGTGATAAGTCATGGCAGAGTTGGATTGGTATAGTAGAAAAAGGAGGTTTTTTCTTTTTTTTGCTTGTGATTGGTTCTAAATATCTTGTTCTCACTTGAACTTGTAGATCGAGCAAGTAGGATACAGAGCCGGATTTAAACCACATAGACTCATGAGGCCAGAGAAGCTTGAAATTATAGTGGCTATAGATGGAATATTGTCGCGACCGCTATTAAAATAATGCTTTAGAAAGAGAGGGGAAAAAAGTTGATGGTATGAGGACGACTAGAACGCTATACTAGACAGCAACTTAAGTTGACCCAACGTCAATTTAAAAATAGGATTATTTTGTTAAACCCATGTATATGTAGTGCTTTTAAATCACGATTTGCGTACCGAAACTCCTCCTATCAACCCAACAGGCTTCGTGTTTACCGATTTCTCCTTCCGCATTTGTGACGTACTGGGCTCAAGAAACGTTGCTGTCGAGTTTAGTGTCATCTATTTTCTGCAAAAAAAAAAAATAAACTCTTTCAAATGCTCTAAAAGAATAAAAAAAACTTAAATTCTTTACTTGTCCAGAGAAAAGGCAAACAAATCCTTAAACCTCAATCAAAGTATTAATTAACTCACAAATTGATTTTAATGTCAACGCAGGACGACGGGAACCCATCGCCCTATGGTGGGTTCCTCCTTTTCGGAAATAGAAATTTGCACACGCGGTTCTATGGCGATAAAGACACTATTCCCTTCAGGCCACTGAATCGAAATTGGGACGTGTGATAGTAGTCCTGCCTGACCTCACTTTTCGGCGCTCTTTGACCGCAACTCAGCTTCATTCTTTTATAAAGTATTAAAATTCATTCTAAGGAAATTTTCGAAGCATTTAAAATAATAACAAGATAATTTTAAGTTAAACTGTTAAAGTAACCAATTCAATTTCAATTAAAGTAACCATTATTTATGCCTTTCTTCAATTAAAAAGTCAACCTGATAATTTACTTCAAATGCCTCAAAGTTTAACCTCAGAACCAAACACTGAGCTATACATAAAAACCTGGAGTGGAGAGGTATAGTTCCCGGGGCATTTTTATATGCTATGTACTCCACGCAGGGAATCTTTGTCTGTACTTGTTGGAAACACCCTGTATCAGTGGCGGATCCATCAGGGGGGGGGGTGGCACTCTGGAAAGTGCCCCCCTCTAGGACCCAAAATTTCTCTCATAAGTGCGAAAAAAAAAGTCCCAAAATGTACTCAAAATGAGTGTAAACCCTACTTTTAGTCAAATTTCCAAAAACTTTTTCTGGGGGAGGAGGACCCCCAAACCCCCCAGCGGTACCAAAAGGGGATCTTGAGTGATACTTTTTGGAAAATTCCCAAAATTTTTTGACATTTTTCTCAAAAGATAAAGGTGATGGTATGAAAAAGTGCCCCCCCCTTGTAGCCGTGCTGGATCCGCGCCTGCCCTGTATAGAGAATAAAAAAGGTTGTTGGAGGTTATTGGAGAATTAAAGTTTCATTCGCTCGAAAAATACATTCGGAATATCTAAAAAAAAAAAAAAAAAAACCGCCCTCCCGGTTTCCACCGCATCCTTCTAACTGTCGTTTCGGGTTACTATCGTCAGCAGCAGCAGCAGGCACGCGGTATTAATTACCACCAGGCAAATGTGATTCCCAGGAATGCGTCCCTCCCTCCCCCTTCGCAAAAGTGAGTTCTTCCCTCTCGCTCAAGATCATTACATTTGTTCCGCCAACTCTTTCGCCCCAATCTTATTCCGTTATTAATTATTAACGAGTCGAGATTGATTCTCGCCCACCGAACGCAATTTGCCTTTGCGGGCTCCTGTATAATTAAGTTTAATTTAATCCAACGAGTAATACCAGTTTAATTGCCTCGCAACATGGCGGCGTTAATTAAACCAAGTTTTGTTGTTTCGCACTCTACCCCCCCCCACCGATAGAGGGCGCTTCTGCGTAATAAGCTACGGCGGCGGGCCAATAATCCGATAGCGCGCCAACTACCTTCTCGCACTGAAAGAGAGATATTAGTTTAATTAATGACGATGAGAGGCTGCAGTCGTTTTGTAATTAAATCTAATTTTAGTCGTATTTAATTTAATTGGCGAACGGGGAGAGAGAGGGAAAATTGTGAAAAAGAATTTCCCTCTCTCCCCTAATCTAATGTGCAGACGACAGTCGTCGAGCAAGAAGAAAAGAACCTAATAACTGTATATCTGGAAATGAAGGAGAGAAGGGGGGGGGAATGGCACAAACAAGCCCCCGCCGCCCAATCTGTTAGTTTCTCAGCGTTGGTATGGCAACACTACAATTCCAAACCCTAAGTTTCGGTGCGGCATCAGAATGTTGCTGCCGGAATGGCGCGTTTTCGTCACGGAACGCTCCTGATGGAATCCTCTCTCGGCTGCCGAAATTAAATTTTATTGATAAACACAAAATGTAATTAAAAAACTGGGGGGAGAAAACATTTCCCTCTCTGATGCGAATGTAATTTATCTCCTTTTCCTCTCTCACCACCCGCCAAATGAGATTTCAAAGATTTTTGCATGTCGAAATTGATTTCGTTTCCACGAAAAGTTATCGTCGTCATTTGTTGAGAAGAAATAATTCAAAATGGCGTCTGCTGATTAGCTTTTAATGTTGTCTGGTTAATTCCGTACTGCTACACCTGAGATGGGGAAGGGAAATAGGGAAGATTGAATTAGTCATCGCTTTTAATTTGCTGCGGGAGGGATTTTTAAATGAAAGCTTAAATCGACGTTTCTTGGAGAAAATAATGCTACATCGTTGGAACAAACGATCAGGTTCCGTAAGATTCAAAACACATGAGAGCTTTTATAAGGAGTTATGGAAAGAGCTAGACTAAACCATTAGGGAAAAGAATTAAGGCCCCTTTTTGCCCTAGTAAAAGGAAATGTACTTTCTCCATTTATTTCCCCTCTCAGTGAAATGAAACTACTTTTCAATCACAGTAATGCTGTTTTTCCCTAAATTTGTTTTCAGGAAATCAAAAATGTAATGAATTAAAATTTTTTTGACAGAGACCGAATCCAAGATCCTAACTTACGCATGGTACTAGGAACAACGTAAAGTAATGCTATTTTGCCCTCAGATGGCGTTGATCATATTTATTATATCTGTTAATTTGAAAACAAACGATCGAATTGAATGAATTCATTGTCGCGAAGAAACAGAGAAATGAATATTCAAAACTTTAAGGTTAAATTTGATTTTTCTAATTTCTCTTTTCATATGGTTATAAAAATCGTCTTTCTTAAGCTTAATATAGAATTACAAAGTCGTCCTAGATTAACCGAGTGATTCCAAATTTGTTGTACAAACTTCTACACTGATGTAACTTGTTTTCACTGCAGTAAAACGCTTTTAAAGGAAAAACACGTTTTACAGGTGCAACTTGTTTTCACTGTAGTATTTCAAAATTTTAAAGGAAAAACACCTTTTACAAATGTAACTTGTTTTATCTTCTTATACCTTTTAAGGAAAAATACCTTTTTTGGTATTAGTTTAAAACAAGTAAAAATAATATTTTGGATAAATAAAATAATATTTTTTCAGTAAAAATTATATTTTGGAGAAAAATACTTGTTTGCGGTCTTTTTCAGGTTTTAATAATCAGTTCTAGAAACATGTAATTTTCAGAAAGATTTGTCAAGGTAATAGGGTAGATTCATTCTTTAAAAATTTAGATTAAAAGAAAACTCGATATAAATTTTAAATTTTATTTACCAACTCAATGTATAAGAAAATGCTCTTTGCTATAAAGATTTGAGGTTCCTGTAACTATAATTTATATAGTATGCGATGATATCCAAGAATATTGAAATATTTATCAAACCTCTTAAAATGAAAGTTCAAAGGATGAAGTGAAATTGACAAAATATCTTTATTTTTTCTATTAACAAATCTTTACACCATTTTTTTCATTACATTTTATTTTACTCCAAAAAATATATTATAAACCGCTAAGATTTTATGAACTACATCACAAGATAAAAAAAAAGCTATAAACGCTTTTTACAATTATAAATAGTTATACTCTGGAATAAATTAAACAGTTATAAAGTTATTAATAAGATAACAAAATCTATTTTTTTAATACATTCATAAATATAGAAAATACATACTTTCCATCTTTGAAAACCTTTCCCTAAGCCTAAACTATCATACCGTAAATATTATAATAAAAATTTCTATTGTTTCCCGCAGAATGTATAAACTAACTAATAATGCAAATTATGAGTATTAATCTAATAGTTAACGTAAACATAATCTACATAAAAATGGCCAAACAACAATGAAACTCTACCTCCAAAACATATCAGACTCTAACATAACGGTTAAATCAAATTAACCTAATATGCTAAATCGATGTTCTATATGAATTCCACTTACCCTAACCAATTTTGACAGTTATCTAATCTACTTTGGGGACGCTATTTGGCTTTGCGATCTACTTATTAAAATATATTGATTCAGAGGTGACTCTTGTCACGGCTGTCATGTTCAATGTAATTACTTTTCCCATTAGCAGAAATTCCCAATTTGCGAGCCCGAATTACGCTCTGCTGTGTGACAATAGAGAATCGGTGTGTAGTATCCTAATACAAGAGCGAATGTGCACAAAAACGTCCAAAGAGTGTCGTGTGAATCGTTTTAGGGAGTTAGGTTATGGATTTTATGAATCTGCAAAATGACAATGTGCAGTACCCCGACTGAACTACGAACTGAGGCAGAATATTTTTGCGTTTGGGACAGTTCAAATGAATCGTCAGTTAGAAGAAGGGAATAAGTCCAAAAAATAGCAAATTGACTTTTTGTGCGCAAACAAATCTCCAAGCTTCGCTCTACACATGAGTGTAAAGAGGAAAAAAAATAACTACCTCTTATCGGCAGATATAACCCCTTGAATTTTACGAAATCGATGTCCATTCATTGTATTTTTTGATTAAATTTGAAATTTAACTTAATTTGTCTTTCTTTCTTATTCTTTGGCCTGGCTAAAATAAAAGTTTCTAAAAATAAAAGCGTTTTTTCTTTTTTTTTTAACCTACGAATGTTTGACTCCATTGATATTCACTTACTCCATTGATAGAGCATTAATGACGCAGTTTCATAATAGTTTTAAATTTCAGTCGTCTTAGTCTTTTTGTCTTTCACTTTTGTACAGTGAACTAAGCAGAAACATAATTTAATTGTCAATTTAACTGGTTTTTAAGATTTTTGTTCAGCTGAAATTTCATAAGATTTAAGAAGGGAAAAAGTCCATCCCCTTTTTTTTACTTTAAAACATTTTTAAATATACTTATAATTTTTTCGATGATTGTTCTGTATTCTTAACAGTGTCATGAATTTCCTGTAAAAAATTGATGGCTATAAGATAAAAATTCCATTACTTATGCAGTTTTTTTTCGGTTTTCTCAAAACTTCATTTTTGGACTTATCCCTTCTTCTAACTGACTTCAAATATTACGTAAGCACCTAAGGGGGGGAGGAGGTTTGCTATTTGCTCATTTTTCCTGACAAGGGGGAGGGGGAGTAAATCTCTTGTATCTTGCATAAATAATTTCGAAATTCAACTAAAAATAAATTTCACAAAAAAACCATGCATTAAGAAAACATTTTAAGCATTTTCCACAAGGAAAGTTTTAACGATTGGTTAAGTGTTCATGGAGAACAATGATTTTCAAAAATCTAAGCATTACTAAAGATTTTGTACAAAAAAAAAGAACAAAGGAAGGAGGGGGGGGGTCAAAAATGACCTAAAACTTGCGTACATAATACTTGAACGGCCCCTTTCTCCAATTTATTGGAATGTCATAGATTATATCGCATACGTAGCTGACCAAAACGTTTACCACTGTAAAAATTAAGTAACCAATAGTTTGATAAATAATGATTCTTTAAGGCTGGGTGCGCACGAGTGACTAAAGTCACGGCGACCAGGATTACTAGTATCAAAAATATCACTAGAAAACAATAGAGCATTTTCAATCACATGACTTTACCTAACAACGGCCTTAGCAACGTTGTTTTTATCCTCCAGTGATGTCATGTGCAAATGCTGCTATTGGATACTTCTATGTCCCGCACGTTGTTTTTTCTTTGTCACCGTGACAAAAGTCGCCCGTGCGCGCTCGCCCTTAGGGTTTTGAAATGAAACAGTTTTAATAAATAGGTATTTATAACAACTGTAACAGATAATTCCAGTTTTGTACTTTGATTTAAAATGTAGTCCACTGGTGCCTTCAAATAAATTGGAATTTTTCTGTCAATAGGAGAATATTCCTATTCTATAACGATATTTCTTCATCATCAGATGCACTGTAACTGTCTCCTTCATTTATGAATAAATAATAAAAAGCCGAAGACATAATAGTAACACGTGATTCAAACTTTAATGACTCGAGCTTTCTTTAATAACCGATAGATTTCATTTAACATCGATATATCCTAGTTAATGCCAGTACATAATTTCATCCTCCATCCTATTAAATATCTCATACTAATACGCATTCCATAATAATAATCCCCGAAATGAAATTTCAAATTTCTTCCCGATGCCATCTCCGAAAATAATAATTGAAATTTAATAATAAAATGAAATAATTAAATATCTGGGGAAACTCGCATATTAGAAATATACATTTCGACCCATCGTTGTAATAAGCGCGGTAAAAAGAAATTAATCAGAAATAATTTCCCTCTTCCTCCGAAAAGTTTAATTAAAATCGAGACAATGCTGACGAAACTCGGCGTCTTCAACCAACCAACCAAGCTCCCGCCGCTTCGTTTTCCCCCGATTTTCTCCCTTTATTAAAACGCGTAAATTTCATTAGGCAAAAGCGACAAAACAAACGGCAAATATTGTTGCATTGATCTGGCAGTACAAACAAAGCAAGGAGAGATTTTGCGCCGTAATAATTCCTAGGGCAAATCGAATTTGCCCCCCGATAAATTCGTTTCCTTCCAATTATGCCGAATTTTTTTTTCTTTTCACTTCTTTCTTTTTTGCGTGTTCGTGTCTGTTAATTGGTATTATTATTGGAGGAGGGAGCGTGAGGGGTGATGAAAAAAGCTGGGGAATTGTTAGGAGCGATTCCTTAATTGTCGAGTTGTTAGTCTGGATTGTGAGTGATGCGACGTCGACGAGGAATCGCGTTTGCCTGCATTTCTGTTATTGCTGATGCGTTTCCCCATTATTCCGAATTACAGATAATTGGGATCACAGTTCAACTTAATGAAGAAACGGGAATCTGGGTTTGTGATATTTCCTCGGTCAAGTTTTGCTCCTTCAGTGATTGTTTTTTTTCACTGTGCTTTCAATCCTTTATTTTTTTTTTGTAGTATGTGTGCATCCCAAAATAAATAGTATAATTTTCTTTTAGGATTCTGTCAAGTAGGGAGAAAGCACCAAATCTTTCCCCTCTCCAAGTAACTTCCATCGATACAGATTCTTCTGATAATAATGAAAGATTTGAATAACCAGAAAAGTAAGTAAATTTTTTTAACAACAAGTATAAATCATATTATATTAAACTAATTTTGTGATGATGTAAGTTTTGGTATAACATCACATAACAAGGTATAACATCACATCCGGTTTGCATCAAAAAAAAATTATGGAAAATTTTAACATGGTTACTTGGATATGTTTGCCTTTTGAACATTAAAAATGTCTATTATGTATGCATGCATGCGCCCAACGTGGAATTGAATAATTAAGTTTTTTTTTGTCAGAAATGACGTCACATTTTCCGAAAAAAAAGTGGTCCTGTTCTTTATTCGAAAGAGGTGTCAGGTGTCAACGTAAAGTAATTATCTCTCTCTATGTTCCACGATTATCAAGTAGTGTTCTTAGGATACTTCAACCTGTGTAAATCCATCAGCATGGTACTTTTTATTAACGGTAACAATCAGTGCTTTCCATTTCTCCCTCTCGAACACTGTAAATGCCTTTTAACGAACAAAAAGCTTCTCTAGATAAATAGTTAAAAGACTGTATCAAAAATTCTCAAAAATTGAATAAAACTGATTGAAAATGAATAATAGATAGTATAACAATAAAAGACACAGTGGGTGCCCTGAGATAAAGTGTAGGAAGTTAGTCACATACTCAGTTCTAAGAGGAAGAATATATCAATCACTGATTATTCCATTTTGTCCCCATCATACCCCAGGGAACCCAAAAACGACGATTCATTCGGATTAATCAACTTGATTCAATTTATTTTCCCAGGTTCGAGAGGACAGAATAATCAATATTTCCTGTGTATGAAAACATCCGCGGATTTCACAATTACTTTTAAGTGTGCATAATTTAAAGACGCGCTTTTTCCGTTTTGTCATGTGGTTTTTTTGTTATGATGACAGGCAATTACTACTTGCTCCTATGGTTGTGAATTTTTAAAGCTCGGCGATGCCATTGGGAATTGTTTTAAGGTTTTTGTTGAAAATCAAAGGAAATAATGGAATTTTTGCAGGTTTTTTTTTGTTTAATTTACGGTGGAGGTCTCGAACCTTGACATTTTCTTTTTGGTATTTTTGGGAATGCGAATCGTGCGATGTCCTATAATGTTCGGAAGAGAAATCATCATTTAAGTTCAAGAGGTACCTTTGAGTTGTCAAACCTTGGAACTTCATTTCTTTGAGGTGACAATAGTTTTGGGTTCTCATAGTACAATCGACTCCTCTTAATGTGTTCATGAAACACAATGAATATCTGGAATTAAGGCACTGCTAAACATTTTGTACAAAAAATGGACAAAGGGGAGGTCGGGCAGTTTTCTTACTTAATTATGAGGGGGAGGGTTGCGGTTTGCTTATCTTTGCTGACAAGGGGGGTCAAAAATGACCAAAAACATGCTTACGTAATATTTGAACAACCCCCATCCAGGCTTTTTTAAAGCCTATAAAGGCCTCATATGACCCTCGTGTCATAAATACTTAAATAACTAACAAAAGGCCATAGCAGTTTTTACGCAATGGATATTCACGATAACATTGGGAGTGATAAGTGCAGTTCTTCAATACAATTTGGGGATTGTGATAACTCCCCGATATGAAACGGTGGGGGCGAGAATTCGAGGGGGGAGAGCAACCGCATTCCAAATCGATCGGGAGAGACGCAGGTGCGAAAATTCAACAACCCCTGATACGATCGAAAGTTCCACAGGGCCCTTGTTCCTCAACAAAACATAATTTTCACTTAAAAGAGCAAGTGTAGTGGAGCGAAGAGTGGGATCTAATTAAGGCGAGCTCTCTTCCCTCCCTCCCCCCCCCCCAGACAACAACCACAGACAATTACACGCATCTCAATTAACGAAAAATCCGAATCTGGCAACGCCGCGATTTTTCAAAACAACGGAACAAAAACGCACACACCGTTTCGCCGATTCCGCTTCGTAGAGATTTCCACGACCAATCGGAGCGACCGTACTCGGAAAGACAATCATCCGACGAACCAATCGGAGCTCACGCTCGCTTCTTGCGAAGTGTAATCGGGAAATTATATAGTACAACAAATAAAAAAAAATGGCGCCTGCCGATATTGTTCTAAAAATTAAACCGAAAATAAATCACGAGCGAGAAGTTGGCATTGATCAAAAAGGGAAGGAAGGGGTGAGAGAAGGGGGGATGGGGGGAGGGGGTTAAATCTTCCTAATCTGCTGCGTTGGCTAGAAGTCCCGCCTTTTCTGCGTTGTTTAATTACCGAGTTCTAGTTTGGAAAAGATTCGCGGGGCCGCCCCAGTGCAGGCAAGGGCGCTGCTCAGTTAATAACCTAATTAAGAGCACTGTTTTCTCCCTGTTAATTATATTGCCCGCTCAGCTCTTGCGGAGGGCGCAAAACAAGAGTTCACCTTTCACCGCAGCCTTAATCCTCCATTCCAGCGAGCTCAGTTTTCACAGCTTATTTATTTGCGCCGGGTTTTAATTAAAGAGGAAATGCGATCAATTTAAATAGTCGAATTGAATTATATGCACAGCAGCTCTCTTAACGTTTTAGTAGGCGAGTATCTATAATCCTCTCTCAATATAATACTAAACGAGCGAATATATATCGTTCCGAATTCGCATATTTTAACGAGAAAAAATTTTCGTTCTTTTATTTCTATTCTAGAACACTGATTTCGGGAGGGTCACACCTGTTGTATGTGCCGGAATTCCGTCGGGATATAAGGCCTAATTACCGAGGGATTGGATCTCGGGATCGGATCCCCGAGGGAGCTCGTTCCTATTCGAACGCTGCGGTTTGAACAGGTGAGTTCTAATTAGAACAGCGTGTTACAGGGATCGGAATTAACGATGGATTATAAGCCGGTAGGGCTATAGTAGGGCGTATTTTTAAGTTTTAGAGTTTATTAAAGTGGTTTGGAGCTAGGAGGAAGGCTTTATAGAGAAGGTTATCGTGAGGATTCCGGATTACATTATTGGTGTATGAGGCAATTAGTAAAAATAGTCCGAATGAGGAATTTCTCGATTTTTGGAAATGTTTCGAACTTTAATTGTCTGCTCAACAAAATCTGCATAAATCCAAAATTTTAAAACAAGTGAAGATTATATTTAAAGAGTTTATCTGAATATTAATAGTGTTTTCAGGTGACGTCACGACCAGCTATTTTCTATTAACTGTTAACCTTTGTAGGGCTTTTAACTGTTGCTAAGGTGGTTGCTAGGTAACGAGGTATCTGTTGCTAAGGCGGTTTTTAGGTATGGGATCACGTGATTGTGAAAATGCTCCAATAGAAGAATTTCACGGCTAGTCATTTTCTGTAACTGTTAACCTCTGTAGGGCAAAAAACTGTAACATCTTCACATCTTCTGTTGCTAAGGCCGTTGTTAGGTCCGAGTCATGTGATTGAAAATGCTCTATAAGATAACAATAATGATGTTTCATGCATACTAGAAGGAGTATTATTAAGAAGGGGATTAGGAGAAAGATTTTGAAGATACGCTGTAGACTTGAGGGTCAAGCTATCTCAGATTAGTCTTGACGTATGGTTTACCTTTTAAAGAATTAAAAATACTCCTACAGTTCAGAAATAAGATCGAAGAACTTGTGGCTGTTTCAATTGACATTTGATGTAATTTTAATGAACAACGTAGATTTAATCTCAATTTTCTTGAAAAAAAAACTTTGGAAAAATATCTTTTTGACTTTTTATCTTGTCACTTCTACAATTTTTAATTAAATAACCAATGACTGGGAAATTTTAATCTTTCCTCAACGCTAAGAAGAAAATATAGCTAATTGTTATTTTTTTAGTAAAGTGTAGTAGTAGTTTTAGTAAGTAGTTTTTTTTAGTAAGTAGTTTTTTTTAGTAAGTTTTTTTTAAAAAATACTTAACGTCTCGCAAACGTAGGAACCCTAAAATAAATTCGAGATATGGAGTGTTCGAGATATCAAGGTTTCTCCAAAAAAAAAAAAAAAAACTAATTAGTATTTTATTTTTGGAGGGGGAGATATTTTTTCGATATATAAAGGTTTTCAAGTTATCTAAGTTCGAAAAAAAGAGAGGGCATTTACTGCATATTAGAAGTCCTTGAAGGCAGTGTTATTCCTAGGATTTTTTGGAGGAGTAAAAATACTCCTTGGCTTTTTTAGGAGAAGTTAAAATTCAATTATGAGGAGTGAAATACGGAAATAGCATAAACTAATACATATACAGAGACAAAATTTCTATTAAAAACGCTTACTTTTTAATGGACGAAATGAAATTGAAAAAAAATGAGGATACTATTTTGGGTTTCAATAAATCAAACTCCCTAATCATCAGAACAATAAATGAAAAAAAAAAATTACTATGGCTGTATGAAAACACTATTAAAAAGTATGATAATTAGGATGCCGTGGCTGAAGATTTAAGCTAAACCTTTGTGAAAATACTCCTGTCTGGTTTTTTAAAGAGTAATTCCCATTTTCAAGGAGTGAAATACTCTCTCAGAGGAGTTAAAAATATCTCTGCTTGAAGGGATATTACGAAAACTATCACAGGAAGAGTTCAATGCTCGGAAAAGTTCTTGAATCCCAGCTCTAACCGAACCACCAGTCGTATTCCCACACACACAAGCAAATTCGCAGATTCGAATATACACACCTGTGAATTTATTACCCCGACATCTGCACCGCCACAGAAAAGGCGCGAATTAGCCGTCCATCCCAAAAATCGCATCCTAACGACCCCACAGAAAGGTGTGTTTGTCACCGTCCAGAATATACAAGCTTACTTGCTCGTTTAAGTCATTATTGGTTATTGTGGCCGCGTGAATGCGGCTCTGATGAGGCCCGCCCGGGCTCTAGTTAGCCGGGCTTGTCGGGCCGCTTTTTTTCTGCTCCCGCTTGAGACAGTGAAGTGTTTCGTTTGCGGCGTATTGTGGGGGTTCGTTACGTATCGGTTTGTTTGGGGTAGGATTCGAATTTAATATTGTTCGGGTTTTTTTTTTTTTTGAGAAATATTCCTCTCCGCTCGGGTTGACAAACGACGAAGTGGATTTTTTTTTTTTTTTTTTGAGATTTCGGGGGTGATTTTAAAACTGCCGGTCGTTCTGATGTATGCTATGCTATGGTAAATGAGATGTGACAGTTGTTGTAGGGTGTGTGTGAAGTAGGGATGAAGTGTGACTTCTTATTTATTTATTTACATATTGTCATACAGATATAAACTATCCATTTACATGACAAGATAAAAACACCAAAAGGCAAAGAAAATACAAATACACACACAAAACAGATAATAAAAAGCAAGTATTATAGCACTTTCTGAATTTTTTTAAAAGAGTCAAAAAAATATCATAATTATTGGGAAGATTATTTACTCTTTTTATGAATTGGTATGAATGTTTGATTCTGAAGATATTGATTAGTGTAAATAGGTTCATGGAGTACTGTTTTATTGCGAGTGATATGTTTAGGGACATAGAGTTTAAATTGTTGCAAGATAGAGGGACAATCAATTTTGTTATTTAATATGTTGTAAAAAAATTTAAATACAGATATTCTTCTACAGAGTTCAAGGGTGAGAGGGTTTGTTTGTATTATTGTTTTTTTTTCTTTGTAAATCAGAAAGAGAGGCAAAGTTATTAGCCTTATCACTCTTTTTCGCATTATTATGAAACGATCGTTAAGAGACTTCCATCAAAGATGTGTGTTCGAAATAGGAGGGAAGTGTCCGGCAAAACATTGTGGAATCTTCCGGAGGTTTGTGGAAAGGGTCCAATTAAAATCTCGTGTTAATTCAGAAAATATACTACATTTCTCTTTTTGTTTGTTAAAAAATAAAAATAAATAGTAAACAAATATTTTTTTTCGGGGGTTAAGTCATTTTATTTTAATAAAAAGTTATGAACCTGCTGAAAATGAGTAAAATAATAATACATTTTAATTATTATTTCATAGAAGACATCCGTATGTAAGTTAACATTTCAAAGATTTTTAACCGAAAGTTATTGAATATATGTATATCACATGAGGGGATGACACCATATCTCACTAAATCTCACCAGAGAAATAAGGTCCAATTTTTTAAAAATTTAAAAATTAGTAAATTTGGGTATGTCTTACTTGATCTGCCTCGTCCCCAAAGTTAATCATACCAACTGAAATACTGATTTCACCGAATACCAATCAAAACTATAAAGTAGAGCTTTAGAGTGCATTAGTTATCTTTACAGAAAATAACAGTAAGAGTATGAAACATTTTATTACTTATCGATTTATTAAAAAATGCAAAACGTCATTTCTCTCCTTATGCATAGGTTTAGAGCTGCTAATACTTGTTAAACCCTTTCAGACCTAACCGCCTCAAATTTACCATTGGATTCAATAGTAATTTCGGGCGCCTTATAATTGGAAGGGTTAAGGAAAAACTAAATGAGTCGTTTTAATTTAAAAACCAAATCAGTTTTTCGAGATCTCCTACATCCGTCAAAAGGTCTTTTGAAAACAAGATCCGTCAAAACGAATCAGAATAAAAATAACTATCTTTGAAAAGCATTCTAAATATTACACTGGTTACAGGTCTGCTCTCTATAAACGAAACAAATATACCTAGGAAAAAAAAAAACAAAAGTAATTCCTCTAGCAAACGATAATTATACCCACCAAGAATCTCAAGGGTATGACGAGGCGCGGAAGACCCCCCTCATCTATCCATCCAATGGGAGTGGCCCGAGAGAGAAACAGTGCATCTTAAAAGCCAATTAAAAACCACTTCAGCTGACCAAAACTGGTTCACACAGCTTGGAAAGCATTCACATCAATATCCAAAAGAATTAGTTCTGAAGGATGGGGCCACCCTGATATTATACCCAAACAAACGTGACGGACCGATTCAAAACTCGCGTGGCTTTTGTATAAGGAGCACTGACCACACCCGTTATCAATCACGTGGTTTTAGAGTTTAGTTGTATGGTTTCGCATAAATACAGACCACGGACTGTCATTACGTAAGCGGGACACCGTATTATGACATTTGTCGGGTACCCCTTCTGCGAAACGCCGTCTATATAATTGGTGCTCGTGCGGTTTTAAGGGGTTGGTCTATATAGAAAAAAGTTGATGGAAGAAATACTTTCATATTATGAATGTCATGTTTTCGACTGAACTTTAAAGATTGCACGGAATCTTAAGTTCAGAGAATTGAGAAAGAAATTCAAACATGATTTTTTTTTTGAATTCGTCATTAATGCAAGGTACGTTTAATTGCTCTTTGAGCCTATTTTTTAAGACTCAACGGTCTGTTTGCAAGTTTTATCTGTTATTTTCTCTAATTTGTCGAAAAGTAGTATGAAAATAAACCTTTTAATTATTTTCCTTTAAAAAAACGAACAACTTTTTAGAAGTTTAATATTGACTAACGTAACGTCTTTTTTTTTTCATAAATCAACTTCAGAACCTCAATTTTTTCCTGGAATATTTTAATTCAGTTCAATACCAATTAGTTAGTCGGAAGTCAACTTGATAATGTCCTTAGAACCATCAATGGTTCTTATCAATTTCAATCTGAAGTACTACTACATTTAAAGGCGAATAAAGATTAAATGTGGATTTAAGTACTTCCAGTACTTCTATGCAGACTTAGACCCCACACTTATAGTTTTCAATAAAAAGTATTTAAAATGGCAGACCATGTGATGGTCTTAAAAAGAATATCTCCTTCCTAAGTTCTATAGATGTTTTCTACAAAGCTGTATATTCTGTATACTAAATAATAATAAAAAATAGAATCAAGAGCTTTAAAAAGAAATATTTTCGGAGCATATTTGAAAAATCCCGAGTTATGATAAGCCTGTTGTAACTAACAATGAATTTGACTCGCGTTCAGGAGAACATCAATTGAAAACGCTCTCAGTACTTTTAACGTTCAACATTTTTACGGCAATATTTAACTTACGACTCCTTCTTAATGAGTCGTGAGACACGCATTCTTTTATTTACTACAAAAGTTTACTTTTGAAGCTTCTCTGTCAACGTTCTTTGGCTTGAAGAAGATGAATCACAAAGCAAAAATCTGGTGAAACTACACGATTCTTGAAGCGGCAGAGATGGTATCACAAAAGAGGAAAACTTGCGACGAGAAAAACGCCATCTTGCTGGAGCACCCCCTTTTTTGCACTGTGGAAATTAGTGGAATATCATTTAGCTTGTGTGCAGTACCACCCTGATATCACGCCTCTCGTAATTTTGAGTCCTTCTCTCTGAAGATCCTTCCACTAATTTTTAATTGCTCCTGCTCCTCTCCTTTGAGCCGCGTGCTCCGACTCAAAAGCGTTTAAGATCGCGGCACTCACGACCCCCTAAAAAACACGCACAGAAAAATCTTCAGACGGAGAAGATTCGACTCAACTCAACTCAACTCGCTTTGAACCCGCGAAAATAAATTAAGAAAAAAAAACCCTCCTCGCTCCTTCAAAGTTCCGGGAACTCCACAATCAGGAAAAAGTCCGATTTTTGCTGCTGCGGTGCCACACCTAAATGATTCTTTCGAACATTTTTCAGAGTCATTGTCGCGATTTTTTGGCGCCGCGTAATACCTTTATTGTTGTTATTAGCGCGCTTTTTTGCAGGGTCAAAACAAGGCAACTCCTAATCAGAGTCCCACGGCGAGCGCGGGCAAAAATTGCCACGTGTATCACCATGAGTAACTAATTAGGCGTCGGATCTCGGCGAAGGCAGCGCCTGTAGTGCATGCAATTAGTGGTGAAAATCCGAGCCCGGCAACCTTTTTTCTTCCATCAAACAGCGTGCGAAAGCCCTATTATTAAAAGAGTCGGGGAAGAGCTTTGGTTCATAATTAGCAGAGCAAGAACGAGCTCAAACAAAAAGTACTAGTCCTTAGACCTGTTGTTGCGCCGAGGCTTGTTGATTTTGCAACTCCATTACTACTACTAGAGCAGATTTAAATTAGCCGGAGAGAGAAAGCTTTATATATTGTTGGGTGGGATCCGGTGGGAACCGGCCAGCTTGGCGGTGTTATTAGGCGCCGCACACTTGGTTATTAAACTATTTTTTGGGTGACGCAACTTTTTACGGCGTTTTTGAGTTTCGGGAGATGTTTTTGTGGCTATGTGGAAATTAGTAGGGCTGTTTTCGTGACTGCCAATTTGCGGGAACTTTGATAACAAATTTAATTAGAACAAGCTGATTTTGGTTCCCTGCCAAGTTTAAGTGTTTTTGCGATCATTATAAACTGTAGCCGTAGGTACTACCTCATACTAATTTTAGTTCGACCTTTTTAAATTTACTTAAAAGTTCTCAGAATAAGGGTTTTTAGATCTTAAATTACAATGAGCTGTACAGTGTATGCACAAGGTTTCTTTCAAAGCTGGATCTTTTTATTAAATTATTCAATAGCTATCTCTCCCTCAGCTTCACTACACAAATTATTCATCCGAGCATTTAATTGTATAGACCCCAGAAATTTTTCACATATTTTTAAAATCAAGGCTCTATTTGAAAACAAATACTTGGTAGGGGAAAATAAAAGTAAAAGCATTATGTTTATGGTTAGTTTTAATTTAGACTGAAAATTTTACAATACAGTATGTTGATTAAAAAGGTTTCACCGAAAAATTATAAATTTCCAGTCAAACGTCTTATTAGGGAAATTATTTTTTAGCAGAAAAATATTTTTGAATTCACAACACGATATTTAATATAAAAATCCTAGTTTTATTCATCGATAACTTTTAAAAAAATAACCTCCTGGACAAGACATGGTGCATGTACAAATGCATGAAAATGATTTCTAAAATATCTACAACTTACATAAAGTAATTTGAATATAAGTTATTTATAAAGTTTCTTTTTGGGGTCGTATGAGGGGCAGTTAAGACAGCAGGAAAAATTTTACCTATCGGTAAAAACTTTATACTATAAATAAGCCACTAAACTAAATTATACATACATTAAAAAGTGAAATTTGGTGTTCAAAAATAAGAGTTACAGCAAACATAAAATGAACTCATAAATGATCTAAATCACTCTTTTAGCACTGACGAAGAGGATCCAGCGATCCCCGAAACAAGTGTATGCTTTTAATTAAATTTTATTTTATTGTGTAATAAAATAGAATACTAATTAATTTCACAATGGGTAACGAATATACAGGTGGTACCATGCACTGTTATCTAAAATTTATTTTTTAAAAAAGTTATTTATAAGCTAATTTAACTTGTCATTTATACGTCTCATATAGAGCATTTTCAATCACATGACTCGGACCTAACAACGGCCTTAGCAACAGAAGATGTTACAGTTTTTTGCCCTACAGAGGTTAACAGTTACAGAAAATGACTAGCCGTGAAATTCTTCTATTGGAGCATTTGCAATCACGTGATCCCATACCTAAAAACCGCCTTAGCAACAGATAAACAACGGCCTTAGCAACAGTTAAAAGCCCTACATAAGGTACACAGTTAAAAGAAAATAACCGGTTGTGACGTCACCTGAAAACACTCAATTTTATGGGTAAAGTAGGCCTGATTCGTGTAACAAAACATACTTTGTATTACTTCCTCGAGGTTACCCAACTTTTACCTCTTCGAATTTAAGTGAAAGTACCCATTAAAAACACTCACTTTTACCCTTAGGACCGACTCTGAAACTGATAGATTTTTGGTTCTTTCAGATAAACCTGATGATGACGCAGTCTTTTATAATTCATTCTCTGATATTCAATATATCCACCCATTTTCGCGCGCCTAGTAGAGAAATTAAAAGAGCTCTTTAATTCTTCAGTGAACCGGTGGATGAGATAATTTTTCCCACCGAAATCAATTTGCAGGAAATGATTTTTTAATTTTTTTAAAACATCGAATCCAATTATCTCGGTATTGTTCTTAAGTAAGTCATTACGTAGCCGAGAGATAATGAAAGATAAACAACTTTTTCCCCTTGGACGGACTGATTTCAAAACTTGAGCTCAGGATCTCAACGCGTTTCTAACTATAGAACCTTCTTGAATTGAGTTTAAACTCTTGAAATTTTGGTCTCTGTTCTTCAACTTGAAATATTATTTTCCTTGTGAAGTAATAGGGTACTTGTGTTGTGTTCAGACAAGTACACATTAGTGGAAGTAAATTATTTTTTTTCTATTCAGATCTTGTGGTAATTTGTTGTGCCGTTTGTAATAATTGCAAGCTTTATATCTAACCTAAAAGTGTTATGTTTGAGAAAAACAACTGTATTCAAAGTATATTAGGGTTGAAAGTATTCTTTGATTAGTAAAATTAAAATCTAGGATTTTATACGTTTCCCGGGATATACACGTCATGTTTGATGAAAAAATTTTGGTTGTTGAGAAACTGCACAGAGTTATAAAATCTCATTGAAAAAAAATGTAGTATGCCAAATCGGTATTTTGAGGTATCGATATTCTGATATGGAATGATTAGTTACCGAAAAAAATACCTAACAGTATTCCTGAAGTTAGAATAAAATATTTTAATACGAATTTAACGCACGTATTTAAAAAATACTTTGATTCATATTTAAATAAGCTTCATAATTTTAAAACATATAAGTTTTTCTTAGCTGTAAGAAAATTTTTTAAAATATGTTTTTGTATTGGGTGATGGAATGAAAATGTCCTCCAAAATTGTGTGTTCATTAACATTCAATAGACATAGATACTCTTAACCACTAGGCCAGTACGTCGAAGTACTTTACTAGAACATTTACGTAGTTTATTCTAGTATTTTAGCAGATAAAAATTTAAATAATTTATAGATATGAAATTCTTCAAATTTGATGTAATTAAGACTGCAAACAACATTTATGTTTCTATAAAGAATTTTTTTCTTAATCTAAGCTGGCAAATTAACATAACCTAGTCATATTTTGGCATCTACCTTACAAAAAAGGCGAGCCCCCAAAACATTTTCCCTAACTACTAGCATCGCTGCCGATATTAGCCTTTCGTCCGGCGCGTAGTTGCTAACTCCGAGGCAAAAGGAAAGGGAAAACCGCGAAAACAGTGCGGGGTGCGCGGTAGCATTTCCCTCTACCTGTTCCTCAAATTAAACCCTCGACAGGTCTGCAAAAGCGCACAAATATTTTGGCAGCCCGTTCCGTCGGCATTGACGGCCAAAGTTTAATAAATTCCTCCCAATTTCGGACGGAGAGCAAGAGCAAATGCAATATGCCGCAGCCATTCTCCATGGCCCGTATGGCATATTGACGGGCTACCACTTCACTGGAGATTTATAATGGAAGTTTCCCCGTTTCCCCTTTTTTTCTTCTTCTTCCTCCCCTGTTGTGTACCCCGCGAAAATAATAATACCGGTATTGACTAGCTTTCCAAAAAAGTGGCGTTTAATATGTCCCGTTTTGTGTCACAAAATAATCTTTGATATTGTTTGCCCCGGTTCCCAACAGAGGCTTATATATCCGTGGGGATTTGCATTTGTGTTTTTCTCCTCCCCCGCGCGCTCGTTCTTCCCGGATTCGTTGGGGGGGGGAGCGGTGAGTGAATTTTCGGGAACGGTCACTGGAAAACTCCGGAGTTTCTTCAATAATGCCTGGTATTGGAGTGGGGTCTGGTTCCTTTTTGGGATTACTTTCCTTTTTCCCGAATTAGGTCGGAGTGATTGGGCTCTGAACTGACAAAAAGAAAAAATTGGAGAAAAGGTAGAAAGTTTGAGTGTATCAGTTTCTCACCAGGATTTGTGACTCAGACGTAAACTTCTACTATGAGGCTCAATAATACCAGATGCTTGATATTGTTTTTTAAATAAGAATTAATTAAGAATAAGGGGCCATTCATTAATTACGTAAGTGTCCCGAGAGGGGGGTTGTCAAAATCTCTACATACCCTTACTTGGGGGGTGGGGGGGTGTCAAACCCATTCTGACGTAAGATTTTCCAACTTAATGTAAACAAATTCCAATTATTATAATCAAATTACTATTGATTAACCCCAGAAAAACTTAAAACATGTACCTAGTTGACAGCAAGAATATTACTTATCTGTTGAAAAATAAAAATCTTTGATTTACGTCAAACTGAGAGTTTTATTGTAATTGATCCTTTTCTAACATTTTATTATTTTGAAAAACGAAATGGAATCTTACGTAAGAATAGGGGGGAGGGGTTTGAAAAATCTTCCGTACCCTTACATGGGGGTAGGGGGGGGGTCAAAAATTTCCTAAATCATCCTTACGTAATTAATGAATGGCCCCTAAGGGGCACTTAAAGGAGTAACAGTAAAACGGTCCAAGTTGAAGTTGAGAATGGATTTATTTAGGATATAACATCGTTGATATAAAATTAATTGCATCGATGCATAGTAAGACATTTATACACGCCAAATCGGGACCAAGATGAATAAATCAAGTTTTACTACGTCGAATTTCAGGAAGCCCAATCCAAGAAGAATATTATACAGGGTGTTTCAAGATGTCCGCCCAAACTCTACACAGCCAGTGGAGTTGGAGTGTATGAAAAATGCTCAAGGAACTATACCTCTAACGACCTATAGTCTTTTTTTAAAAAATCCAGACAGAAAAATGTTGGAAGTCAGACCCGGTTTATGCTAAAACAGTTTTTTGGAAACGAACGCAATGATGGTTATTTGAATATGTCTTCACAATAATAAGGTAGTAGTTAAAAATTTTCACTGCACATGCATGCGGGTAGAGTTAAGTAACGTGGAATTAAAAAAAAGGTTTTTTTTAATAACGTCATATTTTTTGAAAAATAAAAGTTGTCTTAGAGGTATAGTTCTTGGGACAAATTGTATCTACTCCATTCAAGGATTCTTCCTGCTATGGTTTGGGCGGACTTGTTGAAACTTGTGTAATGTTTTAATGGATACAAACTTAATTAAATTAAATTAATTTGGGTATAATGGCATACCCTCCGTTTTGCGTACTGATGTAAGCACTCATTACTAAACCAATGCCTGGGATATTAGCTATTTGGGAAACTTGAGTAGTTGAGAATGAACAGAGACATATGCTGACTATGGGGAGTCGTTCCGTCTTCTTCTTCCATCTTGGAAACTTAAATTTAAGAATAATGCCTTACCTCTTGTATTGAGGAGGTGTTACATTGAAAGCAAAACCAGGTAAAAATTGTAAATTCCTTTCATTTAAAATTTTATTTCAACAGCTCGTTACAACATCATACTGAAAACCCTAACATCCATCTTTCGTATATTATAACAATACAAAATTAACGAATAATTTCATTTAATTACATGCTTCTTAATTACCTTAATTAATTAATTAACATCCTCATACTTTCAAAGGCGTAGTTATTCGCTCGAACGTCTCTCGAGCAAACACAGAGCATATATACCCAATGGGAAAACGGTCTGAGGAGCCAAGTGTGTGGCAAAAACTTTTCATTCGTTCGAACCCCCTCAAACATTTCTGGAATTCCTTCAGACACCTCCCTCCCTCTATCTCAAAAGTTTTAAATTCGCCCGGGCACCTCCTTATTTAACTTGCCTCCCCAAATCTGGCCAAGTATAAACATTAATTAAAACTTTGCCCGTCCCTTTTAATTGTTTCCATTGAACCTCCTCGCTATCGCTCGGATTAATATTGCGCCGCGGCAGTTTGCCCGGGCAGATTTAGAGAGAGGGCAACTTTGTGCAGCAGGATGTTTAGCCGGATCCCTTTTGCCTTATTGTGGGGGAGGGTAAACACTCTCTGCTGCCCGGGCGTTAACGAGGGGAGCTTTTGAGAATTAGCTTTATTTAAGAAATATTTAGGGTGTTTCTCGATGGTTTAATATAGTTGGGTTGTAAAATGTTTTAGTTATTTTTGTATTATGGTGATATCTATTAATGGTAGTATCAGAAAGTGAAAAGAAAATACTAATTTGTTCATTGATGAGCCTTAAAACATTTAATTTTTAAAAATAAATTTGTACTAATGTGATATCGCGGTTGTACCCGAAAGCTTTATAGATATTAATGAATCATATCAGTGTCGTGTACTCCTATAGATAACTATTAAACACGACTGAAAAATATTACGTTTTCATTAAAATATTCAAATTTTTTATTAGTACTTCAGAAGTTCTCACAATCAATATTTTCAACTTAATTCTAAACAAAATTCATATTATATTACATACAATGGATTCTAACCGTCTGACGTCACACAGAACCAACACGTGACCTACTGAGCTTGCAATTGGTTACCACGCCACTAGTAGAGTTTGTAGTCGTAGTGAGGTATGATTTGATAGTGAGTTTTTTTACCACCGTCATGTGACTTTTATAGTCTCGAACCAGATAGGCGGTTAGAGTCCATTGCAAATTCCTTGCCAAAGAAACTGAAAATAAATTTACAATTAACTAGTTCTCTCCATTGTTACTTAATGATTTATTAGTCTCCAAATTACATTGTTATTCGCTAGTCCAGAGGCGATAAGAGATACAATAAAAGAAACAGTATAATACACGAAAGTAAAACAATCAAACACAATACTACTTTCTAAGAAAGAATGCAGCATAGGTGCAAAAATTAAAGGAATGCATATGAAAAATATATCTGATAGATAGAACTTACCAACATGTAAAATTTTTTTGAACGCTTTCAAAATACTATTTAGAAGAGGTAGTTTTCTCTAAGATTGTTCTGTGGTACTATTATTACCACCAAATAAATGAATGAAACAAATAAAACTTAATATTAAAAAAAATATTTTTAAGTGTAATATTGTGAGGTATTCGAATGATATATTGCTAAACACTTACTTTCCTTCACTGACGATTTCATTTTACCCTTTAAATGTTATTCGATAACAGGTGAGCCCTTAACCGAACAATTTTTTATAAATATGTTATTAATAATCACTAAATTAGTTCAGCTGAGAGTTTATCTTTTAATTTTTTACTTTGAAAACGTGTTCTGATAAACAAAATAGTGTTTTGACACAATAAACTTTTTAATAAGATACGTTTAAAGTATAATTTACCACCTTCTTAC
Source organism: Tetragnatha montana (assembly GCA_963680715.1). Taxonomy (NCBI): domain Eukaryota; kingdom Metazoa; phylum Arthropoda; class Arachnida; order Araneae; family Tetragnathidae; genus Tetragnatha; species Tetragnatha montana. Next base: position 48,515,444 of record OY796685.1, read on the forward strand.
TCTTAGCCGAAAATATCAATTAACCCAATCTAAAATACATTTAAACTCATAAAAGTTGACTCATCGTTGTTTTAGTAGTTATTAAACACCCATTTACTGTTTCCATAAACATTTTTCGATCAGATTATCGGATGAAACAAGATTACAATAAGAGTTCTTAAATAACGAGTACATGATTTGAAAGATAGTTCATGTCTGTTTTTTGTCTTTTTTGAAATGCCTTAACCACAAGTGTTTCATTGTTCTTGCATAATTTGGACAGGTATAACTGGATATTTTCTTGTTTACCTGGGATTAATTTTTATTAGAATTTTCTTGCCTTTCCTGTGTTTTCAAGGGCAATGGCTGCGGATAGTTTCTTCCGGTAAACTCTGTAAAGAAATTAATTACATTTTAAATGTCTTGAAATTTATGGGGTGTGTAATAAAGGGTTGGAAAACAGTTTAAATATAATTTTTAAACATTTTAGATAAATGAATATTATTTCGGAAAACATGTTTTTAGTTTGGTTTATCGGTATGAATTTTCCTTGTACTGTTTTGGAACGTTGTAAAGGGTCATTGATTTTGAAAATGTTAATTTTTTTTTTCATTTTGTTAATCGTCTTTTCCTCGAGTATTCATAAGAATGCATTGTATATAATTATAATTTTTCAAACCCAACGGACATGTTAAACATAATCATGGTGCGCGTCAAAAAAAAATTTTCTGATCAATTATTTCTTTTTAGAGAATTCATAAAAATTTTTAAAAAAAACTTCTTAAAGGTTCCAAGGTGCCCCACTAATGGGGCATAAAATTTATTTTGAAAATTCAAATAATAACACATTAATTGATGAAATGACTACGTTTAAAAATAATATACCTATTGAATCAGAAATAAATTTAATATTTAAAAATCTTAACTAATATCCTCACGTCTCTATTGTCATAAATCCGTTATGTTTGTAATTTGGCAGATACTTTTTTACACCAATTTTTTTTACTAAAACCTAAATTTACTTGTTGAAATGGTGTCCTAAAAATAGTGTTGTAAAGTATGTTTTGAATCTGAAAGTGTTCTTAAATTTAAATCGATAAACACTATAAGAACACATTTTCTGTCCCTTTATTTTTAGCAATATATTACAGATTACAGCACTATCTTTGGAAGATATTTCTAGAAAACAACAGTTTTCAAACATATAATCAGAACACTCTCACAACACAGAAGAGTGTTAAAGTGTTTTATATAGCTAACAAAACACTGCATATGCGTGAAACACTTTTGCAACGCTAATTAAACACAATAATGAACACTTCTAATTAATAGCGTTTTGATTGTGTTGTTTGAGAAAAGGATAGTGTTGCTAAAGTATTTTCGAAACAGAAAATGTGTTCTTAATAGTGTTTCGATCCAAATTTAAGAACACTTTCAGGTTCTAAACATTACAACACTATTTTTAGAACACTTTTTCTAACACTTTTCAACCATATTCAGAACACTATCACAACACAATAATGTGTTAAAGTGTTCTACCCAACAACACAGCTAGAGTGTTATTAATTTAAATGTACTATACATGATGTGTTTATTTTTGTGTGGAGCTTTTGTTGCACATAAACTTCAGTGTTACTAATTTTAGGACAAAAAAAAAAGTTTTCTTAAACGTGTTGTGACCGTTTGCAGTGTATTCGTAACAAAATGGGAGGGATTCAATGCACGAAAAGTGTATCTCCATCCCTTGAACCCATGCAGGCCAGTGTGACGGAACACCAACACCGTTCCAGAGATTGTTCCACAGAGTCTTCCGAAATCGCTCCATCCCATTCTTTAGTGTTGCAAACATTTTTTAAAGACAGATAATGTGTGTTTATAGTGTTTCGATCCAAATTTAAGAACGCTTTCAGATTCTAATAATTTAAACACTATTTTTAGAACACATTTTCTAACACGTTTCTACCATATTCAGAACACTATTTGTGGTGGAGGTGACCCAGTAAAAGTACAACACAATACATTTTTTAAACCGTTCTACCTTGAAACTGTTCTACCTAAAGTGTTGTTAATTTTAGGACAAAATAGTGCTCTTAAACGTGTTATGAGCGTTTTGAGTGTATTCGTATCAAAATCGGAGGGATTCAATGCACGAAAACGTGTCCTGTGTGACGGAACGCCAACACCGTTCCAGAGATTGTTCCAGCAGTCTTCCGAAATCGCTCCATCCCATTCTATTCTGGCGGAGGAGCGACAGAAAGAAGAAAACAAAAAAAAAAAAGAGGGGGCAGGGGAGGGGAGGGGAGAGGAGGGTGCAAATGAATTCCCGTCCGGACTAAGTAATTATTCGCTTGTATCCAAAAGGGGCTTGAAAGAAATTTGGAGAAGAGAGCAAATGCAGTAATTAACATTTTAATTAACTCCACTGGGGGGAGGGGAGGTAGGGAGGGAGGGGGCGAGAGAGCGAAATCCAATATTTGAGAGCTTAATGGTGGAAAGTAGAGAAAAAGGCTCCGAATAACAGTAGAAAGAGAAGGAGGTACAGGGGAGAAAGAGAAAAAGGGGATCTTTTCTCTTAAGCGAGCGCCTTAATACTTACCGAATCGGATGCCTATTGGTTTCAAGCGCGTTAGTTAGTGTCAGGTAGTATTAATTAAAGTAGTTAATGATGGGGTGTGTGTAGATGTAGAGCGGACCGCTTAAGCGATATAATGTAATTTGCCCCGGACGCGAAAATTGGGAGTTTAGTTAGGCTTAGTTAATTAGTCGAGTGTGATAAATTTTTGATTTGAATGTTGCTGGATTTTTGTTTGGTTGGTAATCGATTTCTGAGTTTTAAGTTTTGATCAGTCGCAACTCGCAAGTCATCCTTTTCTTATAATTAGGTAAGAAAGTTAATTCTTCTATTTTTCTCAAAGTGCTTAGACAGTAATTTTAAGAAAACATGACTAATTGAAATAAATAAAATCACTCAGCTTAAGAAATTAATATTTAGTTTCCTTACAATTTAGTTTAAGAAAATGTCTTAGTTTTTCACACTTTTCAAAGAAATAGAGTAGAGCTGTATTTTAATTTATTTTTCAAATTTTATTAAACTTGCAAGTAACAAGAGATTTTTGAAAATAATGTAGTTAAATGTCTTATCTAAATATCACCCCTTCCCCCCTTAGGTGTTACGTAAAATTGGAATGTCCCGTATTCAAAACAAGGGAGGGATATTAATGTAAAAGAAACGAATCTCACCTTTTGAGTAAAAATATTAGAATATCAAATAATTAAATTTATAGGAGAGTAAAATACACCCTTTTTATTTCTTTATTATGAAAATAGCCGAAATTATCTCATGATCTTCATGTTATTTCAAGAAACGAATTTCATCTTACCTCTAGGAAGGATATAGGCAGTACCCAAAGAGTTTAAAACTACCACTTCAATATTTTAATTACTAGTGAAATTTGCTCTTGCTTTTCAAAATCTCTCTAAACTTTAAATTAATTTCAATATTATTGAACATTTTTCACAAATTATTTGGTTGTGACAACACGAAATCAATAAATCTAATTAATATTTTATAAACGCAGGACAAATTAAACTTTTACTAAAGAAAACAACGAATAGTTAATTAATTATGTTGATGAAATTAAGGATAAAAGTAATCGCCATCAGAACAATAAGCCTTCTTCAAAAAATACCCCAACAAAATATTTGTTTTAAAATAATATTTAAATTTTAATTGTATTATCAAAGAAAATACCATCATTTATTTAAGAGAGCAGTTTTAGAACGTATTATTGCAGAGAAATAATAATTTTATCTTATTTTAAGCATCATGTTTATGGAAAGTCCGTAAACTAAAACTTTTAAACTAGATATTTGAAAAATTTGGATCACGTTTAAGCTAATGCTTGGTGCTATGGAACCTTTTGGCTTATTTTGTAACCTTAGGAATGTTAATTAAAATTGGCGTTTTATCGTCTAAAATACTCCGCCAACTTGGCGCATCAGCAAGTCTGAACTTGCTTCTTTTTACTAGTTACTTTCTTATCGTGCTCTTTATTATTATTATGAAAATATTCTTAATTGACATTAATGGGTTTTTAAGTTTTTTTCCCCTGTCATCTAAGGAAAAGGTTTACAGTACCCAGAGGCATATGAAAGGAAGGACAAAAGGTTCCAGGTCATGCCAAAGCTGCCCCCAAAATAAATAATGTACTTATAAAATTACAGGTACTATGCGCCCACGCCGGTATTAAAGATGCTATCAGAAAAAAAAAATATTTCAATAGAAGCGGCTTTTAATTTTGAGTGAAGATTTCCGCATTAAAATAAAAAAGAAAGCCCTAAATAGCTTTTAAGTACTTATTTTCCTTGAAAATATTGTCCCCTCCTTAAAATAAATTTTGATACTTATAATATTAGAGTATTAGAGTGTTGCGTCCGTGGGCAGTTGTGCACTATAAAAGACGGGCTTGGTTTATCCCCTAAATATTTTTACTTTTTTGCAATAAAAATCGTAATAAAAAAAACCCTTCAAAACAGGCGAACAATTTACACCATTCTTTAATTAATTAGTTAATTGTGGTTAATTAAATCCACTGAATACAGGTAAAATATTGAGTTTCAAAAACAAAAATTACAATACAATATTCCAACTTGTTTTTATTTTGATTTTTTAAGTTACAATTTTATAGCTTTTAAAGCTTTTTTTTCTGGTTTCGTTATCCCCTTGTACAATTTTTTCATCAATATCAGAAAAAACCTTTTTTGGTCATCTAAATGGGTTTTAACCTCCAGATGACTCATATGTTTTGTTCTTTTCAAATTTTCCCATATGTACCGTCCAAATTGAAATAAATAAAAATTATTGTTATTATTATATAAATAAGTAAAAAAAAACTATAAAGAAAATTAAAAAATATGTATAGCCAACATAAAATTATTGTAAGATGGTAACTAACAGTACAGACTTGTCACATGTTTTATGGATTTTGTTGGTGAGGGCTCCAGTTGAATTACAATGAGTGTGTTGAGTTAAAACATAGTAAAATTAAAAGACCACTATATCTACTATAAATTCGTGATTGAAAATAATCGTAAACCAGCAAATAGAAATACATTTAAAAAAATTGTTTGGAATTTTATATGGTAAAATATGTTTGAAACTCAACTAACATGTTCTTCTAGTTGAGTTTCAATCAGTGAATTTAATTAAAGTGTACTACTTTTTTGGAATCTATTTTTTACCGTTTGTCTTCAAATAAAACCAAAATATAATTTCGGAAGCATTTCTTTTATCTGTAAATTTAGTTTTTAAAAATAATGTTAGGTTAAAAATGATTAATTCAATTTAAAAAAAAAAACTAATAAGAAGACTTTGATAAATTTTGAAAATAACTAATAAACTAAAATTAAATAAATAAACCAAAGTAATTAAAATTTTAACTATCTAGATAAATTTGTAAGGTTCTTGGATAGTTTTATTTCCTAAAATAATTATTTCAATTGAGTGTTGGAGAAGCCAGGAAATTACTGATAAATTATTGAAAGGAAATAACTTAAATTTAAGGACATCATGCACCCTGATGTGCTTAAAAATACATCCACAATTAATAAGGAAAATAAATAAGCACCGAATAACTTACCTTGGGACTCCTTCTTAAAGCGAGCTATATAGCATAACATTTCAGTCGTTAGCTTGGCACATCCTCTCTCTTTTGTGTCAAGCTAACGGCTGAATTACAAAACGACGTTCACTTCACTGTAACGAAACTGAAAATGATTTTTATGTCTTACGAATTTAAACAGTAGTTTTTCAAAAGTAATTGTTAAACAATAACCCACAACAGTGGAAAGAATTTTGTTATTATTGAGAGTGATGCTATTCTTAGCTTGAGTTTGAATTTCCACGTTATTGTTGCAATACTGGCTTTATTTATTAGTTGATATTGTATCTTAATTTTTTTTTCTGTAACAATGCTTTCTGAAAAGGAAGGTGTGAACCCACACAGCTACAGTAATTTTTTAATATTAATGGTGATTCATAAGCAGAACTTTAATTGCATTCCCCTTAGAAAAAACATTAAAAAAATAGTTTTACCTATTCATAAAACTAAAATCTCAGGTTTTTTCTTGGAAGAGATAACTAGAACTTAAAAATAACGAAGGGGAGTGAACGACAAAAATTAATGTCAGGTTTTATTCATCGTGAGACTATATATGTATATTTGAAAAATTTACCTGGCTCAATTCCGTTTTCTGTCCCGTCAAATATCGCAAAGCTGTTTTGTTAGCAAAAAATTCAAAATATCGTATGCAATTTCAACCGTATGCAATTTCTACTAAAAAAAAATCTTAAAAACTAATAATTCGACAGTTAAACTAAATCTCTGCTTAGTTCACAACACAAAAGTGAAAAATAGGAAGACAAAGACGAAGAAAAAAAAAAAAAAAAAAAAAATATGAAACTGAGTTAATTAGTTACTGTCAATGGACACATTCATACATCAATGGAGTCAAATATTCACTGATGGATATAAAAAAAGGTGAAAACGCTTTAAAATTAAATTTAAATTTTATTTTAAATTAGTTTACAAGCACAAAGGATAATAGAAGGAGGACAAATTAACTTAAATTTCAAATTTAACAAAAAAAAAATACAATAAATGGATTTCGATTTCGTCAATTTCAAGGGGCTATATCTGCAGGTAGGGGGTAGTTATTTTTTCCCTTTTTATACTCATGTGTAGAGCGAAGCTGGGAGATTTTTTTTTTTTGCGCACAAAAAGTCAATTTGCCATTTTTTGGACTTATTCCCTTTTTTAAACTGTCGATTCAATTGCAAACAAACATAAAAATTTCTTGAAAGTAGTTTCTTACACCTGTAGGGTTGGGCATGAGTGTAAAAAGACTGTAACGAACATGTATTTTAATTTTAGAGTAACTTTGTCATATTTTATTTTGTTTGATAGTTTGTTGGCATGATAGTTGGTTGGGCATGAGTGTAAAAATACTGTAACGAACATGTATTTTAATTTTAGAGTAACTTTGTCATATTTTATTTTGTTTGATAGTTTGTTTTCAATAAATAATTTAGAAAAGAAACATTTCATCTATTATCTATAAAAAAACTAAATATAAAACACGGATATATACTCTCCCTTATAATTTCTTTCTCTTTAGTTCATCTTCCCATCCTCTTTCCTTTCTTCTCTTTCTCATTTTCCTTCTCTATGTATTTCCTTCTCTTCTTTCCATTTTCTCCTTCTTCTTTTCTTTCTGTTTTCTTCTCCAGCTCTTTAAACTTTTTCATCCTCCCTCTTATTTAGCAAATATAATATCAAATAAATAAAAGAAGATAATTTATAATATTAACTATTTGAAAAATAAATATGTATTTATACAGACACTCGCACGATATAATAATTGCGATTTTAGGAACACATTTTGACAAAATAAGAAAATACGAATTAATTTAAACAAAGCAAAGCCACGAAACAATTTAAAAGTATGCGAAAGACCTGTGTTTACATTCAAGAACATTCTCTTTTAATTTTTTTTAAATCAGCGCCCAAGGCATACATTGTCTTTTTAATGGAATTGGCTTTTAAAAATAAAACAAAACGGAAAATTAAATGGAGTCTGATGTTTGAATATTTTTTCTCCTCTTTTAATTTCTTTTACTTCATTACTGTATGTTTTCGGTAGTAAATAAACTCGATTTTGATTTGACATAACGCCGAAGACAACAAAATACAACTCCAATGAAAGAGAACCTAACTCGCTCTTCTTCCACCAGATGGCGGCAGGAGCTCCTCCTCTCCGCGACCGAGTTCCGGGTGACGCCGCATCCATTTCCGGTGCGCAGGAAGGCAGGCGCACGCAGGAGAAAAAACAGCGAGGGTCGCCAGGCGAACATTGGTGTGTGTCTCGTCGTCGTCGATCAGTTCATTACAGAACTATTCATCGAATAGTTGCACCGACGCTCGTCTGCTATATCATCCTCGAGAACAAACGACATCATCGGACATCTTTGCTTGTCCCATCGCTGTGGACCATCGATATTTACGTCGTTCTTCTCCGGTCTCTAGGCCTAGCTCGCCGTAGCGGCCTCTCTCCATCGGATTTTTGTGTTTGCGAATTTCGGCTGACTGTCTGACTGAAAGCAAGGGAGCTGATATTCCTTTTCGTTGCTGCTGCGTCGTCGGACCCACAGGTAAGGATTGCCTCCTTCTTCCTTTGTTGTTGTCTTGTGGGGGGTTGAAATTCCCTTGGGGGTGTGACAACTCGCCGATGTTGTGTTTACTACCTACGATGGTGCGACGCCGCTGGGTTGGGTTCTTGAGGTTTTTACTACGATACCGGTCCTTACCGCTGACTGATAAGGAATCTTTATGTGGTGTTTTTGGGAGGGTTTGTGCTTAACTATTGGCAATGTCCAGAGATATCTACCTGAGATTTAAACCGATAATCTATCTCAGATCTCTGTAATTAAGGAATATCTTCTTTAAAGCTGCTAAAAAGTAGAATTTTTTTTTGAATCTTGATGGGGTGTTTTTGTGTAGGTTTGTGCTTAACTATTGGCAATGTCCAGAGATATCTACCTGAGATTTTAACTGATAACCTATCTCAGGTCTCTGTAATTAAGGAATATTATCTTCTGAAAAGTAGAAAAATTGTTATCCTCTACTTTGCGTTTTGTAGAGATAAAATTGACACATTAGTATCTCTGCCATTACATTAAACAGTTTTAAATAGACTAAAACCTACTTGTATTTCCTATTTTTAGGAAAACTATGCTTTAGATTTCTCATGCTTTTAGGCAAATAAAAGGATTTAATTAATTGTACTCTTTGAGTTTTCCTATTCTCAAATTTTCTTGAGCAGTTTTAGGTTTTTTTCCACATTGGAAATTAATTTTTCTATTTTGAGTAGTATTCAGTCTATTTCTCTTAAATTTTAATCTTGTATAATCCTATTTTTAGTTTTTTTGAGTACATTTAAATAGTTATTATGGGTTCTGAGATTTATCTATAATAAATTGAATTTAAAAATTGTCCTGAGTTAAATGAACTCCCATTTTATGTGACAGTATGGAGTTTACTAATATAAATTTAATCTTATGAATCTCCATTATATAGAATAAATATTTTTATGTGTAGTTTGTTGATGCATGTTCCCTAAATCTTCAAATAACAATTCTAATTGTACAAATAAATATACATTTTGTTAATTTGTTAGTATTAAACTTTTAAAACGATATTTTTTCTCCCTTTGTGTTATATTTAAGTTTTCCTAATAACTGTTTATATAAAATCTTAACTTTATGTTTAGAAATTATTTTCTTGATTACAATTTTTTCTACTCAAGAGATTTATTGTATAAATCCTGTTTTTTAACTTACTAATAAAGATATGAATTCATGAAAAATGCAAAAAGAAATTTTTAAAGGTCTAATATAATAATTTGAGCTGGATAGATCAGCAAACTAAAATCAGGAAAGCTTCTAAAACCTTCGTAAATTGATTAATTTGAAAGCAAAAATTATTATTTAACTATTTTTTTTTTAAATTAATTGAATAACATTGCTTTTTATATTGTATCTTTAGTGGCATAAAAAATTGTAAATTCGTTTGTTTTCAAAGCAATATTTAAAGCTTGCAAGATATGTATCTCTATATTCCCCCTTTCCTTATATAATAATAATAATTTTATTTAAAAAGTAAATTAATATTAAAATGAAATTATTTTAACTGAACCATGCATCTGCTATCTCTTGAAATCAATTATCATGTTTTAACTTTTCATTTATTTCAAAAAGTGATGTACCTATACAGTTTTTTAAAATAATTTTTCAACTAGATAATACCGATTCTTATCATTAAGAAAATTATTTTCAATTTACTATATGGGAAGGAAGTTTGGGAAAAATATTTTATACAGAGATTGTATTCTTCTCTTCTTGCTTTCCTTCTTGAAAAATCCTTGTAATAAGTTAGATTACAAATGTAAAAAGTATCATAGTTTTTTTTTATTCCTTTTATGGAGTTTATTTTAGCTTTACCCTCATTTCATTAATTTTGTGTATAGTTTCATTTATTTCTCTTTTTAAAAAATGCAGTTTTTAGCAGTATTATTTTATTAATTCACTTCTTTGAAAATTTAGAAAGAGTGGAGCCAGAGTTTTTGGCATATATGGCTAAAAAAAATTTACCCTGGGCTTAAGACTGATTTATAACTGGAATTTTTCATATTTGTATGCTTCTGGAGAAATTTATTACTAAAATAATTTTATTATGACTTTAGAACAAGGAAACAAAAATTGGAAAACGAGATAAAATAAGTTAGTGTGTGAAAAAAAATTAAATTTATCTGTAAAATTCAAAACAAGAGTAAAAATTGGGAAAATTTTTTTAACCATTTTAATTATGTTTCAGCTAAAATAAGTTTATCTGTTAAAGTTAATTATCAATTAAAATTTCAACTAAAATGTTTCCGAGAAGAAAAAGTTGAAGTAAAATTTTTTATTCTATTAATATTTAAATAATCAAAATTATAAAATCTAAGGACCCCTAAATTTTAAATCTTCATCCTATATTTTACATTTTTGTTTACTATCCTATTCATGTTTATTTTCAAGATTTATGGAGCCTGTTTAATTAGATAAATATAATTATTTATAATATATTGCTGCACATGAGTAGGAACATACACAACTATGCAGGGTCCGCCTGTTTCCTCCCTATATACTTTTCTCAGAGAACCTAAAAAAAAAGACATGAGCCGCGAGTTGTATTTAAATAATTGCTCAGGTGTTTCTAGAAAGAATAAATATAATATGAAACCGTTTTCTGCAAACCTTTCGATAATATTTTTATCTCCTCGTTATCGCAAACACAAAGGGGGGAGCGCCGCCGAATCATCGCGATCACGTTGTTCTTTCGCCCATTGCCCAACGTTGTCTTCACGAGCGCGCAACCTTTTTTTTCTCAAGTGTTGAGCTTCCAGGGTCACGCTTGATTAGGTATTTGCATCCTTTTTAAAAGAGTTATTATTACGCAAGAATTTCGGATTTTGACCTCTGAGGAGTCATTTTTCCGTGAATTCGTTGTGGTTTTTTGACTATCTAAAAAAATGTTTCATGACTAACCGTGTGGTTTTTCATGGAAGGCATCAGGTATCTTTTGTCTCTATTTTAAAACTTGAATTGGTCGATGTATCTACATGGTAGTTTCTTGTTACCTCGTGAGATACTTCGGAGCTTAATCTTTTTCTTGTTGGGGTTAGTTTTAATGTATAAAATCTTTCAAGACCGTGAATATTGGATAGCAGTAATATTGGATAACGAGACTGCAACGTTTCTTGACGACCCTATGACACGTCACTACGCGTAAGGAAAAAACGAGTAAACAGAAAGCATTTCGGGGGTTGCTAGGAGGAGTTTCGGTACGCAAATCGTGATAAAAAGACGCTATATATATGTTATGGGCAAAGTGATTAATCGGGCATTATTAATAATGCCCGAAGTGGAGGCGGGCAAAGTGATAAATTTCATTCATAAATTCCACTGAGTTTATCACATTTCCCGGGCATTATTAATAATGCCCGGATTTATCACATTGCCCGTAACTTATACATGGGTTTAACCACGGCTTACTAGATACTATACAGGCTAGCCGAGTTTTAAACAATAAAAACCATTTGACAACTTTTCCCATCGCCACAAGTCCTACCTATATCACCCACCGCCTTCAACACTGTGGATATGCTTTGCTAGTTTGTCCAGTATTGCCATCTGGATTTTTAATGATTTCCGTACTCGGCTAGCCTGTATAGTATCTAGTAAGCCGTGGTTTAACAAACTATTCATATTTCTAAATTGAAGTTCTTCATTTCACTCAAAATTCAGACACCGCGCTGGGAACTACTTTCTTTGTTTTGTTTCTCCAGGGTTTATCAGGGACCAGGGTTGGGTTTCTTCCAGGACAGTGGAAGAAACTGGAAAAAAACGGAAAAAATGGAAGAAACGGAAGAAAGTGGAAAAAACCCACTAAAAGCCAAACAAATGCTCCACATTTTTAAATTTGCTGACTACATAAATGAACAATTTAAACCACAATCTAAAAAATAAAAGTTAATTTAATTACTATTAATTAATTAAATAATTAATTTTTGAAAAAGAAGTTAAACTTTTAACACTAAATTTCAGGTTACTTATATTTTTAAAGGGGATGTTGGCTAGAATGGTTTCTACTACTTCTGTATAAATGTTACCTAACCATTATTTATTTAAATTTTAAATATTATTAAAAGATTAAAAAAGAAAAGATTTCTTCCAGTGGAAGAAACCTCCTAGTAAAAGCATTGGTGTAATTATTAACTCAGTACAGTACTTGCATATAATTATATTTTTAATGGTATAATTTTATTAGTAAAACATTATAACTTATAAATTCAAGCTTATTTGTCAATTTTTTTGAATAAAAAAGGTTTCTTCCATCTGGAAGAAACCTATTTCTTCCGGCCGGTTTTTTCCATGTTTTTTTCCGCGGTTTTTTCCACTTCGGAAGAATTTGCCAACCCTGTCAGGGACATTACGTGTGTTTTAGCCAGCGTTATCTCTTATTACACACATCATGTTACTAATTTCACTTTTCAACTCGTGTACAACAACAAAGTGATACAAAAAAGAGCTTCGATCTCTCGATTGGGAAAGACTTAAGCGTTGTGAAACTGCAACTCATCCTTTGTTCCCCTCAACCTCCTTTTTTTTTTCTCAATCTCTCGGCCAACGAAAAAAAAAAGCAAAAAAAAAAAACAGTGTCTTTGACACTTCAGTTTACTGTAATTCTCTCAAGTTCAATTTGGAAAGGAGAAAGAAAGGAGAACCGCCACTTTGGAGAGAGAAACAGGTTTTTCCCGTCACCGAGTTCTCTCTGTGCAAGGATTGTTTGTGTGCGCGCCTGCCTCCTCCTCGTTGTATGATGGTGTATCGGGGATGGATTTGTTTTAAGGTTATTGGTTTTCTCCCTCTCTGTAACGACCCGAATGCTGATGAGCTTTTGAAGAAGAAGTGGACGAATGGTAATCTTCGCAATTACCTCGGTCAGTGGTTCACGAATAATGTTAGTTGCTGCTACACTTCCGATTGACTGTTTTGCTCGTGTTTAAAGTGGGTTTTTTGAGGGATGATATTTTTCAGACTTTTGGAGGATTTTCAGAGTTTTTTTTTAAATTATCTTGAAAATTTTAAGAGTTTGTAAATTAAAAAAAAATTAGTTTATGAACTAAAATTTTTGACTGGGAATTTCCTTTTTTCTCAAGTTTATGTTCTTGACTTGTGAGGCTCTTTATATGGTAAATTTTCATATTTAAGCCAATATATTATACTTAACACATTAAAACTTTTAATTTTAGAGTGTAAGAATTTATTGTTGAAATTAATGTTAACTAATTATTATTAGTTTTTCTCGATTTATTCTCAATTTAAGAGATTAAATGTCGTTCGCGCAGTTTTCAGACTATTTGCTTTTTTGCCAATTTTTTGCCCTGGTTGCTGACTACTGTTGATATTCTTCTATCGTCACTTTTCTTACTAATTTCTTCATCTCAGGCACTTCTCCTTTACCGAATTCGAAGGAAAACCATCCCCGAGAAAAGAACAGCGATTGACGTATCGTTTTCTGAATGAGGGGGGGGGGTGAATCTCTGTCAGCAGAGCGTGCCGCGTTCTCGTTCTCATCATCAACAGGTCCTCTCTCTCCTCGAGAAAATAGTTTCTCTCACCTTTTCTTGATTATTGCGCCGGGAATGAAGAAAGAGAAGAAAAAAAAACTTCTCTTCTTTTGGAACGATGAACTTGCGACAAACATTACTACGAGAAGAGAGTGCTGAGACGAGTGGAGTTGAGGTGGTGGTGGGCTGCTCGATGATTTGTCACCAGCGCGCGCGGCGTGTCACGTGCTAATGGCGGGATAAGCGATGGCTCTTCTGTCTGGTGGGTCCGTTTCGCCTCGAGACGATCTCATTGTCTCTCGGTTTGTTTGGGAACTACCTGTTGCTACTTTGGTGTTTGTTTGTACTATAGGTGGTGTAGTGTAGTCTTTGTTTTGACTTCGTAAGTAATTTAGCCGGCCCCAGGGCAGGCGCGGATACAGCACGGCTCCAAGGGGGACACTTTTCCAAACCATCACCTTTACTTTTTGAGAAAAATGCCAAAAAGTATCACTCAAGATCCCCTTTTGGTACCGCTGGGGGGTACCCCCCAGGGGGTTCATCCACAGATTTCTGGGGATTCACCCCAAGAAAAAAATTTTGAAATTTGACCTATAAAAGTAGGGTTTTCACTCATTTTGAGTACTTCTTTTGGGTCCACGTGGGGGCACCCCCCTTGGATCCGTGCCTGTCCCAGGGGCATGTAGCCAAGGTGGTAGGATTTTGGGATATGTCCTCCCGAGAGTCAGAAATTTTCTTCATTTAAATTTACCCCATATTTACTGTGCTACAAGTTATTAAACGCTTGTTTTATTTTATTACCGCTCAAGTCATTTGAGGTCTTCTTTTATGTATCGAAAATCATGCATGTAGAAAACATTCTCATGATTCGTAATTATATAAAAACCTATTTAAAAATAACCAAATCTTTTGGAACGACAGCATGGCGTTTTTATTGGCACTTGAGTGTATCATTCGAAGAAAAAAAAGAACGAAACATTCGTTTTTCACCCCCAATGATTCAATTAGGTTAAATAGAAGTCCTGATTTTCCCGGAATTAAAACGAATGTGCCGTTTCAGTCTCGAATTACGAGCTTTTGACGGCGGGCTTCAAAGCTTTTTACGGCCAAAGAAATAACAACGACGACGCTTTATAAAAATAAAAAGCATAGTTGAATTCATTTTTTGCCCTTAGTTGACATAAAAGAATTTAAATCCAATTTTTGAGATCACTCTTGACGGGGAAATTTTTGGGGGAAACACCTGACAATATTCTTCGGGGGAGAAAAAAAAAACCGTGACGCACATAATTTACGATTAAATTTTAATCTTTTCCTTTTCCAACAGAGAAAAAAGCTCAAGCCTCTCATCTCTCTCTTTGCGACACTTTTTTTTATTTTACTCCCGGAGTTGTGACATCATTAAATATAATTTTTTTTGCTCTTCCCTCTTTCGCAGCAATTATCTTGTTACGAGACATCAGTTTCGTTAAGTGGGAGGGGGGGGGGAAGAGAGAATTTGTTCTTTTTGCCGCGGAACCTTTTTCTTCTGGCCTTGAGATATAAAAGCTTAATGGAGATTTATTCGCAAAATATTAAAAGCCCATTTTTGAACTTCAATTGCACTTACCCAAGTCCGACAGGAACTTTTAAAAACTATTTGTCTATTCTCTGTGTTTGGTTTTTTCTTCCGCGCCTGCTTCCTTCCCCCCCCCTCTGCGTTCTCTTTCATCGGCTGCCGTTAAAAGCGGACGAACGAATAAAAAAAAATGGTAACAATAAATAAATAATAAAGAAGATGGAAGATGCAAAAATAACAAGTACAACAAAAAAGCGGAAGAATCTTTTTGCGGAAAAACAACGCGAGGGGGCGCCGCCGTCTTTTCTCGTGGAGTTAAAGTAGCAGTTAAGGAATATTCTTTTCCTTCCTGCCAAAGTTTTAAAATGGAGCGCCACTTTTAGAAAATACGTTTTTAGGCTTCTTCAAAATGGCATCAGCCAGAGTAACGGCTGTTAAGACTTGGGGTTTTCGGCTCTTTTTTTTGTTCCCCTCTCTGCCAGAAAGGGAGGAAAAGCCTAAGTGTTTTTCTTAAAAGCTAAATACGCGCACACATGTATTTCTCTTCTGGAAGAAAGAAAGGAACGTTGAAATCAAATTCGAGGGAAGAAGCAAATGAACGAATTCCGCGCACCGACTTTTCAAAAAAGTTTTTTTTTGTGTCTCGAAATATTTAAACAGATTACTACGAGTAAGATATCCTCTGATGATGTCTAAAGAGCTACGACCAATTTAATGCATCTTTTCATGTGTGCCGCAGCAAAACTTAACTCTTTATTTTAGCTCGAAAAACTCGAATTGGTAGGTTTGTTGGCTGGCTGTGCGAAAACCCTTGAAGTTCCAAGAGGAAAAACCTGTTTCCGTTCTTTTCTTTGCTCCTCCTTCCCTCTCCTCCTTCCTCTGGCCACCTGTCGTCACCCTTTTAAGTTCCAAAGAATAAATGCCGGAGTCCGTGATAAAACTTATTCACCGCTCAGTAATGAGTTAAAATTTTTGCCAGGCAATAAAACTTTGATAAAAAAATTTTCAGTAAAGGAATACTTTTTAGTCGTGTCCACTTGAGAAATTAGCTCTTTTACAAACTGCGGTTTTTGCTTTGATTTCTATAAACGCCGTAATTTTTTTAAAAAAAATTAAGTTTCAGCTCTCTTAGGTTGATGCTAGTTTAGAGGAGACATGGAATTAAAAGTATCGTTTTTATACAGTCAATCTTGGAAGAAAAACGCTTAAAAGCATAAAATAAGTAGATGAGATTGCATTAAAATATTCCATAATAAGCCGAAAAAACTATTTTTTCTGTTTTTCAAGTAGAACTACCCATTGCATACTTTTTAATAAAGAGTTGCTGCTTTATTTTTTTTCCATATTTTTAAAATAAAATTTTCTATACTTAGTACAACTATTGAGAAATTATAATACAGAAATAATGACCTTCTGGGGAAAAGGCTTAAGAGATATTAAATATGATATGATAGTCTCTCATAATAATAGATACTACTTCTCTTACATCCTACTGGAAAACCTTTCGAAATTCTATAATTAGTCCTATCGGGTAATTTTATACTTCAATAATGAAATGTGTTATGTAATGCATTATGTATCTGACTGCAAATACACTGATAAAAATAAATTCTTGTCGTAAGGAAGGTTATCTGTTATTGCAACACCTAAGTTCTACAAATAGGAAAAAGGTAGAACTGGGGTTTAAAATAAAACTAGCCCACAATTATAAAATTTAAAGAGAAGACTTGGAGTTTATTTTATGAGAGTTAAGATTTCATCAGATAATATGCCATGCTTATTCTGTGCTTTTGACGAATTTCATGTTGAAGACTATAGTGAATTAGGAAGAAGTGGCGTTTACAGAAATTTGATTCGGGAGGAGCCAAAATATCCTCAGGCCCAAAGCTAGATTTTTTCGTCCAAAATTATTCATAAGACCCTCCTATCAATTTTTTAATTTGCTTAATATGCACCTTTTTTAATACATATTTAGGTAGGATTCGCATCTTGATTAACTTAATTCCTTCCTTCCTCCTTGGCTCTACGGTCCATGCAGGACCTTGGCCTCCCTCACAAGACAGTAGTGTTCGGAAACTAGTGGTCAAAAAGTAGTTAACTACCAACTACTAACTAGTCTGGGAAAATCTAGTTGCAACTAGTAGTTAACTATTTT
Source organism: Tetragnatha montana (assembly GCA_963680715.1). Lineage (NCBI taxonomy): Eukaryota > Metazoa > Arthropoda > Arachnida > Araneae > Tetragnathidae > Tetragnatha > Tetragnatha montana. The sequence goes on from OY796685.1 coordinate 48,532,864, forward strand.
TTCCTGGGACTAGTTGCAACTAGTAGTTAAATATTTCCCAAAGTAGTTAACTACTAGTTAACTAGTCTATTTAATTTCATAACCTATTTTTTGCCCAAATTCTAATACATGTTTCTTATCTATATCACAAAAATCTTTATGCTTCGCTCAAAACGAGCCTTTATTTCTGGTTATGGTATTCGGTTATAAATAGCAGTGTAATTTTTTGTATATTTTGATAAAAATTTTAAATATTTTTGAAATTTTAAACAAAATTTTTTTTAAAGTAGTTGAAAATTTGAAAGTAGTTTCAACTAGTAGTTATTAAAAAAGTAGTTCAACTAATAGTTAAACTAGTTTAAACCAAAAGTAGTTAAACTACTAGTTAACTACTAGTTGATCGGTAGTTAACTACTAGTTGCAACTAGTTCTAGTTAACTAGTGCCGAACACTACAAGACAGCTCCACTTTCTCCGATCCCTGGCCCTTGATTAACTTAGTACAGAACATATTTATTGTGAATAATAGAATTCGAAATATAAAAGAAAGGGGTCTGGTGGTCCTCACCCAGAATTTTTTTTGAAAATTTGTCTTTAGAAAACCGGGTTTTATTAACTCATTTTGTGTGGTGTATCCCTAGTTCGAATTGCGGGGGAGGGCGGAAGGGGGTATTCTTTTCCTGACTATTAATTTACGTTTTTACCCGATTTTTCCCCTGGAAAGGTCGTGAGCATTTAAAAACCCATCAGGGGAAGCCACATACATTAAAACAACACTCAGCAAATCGTCTACTAAAAGCCAAAAAAAATTTTTTTTGTCCCAATTGTCCAGAAACTGGGTTCGAACAGGACCGAAAGAATAAAAAAGACACCATATTCGGGGAAACTCTTCATCTGAGTGTGGTCGGAAGAGAAGACACGGACGATCGGTGCTGCGCAGCACCCTCATCAATCAATTCGACCACCCCCCGACCACTGTCTCCTCTCGCCCGTGCATTCCACGGTTTTTGTTCTCGAACAACCCTCTTCTCCGTGTTTTCGAACGTTTTCTATGGAGTTGTGTGATGGCGATTTTGTGAAGCTACTGATTCAACATTATTTGATCAGTGTGGGTTCGATTGCAAGTTTTCTAGGTTGATGTATTTAACTGCAGTATAATAACGTCGTAATCTCGGACTTTAATATCTCGAAAACCTTTATGTATCGAGAGAAAAAAAAATTTGCTCTGAAATAAATTGCTGATTATTTTAATATTTGGATGGAGTAACCTTTTTATCTCGAAAACTCGATATCTCGAATTTATTTTTGGGTTCCTTCGATTTCGAGGTATAGGTTATACTGTATTTGTAAAGATTGTAGCAGTTTAGAAATAATTGTATGATCGGTTTAGATCCTGAATGTTATCAAGTAGGATTGAAGGAAATTTATTATATACAGTGGAAGCTCTTATAACGACCTGCTCTTATAAAAATCCTCTCTTATAAAGACCCAAAAATTAGTCTCTATAAGAGCACTTTTGTGCTCTTATAAAGACTAATCTTCGAATCGATTCAGCTTATCGAATACTTTTCTGGATCGGTTTGTTTGCGTCACACAGGAATTAGCCAATAAACGAATATCAGAGTATGACAAACAGCACCAAGTAACCATCGCATCTTCTTCTCGCTTGCTTTCGCCCGGGGTAACCGGCTACAATCCCAAAACGAAACCTTGTCCCAATGTCTTTGTTGATATGAGACTTTAAATTTATTAGCGTTTTCGTTTTATGTAAGCATCCGAACATTCTAAGGAAGCTAAACTACGCAATAAATTAATATCAAAATAAAAATTTAATAGCAAACACAAATATTTATAATTTGTAAAATATTGATCTTAAATTTCATAGCAAAAAATAAGGTACTATAACATTAAATTGAAAGTATCAAGAATTCATAAAATAATAAATAATTGCTTAAAATGAGGAAAAATCAATTGGGTGATTCGAACTGTGTTCTAAATCCCAACATCTAGTATCCTACTGTTTGGATATAATGGTAAAATACACAACCAAGGGTTTCAGTTAGTTGATTAAAAAAACGTATTACGGGTAACTGCAATTTCCATAATCCATCCCTTTGCCTTTGACGATTGAGGGTTGGTGATCGTTTTCAGGTTTAGATTTCCTCCAAACTTTATAAACTAATCTACTAAAAATATATCTTTGAGGGAATCGAGTCCACCTTCCCGAAAAGCATCAAAATTGATAGTTTAGTTTAACGAGTTTATTACTTTTAAACGAGTGATATTCTACACTCGAGTGTATCACTCGAAGTTTGCTCTTATAACGACAAAAAACTCGGTACGGATTAATTACGCTATAAGAGCTTCCACTGTACTAGTTTTTTAAAAAATTAGTTCTTCATATTCTTTTGTATCAGGGGTACCAACTATTGATCATGTATAAATGTTTTTGGGGTACCAGTCACCTAATTTAAAAAATAAACATTAAATATTTTTTTAAAATTTCATACAATCATTATTATTTTAAATCTAATTATCTATCTGTGCTTTCCAAAGCCAGCCCCTGAACCTTCGCCCAGGGGACGGGATGGCCTGTTCGGTTTGCTCCTCTGCCTTTCACGCCAGCAGTCTGCGCACTGCCCCGTCGTGAGTTCGATTCTCACCTCGCCCCTGGGTGTATTTTCCTTCTTTGTGCCAGTAAAAATTCTGTTATGTCTGTCTTACTTGACGAAGGTGTATAAGCGGATCCTTGAGATCAAGCACACATACCGGAAAATATATGTAACCAAAAAACCAAACCAAACCAACCAACCTTCGCCCATGTCCCTGGCACATTCTAAAAAAACCCCCAAAAACCCGGCGTATAATTTAATGACCCTCCCCTCTGTGCTATTGTGAATCTGTGATATATGCCGCCATGTGGGCCTATTACCTTCCCAGGTGCGAATTTATCGGCATAGGGCCATAAACCTCACCCTGTTGTCACCCAAGCCTTAGACGGTCACGCCAATTTTCAGCATCACAGAGCCGTCCATGGGGGGTAGGACCCCCTTTACTAAAGGCTCTCACAAATTGGACTTTTACCTCCCCAAAAAGTCTTCTACTGTGTTGGTTGGGGGTATGAAACCGGCTTAGCTAAAAGTTAATTGCCGACAAATGGAGAATTCGTCACAGTGTCATCTTGGATTCAGCATCATCGCCTGAGGCTCAAAACCCACCACCTTTGTGGGAGTCTTGGATGGTCACGCCAATTTTTAAGCATTATACAGATTCACCTCCGCTAACAAATTGGAGTTGTACATTCCCAAACCCCTCCTACTTCTTCTTTGTGGGGTATGAAACCGGCTTAGCTAAAAGTTGATTGCTGAAAATCTGGGAATTTGTCACCCGAGTCATCCTGGATCACACCCGAGGCTTGAAACCGACCACCTTACCCCTGTCACGTTATGTGGTGCTGTCGGTCACACCAATTTCTTAGTAGTATTATACAGATTCAGAGCAGATGGGGGGCATTGGTCCTCCTCTACTAAGGGGACGTCCATAAATTACGTGAGGTGTTTTTTCCAAATTTTGGACCCCTCCCTCCCTCTTGGTGAGATTTGGCTGGACCCCCCTCCCACCCACGTGAGATTTTCTCAACCCCTAGTTTTGTTTTATCGGCATAAAAATTACCATCCAGATTGCAAAATTTTGATACAAGAACACGTTGAAATCGAAAACATGATTCTAACTTGTAATTATCACGACTGACTGGCTGAAGATTTGCTATTTTGACTAATCTGAGCATTGTTTCTAAACTTTTGCTAAAAAATATTAAAGAAAAAACGTATATTTTCTAAACTAAAAGTTGACGTGAGATTTTAATTGACTCCCCCCTGGTGAGATTTGTTGAGATTTTCCTGGACCCCCCCTCCCCCCTTTTGACCTCACGTAATTTATGGATGTCCCCTAAAGACTCTCACAAATAGGAATCATAGTAAAGCGCTTCCAAGTTTTTTACTGTGCCCATGGGGGGGGGACAAAATCCTAATTGGCGACAATTGAAGAATTTGTGACAGAATCAACCTGGATTGACCTTTGCGGCTCTCCCCTTTTATATAGCAACACCTGTAGTGTTATATACCTGAGACCGACGTCACTGACCACCCACAACTCCCCGCGGGTGGTCAGGAATGCCCCCTACTCTGATTAAAAAGGGGACGCACAAAAAAAGCCAAGTCCACCCCTTTGTGTCGCTAGAGAGGGGGGGGGTGACAGCGCAATAACTGGATGTCAGGCCATCGGCAATCGATCAGAAGGGGGAACAGCTGGTCCCATGTCGACAGTAAATAGAAATATCCAAATAACAGCGACTCCGCCATATTAAGAGAGGAAAAAGACGCCATGTTGGAAAAGTGGAAGGGGGGGGCGGAATGTAATATATAGGGGAGTATATATATTAGTTTCTTGATTCCGGAATTGTTTCTAGATGGTTTAATTTAGCCGGAGAGTGCATTTATTGGACGTCCGGCCGGCAAAAACCCGATCGCTGTCGTTTGAAATGCGGTTGTGGGGGGGGGGCGTCTGGAATTATTTAATTAAAGAGGGCGGCCCTCTCTCTCGTTTTTCTTTTGTTCTCTCTCTCTCCTCAGGTCAATACTGTCCAGGAATATTGCGTCCCCGGGAGAGTTAATATCGGCCTGGGTTTTTGAGGGAGAGTTCGTTCGATTGGGGTTCTTTTAGTTTTCGTGGGGCGTTCCCCCTTTTTTTTTGTTCTTCGGGCTGTCGCTCGGCCCTTATTATTAATATCCTGTGGGGTGGTGGAGTAATTGCCAGTCGCCGGGTGGTATTGGGTCTAAAGAGGTTGAAGTTGACAATTTTAGGGGGTTGTGTTCTATAGTAGTGTTTTTTTCTGTGTGTTTGAGACGTGTCATTTTATTGCTACAACGTTGGGGTTGTGTTAGTAAATTATAATAAACCTCCAAACCTGTAACCCCAATATGGGTTAAAAACTTAGCTGGTGTAATACAGGCTCGGATCCAAGGGGGGGCACTCTGGATAGTGCCCCCCCCTTGGACCCAAAAAGTACTAAAAATGAGTTAAAACCTTACTTTTACCGGTCAAATTTTTATTAAAAAATTTCTGTGAGAGGACCCCCAAACCCCCCAGTGGTACCAAAATGGGATCTTGAGTGATACTTATTAGAAATTCCCCAACATTTTGACATTTTTCTCAAATAGTAAAGGTGATGGTCTGGAAAAGTGCCCCCCCATTGGAATCAATAGGACTATCCCAATAGGGGATGAAGGATAACTTAAATTATGGTAGTAATTTAAGAAAAATTAAGACAAGAAATGATTGAAACTTAAAACAATGCATTGACGTCAAGATTCCGATATAGCTCGAAACCTTTCAGGTCTTGCATATTATCTCATAAAAAGTGTCCAAAATTGTCTGTAGTATACTATTAGTTCTTTTGCCAAAACTAGAGCTTTAGATTCCATGTTTATATTTAATAAATTATTAAAGCTGATGATAGTAATGAAATTACTAAAAGTTTTCGAGATATCTAAGTTTGAGATATCGAGTGTAACAGGTTTTTTTTAATTGTATGGTAGATTAAGTACCTTTGTAGATGTTGAGATGAGAAAAATACATTTAGTTTAATTACGAAACCATTACGACATTAGTTTTATTAGATTGTTGTAACATTCAGGAATAGCAATCATTAGTAGCTATTTATTTATGAATAAGCAATTGCATTATAACCACTACATCCACCCATTTCATTTGCCCTAACACTAACGTAATGACTCCTTTACATTTATCATTCACCTACTCCATTAATTTAATTGAGAGCATTGGTTTAGTTGTACTTAGTAAGCAGTATTTTGTTAAATTAAGACCATGCACAAACGACATACATCCTCGGAAGGAGCAAAAAAAAAGGAATAACCGAAACAATAACGGGATAGATTCATTCTCTCTAACTACGCCTGTACCATTACCATCCCTGCGAGGCACTGGAAAACAGCTTTCCCTGCAACGCTCCGCTGCCTCTCAGCAAAAGCGCACGCACAGGGCCTGCCGCCGCTTCTATTATTTTTAATAACCAGGTAAGAAAGAGAGAGGGCCGAGGGAAAAGAACCCCTTTGTATTTATTTGACAAAATAATGACGATTTTGCGTCCTTAATGGTCGCCATCGTTAGGCGAGGGTCTACGGCGATTATACGAACATAATGCATACGGTGTGTGCCTCCTTAATAGGCGAGCTTTTAGCGTTTGCCAGAGACTTGTTACCTCAAAGAAAATTTTCTTTTTTGGGATTTTTAAGGACGCGGCAGCACCCCCTAGTCCACCCTCGAGGAATAAGTACATTTCGAATGAATTTAATAGCCCTGCCTGGCTGGGTGTTTTAATCATAGGGGGCTCTATATGGTCGGTTTTCTATGGGGGAGCGTGGAGTTAACAAGCAAATTAGTTGGAATGGATCCGACCACATGATGGAGTCCCTAACTATACGTATAGTACTAGTAGCTCGTTACGCCAACTCAGTCAGAGCGCTTTGTGGGAGTTCTCAAAGAAAAGGCAGTGTCTGAGAGATTTTATAGAGTTTCTCAAGTCTTGGAGGCACAGACGGATGGGAAACTTTCTTGAAATTTCGCTGCTGTGAGTTGATTACTTATACGAATATTAATAGAAGAGTAGGTAAGTTGGGTTTTTTGAGAGGAATAATGCCCTCGTTGTATAATGAAATGAAATAAGAACTGGTAGTTCCGTTTAAGAAAGTTTCGTTATTCCGACAGAAAAGTTCGTTGAGGAGAATTTTTTGTGAAGGAAAGTACGAGAATGGAAGGATTCTCTGCTGGAATATTTAATATTAATAATGTTTGTAAAAGAAACTCAACAAGAAGGTATAGATAGATATAACACTTTCAAAATGCCGTTTATGAAAATTCTGTAAAAAAAAAATTCCAGATTGTAAATGATGAATGTTGCAAACCAACTTGTCTCTTTAATAAATGCAACAACTTAATTTAGTCTTAAAGGGGTTACAGATTTTTTTTTTAAAGTTTGACTTTGATTTTGGTATGAAAAGTTGCATTCAAACATAGAAATTCATAAACCTATTTGAACTTTTTTAGATTTCAAGTCCTGATTATTGTTTAGTTTAATCATTTTCTTTCAATCAAACAAACTATATAATCATTTTAGTACTTTATCTGATGGAAAAAGTTTAAACGGCTCAAGAAAACTTAAAAGCTTAACTAAAGAACCATAACACTGATCACGACGGTTACATCATGTTCAATGTATGAAAACTGGTCACTTCGAATTAAAAATAAAATTAAAAGGTTACGAAAACAATATGCAATAAAAACAAAATGTTTATAAGAACCTAGAATTATTCACAGAATTCCACCAAGCTGAAAGCAATTAACAATATGGAGCAAAAATTAAAATTACAGTATCCGTCTAAAAGTTAAACCACCCTTTTCAATTCAACCAATCTCATGCACACACGAGAAACTAAAAATAATCACAGGAATGTGTTTAAAGCTAATTCCGCAAAAAACTAAAAACTGAAGTTTCCAGTTTATGATAAGATAGATTAAAGCTAAATTGAAATCGCATATATGAATTACAAAGTCAAAACAAAATTTCCCCAGTCTTGAAAGCAGCCCTGTAATTAATTATTTATTTATTAATGCAAACAATCAAAACGTTCTCCAGACTAACTGGAACCGAAAGATAATTAAATGCGCGATGAGAAATTTTAATTGTTGCTCGTGCTCCCCAATTTCGGGAGGAAGAAATCAAACGATAGTTTCCTTGAGTGGTTTCGAACAGTTAGTTGACGCAATAATTCTTTGATTAAATATATACTTAAAAAAAGGGAATGGGATTATAATGAACTTTCAAAAACCCTTTTAAAATCTAATTTCAACGGGGAAGTTGCTGATGCGAGTTTGCAAGAGTTTCGAATTAGTAAAGAAAGTAATTTTTTTTATAGTTAGCGGATGTAAAATTTGGTGGGACATTCTTAGGATTATACCATTTTATTAATGGAATAATTAAGGAGTGTTTTTTATGCGGATTACTAGAAAAGAAACCATTTATTTAAAGTTCGGTAAAATTTAATGGAAAGAAATGGCGAGGTTAAAATTTAAGAATCTTAAAAAAGTTACTATACTATAAATTTATCTTGAAAGATTACGATTTTATACTTTTAGTATTTAAATGCTTTAAAGAATTGGTGATTCCGCCTGCCTGAATGGGAAAAATACACTAAAGAAAATAATCTTTGGAGTTATTCAATTAAATATGACGCACGTTAACTTACTTATTTATTCATACATATAAATGTAATTAAATGTAAATTTTGATAACACTTAATTGATAATACTATTTAAAACTTCTTACTTTTAAGTTTTAGTTGAATTCAAACTAGACCTGGGTGATTGCTTTTGCTGATTGATGACATTTTTGGTGCGCAGTGTTGACTCATTATATTGCTAAAGTAAATGGAAATTTCTTCCATACCATCACCTTTACCTTTTGACTCAAAATATAGGGATATTTTCTGAAAAGTATCACTCCAGTCCAGATCCCCTTGTGGTACCACTGGGGGGTTTGGGAGCCTTTCCCCAGGAAAAAAAATTTGAAATTTGACCTGTAAAAATAAGGTTTTAACTCATTTTAAGAACCTTTTTTGGGTCCAAGAGGGTCATGTCCATCAGAGTGCCCCCTTTGGATCCGCGCCTGATTGAATGATAGGTGTGACTCAGGTGGTTTTATAATGCTCTTTATAAAAACCACATCGGTGTTTTCTAAAACGCTTGATTTTCTAAACGTTTCATCAAAATTCAACCCTTCCAAATAAAATACTATCGTTTCCATCTCCTCTCTACACTTCCACCAAGAGAAGAGCAACAAAAAAACGTCAGAATCCCTCAAAAACCACCCCCTCCGTCTCAAAAACAAACCCTCCCCCCCCCCGAATGATTTCAATTACCCCAGCAGTCTCGATCGAGGCGTCATTGCGAGCAATCAAGAAACCATCAAGCAACGTCGCACAGCTTGGAGGAAAAGCCGGATCTTCGGATGGCCACGCCGAACCGGCCGCGTTTCGAAATTTTTCCGCTGCCAGAGCCGCTCTGTAATTAGCAGTCCCTCTGGCAGACCATTGATAAAGCGCGCTCTGGCCTCTCTCTGAATCTCTCGCTTATGAATTATCTCAACGCCCTTTCTCGGGTGTGTTTTTTATGCTGCTGTTGTTGTTGTATTCTGGATTCTGAAGATTTTGGCTCTGTAAAGTTTGTTTTTTATTAAAAATATTGGGTTGTGCTGGTGTAGGTTTTATACTGATACTAGACTGCAACGATACTTGAATCTTACTTACTTGCCTGAATTTTGAGTGAAATGAAGAACGTCATTTAGAAATATTATTAGTTTGTTAACCCCTTTTATATATAGCGTCTTTTTATCACGATTTGCTTACCGAAACTCCTTCTAGCAACCCAACAGGCTTTTGTGTTTACAGATTTCTCCTTCCGCATTTGTGACGTTCTGGGTCAAGAAACGTTGCTGTTGAGTATAGTGTATGTTTTATAATGTACTAGACTGCAACGTTACTTGGCTCTGGAGAAACAAACAAAGTAGTTCGTAGCGAGGTGTCTGAATTTTGAGTGAAATGATGAATGTCAATTTAGAAGTATGATTAGTTGTTTAAACCCACGGAGTGCATAGGATAGTCTCGTTAACTTGAATTAAATAACAAAAACTAAAAGAGATAAAACAAAAACTTCAATGAGAAAATGGTTGCCAGCAGGGTTGTTACGTTTAAAACACTTTGTTTAAAACACTTGTTTTAAACATGTTTAAAACAAAGCAAAAAACACATTGTTTAAAACACATGTACTTTTTTAGCGATTCTTTTTTCTATGAACAGATTGCATTAGTATATAAAACTTAGTATTTACTTCAAACTGTTTTATATTATTTTTTCTAGAAAGTTATTTAATAAAAAATACAAATAAACTTGTTAAAAAATCATATTTTTTTTATAATTGACCTGTTCTGTTGTTTGATTTTAATATTTTAAACGATCAATGCTGCTAATGTCGTCAAAATACGCAATGAACTGAAAAGGACTGAAAGGAATATGAATATAATAACTTGTGAATGTTCAGCTCGTATCTTAAACCTTTTAGCCAAACATCAAAATTTCTAATGTTAAATCTGAAGTTGTTGACATAGTTACACAGTTCCAAAACAATCATTTTGCTTCAGCCAAGCTTCAAGAAACAGGTGCTAAAAATTGCTCAAGATGAAATCTGTTATCAGGGGGAGCTTTGTTAATCCATTTTCAATTTTAAAAACTTGATTTAATTATTTTTAAATCATCGATTTTTTTTAGAATTTCTGTGTTGAGTGTAAAAAAAAAAACAAATAAAACGTTTTAAACAAAAAAAACACGTTTAAAAAAAAAAACACGTTTTTTGTATTTTTTAGAAAAAAACATGGTTTTTTCCAACCCTGGTTGCCAGTATATTATAAAAACACAGAAAAAAATTCCTGAAAATATCTTCAATATTCGAGGAGATATTAGCAAGTGAAAAGGGTATAAGTTTTTATGAAGTTTTTCCAGTGTTATGTAATTTTTGCGGTTTTTTTAGCTAAAGACAAATTTTAACTAAAAATACCAAAGAAACTGGTTGTTTCCACCAAAACCCTCAATTATATGTCAAACCTACTGAACATTTTACAACACTTGTCTTAGAAATTTCAGCCTTAGCTATAAAGGAACCTCCTATAGCTACGATAGCTATGGGGTAGACACAGGGAGAATATAGCTTCGAATCTCAAACAAAAGCTTCCCAATTTCCCAACCACTTAATATCGCGTATCAGTACCTTGCCTAAGAGCTTCCATTAGAAAATTGCTTCACAAGGAAAATAATAATAATAGACCTAAAAAGTAAAAGAAGAAAAACCTATCGTTTGTTTCTTCTGCGATGATTATCGAAATCGTGAGAAAGTATTCTCTGCGAAATTGGAACGTTCTCACCGCCACCAGATGGAAGGCGAGATCTCGAGTTATAATTTTCCTTCCTCGACCCCCCTCCTGATGGCCCCCCTGATGAAAAGGGGTTGGTTTTGCCTCTTGGTTGGTTCGTTTCATCACCATGTTGTATGTGGTGGAATGAGATTTTATTGAGAAGATATTTTCTCGTTTTGAGATTAAATTTTATTAAAACAGTAGATAAAAAATCACGAAGAATGACGTTTAATTGAAGTATTTTCGTACCCTAGTTTCTGAGATATAAATTTTTGAAATTTCGTTTTGGGCGCGAAAACAGAAACACTGTTGTGTTTACATGCGCTGTGACGTCACATCCAATAGAATCCCGTTTTATCCGATCATTGAAAAACAGTAAAAACACTAGTTTCGAGTGCGTCAAATCCCGTTTTTTTTATCACGTTACTTTACTAGAGTTTTGTTGGCAAAAAAATAAAATTGAATTTTAAATTATTTAAAACGTATTTTTGAACTTAAAAATCTGATATTTGAGAGTTTCAAAGTATAACGTATAAAAAAAGCGTAAAATTAAGCAAATCCCTCTCTTATGCAAATACCTCATTGCATGTTTATGTCATCGAAAATAATGAAGACTTTCGTTATGCCATTTAAAACGGGTTTTTGACTAACGACGCTGTTTACACTCCTTTTTCGCCGTGTCGTAAGAGGGTTTATTATCTAATTGTACCTACTTTAATAGGTGACTCGTGGTTTTCATAAGGTGTGTACGTCCCCCTTAATTGACTGATATTTCTGAAACCTGTGAGTTGTGGATTGGATGTTTGAGAAATGCATACAACGCTCCACTCTGATGTAAACACATTGAAAAACACTTTTTTGTCTTAAAATTTACAACACTTTAAGAACACTACAAACGCTCCACACAAAAATAAACACATTTAAGAACACAATTTCCCCCACAAATTAACAACACTTAGGTTGAGTTTGGTAGAACACTTGGTCGCATTATTGGGTTGTGGTAGTGTTCTGAATATAGGTTTGAAAGTGTTAGGAATGTGTTCTCTCCAAGACTGTGTTCTGAAAAAAAGTGTTGGAAACTATGTTTAAAATCGGTTCTTAAATTTAGATCGAAACGCTGTAAGAACACATTTTCTGACTGTGAAGGTTTTCATTAACACTTTGATAACATTACACTTTCTTTTTCTTACAAAATACATTCGTTACACACTTTTGGTTAGAAGTGTTTATTTTTATGTTTACTTAGCGTTAGCAAAAGTGTGTTACGCATTTGCAGTGTATAACTTCATAATAAACTTTCGTTTTTACTATAATTTCTGGCAAAGTGATAAATACTCATTGATAAATGTCACTGAGTTTATCCCATTGCCCGGATCACTTCAGGCATTATTAATAATAGTGTGCTATCACTTTGCCCATACATACTATTTAAGACGGAAGGTGTACCCCAATTTATCTTAACGCCCATTTTTACGATACACTTTTTATAATGGCCAGGAATTAACTACAACGCCTTGTCTATTCTATTATTGTCATCAGAAATGTACACTCCGACGACATGAAGGCAAATTCTTTAATAGGTGATCTTCCTGAATGAATGCCAACCTGTTGATCGCTTCCTTCCAACAACCACCGACACCTTTCAGCCGAGCTATGGCTTCGTTTCCATCCAGATCCTTCCTCCATCCACCCTCTCGTATTATTGATCCCCTCATTACCCTTGTAGGAATTAGCAGCGTTCGAATGAGAGAAAAAAAAGTAGGGGGAGGCACCCCGGCGCGTGCAATTGTCATCCCCAATCAGCGGGTGAGTCAGGGCTTTTAATTGAGGGCGGCCGAGACAAAGCGGCGGCTTTTTCTGATTGGCGATGAATGAGTGATGGCTTGGCGCGATTGTTGGCGCCCGATCTATTGTGTCTTTTTTTTTTTGAGGGGTGTTTGTGTGTGGGGGTGGTAAATTGATGTAGGTGTTGGCGGTTGAAGTGAAGGAGGAACTGTGGTATTATTCTTGGTGAGATTTATTTGAATGCTTCAGTAGGATTGTATTGCCTGGGTCGTATTAGGGGTGTTGTATTGTACTGTACACTGCAAATTGTGTGAATTGTTTTGAATATAACAGGGTTCGTAGCCTCCTGGAATTCCTGAAAAACTCCTAAAAATTGTGTTTTTTCTCCTAAATGTTTCGTTTTACTCCTGAAAAACATCTATCCAAGAGCAAACCGAAGTTTTATTACCGATTTAGTGGAAGTTTGTTTTTTAATTTATTAAAATTCCATTTTAGAATGAGAAATACTAACTTCATTAATGTTACAATTATTCATGTCACCTCCTTATTTTTTGTATTTTACCCCTGGAAAAACTACTTAAAGACTCATGAATTTTACTATGTTAGATAGAGTATGAACCTTGATATAATGAACACAAGTATTAAATGAATACTTCTAATCAAAAGCGTTTTGCTTGTGTTGTGTGTGAGAAAAAGATAGTACTGTAAAAGTGTTCCTAAAAATTACAGACAGAAAACGTGTTCTTATAGTGTTTCTGTGTTTCCATCCAATTTTAAGAACACTTTTAGATTCTAAATATGTTTTTAAGAACACATTTCTGGATAGAAAACATTTCTTAACACTTTTCAAACGTATTCAGAACAATATCACAACACAATAGGGTGTTAAAGTGTTCTACATAAGTAACACAATTCTTATAGTTTTCTATCCAAATTTTTAAGAACACTTTCAGATTCTAAACATATTTTTAAGAACACATTTCTGGATAGAAAACATTTCTAACACTTTTCAAACGTATTCAGAACACTGCAACACAATTATAGGGTGTTAAAGTATTCTACCTAGAACACAACTAAAGTGTTGTTAATTTGAGAACAAAAAAAAAGCGTTTTAAATGTTTTTATTTTTGGGAGCTGCATTTCCTGCGGAACACAGGGTGGTAAAATACATGTTATTTATGTATTCAGTTAAAATTATGAAATTTTCTATCCGATTGGCCGTCATTTTATTCTAGTGTCGAGAACCCCATCATGAATTGATCGGTCGTTTCAACAAAGCGATTATAATCCCCTCGTCTCTTTGGTTCGGGATCAGCATTGAAAACGTTTTGCTGTAGTTTACAACAGTTGAAACCCGTTTCAAATGATGTTGTGAGGTCCGTTACAGTAGCATTTCATTGCGAATTTCACGTCGTACTTGTTATTGGGCTTGTTTATTGAAATCATATAGGTTTATCATAGAAATATCATAGAGGTTTAATATCTTCTGGCATTAGAATTCCATTAATTTCTATCATGACTCTGATATATGCCACTTGGCTAATAGTGATATTTGAACTAGCTCGTTGTTGCCAACAAACGTTTTAACTTCAATAGCTTTCTTTATATTAGGGTTAGCTCGTACTCGTAATTGTAAAAAGCACTTCAATTGTATTTTTGAAAATTTATCACAGCTTTTCCCTTTGGATTATATCAAGCAAATCCTTAGTTCACACACACAAAAAAATCTTTTTAAAACTAAAATTAATTGCTTTCTACCTTTTCTTCCCTTTCCTGCAACAATTACTATAATAATTCATTATATTCCAATATGTTTAATGTATAATCACATTGGAAGACATTAAACTGATAACAATATCCTACTGTTGATAATATAATAAGTGACTCCATAATAACAAGCGGCTTAAACTGGAATGTTACTTTTACTGAATGTTACTGAATAAACTTCACCAGCGGGTCCTAATTGAAGTATTTAAAGCTATTTTGTAGTATTATGTGTTTTGCAATTTTTTTTGGAAAATTGTAACAGTAGTACACATTTAACCCTAACAAATTGATGACTCCTTTTGTAAAAATTTACCATCGAAACTGGAAAAAAGGTGGGTTTTGAGGGGTATATGGGCAAATTTAGATAACACTAAACGAAATGTTGATTACATTTAAACAATACATTTTGGGGCAAGTTAATAGGAGTGATCTGGACCTGTCGATTTTGACACTAAAGATATCCTTAACAGTGATGACATTAAGCGGAGTTGACTATTTATTGCCATGAAAATTGATAAAATAGAGATGACACTAAATAGTAATTAATTTTCTAAAGAGGAATCGTTAATTTTTTAAGCGCTATAATAACCTAAATGTTAACGTATGCCTACACTTGTCGAACAGAGTTAGTTCCCTCCTGTTTTCCTTTTGATGTCATATTTCTCCTAGAGAGGGAAAGATCCAAAAAATCCCCTACACTTCGAAATGGCAAAATCAACTCGCAGTGTCGGAGAAGGGGGGGGTTGGAAGTGGATCGAAGAGCCCTTATTATCGAGCCGAGGGATCGAAAACAGCGGCCAATCAAAGGGAACGTCCCCTGATGCCTCCGTGATTGGCGGGGGAGGACCCGAACGCGACGGTCGGCCATCTTTGCCCACTGCCGGTATGAGAATCGTCCGTGACATTTTTTTGAAAAATACAAACACTTCTACTATTCCGTTAAAATTGACAAACTTTCTTTCATATGGCGCAATTTGTATTTTTTGTGGTGATATTTACTAATATTTTTTATTTGTTATCGGTTTTCAGGTCAATATCTTTCTTTTATAAAAACACTAGCTGATATGCCCGCCCTTGCACTGGTGGAGTTAAAAATTTTTCTTTAAAATTTTTAATACTTTCCACACCATGTTTGGTGAAAGGTATTAAAATTCATTCAGTTCTCGAGAATTTTAATATTTGATCCATTTCTACATTTTCCCACAGGATCCCCATGAAAAACAACAAAATATTCTCCCAAAAGTTACTTAAATGCTTATTTAAAGCCTTTGATTAATCATCCCTTCAGGATTTTAATGAACTACTTGGTGAAATTCAATAATAATGATGAGGTACAATTCCGTTAGAGTTCCCGCTAAATATCGCCAATATCCAAATCGCTAAATATATCCAAATATCAACAAATTTTTCTGACTTTTATTAATAAACTGAATAGTTATTAATCTAATTAAACGTTTTAATTCAGGAGTTTGAAATTATTTATGAATATTTCTACTTTTTGTTGTCTAAAAGAACCGGGCGATATTTAGCGGGGACTCTAACGGAATTGAACCGATGATGTTTATTATATAACCTCGCGAAAAATCGAAGGGACCTGAAAGTAAATTCGAGATAGCGAGTTTTCGAGATAACAAGGTTATTCCAATTGTAAAATTATGTAATATTGAAGGGGAGAGAGATACTTTTTCGAGATATGTAGGTTTTCATGATATCAAAGTTCGAGATAAAAAACTACTTCAGAAAACACGGTTTCCTCTTCGTTGACACACCCCTTCCAACATTCCCCCCTCAGATCACCTGAAAAGAGCCAATCCCTCAACAACCTCGACAAAAGTTACACAACACACCCCTGGAACGTCGTCCCGGGTCCCGAGACCGTAAACACTCCCCGACCCCCCAGTAAAAAAAAACTTTATCAATGAATGAAACCCACCACGGCGGGAATATAAAAAGCCAGATAGATCCCACAGCACAACTCTGCTAAACTCGACGAAGAAAAGCCAGCATCGTCCATCGAATGCCCAGGTGTGCCAAGGTCACTCCGCGCACCTTCATTAGGGGGACCAATCAGCGCCCGCCGCCGGGCACACGTGACTCCATTGTTGGGGTCCTCTCTCCGCTCGACGTCTTTATTATTATGTATTTATTATTTTTTCCCCGTTTTTTTTTTTTTGTAGGTTGGTGGCGCGGTTTTTTTTCCACGTGCGTTGTGTTGCGACGTCTGTTGGGGGGAAAGTGGTGCCCCCTAATTAGTGGGTTGGTTGGGGGTCAGGGTGAAAGATTCCTGTGGGGTTATTAGAATGCTTATGTGGCGTTTGCTTATTGTGGTTTTGGAGGTTAAAAACTTAGAACTTGGTCACTGATTCAGGCGCCGATCCAGCACGGCTCCAAGGGGGCACTTTTTCAGACCATCTCCTTTACCCATAGACCTTTACCTTTTGAGAAAAATGTCAAAATGTTGGAGATTTTCTAAAAAGTATCACTCAAGATCCCCTTTTGGTACCGCTGGGTGGGGGGTATGGCGGTCCTCCCCCAGAATAATTTTTTCAAATTTGACCTAGTAGGGTTATAACTCATTTTAAGGGGCCATTCATTAATTACGTAAGGGTCCCGAGGGGGAGGGGGGTTGAAAAAATCTCTACATACCTACCCTTACTTGGGGGGTGGAGGGGGGTCAAACCCATTCTTACGTAAGATTTTCCAAGTTAATAATTACTGACAAATGGTATTCCACCCAAAGATTAGAGATAATAATATAATGGTAATATGTAGTTGACAGCAAGAATATTACTTATCTGTTTAAAAATAAAAATCTTTGAGGCAAACTGAGAGTTTTAGTGATGTAACTGATCCTTTAACATTGAAAACAAAATGGAATCTTACGTAAGAATAGGGGGGAGGGGTTTGAAAAATCTTACGTGCCCTTACATGGGGGTAGGGGTGGTCAAAAATTGCCATACGTAATTAATGAATGGCCCCTAAGTACTTTTTGGGCCCTTTTTTTGCGTACTTATGAGTGATTTTTTGGTTCCAAGGGGTGTCACTGTCAAGAGTGCCCCCAGAGAGATGTCCAGAGACTGTCCACAGAGTCATAGTAATGAGGTGTATATTACTTAAAATTTCTTTAATAAAAAAAAGCACCAATTCTTTTTTCCCATCAACTACCCCACCTCCACGCCCTAGTAATTAAAAGTATCGTAATTTTATAAACTACCTAGTGACACGAACTGAATTAAAAACACGCATTCGATAATAAATTTACATATTCCAGTCTTTTCCACAACAAACTATAGTATAAAAACATTTAAAAAACATCATATTTTCCTCCTCCATTCGAAATTATGACATGAATAATTTATATACGGCATTAATCTGCATCACATTGTTAACTTCATTGAGTGACCCGTCCGATGAAAAACCAACCGCACCACCATCTGGAGAAAAAACAACTTTTCATACTAATCAACTCGCATTCACTATCTCGACTTCTCGCTGGTCACGTTTTTTATGCGTCAATTTACGTGTCGTTGTCTTTTTTTAAAAAATATGCCCGGGCCGTTTTAATTACCCTGACAACTTGTGACGAATTGGATGACCTCTGTCCCCTTTGAGAGGCGGGTCCAGAAATGTCCCCGAAATCTGGGTTAGTATTATAGACGAGGTGTCTGCTTGCTGGGATGGAGTTAGTTATAAACCCTTTGAAACCGCCATTTTCCTCGAGCCTTGGGGTTTTGGGACAGAAAGATCGGCGTTATGTAGTCGTTCTGTGATTGGTGGATCTAAGAATAGATTGTGGAGGGTATTTTTAGTAGTTTCATTTGAATGATCGGATTGTTTGCATTCAATTTTTTGATGGAAAATTTTAATCTGGGTTGTATTGTTGGTTGGATATTCTTAATTGTAAATAAAGCAATATTTGAAATTACGGTTTTAGTTTAATATATGTGTTACGGGTAAAGTCATAAATTGGGCATTATTAATAAAGCCTGGTACAAAAAATTGCTTTATTTATGGGTGTTTCTGATGCTGTTTAATACATGGGTCATTCAGTGCATAAAATTTTGTGAATGTATTTTCTCTTAATTACTGGTATTATTGTATATTTGCGTTTAGTGTTGTACTTATTTATTATATTTCGAAATTTTGTATTAAAATTTTGTTATTCTCTTACAGGTATGTACCACATTGTCTTTTACCACCGATGTTCTTGTAGAGATGCAGTATAACAGGTCTTATGTTTTTACGTTTTACCATGTGTTTCTTAATTTTAACAAATGCTTTCTTTGATAAAAAATATACTGGGTGACCATAAAATAAGTAACCCGCGTAACCCGATTTAAGGGCCACTAGAAGCCAAACCGTTCATCAGAATTGAATGAAATTTTGGTGGAAGACGTTTTGAGGGATGGCGACGAGAATGGTATGGGGTGGGGCAGTTATACTTTTATCAGTTACGGTTAAAGTGAATTTTTTTTTGAAAATTCCCAATCTAACCCCCCCCCCCTTTTTTATTCCCGCTATGTGATCCCTGATGTGTAATGATGATGATGTGATCCCTAAAAACACAAATGGTGTTGAAACGGTACCTCTAAGTTGTAAACTTGCCACTTGAGAGACAAATGAAAACAGCTATGGAATCATTGGTTTTGTATAGAGCATTTTCAATCACATGACTCGGACCTAACAACGGCCTTAGCAACAGAAAATGTTACAGTTTTTTGCCCTACAGAGGTTAACAGTTACAGAAAATGACTGGCCGTGGAATTCTTCTTTGGAGCATTTGCAATCACGTGACCCCATACCTAAAAACCGCCTTAGCAGCAGATAAACAACGGCCTTAGCAACAGTTAAAAGCCCTACAGAAGGTACACATGTAAAAGAAAATAACCGGCTGTGACGTCACCTGAAAGCACTCTATAGGAGCTGGACTAGTGAACCGTTAAGAAAATTATTTGAACCTACAGAAGTAATGATTCCATAGCCGTTTTCATTTGTCATCGTCATTATTTCAATAAAAAGTGCCTCATGTACAAATTAAAAAAAAACACAGAATATTACGTGTCTTCAAAATCCTGTTATCACCTTCTCCTTTGAAAAAAAAAAATCAATAATTGTTTATTAAATTTCCGGCGAGAGGAAAGTGATAAAAGGAACCACTTACCTACATTGATTCTTAACCCCTTCTCGCCCTTGATAGATAAAAGATAATAGGAAAAAAAACAATTAGTCGCCAAGTTGGCGCCGGTAATTGGCGCCTCCCGCGGGGATAATCTCGCTAAAAGGCGAATCGGATCCGCCGAACGCTGACAAGGGACTCTACTCGATTTGATTGGTTAAAAGCCGGGGCGCCCTACTAATAAATTGCGGGGGGCCAAAGGGGTGGCCGGGCCTGGGAATCCGTCTTCATTCCGATCCGCGATCAATCGTCATGTCACGTGACAGCACGACGGAGCGACGCGAAGGATGTCGGAGATGATGTACGGGATGTGCGAGGACTTTTGAGCGATGCTTTTATGGATGTTTCGGCTTTATTTTTAAGGGGAATGTGATTTAACTGTTTTAGTTTACGAAGTATCCTTTCTGACGAAACATTAAAGGTGGGTGGGTGTAAAAAGATAATTAAAAAGTTTCATGCTTCTGATATTAGGTTACTGAAGGTAACCTAAATTTCTATTTCTTTACTCTTGTTATGTAATCCTTATGGTAACTCATGGAAGAATGATAACAGATTTTTTTAAAAAATAATAGTCATTACTTACATGATTTTTGAAATTGAATTCAATTGGATAATTAGCAGTTAACCTTCCAAAGAGTGTAAGAATAATTCGCCAAATGAGGAATAAGTGAACCGAATCCGAATTCTATCTTTCGAGTGATGTAGCTTTGTGGTTTCGTACTCTCACGGTGTTATAAAATGAAACTTCATTAAACTTAAAGTTTTAATCAATTTGTTTGATTATTATGCATCATAATAATCTAACGATTATATCAGAATTATGTAACGAACGATAGACTCACTTTTGTTGACAAAGCAAAAAATATATCGTAGAAAAAAAAGTTATGTTGCATGCCATTTTACTTGATTGGTTGGCAATTCGGAGCTTCATAGGACGTAACATAATTTCTTAGAATTGATCTGATAGGATTTAATTTCCAAGTAAAAGAATGGATTAAACTTTTGTTTTTCTCGATGGATTAATCATATAAACACCTCCACATCCGACGAACCCAGAGACACCTGTCCCTCCCCAGGTTCAGACGCACCCCCAGACCAATTTTTCAAAAAGGGAGTCAACAACAACACCGAACTAAAAACAACTTTCACAATTACTACATATCTCGGTTCAAACATGCAAAGTAGTGCGTCTCTCCGAAGACTACCCACAACACCCGTTTCGTATATCGCATCAGCACAAAACAAAACAACAGCGAGATGAACTTTTACCTAGATGAGTTAGTTGAAGAAACCGCCGCCGGGGGAGCGCGTTTTGCATGATGAATCGCACCGCTGAGCACTCTGTGCTCGGGGAATAGCTGTTTCATAAGCAGGAGTGCTCCATCCGGGTAACGAGGAGGGGGCACTTGCGCGCCCGCGGAGCAAAAATATTGTAGGAGTAAGCGCCCCCATTTGGCCTGATGAAATCGTTTGCATGGGGAGCGATTATGCGGTGGGTTTGATTGATTGGCTGGAGTTGAACAGGTGTTCTTTTTGGTGGTGTTAGTAGTGCTTAAAATATTGGTTCTGCTAGAGCTTCTTTTTACAAGAGTTTTCTTCTTGTGGACTAGTGATATGTGGATGGATACAGTACTGTCTGTCTATCACAAGATGAGCTCTGGACTAGTTGTGGCGGTTGCTATGGAAACAATACTAAACGAATGGGTGTAAGGAATGTAAACGAGAGCTCATCTTGTGATAGACAGACAGTATACCCTCGTTATCTCGAACTTTGATACCTCGAAAACAGATTATAACTCAAAAAAAATATCCCCCCCCTTTGAAATAAAGTACTGAAAGTTGAAAAAGTACCCTTGTTATCTTGAAAACTCGGATGTCTGGAATTTATTTGTTATACTGTAGTTAGTAATTTTGTGTATGGTGTTTTCTCATCTCAAACTGGTTAAAATTAATTGCTTGATTTTTTATTGGAAAGTTCAGTAATAAGTAACCCAATTGTATATTTGGGAGGGATTTCTTCTATGTCCTTTCCTAAGAGAATGGAATCCTTCTTTACCTGACCTTTTTGAAGGGTGTATACCCTCAAACCCAGATATTCCCCTTCCGACATCACCAACAAATTGACGAAGGATGAATTATTGAGTTGTTAATTGCGGACACTCTTTAAACACACAGCTCACTTGTCTCATCATATTCAAGTAGAAAAATAGGTGTTAACCCCTACCTCTACTAAACTGACTCTTTCATAAAAGTAGTCTAAAATTGATATAATAAAGGATAAACTAATTGACAAAATGAAAATATGCAAACTATATCCCAAACTAACCCTGTTTCGTTAACTTATACTTCATGGTATCAGGGATTTTACCTCCCTTTCTGAAATGACTTGCCGCCTTTGTAAATCGATGTGTATTTTTCTGGGATAAGTCACACCTATGAGATATTGCCTCGACCGCATCACTCAACTCTCCATTTGGAATTTATTAATCTGTTTTTAGAACAGTTCATTACTGGACTGTCCCCCCACACTTTCCCAAAAAACAAATGTTTAGAAACAGTTTCCAACAACACTATTCTGGAACACTCGTCCGGGGTACGGACAAAATTCGACCGGCGTTAAAACTGAGGCGGGGTAAAATCCTATCATTCCCGACGACAGCCCGTTTTTCCATTAACGGGGCCCATTTATCTCGAGAGAGGGGGATCCCCGATGGCGGGCAGAGCCCCCTATCGAGATTTTAAATTAGTAGAAGAACGCCAGCAGCCGCGCGCTCTTCAACTCCACTCCGTCCCATTAAGCCTTTTCCATCTTCTTCCGGTCAATACGAGACGCACAGCTTGGAGGAATTCAGCCTCAAAATCATCATACCCGGAGAAAGAATCTTTTTTTTTTGAGGGGGGGGGGGGCGCAAAAACAAACCACCTGCCTCCTCCTCCGACTTCCGATTAAGTCCGTTTATCGATTATAATTTAATTTACAAAATGGAGCGTCCCTTTATTGCTAATCGGAATCGGCGTTGCCCCTGGCAACCCGACCGAGCGATCGCAGCGCCCCCGCACTCCGGGTGATTGAATGGGCCTTTTTTAATCACGGGGCATAATAAATGAGAACGGGACCCGATTTTTGTGCCCGGGTAAAGGTTTTATGGTCCTTGTGCTCAATTAAGCCTTTAAGTTTATTGGATGCCTGGGCAGCGGGGGTTTTCTAATTTTCATTAGAAAATTTCTCTCTCTCTCGGAATCGCATTGTGTTTCGGGAGCCATTCCCGGAATTATTTTTCCCGGGTGTTTTTTTTTTCTTATTTGGGAAATCGGAGTGGATGGCTTTTTAATTTGGTTTTCGCAGGTGTGTGTCGGGTGTTTTTTTTTTTTAATTCCGCTGAGTGTGTGTGATGAGATGTGGGGAATGGAGTGGACTAATGTGATTGTCACTTTCTGGTGTCGGAATAGTGCTGTAGTACTGTTTTTGCGCGGCGACCTTTTTCTGCGGGTAATTTCATCCGAGTTCTATTTTTGTTTAATTTATTGAAATGGTATGATGATTGAGTAAAATTGTAGTACCTTTGTCCTTTTTTCCCCTCCATATCAAGGCTTTTTTGAAGAGTACATCAGTAGATTAATCCTTTCTTTTTTTACCGTATAATTTTTATAGTTTCTAAATATCTATAACTGGAAGGTATTCAGGTAGATGATCATTCAAAGCAAGACTGTTTTGTGAATTCTAAACTGCTATCGATTGATTTTGGGCATTAAATAGTGTTTTTACAGCATTTGAAACTCATTGTTGCATATGTAGGATTTCATTTTGGTTAGTGATTTAAAAAGGAAAATCACAAGATTTTTATTTTCAATATAGATGGGATTTCATCTCCTTAAACCTCTCCTTTGAAATACGAATCCAAGAATTAAAATGTCTAAGTTTCTTGAATCTATGGTAAAATTTATTTGACTATCCTACATTACCTTAGCCTTAGACAGGCTCGGATCCAGCACGGCTCCAAGGGGGGCACTTTTCCAGACCATCACCTTTACCTTTTGACACAAAATGTAGAGGATTTTCTATCTAAAAAGTATCACTCAAGATCCCTTGCTGGTGCCACTGGGGGGTATGGGAGTCCTCCTCCAGAAAGAAAATTTTAAAATTTGACCTGTAAAATTAGTGTTCTAACTCATTTTGGTGAACCTTTTTTGGGGTCTAAGAGGGGGCACTCCAAGGGCTTGGATCCACGCCTCGCCTTAGACAATACGATAAAGAAAACCCAATATTATTAAGAATGAGAATATATCTTATAAGGCCTGTA
Source organism: Tetragnatha montana (assembly GCA_963680715.1). Lineage (NCBI taxonomy): Eukaryota > Metazoa > Arthropoda > Arachnida > Araneae > Tetragnathidae > Tetragnatha > Tetragnatha montana. The sequence continues at coordinate 48,556,912 of OY796685.1, forward strand.
AATTTACTAACTAGTTATAATATTTCGCATTTTTCAATTTTTAAAATTTTACTTTGGAAGTATTGACATTCGGTTCCCTTGAACTTCATTTACTACTCGTTGCCAATATTATTATTAATAATTCTTTAAATTTAAAACAATTCAAAACTATACAGAAAACAACATAAAAATTTTCTTCGCCATATTAAGTAATACGTATCGTATTTACGTTTCACCGCGTGTTTTCCCCTCAGAAAAACAATCTCATTCCATGTCCTTTCCACCACCCACCCTCGGATGTTCGATCCGAGGTCACGAATGAGGGGGGGGGGAGGTCGTCTGGCCCAAGAAATCGTTTGCTTCATCACAATGATCGGAATAGGAAGGGGGTGCTTTTGTAGCGCGATAAACACAGCTATTGATTCGGTCCTGCCGTACGATTGGCGGCAATCTTTTTTTTTTATGCAGCTGGGCATCCGACCCTGGGGGCATAAAAAGGGGCAATTTTCTGCTGCCCGACCCCGAATTTGCCCTTTTTATCGTTCGGATGCTTGCTCGGATCAAGGGTTTTTTTAATTATAGGGGACCGCGGAGGAATGTTTTAGGACAACGGTGGGCAACCTCCGGCCCGCGGGCCGGATCCGGCCCGCCACGTCATTTGGTCCGGCCCGCGGAACATTTTAAAGATTGTCATGGAGAAAAGTAAAAAAAGACTTCAAAAAGTCTCCAAAAGACTTAAAACACTACTTTTGAGGATCAAATTTCAAAATTTTTCTTGGGGAGAACCCCAAACCCCCCTCCACCATTTGGAAGTCTGTTATAAAGTGTTTTTTCTTTGAAAATTCTGCCGCTTAGAAGAAACGGTTCCCTTTGAGTGTTCCCCAAAGTGGTTAAAGCCCCCACTAGTTAAAGGGGAACATTTTAAAAATTTTCCTGGGGTTGGACCCACAGCCCCCTCGAAATTCTGAGTCTATTAATAATTTTTTCCCTTGAAAATTATGTGGTTTATAAGGAGCCGTTCTATTCAGATGTAACCCAAAGGGTCTCAAAATGAGCTAAATCACTATACTTTTATAGACAAATTTTACTGGGGGTGACCCACGGACCCCCATTTTTACTTGTAGCTAGCTAACATTGTAAAATTTTGACATTTTATGTGCAACAAAGTTCAAATACTACTTAAGTGATCTAAAACTTAACGTAAAATGTACTAGTACCTTAGAAATGACGTCGAGTCAATACCCCAAAACAAAAGTCTGGTTGCGGTTTGTCCCCAACCAAAAACTGAACCCCTGGCCCTCCACGTCATTAAAATCTTTGAGTTTGGCCCGCAAATTCAAAAAGGTTGCCCATACCTGTTTTAGGAGGTTGGAATTTTGATGGAAATGTGTATTGTTTTTTTTTGGAATGTGTAGTTATTGCTATATTTTTAAATGTATTTATTTAATTTTATTTAGTGATTTCGTTTTTAAATATACACCCCTTGAAAACTTTTATAAATGTATTAATATTCCAAAAGTATTAATACTTTGTTATAGGTTTGTTATAAAACATTAAACTTAACTAGATGTCAGAAGAATGTAACAACTTGGATGAAGAAAAAATTCATCTTTTAATTTTATTTTTAGTTTTTAATTTTATTTTAGTGGAATAATTTTACAAAATTATTAATCGAGAGAAAACAGACATACTGATAATATATTACTTTATTAGCTGTAGAATTCTTTTTGTTATATTATAAGACATTAAATTACATTAAGTTGTCAATTCTATTAATAAGTAGCTACATTTGCTGGCATTCAAAACCTAGGATGGAGAAACATGAAAAGTTATATCTTTTATAAAGTTGTGGACAGGATTTTACTTTGAAATGTCCAATAGCGAAAAAAATACTGTTAATTAGTTGTATGTAATTGGGTGAAAGTAATAAATTAGCTGTAATACAAATTTTTATCTTTTTTTAGTTTTACACTTATTTTTCCATTTCAAATTATTGAATTAGCATGATTGTTTACGCTAGGGTACGCAATATATTAAAATTTCTAGTAAAAACACATTTAGAGGAAGAAACACACCTGTGTAGTTGTCTATAAACCTGCTTTAAACAATATCTCATCTCGTTTCTTAGCCTTTCGTTGACAAGACTTATCCAATGCGTGTTTTTTTTTTCGCTCAAAAAATATTTATCGTATAATTCGAAAAAAAAAATCGTGTAGTATTTGACATAATAAAGTATCGCTAGACCTGACGAGCGATGATGATACGACAAACAACATACAACGAGACCCCCATGAATCACCACCCACCGAATAACCGCCCTTTTAGCGAATATCGACAACATCAACAACAACAAAAATGGATTCTCAATTTTTCCCTCTAGAAATTTATTCACAAACTTTTTCATTGTTGTCGTCGTTTGTTTTGATTTCGACGATGCATTTACTACACGACAGTGTCGCGCGACTGGAGGCGAACTATAGTATTTTATAAGGGGAGAAAAAAAAGTAATTTCTTCCCTCGGAATTGGATGTGTGGTAAAACGTGAACAAAAAAAAAGGTGGCCTGTATCCTCAATCCATACCCCCAGTCTTTTGGAAAAGAGCTTTTTCGATTTCGACGATGGAGGGTAGGAGAAAAAAAATCCTCTATCATTGCTTCATTTTCATTCAAAAAGTCAAGAGGAGCGAAAATGTATGTATAGCTTTTTTGGTGGGGCGCACTATCGTGCGTTTATGCCATCAGTTTTACATAATATAACGTGTGTTTCGATATCAACAAGGGGCTTGTATCATCCTTCAAAAAGTATTCTGCGCCCGCCTTTCTATTTCACTTAACACCCTTTCCCTCCTCCCTCCATTTTCCGATTCCATTGGCCTGATGGAAATTTTGAAACATTACTTACCTCCGGATAAAAACTACCACCCACCCGCGCTATTCCTAGGGGTTGCCACCTCTCTCTTCTTCCCTTGGCGACTTTTTTTGGCGCGTTATCGCTCTTTGGTACCTCGCCAAGTCGGATGATGGATGTTTCTGCTTTGTGAAATGGATAGGATAGTTTGAAGAAAGTGTTTTAATTTTTTTTTATTAATGTGGGTGGTATGAATGAATATTGAATACATATGTTTGAAATGAATGTGAGAAATGCTTTTGTAGTTTGGTTTTCTCTGATTTGTATTGTGTAAGGATGAATTTGAAAAATGTTCCCCGGTTTTATAATAGATATGTTTAAAAGGTAATTTTTATGTCCAGGCTGGAATAAGCCTTTGGGGTAATTTCTCTTTTCATAGTATGGTTGCGTTGGGGGTTTTGTAATAACATGTTTTTAATGTGTCGTTGTTAAAAGCTTATATGTAAAACTAATCCTAAATTAAATTATCCTGGGTTATTTTTTTTGACAGCGTATAATTTGAACCAGTTAATATTTTGTTTACTTAATTAACACTTTATATTCTTCATAGTATTCTAAGAATATAATGTCAAGTGTCGATATTAGTTCCTAGTCCCAAAAATTGATAACTTTTGTATTGCTGACATATTCCGTAATGACATGAAGACGTGATTGTCATTCATTATAAAAATTCACGGTTTTTTTCTGAAAAACTTTTTTAAAAAAATTTTGTTCATTGTAGTTTGAATTTCTAAAGATTTTGTTTGTTACCTTTTTAACTTTGTTTAGAGTTTATTCTTTTCCATTCAGTCGTACGTAACTTACATGCGTTGATTTTACCAACAATGTGGGAGGTACACATAACAAAAGTGTTTCATTATTGATTTTGTAGAATATCAACCTCTAAAACGCCTTACTGGATTTAATACTTGTTTATATGATTTTCAGGAAGAATGCATAATACAAATAACCCAAATTTTCCTTTATTATTGCCCTTATGTAAATTAAAAATATTATTTCAAAAGTTATATGCCCACTATTCATTTCTGTTAAGACTATTACTGCAACACTGCTAATCTACCTCCAAAAAAAATTCCTTAAGCTGCATTTTCAGACTGCTAAAAAGCCCTCGCTGCTACGAAACAAGCCCCCTCAGCAGCAAGCAGGCTATTAACACCCCGGCTAAATTAGGATGAACGAGCTCACGTGCTTTAGCCCGGGTGATGGATTGCCTTATTCCACGAGCTCTCTCCCTTTTAAAGCGCCATTTAGATTTAGGGAAGGGCCATTAAGACTCCTTTAAATATACGCAGCGGGACCGTCCTTTATACAGCAGACTCCAAAAAGGCTTTTCTACCAGGTGAGGCTTGGGCCGATGTTGAGATCCGGAGAAATAAGCGTTAATTGTTATTAGGAGTGAGTTGTTGATTGGGATGGAAGGTGAAAGGGTTTCCGTGAAAAAAGGGTCTGAAAGTAATGTTAATGTATTTACAATAGATATACATTCTATGGAGGGAATTATTCACCTTTGTTTATGCGTCCAAGTGGAGGGCACTTTTTGAGGATCACCTGTACTTTTGGACGCAAATAGACAAAAATGTTTTCTACCTTTTCTTTGACCTTTTTTTTCTGTAAAGATCTCTATATATCCCCCATGAAATTCCCCCCAACAATATAGGGAAAGTGACCCCCTGAGCTTAAAAAGGGGGCCCAAAAAGGGAAAAGGAAGAGAAAAATGGGTAAAAACAAATGGGTGGTTTTAAATGACGGAAAAAATTTTGGTCTTGAAGAATCTTCTTTTTTTTTCTCATTTTCTCTCTTTTCCCCTACTTTCCCTTTCTTTTCCAGCCCAAGGAGGGGGCACTTTTCGGAGTGCCCCCCCCCTTGAATCCGTGCCTGTAATGCCCCCCCCCCCCAAAAAAAAAAGTTAGTTTTTTTTTACATAGAAAAATACTACTAAATACCGTAATATCCCCTTCGAATTCAAGTATCTCTCCCCATAATTTTTATCTCCGACTTCTTCAATGTCGCTTAGATAACCTGTGCCATGCCCTTTGGTAGATCCCTGTAATTGCCACTTCACCGCATAAGCACACACCTCCATTCGTCTTCGAATCTCGCCAACTCCCCCGCCAAACCTTACCTGCCCCTCCCGCCCCCATAACCCAAAAAGGGGCCGAAATTTTTACCCAGGGGTTGGTGTGTGTGTGTGTTCTCACTCCTCATCCCATGCGCTCAAGTGTTTTAGAAAGTGACTTACATTAGCGAAATGAAATTGGTTACTATTGGCTCTCTTCCCCCCCCCCCCCGCCGGTCGCCATGGCAACCGGAAAACTACTTCCCGACGCCCCTCTTTTGAATAGGCCCGCTCACATATAGGGAAAAGCCCATTAAATGAGATGTGTTTAATCTGGTTTATAGACCTATTTCATCTGTTAGCTGTTTTCCGTGTACTTTTTACCAGACAACTTTCCCCATATTACTTTTTTTGTTGAAAATGGCGGTTTTTTCTTCTTACCTTTCTCATCAAGGTTTGATGATGAAAGAGTGAAATAATGGAACAAGTTTTTCTATACCCTTAATATGTTTGATTTCTCCCGCGTGTGTTTTTTTAAGGGGGGGGTGTCTGCACCTGTTTGAAGGGGGGGGGGGGTTCTGAGTGATGAGTAAGTGGGGATCAAAGAACCACTTTTTTTTTGGGGGGAGGTAAAAGATTTACCCTATCAATAGCTTTTCTTAGGTAGGATTGATGAATTGAACTAGGTAAAAAAAACATTATCGTACTGCGCTCGTATATGTTCATTGTTAAAATTCCCATTGTTAATCATTTTATGGGTTATTTTTTTTTATCTGAAGCCCTTGCAGGATAGGTTTAAATAAACCGGACTCCCCGCAGACTATTTTATTTAAATATTGGATTCGATCCGGTTATTTCTGTAGTCTATTAGTTATGTAGTCTATTAGTTTTGTAGTTATTTTTTACGTAATAAAATTAAGAAAAATATCAATATTTCAATACAAAGTTTTTCCAGCTCCTCCTGAAACACTATCTACTATACTAGACTGTAACGTTTATTGACCCTATTATGACGTCACTACGCTTGAGGAAAAACTGAGTAAACAGAAAGCCTGTTGGGTTGCTAGAGGAGGAGTTTCGGTACGCAAAATCGCGATAAAAAAAGACGCTGTATATACGTGGGTTTAAAAAAGTAATCATATTTCTAAATTGTTAAAGTTCTTCGTTTCCCTCAAAATTCAGACACCGCGCTGTGAACTACTTTCTTTGTTTACTCTCAGCTTGTTTCTCCAAGGTTGAACAAGTAACGTTACTGTCTTGTCTAGTATATAATCGAAAGTTTACGGAAGATGTGTCCTTCTTTAGTAGAATACATAAATTGTACCCTGGCATTTTTCAAAACGGTTTGATCAAAACCATCCGAGTCCCGAGCCTAAGTGGAAACTATTCCAGGATGCTTCCTGATGCATCCTTCACTCGCCCTGGGTCTTACCCCAGTCGAACTGGCGTGAAGTTTAAGCGATCTATTTCACGCGATGCCCCCTTGTGCAATGTCTGTCTCCCATCATAGTGCATCTTCTGGGCACGCATGATGCTAAGCATGGCACGCCATGGCTGCCTTCCCGGCCCGAAACTGCATGTATACTAACTAAGATGTATAGGGCACTAAGTTTGATTCTTTCTTAAACTTAGAACTTCTTAGGTCCCTTGGAAAAATGCACACCTGAAGATTGAATGCAATTTGATTTCAGATATCTGATATATCAGATTCGTCATACCAACATTGTAAAAAATTGAAAAAAAAAATTGTTTAATAAAGATTATTATTATTATTATTGTTAAAATAAAACATGAAAATTTTCGTGGACCCAGTTCTCAAATTAATAATTTTCATGTAAAACATCCAATAAATCTAATGTGCCTCCAACGTTATCTCTGCCTTAAAATATTCGTTAACATAATTTTTCTTGTGGCATTGCTTTTAACCTTTTAACTACTATCGGGCGATATATTTCATAACATTACAACTGGTAAAATATTTCATAAGGAATAATTAATTTTTTATGTAGTCATAGAGAGGTTTAAATATATTTTAGGTTTTTTTTAACAACATGATATTTTTCCAAGAATCTTTTATAGTCTATCCTTTATATGTATGCGAGTTCGATTTCATTCGTTACATTTTTTCAGATTTTAGTTGTAATCCATCAAAATTAAGTACTTCATTTCTATCTTCTCCCCTATATGATTTCATTTACGATTTCATCCAAAATTTCTTACTTAAAACGCCATGGTTGAAGAGGGGCTTATTATAATGCTATTCAAAGCATGCTGTCTGACTTTCTCCAGTATCCTTTCTTTTACTTTTTGTATTCAACAATGAATTACTTTTGAATGATAAGTTTTTACTAGGTAAAATTTACATGGTAAAAGTCCGAGAACTGCCCATTCACTCTTCCTCTTCTCACCTTGCAAAACTCCATCACCACTTTTTCCGATTCCCCTCCCCCTTTGGAGCCCCCCATATTTATAAATCCATCCCCCGAAATTTACAACGCTCACGAGAAAGCGTTTTACATTCCGCATACATTTATTTCCTTGCGAAGGGGGGGGGGGCGTTATGTATATTTTATCGTCACCTGCAGCGAAAGGCCCTCCACCTACCTGCATTCCCCCTCTCTCACTGATCCATCGACCTTAGAATACTGATAGACGTAGCAAGCCGGCGAGGACTGTGTTGAAACATGCTCCGCCAATTTCCCATACCTCACGTGACCTCCCTCCTACCGAAAGAGCGCGTTTCCGATGTCGCTCTCAAAACGGAGCGCCTCACTAGAAAGTAGTTAATTTAATTTGCCGGGATAACTTTAAATATTTTACTATAGGGCATATTCCAAGGGTAACTGACATTTTTAAAGTAAACCACTTAGTATTTTGTAATTTTCTTCTCAAAAATAAATTATAAAAAAACATCTTCCACTCAGTTTATTCTTGTTAGCTAAATCTAATGACACAATTAAATTTTCAAAATTTAATTATGTCATTAGATTTAGTTAACAAGAAAGCAATTAACTGGGTGGGAGATGTTTCCTTATGATTATCTTTGGGAAGTAAATTACAAAATACTTAGTTTTAAAAAAAAAAAAAACCTCAGTCAGTTACCCGTAGATTTACCCTATAATAGCTATGTATTAATTCTAGATAAAATATATTCAGAAATATAATACTTCATTATTACCAGTTTCAGAGGCAATAATGAAATCAGGTTCTTAAGAATTTTATATGATTATCAGATAACTTTTTTTACTGTATAAATTGAATAGACCAGTGGTCTGTCCAGGACAATTTTACTACCGTTTTTGGGTACCTTCACAAATTCATCATTTGGTAAATTTCACAAATTCAGTTTTAGGAAAAAAGGTACCTTCAAAAAACATTCTTGAAAGAAAGTTCTTGAGTAAGCTATATTATCTCAATGGTTAAATTTTTAGCCATTCTAGACTAAATTTTATTTTGTTTTTAATGTTCAAAAATTATGTACATGCTTTTATGTTGATTTTGCACTTAAATTTTCACAAATTTACAGAAAAATGTTTACGAAATTTCTAAATTTTCACAAATTTGCCCTAAATTTTCACAACCTAGGTACCTCTTAAAAAACCTAGACAAACCCCTGTAGACCTAACACTCTTAACTTTTCTATTTTATGAATTTGAGCTTTTTGATCTTTGATACTGTTAATTACATAAGTTAAATCATTCCTTTTAAAACATGATGCATTTTAATTGAATTTATACATTTGCATTTAAAATTCTATAAAAATAAACTATTATTTTAGAAAACTGAATCAACAACATGACAAGCTTGAATGAACTACTTTTATCCATTCATTGTAAGTTCTTTATTGTTGACAAAATTTTTTGGGAGCATGTACCTAATTAACAAGTAGTGGCATAATTTTTAATAATACTTAATTTTAACAATATTTTTTAATAATACTTAACCAGGGCTTAAGTATGATTGAATAATGAGTATCCTTGCCCCGATTTAGTCGTGCAATTAAAAGCAGAACAATAATTAACCATTGCTGTCAATGCAAGAGAAGCACACCGAGTCCATACATCACGTGATTTTCGAACGGCAGATGTTTCAGCACGAGCACCGGTCCACCGCTATGGAGAAGCGCGGGCATGCTCCGTCTATCAGAATTCTAAGGTCGATGCACTGATCCAATGTTTTATATAAGCGTTTTGACTCTGTGAACGAAAAATTCAACTACTATTATTTTCCCTGATGGGCAAAGTGCTTTTTGTGTTGCGCAAAGCGATGGAAAGTGTTGGAAATAGATTTTTTTTTATTATTTATTTATGTATTTAGTGGTGAGTGTCAGGTGCATGCTCGTGTTGCAGTTTGTGTGGTTCTATAATTAGGTCGAAAGGAAGAGTGACGGAAAGTAATGGACGGATTGGCTACGCCATGGCTGTCGTTCCAATTACTGAAGAATCTCCCGATTTCTTTGATACTTCGCGCTTGAAGTTATCTCTTAATTGCTTCTCCGCAGGAATGTCTCATGGCACCTTGGCCCTTATGTAGCTATGATGAGTTGTCATGTAAGTTTTGAGAGTCCTTTTGAAATCGTATTGCTACTTGGTACAGATTTTGTAGCTTGGTCTTCCTTAGGTTTTGAAATATCCTTAATTTCTTGTTCAATAACTAAAAATCGTGTGCATGAAGGTATTAGAAAGGTTAGTGTTTGTAAAGGGTTTAAATGAAATCTAGTTAAACCTGGAATTTTTTTTAGCATTCTAAGAGTAACATTTACTACTCTTAACTGATGTTTTCTTACCACAGCCACCCACATTTGAAATAACCAAATTGTATGACATGTTTGCAATCATCGTAAAATCTTGCGGTTATACAGTAAAATCCTCTAAAGCAGTATCTTTTAGTGCTAATGTTGGTTGAAAGATTATGTTTATATATTCTCGTTATAGCTAAGCCGTGTTACTAGCCGTGTGTTTGCCATAACTGGGGACGCTTTTTCATCTATTAAAATTTAAATTTAATACAATTTTAAAATTCATTATACCTGATGATATTGCGATTTCGTTTCGTCTTAGTTATCATTCAACTTATTAACGTTTTACCTTCTGATAGTAAAAGGATTGTCACTGGTTAAAATGACGTTCCAATCTAAATTAGATGTCTAGCTAGAGTGTTATAGGTAACAACGTTGCTGTTTCTTTTCAAATTAGTTAGCATATTTATTTCAAGAAGGATATAACTAAAAGTTGAAACTGGCTTTTCATTTTTGCTACTTTTATCAAGCATAGGTAAGGTATAGGAAATTACTAATTTGTTACTAAACAAGTTCTTCGATTTTCATAATTTCAAAATTTTTTTTGGTATTGCCTATTAATTTTTAATAATGAACAATATTAGGAAGAAACCAATTCAAATTTCTTCGAATTGAAACAATAAGTTGTTTTATTTCTTCTTAAAATTAAAGGAAATTAGACGTTGGAATTAAACCACCTTTTAGAAAGACGAATTAATGCTATGCGTATTTTGGAATGGCAACAGGAAGCGTAATAGTGATTGACGTGCTTTTTAAATTGAGTTGCTCCATTCACATTGACCTTTCTCATTGATTGCACAATGCACGTTTTTCTCTTTTATTTATTTCGTAAAGTGGTTTCATATCCTGTGGTAAAACGTTTTAGAGCGATATTTCGACAGTCTCTCACTATCCCCCAACTATCGGGTTAGTTGTTATCTTAATTCCGAAAGTTCCGGAAATTTGTTGAGTACAGTTGTTTTTACAAATCTTTTCATACCTTTTTTCTAAAAGAGATATTTTTTTTTATTTCGAAGATTAATTTTTGAGCGATTTTATTAGTTAGTTACTGTCCGTATTTAGAGTTGAAGTATTCAGTAATTCATCAGATGTAATTTGAAATTGATGTAATCCGAAAAATTTGTACCGAGTTATTATTCTTAATTTCGTATTTAGCGATGAAAGGTCTTGAATGCAGCCAAGCTGTGGAATACTGCCCTCCTCCTAAAATTTCCCTAGTTGGTGTAAAATGGTTTATAAATTTTTTATTAGAATTTAAAATAACTGTATTTTCTTTAAGATATGTTAGTTAACTGGTTTTTTAAATGCAAAGAAAATATAAAATCTGAATCGAATCAGAACATTTTTATTAATAAAATTAACCCTTTGATGTAGTACATATATTCTCGATCATCTTTCCAGAATACACTAGTAGGTTCAGAAAAAGTCAGTCTGAAACATGTATGTGTTGACACTTAGGTTTTTAATTACTTTAGCGTCGAAAATGCACATTTGTATGGTGTTCCGTAGCTTCGTAGCTACTTAATCTGTATATCGATTATCGTATTGGTTTGGACCTCTACTAATTTTGACATTTTAGTAGTACTATTTTATTGCGATATATTCAGGGGTACACTATTCGATATACCATAGTATTGCTATGTAACAAATCGGACTGAATTCTTGCAAGATTTAGATCAGGATAATATTTTTTAAAGCAAGAGAATCACTCTCCTATTGTCATTGGCTTTTCCATGAAGTTTCCATCTGCCAATTCGAAAAAAAAAACATTCCACTCCACATCAACAACAACAACAAAGATCCCAACCACGAGGTTTGTACCACACTTCCCCACACAAAAAAAAAAGAACGAATCTTAATTCTCCCCTCCCATGCGACAGGATTTCCCTTTTCCTCCATCTCTCTCCCATTTTCAATAAAACTTATTTCCCTCCTTATTCAGCTCGACACAATTGGCATCATTTCGGGCGCCCGTTGACACGCCACCTATCGTCGCCTCCGAGCACTAAAAACCCTTAATGAGAGCCCTTCGGGTCGCTATTTTTTCGGGTCGCTTTTTCTCTCTCCTCCACCCCTCGAAGAAAGGTACAAGAACAACAACACCAAGAAAAAAATCCCTCCTAGATGACTTGTTTTTTCCCTCCTTTTAATCCGTAATTAACTGTCCTTGTTGTCTCTCCGCAATAAAAGGCTCTATTGGTCCCCTCTTAATTAAGGCATTATACCGCTGCCCAGTGCGTCTTTTGTGCCTAGTATAAAAGTGAAGCAGTCATTTAAAATAATTAGGTACCCGGTTTTAATAAGGAATCAATGATCCGAGAGAGAGGGAGGGAATAAAACAAAATTAAAGCCGGTGGAGAAAAAACACACAAATTAAAAAGATGGTGGAGTAAGGAAGGTGACTGAGGGGTATGAAATTAAACGAATCTCAAGTAGTTGATTTTTTTTTTAACTCCACTCACTCGTTCTTTTTTTTTCTCTGCTCTCTCTGGAGATTTTTTAAAATTTTTTTTTTATTTAAATAAATGAGAAAGTAATTCGTCGCGGAGTTGAGTGGTTCGGTTTTCTTTTGTGTTGCCAGATTCGGGTTTATTTTTATTATTCGTTTTCGCAGACGATTTTTTTTTCTGTGGAAGAATCTTTGTGTGACCCGAAGCGTTCCGTTTGCGGCGAGTGTGGGTTATATGGAGCGAAAAAATAATTAAAAAAAAAATTTTTTTTTTCCCGTCATGCTAATTTTTATTATTGTATAATCGTTTCTTTTTTTTTTGGGGGGGGAGGTGTTTTTTCACTTGACTCTTATCTCCTCGTTCCACCTTTTGAAGCTTTATATCTTGAGAGAGATATATATTAAACGGGTAGAGAGAGGGAGAAAAAAAAAGGAGTGGAAAAAGCACTGCTACTACTACTACTATTTTATTTATTTGGAGCTGATTGTCGGAACAATCGCGACTCGGCTCTTTAATTGCCAGGTGGGAGCCAGGAAATAAAAAATAATTAAAAAGGGACTTGAATTGCAGTTAATTGTCCGGGAGATTTGTTCTTTTATGTCAACACGGTTTGTCCGGTTGCAAAATTAGCCTTTCTTCGTGTCTCGTGACGCTTTTTTTTTCGCTCCCCGACTACTCTGTTTCAAAAGATTATCCTGAACTTAATTTGGTCCGGATTATTGTGTTCTTGTGTGAGTTTGACGTGTTTTTCTTTTGAACTTGTTATATACTATTTCTTCGTTTAAAAAAAAGACCATTTCCAGTTAAGTAATAGTATTTTTCGGGTTTCTTCTCAGTTGCATTCTTTCGTTAATTGCGTTCATTGAATTTCTTCAATGGGGTTTGGTTTTCTGACTTCTCTAAATGCACTTTTTATATAGGTGTACTACTATATTATTTAGAGGGAGTGTTTTATATGGATGTACTATTTTATTTGGTGTTTGTTAATGGAGCTCATTAGTCCACTTAGTAGTTTAAAACAATTATCTAATTTTATCTACTACTTGTATTTAGCTGATTTTTTTTTGTTAAAAGTAGTCAAATGGAGATAAAAACCTTTCTTCGAAAGTGGGTTTTCTAACCTGCTTGTTATTTATATCAAATAAAAGACTGCTATCTCTAGAATACGTAGTTAAAGGGTTACTCGAAGTGGTTAGCGGGCCACTTATCATTATTCATCTTTATTCACGGACCTCTCCTGTATCCTTTAGAACCGTTCAAAGTGACAAAATTAAAAGGGGTCGTTCATTAACATGCTTAAATATTTTACGAAAACTTGTGATGTTTAAATACAATAATAATTTCAAGAACTTTTTTATTTTATTTATGTAACTTCTCAAAAGATGAGAACTTTTGCTTGGGAACCTGTTGAATATAGTCAATACAATGTATTTTATTACTTCATCTCGTTCAAATCACACTGCTTTAAAAATTGTCTTTCTGCTCTTGAGAATCCTTTTACTTTTGAACATCTTTATGCTCTTTAGCATCTATTTCCCCTTCAGCATCTATAGAGCATTCGCACATGACGTCACACTTGACGACGTGGAGGACAAAAACAACGTTGCTAAGGCTGGGGAAATAGAATCATCCAATAGAAGCATTCGCACATGACGTCACTGGAGGACAAAAACAACGTTGCTAAGGCCGTTGTTTAGTCCGAGTCATGTGATTGAAAATGCTCTATTTGCTCTTCATCATCTCTGCTCTTATGAATCTCTTTGCTTCTTAGGATCCATTTGCTCTTCAGCCTCTCTTTGCTTTTCAGCCTTTGCTCTTTGACCGCTTTCCTTTTGAGCATCTGTCATCTTTGCTCTTTAGCATCCCATTGGTCTTCAGAGCAACTTTTTGCTCTTCAGCCTTTCTTCGCTTTTCAGCTTTTCAGCATTCGCCTTTTGCTCTCTGGCATTTTTACCTTGATATACCTTTTGATTCACGTGTTTTTATACCCATACATAGCTGTCTCGTACGATTTGTACAGGATGTCGATTTTAGAATAGACTCCCAAACCCTGATTTGGACTCTAGATAGCTTCATTTGTAACAGTAGTAACTAGTGCTTAAACTACAAAAAATGGCAGGTTGGATCTTTTTAATTGATAATCTTTTTTTTTTTATTTTTTTTTTTTGTAATTTGTGTTTTAGAGATCTGTTATCACCGAGAACCGTCTTTTCTAAAACCAAAATCAGTTACAAAGTTCATAATTTTTGATTGAAAGGAAAAACAGCATAAAAAGCTTCTCCTCTGATCTCGTATCCAATCTTTTTCATCCCCTCTTCAATAAATATAATTAGCTTCTTTTCAACCCTCCCATAAAAACCGGGGTTTCCCCCCTTATCTTAATAAATTAGAGCATAATAGCGGAAGCTTAATCAAGAAAAAAAACTACCCTAAACTTCGAGGAGACTTTTTTTTTCTAAAAATGTTCTTTTCACCAATTCTCCTCTGCTGGAAATCGAATATTGTTCGGCATCAGCAGGTGAATAGGCAGCTTTTTTCCCGCCACTTTTATCTCGGTGGTGTTGCCACCGACGATAAAGAAATAATAATAATAAAAAAAAATACTTTCGCGTTATCGAGGTTTTTTCTCGTCTGCTAAAACGGCGGTGGTCGGCCATTACAATCCACTTAGACACCAACTAGATTAAAAAGGAAATTGAACGGAAATTTCGTTCGGTTTTTGACGCGGTGTTTTTTCTCCGTGACTGGCGGAAGTTGCCATCGCGGGGAAGCTAAAAGTTGGGAAATTTAGGGGCCGATTTATTTAAGGGGTCGTTGTTGTATGTTCTTTGATCGGTGTGCGGTGCTCGCGTTCAACTTTTGTGATTTTCTTTTTTTTTTACACCCTCCCATTTAGGAGTAGTAACTTCTTTCTCACACCAATTTGTCACTGAATTTTTCCTTCTTGTTACTTTCAAATTTTGTTTCAATAGATTTCTGATAAATTTGTGATCAGAGTTCACCTCTTTGAAGGTAAAGCAAATACATTTTTTTTTGACTGAAAAAGGGTGTGTTTGGAAGATTGCTACTTGTCAATTTTTTCAATTAACAATTTGATATTCAGAAAAAAACTATGCATTATTTTCCTCCATAATTAGCATTTTTTGTGAAAAAAAAGTTCCAAAGGAGTTATGTGTAAAAATTTAAATATTTTAATCTCAGACGAAACAAAGAATAACTCTTTAATGTAAAATTAGTGTTTTTTTATGAACAATTTAAATTTTTTTTTAATCAGGAAGACTTGTTAATTAATTTAATTCTTTTCATTTCTTTCTACAATACTCTTAGTAAAGTATCTTTCTAACAAAATTGGGTGTCATGAAAAATCTCCCCAATTTATGTTTACCAATGTTGGTCGCTATAGCTATGTTATCCTATTACTTAGACAAATATTTAATACTTTGCAATTTACATTTAAAGGAAATGTTTGTTTTTAGCTGCGTGGGCAAAAGCTTACTTAATCATTTCACTAAAATTATCTATTTGTGCTGTTTTTCCTAAAATATAATTTCTGTAATTGAAATTTAGCTAAAAAAAATATTTTGTAATTAAATATGTGCATTTTGATTAGTTTCAACACTCATTTAATAAGTGACTCGTATGATTTGTGTTAATTTTTGATGTTGTTTTTTTTTTTTTAACAAGGTTTAATTTTCTTACAGAACGATGAATCGTAGCAGAGATTCTTCGCATTTCTCAAACTGAACCTTGATCAGACACCAACAAGGTAAGCAAACTCTTTCACAAATCCAATTTCTTCAAAACAAAATATTCGAACTTCGTAATCACTTCTTATATAAAAAGAAATTGAATGGAAATCCCTTGTTTGCTTTTTACCGAATTTCTCTCTCTTTTCAATTAACCCGTGGGCGAGCATGTAATTAGTTTTTACGCGAATTACACGAAAATTTTAAATTACTAGTATGGCCGACCGTGGAGCTTTTGACACCGGCCTTTTCAGCATGCAGCACCAGACGCGTCTTTTTAAATCGAGCATGAATAATATGCTCTTTTTTTGATGGAACCGGAATTGAGGTGTTGATTGGATAGTAGAAACAGTGGGAGACCGTACGGTTCTTTGGATTCAATTAATTTTAAATTAATTCCTGCTCACAGAAAAATGTCCGTCTTTGTTATTATTTTACTTCAAATATTATATATTATTAAATTGCATGGGATGGTGCACTCTGTATGAGGTGCTTATAGATTACTTATTTACTCTGCTTATTTACATTCAGTTAACGTATTCTGTATTTAGTCATAACTCCTACCTACTTACTATTTCGGTTATCCAGTTACTACTTTTTTAGATTTGCTTTTTTAAAGCTTTTCTTCATAAATAGTCTAATAATGTTTCGGATAGTATAAAATTTATTCTGCTATGTGGACTAAAGTGTTGGAATGTGGCTTTGAAAGTTTTCGGGTTCATGAGATGGAAAAAAATATGAAAACATAAACATATGTTTCAAAATAGTTAATAAAAAATCTGTTGTTCTAGTGAAAATTTTCCATTTAATTGTTTCTACATTTCAAAAGATTTCTGTTTATTTCATTTATTTTTTGCACAAAAATATTGAGTTAAAAGTCTAAAACTTCCTAAAAAAAGGAATTTTGTATAAACTTAATTTGTGTTTGTTTATTTTCTTTGTCTTAAGAAGTTTTCCCGAATGAAACTTTTTTCTCTATCCCTAATTCTTTTATAAATGCATTGGGAGGAAAGTAATTACATAATTATACAATCGTTATGTATGACTTTTTTTATTCACTTATTTTATTGAAAAATTCAAAAGCAATATGATTAAAAATATTGTTTGATTATTATTCCTGGGATAATTTGATATAGTACTTGGAATTTATTTAAACACGAAAATAACCAGCTGTAAAAAAATTGAAACTTTGGAAGATTTTCTTTAAGCAATCCTTGCTATTTAAAATCACGAAAAGTGATATCTAAGCAATAGTACTAATTTCTATCATATTTACAAAGAGTTACTTATTTTTTTCATGGAATAATTTAACTCAACTTTTATTGTTTAAATTAGACGAAAACGGGATTGTGTGTGTGTTTTTAATCCCTATTTAGCGGTTTAATACTTCCCCTTATAACTGACCACTGTCTTATCAGTTAAATACATCATTCAGATTTTCATCCTTGCAACTTTGGGACGGAACCAAAACGCAGCCTTTTCTCTCTCTCTCCCAGATTAGTGTGTTCGAATAAATATTTCCCGCCCTGATTAATGAGGGGTGGGGCGGAGGGACGATCGATCTGATGGGAACGTTCCTTTTTCATTATTCAGTAGAAAACCCTGATTCTCTCGTCTGCCCCCTACCTCTCCCTGGCTATTTCCCATCGGCCATGTTGACGGTTTTATTTCCGATTAGCGCAGTGTTTCTGTTCGCCGTTTTGTCGCTTTCGGTGGGTTTATCTGTTCACTTATTATTGGCATGTGGCATCGAACATTATAACTCATAATTACAGTTTTCTCTAAGTAAGATGATTCTGTGGAAAACCAAGCTTTGTGTGCGTTTTTCTTCAAATTCTGTGTTGTCAATTTAATCAAACGTTTCGTTTTTGTTGTTTCAACTGTAATAATTCTAGAATTAAATATATTTTTTACGTATGTATGCCGGACTGATTAGTTTCTATACAACCATGAAGACTCAAACATTTCTTAATTAACGAAGCAATTTATCTGTTCAAATACTCTGTAACCGCCAGTACGCCAGTTTATCCACCAGATATTTACTTTTTTTTTTCTTAAATATTCAACTATTTTAATAGTGTATTTCTGTTAATTACTGCAGAAAACTGTTGAAAAACAGAAAATCTGTGTTGACTGTTTTGTTATTATTGAAAAATATTTGTTACAATAACAGAAATATACGTACTGTTAAAAAATTAAAAAGTCTAAAAATGTAGAGAATTATCTGTAAAATAAAAGAGTAAACTAGAGAGAGTCCTAGATTTTTTTGGGGGGAATTTCACAGATTTTTTTACTGTGTACGTATTTCGAAAATTATTTATTCTATTCATATCAAATAATGTTCTACTTAATACTCATACTCTTTTGATCTTTCTTTGTGTCCGATACATGTGACAATTCTCCAAAACGCTAAGCCTTTGATATTTATACTAACGAGTCAAATTAATTTTTTTTCTTTGCCTCATTATCGCTGTATCGTTCTATTGTTGAATTTATTCTCCGTCATTATATTTCCCAGCCCTAATTATTCGATAGGGGAAGTTTCTAAACGATAACGATTAAATGCCTTTTCCAGTTTTATTTCAAATAAACGAGCGAAAAAAAAACCCCTTTAACTTCGTTTGTAATGGAATTAAACATTGTTTTACAGCATGCTACATTTCTGACAAGGAAGAAAATTTTTTTCATGAAACCATTATTTTTTTCTTTCTTTCTCATTATTCCTGACTTTATTACCGTCTTCTTAATTCCCCGTCTCCAATTAGGGGAATCACCGGTCGAACCTGGAGTTATTAATTTATAATGAATCAATTCCATTCGTTAAGAAATTACCGCACTCGGTTTTTTTTTCTTCGTGCTTTTTAATAATGAGACCGACTTGTTTTTACGCCGCCGCTTTTTTTTTACTTCCCTCTCGTTGGCAACACTCTTGGGCTAATTACGGCGGTCGCAGCGCCAATAATCGTCGCTCTGCGGAAGAATTTTTTTTTCTTCGATCGTTAATTTGCACGCTTTAATTAAACGTTGCCCGGCAATACCAATATTTAAACGACACGTTTTAAAAGACGATAGATAGTATAAAACAATGATAATAATTTTTCACAAAAAGGGAGTAGTACAGAGCTAATAATGCCACTAGACGAAACTAAAAAAGCGCTATCGTCTTTTTTTTTAAGAAATAATTGGACGCCGTTCATTTGTTTAAACGTTCTGCATCGGAGCAGCGAACCGGTCCGTTGTAATTAACAAAAAGCTCATTAAGAATTAATTGGCGTGCTCTCCTTCCCTATTAGGAACCGTGACTCACCCCGAACGCCGGGTTATTTGTGTCAATCTTCCATAGCGCACCTCTATGCTAATGAGTCTGGCTTTTTTTTTCTTCGCTCTCTTCCCTCAGGGATTATTTTCTTCCGCGACGCCGCGTCCGAGAGTTTTGGCGGGAAACGAACGAGTCGGCCATCTTTGCTTTAATTGAACTCTTCCTCCCCCGCCGGAAATTGAGGTTATTGTTTCTGAGTGTTGCTTCGATGTGTGAATTTTTGTGATGGGGGTTGGAATTGTGTCTGTGTTATGTGTTTCGCTTGCTCATGTGTGTTAGTTTTCTACATCATGTTATTCATATCAGATTTTTCTTGAATTTCTGATTGAATATTCTCCTCTTTTATTTTCATGCATATCTTTTACTGTTTGTGTTCAAGTTATATGTAGGGTTATATTGTACACTGATAATACAAAATGTCACTAACACTAGACAGGGCCGCCGAGAGCCAAGTCGGGCCCCGGGTACAAGGTTGAGAAGCGGGCCCCCAATGACGTATTCTCATTTCGTGGTAGGGGGCGAAATTTTCTAAAGTACCTCCACCCATGCATTCATAGGCTTAATGTAATTTTTAGAATATTTCTAGTCAAGATCTGAATTTCACTCAACTTAAAAGTATCGTTCTCTTGATAATACGATGAGTAACAAGTAATAAAGGGGGTCTGGGGGTCTTCCCCCAGAAAATTTTTGAAAATATGCCCTAGAAAACTGGGAATTTACTCATTTTTGGATATTCATGTGAACAAATTAATTTCCAAAATATTCAAAATGCGGGCCCCCTACCGGCCCGGGCCCCCGGGTAGGGTACCCCCTCGCCCCCCTCTCTCTCGTCAGGCCTGACACTAGATTTTCAGGCTACTAATTATTCGTTTTTGTGGAACTATTTAACGTACCACAAAAAGTATTAAAAGCAATCCGCATAGATTCGAATCTCGGAACGATAATGATGGATATGACAGACGAGATCTCGCGAGTTAGCGTTTAAAATCCATCGTTTCCGTGTACCGTTCTCGTTTCTTCTACGTGTTTTGTCATTCTGAATATGGTCCATATTAGAATCTGGTCCTGCCATTGATTCTCAGCGCTTACGTCATCATTTATAAGTAATTTATTAGGAAGTTTCGATCAGTCGCTTCGCTTTAATCGCTGTATGTGAACCCGCCCTAAGAAGAAATAGGTGACTATCCAAAACCAAAATCAAATTAACCTCATCATGACAAACCTGCCTCTCATCCCTCAAAGAAATAAATCCCCTCATCATCCCTACACCAACTTCTTTCAATGAATAGTCTCTCGATCTCCGATTGTGCTACACTGCACATCTCCCCTAATTGAGTCGAGGCGTCCTAAATGGGGCTCGGTTCGTTAGGCCTCCCTCCCTGAAGGTTAATTAGGCAGCGAGGGGTAATTGGTGTTAAAACAGCCTTGCCGACCGTCAACAATGTCGCCTAATTGGGAGGTTCTTCATTGTTGCCTATTCTCATCATTAAGTGGCCTTATCATTAATAGTTAAGGACAATGACAGAGAAGTAGTGGTAGTATTAACAATCCATTGATTGGCTGTTACTGGTAGTGGTTCTGTGGGGCGTTCTTTTTCACATAGATCTATTCGGCTGAATGGATATTTTAATAAGTAGTTTTGTCTCTGCTGTTATAGGTTTTATTTTAAAACGAAAACCTTTTTTTGTGCTGTCTGTGAATGTTTGTGGTTGTAAACTGAAAGTGTTCTTAAATTGAAATCGAAACACTATAAAAACACATTTTTGGTCTCTTTATTTTTTTAGCAACGTTTTACGGCACAATTTCTGGTTTAACATCAGTTTTCAAGTCTTTTCTTAACACTATCACAACACAATAGTGTTCTATCTTATAACACAAGCTGAAGTCTTGTCAATTTCAGAACAAAAAATTGCTCAGACTGACAATATAATGGTTTCAGTTCACCTTAATTTCAAATTAAGTAAGTTCCCCCCCTATTGATAGCGCATTTTGGAGGGCTGTTGTTTTTAAAGCTTAATTCACTAACAGCGTCTCTATCTTGCTTTAAATATTCCTACTTTTGTCTTTGAAAATTACCACTCTGAAGAAACGATTAATAAAGAAATCCACGCTTTTCTCAATTTTTATTTATTTTTTTACTTGAACCACTGTCACCCTGCGTTCTGTAACCGCAACTGTCTCGGCGGTGCAGCGCTGACGACAGTTCTTTCCCGAAAGTCGGTTCTCTTCTTTCCGTTATTATTAATAGGTTTGCATAATGTTCTTTCCGAGAAGGTTGGTTTGACGGACTCAACCGTGCGTTGCCATCACAAGATATAAATTAAAGCGCAGGCCGAGAAGAGGGAAAAATCAATTACGGGGAAGAGAGAGAGGAGAGCGCAGTATTTCTCTGGGAGCGTTGGCAACGCAATTTTAAATGCAATCACCCTCCCAGAAGTTCAATCCGCTTTAATCGAAATTTGAGTAACATTAATTTGCGGCACCGGAGCGCGGAGATTCTGTTTTGAATTGATTGATATTTATCGATTGGTTGAGGTGAAGGCAGGTTTTCGTGCTCTCGAAATTAAGGTTTTTTTTATAGGTCGTTCCAGGATTTAATTGGATTTGCACCTAGAGAGGGTCCCGGGGTGCCAAAGTTCGATTCCGCTCGTGAGGTTTTTAATTAGAATATCCTTGAATTATTGCTGTTGTCGGACGGGTTGACACAGAAACTCAGAGAGCAATGTTAGTTGACCCTGTGACGTCACTAACAAACACAGGGTTCCCACTGGTCAGGGAATACCTGAAAAACCTGGAAAAGTCAGGGAATTTTAATTTCACCTAAAAAGTCAGGGGATAGTCAGGGAAAATAGCTCATTTTGGCCAAAAACCTGGAAAATCATACAGAATACCTGGAAAATGAACAATTTTTAATGTTTGGTGTCAATTTTGGCTATAGAAAGTGAAAAAAATAGACCATTTATTGAAAATATATGTTCATAAGAGCAAAAAAATATCTGAAAATGCCGTAAATAGCCTGGAAAAGTCAGGGAATTTTATTTCTGAAATTGAGTGGGAACCCTTCAAACAGTAGTTCCCATCGCGGTGTCTGAATTTTGAGTGAAATGAAGAACATCAATTTAAAAATATGATTATTTTGTTAAACCCATGTATATATATAGCGTCTTTTGATCACGATTTGCATACCGTAACTCATCCTAGCAACCCAACAGGCTTTCTGTATTTACGCAGTTTCTGCTTCCACGTAGTGACGTCATAGGAAGAGGAAACGTTGCTGTCGAGTTTAGTTTAACTCGACAGCAACGTTTCCTGAACCCAGTACGTCACTACGCGGAAGGAGAAAATGGGTAAACACAAAGCCTGTTGGGTTGCTAGGAGGAGTTTCGGTACGCAAATTGTGATAAAAAGACGCTATATATATACATGGGTTTAACAAAATAATCCTATTTTTAAATTGACGTTCTTAATTGCACTCAAAATTCTGACACCGCGATGGGAACTACTGTTAGTGACGTCATAGGGTCAACTAACGTTTGCTGTCTAGTATAGTAACCTCTGAAAGAGAGAGAAACAAAATGAAAAAATGCAGTCTAATTCAGAATCCCCTTCGAGTTTAATTAGTTGATTACGTTTGTGTTTTTTTCTGTCTCCATCAGTTCGATATTCGTGTAGTACGGTTGGGATGATTTATGATCCGAAAACCTTTTAAGATGATTGGAATGTGTTATTCGAGGGAACCAATCGACCGCAGGTTATTTCGCCGTTGTTTTTTTCTTATGTCAGAATGCACACGCACTCACGACATAACTTCTATTATACTTACTCGGGAGATTAATTTCTTAATTAGAATATATATATATTTTGAAACGAACTGTGGTTTGTGTGATCAGTTGTTCAAATATTGGAATTAAAGTGCAGAAATGTTGACGGTTGTGGCTGTTAAAGATATTGCAATTTTCAGGCGTATTTCTTAGCTTCGACAATAAGCTTCGAGCCTTTTAATGTGATGGATAGATGCATATTTTCCGATCCCACTTCGTAAAATGTGAGCGAGAGCTTTGATTGGTTGGTCAGGTGGTTGTTTTTACCAGTTTGGGATCACCAATCACTCTGATTGGTTCATGAGTATGAGTGTAAATCGTATGCAGTGGGATTAGAAAATAGGCCTTATGGATTTTCTTTGACCCTTTTTAGTTTTACCATTACCAGTCAGAGTTTCAAAGCAATTTGAACCAGTGATGAATTTTAAAATTCGGGGGTACAGCTTTAGGAAAGGTCCGCTTTCCGCCTTGTTTAACACAGCTCAATTTATGACCGACAACCATTGAGATCTAATTGTTAATATTATTATTATTAGATCCTAAAATAATAGTAATTAGTATAATATCGTTAGAGATCTAATAGTACGATTAGGCACTCTATACAATGCCCCTCCTTGAACCAAAATAAAGTACTCAAAATGAGTTAAATTCCTACTTTTATAGGCCAAATTTCAAAAATTGTTCTGGGGAGGACCCCTATACTCACCATTGGTACCAAAAGGGGATTTTGAGTGATATTTATTATTGGGATTAGAAAATTCCCAACATTTTGACATTTTTCCCAAGGGAAAAGGTGTTGGTCTGGAAAAGTGCCCCCCCCCCTTGGAGCTGGGCTGGATCCGTGCTGCTACTAATTTGACACCGATTTTATGGTTAAGAAAGTCTTGAACAACAGGTGTTACTCGGTCTTCCCCTCAAATCTCATTCATCACGCGTTCTACGTATCAAACTCTCCCAACACCCGCTGGGGGGACGAGCCATATCATCGGGCAATAATAATCAACGCCTCATCAAAAGACCATAGGGGGGGCATCAATGGACAATTGACCATCCCCTTGTCCGTCCCCCGAGGTCTCCGTCCAATTTGCCCTCTGCTTCTTTCCACCCACTGCCTAACACAATAAGACCCTGGCATCAGCAACGAACACATCCAATAATTACCCGGACAGCAGAAACCACTTCCCGAGGGGGGTGTCGGGCTAAGTAAACACTTAGCAATTACCCGGGACAAAATAGAACGCAGTTATGACGTCATTATGAACGCGACGACTGATTAAATCCCTCCCTTCTCTCATTAATGAAATGACCCCGCGTCTGTCGGAATTTCTACAAAGGGGAGGGTGCAAAATCCTCTCTCTTTGTGCCCCGTTGTTGTATCGTATCGATCTCTTCACTTCAACCCCTTCGGAACTCGTTAGGTGTCTGATTGAATCGGATGCTGCAGTTGGTTTTGCGTTGGGGGGGGAGGGTGTGATTGGTTGTGTGAGTTCGGATGATTGTTGTATCTGTGGGGTGTCGTGAATGAAGGTTTTTGGTGTTGTTGTGAGTAGAGCTTTTGGAAGTCTTAATTCGTAAAATGCTAATGTTTTGTCAGGATGGGAGTTCGTTTCTTTTATTTTGTAAAAGTAGGGTTAAAAGGGGATGTATACAACAAAATTTTACTAATAATCATTTTATAATCATCATCTAGTCTAGTTCTAGTTAAATGTTTTTACTGATCATTCCTCGTCCCTTTTTCAGTTCATACAGTGAAATTTGCTACGAGATCGCTGGGAACCAAGTTTTCTTCAATTGAAGTAAAATAATAAATTGAAAAATTTAATACTATAAATTGAACATTTCTTTTATCGCCAAAAGTTATACAAAAGATCTTCGTGGAATCAAAAGTTTTGTTCGTAGGGGATTAATTTTCCGACATTTTAACCAACAGAGTAATTTTGATGCTTCCAAGTAAAAAATTAAAGATGTCGAGTTTTCGAGGTAGAAAAATTAAAAATATTTCTAATAATCTTATTAATTTAGTTGTGGTTGCAATAAATTTGTTTTAACTACTAGTTAGTGTTGTAAAAAGTCGTCTGAAGTCACAATAAATTATATATGTAGCGTTCAGTGCTTTTCTCTCTACTGACATGATTCATGTTAATAATACCTTCTCTGTTGTTCTCTAAGTTTTAATACACTAATTAGACCTTTAACTTCCATTTTCATTCATCCTTCCCAATATCCACCCTTCAGGAACGTCTAAATCTAAAAAGAAGCAACAGACTGGTGCCAAAATCGTTTTGCCCTTTTGTTTCTTATTATTTTGCGGGAAAAAGAGGGAGGGGCATGAATGACGAAATTACTCGGACCCACTTCCGAAGAAAACGCGGGTCGGCCGGTCGTTACGACGATTATTACGGGTTCGCTCGTCACAAACCTCCCGTTACCTGATGCATATGGAGCGTGACCACCCCGGGACCGTCACAATATTCAAAATCGAGCGAAATGCCGCACGAATGGCCGATAACCGTACTTTGTGTGCATCCCCCTCTCTCTCTTGAACGGCATTTCTGATCACAAATCATCTCATTGTTTAGGATTTTGTGACCCTGGTCTTTTGGGTTGGTTGGGATGATAATCATAATTTTCATCGCTCTTTTTTTATTGTTTTTTTTTGGAGAGGAAGGAATTTTCTGTTTTGAGGAGGTCTTTGTGTACGGATTCTGGGACTTTTTTTCTATTTGTTTTTCTTCCGAGGATTGTCGCTTTTTGAATTTGTGTAGATGATTTTTGTTGTCTTTGTTGTTGCTGACCTGAGAGGGGGTATTTTGTCTGCGTTTATTATTGAATTTGTGTTCCAGGAACTCTCGTTGAATCTGTCTCGACATCTGTAATACCTACCTCGAGATACGTTGTAATTTATGAATTTCGCTTGAGTTTTTTCTTTGGAGAAGATGGGGGTTTATTTTTGTGGTTATGTGGGCTGCGAAATATTTGTAACATTTCTTAAGTAAATATTTATATCTACACCACCTGTTTCAGCACTTAAATTTAGAGGTTCACAATCAAAAATTTGACAGCATCTAAAGAAGGAATTTTAGTAATAATGTACCAGTGGGGGGGACCTAAATTCCACTCCCCTAACAAAAAATTAAGGTATGGAAAGAAGTTTTTATTATTTACGATACTTAAATTAACTTACTTAAAGGGTGAAAACAGACAGGAGCAAAAAATTAAAAAGGGAGTGCAACTCGATTTTTTAGTCTTTATTAGTACTGGATTTGCATTGGTAATTAAATAAAATTCTACATTCCATTTTTGTAGCCTAGTAATTTTCTTTTGTAAAAATCCAAAAATATCTTTCTTTCAAACACAGTACTGTGTTTGCCACTAGTATTTCTATGTATGTATTTTGCATCAAGTTAAAAATAGGCTTTTTGTACCATAAACAACTTTTCAAACAACTTCAACATAAACGACACTTTTCATTCAAAACACCTTCAGAGTAGATGCTTTTAGTGTCTGCAACTGATGGCGGATTGCCATGGCACGACAAAAGCACGCAAATGACTCGTTCAACGAGAGAACCCGATCCTGTCATTGGTTCTTCGTGGTAGACACCACTACGCAATACCACCAAAGAACCAATGGGAGGACTGAATTCTGCTTTTGCAGAGCCATAGCCATCCACCGAACCGCGCGTATCTCAAAAACCAATCTCGCACAGCAGGCCACAAACAGCAACACACGACAAAAAAAACTCTCAAAAACCGTCCTCTCATATCGAAACCCACAACAACAATTTGTTTTCTGATGATGGCAACAGTCTCAAATAATCTGTCAAACCCCATTTACCTGCTTGTTAAACAACGAGCGCCACAAAAAAAACCCACAGAGCGTGCGGGCATCAGAACTGACCCTAAAAGCCCCCTTTCATCTTTCCTTCAACCCCTTTGACCCGAGCGGCCATTAAATTCCATCCATTAACAATGGCTCGGGGCCAGCCGCCTGAAAAGTGCATAAGTGGACATCTACTAAAAGGCTCTCTCTCCCTCGCGGAGTGGTACAAAGTGGTTTGTTCCTTTTGGCACTTTGGGTCCACTTCTAATGCGCCCGGACAATTACTACGGAGAAGGGATCTTGTCACCTTTCAGATCCTTTTCACCAGGGCTCCATTAGGAGGTTTTAATCATTTAAGAGGAGAGGGGGGGGAGGGTCCGTCTTTTGCAGCGGGGCTTTTAGCGGCCAAGATGTGGAGGGGGGGAGGTCCATTTATTCGTCGGGCTTTAACGTTGGTGGTCTGTCTATTCGGGCTTGTCAATGGCATTTACATTAATAATAATATTTGCAATTTAATTAGTGCATAATAACCTATACTCGACAGCAACGTTAGTTGACCCTTTGACGTCACTACGCGGAAGCAGAAACTGCGTAAACAGAAAGCCTGTTGGGTTGCTAGGAGGAGTGTCGGTACGCATATAGTGATAAAAAGACGCTATATACACATGGGTTTAACAAAATAATCATATGTTTAAATTGACGTTCTTCATTTCACTCAAAATTCAGACACCACGATGGGAACTACTTTGTTTGATAGTGACGTCATAGGGTCAGGAAATGTTGCTGTCAAGTATAGTTATACTTTTAATATTTGCTTAAATGGCCAAATTCGTATTTGAAATTTTAGGAAATGATGTAGTATTTGGATGTTAAATAGGGTATACCATTGTGAAGATTCGATGTCTTTATTTTCCGATTTTAGTTATCATTTTACTGAAAACGGATCTCAGTTTTCGTAATACAGTCTTCACACATCTGCAGTCTCAAAATTTGCTAATTAAAAAATCTCGTTCTTCTGGTATGCGTCAGATGCACAAGTTTTCGCATTTGAAAAATCCTGTTTTTTGCTTCTTAAAAAGTGATTGAAGAAGTTTTGCTGATTGAAATAATCTGCAGTTTGTTGAAGATAAATTTCCCATTTTTGAAGGTACTCTTAAAATATAAAAAAAGGAAATACTCTTGGATGACTAAAGGATGTTTTGATCATACTAGTATATCATGAGTGATTCATTTTCAGTTCCCGCCCTCTCAGTTCGTGGCATGTCATTAGACATCCCACACTTTTGACCGTCTATCTCTTTCAACTTTATCCCATTGTTCTTATTGTGTCCTTCTTTGGCTCTCACAGGTGTCTCCTTTATGCACCCTTTGATTATCAGGCTGACCATTGACTGTATCTTATTTATGATGCATATTTTCCAATCCCACTTGGTCAGATGTTTGTGAAAGCTCTGATTGGTTGTCATACATGGTAAAGTATTTCCCAATATGGATTGCCAGTCGCTCTTCCAATGCTCTGATTTGTCCTTACGCGGTAGTAGAAATCTTACGAAGTGCGATTGGAAAATATGGAATTACCATCGTCAACAGATCATTCATAGTTGTTTAATGCTGCTGTATTCTTAGTAAAGTTATTCCTTAAAAATCCCATAAAAGATTTTTAAAGATTACAACTCCCTCTGGTCTAGCTAAAAGCTCGTAAAACTGGGTTCCCACTGGTCAGGGAATAATACCTGGAAAATTCAGGGAATTTTAATTAATTTAACCTAAAAAGTCAGGGGATAGTCAGGGAAAATTGCACATTTTGGTAAAATACCTGGAAAATCATACAAAATACTTGGAAAATGAAAAATTTTTAATGTCTGTGTGTCAATTTTGGCTCTAGAAAATGGAAAAAATAGACCATTTATTGAAAATATATGTTCATAAGAGTTAAGAAATATCTGAAAAATGCCGTAAATCTTCAAAATTGACCTGGAAAAGTCAGGGAATTTTATTTCTGAAATTGAGTGAGAACCCTGGTGAAAGACATCTCTCCTTGAAGGCAATTACCTCTCTGTACCTCTTTCTTATAGAATGACCTACACCCCTAAAGGTCAATAAAAGTCAATTTAATGAATGTAGTCTTACAGAAAGTTCATGTGTGGCTTATCAAAAAAAGAAAAAAATCTCTGTAATAATCTTTTCCATTGTGTCATGAATGTTTCTCATTTAAAACGGCACAGTTATATATCACCAAAGTCGGCATTCCCTTCCTAGACATAAATCACTCTTGTGACAACAGGTGGGCAGGCAGAGGTGCATCTTGTCACCCAGGCAAGCCACCCACCTCCACTGATGATTGTCCTTTTGCATCATAGTGACCTTCGCCTGCATTGTTTTCTATCGGGTTATCGCGGCGGACCATCGGCCGGCAAAAGGCATGATGAGAAAAGGGCACTCACACTCTTCAAGGGCACTTTTTTTTCTTATGGGTTTTGAACTCGTACCTAATAATAATAAGTCGGTTATTAAATCGTTGAATAATGGGGACTGGTGTTATTAGTTATTAAAAGCGATTGAATTCTCGTTGGTGTTGAATAAGTGGTTTGTGTGAGTCGTCGCGTGTTAAGGACCACTTGTCGCCACGGATATTATTTTGTTGTCATTGTGTCGTTCTTTGTGCTAGGGGGAGCGGTTGCCACTTAGGCGTTACATTGTTTCGTGCAGTCGTTTAAGCTTCCAATTACTAAGTAAGATCGCTTCGATAACTTTTTTAAAATATTGATTTTGCCCATCGCTAGACCAAGACCCTTTATATGCAGGGCCTTGCAACTCGGACCTGTGACGTCATATGTAGTAATGTTAAGTCTGTATGGAACACAAAAAGTTACTTTTTTTCTTTTTAACTCTTAGCGTTATGTAAGTATCCTATCAAAAAATGATGACACTTCTGTTCTAGGAACTCAAAATCTTTTGTCAAATCAAAATCAATTTCATAATTAAGAGAGTGAAAATTATGCTTGTGACCTCAAAGAATAGGTGAAAGCGGTGGCGTCAAAAAATTGAGTTGTAAGACCATTTATATAGAGTGTCATGGCTAGACCCTGTATCTCCGTATTTCGCACTCTTTGAGACTCCTGAGGCTGCGTTTCCACTTTTATCTGGATCTGTTGTGTTATGGCGAATTGGCAAGACCTATGGTCTCAACTGATACCGACCAGAAATACACGGTGACACCGCCCTATATCATAAAACCGTGTAACTGCTGTACCCTATATCATAAAACTGCTTAAAAATGTATTCTGTTGTTGGTTCACTAGGTATGGTTACCTCATCTTAAATCCTTACTTTGAATAATGAATCGTTTTTCAGACCAACGCTTTGATAGATAGATATCTTGCCTGTATGACGTAAAGCCAGGAACAAAACTAAGTGCCTTAGAAACAGATTAATTTTTCCACTTCGAAATAAATGGCCACCCACTATTTTAAAAACAATGGTTTGTTTGTTTTACTCCAGGAACACCCAGTGAGCAAATTGTCTTGTTTCATTTCTTGTTTGAGTTTTCGGATGAACAGGGCACAATTTAATGTAGAAAATGGTTCTAGTGAGATTGAATTTATATTCTGTCTCATAGATGGTCAGATACTTAAACACATAAACATGTATAAAATATTTATAAGTAACTAGTAGTTATAAAAACTGGCTGGTGAAACAGCTTTCTAATAAGCCTAAAACAGATTATTTGAATATTTTCAGCGGCTTCCAATTTTGTATTTGTATAGAGCATTTTCAATCACATGACTCGGACTTAACAACGGCCATAGCAACAGAAGGTTGTTACAGTTTTTTGCCCTACAGAGGTTAACAGTTACAAAAATGACTAGCCGTGAAATTCTTCTATTGGAGCATTTGCAATCACGTGACCCCATACCTAAAAACCGCCTTAGCAACAGATAAACAACGGTCTTAGCAACAGTTAAAAGCCCTACAGTAGATACACAGTTAAAAGAAAATAACCGGTTGTGACGTCACCTGAAAACACTCTATTCTTATTTTTTTGGTAATTTGAGCTTTAATAACTCCTAATCATACCATTTATATGCGTCTTATATGCCCTTCTCGTGATATGCCATTGCATTGATGGTCTATAAAATATATTATACAATTCTTAAAAAAATAAATAAATAAATAAATAAAGCATTCAAAAAGTGAGAACAAGGGCAATTTTCGAAATGGAAGAGTTTTTTCCGAAGAAGGAATCGAGAGAAAAATCATGGAATACATCATGGAATTCATTTGGTGGATTATGGAATGAAAAAAGGGCCAGACAATAGCTTTTCTCTCACACCGCTTCGGCACAATTTCAACTCTAAAAAGCTGCTGAATTCTGAACAGCGGCTTGTTCAATGTTTTTCAATGTCTGCTTTTGTCCCTCCCTCCGGAATTTCTATATATATGAGTGAAATGATTCCTATCCCTAATGAAATTCCCTACTTTCGGAGTTGTTATAGTGAGTGAATCGTATAATAATGGCCAGAGGAATCTTTTCAATTAATTCCGATGAATAATTTGGTCCCGATCCAAATATAAACCTCCCTCTGAAGACGTTAAGCCGGCACTTAGGGCTGGAACACACTGGGCGTTTAGAGTCGATCGAAGTCGTTAAGATCCGCATCAAACTGAGGGAAGAAAGAATGAAGGTTGAGGGGCGATACACTACTAGACTGGATACTCAACAACAAAGTTTCCTGACCCTATGACACATACGCAGAAGCAGAAACTGCGTAAACAGAAAGCCTGTTGAATTGCTAGGAGGAGTTTAGGTACGCAAATCGTGATGAAAAGACCCTATCTATACATGGGTTTAACAAAATAATCATATTTTAAAATTGACATTCTTCTTTTCACTCAAAATTCAGACACTGCGATGGGAACTACTTTGTTTGTTAGGGACGTCATAGGGTCAACTAACGTTGCTGTCTAAGTATACACTAGACTGCAACGTTACTTGACCCTGGAGAAACAAAACAAAGAATGAAGTTCCCAGCGCGGTGTCTGAATTTTGAGTGAACTTCAATTTAGAAAAATGATTATTTTGTTAAACCCATGTAAATATAGCGTTTTTTTTATCACGATTTGCGTACCGAAACTCCTTCTAGCAACCCGACAGGCTTTCTGTTTACTCAGTTTTTCCTTCCGCGTAATGACGTCATAGGGTCAAGAACAGTGGGGACAAGTACTCCTGTAGCGGAGGAAAACGGGTGTCATCCTTTCACTTCCAACCGATATCTTAAGACGCGCTTGGGATATAGAACTATTTTATTTAACAGAATTAGAATCTAAGGGAAATTTTAGCCTAGATTGATGTATAATTCAACGAAAATTGCAGGGTTCCCACGGGGCAAGGAATACCAGAAAAACCTGGAAAAGTCAAAGAATTTTAATTTCATTTAAAATGTCAGGGAATAGTCAGTTAAAATTGCTCTTTTTGGCCAAAAAACCTGGAAAACCATACAGAATACCTGGAAAATGAATGAAAATGAGTCTCTAGAAAGTGGAGAAAAAATAGACCATTTATTGAAAAAGTATGTTGAAAAAACAAAAATAAAAATGTCCGAAAAATACCGTTAATTGCTAGTTTTTTTACCGAATAATCTTCAAAATTGACCTGGAAAAGTTTTGCGAAATATTTTAATTGGAATGTTTTGTAAAAATCACTGAATCGGACAAGAGTAGTCTAGTGCATCTCCCCTCAGGTTCCCTTATTTCTCCCCTCCGTTTGATGCGGATCTTAACGACTTCTAGCGACTCTAGTCGTCCAGTGTGTTCCGAGCCCTTAGTGCCACTCCGAGGCTAAAAATAATGCGCGTAAAGACAGAATGGGCGTGTTCGATCTGTTCGTGGATTGGTTTTTGCCCCTTTTATGCGACCACAACTTTTATCTTGGTCATCTATTCTTTAACGGAGGGATATTCTTTTCCTCCTGCTTATACTATAACAATATTGGACTGTTTAGGGCTCTTTTATGTTTAATTTGTGTGTGTCAGTGAGGGTTTTTTTTTTGTGGAGATTGGTCCTTTACAATGCCTAAATAAGTGTAAGTTTTTCATTTTGATTCTATAAGAATTAAAAAGATCCACTTCGTTATATTTGTCTCTTAAAAAATGTTAATAATATTAGAATAATGGTAATAATGGCAGAAAGTGTTAATAATATTAGAATAATGGTAATATATCAGAAAATGTTAATAATATTAGAATGATGGTAATAATGGCAGAAAGTGTTAATAATATTAGAATAATGGTAATAATGGCAGAAAGTGTTAATAATATTAGAATAATGGTAATATATCAGAAAATGTTAATATTAGAATGATGGTAATAATGGTATTTTTAAAAATTATCCCGTTATACAACTGTGTTAAAAGTTGAATCTTTTATGTGTTGAGACAAATCTTAATAGAGGAAAAATTTGGAAAGGTCGCGAAATAAGTTGCTGTACTCAAACTCTTCGTGTATAAAAATAACTGGACTAAAGACTATATTTTGCCATTTTTAATTGCAATCGAAAAGAACAGTTCCTTCTTCATTAGTCCCATTACAAGTAGGTGCAACTTGGATAACACGAAATTCTCTAATTTTAAAGTCATGGGAAAAGTTTGAAGATTCCTGGTGGTTTTGCTCCTTGATCTTTCCTTTAACCATATTTTACTTTTTTATTTCGAAGTTGTGGATTATTAGAAATTTTTAGTGCCCCCGCTTTCAGTTATACAACTTGTTCAATGATTTCATTTAAAATCTATTAATGATAATAAATATAAATTATATCACAAACTGAATTTTATTTTGAAGAAGGTTTATACTATTTGGCTCATGAAACCGATGGGGTTCGTCTATGACAGTGGTTCCCAACCGGTGGTCCGTGAGAGTTTTAGAAGTGGTCCGCATAAAAATTCCAATAAATATAAATCTAAGCGAATTGACCGAGAAAAGATGGAATTATATCCGTGAAGATGACTTTCAGCTGAGTAATTTGTGAGGATAATAGTCACCACTTAATTATTATCAAACCTTTTGTGTACTATAAATATTTAAAGTGAAATTAAGATCTCTGTAAAAATCTCGGCCCGTGGATTTAATTATATCACAACAAAAGATATAATTAAAACTTTCTTGAAATAATAATAATTTTATTATGAAACATTTGCAACCTTTACAACCAATAGAAAGAGATGGAGGAAAAAAAAGCGACATTATATATTGTTCACTAATATAATTATAATTCAGAGATTCATATAAATTTATGCACTTAATTAGGGAATGTTGCTTTCATCTTGCAATTTTGTGAGGGTAAAGGATTTCAAGCTACAGTACAGGGTGGTCCGTGAAGGTTCCGCGGACTTCAAGAAAACATTATGTATGAAGTGTGTTAAGTTCGGTTTCTGGTGTGTGGGTTGACAAAAGAGTTCGGAACCACCGCCGATCGGGCGCATATATCGAATTTAATCGCGAGCGTCCCCTTGTTTGATCTTGTCACCCCGTTTGTCGCGAGGAGGAGGAGAAGGGAGAGTAGTTTCATTTATGAATGTTCTTCTTCTTCTTGGGATGAAAAAGCGTCCGAAATTGTTGGCAGTCTGGGCGGAAGAAACATCCAATTTCTTACCTGTTGGAACGGGAGAGATGGCCGGGAGTGTGCACAAACTGAGCTTCTGCGACTCAGAACAGGGGCTTGATGTCTTCGAAAAGTTCGGGGATTAGTTTATAATACAGGGTTCCCACTGGAATACCTGAAAAACCTGGGAAAGTCGGGAAATTTCAATTTCACCTAAAAAGTCAGGGGATAGTCGGGGAAAATTGCTCATTTTGGCCCAAAACCTGGAAAGTCATACAGAATACCTGGAAAATGAACAATTTTTAATGCTTGGGTGTCAATTTTGGCTTTAGAAAGTGGAAAAAATGGACCATTTATTGAAAATACAGGGTGTTTCAGATAAGTGTTTCATAACTTCTAAGGGAGGTAGGGTACATCAAGACGAACAAGAATCGGTATAGAAAGTGGGGTCTAAGGGGTGAAAATCAAGGGGGAAAATTAGCAAAAAACCTCGCATATCTGGGTATCAAAGTTATGTTTTAAGCTGCAACAACATAGATAGAACTAATTGTTATAATATCAGGTTGATTTTTTAGTCTAAGTTCATTAAAAATATGCATGTATGATTGCATATCCCACGTTTCAGATCTTTTTGAAAATGTAGTAAATCTTTCACGGACTATATCAAATTAGTAGGAGACCCGAAATTTACCAATAATTACAAATTTTTTGTCCACTTCAATCATTTGTTAGTTACGTCGTCACTGTAATAATATGCAATGATTGTTTGAAAATGTCCAAGATTATTTTACGTGAACTACGAACATCATTCCACCATTGCACACAGCATTTCACTCATGATAGCAAAACAAACAGCGAAATTTTCCCTGATCGAAAAAAAAAACCTCGGGAAAAAAAAATTAAACTCCTCACACCAAATCAACCCCCCGTCGGAATTAAAAAACATTACATCCATCCCTGATTAATCTCCGTTTGCGCACATTCTCCTTTATATAAGAACAATCTCCCAGAAAACAAATCGGGCCAACAATGGACGCCACCACGTGTCTCCCCTCGCCCAATCACGTCCCGTGGATGATGACGCAATCACTTCCTCCCCTCCGTAATAATATCGAGCGGCCGGCCGATCGGTTTCAATTTGGATACGACCCCCCTCCCGTCTGGCAAACAATATTGCCATTCCAAATCAACCCTTGTTACTCGGACGGGGAAACAAGAAGAAAATGAAAAC
This sequence comes from Tetragnatha montana, assembly GCA_963680715.1. Classification (NCBI taxonomy): domain Eukaryota; kingdom Metazoa; phylum Arthropoda; class Arachnida; order Araneae; family Tetragnathidae; genus Tetragnatha; species Tetragnatha montana. The sequence continues at coordinate 48,592,638 of OY796685.1, forward strand.
GCTACAAGGGGGGTAAAACTAATATATATTCCCCCTCCTTTTTCTTTTCCGGGGGAGGGAGGGGGAGGGAAGAACACAATATGTAAGGGAATTGGACCCGGGCCTTAATCTCGAGGAATATGAAGACCTTTAAAAGTGGGACTCAATGGGGCCTCCCAAGTAAAATTAGGTTATAAGACGTGTAATGGACAAGCGGGCCGTAGTAGTAATTCCGCCGGAATTTCGGCGCGTCTAAATTATTTATTTGGCCCCTAAGTAATCTCGTTCGGGGGGAGGGGGGTGATGATAGCTGGGGACCTCCCCTAGGAGGGACGGTGAGATTGTTTTTGCCTAGAGGAGGCCAAATTAGTTCCCAGGGAGGATGCGGGCAGATTACTGGGGGTGTATCTGTCTCAGGGATAAGTGTTTGTCGGCAATTTATTGTATTTTTTTTTTTGGATAGACTGATGAAGGCAGCTTTATATAGGGAAGCGAGTCAACGTGTATCAACCGAATGAACGTGGTGTTATGTTGAAGTGTATCTGTTATACTAGACTGCAACTTAACTTGACCCTACGACGTCACTAATAAACAAAGTAGTTCCACCATCGCGGTGTCTGAATTTTGAGTGAAATGAGGAACGTCAATTTAAAAATATTATTTCTTTTTTTGTTAAACCCATGTATAGTGTCTTTTTATCACGATTTGCGTACCGAAACTCCTCCTAGCAACCCAAGAGGCTTTTTGTATACCCATTTTCTCCTTCCGCGTAGTGACGTACTGGGTTCAGGAAACGTTGCTGTCGAGTATAACCGAAATATGAGGTTCAATTCTATTATCTGACCCATAAAATATAGCCAAAGAACAGAAATATCGCCAATTGTTATTGTTGTTATCAATGTTACAGTATATTTCGGTATTAATTTAATTTTTGGCGATAATTCTGTTGCTTGAAAGGGTGAAAGAGGTTGACAATTTTTTAATGGGGTAGATAACGGAATTGTACCAAATGTGATTGTGAACACAAAATGTAAACAAACCAGCCGAGGTTGACCTCACTGTGGGTTATATAAAACAAATAGGGACTTTAGGACCTTTTTTTACGTCACGTTTATTTGGTTGACATGTTTTTGGTATTTCGTTTGAAGCTATGTCTGGCAGGGACACAAGTAGGTTTGAGAACTCAAATAAAATAGTAAAACCTAAACTGAAATAACAAACAATACTAATCTAAAGGAGTCATAGCATGTCCTTGTTTTCGAATATTTCCCTACAATCATTAAAAATAGAAGTTTATTGCGTGTTATTATTTATATAGACTTAAAAATCTCAATATCCATTGCTACAGGAGGTAAACTTTTGTTTAGTTCAAACACCTATAAATTGTGTCTATTAAATTTGTTAAGGAGAAAGTAGAAGTAAAAGGGAACTATTTTAGCCTTAATAATCTTAAAAACTTAACATTAATCCAAAATACTCGTTTTAAACACATTTTTATTTTGCTATTTGAAAATGTTGCAATGTCTTTTTATCCCTTTGTAACAACTAAATTTTAGTATTCATCCCAATAAAAACAATATTGAAATACTTATAACATGGATTTATTTTATCTTGTGTCTTTTGGGGAGAATAAGACCCTACCTTGGCGAAATATAATTTGGATTAGGTCCCTGGATACCTCTTACTTTAATCATGAGAGAAGGGTAGAAGAAAGTTCCAAGGGAGAAAAAAAAATATATTCCAGCTACAATTCTATGTTTAATGCACCTTAGAAAGAAACTATTTTATTTATGAACTGCAAAAGTATTCTGGCATAATTTGCTGCTTGTTTCCCGAAGTTTGTTTTAAAAATTTTCGTTTCAATTTTCCGGAGGAATTCTTTGAATTTAAATTAGCACCGAATACTTTCATAAAAGTGGGTTCGATTGTTGTTGTATTTTTCATTCGAATTCGCTGCTGAAACTGGGCTTATACTCCCAAATCTTTTGCTCACGGTGCTAATTTTTTTGAGTATACTAACTGAGATTGTTTATCGATTAGCCTAAAATCTTTCTCTGTGGAGCCATTTTTTATTTCATATGATAAATCGAGCTAAATTTTGAAATCTTTGGATGGATACTCTTTTGTTTTTACCCGAGATCTCGCGTCATTTAAGAGCTTTCTTGAATATTGAAGAATTCAGTGTCATCCGTTTTCACTTTCAAATATTCATCAGCAAAGTACCAAATTATGAAAGGAATATCCCTTCTCTTAAGTATGATTTGAAAAAGCAATACGCCCTCGCATCACGATTATCCGTATTACATCGATGAATATGATATCGATATGCATATCGATACTGTGTATTATTATTTGGAGATGAGCAATTTTCATCTGTTGCATTTTAAGCCAGATGATATTTGTAATAGGGAGATGAAAATTCTCCTAGGATTTATTCCAATTTAAATAATATTACACAAAACAATGGATTTCGGTACTTACAGGTTTTATCTTTTATAGATGATAGAGCCTTCAAATCAACGTACTGATGTGTCGAACTCAAACGTCTATTTAATTTTTCAAATTTAGTATGAAATCGCCTTTAAAAAGGAATAAATCACTTTTAGCTGTCAAACTGATTAGATAAGCTCAATTCTCATAAGTGTGGATGTTAAAGGAAAGCAAAACTCTACCGTGTCCGTAATTACTGTGATTGTGTTGGATTAAGGCTCGTTTAGACTTTTTGCTTTCGATGTTCATTGATTTTGGAGGATTCATCTAAAATTACGAGTGTAAATTGTCTTTTCATTCTTCACTCCTCTGATTTCTTATGTAATTTCTCGGTGAGGATCAACTTAGTGAAGAGTTTGTTTTTTTAAGCCAAAATATTTTGTGAAGGGTCCGTTTTCACGATGAAATATTTTGTTAAGGGCCCGAAAACAGACCCAAAATTCTTCCAAACAGACCCTTGGCCCTATTATAAAAATTTCTGTAGTCTTAGTTGAGATTTTCCTCATCTATTCTGCGATTGTTTAAATTTCTCAAATGAAAAGCATTACATCAAATCGTTCAACCAATGAGAAGAGGGATGAGCATTGGCTTGACGAGAACTAAAGATTCTCGGGTATGTTCTATACTTGATTGCAACGTTTCTTGAACCCAGTACGTCACAAATGCGGAAGGAGAAATCTGTAAACACGAAGCCTGTTGTGTTGCTAGGAGGAGTTTCGGTAAGCAAATCGTGATTGAAAAGCACTATAAATACATGAGTTCAACAAAATAATCATATTTTTAAATTGACGTTTTTTATTTCACTCAAAATTGAAACACCGCGATGGGAACTACTTTGTTTGTGAGTGACGTCATAGGGTCAGGAAACGTTGCTGTCTAGTATAGTGAATTTAGGGGAAAACTTAAAATTACCTTATAGCAATGAGTGTCCGTCCCCCCGGTCGAATTGTAGTCCGGGGGATCGGGGTTGAATCGCGAAGTGATCACCCCGATATTTTTTTACGATCTCCTCTGGACACCATCCAGCCGCAATCCCGGGCAATAAATAATGCCCGCCCCTGATTAAAGGGCAGGCGATGAATATGCCCGGTAGCCTGCCCCCGAATGGTATTGGATGATGGAGGATTTTATGCCCGTCATCGCTGAGATGGAATCGAACTGAAGCCATATCGGAATGAGAGGGGGTGGCAGCGGACTTTTGAGAAGGTCAGAAAGAAAGTGGGGTAACTCATGTCCATCTATACTAGACAGCAACTTAAGTTGACCCTATGACGTCACTAACATACGTCTGAATGTTGAGTGAAATGAAGAACGTCAATTTAAAAATACGTATTATTATTTTGTTAAACCCATGTATATTGCGTTTCAATCACGATTTGCGTACCGAAACTCCTCCTAGTAACCCGACAGGCTTTGTGTTTACCGATTTCTCCTTCCGCATTTGTGACGTACTGGGTTCAAGAAACGTTGCTGTCGAGTATAGATGTTACGGGCAATGTGATAAATTCAGTGAAATTTATGAATGAAATTTATCACTTTGCCCGCCTCCACTTCGGGCATTATTAATAATGCCCGATTAATCACTTTGCCCATAACATAGATACATAAGGCCAGAGAGGCTCGAAATCTTGAGTGACGTTCTGCCTACTATTTCGTGTCATCATCCCTTTTTGGACAACAGCACAACACTAGTCTGAAATCTTGGCGCTCCCTTTTCAGACTGGAGTTGCGCTGTTGTCCAAAAAGCGATGATGACGCGAAATAGTTGGCAGAACGTCGAGCTTCTCTGGCCTTATGTGTCCAGATGGCCATGGCTAACACTAGCCAGAACCAGGGTGGACAAAACTGAGGTTAATCATGGCAACCTAAGCTCAAAAGACGCGGATCCAGCACGGCTCCAACGGGGGGGCACTTTTCCAGACTATCCCCTTTTCCTTTTGAGACAAAATATTGGGGATTTCGTAAAAAGTATCACTCAAGAACCCCTGTTTGTACTGCTGGGGGTCCTCCTCCAGAAAAAAATTTGAAATTTGACCTGTAAAAGTAGGGTTTTAACTCATTTTGAGTACTTTTTGCGACTTTTTTTCGTACTTATGAGTGATTTTTTTTGGGTCTAAGAAGGGGGAGCACTATCCAGAGTGCCCCTCCTGGATCCGCCTCTGTTATTAATTAATAATTATTTACTTAATTTATTTGGATTATTTTATGAGTGTTTCTGATGCTGCTTAATACTTGGGTCATTCACTGCTTAGAGTTTTGTGCATGCATTATCTCTTAATTACTGGTATTATTGTGTATATTTGCTTTTAGTGTTGTACTTATTGATTATATTTTGAAATTTTGTACTAAAATTTTCTTATTCTTTTACAGGTATGTACCACATTGTCTTACTACCGATGTTCTCCTAGAGATGCTGGTTAACAGGTCTTATATTTTTGCGTTTTACCATGAGTTTCAACTTATAACAAATGCTCTCTCTGATACAAAATATATGTGCTACGGGCTAAGTGAGAAATCGGGCATTATTAATAAAGTGGAGGCGGGCAATGTGATGAATTCAATAGCATTTATCAATGAGTATTTATCCCTTTGCCTGAAATACGCGGGCATTGTTAATATAATGCCCGGATTTATCACATTGTCCGTAACATTATGGTGATTTATGGTGATTATACGTAACTCAGTGTCATACGTAACTGGAAATTGTCAAAAAGTTACCATCGAGCTAAAGAATAGTGCGATAAAGTTGGTTCTGTGTGTGAAGAATTTTTAATTACAATTTCGAGAAGTTAAGAATACTAAATGTAGTAGTCGTTTATCTTATAGAAAATTGACAAGGGTAATTGAAAACCTCGTTATGTATCCGGGATCCTAGTCGTAAACACTTAACAAGATAATTACAATCCACGTCCCCTTTTAGAAGTCAATGTAGTATGCAATACTTTTATTATCTGCTAAATCAAATACACACGTTTTCCATTAAAACTTTTTCCAACCTGTTTGTTTAAATCGAAGATAATGTTGCAAATTATTATAATTGAAATATTTGTATCTTTCCATCGAAGACTGATTGAGCAGTAGCTCTCATCATCTGTTGAACCGGTAATTCTTTCGTCGCATATAAGACAGAAAATTATCAACTTCCAATTTAGTTTTTCCCATTACCTCTCCATTGATATATAGAAAATAGGAAGGAGAATTAACAAAACCTTTTTTCGAGTTCAACCAAACCATTTCTCATTTCTAACTGCATCCGCGTTTCTTCTCTACCTATATTCATTCATGCCGATCGCCTCTGGGTTAAAAGAATTAAAATTTCGAAACTGAATTGGAAACAAAATCAGACTCATTCATTGAGCATTTTGTTGATGATGAATGGCGATTAATTTCGCAGTTCCCTCTTCTTCCCGTGTAATTAATAACTCGGACACCAGGTGGTGGTGTCTGCGGCAGTGATACCCTTCGAAACCCATCTGTGAGGCCATTAGGAGAATCATTCATTGCCTGTGAGCTTTTTTCGATTTGTGCGGTTCTTGGTTTTGCCGGCCTTGATGTTTCTTGATTGAACTTGACAGTTTTTTGAGAAGCTTGGGGAGACGCAGTGTGTGGTAATGATAACCGAGGAATAATGACAGTTGAGTAAGTCGGAAAATTGAGAATTTGGGTTGGGCATAGTTTTATATACTTTTTAAGATTTTCTGCATTTAAAAAATAGTGAACACACTTAGAAGAGATGTGTACAATGCAAACGTTCACAACACTTTATGATTTTGTCCTAAAATTAATAACACTTTACTTTGTGTTGTTAGCTAGAACACTATTGTGTTGTGATAGTGTTCTGAATATGTTTGAAAAGTGTTGCTATCCAGAAATGTGTTCTAAAAATAATGGTATAAAGTATTGCTAAAAATTACAAAGAAAGAAAATGTGTTCTTGTAGTGTTTTTCGATCTAAATTTAAGAACACATTCAGATTCTAAACGTATTTTAGAACAAACACTATTTTCGAACACATTTCTGGATAGCAGCACTTCTCAATCATATTCAGAACACTTTCACACAACATAATAAAATGTTAAAGTTTTTTAGCTCACAACACATACTAAAGTGTTGTAAATTTGAGGACAGAAAAGTGTTCTTAAATGCGTTGTGAGCGTTCGCAGTGTACTTTTTTATGTTCTTCTGCGTACAAAAAAATAGTGCCCACCACAGTAAAAGAGTTCTGTATATTTATTTGAGAGATTTCTCTTCTACCATTAGGTTAAATTCTAGAATCCAGTTCAATTGTTCGTTTTGAGACTTTTGGGGACTAGTATTGCTGAGAACTAAAGGTGTGGTTTACAAAGTTTAGGCACGTTTACTCTAAATTTTCATTACTTGAAGCGAAGCCTTTAAGTTATCATTTAGGTGTGTACATTAATGATCGAAAATTCCGTAACATTGGAAGGAGTAACGAGGGATCAAAAAAACAAACAAAATTTTATTAAGACTTTGTTTGCGTGCAGTTATTTCATTTGTCTCTTAATGAGTTACTTTGTTGTATAGATTTGTCCTACATTCAATTTGATTTGTCTTCCTTTTCTACGTTGCTCAGAGGCGATACCAATACTTTCGCATTATTCGTTGCTCGATTTTAAAACCAAACATCACTTTTTTTCCCCTCAAAAATTTTCCCTTCTCATTATTGACGGCCTGATTTCCACTTTCAAACACACCCGCGCGAAAAATCTGTACTACGTGAAAATCTGTCTTCGTTAGAGGGATAAAAAAAAAATTCGCTTTCGGGGGAAAAATCCCCGTGTAATTTTCATCACCATCACCCCCCTGCGAAAACGTTGGTGCCGAAAGACTTAATTCCTCTCATTTCTTTTTTTGCTGCCCGATTCAATTCTTCAACACAATCAAAACCAAACAGAGAGGCCTGGAGATAAAAAGAACCACAGCAGCGCCCCCTAGCTCCTAATTACACGCATCGTACGCGCCGCTGACCAGGGTTCTGATTGAAAACTTGAATTCATTACCGAAGGTCGCTTTTTCCATTAAACGGTGGACCATTAATGGACGAAAACGGGACCAAATGGATTTCTTCTGCCCCGCTCCAGGAGCTCCCTTATGCGCGCTTCTTGTATGGCAAAAGAGAATGGGTTTTGTTTTGCGCGAATAGTATCGCGCGCGTTTTGTTTTTTTGGGTGGATTTGCATGGAACGAAATGAGCGACTCGACCGTCGAAACTTTAGATCAAGGGTTTCACTTACAAGCACTCAAGGGCCGCAATGGACTCTAACCGCCTATCTGGTTCGAGGCTATAAAAGTCACGTGACGGTGGTAAAAAAGCTCTCACTATCAAATCATATCTCACTACGACTACAAACTCTACTAGTGTGCAAACTCTACTAATCTGTGGTAACCAACAGAGTGTTTTCAGGTGACGTCACAACCGGTTATTTTCACTTAACTGTGTACCTACTGTAGGGCTTTTATCTGTTGCTAAGGCCGTTGTTTATCTGTTGCTAAGGCGGTTTTTAGGTATGGGGTCACGTGATTGCAAATGCTCCAATAGAAGAATTCCACGGCCAGTCATTTTCTGTATCTGTTAACTTCTGTAGGGCAAAAAACTGTAACATTTTATGTTGCTAAGGCCGTTGTTAGGTCCGAGTCATGTGATTGAAAATGCTCTATTGCAAGATCAGTAGGTCGCGTGTTGGTTCTGTGTGACGTCAGACGGGTTGAGTCCATTCGAAGGCTAAAGTCTAGTGGTGGACCCCAAAGTAAATTAGACTCCTTTCGTATACATTTTATAAACATATTTTTTAGGGGTGGTATCTTTGATATTGAATTTTTTTGGCGAGGGAGAGACGGTCATTTACATGGTGTGAAGATGCTACTTTATAATAGGAGGGCAAATATATAGTTCAGAGGATTTAGATAATTTTGACCACCTCTTTTAATACTGAGTTTACGTAAAATTTGGAGTTCATTCTCCAGAAAACTTCTGTAAATTTTCCTAAAAAATAGTTTCACTTCATTTGTGGATACTGGAACCCCCTTCTAAGTCCCATAATCCCTTGCTTCTTCCAGGGGGAATTTCAGGATATACCTCCCCCGAAACTTCATACATCTTAACACCTTAAAAACCTGAAAGATGAGGATCTATATTTGAGATGAGGAAAATTCTTTGAATTTTAGCACGTTAAAAAGTATTTTGGAAGCTACTTTGGGGGGGGGGGGGGGTCGGATAACTTCGCGAGCCGCACTACTCCCGAGGCCCGCCAATTAGAAATCCCTGCTATAGATGATGATGTAGCTTCTACGTCAAAGCGCCGCGAACCAATGAAAGGACCAGATTTTCTACATGGATGGGGAGAAATATGTTTTCGACCGTTTTCCCCTCGACTTCCCGTTTGCGTCGCGAAATTCGCTGCATAGAAACCCGCCCTGAGTGTGGTCTTTAATGGGGAGTTGGTATAAAAGAGGCTCTGTGTTGTTGGTAATGATGGAGGTCATTGTTTTAGAGGTTGGGATTATAATTATGAGCGCAACAAAAGTACAGTTATAATTGAAGTGTTAGTTGGTGTGCAGTATGATACGTTTGGTGCTTAGCTTAGTTTTATGTTCGAAATTGAGTTCTGCATTTGCTGAAAACAGTGTATTATGAGAATGATAAAAAAAGGTCGCCAGAAATAAATTTGTATTTTAGTTTTGTTTAGAAATGTATCATAAAATTAAGTATAATATGAAAATCTCTTAAATTACGTAACAAAAAGATGTATATTGAATATCTTTTTATCAGGGGGATATCCCCATAATATTACACCTTATCCTCCCCGATACTTATCTAAAGTTCTGTATTTTTTTTGTCAAAATAGTATTCAGTGAAAAGTTTTCCCCATTTAAGATACCTTTGCAAATAGTGCTTCTCGTTTGTTTACTACCTATAAATATTTAAAAAAAAATTAAAGTGAACTGTACTGAACAAAAAACTAGTAAACGTTAATGAACAATTAAAAAAAAGACTTATGAAGTAACACTGTTGGGTTCTATCGGCTGAACTCTCAAATTAGAAGGAAAAAAAACTACGAAATTTGATCAAAATCACTGTATAAATATACCTGTCTGCTAAGTGTAAAATAAAGTTACAAAAAGAGTTCTTACGATGATATAACTCCTTTATGTAATAATAGTTAACCATATTTCTATCTTTCTTGTTATGTCTCATCCTTCAACGTGGTGATGTTACAAGTCTTTTAACAAGCATTTTGTTTTCAAACACACAGCTACCTTGTCTGCATAATAGTAATAGTCGAACAGGCCATCTCACAAAACTTAACCAGCCACCTCCAAAAAAAAAAAAAAATACAAAAACCAATTACAAATCCAAGATGACCACCACGCCATTCCATTAAAATCGCATAATTGAAGTAAGTAGTAGAATGATTGAAAACAGGCCTCCTCGGACGGAATAAAAGAATCTTCCTCCCTCCATTTACATCTTGACACGTCACTAAACAGGCCCCGCCCACCATAAATAACACCCAGAATCCAATCCGACATTTAATTAAAGAACCAAACACACAACATCAGCTGGCCCTGACAAAAAGAACGACATTATAATCAGAAATTAAATTAAAACTCTCGGCGGATTAATATTCGATCAGGAGGATGTTCTTTCTCGGTGCCCCCTCGAGCAAATTGGCCCCCCCCTTTTCATTCCTTCTTCAGACGATATCCCCTGACCGGACATGCTGAAGCTCTTCGTGTCAATTAAACGCCGGGCTTTAATTGGTTTTGCCTCTGGACCCGCCGCTCTATCAACGGTTCTTCGGATTGTTTCTGGCTTTGCTGCTCGATGATTTATTCGCGCTCTCTCTGTCTTGGGGGGGATGGCGCTTGTTGTCGCCCTTTCTTTGGCGTGGAAGTTTTGTCCGTCGTCGTTTTGGTTTCGTGCCCTTTAGTGCTTTTGATGGGGGGTTTGTAGGTGATAGGTTGCTGGTTTGGCGGTTGTTCATTATTCCTACCTATGGATTTATTATAGAGTTAAACCAAATTATATTTACAAGGTCTGCATCAGGAGTGTTTTAGGACCCAATATTTCCCCAGAAAACAATTTTTTTGTTCCAAAATTTTCCCAAATTTAAACAAAGAACATTGATGTGATTAAACAAGAACGTGATTTTTAGAGAAAATCACCGATCCCGTTACAGATGCGTTGTTTTCCCTGCATATCAATCAAAAAGCAAAGAAAAGCCAACTTCCAGGAAGGAAACAATTTTTTTTTTGGAGTAGATCCCCAGTTTTGCAAAGAGTGTTTTCAGGTGACGTCACGACCAGCTATTTTAATTACACTCCTTTCATAGTTGTACAAAAAATCAATTTCGAAAACAAGCCAAGACCAATAAGAATTCTGTTAAAATATTTCTCATTAGGTGATACGATCCGAGCTAATTTGGTAGCTCCCAATTTAACTAATACTAATGGCAATTTCATTAGAAATTCAATTCCCGAAAGTGTCACAGGTTGGCGATCTTGGCGACGCCCTGTCCAACCTTTTCGGGCAACCCCGCCCTAACGAGAAAACTGATTGCAATAGTAATCTGGGCCGGCAACAAATGAACTAACTCCATTTAATAAATTCCAATTTCTTGATGAGTTTCTACAGGAAGCCATTATATTGCGCCTTCCTTCTATTAAGGGATTGCATTCTCCCGCCCTCTTTTTTTTTTTTTCATATTATTACGTATTATTTGTTTTTTTTTCAGTTCCTTTTCTCTCTATGCTCATTGAATTAAGCTGGGACGTAATTGTGAGGAAAAGGATATTTCTTTCTTTCTTTTGTTTTCGATGCTCACGACGTGGGAATTGCTCTTTGATGAAGGGAATTTTTTTTTATTTCTTTCGAAAAAAAATTTGTTTTTTTTTTGTGGGGATTGGTTGTCAGGTCAATCCAGGTTGTTTGTAATTAGATGCGTATGTCACGATCTAATCATGTCTTGGGATTGCTGATACTCGGTCAAAGTATCCAACTTTTGATTGTTAATTTTTGAAGTGTTGCAGAGTGTTGTGATTTGACAACATTGAATAATAAGATTCTAGAGAAAGGTTGGTAGTTGTAATTGACCTTGAACTAGTGTCGAGGTTGTGTGTAGTAATAAATCACATTTTTTCGTTTATTTTTCTGTTTTAGCTGGGGTTTTTTGCATGCAGTAAGTCTTAAATTGTAGGACTTCATTTTTATTTTTGTCTAAATATACATAAATGTATTACAATACTTAACTTTAATTACAATAGAGCATTTGCACATGACGTCACTTGGAGGACAAAATCAACGTTGCTAAGGCTGTTGTTAGGGGCGGGACATAGAAGTATCCAATAGCAGCATTCGCACATGATGTCACTGGAGGAATAAAACAACGTTGCTAAGGCCGTTGTTAGGCAGAGTCATGTGATTGAAAATACTCTATACTAACTTTTTCTGGTGCTTCTTAAGAACACAATTGTAGTACCTAGCCTAGTTCAAAAATATTACTTATATGATGGGAATAATATATAAGTTTCAGACATAACAAAATTTTTCATCTAGTACTAGTAGAACTCTTTTTTGGAATATATTCCATTGATCCATTGTGATTGGTTACTGATAATTCATGTTGATTGTTGAATAATATTGGGTCTCATTCAAACAACATTAATTTTGCTCAATTTGATAAAGACCCATATTTTAATCTCTTAAATTTGTTGAATTCAAAATCGTCAAATAAAAATACCTTCCACCTATTTTTCTATACTGATGTGTTCGCAAATATCGATGCAAGCTGAAGCAGAAGTCTATTTTCTGTCCCATTTTCGACTTCATCTAAACATAATATTACCTCCCAACATCAATTTAAAGTTTATAACGACAACTACTCCATTTTAAAATCATCATGTCGCCTTTCTGTTACTCAAACGACACAGCCGTTATGTCATGCAGGGGTCGTTGCTGTCAACAGACATATCGCACGCTCATCATTTTGTGGTCGCGTTACTCATCTCATTTAACTCATTAGACTTCTTTTTAGTCATGCCCGTCACGATATACCGATGAACGCGTCGCTTCAGCTGTCAATAAAATGCTCTTTAGCGCAGAATCGATTCGGTTAATGACGATGCCGCTTTGGGCAGCCAATTGGGGTGGATTTATGTAGAGTTATAGACGATACGTGACTCAGTTGGCGAAATTACGTGGTTTTAAAAAAAATTATTGCCAAGATGTCCAGTTCCTGATAGTCTCAACTTGCATGTTTGAATGCAAATCGCATTATTGGCTAATTCCATGCGAGTACGAATGAGCTGAATTTGAATCTTAAAATCACAACTGATGGATTGTTATTCGATTAAATTAGACCTTTGGTTTTCCTTTTACTTATGGTTGGTTTCTACAGGGTGATTCAGCTAAGTGTTTCATAACTTCTAGGAGAGGTAGGGTACATCAAGACGAACAAGAATTGAGGTATAAGGGGTCGCAAGTGGGGTCTAAGGGGTTAAAATCACGGGTGAAAATTAGCAAAAAACCTCGCATATCTGGGCAGAAAGAGATACAATTGTTCGATTCCGGTATTTTTTACATTCAACCAATTCAAATTTTTCATGTAAAAACGAGATGCAAGGTTTATTCTAATCAAAAGCAGACCAATAATTGAATGAGGCATGCTTTGTAGGTAGATTAAAGTTACAATTGTCCCTTGGTCAGATTTTAGTTCTTTGCGCCATATAACTCCAAACAACCAACAAAACTCTAGTATTAAGATGTTTTTGTCGAGACACATTCTACTACAGTCTATCAACTTACAACGCATGTCTGTTTCATTTATTGGTCTGTTTTTGATTAGAATTAACACTTGCATCTCGTTTTTACATGAAAAATTTGAATTGGTTGAATGCAAAAAATGTGGGAATCGAACAATTGTATCGTTTTCTGCCCAGATATGCGAGTTTTTTTGCGAATTTTCGCCTGCGATTTTCACCCCTTAGACCCCACTTGCGACCCCCTAACCTACACCGATTCTTGTTCGTCTTGATGTACCCTACCTCCCCTAGAAGTTATGAAACACTTATCTGAATCACCCTGTTTTTTAAAATTTAAACTACTAAATTTCATTTATTGTATGATATATTTTCTATTCTTGGCACCATTTGAGTTGGTGACTCGTACTACCCTTCCCTGCAGTGTGAGTCGCATGAGTGAAATTTTGCCTAAAACAGAAAATCTATCATAAAATAGCTACATAATACAGTTAAAAACTCAACATACATATTTAGTAAATAGTTATAAAAGCAAAAGATTTTAATAACAAGTGGAAATAGTTTGTTTTGCTCTATCCCTTCAGGAGATAACATTCTAAGAATTAATGGTTAATAAAATAAATAAGGAATTCGATAATTAAGTCTATGATGATCTTGTGATCTCCACACCACAGGCCCGGGGTTCAAATCCCGGTCCACGGGAAAGGCAGACTCAGCCCTTCATCCCTCCGGGGTCGATAAAATGAGTACCAAGGTTACTTGAGGAAATCAAGAGGGGGTTAGCATCAAGCTAGCCACTCCTCAGCTGACTGTGACTTTCAAGTCACACGTTCTGTAACAGTTCAGCTCATAGCCTCACCCAGTGAGGCTAGTCCCTCAAAAATCCCCCTTGATTTTGTGATGGACAAGACTAGTACGTTTTTTTTATCGAATACTTAGCTCTCAAAAATAGTTGACTAAAGCAATGTAATTTACTCGGTGAATTAGCAATTAAAACTCTTATAAAACCCCTTTCAATAATAAATATAAAAAAATTGTCATAATTATAAAGCATATCGGACAGATAATTAATATTGAGGTTCATTTGGTTAAGGAATTAAGAGGCATTTGAATCATTTCATTCGAAAGCCCTATTTATAACAACAACAACAACCAAAAGAAGGTAATTCGAGTAATAACAACCCTATGGTTGTCCCAAAAGGAAAATTCACCCAAAACCAGCGATTAGCGTCATCGCTCACTTTGTTCCTCCACTAGCAAATCAGAGTTTTTAAATAAAAAGATCACGTCTCGCCGAGTTGTTTTTCTGCTGCTGCTTGCCCACCCAGATTACCACTCCTCCTCCACACAAACGAAAAAGAGCACGTGCTGCGAATCATGCCCGATCACGTGACCGCTTAATTTCCCAGCTGTAATCTGTTTTGCATTTAATTAGGGTCATTACCGGGGAAAGCCCTCTTTCCAAAGATGGATGGTTGCCCCCTCCCCCTTTGGTCCCTCCAGGGATAGCCCTGGGATAATTACCGCCGGGCTCTGTAAAAAAGTTGCTCACCACTCTTTTAGAAATAAATAAACGGGTAAAACAAAGGCGGCAAAAATTAAGCGTCGGCTTCGTGCTGCTGTTATTATTAAAGTTTTAAAAGTCTACGAAAAAGAGTGTGTTAGTATATATCCCTTTCAGTCCTGTACCGGCCAAGATTGCCATTGAATCCTATTGTAAATTTGGGGCGGCTAGAACTGGAAGGGATATTAGGGACTTCTTGCCCTTCTTTGTTTGTGTTCGGTTTTCGCCCTATGTAATTATATATGGATAGATGCGTGGTCTGAGTGGGGTTCTTTTTGGAAATATTTTTGAGGGGGGTGATCTTTTGAAGTGGGTGGTTCGCGTCTTTTGAGAAGGGGGGGGGTTTGTTTTTTTAGTGACGAATGATGTTCGTTGATAATAACGGGTTGACGTGTGTGTGGATGGGGAAAAGTTTTGGGATTTTTAATGGGTGGTGTCTTCATTTTTAGGGGGTGTGAATTTCTCTGGAAGTTATAACGACTCTTTGGTTTTGTAGAGGAGAGACAAGATTGACGATCTCGTTCTTGTGTGAATCGCCGAGTTTGTAACTATAGGTTCTTTTCTGATTTTACTTTCATCGAGAGCGAACGAAAGTTAGGAAATGTTGCAGATGCTTTTGATTCTGACCGTGACGATCAGACCTTAAACTAGTCTTTCTCAGGGAAACCCCCTTTTTGACGTGAAACTGACGAATCTACAAAATTTAAAAATTTAATGTGCCAAAGTTCAAATCCTAACTTTTAATATTTTGTAAAGCTACATTTAAAGTTTAATTTATGACGTATGAATATTATGAAATAATTATAGGTGCCAAAAATCAGTAACAACCTTTCGGGGTGGGGGCGTGGAAATTTCCTATGGGGGCATGGCTTGAACAAAGTTGAGAAACACTTGCTTAACCAATATGAAGTTTTTAAAGACTACAACAGTGAAGACTAGATATTTTATGGAATTCCCATTTTTTATGACTAGGTGTTTTGTAGAAAAATGAAGGTGCTTTTATACTAACCTAAAAACCGTTTTTGTTTGCTTTGGTATCTTCTAATTTTCAAATGTAATTTTTTTTAAGAATAAGGTTAAGATTTCAAACAAGTATTACCTAACTTACCTATCCGTGGTAATTTTACCCAAAACAACAAAAGTGAGTCATTATTTTTCCAAGTATCCAAATTAATGTTATATATTCCATTTTAATGGTAAATATTAGTAGTGCATCCAGCAATATAATAATGCCAAGAAAAGTTAATACTCTTAGAAACTACCCATGTCTAGTTAAAGCCTTGATTATATCTAGTTAATAGTCTCAAGCAATGAAATTTTTGAGGAGGTAATTTCATGTTCCGTTCTTTTGTGCTTACTACATGAAAATAAGTTTTTGCTCTTTGTTTCTGAAAGGTAAATTCTGTTCGGTTTAATTACTGCAGTAGAGTAACTTTAATTAACAAACTAATTTGTTCAGCTAACGTGCATAATAAACATGAAGTAAATTTTGGGGGTTTGCTAATTACCGCGTTGTTTCTTTTGCAATCCCTCCGTAAACGAGCTGTTCTAAAATTTTGCTCCTGGAAGGGTTCGTATGGAATATTAATGACTGCATATGGGGTGTCATATACGAGTGTTTATAATTGCTTTGTAGTTGTTTTTATTCAAGTGAGTTTTTATGATTTGATGTTTTAAACGGTGCGTTTTTGGATTATGGTTGATTTTTTAAAACGTGGACTTAAAAAAATTAATTGAAATGAATGTGTGGAATTTAAAGTGGAATGTTTTTTTTTGTGAGGGAACTGTTCCTTTGGAAAAGTTGATGGAAACGTGTTGGATTGTTGTGTATGAGTGTACTTCAAAAGCGTGAAACACTTTGGCAACGCTAAGTTAACACGTATTTAACACTTCTAACCAAAAGCGTTTTGATTGTGTTCAAGAGAAAGTGTTGTTAAAAATTACAGAGGCAGATAATGTGTTCTTATAGTGTTTTCGATCCAAATTTAAGAACACGTTCAGATTCTAAACATATTTTGCAACACTATAATTTTTAGAACACATTTCTATCACTTTTCAAACATATTCAGAACACTTATCACAACACAATCAGGTGTTAAAGTGTTCTACCTAACAACACAACTAGAGTGTTGTTAATTTGAGGGGAAAAAATTGTTTTAAAGTGTTTATTTTTGTGTGAGAGCGTTTGCAGTGTATGAATTAGTCTCATATACTAGATCAATTCTATTTTTAATTTAATACTTTTAATATTGGACTTCGTTCCTTAAAAATGATTAAGAGGCAACACAGGTTAAGAAAACAGTATCTAAACTCGAATTATACTATTGTAAATAGATAAAGACAAACGCTTAAATCATGGTATTAATATGCTCCAATAGTTGGTTTATGATTATTTTAACGATTTATCACAAATTTGATACAATCAATTAAAAAAACAGATTTAATCGAATTCCAAATACGAATTCGTAAAAAATTGACCCCCCTAAAAAAACTCACGATCTTTGACATTTTTTAAGCATCTATCGCCCCCGTAAAGGTGGCATTTATTTCTCCGTCTCCAATAATACCCAACTTCATTTTAGCAGTCAATAAAAATTAATCCTTCACCCTACGAATCGATCTCTCTCAATCATAAATCACAACTAATACGAATGATGATAATAATCGATTCTTCGCGAGAGTGCGATCCATTTTTTATGTCTTAAAAGACCCAATAATTATAACGTCTCCGGGGAGCGGTTAATTACGGCACAATTATATCCTCCCTGGGCGTCATAAGCCGTGATTCATGGCCTGGAGCCCCTTTTTTAATTGAATCTCGGGGTCCGGCAGCCGGACCGTCGTTCATCATCAGCCTATCCGGCCGAGGCTCAGTTTGTCTTCTTAATTTGGCGGCTGGCAGAGACGCAATTATTGAAAAGCCGGCTCGATAAATCATGGAAAAATCATTTCCTGATAAAATTGGGATCGGGAGAAGGGAGAGGCAATAGTGTCGCGGGGCTTTGACATCCACTGCAGGTGTGATGATATTAGAGGAAATGTTGCTGCTCGCTCCATAAGTCATTTGGGGGGTGGGAGTTCTTGCTTTCAGGGATTGTATATGTCGTGCGGGGTCGGGGCGGAAAGGTTGGCTTTCTTCTTTTGTTTTGGTGGGGGGTGGTTTAGCGAGGATTTTATGTGGTGGATTTAATAAGCGGGGATCTTGTTCATATTATGTACTCTGACTGGTGAACATTTTAATATTTGTTGTCGTATTAACCGAAGCATTTTGGGATTTATTTTGGTTTTTATAAAGGCACGGTGTTTCCATAGGTCAGGGAATACCTGGAAAACATGGAAAAGTCAGGAATTTTAAATTTTACCTAAAAAGTCTAGGAATAGTCAAGGCACGGCTTACTAGAAGATACTGGCTAGCCGAGTACGGAAATCATTACAAATTCAGATGGCAATACTGGACGACAAACTGGCAAAGCATATCCACAGTGTTGAAGGCGGTGGGTGATATAGGTAGGACTTGTGGCAATGGGAAAAGTCGTCAAATGGTTTTCATTGTTGAAAACTCGGCTAGCAAGGAATCGTGTGTTGAAATTTCACTTGACTATAATATGAATTGTTTCTACTTTTTTTATATGCTCTATTGTCTATTTCTATCTTCTCGTATCCCTCCTTTTGCACTTTTTTAATTAGTTATTAATTATTCTTATCATTTTTTCGTTCTCTGCATTGCAAATGCTCCTCCATTGCTGTCGATTATTGTTAGAAGTGTTTATTACTGTGCTTGTCCAGCGATGCAAAAGGATTTCACGAATTAGCAGTGTTCCAAATTCTTTTTCCCTCCTTGCTAAAGATTATTTAAATATTTTTATAAGTAATAAACTCCCCTATCGTTACATCTCATTAGGGGACATCCATAAATTACGTGAGGTGTTTTTTCCAAAATCTGGACCCCCCTCCCCCCCTTGGTGAGATTTTGCTGGACCCCCATCCCCCCCAAGTGAGATTTACCTACAACTTTTTTTTTTAAAATTCCTTTCTCATACTTAAAAAAACAAAGAAAATCGTATAATTTCTAACTTAAAAAGTTGACGTGAGATTTTAATCGTCCCTCCCCCCTTGGTAAGATTTGGTGAGATTTTTCCGAACCCCTCCCCCCCTTTTTTGACCTCACGTAATTTATGGATGTCCCCTTATTATATCGTGACAAAACCGACAATATTCCTCAAAAATTTCAACCACAAAAAAAAACGGGCATATTGCGCCCCGGCATTTTCCCGCTAGTCCCCCGACACGTCAAGCGAATCGTGACAGGGCTGAGAATCTATGGCACCCGAAATTACCCGGGCGACATTCCAGTTAGCGACACTCGCCATTTCTCTCCCATCGGTCGCTCTTGTTGCTTTCGGTCAAGCCCCCCCCCTTCCGACAATGGCTTAATTTGTGCCCTTTAATATCTGGACTTGATTATGGAGGAAAGCTTTATTGAAGCACTTCTCTCTTTAGAAGAGTAGAGTAGATGATCTCTTATTTCGAGTTAAGGGGAGTTAGTAGTATCCTGATAATTATTTGTTAACTTTATTAAGACTTGTTATTTTTGGAGATGCTGTTGTTTTAGAAAACGTTAGGTGAGGAAAGGGTGTAAGATTTTTTTTTAGGAATTTTGGATTTAAAGAACTTATTTGTTGATGGGGCCAAACGGATAAATTTTGGTGTGGAATACTTTTATCCTAATATAAGCTGACCGCCACGAGAAAAACTTTTGAAAAAAATTTCAAAACTGAATGATAGTCACACAGATTTGGCTCAAAATGTTTTTTTAGCGTTTATCATCGTTACCATCACCCCCAAAATCAAAATTTCTCATTGAAAACATTGTGGTTTTATCAAGGTGAAAAGTCCTTGAGTCAAGGTATGATCCAGGTTAAGCAAATCAATTTCAAGGTGAAAATCAAGTTAAATTCATTCAGATATTAACTGGAATGTTAAGTAGAAATCAAGGAATATTCCAGCTCGATCAAGCTAAATTCAAGCCAGCAATCAATATGGAATCTGTTTGGATGAAGTTGAGTCCAGCTAGATTTCTATTAATAATCCAGGTAGAGCAGGTCAATTTCAAGCCGGAAATCCAGCTTCATTCTGACTTCCTATGCCGTTATGCCGTCCGGGCCCAGACAGCACACATTCTGGATTCCAGCCTGATTTTTCATGTATATTCACTGGATGTTTCAATTTGCCTAAGTCCAGCAATATTCAAGGACAATTCCAGGTTGATATGTCCTTGCTTGATTGAATTTCTGGAATATAGCTTGATCAAGCCAGATTTTTACCTGTGTTCCAACCCGACTCAACTTTGTCGGCCTTTGACGCACATCCAGGTTGAGTCCAGCTAGATCTATGTCTTGATTTAAACTGAATTCGGCTTGAATTTTACTTGATTTCCATGCTTGAGCAATTCAAGTAAATATCAAGCGAAATGCAACCGTAAAATTTCTCACTTGGACTATCGTGGTTTGGTTTAGATAAAAAAAATTCCTTGAGTGCTCCACGAAATTTTAAGGCTGAGTAGTTTAAGTATATATCAAGCGAAACCCAACTTCAAAATTTTTTATTTGAAACACTGTGGTTTTATCAAGGTAAAAAGTCCTTGAGTGTTCCTCGACATTTTTTAATTATTATTTATATATATTAGCACTGACGAAGGAGAACGTGGAATCTCTGAAACGGCCGTATGCCTGTTTGTTTACCTTTCAATTTATTTGTGCTTATGTACGTTGTTTTTTCATCAGTTAGTGATAATCCAGCTATACCGAAAGAGGGAATATTTTGAATTATTAAAAAACAAAAGGTATTTTATAAAAATAAATATAACTTATTATACATTTTTGGTTATTATCGCTACTCATTATATAACAAGTAAGCTCTTATGGTATTCTTCAAACATAGAGTATTTTCAATCACATGACTCTGCCTAACAACGGCCTTAGCAACGTTGTTTTTATTCCTCCAGTGACATCATGTGCGAATGCTGCTATTGGATACTTCTATGTCCCGCCCCTAACAACAGCCTTAGCAACGTTGATTTTGCCCTCCAAGTGACGTCATGTGCGAATGCTCTATTGAATACACCTAATTTAAACAAAAAAAAAATGAATATCACCGACAGTGCGATGAAAGCCAGCCGAGAAAGAAAGCGAAAGCATCAGCAGCTCTGTCACCAATTAAACGAGAAGCTGGCAAAACAAGCGACGATAAGGCTTTTGATCATAAAAGAAGACGGAATAATATCTTTCAGCACGGTCGACCTTGTGGACTGTAGGACACTTAACGCGTGCTTCGAAGAGGAGATGTGGTGTCAGCTGTCGCGCTCGGACACAAGGCGCTCCTATAATCGCCATCTCTAGCGATATTACGCCCCCGCAACTGAACGGGATCTTCCAAAAAATAACGGGATTTATCGCAGGAAATTGGTGGAA
This sequence comes from Tetragnatha montana, assembly GCA_963680715.1. NCBI lineage: Eukaryota > Metazoa > Arthropoda > Arachnida > Araneae > Tetragnathidae > Tetragnatha > Tetragnatha montana. The sequence continues at coordinate 48,613,919 of OY796685.1, forward strand.
TACTGAAGGGGGGATAATTACATCACTTGTGGTAGAATGGAAGTGAGAAAATAGACTTTAGAATACCCTTATCGATTCTGAATGGCTGATTTTAAAGAATATCTCTCGAAATAAATAGGCTCACGTGATTGATTCCGTGAGGTTGAGATGTTTTAAGTAGATACGTATTAGCATAATGTTTTTGGTTCACCGTAGAGTTTTATTACAGCCAAGCCACTGGATATAATAAAACAGCTTTTCTCCCCCAATCTCTTTGTTTGTCCCCTCGCACTCGCGTCCGATGAGTGGTCTGTAATTGACCACACAAAGAAACCGTTTTTCCCTTAACTCTGTGTAAAATTTGTGTTACTCACCCAAATTTAATTGTTCAACAAGTGCTTCTTTAATGTGCATTACCCTCAATTAAACTTTCCATAGGGTCATTTATTATTCTTTAAATCCAACGTACCGGTTTAACTTAAGACCCCTGTTTTAAAGCATTTTTTTTTTTTTTGGAATCTTATTCATCGTTCTTTTGTCTTCATCCAACTCTACTACTCGGAATACCTACCATTGAACCATTCTACATGCTTAGCTAAACTATTGCAATGATACTTGCCGAAAATTGAACGTTAAGGAGATAAGGTGGTTTCTAAGAGCAAACTATTAACTATACTCGACAGCAACGTTTCCTGAATCCAGTACGTCACTACGCGGAAGGAGAAAATGGGTAAACACAAAGCCTGGTGGGTTGCTAAAAGGAGTTTCTGTACGCAAATCGTGATAAAAAAAGACGCTAAATATACATGGGTTTACAAACTAATCGTATTTTCAAATTGACGTTCTTCATTTCACTCAAAATTCAGACATCACGATAGGAACTACTTTGTTAGTGACGTCATAGGGTCAACTAACGTTGCTGTCTAGTATAATAGAACTAGCAGTTAAACTACACATGTTGCATCCTGTCTTAAAACGAAGATTTCAGCAAAAAAAAGCCAACGTGGCCGCAAACAAACTTTATTATACGACCGTATAAAAAGATTTTCATCATCATCCATCGCATTCATTAAACCGTCTTTTTACGTCCCTATTTTATCTCCTCCTCGTGTTTTGCCAGCTCCTTCGCTAATTGGTGACTCAGTGGCACTCTCGCTGCTTTTGTTGGCGACGCTTTCTGGTCAATTGGTGTCGTCTGGGATGAGGAACGTCTCCAATTATCCCCCCTCATCATTGGGATTATTGCCAGCCGTGTCTAATGAACTTGTTCTTGTGTCTCGTCGCTCTTGCTGCAAATTATTCAATTCACCCCCTATTAGCGGACGATTCCTTTTGTGTTGATTAAGGCTTAGTTCTCGTTGTTGCATGTGGTGTATGGTGGTTTTCGAGGGGTGGGTCATAAATTGAAAAGAATTGCTACTTTCGATGGTGATGTGTGGTAAGTAATTGAATGTAATTCGTCATTTATCTTTCCCGTATTAGTCTTGTTTCTTGTTAAGAGGTTCGCTAAATCGGACAAACTATCATCCTTGAATGGGAAATGGGAAAGAGTTCCATTTAACTTTTCCTTTAAGTTCGTTTAAAGAGAATGTGCCCTTTAACGCTTGGTTGTTTAAGTTGTACACCATCAATCTAACATAAGTGTTTTGTAATGAAATGTTAAAAAAAAGAAACTTCCATGTATAGGCTTGAAAAGTTTGAATTTTGTTAACTCTTACTCATTCTTTAGTTGAACTCTGTTCTGGGATCCTATGCAATGTTGTTGAAAAAACTTATTTATACACAAGAACTTAATGACACTTTGAAGCCTCTTGATTGCACTGTAATTTATCTTATATCATTTCATATTGTGAAGTGACTCGTATATCATGGCCACCTAGACTCATAACGCTAGAGAAGCTCGAAATCGTGACGCGAAATAATAGGTAAGACGTCACTCTTCATAGCTTTTTTTTTTTTGGACAACACCGCAACTCCAGTCTGAAATCTTGTACCTGTTGAAAAGTTGGGTCTTGCCTACTATTTCACGTCACCATTTCGAGTTTCTTGAGTCTAGATGGCCATGCTACACTGTTCTTTTGCTATTCTCATACTAATGATCCCCTTTTTATTTCCAGAACCTATCGCCGCAAACCGCACCAATGGGGTCTTGGCATCTGAAGTGAGAAACCCATCGCCGACCATGAAGCAAAAGAGGTGAGACCTCTCATCTTCCGACATCGCCCATGACCATCAACTAAACCACCCCCAAAAAAGACCGTTGTTCTTCAGCAAGCTCTCACATGCCCCTAGGGTGAAGATAGAGCGAGAGTCCGTCGGCTAGCAGCAAAGAGCTGTTCCACCAGGACGTGCATAGGGGATCATCGGCTAAACCACCCCCAAAAGAGTTCTTCAGCTCTCACATGCCCTTAGGGTGAAGAGCGAGAGCGAGAGTCGGTCTTTCGGCTAAGAGCAAAGCCGTTCCACCAGGACGCAGTACATTGGTTGGTACTACATTGAACAGCGAGTAGTGATTTAGTTCGGTCGTCGTCATTGCAAGGGGTCGCCGTCCCCCACCCGGAATCACCCTGGTCCCCATACGCAAGAAGCGGAACTCCTCCCACCTGTGCAAGACGGAGTCTCCGTACTACCCGGACTGCTGCCCCCCGCAGCAGCACCCCATGATGAACCCTCATGGGGGAGGAGGGGAGCCACCGCCCCAGCAGCACCCCATGATGGGCATGATGCAGCAGCAGCACAGCATGCAGCAGCACCCCAATCAGCAGCAGCAGCAGCAGTACCCGGGGAGGTGCTGCGCGGGTTGCGGGGCCAAGATCGTGGACAGGTTCCTGCTGCACGCGCTCGACCGCTACTGGCACAACGGCTGCCTCAAGTGCTCGTGCTGCCAGGCCACGCTGGCGGACATTGGTAGCTCGTGCTTCACGAAAGGGGGCATGATACTGTGCAAGAACGACTACGTCAGGTAGGAATCTCAAACTTTGTTCTCTCCACGCAGCACTCCCTTAACGAGATGAGACGGTCACCATTTGAAATGGTTGCCAGTTATCTAGTGTGTGCTTGGTAAATCTGTTCTTGCTCAATCTTAAATTACTCGTGTTACCGGTAATCTAGTCGGGGACAATCATAGTAACCAGTAATATAGTTGGTACAATCTGCAGTCGTAGTTATCAGTAATTTATTCGGTGCTAGACGGGGCAACCCAAAATAGTTCCCGGGGATCTAGTTGGTGATACCAGTAATCTAGTTGAGGCAATCATAGTTACCAGTAATCTAGTCGATACAATCTTGGATTAATGTAGTCGGTGCTCGGTAATTCTTGAATTACTCGTAGTCGCCGGTGATCTAGTCGGTACGTGCAATGGGTAGTTTCCAGTAACCTAATCAATGCAACCTTCCAGGGACCAGTAGGTAATCTAGTCGGTGCTCGGTAATTCTTGAATTACTCGTAGTCGCCGGTGATCTAGTCGGTACCTGCAATGGGTAGTTTCCAGTAACCTAATCAATGCAACCTTCCAGGGACCAGTAGGTAATCTAGTCGGTGCTCGCTAATTCTTGAATTACTCGTAGGGGTGATCTAGTCGGTACGATGGGTAGTTTCCAGTAACCTAGTCAATGCAGCCTAGAACTACTCCAGGGACCAGTAATCTAGTCTTTGATCGGTAAATCTATACTTGCTAAATCTTAAATTACTCATAGTTTACCTGTAATCTAGTCGGGGGTAATCGTAGTTACCTGCAACATAGTTGGTGCAATCTGCAATCACCAGTAATATTTTCGGTGCTATCTATAACTTTGTATAGTAACCAGTACTCTAGTCGCGAGAACCCAAAAATTCTCGTAGTGGGTGATTGATTAGTAATGAATTCTCGTTACCGGTGATCTAGTTGGTGGAACCTAGAATTACTTGTAATTATCAGTTGAGGCAATCATAGTTACCAGTAATTATTTACTCGATACAATGTTAGATTACTCGTATAGTAACCATAACCAGTAGTCTTGTCGATGTGATTGTACTTATGCCAGTAATCTTGTCTTGTTGCTCAAGGAAGATTGCTTGTAAAACTTGATATCTTAAATGGTTACTTAAATACTTAAGTTCTCTTAGATAAGAATCGACTTACCTGGTCAGTTTTTCAGTGGAGAAAACTTACCATAGACTGCCTATAATTCCTGATGAAGTTTATTAAGTGTAAAGCATTAGACGCGCGAACTGTGACATAACGTCCTTATCTAAAACGACATAAGCCCACGAATACTTAGCATCTAAATAAGGGATGATTTTATCGGGAATAAGGGGATCTGTTATGAGGAGTCTGCATTAGGCTTCCAAACATCTTGATGGGGATGATCTGTAGTACATCAAGCGATATACTTTTTCATGCATACTGTCTCATTTCCTTTAGGGAGTGCTACATTATTTTGTTAAATCTTATCATTTCAACGTTGAATGCTGTATTAATATGTGGTTTAACAGTTGGACAACTCCATTTTAACCCGAGCTCGCACTTAATCCCTGGTTTATAATAGCTGGATTCGGGGTTCAAGTTTACCATTCTCTTTCTCCATTCCAAAATACTCTACTACTTAAGGAAATCTGGTAAGCGAATTTCTTAACTTAACCCATCGATTAACCATCACCGAGAGTGGGAATACCTCTCACACCCCTCTTCCAAACAATCCTTCGAATTCAACAAACCCCCCCCCCTCGAAAGTGATTTTCGATGTTTTCTCTCGATCGAGGATCGTTCATTCTTCTGCCCTTCATCCATCACGCTTCGGACGTCCAAATGAGTCGAGTAAATCATTAGGGAGGAGGGGACAAAAACACCCTGATGCCCTAATGAATAATAATTGGCCCCTCGCTTTTAATAGCCATTAAGAGCACGAGCGCGCGTCGGCCCTCCTAACAACCCAATCAAGCCTGCCCGGGCTTAATGAGGGCCCCCGGATTATAAGGGCCGGGTCGATGCCCAATTATTTCTTTCCCAAAAACTTTTCTCCATCCACCCTTAGACACAGCCTTTTGTGCGCGTATATACCTACCATTATTTGCCCGGGTATTTTTTTTACCCGATTCATATATATACGATATTTTTTTTCGTCAATTCCCTTGGAAAAGTATCTTTCGTGCTTGTTTGCACTGCGCGGTGTACCACCTGTAGGCTAGATCCATCTCTAACGAACGCCATTTTTTTATATAAAAAAAAAGGCTGAACCAGCCTATTAGCTGTAGTATTTAGAGTGGAGAGCGAAAGATAAAATCCCGTGCTTTTTTATTATTTATATATCGTCGTGTACTAGTGGTGGTAGCATTTATTATTTCTTTCACGTAATCCTTGGGGTTGGCGAGCGCCAAATTGGCGCTCTAATGCAAAAGGGCTTTTGATCCGAAAGGAGGGGCTAGTTAAAAGTGGTTCTCCCTCTGCATTGTGATGGTGTTTTAAAAGCCCCCCCCCACCTCTCCCTCAATCGATAGAGGATCCCCCTCATCGATATGGGAGGAAAAAGGTTTTTAAGTGTAGTCTTTTAAGAGGAGCGAATTTTTCGGCGGAAAAACCTTTTTAAATGCTTAAAGCGCACAGCACAGATCCTTATTGTTAACAATGGAGGCTTTTACTACCTTCGACCTTTTTTCTTCTCTCTCCAGCCGCTGTGTTTATCGCCATTAGCATTTGATTTTTCTATCTCTCCTCCCCCCCCCTCCCGCGGTGGTTTTAAGCTTTTAATGGCTTAATGATAACTTCCATTTAATTCGTAATGGATGGGAAAATCGGCGCTAATAGCAATGGCGCTTTTGTCGGATCTGAGATCTTTTAATTGCAACCTACTCGCGTCTTTTTTTTTTATCGACTCACTTAGGGAAGTCATCGCAGGATTGTTTTTTTTTTCTTACTTCGTTTGTGGGGGGAGGCATTAATATATCCGTTGTGTCGTTAATGGCCGAAGAAAGCCTTTTTATTACCCTGTAGCATCGGTGGTAATTAAGTGTCCCTTGGTGATAAATCCCCGTTTGTTTCTTGAGTATCTAGGTGGGAGTAATGAATTACCTTTACGTTGGTTGTTGTTTTTTCCACCATCAGAGTGTTTTCATGTAGGTATTGTCAAATCCTCGCCTTTCTACATGTTACTGACGCTTGTCTATTATGATGATAAGTTGATTGAAATATGCAAAAGAACTCCTTAAATACGACGATATGTATTGTTTAAACTAATTTTCATTTACGTTGGGATTCAAAATTTATACTCTACAGAGTCTACAGCAACGTTTCCTGAACCCAGTACCTCACTTCCCGGAAGGAGAAAATGGGTAATCACAAAGTCTGTTGGGTTGCTGGGAGGAGCTTCGGTACGCAAATCGTTATAAAATGACACTATTTATACATTGGTTTAACAAAATAATCCTATTTTTAAATTGACGTTCTTCATTTCACTCAAAATTCAGAGACCGCAATGGGAACTACTTTGTCTGTGACGTTATAGGGTCAACTAACGTTGCTGTCTAATTAATTTGGTGAATTTTTGAGTAGGTCTCTGTAGATAAAGGTTCTAGTTAATTTATGTCGGAAAAATTTCATGTTTGTGAAATTTGTAGCCGGTAACAGCAATGATTATGGTTAATTGACCATTTTCTACACTCTGAGGAAAACTGCTAACCTTTTCGAATCGTGGCAAAACAAAAAAAATTTGGTTTGCTTGGTTGTTTTTGAATTAATAATCTGGCATCCCCTTGGCTGCACCATTTATTTTTGGTAGTGAAGGAAATCTTTATGAAGTACCGCTTGTTTGGGCGGTTACAACACTAAAAGGAACTCTGGAATCATCAGGTTCATTCCCGTGTTCTCATAAGGAACGAACACACGATTTTCACTTGTTGCTTCTGTACTTCCATCAATCAAAAATAAAAACCTTAAACCGTCGACGATTGTGTAAAATGACACTAAAAGGCCGGAGAAAACCATAAAAAAAACCCTCTCAATAACGGCAATTTCTCAAATCAAAAACCGAGTGTAATCTGGTAAACCCACTCTCTTTCCTCAGCTCATAAACCACCACCAGAAATGATAAGATAAAACATATCAATATCACATTAGCGATCATCATTGCTTTTCATTCATAACCAATATCGAAAGAGGAAAAACTTACGATCTTTGCACAGCCGCCTCCTGATCTATGTCCCGATCGATCTTTATTTTTTTACCTTTAGGATGATTCCCCATCGAATGCTGATTAACGTTACCAGTAGATCCTATGTATAGCCTTTATACGTGTCCAGGGCTCAAGGTGGGGTTTACCCGGGGCAGTTTCCAAGTTTAATTCTTTAATGTGGTTGTGGCCCTATAACCGTCCATCCCAACTTCTTGTTGGAGGAACCTTTATGGCGGGGGCGGGCAAGATAATGACCTCAATAACAGTGGGATCTGCCCCGGCGGTTCCGATGGCCTACCGCAGTAGCATCAGGCAAATTACGCCCAGCCCTTGGCAATAAATATATCTCTTGTCTGTCTCTTGCGCCCTCTCGGAAGAGCAATAACGTTTATTCCTTTTGAGTTTGCATGGCATTCCTCCTCCTGGTTTGTAGTGCGGTAATTACGGCTATGGCGAATGGCTTCTGCCGGCATTGCTTGCACACGCTCCGATTTGTTTAATGACGACGTGGGTATAACTGTCGTTGTTTTTGTTTGTTTGTTGTTTTATCGCTCGTTTTTGGGGGTAGTGTGTACCTCTGGAGATGGCTTGCTTTGTATTCTTCTTCTTGTGGGGTTGAATAAGGGATGAGGGAAAGGTGGGTGCATACTCCTTGTCATGTTCTGGTTTATGTCTGTGGTGTAATGGCGCCGTTATAGGGAAAATTGCGTGCGATGTAATGACGGGCTGAAGTATGGCATGTGATGGAGGTAAACTTATAATGTCATGTTCTTGTAATAATTTCTGTATAATAGCGCTGCAGTTTTCGTACATACATAAATCATCTGAGAAACTACCTAAAATGTGGAATAGTCCGTACATTATTCTCTTCTGGTAGTTTTACAAAAGGTAATTTCTATCTTCTTTGAGGTATTGCATGCCATAATGCCAAGTTTTTGATACTCTGGAGGCTATGATTTTGACTTCTCAGGCCCATACAATGTTTTCCAACTGTGTTGCCAGAGTTTTAGACGAAAAGTCGTGGCTCAAAGCCTTAGAAGTCGTAGATAAAACTTTCTGGAGCCCAAATTTTAAATATATTTCGATGCATAAGTTTTATATTGTTTGATAAAAGTAATATTAATTGTAGTAGTAAGCGAACTGTATTGATAATTATTTTCCTATAAAAATTTAAAATCTTTCCAATTAAATTAATTACAGCTACTTGCACTATTAATTTCAAAACTTTTTGATGTATTTAGCACCGTTAAAAAGCTATAAAGTAAGTCTTATTGTTTAAATATTAAAAACTCTAAAAAGCCTCTATTGAACGTTTTCTAAATTATTCTTTAATAGTAAATTAATAAAATGGAACACATAGCTTTTCATTTCATCAAAATCCTTCTCCATACCATGTATTTTAGATAAGGGATACGCTATGAAACTTAGCTTTCCCATACATAGCAAAATCGAAATGAGAATATACAGGACAGGTAATCTGGTAGAATGAATTGAATAGGAGAAACTTACAACCCAATTCTATCCATTCCAAACTACTGAATTCCGTTTTTTCAAACAACTTAGTGTTAGATCATCTGATTGGTGGAAAACCAGTTTTCTTTTTTTACCAGTTTTAACTGCCAATCAGAAGTTTGACTGCCAGTTAAACCGCCGGTCAAGTTAACGGTGAATACGCCCGTTAAAGTATAGATATTTTGTGGAAAAGTAAAAAAAATCCCTAAACCAACGGTATAACTACAATTCCACCCATATTTTGAAGGAAAACTAGTTTTCCACCAATCAGAAGTTTGATTCTGAATGCTTTCACCAACTTCCACCTCCAATCTGCGCCCTGCTGTGCAAAAACTGCGCCGCAAGATGGCGCCCGCCATATTTAATATCGAAATGCATATCGGGCAGCACGCGTGTTAACTGCTGCGCCCACTTTTAACCATCATATCGGCGGCGCCCCTTCCTCGTTATTTTATTCATGTGTTTACCCAGAGAAAGTTTGCTGTGTGCGCCCCGTGATTCCTTCCCGGGCTTATTAATCCATTAACAAAATTGTGCAGGGGCTGTTATTGTGATTAGGGGCGCTCTCTCGCCATTACGATTATTAGCGAAGAGGGGGGGGAGGGCGCTAATGTATAATGGAGGCCGTGGTAATTGTCGATGTCGAATGGCCGAGAGAGGGAAATTGGCTGCTGCGGGGGCCGTGCTTTTGTTCGCAGGGGCAGGAGAGAGAAAAAAAGATTATTTTCCATAGTTTCGATTCGGCTGTGTTGTTGGTGTAATTAGCCGCGTTTGCCTGAGTGGTATGCATTGCTTTCTGCTTTATTATTTGGATGATGATTTGGTTTTGGAATTGGGTATAGAGTAAGGCATGTTGGCTGAAGTTCTAGCTAGGACTGTGGTGCATGTACCGTTTGCATACTTACAAAGGCCATTGAAGACTGTGGAACCATTGGCGAATTTTTTACATGTTTATTTTGCTTTATTTAATGAGTTATGGATGAAAAAAATTAATGAGGTTCCCCAGTCAGTTCCTTTGTAAATATGCGTACCGTTTATGGTTTATCTTGGGGCTACTTGTAGACCAGTTAACCCTCTACCGGAATTTACCCCCCATGGTTCTCTATCGGAATTTGGGACGGAGCTAGGAACGTCCGTGTGAAGTGTCCCAGACGGTCACTTTCGAAATCGGGATTTCATTAGTGCCTTTGGGGAGTTTTTAGTATCAGCGCACTTTTTGAATGGAGTATCCAAATTACGATATTGTTTTATATTGATGTGAGTAATGTAAACTTCTGATATCCGCAAAATCTAATGTATTTTACTGTACTTCCTAAATGAGATGAAAGTTAACGAAATTTTTTCTGTAACTTCGGAAATTGCGTTGATTCTTGCAATATATTTCTTTCAAGGTATCTGTGCCTTCATTTACAAAAATATTACGTTTATATCTATCAAAAATGGCACCCATTTTAGTTCAATTTAGGCATAAAAAATAAATTATTTGTAGGCAATTTCATGACTTAACCAGTAGAAATTAGTAGAAATTAACCAATGGAATGCGTTACATGTTATTCCTAATGCAGATTTGATACGCTGGTAGTCAAAATCGATAATAGATTTAGTTTTTTAATAGAAATTGTCTTTTTAATTGAGATTCTTGTCTAAAAATTGTTAACTCATCACAGTATTTGACATTGTGAAGTACACTTTTACAACGAATCAATCAGTTTTTATTTGCAAAGACTTTACATAATATGTATCTCTTTTTCAAACCCCAGCTATAAAAACTTGATTTACACACTCACAAACGTAGTTAAAAAGGCTCCTTCCACCTCGAGCAGCAAAAGCTCCCCTTGACAAGCGGTGATTGAAAATGCAAATCCCCCTCCGCGCCCTTCTTAATTACAAATCACATAACTCGCTCATTTGGGCGGCTTTCAGAAAGCACAATATCGCGTGATGAATAATTAAATTACCGATAAATTTCCCTCCCCCCCTCTGCTCATCAAAAAAAGAGAACCCCGTGAATCACAGCGCGCGAGTCAAACCTGGCAACAATAGAGGGCTAACGATCCTTCTTTTTTCATATTATTATTCGAATTCGAATCATCCCTCTCTCCCCCCCTGTTCGAATTTGCGGTGGATTGTTGTCGCGAATATGCCCTTTATTGGGGCGATTCCATTTCGGGATTTGCTTCGAAAGGGGGGGGGTTCTGGGGCCACCTGTGGGAGTTATACCTTCCGGTGGGGGAGGTGTCCCCTTCTTGGGTTTTGGGGGTTGGGTGGAATTCAGTTTGGTTTTGTGGTGAGGATTCTGGTATTGAAATTTTTCCTGAACGGGTTGAGAATTCTATAGAATGTTATTGTTGATCTCCCGCCACTCCCTTAAACTAGGGTTTCCCCAAAATTTTTCTGAGATTATCGACCTCCTATTGCACATCCCTAGTAGTACAGCTCGTACCAAATAAGTCAAGTTTACATAACTGCTACAAGAAGTAAACGAAATTTGGACATGCATGACAAAAATTCGACGAATCTTCAACGTTTGTGCTGCTCGGTATCTGTAACTGTGATGCAGGACAAATTTATTGTGACTATTTGGTCTGCTTGCTCTGGTGGGCTTTAATCCAAAATATTATTCAAAATTCCTTATTACTTGCTTATGACATTAAGATTGATTATGAATAATGGGGAAATAATGGTGATTTTTTCAAAAGAGCAAGTTTGTGCATTATAGCTTCATTTTAATTTCTATTTTCAAAATACCTTCTATTTCCTCCTTTTATAACTTTCTATTTATTATTTGCTCTTGTAATCGGTTCAGGGGCGTAGCCAGAGGGGGGATTTGAGGCTATATCCCCGCTCCCCTAAGTCAGAAATTTTCTTTCTTGACCATAGAAAAGGACTAAACTTACCCCTATCCCCTCCAAAATTCCTATATTCTTCTCCAAAAAAAAAAAAAAATTACATTTGTATTTTTTTATTAATTTTGTAAAATTAATGTTAGGTTAGATTTTTTTCCGGTTACATAGAATTCAGTATTAATACGTACCTATCAGTGAAATTATATACTTTTCTTCGGTGCTTTACATTTTACTTTAATTGTATTTTTCATGTTACAAAAAAAAGTCTTCCAAAAACACGATAACAGCGCTTATAAAATACCGCTCCCGAAGAGAAAAAAAAATACTAAATAACAAAAATTCTTCAACAACGGAATTCCCTTCTTAAACTGAACATCACTATAAAGGGGCATTCCAGAAAAGAGAAAATCTATCGGGATGTGGAATTGGGAGAGAGCGACCGGTTGCCATGGCAACACTCGCCAATATATGCCGTATATTCCGGCAGACCAGGTTGGCGCGTCTGCGCGTCGCCAAATGGCCAGTCTTGATGCCTTTTTTAATGGATGAGTTAACCAACCCAATATTCGGTTATTGTCTCTCATACAGTATTTATGGAATCAATTTACTTAATTGTTCGATATACCTCTCTGTCGTTTTAAGTAATGAAACTTGGGGGGTTTCTAGTTTGCTTTATTGCCCAGCCTTTTTTTGCGTTTATTTTTGCCGGGCATATAACTATTTTTATTATTGATACCGGGTGCTTAAAAGATCATTTCTGCTCCAGATGATGGGTAATTGTGCAGATTGGATTGCTTCGAAAAGGGAGGTCTGTCTGTGTGCGAGGACTTTCCCGGAATTACAATTAGGTAGTTAAGTTATGATATGCGGTGGAATAACTTGGTTGTGTTGGAAAAACCTATAAGGGTAAAAACTTGTAAAAAACACCGTTCGAAAAGCTCAAAAAAGTCGTAATGAAAAAGGGGTGGATGTGTTAAAGGTGGACCTAGTGATGAGTTTTTCAAGTACTAAGCAAGTTTGAACTCCAGGTTGAGTACTTGTGGTAGTTTAGTTCTTAAATAATCTCATAAATATATTTTTTTTTTGTAAAAGTAATATACAGTCATACAGGGTTCCCATCACTGGTCAGGGAATACCTGAAAAACCTGGAAAAGTCAGGAAATTTGAATTTCACCTAAAAAGTCAGGGAAAATTGCTCATCTTGGCCAAAAACCTGGAAATTCATACAGAATACCTGGAAAATGAAAATTTTTTAGTGTTTTGGCTTTAGAAAGTGGAAAAAAATAGACCATTTATTGAAAATATATGTTCATAAGAGCAAGAAATATCTGAAAAATGCCGTAAATAGCATGGAAAAGTCAGGGAATTGACCTGGAAAAGTCAGGGAATTTGAATTTCACCTAAAACGTCTGGGAAAATTGCTCATTTTGGCCAAAAACCTGGAAAATCATACAGAATACCTGGAAAATGAAAAAAAAAATTTAATGTTTGCGCTTTAGAAAGCGGAAAAAATGGACCATTTATATTGAAAATATATGTTCATAAGAGCAAGAAATATCTGAAAAATGCCGTAAATAGCCTGGAAAAGTCAGGGAATTGACCTGGAACAATCAGGGAATTTTATTTCTGATTGAGTGCGAACCCTGCTCATAGTCAGACCTTAAAAACGATCAGCCTATAAGCTCAATAAGAAAGGATTTTCACAGTCCACATGTGTATTCAACTTACACAGACCATAATTTTCTGAAAATGCAATAATGCATATGAGCTTTCCACGATGAAAGTGGTACTATTAGTCCAAAAATACAAAATTTGAGAAAAGCATGGATCTGAATTTCTTTTAAGATCCTTTACCTAACTAATGTTTAGTCGTCTAACCGTAGTGCACAGCTCAAACCAAATATGTCAAGTTTACGTGACTGCAACTAAAAGTAAACGAAATTTGGCCATACATGACAAAAATTGGTCGAATCTTGAACGTTTATGCTGCTTGGGAAGTGTCAAGAGCTAATATAAGTGTCTTGCCTAAAAATGCCTTCTCCGTAGAAACAGCACAGAAAAAACCCTTCATAACTACGTTCAGTGGACTTATACCCCTTTCATTCTAAACAGCTCATATATTTATTTATTTAGACAAAAAAATGCTCATGTGTATTGTATTTTATTTCAAGTAAATTGTTTTAAGTTTGATATGGTGCTATAATGATCTCCATCCAATATCAACGCTTTTGAAAATATTATCTCAAAACTAGTCGTTTCAAAATTTGTCAACGTTCGCTTGACTTCGTGGTATTGAAAATATACTGTATGTAAGAGTAATAGGTAGGTATTCTCTTACGTACGCCTCTTGATATTGCTGAAAAACTCCTGAAATCTGCCTTATTTTGTGAGGGCACTTAAAACTCCTGAAAATAGTAGGGTTTTTTTTGTCCTGAATTTTCCCTCTAACTCCTGAAAAACATCAATCAAAGAGAAAAACCAAGTTTTATTATCGATTTGGTGGAAATAATTGTTTTTAAATTCAATAAAATTCCATTGGAATTTGAAATTTTCACATCTCTTTTGCAATTCTTTGTTCCAAACTTAATCGTCAACTGATTGTGCTTGTATGTAAAGTAGTATAAGGTTATACCACCTGATTTTTTTGTAATTTACTCCTGAAAAATTCCTTAAAGACACATGAATTATAATTCATAGTTACTACGTTAGATAGAGTATGAACCTACCTTTTTTTTTTTTAAATCACATAAAATTGACTATTCAATGAAGAACAACTTTGTGTGGATCGTTTTCACCAAGTTTTACCAAACTTAAATAATCGTGCCACGTGGAATTATATGGTTTAATTTCTCTCAAATTCAACGATATTTGTTCCATTAGGTCTGTCAAATAAAATGAAAGTGTTTTAATCAACAACAAGTCCAATTTGAAATACCATGAATCGAGAAATTTATTACCTATCCAAAATTGAATTCGATGATTTTCTTAAATATTTTATAAGCTATATAATCATATAATCAATTATTAAATATAAATTTCTATTCACACAAATCTTCGTTGAAATATATTATTTTGAACGATGAATTATTGAAATAAATTATTTGAGCATATCCAATTTTACATATTTCTGATTGTTTGAAGTTTTAATTTCACAAAAACCATTACGGCTGATTAAAAATATTCTATTTTAAAAATAATCTCCGATTTCTAATCAGAAAAGGACTGGAAAGAAGGGTCAATTGATTTACTGTTCTTAGCCAGATTAGGTTTTCCAACTTTGATTAAAGAAATATGCTCAGAATCTATATTTTTACAGTCTTGTTATTTTTGTGTATGTGATCTTTCAATAATAAATTTACCGTCTTATTATAGTTCTCTCTCTCCTGTTAATAGAGTTGATTGAAAAAGTATTAAATTTTGTTGTTTTCATTTCTTTCTTTTTAATGGGCGATATCTATTTAAGGATTGTGTTACTTACTAATCGCGTTTTCAAAGAATTTCATCCTTGATATTTCGTTATTTTTAATTTCATCTCGCTAGTTCCATCTTCTCAAACGATATATCATTCCCATTTTTTTTTTTCAAGATAAAAAGCTGTTTCGACTTTTACAATGTTCTTGCTGAGGTTTCAAAAATATGAATATTCAATATTTTTAATTTTTTAACAATATTTTCCCCACTTTTCTGAATCCTTTCATTCTTCTTCTTCTCTTACTCTTACTTTCATTCCATACTATTTCTCTCTTTCATCTTTATTCTTGATCTTTCTTTCTCCCATGTTATAAAAAAATTTTGTGTTTTCTTTCTTTATGAACTTATTGGCAGTTTTATCTTTCTCATTCCGAAGTAATATAAAATCAAGAGAAAAATCAAAAAGGTTGAAATTAGTTAATAACTCGCTAATTCATTGGGAAAACCTCGATAGCGATTTGCGGAAAACATTTTTAAATAACTGGTTTTCCATTTTGAAACATATAGGGAAACATAGGGTCTGGTTCAAAATCCTCTATCAAAAACCAGACAGCTCATATTCCCGACTACATTTTCTCGACATCTCGTCTCTAAATATAGATAGGAAAATGTTACAAGTTGAAATATGAGGGGGCTTAATATTTTAGGTTTGGGTGGTTAGATATAACTCCGTCCCAAGATCCCCTGATTTGATAACAAAAGGTGACCATAGAGTCAAAATTGGGATACCATAGGAATAGCATAGCATGGGCGGGAAGATCAATGGTACTTGATACCAATGCTGTTCCTATAAGATCAACTACCCAAAATGACATGCTACTATTTTAATGATAGGACCTCAATTTTTGGGGTTATAGCCTCCTTTTGTGATATGGCCCTGGGATCCTGGGAGGCAGGTTCATACAACACAATCCGAAAAATTAAGCCCCCTCATAATTCAACAATGTAATAGATTCTAGAACAAATGATTGTCAGGCAATTAATTGAGAGAAAAGTCTTATAAAATTTTTGTGTTTTCCTTCTTTTTTGAACTGATTGGAACTTTCTCTTCCCCATTCCAAAGTAGCATAAAGTTAAAGGGGGAAAATCAGTGGGATTGAAATTAGTAATGGTGGGAAAATCTGTTAATTTTTTAAAACGTAGCAGTTACGTTCGTTAAGGAAAAGTAGCTACTAAAAATTAGCAGATTAGCACTCTTTGAGGTTGAGGTTACAGGCGCTATTTTTTAGCTGCTGCTACTGCTACGGGACATAACGCGTTTTCCTTCGTTAACTGTTACTGCTAAATTTGGACGATTCTCATTGGTCAGCGCGTAGCAGTATAAATGCGATATTTGACCAATCGAGAGCCTACAAAAATAGCAGAAAATTATCAGCTATTTTTTTAACACTTTTACCAGCTACATCAATTATTTTTCCTGTGGCAGCTATTTTTTAACTGCTACTCGTTTTTTCTCTGGAAATTAGTGAAAACTCGCAATTTCTTTGGGGGGTAACCTCGCTTCGAAACTGAAACAATTTTAAATATAACTGGTTTCCCCCCATTTTTCGAAACATGACCACCTCACAACAAAAGGTATAGTTTTGAAAAGAGAGCTGGCTCGCCAAATCGAGTGTCCCTTCCGTGGAAATATAGGGAGCTCGGACATCTGGCTCCCGTTTCCTAGGCAACCTATCAATACACAGCGCTGTAATTTTTTTTTTTTTTTTTTTTTTTTTTTTTTTTTTTTTTTTTTTTTTTTTTTTTTTTTTTTTTATATTTATTTATTTATTTATTTAATCAAGAGAAACACTTAAAACACACAACACAAAATTACAAAAAGAAAAACAAAAAAAAAGAGAACCATAATCACCTGGGACCTACTAGTCCATTTAGGTGACCAAATATATATTTAAATAAGAAAATATATGAGTGGCAAACAGGGTGTCGGTAAAATAAAAACAATATTATCAGTCATACAGATTAGAACAAAAATAGCTACATTAAAAAAGTTTCAATATTTTCTATTGTAAACAAAAATTCTTTTAGTTTTTTTTTAAATAAGTGTTTGGATGGGCTATTTTGGATTTCAAGTGGTAACATATTATACAGTTTGGGGGCTATATATTGAAAATTATTACAAAATATTGTTTTTTTTGGCTTAGGAATATTATAAATTACATTAGGTCTACGAGGATTTATAGTGTTACGTCTTGTACATTCCAGTGGGTTCAAAAAAAGATACAGGCATATTTTATAAAAAAAAAGATGACGAAGAGGTAGAATATTCAGTAATTTGAAGTGGTTTATAGTAATCGAGTTGGTATTATTAAAAAAAAACCTTAAGAACCTTTCCTGTAATTTGCTGATTCTTTTTAAATTTACCAAATAATCCCCACCCCAAATAGTTAAGCCGTAAATTAATTGTGAATGTACCCACGAATAATACAAATTAATTAGAAGCTTATTACTTATTTTTTGTTTAAGGTGATAAAAATTAAACATAACAAATCTTAGTTTGTCAGAGATATTTTGAGTATGAGATTTCCACTTTAAGTTGGAATCAATATGGAGTCCAAGGTATTTGATAGTTGACACTTGATCGATATGATTACAATTACAATTTCCATAACTATTACAGAAGTTTTCGTGGTATTTAATGGAGAGCTGATAAGAACGGTTTTTGATGAGGTTAAAGGTCATATATTTTGTTTTGTTAACGTTCAAATTTAGGTTGTTTTGAAAAAACCAATCACGAATTTTTACAAGGTCATCATTTATCATTAAGTTTAGATCATCGATTGAATCCAACGAATAAAGTAATACCGTGTCATCTGCAAAACTTATTAATTTTCCATATAATTTTAAGTTACATAGGTCGTTAATAAATATTAGAAATAATAAAGGTCCTAAAGTTGATCCCTGAAAAACGCCGCAGTTTATTGGGAGGCATCTACTAAGAGTATTGTAAATTTTAACGATCTGAACGCGATTTGACAAATATGACTCAATAAAATTATAAAAATGTCCTCTGATGCCGACAAAAAATAGTTTTTGTAACAGGATGCAGTGATTTACTGAATCAAAGGCTTTAGATATATCTAAATAGACAGCAGCAGTTTTTTTATTATTGTTCACACTATTATATATAAATCCAGTAAACTCATTCAAAGCTTTCTCGGTATTTGAATTTGGCAAAAAGCCATACTGATTACAAGAGAAGAAATTTATGTGATTTAGATATGAAAATAACCTATTCTTAATTATTTGCTCGAATATTTTAGATAGTAACGGTAAAATAGAGATTGGTCTATAGTTGGAGTAATCATTTTTGTTTCCTTTCTTAAAAATAGGAGTAACAATTGAGAGTTTCAGTGATTTTGGAAAGACACCTTCTTTTACAAGGTTATTAAATAGTTTGGCCAAGATATATAAATGAGAATTTGATAAACTTTTTAAAATTTTTGCGTCGATTCCATCAGAACCAGGGCATTTTTTGGATTTAAGTCCACGGATACATGTTATAATTTCAGTATAATCTATATCAAACCACATAAAAGAATTCACACTAGACACCAAATATTTTTTATAGTCATCGTTTGAGGGAGTTATACCATTGTATATTGAAGAAAAATATGAATTTAGATTATTAGCTAATTGATCAAAGCTTGTGTGATCAGGCAAGGTATTATTAATTTTACTCTTGCCTAAAATGTCGTTAACCAGCTTCCACTGTTTACGACTAGAATCACATTCATTAAATTTTGTTTCGTAAAAGATATTTTTAGCTATTCTGATTTTATTTTTTAAAACTTTAACTGTGGTTTTATAGGCTGTTTTGTATAAATTATTGCCAGGGTAACGCAAAGTTTTTTTATATAGTGCTTGTTTAGATTTTATAACACCGAATATATCCATATTAAACCATTCATTCTTATTTAACCTTGAATTATTTTTAGGATAAAAGCTAAAGTTACTTTTTATCGCACCTAATTTACCATGGAAGTCAGAAAAGCAGGACGATGCGTCAGTTCCGTTAACTTTAAAATCGTAGTTTTTCAAATAATCCTCAATTTTTTTGAAGTTAATTAATTTAGGTTTTATTTGATCAGTTGAAGAGATTTTATTATTACTACTGAAAACTAGTTTACATATAATAGGAAAATGGTCAGAGATGCTATTAATAAATCGAGCAGAGTATATTTGGTTTTCATAGGAAGGATCTGTTCGTGAAAATATATGATCAATGCAGGTACCGGATGAAATACGAGTTATATTATTTATATGAGATGAAAATCCATTTACATTTAAAAGATCTAAGTACATATTACTATTGTTGTTTAGGTTGAGAATATCAATATTTATATCACCTATGAATATAATGTTTTTGCAGGAAATATCCGATATTATAGGTTCTAATTCTATTAAAAAATTATTAACTGTAAAAGAATGGGATCTATATAATGAAATAATACAAAGATTAAGAGATTTGCTTGCCATAACAACCATTTCAGCAGAAAGCATTTCATAGTTCAATTGTTGGAAATCATAATTACTCTTAAAATAAATTAGCACACCTCCTGATCTATTATAATTTCTACAACAATGATATGTGTTAAAACCGTTAATATTGTAAAGTTGAATTTCCTCTTTAGATAACCATGTTTCAGACAAAATCAAAACATCTATAAAACATAAATAATTGGAAAGCAAACAAATCAGTTCATCGAATTTGGTACGGACACTTTGAATGTTGAAATGTACTATATTAAAACAAGCATTGTTGAAGGGTGAAAAGAGAAGGAATTGCTCAAGATCTTCAAGAGTGTTCAGTGTGGCATTGCAATCGAAAATAGAGCTAATTTGAATTAAGATGAAAAGGTTATATTACTTAGGTCGGAATCTTTTTGGACTTTGAACACTCTTGAGTTTTCTTTTTGACGCAAAAACAACTTGCCATCCCTCACCCAGCAGAATTGAAAGTTATTGTCACGCTTGAATTGTTTGCACATGTGAAGCAGCTTTTTCATACCTGGAGCGAGATGTTCGTTTAGGTAAACTGGAACTGAGTCAAAGCTACTGTTAATGTCCGAGGCTTTGAGTCGTTTTGCTTTCGCCGCAACAAGGCATTTGTCTCTTTCGGCTTTAGAAGAAAACTGTACAATTATTGGTTTTGGCTTGTCTACACGGGATGAGGGCACACGATGAATCACTGTAGCGTGATCGAAGTTGTTTACATCCAGTGCTACGAGTACCGATTTCACTAGCTGTTTGGTGTCTTCGTTTGGTGCTTCTGGAAGTTCGGAAATCTCCAAGTTCATGCGCCTAGAGTATTGTTGTAGCTCCAGAGTTTCTGATTTCAAAATAGCTAAATCCTCTTTGTTACGGGCGTTTTCCGACTTCAGGCTTGCATTTTCTTCCTTTAACGATTTCACTTCATTTTTCAAGCTTTCCATTGATTCTGTCAGCTTTTGGATAAGGTACTCATTGTGGTTCAGGCTAATTGAATATTCCGCAAATTGATCTTTAATGAATGACTTCAGGCTGGTGATTTGCTCTAGGTAAGCACTATTGGGGATTGGATAAGATGGCTGCCGATCTTTTGAATCATCCATTTTCAAGGTAGCAGGGTCGCTCTCTTGATTACGATCTTTTGGATCGTCTTTTTTCAAGGTAGAATGGCTTCTTTCTTGATCACAATCTTTTGGAACATCTTTTGGCCGATCTTTTGGATCATCTCTTTTCAGGGTAGAAGGGCCGCTCACTTGATCACGAGGAGTTACCCGCCGGGTTTTACACCCTACGCACTTCCATTTAGCTTTCGTTTCTGGCTTCATCCTACGAAATGCATCTTCCAAAAATCCACCGCAGTGGAAGTGGTACGTATCGCTGCAATTTCCCGTACACCGTAATAAGTCCTCCGTACCTCTTATTTCTTCTTGGCAAAGAACGCAGTTCATGATGGTTGCTCTATCTCTTGGGTGACTGAATTTACACAAAAAAATATTGACACCAAAGGGTGTTTGGTTACTAAATATTAAATAAAAATATTAAATATCAATAAATACTTGTATTAATTAATAAGAAATAGCTAAAGTTTGGAGAGCGTAAACAAACACACCGTAAGCTGTGACACAGCTGTTGCCACTCGCACACAATTGAAGGAAGGGGGCCTATTATTATCTGTCAGAGAGGTTCTTAGCTGCGTTTGTTTCTTGCAAATGCACGCGGACCCTTCCTCTATAATGGGGACGGAAAAACTCCTCGAAGAGACACAGTGAGGCAAGTCTGGGGAAAATGCAGATATACAGGATATATATTTTCCCCCTCTACTCTTCCTTGTTATGTGGTTGTCGATGTAAAATTAGTATTGGTTTGTTGGATTGGAGTTTGACTTCTCTTTTTGAGGGGTTTATGTATGTATGAATTTTTGGGGGTTGGGTTACTGGATGGTTAAGGGGTTGTTAGGGATGAAATTGTTTGAGTACGTTATATGTATAATGAGGCGGGGGTTATTGGATGAAACTAGAGGAGACTGTGGTGGAAGGGGATCTTGTTGTTGTTTTCTGAGGCAGTTATTGGGTTTGGTTTGTATCGAAAGGTTCAATTCCGTTATCTGTGCCATTAAATATCAGATTTATCCCACAAATATATCGCCAAAAATAGCAAACCGACCGATTAAAATGTGCAATTGTACTAGTGCCAACGATAAACAATAGACGACATTAGTCATTACGTCACTTGCTTGTTTGGAAACGTTGATTCCATCCGTGATTGGTTCCGTACGGATTTACTTCCAATCACGGAACCAATCACGGATAGAATCAACGTTTCCAAACAAGCAAGTGACGTCACACTAATGTCGTCTATTGGGAAAATTTGAATATTTGACGTGGAAAATATTTTGGCGATTTTTAACGGGACAAATAAGGGATAATAAGGGAACCTATTGAAAATGTGTCATGAAGTTCCACCATGTCAAGCGGTGTTTTATAATTGAATCGTCAGTTAGAAGAAGGGATACATTTTTACTGGAAATTCAGGAAATAAGGCAGTTTTCTTACGTAATTATAAGAGGGGGGGGTTTGCATCAGTTTGCTTATTTTTGCTGACAAAGGGGAAGGGGGTCAAAAATGACCAAAAACATGCTTACGTAATAAATTTGAACAGTCTCTTACATAAGATGCCTTATTTTTTAAATGAATAGAAAATTCATTTTTTTTTTAATTTAAGCAACTAAATAGACCAACTACAATAACACAAATTCGTTTCCTTTTTATTCAAAGGATTCGTGGTCTCAAGTCGTTTTTGCTGCGATCCATTAGTTCCCACCCTCTCTCTATTCAACGTATATATCTGGCAGGGCCGTTCCCTGTTTGAATAGGTGTGGTGCGCGCTCAATCTAACCTCTTACCTCAGATTAATATCTCCAATTAGGCTACAATCGAATCCGATTAGGAGCTGTTTAGGCGCCCCTAATAGATGGCTGATGCCGGTATGTTGTGTATAGCTCGAGGGGGAGTGGAGCTCTCTGAATCCCTGTGATGAGAAGCTGTTCTCATCATTACAATTTTAAAACAAAAACCATGGTTCTCTCAAGTTGGGATCGGTTAGTAACAGGAATTATAGGCCAGGTGTCCTCTCGAACTAACACTTTTATTCCGACAAAGGGACTCAAAGAACCATGCCGCCATCCCGAGGGCATTACTGCAGGATAATTTTAGAAGCTGGCCATTGTCCACTCAAGGTAAAATGGCTATAAAACGGTCCCCGTACAGAACGGAGGCGCCTGAGGCAAAATCGCCAGGCGCCTCTCAGGAGTTGTTTTCGGCAGAAAGATATTTCGGTCAGCCAGGTGGTAGGAATTAATGGGATAAAATTACGGAATAAAGGGTTTTGCCTGATTCGAAGGTAGGGGGAAGTTTTCTCCACTAGTAGACTAGAAAGGTGGAGTTTTGGGATTTTTAGCCTGGAGATGTGGGAGTGGACCAGCCCTGATTTGTTCAGAGAGCTAAGGGATAGAAAGGGGGCGTAAAACATGCAGAGATTGGACAACTGGAAAAGAATAGAGAGAAGGCTTTAAATACCGCTGCAAGAGAGATTTTCGTCAGTTTTAAGTTCTGAGTCAGTTTTTACTTCTTAGATCAGTTCTTCTTAGATGAGTTTTAGATCAGTTATCAGTTAAGTTCTTGAGTTATTCTTTAAGCAGTGTTTAAGTTGGAGTTCTTCTGAAGTTTTTTAAGATGAGGAGTTTTTAGATCGTCAGCAAAGAGGATGATCCTTTACTCAGCGGGAATCAGGTTAGTCGATAGTGACTCACTCCATTTCAATTCTCTCTCCCTTCCTCGAAATATTCTCATTATATGTAATTAATATAATTTATGGTTAGACCACTACTCTAATAGTAGTGTAAATTACTTTTAATGTTTGTTAATTTCTTTCTTAATTCGTACCTTAATATGTTAAAGTAACAATTAATATTAGAAATTCATATAAGATATTTTGTTTTAAATATTGGTACGGAAAATTTAACAATGCTATTTTGTACACCTTTAAGAATATAATAAATATTAATGTTTAAAACTAATTTGTTTGTCGATTCATTACTGATCAGTTTGAGTTTAGTAAAACTGGGTTATTGGCGGATAGAGATTAAATTAACAATGCAATGTACAAAAATTAACTGGAGTTGCTCTAATTACCAATTAAAGTAATTAAGTTAGATAAGAGTTAGCAGTAAGTAGTAAAGTTAAAAGAGTGAGGCTAAATCGTAAAAAGGTAAGAAGGAGCAGTGCCAGCAATGGTGCCTTTTAACATTTATGGATAATCCTAGACTCAAGTGATTACTGATTAATCGGCAAATTTATTATTTATGTGATTCCATGATTTGAGATATCCATGTTATAATTTTAATTTGATAGGGGTATTTTGTATTACTTTATTGTGTTTGTTGAGAAATTATTTGTTGGGAATTAATTATGACTAGTCCCCATTCTTCTGAAACTACTCAAAATTTAATTATTTCTAGTCCACCTCTTTCTGAAACTCCCCAAAATTTAATTATGCCGGTATTTTCAAAATTATCTAGTTTTCAGGCATTTTTGCCCCAATTTGATGGAGAATCAGTTGTTTCCCCATCTTATTTCATCTCCACATTAGAATCTGTATGCAATGAGGCCGGTTGCACAGATTCCGAAAAATTAGTCTTATTAAAAGCGAAACTTAGAGGGAATGCTTTATCTCATGTAATAACAAGCCCCCAACTAGCGGAAGAAACAGACTATCAAACCTTCAGGGACAAATTTCTCTCATATTTTGAGAAAAAGGAAACCAAATTAAATAATCAAAATGATTTTATAAATTTAAAAATGAGGCCATCTGAGACAGTCAGACAATTTGCTAGTAGAGTGGAAACTGCCACTCTAAAATTTTTTGGTAAGGTCCCTGCTGATAATGTACCCTTGAAAAACCTGGTAGAGTCCACTCAACTGACTCGCTTTATTGAGGGAATGGATCCCGAAAATAAACAATTTTTGATAGTTAAGGATCCGAAAACCCTAGTAGATGCAATGAATTTCATGGAGGATTTCCTTCCAAATAAACCTGAATCAACCCTTAATTCTGTAAACAGAATCAATGACAGTCAAATGGAGTTGAAAACTTTAATTGATAGGCAAAACAAAACATTGCATGAATCTATATCCCAACTAAACAAACAAATGGAAAATTTATCTATACCTCACCAAAATTCGAGTAGGACCCTACCTGTATGTCAATTTTGTAATCGTGCCGGCCATACAGCTTTAAATTGCCGAGAAATGGTCTCACAACAAGCAACAAATTCTCCCCCTTATTCTTTTCAACAGAGAGGTCGGGGGTACCCCAATTACAATGACTACGGTCGTTTCGGGGAATGGACAACCAACCCATCCAGGGGGCAATTCCACAATGGCGGCTACTCACCTCCAATAAATTATGACCATCAAAGGCAACCAAGACAAGCCCATAGGGGAGGTTTTAGGGGGTATTACGCAAATCCAGGCGCTAGATATCAAAATACGTTATCGCGCGTTAACTTTAGAGGAAACAGCCGAGGGAGATTCCCTACGAATTCGGGAAACGGAAGTGGGGTTTAATTAAAACAAAAACTGATGCTTCGGTAATTAGACCCTGTACTAATGCAAAATCCGAGCAAAAATTAATAGTGAATACCCAAACACCCCAAACGAATGGTTTCTTCTATTTACCTGTGATAGACGCCAAAATTGGAGGTAAATTAAATAGCATATTGATAGACACCGGGGCAGCATGCAGTTTAATTGAAAAGAATGTATTTGAGCATATAAAAAATGACCCCCTTATACGAAAAATTAATTCCAGTCCTATAGTTAATTCCTTAACGGGTCAAAAACTAAATATAGTAGCTACATTTAATATCCCAATTACAATAGGAAATAAGAATATAAATCATGACCTAATGGTAATAGATCAATCTTTAAGCCCATTTTATTCAGGTATTTTCGGCATTGATCTATTACAAAAATTTAAATTTAAAATTGACCTGGAACAAAACTCATTAGTCTCATATGGAACAAGGATTCCAATTAAGGATGCAATAACTCAAAAAATTAATAGTGTCACTCATGAATTTGCCAAGTTAAATTGTAAATGTAAATTAAATCCTAAACAAAGTAAGACTTTTGATTTAGCCATTGATGCTCCATTAAAAGTAGGAGAGGTCATCAAAATTTCAAAATTACCTCATCTAGTTGACATAAATATAGGAGAAAATATGGCCCCAGTCACGTCTAGAAAGACGATAGAAGTAACAATTGCTAATGTCAGTAGAGAAAAAATATGCATAAATAAACTAACCAAATTAGCAACTATTGAAACAGTTTCAAATAATAGGGACATAGACTATATGAAAGAGTTAAGGAAGCAAGAATTCAACATCAAAGACTTTAAATTAGATCATCTTCAGCCATTGCATAGGGAAAAGATATCTCAGCTTTTAAAAGAATTTTCAGATATTTTTAATTCAAATTTAAGAACAATAGGAGAGACTGATAAAATTACTCCCAATATTGAAGTTGATAGAAATAAATTGGAAACATCTCGACATTATCCAGTTCCTTATGCCTTGCGGCAAGAACTGAGGGATCAATTGGATGAATTACTGGCAGCAAATATCATACAGCCCACCAATACTCATATAAGTCACCCTGTTATATTAGTCAAAAAGAAACAAGTAGATGGTAACAAACCATCATATAGGATTGTTTCCGATTATAGGAAAACAAACAATTTAATTAAATTTAATAGACATCCCCTCCCACTAATCAATGATTTATTGGACAACCTAAGAGATGCCAATTGGTATTCTTCCATTGATTTGCAGAGTTCTTTTTTCCAAATTAAGCTGAAACCAGAAGATAGGGAAGTAACCGCTTTTAACACTATTTATGGGTCCTTTGAATATCTCTCGATGCCACAGGGTATGGCTTTTAGTCCCCAAGTATTGCAGTCCCTAACGGACAAATTACTTGACCCTATTAAAGAGTTGGGAATTTCTGGATACATAGATGATTTTGCACTTGGTGCTAATGGTTTGGACTCTATGCTATTTAAATTGAGAAAATTATTTGAACGTATCAGAGAATTTGGTTTAACTATAAATCCAAAGAAATGTGAATTTTTTGTTCCAACAATAACATTTTTAGGCCATACAGTTGATAAAAACGGAATCCAACCAACATCTATGAATATTAGAAAAATTTCAGAGTTTCCTGTTCCTAAGACAGTACGTCAAGTACGACGTTTTGTTGGGTTAAGCTCCTATTATCGACGTTTTATTCCAAATTATTCTGAAATAAGCATACCCCTCACTAATTTAACGAAAAAACGTCAGAGATTTGTATGGACACCTGAAGCACAAGTTGCTTTTGATACCTTAAAACAAAAATTGGGAGAGTATCCAATTTTAATTCATCCAGATCATAATAAGCAATACATTTTAACAACTGACGCGTCTGATCATTCTATATCAGGTTATTTAGGCCAAAAAGATAAGTTTGGGATAATTCACCCAATTTCATATTTTTCTCGAAAATTATTACAAGCAGAGAAAAATTACCCAATATATCAGAAGGAACTTTTGGCTATTATTGACAGTATCAAGTGTTACAAAAACTACCTTTACGGTAAACACTTCATTATCAGGTGTGATAACTCTGCTATTCAATCCATAACACGGTTAGAAAATCCAGCTAATAGAGTAACACGTTGGATTTTGTTTTTACAACAATATGAATTTACTTTTGAAAAAATTAAGGGAGCTGAAAATTATGTAGCTGACACACTTAGTAGGGATTTTCACGGAATAAACAATATTATTCGTGAATTACCAACAGTCCCAGAAATAGCAATTGAACAACAAAATGACCCACATTTATTGGAAATAATACAAAAAATAGAATCTAACACATCAGACTTAAAGCCCTCAGAGCAAAACTATTTTTTTAGATATGGGATTCTTATGCATGCGGGAAAGATAAAAAGATCTGTAGGACCACAAAATACTGAACAAATTGTTGTCCCAAACAAATATAAACCCATAATTTTAAAGTTAGGTCATGCAGCTCATTTTTCCTTAAATAAAACTCTTGATAATATAAGATCAAATTACTTTTGGGAAGGTATGTATAGTGACACCAAAAATTTCATTCAATCTTGCACAGAATGTATTGGGTATAAAACTCCCAATCGGTTACCACCAGTCCCCTTACAGAGAAATCATATTCCAACCAGGCCCGGGGAACTAGTTTCTTTAGATTATGTAGGAAAACTCCCTACAACGGCTAAAAATAATTCTTACATTTTGGTATTCATCGACCATTTTACAAAATTCATGCGTTTATACGCTACTCCTAATATGACTGCTGAGACGACTGCTGACAAATTATATGACTACATATGTCTAATGGGGGTACCTTCAGTTTTGTTAAGTGATTTAGGCCGAAATTTTACCTCTGAATTGTTTCGTTTGGTTGCTAAAAGATTGGGAACTGACAAAATTTTCACCACTGCTTATCATCCCGCCACTAATGGCGTAAATGAAGTTTCCCACCGTAGTTTAAAACCTTCACTTTCAATTTTAGCAAGGGAAACTAAACAATGGGATGAAGCTTTGCCCTTTTATGAACTTTCTTATAACACTTCGTATCATTCGGCTATTGGAGATAGACCCAGCTACCTTGTCCATGGATATGATATTGCACTTCCTCTAACCCCAATTTCCCTTAATACCCATCAAAAAGTGAATCATTCAAACCCATACCCCACGTATATTGAGAGACGGACGCAGCAATATCAAAAAGCAGCAGAAATTGTAAGGGATAATTTGTTGAAGGCAACGGAAAAAATGGAAAATTATCAGCACAAGTCAGCTAAGGATAGAAATTTTCACGAGGGTCAACTGGTATTCTTATTAGCTCCTGAAATGGACAGAAACCAACAACTTCCTAAACGTAGAAATTATCAGGGCCCATATAGAGTAATCCAAAAACATAATGCAGTTAATTTTACAATACAACATACAAAAGGTAGACAAAATTCCATGAAAGTACACGCATCGAGATTAATTCCCTACACTGAGCGGAAAAAGCATTTAGAATTGCAGGAGAAAAATCAGCCTACAGAGTCAGATACAATACCAAAGTCCCTTCCCCCAGCAAATTTTGATGATGACCCAGAAGAGGACATTCCATTTGCATATTTGGTCCCACCACAGTTAATACCAGAGGTTAACCGACAAGTCGAAAATTCTTGTCATGAGGTAAATAACCATAATGGAGAGGACTCACAATCCTCTAGTGATGAGACTCAAATTTATGATGTAGAGGGAGGATACTATGACCTATCACAATTAGACGAAGAGACGGAGGAAAACATCCCTTTAGCTTTATGGGCATCACTAAAAAATAAATCAGATAGCGAAAACGTCCAAAATTCTGTAAATACTGAGACTAACGCAGATAACTCAAAATCATCAGGTGAGGAAGCTATAAATATCGAAGTTGAGGAACCTAGCGAGGAATCTAATCTACCTGAGCAGCACAAAAAACAATCAATTAAACCCCGCGATTTTAACTTAAGACCTAGGGATAAGGATAAGAAACCTGTAGGTGTGCTATCCACAGGAAATTTAGAAGTAGTCGGAACGGGTGAAAATCTGGGAGAGAGTAGTTTAGTTAATAGTGAGGAATTATCCGTAGAAAATCAAGTGGAATCAAGTGTTGCTACGCAAGTAGACACACAGCAGGACGAAGGCAATTATGCTGATAGATTTATGGCTTGGGCCTTAAGAGTGACGGCTCCTTCGCCGCCTGAACAAGAAGCAACACAGGAACCCTCATCGGTTATTCAATTTTTAGATAGAATAACAAACGCCTTGCAATAAATAAATAAATAAAGCCAAACTAGCCTAACTGTACTAAATATAAAAAAAAAAAACTAATAATAATAAAATAATCCTCAATTAAATAAGTATATAGCAATGAAAGGAAAATTTACAATAAAACCAATAAATAATTAAAATCAGCAAAATAGTTATAATAATAATTAAACTGCTTAAAGTAATAATTGAATTTTGTGCGTCGCTGTTTAAAGAAGTGATCACGTTTGGGCAGCTACCTACAAAATTCGGTTGAAATAATTTTTTTTCCTGGTTAGTGATTGGATAATTGCTGGCGATAATTCAGTTTTGATTGGGATTGAATTTTGTTTCAGTAATAATAAATGTAAAACATAATTGTAAACAAAAACTTTAAACTTAACACCATAATTAAGTATTAACTGTAAAATTATCTGTAAAAATATAAACAAATCTTTCAAATTGATCTAATATATAGCAAACCCAGAGATAAAGTTTTAAAGAGAAAAAAAAAAAAAAAAAACCCATCCAAAATAATAACGGAAACTTTCACGTCTAAACATGAACCCCATATAAATGAATAGCACAAACAAAAATATATAGTACAGTTGTGTGTAGTTGTTGTTGTAAGTGTAAATGTTGTAGTAGTAAACAATAAGTATAAATGTAAATAATATATGAGATTAAGGTTGTAATCAAGGCTAGCATGCAAATATATAAATTTGAATTTATCAAGGCACAGCGCTTAGCAGACTCACAGATGCGAAAACCAAATTGTGCGAATGCCTTACGATAGAATATACCACTACGCTTAAGTAAGCCCAAAAATGATCTTGCTTCAAAGATCTTAGGACCGCCGCGCAGCATAGAGTTGAAAGTGCGAAATAGATATATAGTATAATAGAGTTGCAAGCATCGATGCAAGTGAATTCGCCGACACAAAGGTAACTAGTGTGTCGCGACAAGAATATACTACCTCGGTGGATACGCAGGAATA
The DNA here is from genome assembly GCA_963680715.1 of Tetragnatha montana. Taxonomy (NCBI): domain Eukaryota; kingdom Metazoa; phylum Arthropoda; class Arachnida; order Araneae; family Tetragnathidae; genus Tetragnatha; species Tetragnatha montana. Next base: position 48,644,283 of record OY796685.1, read on the forward strand.
GTGAATGGTACGACGATCGTAAAACGAGGGGTGATAGTCGGTGACTTGAGAACACGGTAGATAGGAAAAAAAAAAAAAAAAAAAAAAAAAAGAAAATGTTTGCTGATATCGTGAGTGTAGGCCAGTTTAACTATTGGATAGAAGATAAGGAATGGTTGATATAGAAATAATAAGAAAATTATTTGGGATTAGTATAAGAGTACGTATGATAAATTTGGAGTTAATGCGGAGACAAAATACGACGGTGTATATAGCAAGTACGGAAAAGTTGGGAATTTATTAATTTTATAGAAAATGTTGCATAAGAAACATACGACAGTGGGATTGTGAGACTTCCCTCCCTTTTTCTTGATCTGTTTGATAATAAAAGTTGGATATAATGGAAAATGTTCAAAAACACATTTTATTACATGCATTATAGACCATTCATCAAATATAGTCAGGTCAGGAACTAAAGGTAGAGAATTTGGTTGCTTGGTTGAGAATAATTTTTTTTGTGTTTAGTTATATGAAATGATTTTGAATAAATGTAATACAATCCCTAACGGAAAGCGAAGAAATGTAGTATTGAATCAGTTGAGTTTTTCCCCCTTTTTATTTTTATATATATTCATACGAATTATGGACATAACATCTGAAAGTTAGTGATGGCTATGGTTATTTTGAAAAACTAGCAAATTTGTTGATTGTGTCATGTAGTCTCATTATGCGGAAATTTTTTTTTGACATTATTGTAGTAGAAAACAAAGGAAATGATAGAGACAAGTTTTGTAGTAGTCAATTTGTTATTGAAGGTCTTGATATATTCTGATTTGAGATAAGAGGCGTTCGTGACGTGGACATTATTGATCATTAGAAGGATTTTATGAGCGAATTTTTTTTTTATGTATATATTTTCTTATCTCTATGAAATTATGATGGTTAATAGAATATTTAATGAATTCAGAACATGAGAAAAATTGTACTCTTAATTATGTGTCCAAATGACATAAGAGATTATAATATATTGAATGGATATTTCTCGAGATGGAATCATAGAAAATAATTTTCCCATTTGTGTACATATATAAATTAAGTAATTGATTAACCAATTGAATAACAATTCAGTTAAGTTAAATTCAGACTTAGAACTGTTACTTGTTAATGATTTAGAAATGAGTAACCTTTTCTTAAGTTAAATTTAATTACTTATAATATAAAACTAACTTAATTTGGATTATGGATGGAGAGAGAGTTGGAGAGTTAACTTATCGACTGATGCCTAACCCCCTTCCTTACAGTCAAATGTGAATTTATTCACTCATAAAACTTTTTTGAACGAACTTTAAGGAAACTTTGTTCTGGATGCATGGAACCAATTAAACTCAGACATTATTCACGTTAGTTGAATTCCGAGAAAGCTGTGAACTTTTATACCTCCACAAATCACAATTCATGACAACCCTCCGGCAGACGCTCGTAAATGGCGGACCACTGCTCTGGTCTGCCTATGGGTCTTCCATCGTCGAAAAGTGACGTTCCAGAGCAACGGTCATCTATTCCACCACCAACACCCCATCGGCTTCAGCAACGCCGGGACGCTGCGACTCCCCAGTTTCCTCTACGGGATGGAGCTGCTATACTTGGGGCCTCCTACCTTCACTGCCTTGGGGAGCCTCCGCCTCTACAATACCCGGCGTCCCTTCCAGAACCGCTGGGCTACACATACTTCCACATAGTGATTTCTGGAAACCTCTACATTGAGCCCCGATGATGTGCTTCAGATCCGTCGTCGTCCAAGCCACGGCAGAGCTTACACTGGTCATGGATCCTGATCAGTTGCAAATGCCCGGTGGTTGGGTCAGCACCAGCAGCCTTCAAGTCTAACGACACCCGCAACTTGGACTTCGCTACTCAGATGACCGTGCTGATGTTCTGTGCTTTTTCAGGATGATTGCTTGTGCTTTTTCAGGATGACTCAGTGCTTTCGTTATATAAGTGAAAAGATATGGAGCACAAACTTTCCATATCGGGAGAAGGGGGTGAAATTCAGGCCAAAAATGCAGGCCTTCATTCTCAATTTTTTCTACTGAGACTTTTTAGTAAAAACTGAGTTACAGCTGTGAAATACTGATTATCAACTAATACTATTATTTTCATTATTTTATTTTTATTTATAATCTAGATTGTGTCATCATGTATACTCTATTTTTTTTCTTTTCCTTACCACTTTTAAATTTTTTTAAACTTAATATAAAGCTGAATTACAATGTTTTATTTGTTTTAGATCATAATAGAGTTGTTGTGAGCTTGGAGATGGAGAGTGAGGGAGAGAGAGAGGAGCTATTGCGACTTAGGTTCTCTGGAGGCGGGCGAAGATGATGAGAAGCTGTTCTCATCATTACAATTTTAAAACAAAAACCATGGTTCTCTCAAGTTGGGATCGGTTAGTAACAGGAATTATAGGCCAGGTGTCCTCTCGAACTAACACTTTTATTCCGACAAAGGGACTCAAAGAACCATGCCGCCATCCCGAGGGCATTACTGCAGGATAATTTTAGAAGCTGGCCATTGTCCACTCAAGGTAAAATGGCTATAAAACGGTCCCCGTACAGAACGGAGGCGCCTGAGGCAAAATCGCCAGGCGCCTCTCAGGAGTTGTTTTCGGCAGAAAGATATTTCGGTCAGCCAGGTGGTAGGAATTAATGGGATAAAATTACGGAATAAAGGGTTTTGCCTGATTCGAAGGTAGGGGGAAGTTTTCTCCACTAGTAGACTAGAAAGGTGGAGTTTTGGGATTTTTAGCCTGGAGATGTGGGAGTGGACCAGCCCTGATTTGTTCAGAGAGCTAAGGGATAGAAAGGGGGCGTAAAACATGCAGAGATTGGACAACTGGAAAAGAATAGAGAGAAGGCTTTAAATACCGCTGCAAGAGAGATTTTCGTCAGTTTTAAGTTCTGAGTCAGTTTTTACTTCTTAGATCAGTTCTTCTTAGATGAGTTTTAGATCAGTTATCAGTTAAGTTCTTGAGTTATTCTTTAAGCAGTGTTTAAGTTGGAGTTCTTCTGAAGTTTTTTAAGATGAGGAGTTTTTAGATCGTCAGCAAAGAGGATGATCCTTTACTCAGCGGGAATCAGGTTAGTCGATAGTGACTCACTCCATTTCAATTCTCTCTCCCTTCCTCGAAATATTCTCATTATATGTAATTAATATAATTTATGGTTAGACCACTACTCTAATAGTAGTGTAAATTACTTTTAATGTTTGTTAATTTCTTTCTTAATTCGTACCTTAATATGTTAAAGTAACAATTAATATTAGAAATTCATATAAGATATTTTGTTTTAAATATTGGTACGGAAAATTTAACAATGCTATTTTGTACACCTTTAAGAATATAATAAATATTAATGTTTAAAACTAATTTGTTTGTCGATTCATTACTGATCAGTTTGAGTTTAGTAAAACTGGGTTATTGGCGGATAGAGATTAAATTAACAATGCAATGTACAAAAATTAACTGGAGTTGCTCTAATTACCAATTAAAGTAATTAAGTTAGATAAGAGTTAGCAGTAAGTAGTAAAGTTAAAAGAGTGAGGCTAAATCGTAAAAAGGTAAGAAGGAGCAGTGCCAGCACCTGCATTTTGGCTGGTTGAGGTGAGATTGGAAAACAGCATCATATTCATATGCTTTGTGAGTCGCTATTTATGTGGATTATTTGCAGAAATGTTAGGTGAAAATTTTAACACATCTTGGATCTAATACCACGAGTGTGTTCTCAGTGGGAAATTATTAGGAGGGTGGTTGATGTCAGTGGATGTACTCATTTTCATTAAAAGGTTACTTAGGTTGTAAAATCAAGTTTGCGGTGCACTTTATTTCTTTACAAAAAAAATATGGGGATGTTATTTAAAATCTGAATGAGTTGTTTTGGTTTGAATCGTGTATCTGATTGGGTTGAAAAGTGAAAATGTGTGGAAAATATCGTTGTATTTTTTTATTTGTTGTGAATTTTTAAATTAAAGTTATCTCAGTCGTAGAATAAAATTGAATTAAATGCTACGAATATTAGTTTGCTTGCCTAAATAACGATTTTTATACATATGAAAACGAAAAAAAAAATAATCGTAATGGGGAATTTTTTTAAATAATCTAATGTATTGATTCATTTTCAAACGGTCAAATAGGTTGTAAAGACAAAATAGATACATTAGCCACTGCAGTATTAAACTTTTAAACAACTTTCAAAGTACACCCCCTTTTTTTTTCAAAAATGCATCGAGTTTACGCCAATATTAATCATAATAGCTTTTAATATATATTTTTTTTAATTTTCTGTCTTTATGAACCAAACCACATTCAAAAACCAACTGCACACTTTTTCCACCACTGCCCGAATGATTCTACTGTATCATGGTCTGAGAAAAATTTGGAGAAGGTAATGAAATGAACCTTTTCTTCAGGGGGGCAGATGTAGTTATTAAAGTTGAAAACTAGTTTTATTAGGAGGTTTTTCGTGATATATTCCCCATTGTCATACATTTTTTAGCCTCATTTTATGGCAATTTATTCAATTCTCCCTTTTCTCTCATAATTGTTTATCATAAAAAAATAACCCAATCGCCATTTTTACCGTCAAGAAAAACAGTTCACAAAAAACCGCAGACAACAAATATCAATGAGTGTCGAACACAACAAACGATCCTCCATCAACGATCACACCTGTTAAGCAGCAATCTCCCCATCACTCGGAGAGAGCATCCTCATCCTCACAAAGTAGTGTGATGAGAGAGAGGAGAGTTTATCCTCTCATAAAAACTGAGCGGCCCCACCTCATGAGCGATATCAAATATTTCTCTCTGAAATAAACCGTCACAAAAAGACAAAAAAAAAATCGCCGGGACTCAACCCACTCTTCCCCCCAAACCCACCCGCTATTTTATTATTGGAAGGAGCAGAAGAAACTTTTTCCCTCTGCGCGTCTCTCTCTCTCTTTTTTCCCCAGGATTGTTTGGTTTCCAAGCAATTATTGAGGTTGCAGATTTTTCGATTTCCCTCCTTCTTATTTGCGTTCGTTCGTTCCTTTTTCTTCTTCTGATGCGCTCACCCCCCGTAATGACCAATTACGCGAAATGCCTTCGACGGAAGGAATAAAGTTGTCCGCCGCCCCGGACCCCCTCTTTTTAACTTTTCAACCCCGCAGAAGAAAGAGAACAGAGCAGTATCATCCTTTTAGCATAATTGCTTAGGTATTTTAACCGATTACTGAGCCTTTTCCTAATATCCCCTGCTGCACGCGAGATGGCATTGATTTCGACCTTGTTTTGTCGTTGGATAATGGAATGTTCTTTTTTTTTCTGTTATGGTTTGGGCGCGCGAGCTGTCCCGCTATTATTATTATGGGCCGATTACGCTATTTGCCTGCTGTTCTTTCTTTCAATAGTGTTTGTGTCGGCCTTTTATATATTTGTTGAGTCGCTTTTCTTATTACGAGCAGCATTGTTTACGTTGCCATCGGATGTTTGAATTATGGAGCGGCTCTGATGCCTAATTGTTAGGGAAAGGATGGCTCCCATTCGCTGCCTTTTCTTATTGGTCAAGAGCTCGCGATTTTCTATTGGGTGTTGTTTGTTGTTCAATTGCTCGATTTTTTTTGGGGGAGGTTTTTAAACGGTGAAATCAAATAGACGGAAAGTCTTTTTTTAAATTGGACAGCTTTTTAAAGTAAATTTGGATATGGATACTACTGCAATTTAATTGAAAGATTTGGTATTTCTGTACTTATCTTAAAAGCTTTTTTTATATTCTTTTTTTTTTGCCTTAAATTTTCAATAAAGCACAAATTTAAATGGGACAGTATATCGACTATTTTTATACAGCTGTTTATGGTCACTAGCTTGAACGATTTTTCTGTTTGTAAAAGAGAAATAAACGTGATAATTTTAAATTAATATGTACCAATATTTTCTAGCTGTACATTTTCCTTTAAAATTTTCGTCTTTCTAATTTTCTTGTAGTGATAAACTATGAGTTCATACGGAAGAGCTGTTGACTCCTTTGGGAAATTACATAATTTTTCTTTGTTCTTCTTTTGCGCTGTGACGTAGCCAGAAAAAAGTTTCGGAGGGGGGTATTGACATTTCGGGAGGGGATATAGGGTACTTTTAGTGGTTTTCTGTGGTCAAAATAGGAAAATTACTGAGTTTCGGCTACGACCCTGTTTTGTGTGATGCTTTCATGTCTGTATTGATTTTTTGTTTATTTGTTAAATTTATCGAAAATACAGAAATGGTACGTATAATGTAAATGTTGTGTAAAACATGAATCAGTTTATTTTTTAAAGAACATCTTCTTTAAAAATTCCAATTTACATTTTTCAAAAATGAAAACAATTTCCCGCTTTAATAAAACAATTGAAAAAATTTCATTTCGTTATAAAATTACAAACTAAACGAAAACATACTAAGCTTTTGTTGTTCATTCATTCGCATCCCTCCTCTAATTCCTTTTATTAATTAAAACTAATTATCAATTTCCGAGAAATACATCCTGATGGAAAAGAATCCAAAACGTTTTTGCTCGTTAAAACGGAGGAGTACGATTAGATAAGAAGCAATTAGCGAAAGACCACCGCGATCCCAAAAATCCATTTAGGTCCATTCGCTAATTAATTAATTTAAAAAAATTAATTAACGAAATCAAAAGCTACTTAGCGGGAGGAGCGAGCGCGTTTCAAAGAAATAAGTGTAAAAGCCCGGCGCGTGCGTTTGTTCCTCCATTCCAATAATATCGTCTGCTGCGCCCCGGATACGAGGGCGGAGCCAAGAGGGGCGGGATCTGTTAAATTGCACACCCATTAACCGATTCGATTCTCGCCGGGAGGGGGGAGGGAAGGGGGTTCAGAGCGAGTTAATATCGGGGCTTCTCTTCTAAAGATATTAAATTCATTTCCAGCGATTGAAAACACTCAGCAGCGCGATCGATGGGGGGACATTTGAAAAATGAAGTCCGGACCCGAAAGCTCACACGCGAGGGTTAATGAAATCGGGAATATATTCGAAAGGGATGTAATGGAATAATAAGAAACCAAAGGACGCAATGCAACATGTTTGCTTTTGCCGCTATTATTTCCATTAGTCAGATTACCCCTCGCGTTGACCGTACAGTTGTGATTTTCGTCCGTAACCCGTCATCGTTACCGTCACGCCATCACAGATACATTCTTTTACATTAAGAGGATTAAAGCGCAATAATCAAACCCATTTAGCAAATACTCGCGCCCGAGTAATAAGCGAAGTAACCGTCTCTCTCTGCTAGAGAGATATTTTAATGGACCCGGCCTGGAAAGTAATCGCCAAAGTGTGTGTGCTTGCTTTCTTTCTTCTTTTTCGTTTTTGTTCCCCGCGAGGTTTTTTTATTGTTCGATTCTCTCGCGTGTGGCGCCCTCTTCAGGTGTTCTAAAGTGCAGGTGCGGACTTTTAAAAGCAGCGTTTCCGCCACACCGGATCAAAAGTGGGTAGTATGTGTTATGTGTAGGTATATGCGAAAAAGGTTTTTGTGCTGCATATATAAAGTATTAGGATAAGAGCCTATTGTTTAAGTAGGGAACGGATGCCCTCTCTCTGAAAGACACATTATTTCGCTGCACTTTACAGATATTGAGATTGAAGGAGTGAGTGGGGGGGTTGGGGGGTTATCCCCCCCCCCTCACACTAAAAGCCATGTGCGGTATTTATAAGTAGTGGGGGGTGAGGGGGGGAAAGCTTTTTTAATCCGACAGCTACTGTGGGGGTGGACTGCATATTGAGGAAGTGTGTTTTAATATTCTGCTGGGGGGGTTGGTGGTTCCTTTTGATGGAGATGAGATTAAGGTTTTTTTTTTCCAAGTGGGAGTTTTTAGAGGGGAAAGAAAATTCTTTTAGGAGATTTTTTTTTTTTTGTTTTGGTTGGTAAGAAGGGGATGTTTGTGTGTGATTTTCAAGAGCTAAGTGCTGTTGTGGGTGATTAAAATGAGATTTATCCTTTTCAAGCCTAGATCGTCCTAGGTTGCCATTGAATCCAGTGGAAAATTTGGGGCGTGTAGAGCTGAAAGGGTTTAACCCTTTCCACACATTCTAGTTTATAATAGCACGTTATTATGTTATATTAAAATAATTTTACGGAGTTAATGAACATAAACTTATTCACGAAATAAAATAGAAAAGACAGTAAATTAATATAAAATTATGTATTAAATTGATAAAATATAAAATTTTGTCAATTTTCAAATATTTATAGTATAGGGAATAACACAGAATAATAAATCTAGGGCCGTAATTTGGGGACTCTTACTATTGTCTTCTCTACTCTATTGGACTACTATTGTCAAAACGCCAGTGAAAGACCTAAGGGGATACACAATTGACTATGTTTTAGTTAATTCATCCTTTTCACCCCTCTCCACCAATTTTTCTAAACCAACAAGATTCAGGGGCGTAGCTTCCAGGGTACGCCAGAAAATCAAAATTTTTTTAGCTACACAAATTTTCCGGAGTTTCGAATTTTTCTGTTGTTTCGGTTAATATTTTAAATCCTCAGAAAACTTTTATTCTAAAATCCGTATTCTGTTATTATATTAAAATTTTTGAGGAATTTATATTTTACTCAATCGAATCCACAGAGTTTACTGTACGTACTATTATTAAATTGTTTCCCATTCCTTTTGGTTCAAACGCTAAGTTCATAGCAGTACTACGTAGTTGTTGTTTTTCAAGTTTCTGAGCAGCGCAGCGGTCAGTTTCATCTCCTTCTGAATTAATCTATCCAACAAAAACCTATTCCGCCCTTCATTCATTCATTCAAATGAATGGATAATGAGTCCCAACCATTCCATTAAAACCAACTATTGTTGCCATCACCATAAAACAAAACAAAAATTCGTGCGTTTCAATTCACTTTTAAGGAACGCGATACTACATAAAAGATTTGAATAATACGATCTCTCTTGCCTTTTATCAACCAGAGAAATGAAATCTTATTATTTTTGTTCTTAGAAGGTGTCATGAACCATGATGCACCACCCTCTAATTTGATTCCTGCTTTTCAGGTTTTCTAGAAGCTTTTATATCGAAGCGAAATTCGCGTAATTCACCGCAGACGTCTATAATGTCTGGAATGCAGTAGACGGATAGGGGACAGGTTTATGCTAAGTTTTCCATGCAAAATCTTGAAATTTTTAGATGTTGGATAACGATGGGCTCTCGTATAGTAGTATGGTTTCGGATGGATTTTTTTTATATGTCTCTATGTGGTATCATCGATATTTCCCCCTATGAGCCGTTCGGGGAATAGGCCAGTTTTGATTGGGATCTTGTGGTTTGCTTTTTGAAAAGTTGAAAATGCTCAATTTTGAATCTGACTCAGATTCTTGGTCGTCCTGATCTCAGAATTCTGAATGAATGTTTTCTGGTATTTCTCCGTGTATTTTATGTTCTTAACTCTGGTTTTCTTTGGTTTTTATACATTTATTAAACTTTCTTCCAGGATTAAAAGTGAGACCCCTGCAGAATGTCGTTTTTCGAATAGGTATGTTTCATGACAAGATTAGTTTTAATCACTTTCGAAATGATTGTATGGTTTAAATATTTTTCATCACACATTCTCTCTATCTTTTTTAAATGTTTCTTTTACTCGATTAAATTACTAACATTTACCACCTCTCATGAACTATACCTATAGCTGGTGCGGATCCAAGGGGGGGGGCACTCTGGATAGTAGACCCCCCCTTGGACCCTAAAAAAAAGGTACTCAAAATGAATTAAAACCCTACTTTTACAGCTCAAATTTCAACATTTTTTTCTGGGGGAGGACCCCCATACCCCCTAGTGGTGATGGTGGTCTTACCTCAATTCCTCTCATGAACTGTCTTTTTGAGAGGAATTGAGAACTGCCTATGAATGAGAACTGTCATGAACTGCCTATTGCCTGTTTTCACCATGGCCAGAGAAGCTAAAAATCTTGAGTGACGTTCTGCCTACTATTTCGCGTCATCATCGCTTTATTGGATAAGGGGACATCCATAAATTACATGAGGTCAAAAAGGGGGGAGGGGTTTGGAAAAATCTCACCGAGGGGGGGGGGGTCGATTAAAATCTCACGTCAACTTTTTAAGTTAGAAATTATACGATTTTCTTTTATTTTAAGTATGAAAAAAGAAAATAATTTTTAAAAAGTTGTAGGTAAATCTCACGTGGGGGGAGGGGGTCAAAATCTCACTAAATCTCACCAAGGGGGGAGGGGGGTCCAGATTTTGGAAAAAAACACCTCACGTAATTCATGGATGTCCCCTAACAGCGTACCTCCAGTCTGAAATCTGGAACGCTATGGGAGTTGCGCTGTTGTCCAAAAAAGCGATAGTGACGCGAAATAGTAGGCAGAACGTAACTCAAGATTTCGAGCTTCTCTGGCCTTATGTGTCTAGATGGCCATGGTTTTCACATCCCGTTTTGCATCACACATTGCCTTTTGAGCACTTTTTCTCCAACCAAATAAAGGACGTCTAATATCTAAACCTCCTTTCACAAAGTAACATTTCAAAAAAAAAAATCCTATAAGCGACTAAATATTAATATCCCATCCTAATAACCATGCTTGTTCATCATCACCTCTGGAATAACTAGGCCAATCAGAAGATTTTTCCGCGCCATTCGTGCCCTATTTAATCTTCATTTGGCCGATTGTGTTGTTTCTTGAGAGAGAAAGTGGCCAAACATGTTCGACTTTTTCCTCGTCGCTCATTAAGAACGATTGTTAATGAAGGATTCTCCCTCCCTCCCCCCTGTCGTTCGCTCCTGCTGTGGCAGATAGTGTGACTCTTAATTGATTTGACACCCGATGATGTGTGACGGCAGACACTGATAACACTGATTTCTATAAAACAGGTTACGTTACAAACACACACAGCATATTCAAGAACACTTTTTTGTTCCCAAATTCATAACACTGCAAATACTTGAAACACTTTTGCAACTCTAAGGTCTTAGGTAACATAATAATGAACACTTCTAACAAAAAGCGTTTTGATTGTATTGCGATTGTGTTCCGAAGTGTGAGAATAAGTGTTGTAAAAGTGTTATTAAAAAATACGTTCTTATAGTGTTCGATCCAAATTTGTAAGAACACTTTCAGATTCTAAACGTATTTTAAAACACTATTTTTAGAACATATTTCTGGATGAAACACGTTTCGAACACTTTCTAAACATGTTCAGAACACTAGCACACTACAAAATAAAGCGTTAAAGTGTTTTACTTGACAACACAACAAAAGTGTTGTTAATTTGATGTAATGTGTTCATGATGTGTTTTATTTTTGTGTGGAGTGTTTGCAGTAAACACTTTAGTTTGTGTTGTTAGTTAGAACACTTTAAACGTTTTATTGTGTTGTGATAATTTTCTGAATATGTTTTGAAAAGTGTTGCTATCCTGAAATGTGTTGTTGTAAAATATGTTGGGATGTAGTAACTATGTTCGCAAAATAGTGTCTAGAATCTGAATGTGTTCTTAAAAAGTTAGATCGAAACACTAAAAGAACAAAGTTTCTCTGTCTGTGGAATTTTTTCAGCAACACTTTTATAGCACTACGTTTAGAACACATATCTGGGTAGCAACAGTTTTCAAACATATTCAGAACACTATAACGTCACAATATTCTAGCTAACAACACAACCATAAAGTGTTGTTAATTTGAGTACAAAAAAGTGTTATTGTTTGAGCGTTTTCAGTGCTATCATTTCTTCTATAAAATTTATACCATCTATTACCACATTAAAAACACTATTTAAATCTCGGGAAAAAGATTCAAATTGAATCCTCCGTTTTTCCGTTACTACTCGTGGTAGCCATGCGTCGGAATTATCTCGATAGCCGCGAAGAAAGCCTCTTTGTCGGGGGAAGGATAATGGAGTCTCTCTGCTCGCGGCCCTGATTGCGGTTAAACTCGATAATGAGAAAACAAGTCCGCCCTTCACAAGCTCTCGATTAGCTTTGTTCTCTGTCTCTGATGGGTCATTTGCGAAATCGCGTTTGACCGCTAGCGGTGATGGCGGTTTCTCTCTCTTGTTATTGAAACAGTTTTGCTCCCCGTGCCTGTCTTGAGGTCGTACTGAATCATGATTGAGTGATTTGTAGACAATTTGTGTTTGGTTGAAACGTTTAGTTTGTGTAAAAATAGTATATTTGAAAAGCACTTAAAAAAGATTAAGACTTAGTTTTGTCTTGCAATATTTTATTGAATAGTTTGTTAAACAACAGAGGTTACTTTTCTCTCCTTATAAAAACATAATTTTTTTTTCATCCCAGAATGCGATAAAAAGTAGAGCTCTTCTGAAAATACTGGAATTTTATGGAATATGATAATTATCACAGGAATTTGCTGTTTACCATATTAATTTATTATGTGTGACTGCAAATATACGTATTATTTAGTATTAAATTTAATGTACAATCTCTAAGGGGGGGTACTAAGTAAACTCAAGTTTCTCGCCTTATTTTTAAATGTATTCATGCGTAAGATTTCTTTAGGAAAGCAACTTCTTCTTTGGTAGCCCTACAGCCCTTGATGGGCAGTATAACAACTAAAGCAATAAAGAGGCGTTTTTAATGTATTTATATTTATCCATTTTTCCGCAATAACGTTGACTTATTCTAATAAAATTTCGCTGTGATTTTTCCACAGTATTATTTCAAGACCTCTTGTAACGCTTGTAAATTTTCACCGGTACTTACAATACGACAGCGGTTTTTTTTTGTAAGTCGTAGTATTTTTAAAATAAAATCTTACCCACTCATTTGAGTTTCAAAAAATAAACGAGCTCAACCTTTGTCAAAGTAATTTAAAAATGCAATTATTTGAGAAAATTACTCCAACATTATTAACATTAATTGAGAGCCTACTTGTCCTGCTCTCCACGCTTTCCGAATCAGTCAACTTTGACCTATTATATCGGCAATTTCGCGTCCGTTTTATTCGCAATTATGAATTATTACCACGGGCGCACGCTTTCCACATTGTCACGTCCTCAAAGCAGCTATAGCCATCACTCTGCAATGGCGGCGGCGAAAGCAGCTGGAATCGCGGCGGGCAAAGCGTGGCGTGTCGCGAAACGGCGACATCGGGCATTACCATTCCGCTCTTCTCGAGATTTAATTACGTCTATAATAACAACACACGGTTAGAGAGATGAAAAAAAAAACGGGTTAATTGCCATTGTGCTCAAAATAACAAAACTGCCCCGAAAATTATGAAAAAAAACCTCGAACGAAAAAAAAAATTCGGGCTCCGGAAATGAAATTGAGGTGATGTGCGGAATTATTATTATTTCTCGGGGTTTCCATCCAAATCTCCCGGTCCGTTTTATTATCGCCCCACATCCCTTTCTATTATTACTACCGCGGCGGTGGCAACACACGTACCGTTGCCACACCCAAAACGACTAAAAGAGCCCTCTTTTTTTTTCTTCTTGCTTGTTTGGTTGGCTCTCTCCTTTTCTGTATTTGGGCGACAATTATGAGTACGTATTGGATAAGTTCTCTCTCTCGGAGGGGGGGGGAAGGGGGTAGGCGGACTTTTTAATCAACATTCTCCGCGGCTTAACGGCTGGGGCTCAAATTAAATATGGCCGCCCTTTTATATAATCTGGAGGGGCGCTCGCATGCACAGTGACGCAAGTGCGTGGGGCTGGAGTGTTTCTTTGGGTGGAAAAAGCTATATAGTGTTCTTGGGGGCCCTTGTGTCCTCCAGTTTCACTTAAATGTTCTCATGTAATAGGGAGCTACGTTGTTTAATAGCATTGAATATTCCGTAGCAATTAAAAGCTCTGTCTTGAGGCATATTGTGAGTTTTCTCGAAGAAATTACTGAAAGTGGGGAAAAGCACCATTACTTGGGCTCGAACCTCCACGTCTCCATATTGTTTTACAGGTCGGCACGCTTTTTTAACCATATGTTTTTCCTAACTACCGTGCTTGTTTCATAAAAAGTATGTATTTTTAACACTCATGTGTAGTTCTTTTAAATGGATCGATATTGGTTAATTCCATGCGTGAGCCCCACTATAAATCACAACTGAAGGATTATTATTCGATCAAATTAGATCCAGAGGGGCAAAAAATGTTTTTAGCGCCCAATATTTACCCCAGAACACACTTTGTTTCGTCCAAAATTTTTCCAAATCAAACTAAATTTGTACGCAAGAACATTGATGTGATAAACAAGAACGTGAGATGATTTTTAGTGAAAATCACCGATTCTGTCTTGTAACCGTTGTTTTTCCTGCATATCAATCAAAACTCAAGGGAAAGCAAACTTCCAGGTAACCAAACCAAGGAAACTTTTCTTTTTTTTTGGGGGGGGGCACAGATTCGTTGTTTTTACCATAAAAAAGGTCAAAAGAGTGTCAAGGGGTCATTTTAGAATTTAAAACATAGCCTATGTTCTTCCTTGGATTGTTTTACTTAGGTCTATGTTAGGTGCAGATAGGAAGAAAACTGTAGATTTGTATGTATAAAAGACAATCAGCGACAGCGCCAGTGACCCAGAGAGTCACGATCCAAAGCAGCCGATAATAATAATTAACCCTTCCCCTCCTCCAAAAGGTGTCGATGGACGGCTCATCTCATCCCACTGTCGCCCTCACCGTCCCCCCTCGCACCTGTCCCCTTCCAAGGACGCTTCGAAATTAGGCTATTGATGGCACCGATAAATCGATTACGCGGTATAAATAATCGCCATCGGCGCCCATCTTTAAAATAAAAGACCCCGCTTAATCTATTCTTTTTTTCCCTCCCTCGTTGTCTTATTTACTTTAATTCCTCCTTTAATTTTATCGCCTGCTGCTGCTCCTTTTTTTATACTCCTTTTTTCCCCCAATTGTTATTGTTATTATTATTATACATCGGTGTGGCTTATACCTTCCAATAAACGGTTTATTGTTTTCTTTTCTTTTCATACGGGGTTTTCTTTTGATCCTCTTGCTATAATCTTTTATTTTGTCACTGTTTCAATAAAGCTCATTATTTCTCCCCCTGACCTCTGGGCTCTTCCCTCCATTGTACAAAGGAGTTGGTTGATATAATTGGTGGCTGCTAAAAATATTTCGTTATCGGGTCCCGCCAGGTTCTGTGTATCGGATTTTTTTTGAACGAGATCCTGATGATGGCGCTTACAATAATATTAATTCGGAGAATGATGATGGTGCTTTGATAAAGTGCTGCTTTTAATTGAGGTTGATTGAGTTAAGGTGTTGATGATGATAACTTTTTGGATAGGGCCGGAGATAATATTTTATTTGTGCGAAATTAAGATAAAAGGTTGATTTTGTTTTAAAATTATAAACCCATTCCTCAGTGTAGAGTAATCGGTTACTACTCACCAATTTATTGCTTTATTATAAGAGGGGGGGTTGCCAAAAAAGCTAGATCCTCTCTGCAAACGTTCGCAACACATTTAACTTTAACGACTTTTTGTTCTCAACACTTTATTGTGTTGTGTTAGTGTTCTGAATATGTTTTAAAAGTGTTGCTCTCCAAAAATGTGTTCTAAATTTGTGTTGTAAAACATGTTTAGAATCTGAATGTGTTCTTAAATTTGGATCGGAACACTATCCCAGATAGCATTTTTTGGTTTTTTGAAGGTTTTTTTACCCTTGCATTGCAACCCAAAAAAGGTTTTTTGAGGGTTTTATTTGCAACCCGATAACCCCGAAAAAACCTTAGGATAACCTAAGAAAAAGGTACGCTAGTTGACATTACCAACCTTTTGCGTAACCTTGCGGATTAACCTTCTACAAGGTTATAGGCACAGGTTTTTTCAAGGATGGACAAGAAAACCCTGTTTCAATGCTCTCTAGCCAGGTTTTTGAAAGGTTTCATAACAACCTTAGAAAATTTTTTTTTCGTGTAGACTGCGGAAACCAATGCCAAAAAACCTTCGTTCATTATTGCGGTCATTGGTTTTTGTAAGGTTCCAAAAAAATCTTGATTTAATATTGATGTTTAGGTTTAATATTGCATTTTTTATTTTTTTCGGAGTTTCTTTGTTAAATTATATGATGTCGCAAAATTTTTCCCGAAATATTGCACAGTATATAATACATATTTTCAGGGAAAATTTTGTATCATAATTCAATAAAGAAACATCGAAAAAATTAAAAATGCGATACTAAACTTATAACTCAGGAGATAAATAATTTATCACAACTTTTTAGCTAGGTGAACACACCACTTTTAACAAAAAGTAACTCGAATTTTATGCTGTATGATTACAGAATACTTCAAAGTAATTATTAAGTAAATACAGTAAAATGAAGTAATAAAATAAATTTAAAATTAAGTTTTTAAAATTCATAAAAACAAAATATCTCTCATATAAAAGCCCACGTCACTCACTGACTCACTGACTGATTCTGGAACGCTCGCACACTATGATGCCATCTCGCAATAATAATCATAATCATCAGAAAAATATAAAAGCCCACGTCACTCACTGACTCGATGCCATCTCGCAATAATCAGAAAAATAAATAAATAAAAGTAATTAAAATTTTAAAATAATATAATAGCTTTTAAATAAATATCTTTCAAGAAAGTTGGTTTACTTAATAAAGGTTAAAAAGTTACTTTTAGGGAAGTTGGTTTCTAATTCAACAATAATAAATTATTAAAGTTAAACTTCTTATTTAATGTATAATTAATAGGAACTTGAAGTAGTAACGAGCGAAGCTCGCATAAAAGGCTAGCCTAGCTGTAAGACCCGGCTTTGCCGGGTCGTAACAGCTAGTACATATATATTTTAATTTCTACAAAAATTTTGTTTAATTTAGGCTCTAAAGCACTAATGAAAAAAACTTACCTTTAAATAGAAGTATAATTCAAGATGGACACATTTTTATTTAAAAAACTTATTTCAACACATTAAATGTAAGAAAAATCAAGTTTATTGAACAACTGATACAAACACAACAAATTTTACAAACAGCTTTCTAGCATCACAGGGATTAAGGTTAAAGAGTTCATATAAAAAATATACATTAAATATAAACTGTGAAGGTAATAACTAAACTTAAAAATGTAATATAATTAAAATTTGTTTAAAAAAATGATTCAAATAATACTATTTCAGGGGACATCAAATGCAACTGACAGCTCCTGCAAAAAAAATTTAGCAATTTTATTTTTAACTATTAAAAAAAGTACTTTCGCATTAACCCATTGAACGTGCCACTTCATCGAAAACATCTCAAGCAATAAGAGAATGAGAATACATAAAAGTGCCAACCCCGAAAGTTTAAATTAACGTTACTGATTTAAAAAATTAATTCTAAATAATATTCAATATAATGCAGAAAATTATAGACCAATGGTTGGCAACTGGTGGACTGAAGTCCAAACAATTTATGTAAATTCCTTGGTTGCCAAAATTTTCATTTTGAAATATAATTTGTAGAGCCAGGTGGGGAAAATGGGAAAAACAAGGTTTGATGTTTATGTACTATTGACAAATCAATATTTATATTTTAACCAAGGTAAAATGCACATTTTTTAAAATAAGAAATTTTACAAGCTTTTTAAATGTGTTAAAAACTTCTGGAAAACATTAACTGCAAAATATTAGTAAATATCATAAATTATAAAAAATTAAAACAAACATGAGTTTCATTATACTCTTTGATCCATTTGCATAGAGATTAAGAAATATAATTTTAAAATTTCTTATAAGTGGGAATAAGCCCTCAATGAAAAAAATAGTGCAAATTGAAAAATAGTGCAAACCCATTTCCCCAAACTGTGAACCTACTATAATTACATATAATATATACATTTGAGAGATAGCATATCAGCAGTGATCAAAATTAACACTGGTCCGAGACGACTGAAAATAGGCTCTGGCCACTACTCAGAAAATCACTAGTCCAGCAGACCAGTGTGGGAAAAATATCTCACTCTCCAGTTCTAGTCTCTTTTTTTTTGCTGCATAACTAATTAGAAATTTTATATCAATTAGAGAAATACTAACATTTCATCAAGAAAAGTGTACTTAATAGATATTTTTAGTTTTTTAGAATTAATATTTGGTATTCACTTTAACTGCAGTAACTACTTTAAATAAATTGGAACCTTTTCTTTTTAATTTGCCAGACAAGTCATTTTGGTTGAGGACCAGTAAGATTTGCAAAGTAATAGTTAGCAGAACCAGTGAGTTATTTTTCCATTTTCTAACGCTGCATTTAAGTTTTTAATATCATACAAGAAATAAAGCTATGTAAAATGGTTTTACTGTTCACTGGGTCACATATGACAGCATAGTTGCCAACCTCATGGCTGCAAAGAACCTCGATTTTCGTTTTCTATCTTCTCTTATAATCCGATTAAAGTATACTAAAATTTCTAACCCCAATTTCCTTTACATAATACTGATAGCAATTTTAAGGGGGAAATCTAATTATAGGAGTAAATATGAAATTTGCAAACACCGATAAGACACCCCTGAGAGCCGCGCTCACTAAGAGTTGACCCAGTGGTAGAAGACTTTTACCTTTTGGCTGTTTTCGATTTTGGCCAAGGACTCTAGTTCAGGCTCAAATGGTTTGAATTTCTACGTTTGTTTTTGTCTTTTAAATTCTTTACTGGGCTGGGTCATAATCGTAGCAATGCGACTAAAATAATATCTATCTTAACTCACCCGTCAGCTTTTCTTTACTTTTCTGACAGTGCATCCCTGGATCCTGCTGTCACATCATACCCTAGCGCTGAAGAAGCTACTCGCTGCTGCTAGTTAGTGGGGGAATTCGTGGGCTAGTCAGCCTGTTTCTATCATAGAAGTCTGCTGGCGCTACACCGGCAGCTGCTGCTCTTGCTGCCAAGGGAAAAAGATGTTTTATTGCATGATGCAAGAAAAATTTTAATTTCAACATGTAGCAATAAAAAAAAGTGGGGCACTGCGTTTTCTAATCTCCTTTTTACACAATACTAATTGCAATTTAAAAAACTAGAGTTTTAAGGGGGAAATCTGATTATCAGAGTAAAGATGAAAATCTCAGTAACTAGGTACTTGCGTATATCCCGTCGACAGCCGTTAAGTTAAGCGACACAAGTATAGAACAGACGATAGACTTTAACCAATTTTTTGAATTCAGCGGCACTGTCAACGGGATAATACATAAGAACCCTCCAATAAAATCTGAGTACTTGGCAGCTATGCGACAGTTTCAATTGAGTAATCCAAAAAGCAGAAACTTACGATGGAATTGGGTGGAAACAGACTCCGGGGTGGCAGGAGAGGTCCGGGCATTGATGTCATAGGGCACTGGCTGGAGCGACTGGCCATGAGCTGTAGGTGTAATCGCTGCAGGGGAGGCTGCTACCTGAGAAAAAAAGTTGCTTTAAAGCACAATGCTACTTGGTGTTCAGATATTAAGTTCTGCAATCAATGAAAAGTTATAATCTCAACGTAGCAAAGCCCAATCACAAATTTTCAGTGAATTTTTTAAGGAGGCTGTCCATAAAACATGTCACTTTCTCCCCAACATTTCTGACCCCCTCCCTCCCCTGTCACTTTGAGATAACATTAATATACTAATTGCAATTTAAAAAACTAGAGTTTTAAGGGGGAAATCTGATTATCAGAGTAAAGATGAAAATCTCAGTAACTAGGTACTTGCGTATATCCCTTCGACAGCGTTAAGCGACACAAGTATAGAACAGACGATAGACTTTAACCAATTTTTTGAATTCAGCGGCACTGTCAACGGGATAATACATAAGAACCCTCCAATAAAATCTGAGTACTTGGCAGCTATGCGACAGTTTCAATTGAGTAATCCAAAAAGCAGAAACTTACGATGGAATTGGGTGGAAACAGACTCCGGGGTGGCAGGAGAGGTCCGGGCATTGATATCATAGGGCACTGGCTGGAGCGACTGGCGATGAGCTGTAGGTGTAATCGCTGTGGGGGAGGCTGCTACCTGAGAAAAAAAGTTGCTTTAAAGCACAATGCTACTTGGTGTTCAGATATTAAGTTCTGCAATCAATGAAAAGTTATAATCTCAACGTAGCAAAGCCCAATCACAAATTTTCAGTGAATTTTTTAAGGAGGCTGTCCATAAAACATGTCACTTTCTCCCCAACATTTCTGACCCCTCCCTCCCCTGTCACTTTGAGATAACGACTTTTAAAACAAAGAGTCCTTTAAATAACAACTTAGAAAGATAGTTCATTAAATTTAGTTTTAATTTGACATACTTACTCATAACCAGCAAATGGCAGGTGATAGAACATTTCTTCTAAGCCTTCAAATTAATCATATTGCAGAATCTAAAAAAAATATTATAAAAATATGTAATAAATGTTTTGAATATCATTAATTGGAACAGATTTGATAGAGGTCCTCCACAGCGACAGCCAACTTGGCAAATGCTCTAAAGCAGTGACCATTCAACCTACATCAAATCTGTTCCCATAGAGGGGTGAATAATTAATAATAAAACACAAGATGAAATGTAAGTCGTTGAAGATTAATTATCTCTAACAGATTCAAAAAGGGAATCCACAGCAATTATTAGGAAAGAGCAAATTCTTTAAAAACAATGAATTCCTTTTGATTTAAATAGTTTTTTGTATTTACTTAATTATAATATCCTAGTTGTGGGGTGTAAACAAACAGTATGCAATAGACGATATTAGTGTGACGTCACTTGCTTGTTTAGAAACGTTGATTCCATCTGTGATTGGTTTCGTGACTGGAAGTAATTCCATACGGAACCAATCACAGATGGAATTAACGTATCCAAACAAGCAAGTGACGTCATGAGTAATGTTGTCTATTTACAAAAATAAATAAACACTTCTTTCATGATACTGTGTCTTACTGCAATTTTTTTAAAAGTGGTTTAAATCAAATATGGAATATCAATAACATGGATACTATTTTGAAAATTAACCCAATACTAAATACTTAATTATAACATCCTAGTTGTGGGGTGTAAACAAACAGTATGCAATAGACGATATTAGTGTGACGTCACTTGCTTGTTTAGAAACGTTGATTCCATCCGTGATTGGTTTCGTGACTGGAAGTAATTCCATACGAAACCAATCACAGATGGAATTAACGTTTATAAACAAGCAAGTGACGTCATGACTAATGTCGTCTATTTACAAAAATAAATAAACACTTCTTTCAGGATACTGTGTCTTACTGCTATTCTTTTAAAAGTGGTTTAAATCAAATATGAATATCAATAACATGGATATTTTGAAAATTAACCCAATACTAACTTGAATAAACATCAACAACAAACCCTGGTTAACCACCCAAATCATGATGCTTGCTAACATTCATTTGAAATTACAAGAAATAACAGGTAGAATAAACAAACTTACCTCATTATTAGAAGAAAATAGAGATAAAAAAAGTTATTTAACAACTACGGAATCCTAATAAAATTACGACCCAACGATAAACCCATTACATCGTATACAGGCCAGGAAGCTAATGCTTAGTCCGCAGTAATTGCTCTTTGATAACTCAAAGTTTAAGGAAGTATAAAAAAATTCAAATTACTTAAACCTTCAAATTGAAATTAAAAACCCCAAGAACAACTAATTTGTTAAGTAAATAGGATATAGCACATAATTTATGTTTTTAGGTTGTCAGATAAACAAATGGTGCTTTGAAGCAGTGTTCCCCAACCTTTTTACCAACCACGGACCGGTCAACGTTTGATAATTTTACCGCGGCCCGCTGGGGGGTGGCATTGATTTTGGTTTCAATTTCGATGTAATGGGATTTTCGGAAGTTTAAAATACGCAAATTTTCAATTCTTTACAAAAAGATGAACCCGACAAAGCGCATTGATATTATTACACTTTTTCTTTATTTTTCTTTCCGTTTCGCAGAAAAATGTACTGTTTAATGGATTTTCTTTTCATTAACTTATAGTTGTAACAAAAAACTCAGACAACTGTCACCATTACTTCCGGGTTGAACAAGTTCGCCACAAAAAAAGAATATAAAAATTTATGGATTTCTAATGAAGCGTTTTTATTCAGTTTTCTTGGTAAAATAAGATGGTTCTCATGGTGTGCATGATTTATGTCACTACCTTCGGGCCCCTTTTTAAAATAAATAAAATTTAATGAAACACAGATGTTTTTAATTTGGAGTATAAACCTAAGAATTTAAATTCATTTTCAATGTAATGGTCGACCCGCGGCCCTGTACCATTTGATCCATGGACCGGCACCGGTCTGCGGACTGGGGGTTGGAGACCACTGCTTTAAAGCACAATGCTACTTGGTGTTCAGCTGTTTTTAATTCCCCCAATGAATGAAAAGTTCTAATCTTAATGTAGCAAAACCCAATCACAAATTTTTTTAAGGAAATGTTCATAAACGATTCGCCTGCATCTAAGGTGACATGAGAATCATGAGATAACTTTTAGAAGTTTTAATTTGATTTACTTACTTATGGCCAATGACCAGCAAAATGGTAGATGGAGGTGGAACATAACTTCCTTCAAATTTCAGGAGCATAATATTCATCCTATTGCAGAATCTAAAACAAAACATTATAAAAATATGTAACGAATATGTATCATAAATAGGAACAGATTTGGTATAGGTCCGCCACAGTGACTGCCAATTTGGCGAATGCTCTATAGCAGTGACCATCAGGCGCGGATCCAGCACGCCTCCAAGGAAGGGGCCACTTTTTCAGACTATCACCTTTACCTTTCGAGAAAAATGTCAAAATGTTGGGGATTTTCTAAAAAGTATCACTCAAGATCCCCTTTTGGTACTGCTGGGGGCTATAAGGGTCCTCCCCCAGAAAAAATTTTGAAACTTGACCTGCAAAAGTTGGGTTTTAACTCATTTTGAGTTCTTTTTGGGACTTTTTTCGTACTTATGAGTATGTTTGGGTCCAAGGAGGGGCACTTTCCAGAATGCCACCCCCCTGGATCCACCACTGGTGACCATTCAACCTACATCAAATCTGTTCCCATAAAGGGGTGAATAACTAATATGGTTCTTATCCGTTAAACAAGCACAAGCAAAAAAATCCCGAAAAAAATTTAGAATGAATTAAAAAATTCTCTGTCCCAACCGTCGCCTACTGCATTTGTTTTCGTTTTCACTTGACTGTATTGTCATTCGCTTCGCTTGGCGAGCATTTAGTTCACAATTGGCGACATTTGTGCCCAGCTAACGGATAAGTACCATTAATAATAGAACACGAGATTAAATGTAAGTCGTTGAAGATAAATTATCTCTAAAAGATTCAAAAAGGGAATCCACGGCAATTAGGGAGATTGTCTAAAGAGCTGTAGAGCAGTCGCAAAGTTTGACGACTGTTTAAATTGGCAGTAGCTGTATGCCATGGAGGACCTGTTTTGAATACGTTGCAACTATTCTAGATTCCAACCTTTCTTGTCAGTGATGTCACGAATCCCATTTGAAGGCCAAATTTATAACATTATCATACGAAATGAGTCAATAATGTATTAGTTCTATATGTTCAATTCTCATATTTTTGTTTAAGAATGTAAAAGTTTCAAAATACATAGTTGGTAATCATTTTAAATACCTACTTTGAATTTGGACTACATTATGTGATTTTAAAGCAAACACTCGAGTAACGCTGTTTGAAACTTTTTAGTATCAAATCGGTTATTATCAATCTATTTTATAGTTAGATTTTCAAAACAAGAAGTTAACAATGAATGGCAAATGAAAAGCACCATTTGTCGACCTAGATTACTTCAGTCGAAGGGATGTTATAACTTTATCAAAACATTGAATTATGAAAAGATTACAATAAGCTCATTAGCGCACTAGCGTATAATATCCCAGTTACGTGGTATAACACAAGACCACTGTTTTCATTCCAGATCCTACTTGGTTTTCAGTCTATGAACCATCTGAGGGGGGTGAGAATTTAAACCTAGGTCCTGTGGCTTGGTAGATGGTTGGTTGTTTTGGGTTTTATGGTGTGGCTTGGTAGAAAAAAAATTCTGCATTGTGGGAGATATATTCACATTAAGTTTTCACATAAGATTTTTAAAGATATCAAGAGTTACCTAATGTGTAGTAAATATGATAGTACAGCATGTAATTTATGTTCTTAGGTTATTTACATACACTGTAAACAATAACTAATCAGATTTTGAGAAGGAAATTTAAACATAATAGGTCATTAACACAACTACAGAAAGCATAGGACATGTACCGAATATTATTGTCTCAACTAAAATTTTAAAATATGTCATTAAAAGCTACGATAAGCATTGTTATCATACGATAGCATTGTTGATAAGCATAGCATAGGGCAGGAACCATAGGATCTTACAATTCTATTCACAACTCATTCAAATTCACGTTTTGAACTTACCACCACTCGGTTGCTTATGTGATTTGGAGGTAAAAAAGAGAAACTTTCAGGAAAAACAACAAAGAAGAGAAATCTCGCACAAAATGTCGACATAAATACTTATGCTGAAAACCTGAAAACGAATTACACAGCATTAAGGACGTAAACAAATCCATCCAATGATTGGATTGGATTGTTTACGTACATTTTCCGGTTTGAGTGCTTGATACAGTACATGCAATGAACCGGCGATGATAAATCATAATGCCAATCGCGGTTAAAAGTAAATATAATAAAAAGTTAAATAATACGCTACTCACTTGAACTTGGGTCGGCGTCCATCTTGAAAGGCCGCGTCTTTTCCAGTGGACATGACGCATGCGCAGAAAGGCTTTTCGGGCTTTTCTTTGGTTTTTCAAAAATAGGCCTTTTTGTAATATTGAGGATGGGTTCCACAACCCAACCATTTGTTGGGTTTTTGTAAGGACTCAATGACAATAAAAGAAAAAGGTTAGCCGCAAGGTTTCATGCTACTAGGGATAAGAACACATTTTCTGTCTCTGTTATTTTTTAGTAACACTGTTACAACACCATCTTTTCTCACTCAACACAATCGTAGCACATTCCTCACACAACACTATCAAAACTATTTTAATAATTAGATTTGTTCATTTTTCTGTTTACTAACGTTGCAAATGTGTTTCACAAATTTGTAGTGTGTCCAGAAATGTGTTCTAAAAATTGTGCTGTAAAGTGTTATTGCTAAAAATTACAGAGACAGCCGACAGAAATGTGCTCTTATAGGGTTTTAGGATCTAAATTTAAGAACACATCTAGATTCTAAACATATTTTACAACGCTATTTTTAGAAAGCATTTCTATATAGCAACAGTTTTCAAACACATTCAGAACACTATCACCAACACTATAAAGTGTTGTAGGTATAACGACACAAACTAAAGTGTTGTCAATTTGAAGACAAAAGGGTGTTCTTAAAAAATGTGTTACGAGCGTTTGCTTTGTAGTCGGTTATCGCGGTGCACATTTTAATAGCTGATAGCAAGAGTCAGTTTTTGGCCCAAATCTTACTTCGAAAACTGATGTATAGAAACTATCAGACTGTTGTACCCAAGAAAACGCCGTTGAAAGATGGTAATCGTTGATGGAAATTCCGTCCCATCATCCGACAGAGACAGGATCTTGCTCTTGGTCATCCTCTCCGGTCGAGCGCTCTCGGGGACCTCCACGCTCTGATTCTACACGCCTCCCCGAGGTTCACCCCTACGGCAGACGATCTTTTCAAAGGAGGATTAAGATCGTTTGCTGTGGAGAAGTAGTAATAGTTTTGTTTCTGTTAGTTTTTGGGGTCGTTTGAGTGGTTTGTGGAACAGTGTTGAAGGGTCTTTTAAATAAATGTTTTGTAATGGTATGCATCCTTATTTTGGGGAAATTCTGTCTGGGTTTTCCGGTTGTCTGGATATTTAACACGCACTTACGGAATTTCATTTTCCCTAATGAATATATTTTTTTCGAAAAAATTTTTTTTTAGTGCACAGGATGTTTTAAAAGTCCGTTTCATGGCTACTATTTGGAACCGACGTTTCCAAGGGTCATGGATGTATAATAAGGTGTACTCTTAAGTAAGTGACCATAGTGAATCGCACCCCTAGCACCGAAATAAGAAAATTAAACAATTTAATTAAAAACCTAAAGGAATTTAGAAAATTAAAAGAAGTTAAATTATTGAAAATAGCCAGGAAAAAAAATTTATAAAAATTTCTTCAATACTCGATGATAAGTGAAAATATCGCTCATTTGCAATTGTCCGGTTACGGCCTTGTCCATCATCAACATTTTCACTTCAGGGGGGGGGGGTCTGATCGCTTCATATTCCTCTTACCACCCACAAGGGGGGTAGAGAGTGAGAAATCCATCCCAAACTATCTCATCAAATCCCCTCCGTCCTTTTCGCCACCCCAACATACACAATCATCCCTGTCTCTCGCTTTTGATTGAATCCCCAAAAAGAGAAAAAATAATAATCGATTCCCCTTGCTTCCGCTCGATTGTGGGGCCTGATTGATTACGAAGAGGGGGGGAGGGAGGTCTAATGAGGCGGTCCCCTAATCCCCCCCCCTTTGTGTGAAGTGCGCCACATCGTTAACAGTCTCATTGTAATCAGAGGGACGCTC
Source organism: Tetragnatha montana (assembly GCA_963680715.1). NCBI lineage: Eukaryota > Metazoa > Arthropoda > Arachnida > Araneae > Tetragnathidae > Tetragnatha > Tetragnatha montana. Next base: position 48,670,856 of record OY796685.1, read on the forward strand.
CCTCCCCCCGACGTTTATTGGCAGATTACAACTCCGTTTTCTTGCACCTGCTTCTTTCTTTGTGATTGTGTGTTTGTAGTGGGTTTTTTTCGGTGTTTTTTTTGGTGGGTGTTCGTAAGGGGTGCCATCTAGTGGGGGTGGATTTAATCAAATAAAATTTTTTTATTACTATTATTATTATTAGTAGTAGTAGTATTTATATGTATACAGATTTAGTTGGGGATATGGTTTTCCTTCATTGAGTTTGGAAGGACGGTTTCCCCGGAATTGAATACTTTAATTTCTAAATTTTTTTAGTTCGTTTTTGTGTAAATAGGTTCGTTATTATGTTACGTTTTAAAATATTCTAATTAGGTATGTCGTAATGAACGTCGTCTTATAATTCGTTTAAAACATTAGTCCATAAAATTTAACACTGTTGAAAAAATATAATTATAGAATGGGAATGGAGAATCCTTGTGTTTTTGGCAATCGGTAGTTTTTGGGGATCTCTTGATACAAATGCATTTTTTATATAGTAGTGGATATTTACATTAACATCCTATCAATGAGGTAAAATTGTTGATTTTTGTATAGAATTTGTAATTTTTAAATGTAGTTATATTTATAATACAGTATTTTAAAATTTGTTAAACAGTCCTTCAATTATATTGTGTCACTTTAAAGAGCTAAAGAAATACTTAACTCCTTTAAAGGAAATAATTCAGTGAAACTAAACACGTTATGTTATTTTACTTGTTGAAATATTGAATATTTTCCATTAATATTTTTAATTCCGATATAATTTAATAAATCCATGTCCTTGTAGGCTTTCCCATTTTATCAATCCTTATTAAAAACAAATATCCTACAAAACGCAATGAAGGATTCAAATATAGATTTAATAAATTTTGATATTTTTTCATTCAAAGCATCTAAACTCAAAATATTTTCTAAATTTTCCCTTAAAAAGCTAGCCTTCCATAATACACGTTTAAGTCCTATCCACCCCATAACATTGTTCTAACAAATTTTTTGTCCATATTTATTAAAACGCCCTCCGATTTCCCAATTCATCAATATTCCAACTTTTTTTCTTCTTCAAAAAAATAAATCCCCTACAAAAACGCAATGAAAAATTCAATCTTCATAAAAGTCCCCTCCATTTCTTATCAATAATACACTCCGTGTCCTCTTGTCCACGCTCGCCCTTTAAACCCACCCTTCCAACTCCACTTTCCATTCGATTCGAAACAAAAAAAAGAACCCTAGAACAAAAAAAAAATTCCATTCCACCGTCCGGCGGACTGCCCCTCTCTCCAATCCAAGAATAAAATATGCAGAATTTTCCTACTCTCTCTCAGCACAGAGCGGGAATTTTCGATTAGTACTAGTTCTCGGTCATCGGCGTGGTGGCGCCATCTATCGGGCTTCGGGAGAAACGGCCTAATGGATTTTTAATGGGCCACGCTGCTTTCGCTTCTTCGACGCGGGAAACGGGATGAAGGATGCCGGCAGACGATTTTGAGTTCGATTCGGCGGAGGGTGGTGCCGTGATTTTTTTTCTTCTTTTTTGTTCTACACCGAACAGAACGACTCTTTTTTTTTTGTTAGGGGGTGAGTCGTGTGGAATTTTTCGATTTGCCCCGAGGCGCGGTATCGGAAAATTCGCCGTGGATCGTAAATATTTTGGTGGTCAGAATCGATGAAAACGCATTTGCATGGTGATGGCATTAAGGGGTATGACCGATATGTTTCGAAGGAAATGCCTATTTGTTAAGTTTTCTTCCGAAATTTTTCAATATACGTAGTTACATTGTAATTTTCATTGTAGTAGTTGTATGGTTTTTGTATTGTTACATTGTTGTTCCTGTGCAATTTTTTGTCCGGTTTTTACTCTTGGGTCATTCCACATAAAAGTAAAAAAAGGGCAATATTTTAAAGACCAGTTTAAAGTTTCTTGACGTCACTCCGCGGAAGGAAAAACTGAGTTAACAAAAAGCGTGTTGGGTTGCTAGGAGGAGTTTCGGTGTGCAAATCATGATAAAAAAAGAACGCAACATATACGTGGGTTTAACAAACCAATCATATTTCTAAATTGAAGTTCTTTATATCACTCAAAATTCAGACACCGCGCTGATTACTACTTTCTTTGTTTGCTCTCAGCTTGTTTCTCCAGGGTCAAGTAACGTTGCAGTCTATACTTGGTTGCAATGTTTCTTGAACCCAGTACGTCACAAATGCGGAAGGAGAAATCGGTAAACACGAAGCCTGTTGGGTTGATAGGAGGAGTTTTGGTACGCAAATCGTGATTGAAAAGCACTATATATGCATGGGTTTAACAAAATAATCATATTTTTAAATTGACGTTCTTTATTTCACTCAAAATTCAGACACCGCGATTGGAACTTCTTTGTTTATTAGTGACGTCGTAGGGTCAAGTTAAGTTGCAATCTAGTATAGTACAGAATTCATCTGATAATATTATTCAAAATTTTATGGAAAGAGATACACACATAAAATTTATAAACAAACAGTAAAGGTTGAAATCTTATAAATACATGATTAAGTAAAATAACATTGATTCGCAATATTTATACACTTTCCCATTCATAATTGTTAACGTTTGAAGAGCTATTGAGTGACATTAGACCACCTTTTTTTTACCGTTCCCAGAAACCTGAACCGGAAAGCGCTCCCGTGCCCGCTTTCGAAATTAATAACCCCCCCCTCCCTCCTCAGCAGCCGATTATTATAATCCGATCTGATGACCACACGCAGATCCGTCGCGTGCAGACCGCTTTTTTCTTCTCTTTTGAGAGTTATTTGTAGCTGCTTTAAGGAGACGTGACCTGAACATGGACCTCTTGGAAAGAAACACTTTATTGTTTGAAACTACGAGTTCCATATATTGGATTGGATTTCGGGAATTTTGTGAGTTAACAGTAACAGTTGTCGGCAGTGTTATTCCTAGCATTTTTTTGAAGGAGTAAAAATACTCCTTGACTTTTTTTAGGAGGAGTGAAATTCAATTATGAGGAGTGAAGTACGGAAATAAGCCTAAACTACATATACAGAGACAAAATTTCTATTAAAAACGCTTACTTTTTAATGGACAAAATGAGATTGAAAGAAAATGAGGATGGTATTTTGGGTTTCAGTCAATAAAACTCCCCAATCATCATATAACAATACATGAAAAAAATTACTATGGCTGTATGAAAACCCAATTAAAAACTACGATAATTAGGATGCCGTGGCTGAAGGTTTAAGCTAAACCTTTGTGAAAAATTCAAAGAGTGAAAATACTCCTGTTTAGTTTTTTAAAGAGTAATTCCGATTTTCAAGGAGTGAAATACTCTCTCAGAGGAGTTAAAAATGTCTCTCGTTGTCGGGGTATATTTTCGTTGCTGATAGAGAATAAGCAGGGATGAGATTTTTCAGACTTTTTACTTTGAAAAATCAGCTTACGAGCTGAAATTTTTGACTGGGAGTTTCATTTTTCTAAATTCGAGTTGATGTTCTTGACTTATGAGGCTCTTTTACATGGCAAATTTCCCTGTTTAAGCCAATATAACAACTTAACACATTGATACTTTTGATTTTAAAGTGTAAGAATTTATTGTTGAAATTAATGTTAACTAATTATTATTAGTTTTTCCGATTCATTCTCAATTTAAGATCAAATGTCGTTCGCACAGTTTTCATCATTCATCCACTTCTTTGCCTCATTGACTCTATTCGACAGCCAATAGACAAATCACAGAAAGATATTATGGTAACGCAAATCGCCGTATAAGTCGAAACAATCCTTAAACGTTTAAGATATTGCTATTCTGAAATGTCACCTAACTAAATCACAAAGGGAGAAATCACTAACTGCAAAGTTTTGAAATTATGGCTATGTTAATCTCTCTCTCTCTCTCTTTTCCTACCTTGTGTTTAACATATACTCTGAACAAAACGGACTTTCCGCTTAAAAGCCTAACCAACTTGTTTAAAAGGGCACAGCAGCAGTGACAATTAAAGCTATGCGTTCGTTGAAAAATTTCCATGAGTTTCTCATAACATGGAAATTTTTCTCTCCAATTTCCATCTAATGAGGTGCTTTGTGACCTTAATTTAAATTTTCGCGACGAGCGACCTTTGACCGAGACGCCATCTTAAGTGTGTTTTCTGTGTAAGCATTTCGACTGTTGTATAATTGTTGCTTGCTATTCTTCTCAGGCTGCTTTTTTTTTTTTGTCATTTCGTGTAGTATACGTGTTGCTGTGGTGTATTTCTTAGGTTTCTATGCGTTTTTTATACTATTTTTGAAAGGCCAATTGATCAGTAAACAAGTACAACAAGTATCTTTAAATTTAAGTGTGTTATTATAAGTTTCTTTTTACACGTAAATATGAGTTACAGATAGAACTACAATAAAAAGTGCTTGGTTTACGAATGCAATAATTTTGAGGTGTATTAGCTTTTCAATGGCATAAAATGTTTTAATTTAAAAAAAAGTTGTATTGGATCACAGAGACTCTGAGGTTTCCAACTCCTTCTTTTTCCCTACTCCTTTTTTTTAACTCAGTATATTTTTTAGAAAACATTTCTTTAATTAAATATTTCGATGTATTTGAGTCTCCAGGACTTTATGGGTTTTGACATTTATGTGTATTCTTACTTTATTCTCGGTTAATATTTTTATTCTCCTTCTCTATTCTTTTCTCTCTCCTCTCTATTCTTTTCATTCTCTTCTCTCAATTATTTTCTCTTCTCTCTTTTTTATCTCACTCTTCCCTCTCTACCTTCATTCTATTTATAACGATCATAGTCTACTTCACAAATTTAAACTGACAAACTAATTTCCGAACATGTCTCCACAAAATACGCTCCAATTTCATCAGCATCATAACTATTTCAACATGTGCTCAGGCCTCGCCTGAGCACATTCTAAGCTGCTTAAGTTTTAAACTTGACGAGGTATTCCTTAAACCTCTGTTGTTTTTAGACTTTATTGAAGTATTTGGACTTATGGAGTTGATCTAGCGATGATTGGATCGACTGGGGATCAGTCACACACACACACTATTTCAACAGCCTCTCAATCAAATCAACACATCAATTTCATCACACACACAAAAAAACACCTTAAACAATCTTCAACAAGAGCAGAACCAAAACGTCCATCCATTCGCAACGCCCCGTGGTGGTCAATCCCTCATCCCCCCTCCGTTTGACGGCCAATTAGGCCCAATCCCCTGTTTACGGCCGCAACGACGTTTGGAAAATTCGAAGCGCCCCCGAGGGCCCTCCAATCGGCCGCTTTAATGATCGCCCTGGGAGGGGCGTGGCCTCGACGTTAGCCCCATCTGCGGGCGGCTATTATTTGCCCCGCTTATTATGATGGGCCACGTGATGAGAGGGCGAACACCGATAGAAGGGCGATTTCGAATTTGTTTGTTTCAACAAGTCCCGCCCAAACTCTGCACATAAAGATTCCTTACGTTCCTTACTTAAAAAATGTTTAGAAAACTAAACGTAAACCTCTACGGCGACTTTTATTTTTTGGGGAAAATGTGATGTCATACCGGATAAAAACTTTATTACTTCGTTCCACGATGCGCGCATGCATGGACAGTGGGTGTTTTTAACATCTTAATGTGCAAACATATCCAAATAACCATGTTGACGTTTTCATAAACTTTTTTTTAAGTGTAAACCTGATGTGATATCATACCTTTGTCAACAAACTATGTGTCGTAGAGGTATAGTTCTGTGAGCATTTTTTAGGTACTCCACGCAAAGAATCTGGTTGTGCATAATTTGGGAGCGTCTTAGCCTTAGACGTTCTTCAGCCTCAATAAAAATCAACATGCCAAAAAACATTAAATTTTCTAAATATAACCTGCTTAAATCACTATATCCATTTTACCCCACCCGACCCTACTAATTTTATTCTCGACTGAAATTCATAGGCAGAATAATTTCTCTTTTTTTGGATTTTCTTTGGCAATATAGTCCTGTGCATCTAGTTTTGAGATTTAACTTTTGATTTTATAACAACAAAAGAGTTACTGAACTCTGAGGTAACGAGAAAACTGTGAAAAACACGTCTAAATTGGGTTCAAATTTTAGATACAAAAGTGGGAACCTGAAAAATGTGTGACGTAATTCGTTAATGACCCCTATATAAAATATTTTTTAAAGGATTAAACCAAACTTTTCCGAGATTACACAGTATCTTCCAACTAAGGAATGAAAATGCGGGGCATCTCATTAAGAATTTTAACTCGCAATATCATAATTAATAATCGGAGGGAGGGCTTTTGAAAGTTAGTAAAATGCCTTCCCAAACTCCCTTCCGTCACCCTTTCGGAGGGCGGGAAAAATCGATGCCACTTCGCACCTCGAGCGCCCATATATATCGTTTTTTCTTCCCTACACTCCCTCCCCTCCCTCTCTTTCCGAAATTCATTAATTCCGTGTAACCCGAGACAGACTTCATTAAAAATATTATAATACCCCCTAAAATAATCATTTAGGGGCAAAAGCCGTTTTAATGAGAAATCCCGCTCTAACGATTCACTAATCACTTGCAGCAACTCGGTAATTAACACCAACTTCTCTCTAGGAGAAAGTTCTTCCTTTTTAGTAGTATTATTACTACAGTAAAGACGCGCTGCAAAACGGGCTCGGATTTCAATTTAAATCGTCAGTGTTTCGTCCGTGTCTTTAGCGAGGCCAATCTGCGCGCGAACGTTCATTAAACAGCGCCCCCTATTGTCCGCTAATTAGTTGATTAGGACACGGGGATCGTCATTAGTGATGGTGGTTGTTAGAGAACTTTTGCGGGTTTTTAAAACTGGTGGGGAGGGTCAAGGAGATGGATTGGTGTGGAGGTCATTATTGTTATTAAAACGTGCATTGTCGTAGGGTGGAATGATGTTTGGTTTCGTCATTAGCGCAGAAGAAGACGCAATTTGCGGTGAAATCGTAGTGAAAGTATTGTTGCGCGGAAATAGAATCGTGTGTCTTGAATAACCTGTTGGAAATTGTTGGTTTTAGGTTTCTCTCCGTTACAGTGTATTTAGTAGGTGCATGTGCAACATGAAAAGCGAAAGAACAGGTTGGATTTAACATAACATAAAAAATATTTCTTTACAGTTTCACTATTTTGTAATACATAATTCGTGATAATGTTTCGCGTATTTTGCTTGAGTTAGCATTTTAAAAGGCGATTTTTACATCAGAAACCTCCCTTACATCTCATCGAAGAAAACACTATATTCATATTTCAGGGTGGTCAGAAAATAAGGTGAAAAACCTTAAAAAACCTGGAATTATCATGGAAAAAATGTGGGAATTTTAGAAAATCTGACAATTATCAGGGAAATTTTGAAAATTTAGCCAAAAAAAAAACATTTTCTTGATTTTCAAGTCTTCTGTGCTTCTTCCTAAAAAATTAAATTGTGAATTTCGTGAAAATTCTTCAAAATCTTATGAGCTGAAATGCTTTCTACACTTTGCGAATTTACAAGTCTTTGTGTTTTAGGCAGGACATTTCGTATTTTCCGCATTCTCCCGCTTTCTAGAAGATAATAATTTACTGTTTTTATATATCAGGGAAAATCGAATCAGATTATCAGGGAAAACCTGGAATTTTCAGGGGATTTTGAAATTAATTTTCTGTGGCCAGGCCACCCTGTATTAGTGTAATAAAAGCTTTTTACCTTCATTAATATTTTTCAATATGGACTTCTAGCAAAGATATATCACATACATGTGTAAATTTTCTTTACATCAAAATTTAATTTAACAAAAAAAATTATCACAATGCCGAAACTTTCGTCTAACTACGGTTATACATGTGTATGCGAGAGTTACTTTATATCCAAACGCAAACTCCCATCCAAACAATAAGCCGACAATACATTAGCTCGGACAGTGTATTAACTCCGCGTACTTTAACGACCGACTCCATTTGCTGCTGCAGTTAAATTGCTCTAAGTGCCGCTCGGAGTGTTCTTTTAAGCTTAATTGGCTTCCATCGGCGCTCTTATCGAATTATAAGTTTATTGGGAACCTTTTTGGCCAAGGCCTAATGGATGGAGGGGTTTTAAAGAAACTCATAACCCCACACAGCAAAACGGCCGAATTTAACTGACCTTCGAGCAAACGAAATTTAATTTCCTATAAGGGAGGGAAGTAAGTGCAGTCGGAATTAACGGTGCCAATTCGATATTGCCCTAAGCACTACCAATTACTTTTTTCGCTCCCTCTCTTCCACCTTATTTTCATTTTAATTCCCTTCCCCTCTCTCGACGTTAATTATTCGATTAAGAACCGGAGACTAATTAAAATGGGGTGGTCGGGGGGGGGGTGTTACCATAGCACCCACCGGAGAGTCCCCCCCCCTACTTTCTCCTATTCCGCACGTTAAGCAGAAGCGTTTACCGCTTTAATGAATCTGAATTAGTAGTAGTAGTTGGCAGCGTTTTAGTGAGGGTGGGGTGGAACAAAAATAGCCCCCCAACCCCCCCCCCCTCGATGGTTTTGCCCGCTCTCTTAAACCTGATTTACGCGGTGCTTGCTTTAATTTCCTGCGATAGTTTTCTTTCCCTCCCCCTTTTGGAAGGGTAAAAATGGGTTCCGTATCGCGGTTGGGGTTAAAAATTGTGCGGATGAACTTTCTCCCCGTGTAGAGTGGGCGGTAGTTTACCCTTAATTACACCCCTGGCCGCCTGTAGTTTTATGTTTCGATTTAAAAGGTGTCCAGCGAGGAAAACAACTGTTCTCTCTAGCTCTCTTTTGTTGTGTAGTAGAAGAATTTGGTGTACTGTTCCCCCTTGTGCTTACGATCACCACTAAATTAGTTGAGGCACGGAGTAATAGAGCATTTTCAATCACATGACTCGGACTTCACAATGGCCTTAGCAACGTTGTTTTTGTCCTCCTGTGACGTCATGTGCGAATGCTTCTATTTCACCAGCCTTAGCAACGTTGTTTTTGTCCTCCACGTCGTCAAGTGTGACGTCATGTGCGAATGCTCTATAGAAAAATTGGGAAAAGGCTGTATTACCGTTTTGGTCAACCTAAAGCGAAGCAACCACATTCACGTATTAGAAATAGAAAAATAGAGACTTTGTATGTGGGAAAATTACTTTAATTACATATATGTGTGTTTCTGATGCTATTTAATACTCGGGTAATTCACTGCTTAATATTTTGTTAATGTAATATCTCTTAATTACTGGTGTTATTGTATATTTGCTTTTAATGTAGTACTTATTGATTGTTTCGAATTTTGTACTAAAATTTTCTTTTTCTCTTACAGGTATGTACCACATTGTCTTACTACCAATGTTCTCATAGAGATGCTGTAAAACAGGTCTGATGTTTCTACGTTTTACCATGTGTTTCTTAATTTTAACAAATGCTCTCTCTGATACAAAATATATATGCGTTACGGGCAAAGTGATAAACTGGGCATTATTAATAATGCCAGAGGCGGGCAATGTGATAAATTCAATGGCATTTATCACTTTGCCCGAAATACGCGGGCATTATTATGCTCGGATTTATTACATTGCTCGTAGCTACTTGTCCAGAAATTGTATATTTTATTTACTTAATCTAATCCTTGTAAAGCGGGATTTTAGAACCTTTGCTTTGCAATGAAGCCTTAATTTTGAGTATGATAAATCGCATCGTGTTTAAATTTTTTTTCTAAATTCTATACTTACATTTCATCCCATGATGTGTTTTTCTTCTACTACCTTTAAGGAGGGGTTGATTTCCCAAACATTATTTATGAAAACTAGCAGCCGAATCAAAAGTTTCATTAGAATGAATTTCAATAATTTAACTCCATTCAGAATGAAATTGAGTTGTGGTCAACGAGTGACCAAAATTAACGCCAATACTGCTACCCCACGTTACAATTTCAAGCTTCTCTGACCCTACGAGTCAAATTTTATAATTAGGTGGCCAATGAATTAACCCCAACCCTCTCATAATCCTGCCATCTCCTTAACCAGGCTCACCTTTTTAAACCCAAAAAGCTTTCTCAAGACGGGATCCCCAATATCGAACCCCCTTCACTTAAAATTAAGAGTTCCAAAGGGGGGGGCACCCCCCAATTCAAAACACACCCTTTCAAAGATCCCGACCGGGGGGGGGGCTTATGGCTAATTTATCGCATTTAGCGGCCATTCCGACACTCTGCGAATCCATATATACTCGCTTAAAAGTGTAAGGGAAAATCCCATTGATGAGGAACCCGTTGCCAAGGTTACCCTAATGGCCTCGGTCCGCCATTACATGTCTCTTCCATTACCTTCTATTTATTTCACTCCGAGAAGGAACTTGTCGAAGGGGTTGGAGAGGTTTTTGCCCCGGTATTGTTCGAAGGGGGCTTAAGTGCCGCTGGGTTTTAAAGTGGGGTAATTGATGCTGTTTGGTGGTAGGTTGGTTCAATGGGGTTGGGGAAGGTGGGTGCATGATTCAAGATGGCCGGGTTAATATTTGATAAATCCTATACGAAGAAGAAGCTTTTCATTCTGAAGGCTTTGTTGTAAATCAAAATTAGGCCCCCGAAACCTCTATGGGCAGGATTTTTCGTGAGAGGTTCTATTATTAATTTTTATTTTATACTATACAAGCGGTTTTGCTTGTTGTGGTGTGGTCTGTCTCCCCTTAATTTTTTTTTTGGTGGTTTTCCTCTGAACGTTCATTTTTCAAAAGTTTTCTTTCGTAATTCCTCTTTTGAATATGCCGCTTTTTGATATTTGGTTTTAAAAGCCCATTTTTTTGATGTTGCGCTCAATATATTTAAAAACTAGTTTCGCAGATTTAAATGTGATGCATCATCACCACCTGTTTCTTATTGTTGTCGTTTTTTGAAGACCCACTTTTTTTAATCGTGTAAAAGAAAATTTCTCTTTCTGAACGTTATGTAAGTTTTTCTTATATTCCTTTATTGGCTGTTCCTGCTAGATTTTTACAAGTATGGGTTAGGTATGCACCTCTAGTTGCTCAATGTATACCTTTACTCATACTAATGAAAAAGAGACGAATATCTACCCTTTGAAAAGTTCTTGGCAGTTTGGATAAAAATTCATTGTATTTAACAATGTATTTAAAATGTTTTCAAAACTAGGATTTAAAATTTTCTAAATGCATCAAGTGGTAGTGAGGTAAACAGAATTTTTTTAAATGTTTCTTTTGTGATTTTTCGGTACGATCTTGAACAAATTCTTACCAAAATTTTTTTTTTCAAAACTGGAAAATAATCAATTTTTTTAAAAATATTAAGAAAAACCTTTGCATACCTGTTTAACAAAGTAGTAATATTTTTAAACTTAAAACTGTGGTTTGCATTTTGATTCAAACACAAACTTTATGTTGGTTGGTTGGTTATTTGTTCCACTGGTCTCTGCAAGAACTGAGATCTTGGTTTTACCAGATTTCCTTTCACAAACTTTATGTATCAGCCATAAATATTTAGATGATTTATGTTTTTTCGGGTTTTTATATAAGCAGGGTTTCCTTCCACTGGTCAGGGATTACCTGAAAAACCTGGATAAGTCAGGGAATTTTAATTTCACCCAAAAAGTCAGGGAATAGTCGGGGAAAATTGCTCATTTTGGCCCAAAACCTGGAAAATCATACAGAATACCTGGAAAATGAACAATTTTTAATGTTTGGGTGTCAATTTTGGCATTCGAAAGTGGGAAAAAAATAGACCATTTATTGAAAATACATGTTCATAAGAGCAAGAAATATCTGAAAAATGCCGTAAATAGCCTGGAAAAGTCAGGGAATTTTATTTCTGAAAATGAGTGGGAACCCTGTATAAGTCGTCAAAGTAATTAAACACCTGCAAATTCACCTTTGCATGATAACGTGCCAAAATTTAAAATAGTCTCAATTGAAATACAACGACGTGTTTCACACAGAAAGGGATTGCTGTTTATAGACTGAGGTGACAAAAAATCAGGCGTCTTGTATCAGAACCGCACACTTGTCGGGACCGGTATAACAATGCCGAATTTGTGCGTCTCTCAACCCCCTACTGAATTTTTTCCCTTTTGTCAATACCTTCGGTATAGGGGACGTGTTCTCTTCTACGAGCAAACAAATCCATCACTTCGTTGGACAAATCTGAGCGCCTACGTCACTCCTGGAGAGGGAATCGTTGAATTTGATTGGCTGTCACTCTGGCTGACTTGTTCTTTGTTCAACATCTTTTCCCTCCTGGTCCTTCTGTGAAAACAAGAATGTCTTCGGTTTCGTTTTGAATGTTGAAATATTTTTGCATATAGGAAAAGTGTGTCTGTTTTGTAGTGGGCTTTCAGGGCCTATTCTTGGGCCTATCCCTGGAATTTTTTTTTAAGCTCTGAGGGCTTTTACCGCAAAAGAAACTCTATTTTTTCCATAATATTTTAAACATATTGTGATGAGTTTAACTATCAAAAAGGAGGGACAAAATACGTGATACAGAGCCGCGCGTTAGTTTTTAAAATCAAATCAACTATATCAGTAAGTTTCTTCCAATCCTTTAAATTTGACCCCCTAATTACAACTTAAATTTAAAAAAAAGATCTCGATTTTTATGTTTATTCTGGGTAAATGTTTATGTTTTGATTAAAATTGTTGATTGCATTGCAGTTGAAAAAATAAGTAATCAGGACAATATCCTGACACTTATTTATATATATTTCTTATTTCTAATGAGCTCCTAAGCAGCATGCAGAAAAATTGGGGAAAAACAAAGAAAAAACAATTAGAAATAGAAATTTACCAAGTTTCACATCAGAAAAGTAATTTTACTTTGCATCGCACGAGTGTAAAGCAGCGAAACAGATATTAAGGTAACACGAGTCGATCCAAAATTCTTTATGTCTAGATTTTGTTCATAATAACAAGTGGGTTTTATTCAATAGTTAAACTTAAATCAGTGATCAGTGTTTCCCAACCTTTTTCAGTCCATGCCCCACCAAAGCCTTTCTAAATTTTCCATGCCCCCCCCCTAGAAATTCATATTGCCCCCCGGTTGGGCGTGCGCCCCACGTTTTAACACTGGTATAAATCGAAGTGTATTTTTATTTTACATGTTTGGATTAAACATGGTGGTAAACATTTGGTTAAACACAAACCTATTAACTTTCTCCCTAAAACCTGGTTTTCGTTGCATTATATCCAAGATCTCTACAAACAAGCTCAACTGCATTTTTAAAGTATTATTTAGAGTGCCCACTTTAAATTTTTAACTATAACTTTTCTTTTAAAAATGTATTTATTTTAAAAACGAGAAAAAATTATCCCAGATCACTCTTGGAAGCCTTGCACAAAAAAAAGAGCACAATTCCTTCAATAAAAAGAACTCTAAAAAGTTAAATTCACCTATAAAATCCCATATTACTCCGAATTTCTCCCTACCTTTTAATTCCCTTCTACACATTAACGCTTTAATTTTTTTTTATTTTAAAATTCCGAACTTATACCAGGAATAATGGCAACGATGGAGTAAATAATAATAAGAAAATCTTAATAATAAAAGTAAATCAAAAATGACGAAGAGCTCTTCTCTCAGGAGTAAGAGAAAAAAAGTGAGGGAAATTTTAAGAGCAATAAAGCAACATTAGCAATGATAAAGACTTAAAACACCTTACACTTTCGATTATTTTTTCTCCACACCGCTATTACCATTTCTTTTATTTCCCGCGTAGCTGTTGCTTTTAAAACTGTATCCGCCGCCCTCTTTCGTCATTAGCGCTTTTATTTCTCCCCTCCTTCCCCCCTTTAGAGGAGACAAGAGTCATAACTCAGGAAAAAGCATTTCTTAAAACGCGAACCCGGAATCGCCATTTGCATAAGTGCAAATACTTGTTATGAGATTTTAGCGCCGCCGAGAAGTTGCGTTTCTTGTCGGTATTGCCCGTTTTTTTTCTTTCTTGTTGTTATCTGCTCTTGCATATGTGTCGGTATAGCACCAGTTGATACCGGTTTTTTTTTCTTCAGACTCATTTCAATTTTACGTTGTCGACACCTATATATTCCCCCGATCTCCGAAACCCTTTTTTTTCCCCGTCTGATTCGTCAGGGAATCGGTTAAGGAACAAAAGGGATAAAGTAAAGGAGAAAAAAAAGCTTACGAGGTAAAAATTTCTTTCCCCTCTGTCTGCGCACACTTAAAACTTAAGTAAACACTTAGACAAGTAAAAACACTCGGCGAGATGATGGTAGTAAGAGATCGTCGTCCGGGATTTTTTTCCCCCTCTTTCCCTCTTCTCCCGGAGAAATAAAAACGAACGGAAGAGACGAAATAATAATGACGAAAAATAAAAAAAAAAGAAGAAACGGAAGTAAAAAAAAAAAATTCCCACTCTTCTCAGCTCTTAGTTGACATTGATACGCCATTAAGATATGGCGCCCGCTAAATGCGCTTCGAATGTTCTTATGTTTCTTTTCCGATCCTCCCTCCCCCCCTTCACTCCCTTGAGTGGATACGGTGAGGGACTCGAAAACCCTCTCCCCAGAAATGAAAATGATATAAAGATAATTTTTATTTTCCGTCTTTTTTTTTAAAGAGCTCCCGGAGAGAGAAAAAAGTGTTTCCCTTTTTTTTATTTTGTTCCCTACTCGGTTTCGCTTTTTTCCCTTAATTTTTCCCCGATTAGCCGTGGTTTTGTGCCGCGACATTTAATTAAACGCTTTCATCCCCCCTTCGGTGGTTTTTGTGTGTAGGGTTCAGTTGATTTTTATCCGATTAATATTGATACGCTGTTCTCTCGGTTATGAAAATGATTTGATTGTTGGCGGCGGCGGAGTCGCTTTGATGTTTTGTTCTCCGATTGAGGGTGGAGGGTGTTTTTTTTTCTTCTTCTCCGACCCCTGCTTTTAATTTGTTTTCCTGTGATGTTCAGACTTGTTTGACTGACTCTGAGGGCGAGGCTTCTAGTCTTTTGACAATTAAGCAATTAAAACGGGACATTGGAAGCTATTAAAACTTTTATTTGTGAAGGAGCAACGGAGTTATTTCTCTTGATTTAGTTGCAGCTGATATTATTATGGAATATTTATTATTATAATTTATTTTTAAAGGCAGTACTTTGATTTTGCAGAGTAAGCGATTAAAACTGGACATTGGAAGCTATTAAAACGTTTTGTGAAGGAGAACGGAGTTATTCTTCTTTTTATTAACTTGCAGCTGATATTATTACGGACTATTTATCATTTTAATTTTTTTTAATGCAGTACTATGTTATAGGGGGATATACTTTATCTAAACATTTTTTTTTTTTTGCCTTAAAAAAGTGTAACTTGAGATAATATTGTGTGTAATATGTTAAGACAGAACTAAAATAATGACAGTTTGTATAAAAATCAAATGTAGGTATAAAATGTTTTAATGGAATAACGTTGGTATAACAGTAAGTAGCAAATGCTTTCTGGTTGTATCTTGATATTGATCTTCAATATATTGATAGTGTGATACTCACTTGAATTTTTAACATTTTAATTATAAATTTCACTCTGAGAACCCTTTCCCGAGCAGCACTAACGTTCAAGATTCGTCCAATTTTTTTCATGTATGGCCAAATTTCGTTCGGCCAAGTTGCGGTTACGTGAACTTGACATATTTAGTACGAGCTGTGCTACTAGAGTTGCTATGGTTATTTTCCTTTTCGCTGCCGGACATTATAGATATAGACATGTTTTTAAGCAGCTTTTACAATCAATACGGATTACTTTTTTGTGGACCTTCAAATCTTAGTTATTCTAATTTTTCCGTGTAGGCAGGCGCTTTAAGTATCCATTCCACCTATTCGAAACTTTTTATAGAGATTTTCCTCAAAAAAAAAGGGCAAAAGTTCTACTTTTTATCCCAAAATATTGCTGTGTGTCACTTTGAGAAATATATCTCCCAACTCCCCCAAGAGATCGCTAACTCCTCTCAAAACAAAACAAAAAAAAAAAAAATCCCCTCAACTCAACTCTCATTCCCAATCAGCACAGAGACTGCTGCAAAACACGCTTGTTGTCGAAGAAGAAAACCTCACCAGCAGCCGAATCTCCCGATTGAATTCCAACCAATCACCCCTCCGATTTTCCCTCCGAAGGGGACGAAAAAGAACACACAGGGGGGGGGGCTAGAGAGAAGAGAAATATCTATCACCACCCTCAGCCGATGATTTGTGCCACTATCCAAAATCAATCAAACTCAATCACTCCAAAAATGGAATCCGGGAATAAAAATGGTGTATCCTGGAAAATTGGACAAGAGGTCCCTCCTCCCCCCCCCCCTTTCGATATCGTTTGGTGCAACCCATTCATTTCGAACGAATCGATCGCGCGTCTATTAGGCCCCCTATTATGGGGATATTCGATTTCGGGTGTGTGTTTAACATTGGTAGTAATGCGATCGCGTATTTGGTTGGTTTTTGAGTGAGTTGGTTGAATTGGTTGTTGTGGGTGATGGCGATTGAGATGGGTGATAAGTTGTCCCTTTTGTGTGGGTTGTCAATCGGGTATGTGTTATGAGAGGTTGTGTATGATTCGTTTGGGGCTTTTTAGTATCGGTATTGGGGTGTTGCTTGATCCGATATTGTATTTAGTAGACGGAGTTACGCTGTTTTTTCCCCCTTCAGACTGGTTCCTTATTACACGACACGACAGTATTTACAAATAGTAGTACCAGTTTTATAAGTAGATTTATATTTTATTTTTATTTTCTTTCTAACTATGAATTGAACTTGACCTAATAGAGTATTTTCAGGTGACGTCACAACCGGTTATTTTCATTTAACTGTGTACTTTCTGTAGGGCTTTTAACTGTTGCTAAGGCCGTTGTTTATCTGTTGCTAAGGCGATATTTAGGTTTGGGATCACGTGATTGCAAATGCTCCAATAGAAGAATTCCACGGATAGTCATTTTCTGTAACTGTTAACCTCTGTAGGGCAAAAAACTGTAACATCTTCTGTTGCTAAGACCGTTGTTAGGTCCGAGTCATGTGATTGAAAATGCTCTATATTTGTTCTAGCTATGAAAGTAGTATGATGTTCTCTTATCATTTTGGTAAATTTCTGATATGTACTAGTGCAAATTTGTTGGGTGTACGAATACTTCTTGGAGTGACTGTATATAGCGTTCTTTTTATCACGATTTGCGTACCGAATCTCCTAGTAGCAACCCAACAGGCCTTCTGTTTACCCAGTTTTTCCTTCCACGTAGTGACGTACTAGGGTTAGGAAACGTTGCAGTCAAGTGTAGTATCTTATTTAAAGGGGGGAAATATTTTTTCGAGATGCAAAGTTTTACGAGGTATCTAAAGTTCGATATAACGAGGGTATACCATATTCTGCCAATTGAGGATAGTCTTAAACGTTTACTTATTAACTCGCATTTTGCATTATAATTTTATTCTGGGTTCTCTTGCATTTTAAGTAGTTCACATCTTCAAGTTAGTGTAATGGCAAACTAAGTGTATCCGGCAAACCCCAAAAATTAAATCTCGTTACATCAAAATCACTCCTAACCAACTTAACCTCCACCCACTCATAATTAAGCTCACATATTAGCTCTACATTTCGCTACAACAGAAAAGACATCAATGGATAACAGAACACTGATACAACACAACATACGACTTTCAATAATCGACCGCCTCATGACCCTGTCAAAAGAGAATCAGAGCTAATCGGATCGGGGCGTTCTAAAAGACCCCACCCCCCATCCAATATTCAAGACCTTCGAATGACACCCAGATTCTCCCCAGACCCCTTTCGGAGGGGGGAGGAGGGTAATTAGACAATTTACCGGGGCCTTCTCAAAAGCCGTCAAAACTCTTGCCCGGCTCATTTCAATTAGGCTAGGAGAGAGGTGGCTGTTAGCGTTATTGGACTCCGGGAAAAACCGGGATTCGTCGGATAAGAGGTTTAATTCCGGGAAGTGCTCATGCAAATGTGATGAGCAGCCAGACATTCGATTATCGGGAGTGCTCCCGTGTTTTTCCAGGGGAGGTCGGGCCCTTAAGATTTTTGAAGGTTTTCTTAGAGGAGATTTTGTTGGGGTTTTTTTTTTGGATGTGATGGAAGATGTTCCGATGGTGTGTGTTTTTTTCGGGGGAGTGGTCATTTTTCGTTGTGGAGTCACGGAGTCACTTGGCTTTACTGACAACTCCGAATTTTCGAAATGGGTTTAAAGGGATAGGTTTTCTCGTTTGGGGGAGAAATGGGGACGAATGTTCGTAAGTGGGACTTGGTTTGGTGAATTTGTGTGTTAGGAACGTTTTTGTTCTTATGGTATTTATTTTTGTAGTTCTGTTTTATTTCTTTCCTACATAGTCTAAAATTAACTTTTGCAGGCCAAATATAAGAGTAGATTTTCGCAAGTCTGTTTTTTAAAGGATCTTATTATTATGTGCTACCTGATCAGGTTAGAAATAGGAAAGAACAATTCGTTTTCATAATGAATCAACCTAATTCCTACTTTAGTATTCATCTGATATTGCAGGGTTCCCACTGTGCTAGATAAAGGATACCTGAAAAACTTGGGGAATTTTAATTTGGTCAAAAAAGTCGGGGAAAATTGTTAATTCTTGCTAAAACCTAGAAAATTCTTATAAAACATCTTAAAAATGACCCAATTTGATGTCAGTGTATCATTTTTGGCTCTGAAAAAAAAGAGAAAAATATATGCGATTTATTAAAAATATGTTTGTAAAATCCGAAAAATTGTCTGGATAGCTAGTTTTTCGACTGGAAAATTAACATTGAAAAGGCAGAGATTTCCAAAATTGAATGGGAACCCTGATAATGTATTTAATAGTCCTAAATTTGTTTTATTCTAATTCAATCATTCAACTTCATGTACAATTTTGACACATATTGGACCATAAGTTTAAAGAAATTCTACAGTATTTTCTTCTATCCTCCATATAGACAAACACCATGACTTTACTTTCTCAATTGCATGGTGTACTTATGGTCTGAATTTTTAAATACCAACCTTTATTTAAAGGATTTACCTATATTTGTGCATAACTTAATTTTTTAAATACTTTCAAACGGGAGTGAGATCCAAAAAATATCCCTTCAAACGATTGACAGAAATTTAATGACCTCTCAAAACACCTCTTTTGCTATTCATTCATCTCATGCATGCGCGTGCAGACTGAGCTTGGGAACTTCAGCACGTGTTGCCATCACCCGGGACTAAATAAAAACGCCACGCGATCCTCTCGAGGTCCTCTCATTCGACCAATAGAAGAATGAATATGTAATTAAGTGTAATTTATCCGCCCACTTTTTTTTCCACGGAATTTTGATGAAACTTTTTAACAGTGCCTTTGGGACTTGCGATAGCTTAGGGTTCGGGCATGTTGTTATGTTATGTTAGAAAATCGGCGAAGAATTGGTATGCGTTGCAGTCGTGTTGAATTATTTGATAAATAGCCGTTTTGGGGTAGTCGAGAACGTGCTTGTTCAATTCAGAGGTACGGAGAGTTAGATGTTGTTGATGTTGGTTGTTAAAGACTAAGTATCACGAAATTATAAATTATGTTGAGCGAAATAATTCTTATAAGTCTTGTTAGTTTTAAAATTAGTAATTATTTTTATTGTTTTCTTCAGCATTATTGTCTAACAATGAAGCCATAAATTGTTTTATGTATTTATGGAGCTAATGATAAATGCATGGTTATTCAAAACGTAAAAATTTGTGTTTCACTATATTGGGATTTGGGAAAACAAGCAGAGTGTTTCAAAAACTAAGGGTCTTTTTAAATGATGGTTATGAAATCAGGTTCACTGACCTACCAAGTAAAAAGATCCTTAAAACTCATTAAGTTATTCAGGCAGTTAATTAACTCATTAAGTTCAACAATGTTCTACTGTTAAGTAAATATACTCTCTTTTTTAAATTTTAAACCATTGAGTGTGCAATTAGCATTGTTTTAAAAGAAACCATTACTATAACTCAACAATAACTCTTTTCTCATTTCTAAATTCAAAGCACAATGGCACATCATTTGTTCATTCAGTTTTACTGCATCACATCCCCCAAAAAAATACAAAATAAATTCAGAGTACATGATATAAATGGCATCTCCTCTTATATAGCTCTACGCAAATGTTTCCAACATCGAACAAAAATCTCAAAAAGTCATGCAGATGCCATAAAAGATTAGCCATCCTCTATACTAAAAAAAAACATACAAATCTCTCAACAGAAGAAAGAAAAACGCTACAACCCGACAATGGCCATATTGTCGCAGTCAGTCGTCAATGTCAACCGCTAATTGTTTTCTCCCTCTTTTGTCGTGGCGCGTCGCAATTTTATTAGCGTCGCTCCGCGTTTTAAGATGTCACCCTCCTAATCCCCGGAACAATTGTTTTGACTCGCTCCCGGATTGAGTTAAGTGCACGGGGTGCTCTCTCCCGGAATCGAATTTCCCTCCGGTGTTTCCCGGAAACTGCGGCGGGAAAAAAACTGGAGTGTGTGCTTGAGGTCGCCAAGGTGAGGGGAGTTGGCGAAGTATATTAATTTTGTAGGTTTAGAAGTGGGGGAAGTGGAAAAATTCGTGTTAAGAAGTAAAATTTTTTACTACAAGACTATAACGTTTCCTGACCCTATGACGTCCCTACGCGGAAGCAGAAACTGCGTAAACAGAAATAAGCCTGTTGGGTTGCTTGGAGGAGATTCGGCAGGCAAATCGTGATAAAAAGATCCTGTATATTATTGGGTTTAACAAAATAATCATATTTAGGGCCAAGGTGGTTTAGTTGGCGAGGTTTTTTTTTTTGGGGGGGGGGATTAATTTCGTAGGTTGTGGCACGGCTTACTAGATACTTATACAGGCTAGTCGAGTACGAAAATCATTGCAAATCCAGATGGCAATACTGGACCAACTGGCAAAGCATATCCACAGTGTTGAAGGCGGTGGGTGATATAGGTAGGTCTTGTAGCGGGAAAAGTTGTCAAATGGTTTTCATTGTTTAAAACTCGGCTAGCCTGTATAAGTATCTAGTAAGCCGTGGTTTAACAAAATAATCATATTTCTAAATTGACGCTCTTAATTTCACACGAAATTCAGAAGCCGCGCTGGGAACTACTTTGTTAGTTAGTGACGTCATAGGGTCAACTTAAGTTGCTGTCTAGTTTAGTATAGTATTCTTGTATAAAAATATCAAGCAAAATGTCATGTGAAACTGATTGTTATAATTTTGGAAACGCTGCAGTCTAGTATAGCTGACTAAAAATTGTATTCTCTCAGACGGATACAATTTTATTTTGTAGGCGTGTGTTGGCAAGAAATCATTACACCTTCGCCAAACTTGGCCGTCCCACCTCATCCAACTAAAAAGAAAAACCCCTCACTCTGCGGCGCCTTTCGAGATCAAATAACACCTTTTGACTGGCATATTCCTAATTTTTCCCACTGACAGGCGGCCCGCGTATCGCCTAAACCCAGGGCGCGTGAGCTAATTGAATGAGTGAGAGTGCAGCCCCTTTTATAGACGCCCTATCTCTCCCCAGGCATGGGCTTGAGAAGTATCTGTCATTCTCGCTTTTTATCATTCGAAACACACGCTCCCCCTGCCGATTTTTTTTCCGCATTCTTTTTTGTCTCGTTTTTGTATTTAAAGTGGCGGGCTTCTGTTTCGTAGCGCTTTTTGACACTGGTTATGGGTTTTTATTGCGTTTTACGGGTTGTTTGTCTCGTTTGATTTCATTCCGTATTCGTAGTCTCGTATTGGTTATTCTCTCCTTGACAGAAGGGTATTTCTTTTGTAGCAAAGATCGTACCGAACATGTCAAGTTAACGTAACTGCTACCAGAAGTGAACGAAATTTGGCCGTACATGACAAAAAATTGGATGAGTTTTGAACCTTTGAGTTGATCGGGAACTATTTTGGTTTTGTTGTCTCAAGGTTTGGTGTAATTTGATGTATCATACTCTAAGAAACATTCATTTGTATATATCAGTCTTTATCCACCTCATAAAAACTATACTTGTATGTAAAAAATGTAGTAATTCTTTTTTCAGTACTATATGCGTGCCACGAACTTTTTTTTATTTTCAATCTCATTAAAGATGGTCCTAAGATAAAATATTGGGAAAGTTTTTCAGTTTATCCTAAGTTTATCCTTAAAGAAATCAGTTGAATTTTATGAATCTTTATCTCTTTCTTCTGAAAGTTTTCTACTGTACTCAATCAAAAATGTTGGTCTTGGGATACTTGTTTTGGTTTAAAATTTTTTTTATGTTTAGAAATTTGTATGAAAAAAATATTTTTGTACTTAAGCAAGTTTGATGTTAGTTTTCTGATACAAAAGACAATTTTAGTTACACTTTGTCTGCCAATGATTGGATAAAAATCATTCAATTAAAATAAATTGCAAGGAGAACCAATTAAGATTAAGAATACATTTATCTAAATCAAGGATTTAACATCCCATTCTAGTGTAGGTGGGCCATCATTATTTATTCAGCATTAAAGATATTCCAATTCTCGAATTATCAAAGCTATTTTAGAAACATAAAGTACCTCCCTTAAATTTAGTTTGGTCGATAATTGACTGCTTTTAAACTTTCATCAGTTCTTTTAACCTAATAGCCGATTTATATTTAAAAAAATAGTAACTCCCCATAATTTGTCACAAAATGACTTTTCTAAGTTTACAATTTTTTGTAAACGTGTTGAACTTTTATCATCCCGAATTTATCGATGACTGTCGTCGAGTTGAATCGTTTTCAGCATCGATATAAACGATATATGCAGTCCATTAAAATGCGTAGTAGGGCAACTCTAATAGTGAGTGGCGTTGAGTTGTGGGCAAGCTTGTTATTCATTTGAAGTCCTTGCTTTTTGAAATCTAGTAATGTACTTTGTTAAACTATTCACGGAATTTTACGAAACGCGAATTGATTTTAAATCGAATGATGAAAAGACCGAGATGAACTTTTTTGTCTGTCCCCATTAGGAGGGGTATTTTTAGATAGTAGATGGGGAGATTCCTCATCGATTAATTTCCCGCGGATGATTTTTTAGTCCCCTGGTCAAAAATTAACATCTAAAAGTCGCCTTCTTTTCCAGGAAATTTGCGCCATGCATTTTTATTAACTTCAAATCCGATTTCGATGCATTTAAATGATGTAATACATTTTTAATGCATCGCCATTTTTATGCATTAAAAGGAGAGGAGGGGCGAAAACCTCCATTCCCGGCATTTAAGCGCTGCTGAAAGCCTCTCAACTCGACAACACAAAGAGCCTCCGCCGACGTCACTCACCGTTGCCACCCCGGCCCAACTAATGCTCGATCCATTAGTCGTCTGGTGCGCGTTATGGCTCCTTCTTCTTCTAAAAAGCTAAGTGCATTTCTTCGGGTTTTGCCGCGCGCCCGCCGCGGAAAAACAATAAAACACACGTTAATTGTATAATAGGGGCTTCGATCATTAAACGAGTTATTGTAATTTTTTCTTCCCCTCCATCTTTCTTTTTGGCGACACTTTGGCGAAAAGAAAAAAAGTGGAATTAACTATGACAGTTTTACATTAAGATAGTACTGTTGTAGTTTTTGCGCCGAGTGCCTTTTTTTTCTTACCGCGGTACTTCGTTTATTATCTCCCATTCGAAACTGCTCTGTTAATTGCAATTAAGGTGATTGAGGGCAAATTGGTTTACGCGCAGTTTTTCCCCGGTTTGCCTCCATTATTTTTATCATTAAGGAAGAGGAGGCTGCAGCTAAAAATAGCCTTCAATCATAATTATCTCGCCGTGGACTTAAAGTAATGTCATTGAATATTTATGACTTGTTTCTGGGTGAAAACAAAAGGACTTGAGTGAATTTTTTCCTCCGCGTGAAAGACTTAATGGACGAACTGCCGACAGAGCGGTAAAAACAACGGAGATTTTTGAAAGCTATTAGTCTTTCAAAGAGGGGTCTATAAAAATTGATCTTTGGTTAAAAGGGTAAGTTTTGAGGAGGGGGTTTAATGCTTTGAAAAAGTTTTGGCTAAGTGAAAAAGTTTTAGTTTGCGGCACTGCGTGTGGAGTTTGACGTTATTCTTAACTGAAATTTGTTCTTGCTTCTCCGAATGTGCAGATTCAATGGACCTTTTGATCTTTAATGATCTGGTATTACCTGGAGATCTGCGACATTATCATATTGTTTGAGTGCTTTTTTTCTGCTTTGTGTTACAATTAATTCTTGCACATCTAGATTATGAAATCTATGGTATACAATTTTTGTTTTCTATATGTCTCGAATTGTTAATGAATAAGTTAAAAGTCATAATAGGATTTGAATTTATTTACTTGCAAATATCTGAAATGACTAGTGTAAAATGTTAGTTTTCTTACTTTACTCTTCTTTTTTTTTTTAAAAAAAAAAAAAGAAAGAAAACCTTTAAAGTTGAATCTAAGTATGTGACGAATGAAATAATGTAATTTGTGATTTAGATTTAAGGGGAAATCAGTACTAGAGATGTTTCGGGGTTGTCACATTAATATTAACATTACATAAAAGTTTTAAATAGTTTTCCTCATTAAAAAGGAAATATAAATACTTTTGAAATGTTTCAAATATATTCATTTTGAAATACTTCAAATATATATGAGGCTATGATGTTTTGTTTTTTAACTTCAATATTGGTTACAAAATATTAATTTGATGCTGTCTAATGATTTCTTATTAACCTACTTATGGCTGTCACTGTATAATTCTAAAATAAGTATTTAAAGGTTAATCTGCTTTTTCTTAAACTAATAATTTCTGTTTGACGAAAATATGTCAGTTTTTCTCTGAATTGTACTGAGAAATCCTTCATCCCACTCACTGTAATCGCTTTTACTTCGAAAAGAGTTAAGGTATAACAAATTCAATAAAGTCATAAGAATTCCTATAATCACACTACTTCATTTTAATTCTTCTAGTGACTGGCGAAAATTGAATTGTAATGGTTCTTCATCCTTTTATAATCGTTTTATCAAAGACTCTGGACTCTGTCACAGATAAAACATGGGTATTTAAACTTACAGAAATAATAATTCTTTAAAAAAAAAAGAAGCATTATAAAAAGTTAAATCTGAAGCCGCGGCTAAGTACTCCGCGTAGCTTGTTTTTAGCGGATGATTTTTTCCTTGCGAAAAATGGCATTAATTCTACATGATTTAAGGATTTCGAGCGATCTCCGGAGTACTCTTAAAAGTTATCGAATGGGAAATAATCTGCTGATTGAAAAGTAATATGATTAAGAATTCCATCGGAGAGAAAAATCCCAGTTTTTTTCTTTTTTAAAAAAAAACTTGAAATGAAGTAAAGCAATTGCACAGATTTATATGAATCCGCCATTATATTTTATTTTCCCGGGCGAAATCCTTTTAACTCGCCATCAGGGCCTCGACGTAATGGATAACTCTTTCCATTGAATTTTGTACCCCGGCGAAATCGCCAAATCTTGTTATTGTAAACCCATTTTTCTCCTGACTTGTTTTTCTATATATCTCTTGCGTCGTGTGATGGCAACTTTCCAAAGCTGGCCCGAAATTCCTCGCGTCTAACTGGTTTTAAAGTAGCTCTTCGCTTCGGGAATCTCATTGGATCTGTTACACTCTCTTTTTTTTCTCTTTCTTTCTTTCCAGGGAATGATTATTTTTCTTGAGACTCCCTCTCGGCTAATGGATAGTGAAGCAAAACGCGTGTTGTCCTAGAGGATGAGTCTTCGTCGTAAGGGATATTTTTAAATGTGTGTGTGTGGTGTTGCCGACTCTCGTTTTGGGGATTTTTTCCCCTCCAAGAATCATATTTTTTTTTAAAAAATCCCTTTATTTTTTTTTTAACTCTGGAGTGTTTTCCCGGCTTTTCATTAGGGTTTCGTGATAAATTGGGGGTCTAAATTAATTGCCCGTTTTGTGCCGGGCTGGCCTCTCACTGGAAGTGATATTAAATTGGGATTGTGTGTTTCTAACGGAGAATGTGTGGTGCTTTTTTTATGAAAGAAAATCTAATTGTTTTAGGCGTTCTTTCGGTATGTTTTGTTATTTATTGCTCTTTAGTGTTATTATTTTCGTGATTGTGGAATTTTTGGATTTATCTTGGTCGTGCATATTTAAAGTGGATAGTTCTTAAAATATCTACTAATGTACCCTGTATATACTGGGTGTCCATAAAATAACTTCAACGATTCGAGGGCATCTAGCAACCAAACCGTTCTAACAACCAAACCTAGTAGGTTGACCGTTCTAACAACCAAACCTTGATCAGTTGCGGTTAAAGTGAAGTAAATTTTGAAAATTCCCAAAATTTTATCTAAAAATATGCATGCATGCTCTACATACAGTGCAACTTCGATAATCCAAAGCTAAATAACTTCTGTAAACTGTGCGAAAAAAAAATTAAAATTGTTGCTGTTAAACACATAATTCTATTAAAATCTTAGTAATTACAATTTCATATTATTAAAATAAGTGTATTTATGAAGCTTGAAAACATTGTTTTAAATTCTAAAACATTTTTCTGTATTTTAGGACTTAAAACGCATGAAATCATAATTTTAATAATAAAAAACATAATTTTCAATAACTTATTTAAAACTCAAAATTACATTTAAAACACGTATTTAGGTCTTATATAAATCACTATATAGTTCATTTAGTTAAAAATATCTGTATTATTATAGGGAATGAGTTAATTTCGTAACTATGAAAGCATTTTAACGTCAAACACAAAGTTTGCTTCAGCGAATGAAGATTGGCTTCTCCGCATAACACCTAGCGGCACGATGCTCTGCCGGGTAAAGTTGTTTCTACTGTTAGATAAGTCCTCTAAAGGAAGAGATAGTTTTACAGGGATGCGTTTGCCTTGTAGTGGGATTTCCATCTTGGCTCTTTATTTTTCCAATTCTTTTGTAAATTGTTTTATTTTTTTGGGTAATGGATCGGAAATTGGTTGATTTTTATTGTTTCATAATTGATTAGTTTTAATCTTAAGTTTTATTCCTCTTAAGTTTTTTTTCTAGAATGTTTTTTACCGCATTATGACATATTTTAAGATTTTAAAATTGTTTTTATGTATTAATTTTTTCAAATATTAATACATAATCCTAATTATGTATTAATCTTTTACATCAATACATTTACTTCTGTGGTAAAAATCCCAGCATTAAAATTTTGTAGCACTACAATAACCTTAACTTAATTTGGTAATTTGATTTTAAGAAATAATACCAATTGTTTTGGAACACATTTAATTGCATACACTCTCTAACTGGATAATAATATTTTTGATATAGATTTTGTATGATTTAATGCATTAGTAAATCAATTTAAAAGGTTTATTTATCCACAGCTTACTAGATATTTATACGTATAAGTATCTAGTAAGCCGTGATTTATCTTTATCCACAAGAACAAGTCGTACTTATTTAAATATCTAATTAATTTTGTTTTTTACGTTACAAAAAAAAACTCTTTTATTTATTTATTTGTCACTTATGAATAAATCAGTACAATACTTTATCAGGTTTTATTTTACGTATTTTCTTTTTACTTTAAACATTTTTCTAATAATTTAGAAATAGATTTAAACTGTTTTGATATTAGTTATAGTTTTACTTCAACATGTTTTTGTTCTCGTTATTACTTGCTACAATTGCTCTTTTTTTTTTCAAACCTTTACAAAAACTCGATAACATCCAAAGGTAGTATTAAGAGTTTCTTGAGAACATAGGATGTCCTAACTATGTCCTAAAGAAACTTTACTTTGCAAAGCATACTTTGAACATTTCGTAACTATTATTTCAATTCTAACAACAATAAGTAAAGATTTAAATTTATATATAGAAAAAAGGCATTTTCCACACAGGGAAAATAAAATGGAATCTGAGCGAACAACTGTTGGCCAGACACGCTCCATCAAGTGCAACCACTTTCAAACCCGTAATTCCCTCCGCGCGTTACTAATCCCACCAATTACATCTCTTTACGAACAGAAATAAATCCTCTCTCCACACACTCACAGCCGGGCCAGATGTGGTCAGCTGTGTTGACGACCACGCTCCAATGAGAACCTCCTTATTCCTTCCTGTCATTAGCCAGCACAACCCCCCAGCAGCACTTAGCACCCCCAACAACAACGGCTCTCCTTTCGGAAGGGAGAGCAAATTACACGCGAAAATGCAAATATAGGGCCCCTCTGATTGCCGATTTACACGTGTTCTTGCGGGGGCCCTGGGTCCGGCCGCATCTGTGTGGGGTGCAGATGCGTTTCGAATCCGATTTTGGAAGAAGAGGATGTTTGGAATGGTTTCGGGACCCCCGTGACGAATTTTAGGGGTGATATATGTGTGTTGGGGAGCGATTTAGAGGTGATGGGAAATTGGTGAGGACAATGCTCTTTGTTGTTGTGGGGTGCTCCTTGTGTTGTGTGTTTGGAGATTGAGTTGTCGTTGGTTGTATCCGTTCAGTGTTTGACAGTAATCCCCGAGTGTATAGCTATATCCTCTATACTTTTATCTACAAGGAGCACAAGATATGGCCAAATTTCCTTAACTTCTAGTAGCAGTTACGTAAATTTCACATAATTGTGTGAGCTGTGCCACTAGAGTAATTGTAATTATTGGATCAGGCAGCCTGTGTTTTAGCATTATGTAACGTTCACAAACAGTTATAAGAAGGAGCTTCCCCAGTTCCATTCATTTTTGTTCTATAATGTAGGCACTTAATCTAATTTACAAAGCTATGAATTTTATGTTTAATAAAAAGCAGTTCTAATTTGCCAATTTTAAAGATTATTGTAATGTATACTTGAATTATATTTTACATAATAAAACACTTGATATAATTCCACCCCTCGATAATTTTTCAGATTCAGCTTTTTAACGAGTTTTCCATCAATGAAAATATTATTTTAATCCAAGAAAAAAACCATGGGCAAAAATTTCCTGTTGGCGTTGCAATTCGTTTAAGAGTTCGAGCAGCCATCAAGTTCCTTTTAAACATTGTATTAATGAACAAAAAATGTGGCTGGATTTTTCCCCATTCTGTTAATGTCTTTGACTCCATATGATAGTTATCCTTAAATTTGGATTGCTATATTCTATTCAATAAATTCAAGGTTCACAGATAAACGAGGCATCGCGTTTTGACTATGGTCTTTATATTTTTAAAGATGTACTTATAATCAAGTACCTGAAAGAACTCAATACCTAAATGTAGACTCTTAAATTTATTTTCCCCTTTGCATTTCACCCTTTAACTGGCTCATTACTGGGAGGCAATGCGATTGCTAATTGATTTCACTAGTACCCGTCCTCTGACAATACTTTCAGATGATTATCCTACCATCCAATCATCATCCTCTCCCTATTTCAAGGTTAATAATCCCCAACGTTTTAAAAG
Source organism: Tetragnatha montana (assembly GCA_963680715.1). Taxonomy (NCBI): domain Eukaryota; kingdom Metazoa; phylum Arthropoda; class Arachnida; order Araneae; family Tetragnathidae; genus Tetragnatha; species Tetragnatha montana. The sequence goes on from OY796685.1 coordinate 48,700,231, forward strand.
AGAGGCTCCCACCAGTGACGTCACCAATCCAGAGAAAATTCATTCGATTGCCGCGCGCGATGTTGAAAAGGAAGGAAGAAACATCCAATCATCACACGGCCTAATTCATCAGCAGACTCCGTTTTTCGCTGTTTGCTTTGCCCGCGTTGCCAATTATCGCTATATCGGTAGGGAAAAGTTTCATCAGACGTTCCCTACTTGTCACACAATGGAGGGAGGTAGGGAGAGGGAGCGACGCAATATTTGCCCGTGGACAGGGAAACTAATATGTAAAGCCATCAACTTCAATAAGAAACAGCTGTTACTCCCGGGTCTTCGCTTATTGGCTGCATTCCTGCGCTGCCTTCTTTTTGTGTTGCTCATAACGCCAAAAGAGAGGATTGCCAGGCTTGGCGACTTGGCGCCCCCTACTCTTTTTCTTTTTGTCATATTAAATTCCGTAGTGAGGGTGGTGTTATTAAACTAACAGAATTCCCCGGCGATATAGTAGTTAATAAATAAGGGGGAAATTGTGTTTTTGTGGAGGGTCCTGTGTGTTGGAGTTTTCGATTTTGTGGAGGGTGACACGTTGGTGGGGTTGGATAAGGGGTTTTTTTTGGAGGAAGGGGTGGGTTTTATTATGGGGTGCAGGTGCTGTGGGGATTTTTCAATGGTCTTATCCCTGTGGGTTTTTTTTTTTATAAGTTTCGTCGCAAAAATCTCATTGTGGGTCGATGGAGATAAAATGCACTATTTCATCAGATTGGGTTGAAATTTTCTTCTTTAATCATTTTTAACAATGTTCGAAATATTAGCTTCTGTAATTCCATTTTGATGAAGTACGTATGTTGTTTAACTCTGTTTAAGGCGTTAATGTGAGGGAATCTCTTTTTTTTTAGAAGTATAAAAGGAATAACTTCCAATGTCCATATCTAAGAAACCCTTACATTGAAAACAAATTAATTTATAAGGTTTTTTGAAATAGCATCTGTTGTTGTATGAACGTAGAAAAGGTATTTTTGACTTGGATTGGACAGCAAACAAACCGGATAAAGGATCTCAAAAGAAACGCAAATCCACGCTTATCTCTAATTTATATCATCCAAATTATAGGACAAATATTAAAGTATTGCCATGTTTCTAGTGTTCTTATTAATATAGCTTTACTTCAATCGGTTGGGTTGCAATTTTCATCTTGCCTTTCATCTTCGGAGTGTAAAACGGCTTGATATGATTTTTAACGAAGGAAAATTTCCGTTATCTATCTCGTTAAAATAATTTAGACTCCAAATGATCAAGTATCGCCAAATTTTCATTGACGTTAACAAAATAACGGTATATTTTAATCGAGTGCTTTCGCAAATTTTGGAAACTGTATTTCTAATCTAAAGCATCCAAAACAGTTTAGCGATTTGTGGAAAAGGGCCATTTCGGACTTAGGCCGTTATTCTTCCGAGCATCTCCGGGACGGTGATTAGCCGCACCTTGGCGACATCGGTTGGCGGCGTCCGGCAACCCTCTCTCCATGTCGCGGCGACATTAATACTTGGAAGAAGGACTGCTTACCTATGCAGAATTGCAATTTCCTTTTCTAATTACTCGCACCCCCTTTCCATTGGTAATCTCTCCCGCCTTTATTATTAGCTTTCAATTTGTCGCCGGTGGCGCCCCCTGCTGTAATTTCTCTCCCCCCCCTCCCTCGCCTGATTGGAGAGAGAGAGAGAGAGAGAACGATTTTGCGGGGCCACGTGCATGCGGGGGGTTGCATCACTAGAGTTTTATCGGTCTTATTGCGTTCCGAAGGTGACGGGTTTAATTAAAAGTTTTCATATCTGGGGAAGAGGAGAGAGCCCCCTGGTGGCGGTTTGGGGAAGTGTGAGACGACGGAGAATGGCCTCTCTAGGAGTGGAGTGATATCGTCTGTGACGTTTTTGGGGGTTTGATTGACTTGGAACGATGTGTGTTTGGGTCGCACATAAGAATGAAGACTTGGGAAGTGAAATTTTTTTGTTGTTCCCCCTTGAAAATGTAAAATTAATTGTTTTTGGATAGTTAGTATTTTATTATTGTTTATTGAATTTTTTTTTGCTATTTTTCTTGTCCCTCTTATGGAATTATGAAACTAGTAAAGAGTAGTAATTTAGCAATCAATCAAATATCATTTCCGCATTAAAGCATGAAAATAAAGTGTAGGGGTGGGTTTTTTTTTTTAAAGATTCTCTTTAAAAAAAAATGGAACTAGTGTTTAGTGTTTCATTTAGTTCCATGATGGATAACTACCCTTTGGAGTGGTAGGAGAAGATAAATAGTTTTAAAAAGATATTTTGAAGAGAAATATAGTTGAAATAGAGAGAAGGACAGAAAAAGATCATGATAGAAATAAGAGGTGAAAAATTGAAGGAGAAAAAAGATAAAAGAGTGAGACGACTATAAAGATTGATAAAGAGAGAAGTAATTGCGAATTAGTTCCATTACTTCTCTCTTTATCAATCTTTACTCTCTTTTACTTAAGAAAAGGGTAGTATTGTTAATTTGTTGAACACAGCTCCCTTGCATTTTGGTCAAGTTAAACATTGATTAATGTCCATCTAATCTAATTGATGTTTGTATACACCAAAAAAATGGGATTTTTAAAAGAAGAACAACAAGAACACAACACCGACAGTATCTTGAAAGATTTCACAATTTCACCACGCTGACATCTAGGAGCCTTCTCATCCAAGAACCACCAAAACACCCCTCAGATTTCTCTGCCCTCGTCTCCCTCTCATCATCAAACCAACCCTTTCGTCACGTGACGTCATCCCCCCCCCATCTCCCAAACGATAAATTGAAAGGCTCGCGCGCGAGCGAGATAAATAACAACATTCAGCGCGCGCTTTTTGTACAATACTTACATCGTCGTTTGCCCATTGACACAAGCACACACTTGGAACGGTTCCAGAGAGAGTTTTTTTTCGTTCGTTCTTTTTCCATTGTTGTCGTCAGACGATGGATGACAAAGGGTGACGAGATGAGCGTTCATTAGGAAACTCATTTGACCGGTTTGTCTTTTCTCGCGGGGGCGAACAATGCGGGCGAGGAGGGTTTAATTATCCGCGATTTAATTAACCGCCGCTTTTGGATTGCTGTTTGTTGTATGGGTAGGATGGGGAAAAGCGTGCCTGCGACGGTTATGGAGGATTGTGCGGGATTTATTATTTATGTATACCTTTGTTTTGTTGTTGTTATTATATAAAACTGCGCGTCTTTTGTTGTGTTGTCTTGTTATGATGATGACAGAAATCGTGCTTTTCTGTTGCAAGAAATCGTTGTTTTGTGTGTTTTTTTTTAAGATAAATAAATGTAAAGAAATTATTTTAGTACATTTCATCCAAGTTGTTAAGATCGGTTAAATCTTCAAACTATACTTTAAATTATTATGTTTTACGTAATTGATTATTTTTCTTGATGTATGTTCTCGTCAAACATTTTTATCCGCTTTGGCTTGATTTAAAGCTGACCTGTTTTTTTTTTTTTTTTATTTATTTAGATTAAAAATTCTCTAACTTCTTGAATAAGTTGAATTTTTATGGCATTTAAATATTGAAAATTAATCCTACTTTATTTTTCTTATAATGCTCACCTGGAGAAAATTTATTGCTTTTGTAGCATTAAAAAAAATCATCGTGTTATCCTCATCAGAAACACCATCGTGTTTATTCCTCTCCTATACTTGGCTGCAATGATTCTTGACACTATGACGACACTACGCGGAAAGAAAAATAGAGTAAACAGAAAACTTGTTGGGTTGCTAAGGGGGGGCTTCGGTAAGGCAAATAAAAAGACGCTATTTTGGGTTTAACAAAATAATCATATTTCTAAATTAAAGTTCTTAACTTCACTCAAAATTCAGACACCGTGCTGGGAACTAGTACTTTCTTTGTTTCTGTTTGTACTCTTCTCCAGGGTCAAGTAACGTTGCATTCGAGTATAGTATCGTGTAGTTGTTTTTCCCTCCATAATACTGTGTATGCCAAAAAACAACATTCACATGTATACATCTTTTGCCATACTTTCTATTCATGCGTTTGATTTTAATTACATTTTATTGATGCGTGTAATTATATGGCATCTTGAATTTAGTCAAAAACCTGTTATATTTTTGTCTTTTCGCATTTAGATGTGAGTGAGTTCAAGTGAGTTTATTTACCTTTAGCGTTGTAGTTTGCCTAACGATATCATCTGGCCTTTGTGTCGGACATGTTTGTTCCCTACTGATGATTGTTCAAATCGCATTTTTCTTTTCGAATCATCCTATTTCTCCTCCTTTGCGGCGCTCCACCAATGAAATTCAAATTACTCCACCCCTGTGTATCATTTGCGAGTAACTCCCCTCTCTCTCTACCTCGTTATTCGATATCCCGAATCTCCGAGAGAAAAATCCGGCAGAAAGGACTGCTGCCATACGCAAGAAATAAATTGCCTCTGCATCCTGACCACTATCGGAAAACCCCCCACATCCCCTCTGCTGCTCCAGCTCATCTTTTCAACCAAACGATAACTGAACGTCGAAAAAAAAGCGCCAATCGGGGTAATTGGCGCTCGGTCCGAGCGAAATTGGCTCTCTTTGGCTTGTTACGGCGAACACCAAAGAAAATAAACTGCTTCTAACAAAGCGATTCTTTTTCCTCTTTCTCTCTCTCTCTGCCAGCAGGGCGAGTCGACTCTGCTCCGGCGAGGGGTGGAAGGTTGGAGAAATAACGTTGCGCGTTATTACTGCTTTTATTTACCGGCGACCCCTGTCACCCCTGCCCCAATAGTGGTGGCGGTCCGGGAGAATGAATTTGGCGGGCTTTTTTCTTCTTCTTCTGTCCCGAGTTATTACAAAACGTCAGGAAATCTGTAATGATTGTAAATTGCAGGTTTTTGCTCCGCCGCCCTTTGCTTTCGTCACACGTTTTGTCGCAGGTTTTTTTTTTTTTGGACTCGTCTAACAATCTTTCGGAAGTTTTTGGAATTAAGAGACGAGTTTTTTTTTTAAAGTTATGGTGGTTTTGTTTAAAGGGACTTGAGGAGAAGAGCTTTTCTTTAGAGAAGTTTTTTTTTCTTATCTCCGTTGATTTTCAGTTATAATTCTACTCTATTTTATTTAACTTATAAAGCTTTATAGAATAAAATTAATGTGAACTGGAATTTTTGAGAGAGATTTTTAAGAGAAATGTCTTTTAGTTTGATTACGAATGGTTTACTTCTTTAGTTTAAAGAAAGAACTGTAATTAAAAAAATTTGATTAATATATATATATAATTATTTTAAATTCCCGCTTATTAACTTTGAAAACGTTTATCATTTTTTATTAAAAGGCTATATTCCTGGTAGAAAACATCTTTAAATATTTTATCTATATTTCATGAACCTGTTCGATCTATAATCTAGAAAAAGCTAAAATTATTTGAGTTTTATTACATGATGTCATTTATTAACATTGTAGGATTAAATTTTGTGTAATATATTCTTAAACTCTAGCTATGGTGAGAGAATGTGTGGAAAATTTTGTCCGAAATATCTGGCGTGAAAATATGAAACAGAAAGCCTGTTGGGTTGCTAGGAAGAGTTTCAATACGCAAATCGTGATAAAAAAGACGCTATATACACATGGGTTTAACAAAATAATCATATTTTTATAAATCGACGTTCTCCATTTCACTCAAAATTCAGACATCGCGCTGGGAACTACTTTGTTTGTTAGTAACGTCATAGGGTCAGAAAAAGTTGCAGTCTCCAACGTTACTTGACCCTGGAGAAACAAAACAAACAGAGTAGTTCCCATCGCGGTGTCTGAATTTTGAGTGAAATGGAGAACGTCAATTTAAAAGTGTGATTATTTTGTTTAACCCACGTAAATATAGCGTCTTTTTAACACGATTTGCGTACCGAAACTCCTCCTAGCAACCCAACAGGTTTTGTGCTTACTCATTTTCACCTTCCGCTGGGAATTACTCTGTTTGTTAATGACGTCATAGGGTCAGGAAACGTTGCTGTCGAAGTATAACTCTAAATAATCTTAACTTTCACTAATATTCACCCCATACTTTCCTTTAGTACTTCAGTCATTTCCCCCAAATTCTACCGACAACATTACGTACGCTTCCGCGGCAAAAACACCCATTCCCTCTCCCAAGAAGCATCCCTTCTCCACTGTAGTAAACATCTCCGCTCCCGCGCTTCCCAATCCTCCCTCATCACCATCACAGACTGGCAGCGCCATCTGGTGACAAAATCCCGCACCAGCCACTTGCCATTCCCGCAGCGAAAGGAAACAATTTGTGAGTCCTCGTCGCCTCGCTCAGGTAATCCACTTCGAACGACGCGGGGACGGGGGAAAATTCGATTGCTCTTGCCTTCCCCCCCGCGTCCGCTTGTTAGGCTAACTGACCTCTTCTATTAAAACAAATTCGTGTTCATTTTCTCCGTCCAGGGTTGCCGGACCTCCGGGAGGGCTCTTTTTTATTTTGATTGGGGTGACGTCTGGTGACGTTTTTTGCTGGGTGGTGTCCTCCTTGTTTGGCTTTATTAAGGCGGTTGTGTGTGGTTTGGAGTGTAGGAGAAACGTCGACGATTTTGGGTTCGTTTGTTCAACTTTCGTATGCGGTGGAGTTTGAAATCGTTCATGGTTCATTTGGATTGGAAACTTTTTTTGTCTTTGTTATTTGAGCAGTCACTTACACTGCAAACTATAGGTACATTTTTAAAAAATATTTTTTTTTCATCAGATCAACATTAATTTAGTTTGTGTTTTTAGCTCAAAACCTCTAGCAACACAAACTAAAGTGTTGCTGGTTAGAACACTTTTTTTATTGTGTTACAGTGTTCTGAATGTGTGTAGAAGGTGTGGCTGTACAGAAATTGTTAAAAAAAAAATATTTAATTGTAAAATGTGTTTGTAGAAAATTGGAATGTGTTTTTAAAAATTTAGATCGAAGAACACATTTTTTTGTCTATTTCTAAAAAAAAAACACTTTACATAACTTGTTTTCGAACTCATTTCTGGATTAGCAACCGTTTTTAAACATATTCAGAATACGCAAAGATGAAAAAATAATGAATTTCAATCTTTAAGAAATTAAAATGTTTGAATCATTAGCTGGAATAAATTAACAATAGCGAAGTCATATGGAAACCATAAAAACATTTTGCTATTCATCAAAACTTTGGCTACAATATTCTAACTTTTGTACAGTATTAAAATTTTAATTTCATCGTTATAATGGCATAAGAAATTAGTATACACCAAGGTAAATAAAGTTTAAGACGTTTACTTAATTTCTTTCTATGAGTAATGATTATACACACAATTCAACAAACTCTAACTCTAGAATAAAGTAACCTTAAAGATACTGATTTGAAGTTGTAACATGTGGTATAGAAGCTGAAATGTGCAATGCTAGATGTAAGCCTCCTTTGAATTCCCCTCTCTATCGTTTCTAAACACGTACCACCTGATACAGTCGCCCCCGATGTGTCGTAGATGGGCTTAAATAACCAAAAAAGCTAAAATTTCCGCTGCAATACAAAACTCTACAACCATAACCGAGCTCAAAAATAGAACATAGAGTCATAGAACTCCAAAATGTACATTTTCGTGTATACATTTTCTTTCCAAGTAGTACATCTCTCTTACATAACACTGCAACAGTAACTCCCCATATCGGGCACCCTGCAAGTATACCACCTTACATAGCTCCTCCATGAAAAGCGAGTGGGGCATTCCACCCCAACACTCGCCACTAAATGACACGGTTAGAATGAAAGGGGCATAAGTCCACTGAACGTAGTTTTGAGTAATCCAAGGTTTTGGCGTTTGTGGACACGGCACTTTTTAGGCAGCTCAATCATTGAGCTTTTGACTTAGGCGATTACAACACTAGGTAAAGGATCTTGAAAGAAATTCAAATTCATGCTTTTTATAAAAATTTTGTATTTTTGGACTTAGGGGCCGTTCAAATATTACCTAAGTTCCTATAGGGGAGGGGGTTTTCTATTTGCTTATTTTTCCTGACAAGGGGGAGGGGGAGTATGAGTGATGCTTACGTAAGATGATATACAAATGCTGCATTTTCGAAAATCTCTTTTGTTTCTTGTATAAATAATTTAAAATTCAACAAAAATAAATTTTACAAAGAAACTGAACTATGGAGAAAAATTTTAAGCATTTTCCCCTCAAGGGAAAATTTCAACGGTAGGTTAAGTGTTCATGGAGAGCAATGAATTTCATTAGAAATCTAAGCATTGCTATAGATTTCTACAAAAAAAAGAACAAATGGGGTCGGGCACTTTTCTTACGTAATTATGATAGGGGCAGGGTTCCCACGGTTCGGGGAATACCTGAAAAGCCTGGAAAAGTCAGATAATTTTAATTTCACCTAAAAAGTCAGGGAAAGTTGCTCATTTTGGCCAAAATCCTAGAAAAACATTCAATACAGAATACCTGGAAAATGAACAAATTATAATATTTGCGTGTCAACTTTGGCTCTGGAAAGTGAAAAAAATAGTCCACATATGGAAAATATGTGTTAAAAAAAGCAAGAAATATCCGAAAAGGGCCGTGAATTGCTAGTTTTTTGACCGAAAATTTTCTAAATTGACCTGGAAAAGTCAGGGAATTTTATTTCTGAAATAGAGTGGGAACCCTGTAAGGGGGTTTGCGGTTTGCTTATTTTTGCTGACAAGGGTAAAAGGGTGGGTCAAAAATGACCAAAACCTTGCTCACGTAAATATTCGAACGGCCCCTTACACCACTTTCACCCTGAGCAGCTAAAACCCTCAGGCGGCGGCACTCGAAAGGTATCAAAAGCGATATAGAGATAAAGATACACTTGTACCCCCAAAAAAAGCTACGTGATCACCTTCGCAACGCAGGGGCTAATGCATATTTATCCACACGTTTAAAACCTCCGGGCTTTCTCGAGAGGTGCGCCCCATGCAAAACGTCGCCGCCCCTGCCGGGGCGCTAACGAGGATGGATATCCGAATGACGTGACGGGACTGTCTCGTGAGGGGTATTCGATTCTCTCGAGTTGTTGTTGGATCGATTCTTTTTTTTTATGTGGTGTGGATGTGGAGGATTAGAGATGTTTTCTTCTTCTTCTTCCAACTGTTGCTCGGATGGAGTTGAGTTGATGGCCGGGGAATGTGCGGTGTTTTTGTGGTGTGGGAAATTTGTTGCACGTGTTGGTGTGATGAGGATGTAATTTTTGTTTTGTTTGGTGATTTTATTCGTAGATGGGGTTGTGGATGCTTTTTTTCTCAGTTAGTTCTTTGTGGCTTCTATTAAATTAAACAGCTATGTGTTGGGTTGATTGCTTATTAGTTTGCGATGCGGGATGGCACAGGCAAAACAGCGATAGCTATAAGGTGTGAAACTTCATCGACGTGTAATTTTAGGTGATTAATTTATTTTATATTGGATACATATTTTACTTGAATAGGATTTTGCATAATAATAGTCTATATCCTCGAAATATAGTTGTAAAGAACTAGTATTTTTGTATAAAAATATCAAGCAAATTGTCGTATGAAACTGATCGTTATAATTTTGGCCATCGAATAAAGGTTCCCTAATTAAGAAACTCTTGACGAAATTAATAAGTTTTTGGATGAAGGTCATATTTTCAGAATGCTTCTTTCAACTCTTCAGCTACCTTTTGCTTTGAACTTAATTATGATAAAAAAAATTACCCTAACTTGGTTCGAAGCATTCTGGAAGAGGCATTAAAAAGGGGCTAACTAGTGTTAGAACATGCGAAATAAACAAGAACTAAATAAAAAGCTGGAAAAACGACTGTTTTGATTTTAAGTGTCGCATATGAACATGGGTATTTATCAAAATTATTTAGTTATAAATTGAGAAAAACATAAAAAAAGGAAGAAAAAGCGAGAGACATTACTTTATTATTAAAGAATTTCAAAAATATGTAGGTAATGAATTCTCTGTTTTTCCTGTTGTCGAAAACCCTTTACACCTCGATCCTTCCTGTTTCCAGCACTAATAAATAACAAACGCAGTTAGTCTCAATTCGACCTACACTCTCCTGCATTCGGAATAATAATTACAATAACGATGAAATAAAAGCCTATTCATCTTCATAACGCCTCATTACTCAAAACAAAGTATCAATTAGATATTTCCATGTTGTGCACCACTCCACACCATAAATTCCCCAAATCCAACCACACAGCTTCCCTAACATTAAGAGACCCCTTCCATTTAAAACCCCCAGACACCCCCTAATGCGTTCCTTAACCATGAAAAGTGGCCAAAAAGATACCCCCGAACGCAGCATTCGAATCCATTCCCAGCATTCTTTAATTCCAGACTCGATGAAATGAATCCCTCTACCTTTTCGCTGGTTTTAATGACCTTTTTTTCCGCCGGGGCGCTAATTTTTGCTGCGCCCTAATCACGCCCGGGGCGCTGCGCCCCTGTGGAGAATTAGCCCTTATACGTCATCGTTAGGGTGACGGACTGTGTTCTAAAAGCCCGCGCCCGCTCTGGGAATGTTCGGGTTCTGTGTTTTGAGTTGAGTTATGCCCCGATGATGACATCTGTTGCTTCTCGCTGTTGGGTGTTTTGGTTTTGGTTGAGGATAATGGGGGGTTTGATTTTGTGATTTGAGATGTAGGATCCAGTCCTTTAAATTATCATAGTTCTTGTATCATGTATCTTGTGGATTGGTATTTAGTTACCGAAAAATAAGTGTTATGTTTTATTTAGTTATAGTATAATAAAATTATAACTAGAGATTATTAAGTTGAACTGGAATATACTATGTTACTCTTCTTTCACTTTTTTCTCTCTTACATTTTTTCTTCCCTCTCTCTCTCTCCTTTTTTCTTTCTTATTTTCCCTCTCTGAGTCTCTTTTTCCCTTTCACATTCTCTCAAATTTTCATTTACCTTTTACACTTGATATCGCTTTTTCTATTATTATTCTTTTATATCCCCCTTTCTCAATTTCTCATTTTCATTTATTTTTCTTTATCCTTGTAGTTTCTCTTTTTCTGAATTAAAGATATTATAAAAAAAATATATCTACTAAACTGCGAACAAGAACATTCCGAGTCTTATGAATGAATGTTCCATAAAACACTTTTTACTAACATGCTCTCTTTGTGGTTCTCTCATTTCAATGTGAAGAACTAGAAAATTACGATAGGAAGGAAATCAGTTCTTATTTGTATTGTGAAGATCATTGTATTGTGAAGATCTGATCTTCACAATATCTGCTAAACATTCTCAGCGAAGCCTCATAGCTTAATTACCAGCATTCATGTATATGTAGTCATACATGCAATTCAAATTAAATGAAAAAAAAAACCAAAGAAACTCGCTATTTCTGAACTTTTTCTTTTCACTGAAGCATGCTTAGAAAAACCTGTTAACTAAATACGTCAATCCCGTTACAATTTTATCCAACTTACTGCTCTATTGTCCTTTTTGAAACAGGCAACACTACCAAAATCATCACCAAAATTCGCCAAATCCTCTACCACAGCACAAGCAATCCACAGCACCACAGCAGATTAATGAATTTGGTACTGCTTATCGGCACCTTCACAAAAATTCTGAAAAATCGACATCTTCACAATAACATAGCCTAAAATCAGTGGTTCCACAATATTTTTTTCTATAAAAAAAAATCTATGTTCACTAAAATTTATTCGCTTAAAAATATATTGTAAAGCTGCGTTAAGTATTAAAATTCCTATAAAACTGAAGAAAAAAGTAATTGAATGTTGCTTTCATTAAATTTATAGTCATCATAAAAAATAGTTTGAAAAAATTGAAATGCCATGTAAATTTGTTACAAAAATGAGGGTTAAGTTTAAAATTCAGGATTGGTTCCTGCAACCTGTATGTTACACAGCCAACACTACCAAAAACATCCCCGAAATCGCCAAACCCTCTACTACGGCACGAGCAGTCGCTCTTTACCGCTCTCTATACACCCCCCCCCCCCCCCGCCATCCGTCACATTTGCCTCCTCCGATGATGGATGCAGGAGCAAAACGATCCCAAAATTACACCATCGATGAATCAGACGACGTGTTTCCGATGACGCCCGGACTTAATTCCTTCCTTTCCGCCCCCTTTTTTTGCTATACAGGGGGTGGTGTGGACCGAACGAACACGCGATGGAGAGGATGCGGAAGAGCATTGATTTGTTCTGTAGGGGTGGTCACGGAATCTTTTGCGTGAGGTGGTGGTTGCTTCTGTTTTCGTATTATTATTATATAAACTGAATTTCTTCCGTTTTGACGTGTGAAGGGAATTGTTTGTTTTATTTTTTGTGTGGGGTGTGTTGTGTATCTTCTCATGTGAACTGTGGTTGATAGATAATTTCAGTGTTATAAGGTATAGAAACTTGGTTATGAATTCGCATTTTTATTCAGTAACAAAAATGTTTCGATTTATAATGAAACATTTTGGGTTAAACGATGATGAAATATTTTTTTTATTATTCTTAGCAAAGCAAGTTTTTGTGATTTAAAGTTGAGTAAATTAACACAAATTATGGTACAAATTGGCCAAGATAAGTAACTGATTTTCGTGGAGTTTTTTCGTACTAAAAATGTTTTTGTGGCATTTTTAGTTTTTTTTTAATTATATTTTTAAATGTGGGTTTCTTTCACTTTCTTCTTAACAAACCTGATTTTTTACCCCATATATTTATGCATTAACCACAAGAGAATGTTAAGAAGTCAGCCCTGTGTGTTTTTAAAAGGAAAAAAATTGTAAACTGTAGATAATATGGAATTGTTTTATTAGATAAGTGTCATGTACTTTACTTGAAAGAATATTTTCTTGATGACATTTTGCCCCAACTATAAATCTGCGTCAAAATCCAAGGATTAATGTTAGGGTTTGGGATAGATAGAGGAGAATGCATAATTAAGTTTTCAAGAGAAGAATTTAAACTCAAAAATTGTATAATATAATATGAATGTGCATTGACAGAATATTGATAACCTAAAATTAAGCTCGTTTTCTTACTTTAATTCCTTCGATTTAGAGTTCAAACACCATATTTTTATATATATTTGAACAAATTTGACAGATCAAGCGTCTTTCGTTGCAACACTACTTATCGAACTGCATTTTTAATCATCATCACAACACGGTACTCCCACCCATCAAACCAAAAGCGGTGGTAGTGGTAAATGCAACGCTTCCACCAAAAACTTTTTAGCTCCAACCACCGCCTACTAAACCGATTAGGAGAGTGCTCCCTCAAAAAGCTCTCCATTACCGGACTTGTCAGGGCGGATGATCCTCCAAGTTTTGCAGTAAACGAATTTCGCGTGTGTTGTTTGTGCCATTAGGGGGCGCAAACATCGACGATTGACGTTTAATGACTCATATTCGTCACCCTGAGTCATATTAATTAGGCAATAAAGCTGATGGGGATGGGATTCGGCACAAAACGAGGGAAAGTCTCAGGGTACTTAAGCAAATGCTTTTAGGAGGAGCTAATGGGGCAGGCAGTTATCAATATTGGCGGCCCTGCTCAAAAAATGCTGTCGGTGGGTGGAATTATTAGTAGTAAGGTAAGAGGATTTCTCTGCTGGTGGTTTTTGTTGTTGGTGTTTTGCCCGTCATTCGGTTTAAGTATTTAAGTGCTCGTCGGTAATGGTTTTCGCGGAGTGTGAATGTTATTAATTGCTGGTGAAAGTTTTCGTTTGGGGGGTTTTGAAGTTTTGTGATGAAATGGGTTGCGGTCTTGTTAATGGTTGTATGTAGGGGCAGGGTTTCCGCGCACCTCAGGGAAAGTCGTGAATTGGAGTAATTTTTTAATTTCGTCATGGATTTCAGGAAAAAGTGAAGGAAAGTCATGGATTTTAAATGATTAAGATATAAATTTAGTAAATTAAATCATTACTCGAAAATGAGTAAAATATAATTTTCATCCCAAATTTTCGGTACTTTATTGAAAAACATGTATTGAAGTACTGTTCGTGTCAAAAATTACGTAAATTAAGTGTTTGTAAGTCATGGAAAAGGAATTGCCAATTGCCATAGTCATGAAAAGTCATGGATTTAAAAAATTTCATTTTGGCAGATACCCTGTAGGGGGAGTTAGTTGCTGTACTTAGAAATATATTCTTGTGAACTAGAGAAGTGAACTTGGCCTATTGTATATGTATACTTGTCCCTTTTAGCGAAAGACATTTTTTAATGACAGATACAGGGTAAAAAGTACTTTTAATAGACTAATATTATATTTGCTTTAGGTATTTCCGTTAAAGAAATGTGTGAAACTTAGTGAGATAATTTGTGAATCTATTTTTTTAAGAAATAATTTTAAAATTCTGTAATTTTTTTGAAGTGGGTAATAAGAAATAGTTTATCGCTGGTAAGCCCCTGATATTAAATGCATCTTTGCTTGGTTTGCCTTTTTAAAAATTGTTAGTAGTAGTATGTATTTATTATCCTTTCATATTAAATGCTGTATTTGTGTACTACAGTTCCTAGGGTAGATATTATAGTAGTAATTCAAACAAAAATTAGGTTGTTTCAACATGAAACTTTACGAAAATTAATAAAAAAAATTTAGAGAAAATTATAGTACCTATTCCTAGTTTTTAAAGTTTTCAATTTTTGCTTGGGAAATAATCAAAAACGTTTTTAAAAATATCTTTCTAAAATTTTAGAGTACTACAATATATAGAACAAATTCGGTTCACAATTTAGACCCAAAAATACTTTTCACAATTAGAACAAACGTACAAAAAAATAACAACGCTTTCACTTTCGAATTTTATATGGACCGAAAGAACTTTTAGCCGCTACTTTTACTCACTTGCTCCTTTTTAATGGCTAAAAGGTCACAGAATTACTTTTAATTCCGAAATGGTTAAAAGATTTAATTTAATAATTTAAAATGTTCTTCCGACGACCGGGTAATCCGAACAAAAAAAATTTTAGCATTATTATTATTCCCAAAAACAAGCCTAATCAAATTCCGCCCTCCACAAAGGGCCTGGAAAATGAATAATGTAGTCACGTGCTCCACTGTCAAGCCTGAAAAATGACTCCCTCTCCCTCCTTATTAATTAATGGATTTCGAATCCCGCCATTTTTTATTATTATTATTCTTCCCTCCTCCAGACGGCCACTCTAATTGTAATTACCTCCGGGCGCTGCGATTGCAGTCACAGTTACACCGCCGCCGCCGCCGCCGCGCACTCTTTACAATTAATGCACTCTCGTCTCCAGTTGCTCTCTGATTAGGCCTCGGCGGCCGAATCCATTACGTAAATACTACCACTACTACCGGCGAAAGCCAACGGGGAAAGAAACCTCCATTCCCCCTCTCTCGTCTTTTATTATTTACCATCCCATTTCTAAATTGTTTCATTCGGGAAAAAGGGAGACCTGTTGGAGTCCATTAAAAAAATTAAAAATCTCCCTCTGCAGAAGAATCATATCTGAGGGGTCGCCATCTTAACGCAATTTGTGTTTCAGGGAAAATGAGAAAAGATTTCCCCTCCGCGTATATACAGAGAGAGGCGAGCGCAACAAATCATGTTAGCGTCTAAGCCCAGTGTTGTAAATCCAGCAGAGGAAAATCCATTATCTAATTTCATTAATTTCGGCGGCAGCCATCCAGCTAATAGGTTTGTAACACTTAATGGGTTTTTATCGATTTATCGGGGAAAGAAGGAGAGTTGAGTTGTCTGTCGGCTCTCGATTTTTGATCCCGATTGTCGCCTCCTCTAATTGCCACCGCCGGAATCAAAACAATCCGTGGGGGGTGGTGGGCGTCCTTTGTCGTCGCGTGGCGTCGTCGTAATTCGATGCGTTTTCCCATTTTCCGCTTTTGTTCCACGGAGAAATTCCGGGATGCCATGAAATTGATTGGCTCTCTCTCTCTCGCGCGCGCGCAGCATCAATCAGAAATTTCGGAAATTTGTTGCTCTTCTTGTCGATTGTACTTTGTCGTGGGATGCTTTTGTCATCGAACCGAGTACTGATGACACCGTTTCCGATGAGAGTTCGGAATACCTTAACTTCTATCTATACTATACTCGACAGCAACGTTTCTTGAACGAAGTACGTCACTACGCGGAAGGAGAAAATGAGTAAACACAATAATGCATGTTGGGTTGCTAGGAGGGGTGTTTCGGTACCCAAATCGTGATAAAAAGACGCTATATGTACGTGGATTTAACTAAATAATTATATTTGTAAATTGACGTTCTTCATTTCACTCAAAATTCAGACACCGCGCTGGGAACTACTTTGTTTGTTTTGTTTCTCCAGGGTCAAGTAACGTTGCAGAGTGCAACGTTTCCTGACCCTATGTCGTCACTAAAAAACAAAGTAGTTCCCAGCGCAGTGTCTGAATTTTGAGTGAAATGAAGAACGTCAATTTAAAAATATAATTATTTAGTTAAATCCACGTACATATAGCGTCTTTTTATCACGATTTGCTTACCGAATCTTCTCTTAGCACCCCAACAGGCTTTGTGTTTACCCATTTTCTCCTTCCGCCACTAGTTTTATTCGAGTGAGTCACTCATGAGTTACTCATTTCAAAAGAGTTAATTACACTCAGGTCACTAGTTTTAATAGTGAGTCACTCATGAGTTGTTTTAAAAGTGTGAGTCATTTATGAGTAACTCGTTTCAAAAGAGTTAAGTTACACATAATTAACTAGGTTTAAAAGAGTGACTCACTCATAAGTTACTCATTTCAAAAGAGTTAATTACACATAAGTCACTAGTTTTAATAGTGAGTCACTCATGAGTTGTTTTAAAAGTGTGAGTCACTTAAGAGTTACTTGTTTTAAATTAGTTTGCCACTCATTTTGCACGTGTTTTGACTATTTTTCTTTGTCCTTTGCAGGCTGTTCGGGGCGGGCGGCGCGTGCAGCGCGTGCGGCCAGATGATCCCAGCCAGCGAGTTCGTGATGCGCGCCCAAGGGAACGTGTACCACCTCAAGTGTTTCACGTGCGTCAAGTGTCACAACCAGCTGGTCCCCGGCGACCGCTTCAACCTGCTCAACGGAAGCGTGCTCTGCGAGCAGGACTGCATCAAGATGCTCAAGGGAACGGGGGTCACGGGACCAGGGGTGCGGAAGACCAAGATGAGGGTCAACTCGGCCATCAAGGTCTAACACCCCCTACCCCCCTCGTCCTCTATTAGTTTATATATATGCACCTCGAAGGCTGCTCCAAAAATCCGAATTCATTCTCCTGAGAGTGTGGACTTTCGAACGAACGACCAGGGGGTGACCGCACCCCCTTCTCAGGAACCCCTTGTGTTGCGCCCCCCTCTTACTTGCACAATCTGTATAAAAGAGTATAGACAAGAAGAAGAAGAATGACAATAAAAAAGGCAGCAATAACCCTCGGTGGTGATGACGGTGATTCGGACACTTTTGGTGCCGGTCGAACATTCTCTGTTGTTTTTTGGTTTTAATGTTCGATTTCTTCTTCGATTATTTGTTTGTTGGCGACGATGATGAAAAATGATGATGAAGATGAAACTGATTCAGGTTACTGTACATAAGCAAACTCACACTGGACATGTACTGTAAAGAATTTTCTCATTATATGGCGTCTCTCATTCTTGTTGTGTTTGTTTCTGTTTTTAAATGTTTAATTAAAAAGCATCTTCGGCGCATCTAAAGTGATTGCTCATTCACCCCAATAATAAAAAGTAGTTATCTTTTTTTTTTTTTTGTCAGGAGGTAGTTTCTGTAACGTCCCTTTCTACCTTATAAAAGTACTCAGTAATATTTTCCTTCTGAAAGTTCATGGGAGTAAAAATTTTCTTTACCATTAAAATGAGAAAAATATCAATTATGCATTAACAGTAAGTTAAATCTTGAAAAGATTATTTTTAAATTTATGTAACAACTTAGTCTAATAACACCTAATGCAATTTGGTGTTTTAATAATGAAAAACAAATATAGAAGAATATAACATGGGGGAACACAACTCCTTATAACATTAATCTGTGTATTACTATCAATTTAAACATATAAAGGTAATTTTTAGTTTAATAAGTTATTTATGAGTAAATTACTTCCATTGAAAGTAATCCATATAAATTCCATATAATAGGAAGGTTATCCATAGTATAGCAAATAGGTTATCCATATAATAGGAAGAAAGAGATACATGGTTCAATTCCGTTAGAGTCCCCGCTAAATATTGCCCGGTTCTTTTAGACAACAAAAAGTAGAAATATTCATAATTGATTTCAAACTTCTGAATTAAAATGTTTAATTTTATCAATAACTACTCAGTTTATTAATAAAAGTTGGAAAAATTTGTTGATATTTGGATATATTTAGCGATTTGGATATTGGCGATATTTAGCGGGGACTCTAACGGAATTGTACCAGATACATAATTATTGAGATATTTGATTATTACAATTCATAAAAAAAAATTCTTATGAAACTCTTTAGTCATTTACTTCTTAGTTTTCAAGTTTACCTGTTTAGGAAATGTTTCGTATTGGAATGCTAAGATATACCTATAAAGAATGGCACTACTTTAAAACCCTCAATTATATTTAGGAAAATATTAAAAGTTACTTTCAAGTATTAAAAATATTTAAGAATTTATGGATCTAATATTAAGAGTCAGGATGCTAAAAATATAAATTCTTTTGCTATGAAAGCTTGCATCTCAATAAACTTATGTTTGTAAATTAATAATTAAACTTGAAGTATGGAACTTAACTGATTAGTTCATTCAAATTGTTCAAAGATAAATGATGATAGAGAGGTATTGACTTTTATTGAAACTTCTTGTCTGAAAAGGAAAAAGTAACTCAAAAAAAGGAAAATACCTAGTTGAAATACATGATAAGTAATTAGCTCTTAAATTTATAAAAAAAAACACTATTAACTAACCAGTTGTAATGTACCACTGTTTAAGTAAATTACAAGAAAGGTTTCGATGTAATAACTAACTATTGAAACAACTACAGTGAAAAATTAACCCTAATAGAGTACCTAAATAAAAATAACTATTAAATAGATCTCACGATACTTTTCCGCCTACTTATCCCGTTAAAATTCGCCAAGTTGTTTGTTGAAACGCCAGAGTTTGGAAGTATCGCCAAATATTGCAAACCGACCTATTAAAATGTACATTTAAGTTGAGGAAAACTATAAAAATCTGGCTATTTGTAAATATTTGGCGGTTTTTAACGGGAAAAATAAAGGAATCGTATCGATCTTACAAACTCGATTGATTTGCTCGTAAATCAAATTGAAATCATCTCTTGCACCTGAGATACCGATGAAGAATGACTGGACACCACTTTTCACAAGCTCTGCAAGTGGACTGCCATTTTTTCAGATCGTCGAAGTTATAGATTGTATTTCAATCAAGAAAGGTAAGATCTATTTCCGAAGATAATTGATAAAACACAGAAACCTATCAAATAGGAGGATGCTTTTTGACTGTAGGGAAATTCAACATGATTTTCTTTGCTTATCGTACCTTTGGAAGAACACATACAGGCCCAACTTTTTGGTATTTCACCTTGGCGATCGCCTGTGATTGTCGCCGCTTTGGCTAAATAATTTGGTAATTTTGGTAAAATAATTTGGCTGATATTGCTCGCCAGTGTCCGCCATATTTATCCACGGACAAATTCAAAATAAACTATTATAACTAGCCAAGAGGAGGAATTTCAAAAACTGAGACGTTTTTATAGTTTTCGTAAAACTACTAAAAAATACTCCTTAATCTTTCCAAAATTACAATATCCTCCTCAGAAATTTTTTTCTACCTACTATACTTACGTCACTAAAAGTGATCAGCTCAGCTGATATCTGAATATCAGACTGATGTAGTAGCTTATATGCTAGATCATATTATTACTGATCCTTGTTATAATTACTGATGATCATTGATTACACTACTGATCATTATTATAACTGATTCTTTGGTATTGATCGGCTTAAGTGACACACTATATTAATCTGATTTATCTGAATATCATAGTGATTGATTGTAGATTTTCCATCAAATAAGACTGCAATATTTTTTCACCGGATGGAAGCTTTCGATGCTATTACTTTTAAAGAACACCACTCTTTAGAAAATTACTATTATTTTATTTGAAATTTAGATTTATAAAATATTTAGGAGTTAGAATCTTTTAAATATTTACTTTACTTTCAAATCCTTGTCCAAATCCAATCTGCAACATTTATTTGCAATACTTTTTTAAAACCTTTTTCTCAGTTGCCAAAAATAGCTATCTAAATAATAAATTTAAACCAAAACACTACTAGCCTACTGGTAGCCCCTTTTTCACAGTGATCATTACATGATGAAATAAATATCTTCAACCATGATTTTGCTTTGGGTCTCACGTCAGTTATAAACATGACATATGGACAAATTGGGCCTAAAACTGCGTAAAATCTCAGACACCTACAGACGATTGCCAAAAGGAACTCGTTCTGAAACTGTACGGCCTTAAACCTGACCAGCGGTTAACTGGAAGCTAAAGAACGAAAATGAGCTTTTCGATTTACTCTGATAAGTGGAATCCTTCTTTAACCGCTGATCTGGTAGCAGTGAATAAGGCCATTAGTTAAACTTTGAAGTTGGGTTTGTCTTCTTCCAAAGGTACGATATTTTCCAATTTAAGAATATTTCTGTACTTGTGCGGTAATCTATCGTATCCGATAACTATCATCGAGTGAAATCTTAGAATATGTGTCTTACTCAACATTTTCAGAACTTAAAAGTCATTAAATTAGTTAGTAGAATAAGGCAAGAGTTGTCGGCGACCAATCTATTTGATGCTTGACTTAAATCTATGATCAACTCCAGTCGTCGTATTAGTACATACAATAGTACTGATCACACGATAGTTTACATCTCAAGTACAGATCTAAAAATATTGAAATCATCTACTGTCCCATTATAAATCCCGAACAGTATAGAAAATACCAAATATTTGAAGAGTTAAAATGAGAAGTTAGATTTTTTTTTTATTGAAGCTAAACAGAAATGTAAATTAAAGTAATCCTTAGACCTACGGACATTAATTTTTTAACTTATCCTTGAATTAGTGATAAAAATTGAAGATGGCGTATGTTTAATATCTTTAAATTATATTAAAGCTAAAGTACTAGAGTAAAAAAATCGAACATTATTACAGGCTGTGGATTTTTTTTTTTTTTTTGTCCACGTAACTTTACATTCAAGGACAACTATTAGGTTCTTGGTGTAGTTCAGGGGTCTCCAGCCCGCGGATACCTTTCTATCTACGAAAAATTTACGGTGTGGTGTACTCAATTAAATAAAAGATCCAAGATCCCCCGAAATTCGGACTAAAAGTTCCAAAATGAGTTTAAACCCTGTTTTTTAGGGTAAAATTTTCAATGGAGAACAATGGATTTCAGAAATCTAAACTTTGCTAAAGAGTTTGTACCAAAAAAAAAAGAACAAAGGGGGCCGTTTTCTTATGAAATTATAAGAGGGGGTTTTGAGGTTTGCATATCTTTGCTAACAAGGGGGGTTAAAAATGACTAAAAACATGACGTCAGGATCTCTATCACACGTCACACTCTGGCCTTATGAGTCTAGGTGACCACAGATAAACAAATTCCTCATAACCTAACCTTGCTCATAACCTATGTTTAGAACACAGGAAGGAATCGTCCATTACTACTATGTATCAAATTGCTTTTTTCGGTTGGGTCTATTTCCTCGTATCACGGAATTATTTTTAAATTTCATTCCACCTGTGTCAACTACCCTCTCCGTACTTCCCCTAAACTCAATCGAGAAAAGAACTCGCAAATCACGCTGAATACACATGTCCTTTTCAAATATATATAAAAAGACACAGGAGAGAAATTGGTGTGTACTTTTCCTATTATAGTCAGGCGGGTCTAAAATAACGTAATAGATAGAAGAAAAAAAAATTACAGTTTATTTCATATTTATTGTTGACTAAAGTAATGAGAATTCGGAATTCGATCTCTTTTTGAAAGTGTCCCACGGATTCTCCTGCCCTAATCGTGACATGGGTTATTAAAGTCGGATCTGTAGAATCGGATTAGAGTGAAATGGATGTAAAATCGATTCTGAAAGTTGAAGGAATGAATGAAACTTAAAATCGATTTTTTTTTTTAAATTTAACTGAAAGAATCGTCTGTAACCATTTTCGCCTGCTATCGATCTCTAGTGGGTTTTTTTTTCTTTAGAATTTTAGCTAGAAAAGTATACTAAGTGTTTCAATAATTATCCCCAAACTCTGGGACCTATATAATTTGGAACATTGTTTAAAAAACTTTATTTTTAACTTTTGAGGGAGACCGAAAATTCTCTGAATATGTTTTTCTAACCTTTATTAATAAAAGATGGTGCCTATTTACCAATGACACCTGACATAGGAGGTGTATATTAGATGGTGATGGACTCCCCCCCCCATGATTTAGATCACGATTTCATTTAGAATAGGTTGAAGGCAGTGCTGAGGCCAACAAAATATTTTGTTTCTAGCCAAAAAAAAAAAAGGGGGGGAGGGTGAGCCCCCATTCCCAATAGGAATTTGATTTCACCATAAAAATTTCATTTTGATATTTTCTAATCATATAACACTGGAAACGAGTTGAAAACCTGTTGTAAAAGGTCAATTTCCAAAGAAAAATTCTGGGGCAGGAACCCCAGACACCCCTTTTTATTGAAAAGTTACAAACAATTCACAAAAACTTGGGATAAAAGTTAATTAGTTGATTCAAAACCACCTTAAAATCATCGAACGGGGCTTAAACGAAAAAAAAAGTATTATTTTTGGGGTAGTTAAGCATGGTTTTGTGAAATCCTTCAGTGGAGGAATCTCGAATCCTTGGGTCCCCCCAATTTTAAGGAGCCGACGAAGTGGACCCACACTACCTCGGCAATTTGGAGGCACCTTTTTCGTACTCAGGGAAACTTTTAAAAATGGTATAAATGAGTAAAATTTTGAGTATATTTCTCTCCTTCATTCTCAAAACATTCTCCGTCTCCCAATACAAAGTTTTTTCATATTAATAATAATTAATTAGTTTAGTTTTTTATTTCTATAATATTTCTCTGTTAAGTAAGTTTTTAGAATGCACTAGTGGAAAAAGTTTACTATATGGGGATCAACTGTATTTTCTGTCGGTCCAACTAAATCACTTAAGTTATCTGATTCGATTATAGATTTCATATTCGATTCTAAAGGAATCGAAACCGAAGAATCGATTTCACCATCCCGGTTTTCTCATGAATTTGGCTACAGGATCGATTCTGGGATCAAATCATGAATGGATAATCGATTCTGGAATCCAATCTAAAGAATCGTGATATCAGCAGATGGAAATTAAAAGAGAAAACTTTTTATAGTAAACTCGCATTTTCCTTATCTTTCAATTTCATTCAAGTCACGTTTGTCCTGATAGAGTTGAAGTGAATGTTTAGACGGAATAGTTTTTGAATGATAAGACGTAATGAAAAACTTGTGTTGTAAACAGTAAAATCTAAACGGCAAATATCAACGTAATCGACTTTTTCCCGTAGGGGAAACAGATGATAGAAGGTCATGTTACACGACCAGAGACCTTGTTCACAATAGACTCAGTTTGGAACATACAAGAAAATATAAGTTCTTATACACAGTTTACGAACAAATACAAATTGTAATTAGTTAACCATTAACACTTCTCTTGAATAGTTAACTTTTTTTCAGTAAAATATTAAATATGTGTACGTAAGTAACTTTTATTTTACTTTAATCGATCTGTATGTATTCTAGAAATGACAAAAACAACAACATTGTGTTTAATCATTTAAAAGTAATATCAATATTACACTTTTGATTTACTTTTTCTTGTGCATTTGCATTTTTTTCTGAAGAATTTGTTATTTTTATCAACTTTTTCTATTTTTGTCAACAATTAGGATATTTTGTTATTCTTGTTAAGTAGTATTGCCAAAAGCCATGAAAAATGTGTCATTGTGGGAACCGGTTAGGGTGAGAAATAAACAATGCCAATTATCATGTTTTAACTTATTTATAAAAACTGCATAAAGCTTTTGTCCTTAAAGGGCTAGAAATTGCGCCAATAATAACTTTGTTACTCTCAAAATTGTTATTGGCACATTTAAAGATCACATCTTAATAAAAGTAACAGTATAACAGATCAGGGATAGTGTTATTTAACAGTATCCGCGTCAGGCTTTTCTGCAACACAGGTGTCATTGTGGTTAAACAACATTTAGAGGCAATTCGCGGGCTCAGAAGAAGCAGCTTTGGAATCGCACTGTATTTGACATCGTAACTCCTCTTGACACAATTTTTAACGTTTTTAAGATAAAGACTGAACTTCAAAAACGAGCTAAGTGCCAAAACTAAAAAAAAAAAAAATTAGTTAGACCCGAAAAACCAATCTAAGTGCCACCACAAACACCCTATAAATCCAGCTAAGTACCACGACCATGATTAGTAGGTCAAAAACGGCCTGAAAGATGATTATTATGTGTACTTCTACGGAGAATCAAATTTAAAATGATGCATTACGGGAAATTTACTTTTTGGCACTTAGCTCGTTTTTGAAGTCCAGTCTTCAGATGAAGAAAAACATCTTAGGCGATTGAAACTCCAAAAAATTAAAATACGTTATTTTAACTTATTTTCACGTTTAAAAAACCCTTTAATTCTAAACTCAGATCACCTAGTAGTTCCCTTCATTACTGTAACGTAATTTCTTCTTTAAAACAAAATTTATAGGGAAAAGTTTTGGGTACTATTTCATTTAATTAAGTTAATTTTTTCATTCCATTGGAAAACTATTTCTTAAAAAAACAATTCCACTTTTGACATACACGAAAACTTTCTCAGCCGTCCAAAAGCAACAAAGCATCGCCCTCACTTTAATTCAAATACCCTAACCGAAAACTTTTGCAGCCAAGGAGTCAAACTGTTTATAACTTATCTTTACACGCAAAAACTTCACACGACCCGTCATTAATATTTAATTACTTTAATCCCACTTTCTTTGTGTAAAAGTGACAGCTTTTTATTATCGTAAAACACAAAACCTTCAGTTTCAATTTTTTTATTATCATCATAATTTTCCTTGTATTATTTTATCGCTACCCGCCATATGGCACACCCTGATGGGTTTTTTTTTCTCCACACAAAAATGGAACATTTAATTAATTAATAACCGGTTTGGCTAATTTCCATCACAAATCGTCCACTAAAATCAAACTTATAATAAGGCGGTTATTAAATATTCATCCTTATTCAACTGTAGTTTTTGCGACAAAACAATTAAGGCTAATTATTTATGCCTGCTTTTGAAGCAGAGATTTTCGGAATATTATGTAACAGTAATTAAAAAAAAAGCGTATATAAGTTATTCAGCAGATACTATTAACAAAGGAAATTCTTTCGAAACTTACTCACCTAAATAACAATTTCATTGGAGGTATAATTTATGCAAAAACCTGTGGCGCTTACTTTCTATAGAAAACAAAACTTTCCGTTGACTCACCAGAAACTTGTCAAGAATAGAGTTGGATAAAACCGTTATTTTTTGAATTATTAACTATTTTCTAAACATTACCATATGAAACGCTCAGCAGTAAGTCCATAAATTTCAATAAAAAAGAACTAAATTTCCTAAGAAAAATGTGAAATCTTAATAACTCTATTTTTTTAAAATAGATCTGTAATTCTGTAATTACCAAAGAAAGAAGAAAGCGCAGTATACTTTTGTGTGAATTAGTGTGTGACGTGATGCTTGTAACGTCAAACATATAGGTAAATGAAATGACGTCAAAAAATTGAGTTTTAATACCATCTATATAGACATAGACGGTTTTGGTCTATACTTGACAGCAACGTTTCCTGACCCTATGACGTCACTACGCGGAAGCAGAAACTGCGTAAACAGAAAGCCTGTTGGGTTGCTAGGATGAGTTTCGGTTCGATAATCGTGATAAAAAAGACGCTACATATACATGAGTTTAAAAGTAATCATATTTTTAAGTTGACGTTCTTCATTTCACTCAAAATTCAGACACCGTGATGGGAACTACTTTGTTTGTGAGTGACGTCATAGTGTCAACTTTAGTTGCTGCCTACTATAGTCCTCTCTCTCTTTATTTTTTTAATTCAAAAACCTTTAAAAACTTAACCTTCTTCATCAAAAATAGCAATTCGAATTAATTCCCTAGAAAGTTCCCTAAAACTTCCCCCAAGTTTATAACAATGGACCACCTTCTGCAAAAAAAAACCACACAGACTTAATTCTCTCATCAGAGTCATCCCGAACCCGAACAAATACTAATTATACTTCTTAAACAGAGTAATTAAAACCTGCGTAAGTCACCCCGAGTTTTTTTTTCCTGCCCTGCACAAAACTGCGTCGCGACTTTTTTTTTCTTCTTATTTGCGCAGCGCGGTCCACCCTTTGTCTGCGGAACTAATTATCGAGGCATATTGCGACAGCAGCCGGCGCAGTTTATTAAAATGGCGCGGACAAAACAAGGCGCGGATTTGACACTTCATTATGGGGATTTTAATTAGAGCTGCTATTGGTGGGAATCTTCCTATCTTTAGCTAGCTGCTGGAGGGATTAATCGATATTTTAGGTATCGATACCCTAGCATCGAGTATTTTCTGGTATCGAAGGGATATCATTAGTGTTCGACAACTAGTGGTCAAAAATAGTTAACTAACCAACTAGTCTGGGAAAATCTAGTTGCAACTAGTAGTTAACTATTTCCCAAAGTAGTTAACTACTAGTTACTAGTCTATTTAATTTCATAACCTATTTTTCGCCCAAATTCTAATACATCTTTCGTATCTACATACAGGGTGTCCTGTAAATGATGTGTCACACTTCTAGGGGGGATAGTAGACACCTAGACGAGTCAGAATCACATAGGACTTAGGGGTCCTAGACCCAATCCCAGGGAGTTAAAAATGGAGCGACACCCCAAAACAATTATTGAAAAATTCAATTTGTAGAAGAACTACTATTGGTAAAAATGTAATTATGGTCTCAGATTTTGTGGTTTATTATGATCTTCAAAATTATCTTGACAGTTTTGAATTTAAAATTTTTTTTATTACGAAAAAAGTTAAAAAAACAGCAAAAAAATGTGAAAAATATGCCAAAACTTTATTTTGTTTTCCGAAATCCTTTCTTTTGATTTCATAATGTGAAAGAGCATAATTAATTAACCTTAAGTCCAAAGTTTCACGTAAATAGCATCAGTATTAAACGCTTGAGAGCCTGTTAAAGTTAGTTTTAGGCGTGCTAAATCGGCTTCGGAAAACGAATGTTCAGGGAGAATCTACAAGTTACGGATAGATGTCTGCCAACTTTCATTCCTCGCCCGATTTGGCGAGACAGGAGATGAGTATGAAAATATCTGAAATGCGCCAATTGAACAATTTGGCGGGATGAAAATTTCAAAAGCGTAAAATGTTGATTCTTAATTCTTATTATTTTTAGGAAACAAGAGATTAATTAATTTAATTTAAAAATTTTATGAATAATTTTAATAAAGAACAAACATGATTTTACTACTGATTTTTAGGAACTATCGATCTTAAAAATCAATAGTATGAATTGTTAGAAATTATCTGATAGTATCGATAGTTTTTTATTCAATCGATAGTTGTGTTGGTTTTACAAATGTATCAATCATGCAAACAGCATTACTACTTATTGCGTTTAATGAAAAAAACTTTACATTTGATAACTTAGGTAAAAAAACCCAGAAGAATCTATTATTTACAAACATGGTTCGTAAAATATCTTTTGTACATAGGTTTTGTGGTTATTTTCCATCATTATACCCCCGCTCTGGGATACGTCAGTCGGTTGATCCTCAATCGCTAGGTTCCTGATTTCGGGTTGCGATACAAGGGTGGTTCCTATTAATTAAAGATTGATAAAGCAAGTGGGTATGCAGGGTCTCCCCTCAACTTCCGATATAAGAAATTTGCAAAATAAAAGAATGCAGGTTATTGAAAGTTATGACAAACCTAAGATATTGCTTATCGGACGGTGAGGGATAGCCCCCATACACTTTGCTTAATCTCATTGACATTTCTCGATTAATAGAAACCAACCTTGTATCGCAATTCGAAATCACGAACCCAGCGATCGAGGATCCGCCGACTGACCTATCCTAGTGCAGGGGTATAATGAAAAATAACGACAAAAACTGTTTACAAAAAGTGTTCAAAGTTGGCATGGTGGTTCACTTTTTTATGGGATGGGAATTATTTTGAAAAAAAATTAGTAAATTAATTAATTTACTTAAATTTCAACGGTTCAAACGGTTTCAGACCGTCACAGAAGTCAGAAGATAAATGTTTATTGAACTTAACAAAACAGAGACTTAAGAAAAAATAAGTTGTAACTATCCCTTTTGCTAAACAAACATTGCTTATTTTCTTAGGTATAGTAACAATTTTTTCTTGAGTGTCTGATTTGATAGCTTGAATACATTTACCTTTTAGACTTCTAGTGACGATCCGAAAACTAAGGCCACACATCGCCAAGGAAGTTTGAACTATCTGTAGAAGCGTAGGTTGGCGAAGAATCTCGTATCGCAAATAATGTTGGGAAATTTGGCGAGCATCTATCCGTAACTTGTAGATTATCCCTGAACATTCGTTTTCCGAAGCCGTTTTTGCTCCCATAAAACTAACTTTAACAGGCTCTCAAGCGTTTAATACTGATGCTATTTACGTGAAACTTTGGACTTAAGGTTAATTAATTATACTCTTTCAGATTATCAAATCAAAAGAAAGGATTTCGGAAAACAAAATAAAGTTTTGGCATATTTTTCACATTTTTTTGCTGTTTTTTAACTTTTTTCGTAATAAAAAAAATTTTAAATTGAAAACTGTCAAGATAATTTTGAAGATCATATTAAACCACAAAATTTGAGACCATAATTACATTTTTACCAATAGTAGTTCTACAAATTGAATTTTTCAATACTTGTTTTGGGGTGTCGCTCCATTTTTAACTCCCAGGGATTGGGTCTGGGACCCCAAATCCTATGTGATTCTGACTCGTCTAGGTGTCTACTATCCCCCCTACAAGTGTGACACATCATTTACGGGACACCCTGTATATCACAAAAAACGTTTATGCTTCGCTCAAAAAGGGCCTTGATTTCTGGTTATGGTATTTGAGTATTCTAGCAATGAAAAATGTTTTGTGTCCTTAAACACTGTTACTGCTACTAATAGTGTAATTAAACAGTATTCGTGTTCCTCAAACATGTATTAACATTTATGTTTGTCAAATATATTTATGAATCTACTCTTATCTTCATCAATTTTAATTATGTGCGTTTATCGTTTAGAGTTAAGGGCTTTTCTGCAACACATAGGTGTCATTGGGATAAAACAACATTCAGAGACTATTCTTAGGTTCAGAAGAAGCCGGTTTGGAATTGCATTGTATTCGACATTGTAACTCATCTCAACACAACTTCAACAAAAAAGAATCAAT
Source organism: Tetragnatha montana (assembly GCA_963680715.1). Lineage (NCBI taxonomy): Eukaryota > Metazoa > Arthropoda > Arachnida > Araneae > Tetragnathidae > Tetragnatha > Tetragnatha montana. Next base: position 48,729,759 of record OY796685.1, read on the forward strand.
CTTATATATTGAATTATTATAATACAATCTTTTCTTTTACTTAGATATAAAATTACAATACGCTAAAAGCATGTCTTTTGTAGTTACATTACTTAGTATTATAAACACAATTTTCCCTATTTGATTTATGGTCTAAAACTACCAATCTAGTCTAGAGTATATCATATACCTCTTATCATTCAGCTTACATAATAACAAACTTACAGATAACACAAAAAGTTTCAATCGTCTTGCTTATATCCCCCAGAAAAGTCATAAAATAATAGAAAAACCTTCCCAAAATCGATATTCCATATTCCGCAACACGTATCCGACAATGCTCCAGACTAATAGAACTTAATCTAGACCATTTTCTCCCTTCCGAAGTTACATAAACCAACCCCACAACGTTATCGCTAACGATTCCCTCCCACCCCCATAAAAAAATAACCAAAAATTGCAATAAACCTCCATCCAAAGTTAAAATATCAAACGGCGCGCAAAAAAAAAAAAACCTCGACGAAAAAATAATGGTTTCCCAGAGGGATATTTCCCCCATTAAACTGATAAGGCAAAACCGCAATTTATCTTTTGGCAACACAAAACTTGATAACACAACCGCCCCGCTTCTTTTTTTTTAATATTATTATTAATATTCGTTTTTTTTAGTCTCCCCTTTAAAACATTTTCGTACCTTTTGTAAAAACCGGATTTTCCATTTCGTATCGCGGCCGCCATTGTTCCTTGCTCGGGACTTGTTAACAGTGTCGATAAGCTTTAATTGCTCTATCTGGAAGACCTTATCTGCGCCATTATAAGGCGATTAGACTCGGGGACCCGAAATCGAATTTCGCCCGGTCGATTTTTCCCCAAAACTCTTCCCTCCCTCCCCTTTTTTTTTGACGATATTTCCCTCCCGTTCGGTTTTCCGTTATATTTTTTTTTCGTTCGTTAGCCAACAAAAAAAAAATAAAAGCAAAAACCGGAAAGCCGTTTTTTTTTACTGCTCCGAAACTTCGGGAGTCGGGTTTTGTTTTAAAAGCGACTTTTTTTTTTGCTTTTTCTCTCGAAAGTTCTGGAATGTGTGTGTGTGGGAAAAGTTCTGGCTTATTAAGATTTTTAGGGGAATTATTTTTTCTCTTCTCCGCAAAGGGGGGTGGGACCCATAGAAAAGAGATTTCGTATCCGGGGAAAAAGAAGAAGAATACGCATGCATAAGGAATCAGACACTACTCCGAACATCAAATATATTTACCAACACTCCGTTTCTGAGGGGTTCATATGCTTTGTAAGGGGGGGGGGGTCGGAAGTTGCGTTCTGGAACATCAGTCACAGTTTTTTAACGTTCTTTCTTTCGTTCGGTGCATGTCAAATCGAAATAAATCAATCTGATGTGCTTCGCTTTTCTCATTAATTAAACCGTCCCGAGTCGGAGTGAATTGATGACTGAATCTATATTTATAGACTTAAGTTGTACTTCTATCTGGCTTTCGGTTTATTAGACATTATTGATTTTAAACATCGGTAGTACCACGGCTTACTAGATACTTATACAGGCTAGCCGAGTTTTAAACAACGAGTTTTTTTTTACAACTTTTCCCGCTTGGAGCGCTACAAGACCTACCTATATCACCCACCGCCTTCAACACTGTGAACATGCTTTGCCAGTTTTTCCAATAATGCCATCTGGATTTGCAATGATTTCCGTACTTGGCTAGCCTGTATAAGTATCTAGTAAGCCATGGTAGTACAATCGATTCCTCTTAATGTGATCACATTTGTCCAAGATCAGAATGAAAACAATATTATTTGATTGGTAATAATAAGCGGTTCTGTGTAATAAAAAGTGCCTAAAAATGTAACTCGAGTGTTTCATTAAAATCATGTATAGTCCTAATTTAGGTATTTAAAACGATATTCTATACTATGTATTTTGCAACTTAAACATTCTTAAAGAAAAACATAGGAGTGTATCCTATAACACACTACATTAATGTCTCATTTTGTATGTTTGTGTATTAAAAATTGACCTTCCAACATGAAAAAAGGTTTTGTATGGATTTCCCTCAAATTTTGATAACATTAAACGATATACTGATCACAAACAACGATACTTTTTCTATTAATTTTAAATAAGAGTGATCGGGACCAGCAGCGATATTTTTAACTCCTCTGAGAGAGTATTTCACTCCTTGAAAATCGGAATTACTCTTTAAAGAACTGGACAGGAGTAATTTCACTCTTTGAATTTTTCACAAAGGTTTAGCTTACCCTTCAGCCACGACATCCTAATTATCATACTTTTTTCATTGTATTTTCATACAGCCATACTATTTTTTTTTTTCATTTGTTGTTCTGGTGATTAGAGAGTTTGATTGACTGAAACCCAAAATAGCATCCTTATTTTTTTTTTTCAATTTCATTTTGTTCATTAAAAAGTAAGCGTTTATAATAGAAATTTTATCTCTGTATATATGTAGATTATGCTATTTCCGTATTTCACTCCTCATAATTGAATTTCACTCCTCCTAAAAAAGTCAAGGAGTATTTTTACTCCTCCAAAAAAATCCTAGGAATAACACTGGGGACCAGTCAATTTCCATAATATTATCCGATTGATAACATTAACCGTGATCACATTAAGCGGAGTCGACACCTTGGTATTGTTATTATAAACCTTTATATTATACCTTGGATATTTATTCGATACTTAAGTATCAATTTTATTCATCTCTAATTTTAACTCAACCCTCTGTAAATATAGTATATTTCCTGTGGATATGAGTATTTCCAGTATAAAACAACTCTTTAGAAGTTACACAAAATAAACCAGATAACAAAATAAAACGTGAAAATACATGATTAATTAACTGACACGAATTCGTATGATGAGCAATTTGCAGATTAAACGTAATATAACAATGCATTCTTCTATTACAACTTATAGTTCGCAATCCTATATACAGTGAAATTCGAGAGCTTTTCCCATTATTTTAAAAAGCAATTTAATGGGCAGAATTTATTCCTGTTTCGAAGTCAACATGTTTTATATAAGGTAAGGTAAAGGTCAAAGAACCCTTTATGTATAGAAAACAGTTATTTTTCCTAGAATAGAAGTTCTCGTTATGCAAGTAGCTCTTAAAATGTTAGTGAGCTCTTAATTTAGGTTATGGATTTCTGTAACCTTTTTAAAAATCAATTCGAGTAAGTTGGGTTTACTGTCGTTACCGTGAATTCGAAATTTTTATCCAATATTTCTATGGTAATAAGAGTTATTTATTATTATGGCAAAAGAAAATCCAACATTTCTCTGGCTATGTTATACACAGAAAATATTGTTACTATACCACGGAATAAGCTTTAAAATCGGTTTATATTGTAACTTCAGTCTGCTGTTCTAGGTTTTCAGAAATTACAAAAAAAAAGAAGTGATTATTATTTTTGTTTTTTTTTCAGAATTTTTGAATACTACTTTGGGTGCAAATATTGACACTTTGTAGCTTGAAATATTTTTCAATTGTTAAAAAAAAGTAAAAAATTATGAACAATTTAGTGTTCAACGATTCCCGATAAGTTGTGGTTTTCCTGCATTACCAAAACTTCGTATGCTCCATCTAGAAAGATTTAGTTTAGTGTCTTTAGTTATCTTTGAGGCTGTATCTTACACTAAGATATCTTTTTAATTTTTTTAAAATTTAAATTTAAAAAAAAATAATGATTAAAATTTTAATTCCTTAAATATTTGTGATACATCTCAATGTACATTTCCCACCACACTACCTCACCAGGAAAAATTTATTATAGATGGAATTTCCCCAATGAAGAGAAGTTTCAAGGTTGGGATCTAATCTAAATCAACCCGATCGCAAACTGAGGATAAGATCTTCGAGTAATTAAAGCATTGATCCACCCTTTATTTCCCCGGCTAAGAGAGAATAAACCAAAAAAGAAGAAAAAAAGGTCCAAATCCTCTAATTGCGTATATCACGTCTTCTGCAACGTTCCTTATTACATAATGAAGCAATTAATCATCCTTCGTATCTAATGAAAGTTGAGGTGATTGTCATGAAAAGAAAGACCCAAATCTGCTTTAATCTAGATCTTTGATTTTCGGGACAATTAGAGAAATTTCTCGTCTGCTTAATTACGTTTTGTTCCCCGGCCTTTAATTGAAGCCTCCCTTTTTTTTTTTTTCGTTTGGGGGGGGGTCTTTTGTGATGCCTTGGGAAAAGAATGCGACCCTTTTAGATTGGATTGGATGTGGATGGAGAAAAAAAAAGTTGAGCGGAAAAAAACTGCTCGGGTAATTAAAGGTTTTGACTCTTTCTCTTGAGCGCTCTTTATGATTATTAATGGAGAATTAATTTGGAGCGTTTTATTGGAAGGGTGGATTTGGGGAGTAATCTCCTGTTTCTCTCTCTCTCCAAGTTTTGCGGCAATTATAAAACCATAACCGCCGTTATGTTGTGATCTGTTTAGGAAAAACTGATTGCATTATTTGTGCTGTGTGTATTCTGTTTTGTATGTATTGTCATGGACAAGTTGTAATACTCTTATGATATGTTCAATCATTTTATGATACGTAAAAGACGTCTTTAGCTAGTCTGAATTAAGTTTGTTATAGGGAAATATTAATTAATATAACTGGCATTTTGTTTGGGTATTAACAATTAGGATTTTTTTTTCTTTATAACAGTGCCTCTCAACAATTAAAGAGCTTGCTTCAAAATATGCACTGTTGAAAAAATTTCTTTCAGCATTTTCCAACAATGAATTCGCATTGTTATCTATTGTTACAAACGGAAACAAATTTTGTCTAGATAAACAAAAATCATTTGGTTCAACACTTCAAAAACTTCAGGTTTAAAAGACTACAAAACTGTGCTGAGCTAAAAGTTTTTTCTAGACATTTTTTTACCTTGTCAACCGAAGCTACAGTAATTAAATGATTTAAGAGACGGCAGGAATAAATACTAGAAATTTCTAGCATTTATTCCTGGAGATATTTCATTGCATTGGATTATGTTGATATTCACTGGATATTTTGGGTAAATATTACTTTATTATACGAATTTATTTCTTAGTAAAGCTTCTAGTTAGAACACTGATTCTTCACACATTAATTTACCTTTTAATATGAAATTATCAATAGTTATAGTTATATTATCAATAGTCAATGTTTTCATTATAATGGATTGTATATGACTTGTCGCATGTAGATCTCAATGATAATTTCATGGAACTCGGGTATAAAATTGAATGATTATTCTAACTACTTATACCAGTGGTTCCTAAAGTGGGTTCCGTGGAACCCTGGGGTTCCACGAAAAAAATTAAGGGTTCCGCGTGACAAATTTTATTTCCTTAAAGAAAATAAGATTGGTGGTTTTTTTTATATTAAGTTCATCAAAATGCAAATCCTACCAAAAATATGTATTAAATTCTTAAAATGTATGTCCGAAATTCGGATTAGGTGTACCAAAACAAGTTAAGTTAAAACCCACCTTTTTATAGTCACATTTCCAAAAATTTTCTGGGGGACAACCCCGGACCCCCTGATGGTTCTTGGAACTCGCTTAATCACAACTTTTTTAACATTAAGTTGGCTTAGTTCATTTAATATCATACATTAAAAAAGTTGTTGGTTGAAAAATATTCAGGGTTCCGCGATCATTGGAAACAAATTGGGGGGGTTCCACGAGCAAAATAGTTTGGGAACCACTGACTTATATACTAAACTGCAACGTTACTTGACCCTGGAGAAACAAAACAAAGCAGTTCCTAGCGCGGAGTCTGAGTTTTGAGTGAAATGAAGAGCTTTAATTTAAAAATATGATTAGTTTGTTAAACCCATGTATACATACCGTCTTTTTATTACGATTTGCATAGCGAAACCCCTCCTAGAAACCCAACAAGCTTTCTGTTTACGCAGTTTTTCCCTTCTGCGTAGTGACTCGGCTAGCCTGTATAGTATCTAGTAAGCCGTGCTTGAATTTGTAGGATGTCGCTCTCAAAGCGTCCGGCTTCGTCACTAATACCTGATGGCAGATGATTGAATTGAAGCCCACTCTGGCCCAAAGTGTCCCCACTCATTGATATTCCTCTCGTCGCTATTAACATTCCATCGATTTGGCGGCGCCCCTGGGCTATTACGAGTGCTCTCGAGAAACTTCTTGTTCGCTTTCGACTGTAAGAAGTATATATCACAACTTTTCAAATCGATACCATTTAAAACGAATCTTTATAGGGATTGCAAGATTGAAATATCTTTCAAATGTTTTAAGGGAACCAATATTTTTTAAGTAGTTACTAGATTAAATCTAAGTAAGATGGAAGTTAAACTTTAAAATACTAACATTAGATGTAACATATCTTTTTAAAGGAGAAGTATTTTCATTGAATTAGAGAAAAAAAAATATCGCCAAATTTGTATGGTTGTCATTGAAATAACCATACATTTTTCTCAGTTAGTTCAGAATGGCTACCTAGACTCATAAGGCCATCAGATAAGTTCAAAATCGTGACGTGAAATTGTAGGAAAAACGTCACTCTTCATAGCTTTTTTCGACAACAACGCAACTCCAGTCTGAAATCTTGTACCGTTGAAAAGTGACGTCTTGCCTACTATTTCGCGTCACGATTTCGAGCTTTTATGGCCTTATGAGTTATGAGTCTAGAGGTGATGGCCATGATTGAACCCAGTTAAGGTCCAAGCCACACTACAGCCAAACTCAGCCAAAAACTATAAAAAAAACGATAAAGATGGTTATCTCACTTCACTTAGATACCCTCACTTAGATAATCATCTTTATCGTTTTTTTTATAGTTTTCGGCTGAGTTTGGCTGTAGTGTGGCTTGGACCTAAGAGGGGGGTATTCGGGCATTGCCTCTCCGTCAAACGAGCCAACGATACCAGTGGAAAAAAAAAGACACCACCCACAGAAAAGAATCATCACCAAAACTCCAGGATCAAAGTAAAGACTCCATCCATTCCGAGACTCACAACTCTTTCGGAGAATGACTCAACTCAACTACTAACTCCAAAACAATCCCCCACACCCACTTCAAAAAAACCCTCAAAACGGCCCCCCCCAGCACGTGCTAGCACGCATCTCGTGTAATCAATGCCCCATTACCCGGCCCAGAACCCACAGGAAGGATAAAATTCACATCCAATTGCCCTCATCCGGGCATCTCCCAGGAGAAGGGGGAGAGAGAGCCCCCTAAGACAGAGAGGGGGGAGGAACGTTCTAAACCCGCAACAGCCTCCCTCTCATTAATATTTCATGTCGGCTAACGATAGATATTGATTCCTGACGACGCGTGATGTCCACGACCCCCCTTCTCTGATTGGTCCCTCCCCCCCTCGAACCACCCCCGGTGGATGGATGAATCTTCTTGGGGAATTTCCACTCTTTGGTGGATGCCCTCTCTTTTTGGAGTGGTGTTGTCTGTCTGATGTTTTGAGGGGGTAATGGTGAGGGTTTTGTTGGGGTTTAAGAGGTGTCGAGGGTTGATTTGAGAGGGTTTTTTTTGGGGGGAGGGATTAGGGGGGTTATGGAGATTTGTCGTTTTGCCTTATTTAGGTTTATGTGTCACCTTTATACCCTGGGGCATGGCTTACTCGATACTTATACAGGCTAGCCGAGAGCGGAAATCATTGCAAATCCAGATGGCATTATTGGACAAACTGGCAAAGCATATTCACAGTGTTGAAGGCGGTGGGTGATATAGGTAGGTCTTGTAGCGCTCCAAGCGGGAAAAGTTGTCAAATGGTTTAACTCGGCTAGCCTGTATAAGTTTCTAGTAAGCCGTGCCTGGGGGACAGTCGTTTGTATTTGTTGGGTTTTTCGTGTGATTTCTAAAATTGATACTATAGGGAAATGAAACCAGGCGTGAATAAATTATTACCAGGTATAATTTGATACTTTATTGTATTTATATGATACGATTTTTATTATTACTATGATACCATGTTTTTTTTTCTGACAAAACATTTTGCTAAACTGATGAGGCATGGAAGATTTAAGAGAAAGTTCTAAGGGGTCAAACCAGAAATTTTTGGGGCTTGGTTGGTTGGGGGAGTAATACTGGTTTTTGCTCTTTTAGACCGAAGTCTTCGCTTATTCCAGTTTTCCTTGTTGTTTTTTTACTGTCTTTTTTTATCTATTGAAGAACCATAGTCGATAGCCCCCTTTCTATAGGTCTTCAAAAGGTATTAAACTTTATTAAAATTATTTTTTAACTTGATTTGTTAAGAATCTTGCTCAGTTATATCTTCAGGATGAAAAAAAAAATTCTTGAGTCTCAGTTCCTGTAGGCTTAGTTCTCATGTAGGAGTCTCGAATTTCCATCACGTTCAATCAACAACTTCTTCTATTTTATTTCACCGGGTTGAAGCTTTCTGTTGTTGGGAAGTCTTTTACAAGCACAACAGGCTTTTAGAAAATATAAAATCGCCTTAATTGTATCTTATTGGAATCAAATTTTTGGAACACCTTGAATCTAACTAAATCTAAATGCTTATTATAAAACAAGCAATGGGAAACATTTATTAAAACATTAAAACCTTATAATAACTTCATATTTCATTAAAAGCAGTGCATCCTCAATACCTTAGCTTCGTTTTAACTCAGGTTAAACTTATGAATCAGTTAATATTTTCCCGAACAGGCAATAACCTAAATTACCACTGTTAATAGTCTGTTAACAACACATGACTTTAGTATGCGGGTAATGTGTAAATGACATTAAATACCACTTGTGACGGACGCCGAAGGCCTATTTACCTACACAATCACGTGTTTGTGATCAGCCCAGAATATCACACACTGCTCACATTGCGAATATACATAAAGTCGGCATTTAATCTCCCAAAGCTAATTTCCCGTACTACAGGATATAGATGGAATAAATGTCAGTTACCAAACTTACTACAACATACTACACGAACTATATATCATCAATGGTGTTTAACACCTGTTGAGAATATAGAGTTATGGCTAATAACTTTAGTGCAGTATATCTGGATGTTTCAGTTTATATTATACGTAAGTGAATTACTCAGATTTATTATGAACATAAGTAGATGATTAAAATCATAAAGAAAACATTAATTTTCTTAGGAAATTATAATACAGGCTTCCCTAAAAAGTACTAAAATTGAAAATAAAATTAGTGATTTCAGTACTTGCGCTAGTCACTAAAAATGAAAGTTTAGATCTGTCAGGTTTTGTATAGTGGTACACTGAATTTTTTAAGCCCTCTCTTTTCTTACATCTGTCTCATAATAATATGCTATACTCAAATTTAACGGTATCAAATTTTACTAGATATCGAATTTTTAAATTTTTTGATAGTTCATAAAAACTCAGACGTGTGAACTTAAAATTTATTAAGTTAACAAAAAAAAATAGATGACATTCGCCTTTAGAATTTACATTTACGATTTTATCATTAATTATTATCTGTGTAGGTTTTATTATTATTTTCTTTAACACAGGAACGTCTTCAAGATAACTGAGCGTTACATGTGGCTGTGGATCCTACGGACGATGGTATAAGCTTGCAATATTAAGTGACCTCAAATTTTTTTATTCCAGCAAAGCAATGAAATGAATGAGATTTCTTTCTCCTCAAATGTGGAATGAAAAGTCAGACACTGCAGCGTTTATTTCAGTTTTTTATCCTAAAATTTGAAGTTGGGCCAAAATTGTCATAAATAAAAGTATCAAATCATAAAAAAATATTAAAGTAAGATACAAAATATTTGAAATGTTAGTCATCAGTTATACTAGACTGCAACGTTACTTGACCTTGGAGAAACAGTCTGAGAGCAAACAAAGAAAGTAGTTCCCAACGCGGTGTGTGAATTAATTTAGAGTGAAATTAAGAACTTCAATTTAGAAATATGATTAGTTTGTTAAACCCATGTATAGCGTCTTTTTTATCGCGATTTGCGTATCGAAACTCCTCCTAGCAACCTAACATACTTTCTGTTTACTCTGTTTTTCCTTCCGAGTAGTGATGTCTTTTTAGGGTCAAGAAACATTGCAACCAGGTATAGTAGATCACAGAATAGCCAATATTTAGTTTATATTCCCATCAGTGATTTTAAAAAATTTAGGTTTTGAGTTATCAAATACTTCCATATGTGCCTAAAGATGCACTTTAATTCATCCCCATACCACTCAAAAGACGTCAACTTGGCGAGAAACAGGAGTTCCCCCGACCACACCAAAACCAACATTTGTGCATCGGATCCAATTAGATTGGACAATCAATCCCTTTTTCGGGCCCCTTCCTTCCCTTTTGTGGGTGTTTTTTTGTGTGTCGAGGGGTCTTGAATGGGGAGATAATGATAATTGCAAGTGCCCTTTCGCGTCCTTCCGCCATTGATCAATGCGAGTCAATCGGAGGTGCGTCAGCCCTGATGCTTTTGGCGCAATTAATCTTCGCGAAGCGTTCTTGTGTGTTACATTTCGGTGTATTATTATAGGTGGATGTGGTGTTGTTGGTACAGCTAATATTTGTGGAAGACGTATGTATTGTGTACATCGGGGGATTTGCTGTACATGTAATACCTGATACTGTCGTACCGCGAGGAGAAGAGCTATTGACGTCATACGATGATGCTGCGGTTGTTATAGAAACGGATTATTCCACTGAATTGTGGGGGTGATGGTAATTCATTTGGCGCTAAAATAAATGTTCCGAGCCAAATCTCAGTGGCTATCTTTCAGCTGTGTACTTCTTTCGATTCTAGAGTAACGGATTTCGGAATTTCCTTTCGCATTACATCTGATTTGATTAAATATTTCTAATCTGACCTTTTTCAACTGATCTGATCTATTTTAACTGATCTGATCTATTTTAACTGATCTGACTGATCTGATTTTTTTTAATTGATCTGATATGTTTTAACTGATCTGATCTACCGTGTTCATTAATCTTTCTTTTTAAACTCTCAAGTTACTTATAATTTACCCTATCAAGTAGTTACCTTTGATTTTATTTGATCTGATTTACATCAACTAGTCTGATCTATTTCATATCTGATCTTATCTTTTTTTAGAAATTTTTGTATTTATTTGCGCCTTAAATTTTTGCACCTTGTTCATTGATCTTTTTTTATAAACTTTCAAGTTTCTTATTATTTATCTTATTATGTAGTTATAATTAATAAAATGAGAACATTCAAAATTGAAAAGACTTTCAATTCTCAAACACGTGCTATAGTTCACAATGTCACGGAGTTTTTTGAAGAAAAAAAAGCACGAATTCTCTAAAAGTGCGATTATTGGAAAAAAGATGGGTTGATCGAAGATATTGTAGACGAATTAGTGATTAATTTGTCGGACAGCGATTCAGAATCTTTGTCAAACACTGACAGTTGCTGCAGTTCTAGTGACAATGAATTGCATTAGATTGTATTTAAATGTTATAAAATATTTAAAAAAAAATATTTCTATATTTTGTCTCTTTACAAGTTTCTAACTCCTCATTTAAATTACAAGTATGGTGATTAAATTATGAAATTATTAATTTGATAAGTGCTATTTTATATAAAACTAAATATAACTAATTCACTCAAAATAGCAATATAAAAGCATACTAAACGTACAAAAATATTTCATGCCTAAAGGTATTTTCGATTTTTATTAACAAGAAATTTCAAAGATAATCTATATTTTAATGTAGTAGTTTAATAAAATATGATCATCTTATTTTCAGTCGCGAAACGCGTTTTCTCATTCGCCAAATGTACGCTTAAAACCCCAAATATTGCCGTTCAATTCATACCAGCTTCCCTCTTCTTTTGAACTCGTCTACTCACGGCAACCCTGTTCAAAGCTCTTCTCCTCGCGGTACGACAGTATTTTTTTGAATAGATTGGTATGGTTAACACACAGAGTACTAGAACAGAGAGTCCATGACTATAAGCGTTAATGGAAATTGAAAAAGCATGGAATATGTCTTGTGATAGGGGCTATTTTGGCGCTGGGATCGCGTCATATCAAGAGGCGGAGAAAAAAGTCATGGGATTTTATTTCCAGTGAAAAAGTTGCTTCAAAAATTCGCCTTAAGAGGAAAATGGCGCAGCCAATTCCAACAAAAGAAGAGCTAGGATTCAAACTTGAATCCCCAAATTGATGATCACAAAACCTTGCCGTTTGTCAAACTTGCGTAAGATTTTGCACAGTCGGATAAACTGCTTCCACAGAGTACTAGAACAGAGAGTCCACGGCCATAGGCCACAATGGAAATCGAAAATCATGACATCTTGTTACAGGTTGGGAGAATTGTGGCGCTGGGATCGCACTAAACTCACTAGCGTCTGGATCCAGTCTGAATCGTTCGCCGGCTGCCTATGGGAGATCGAAAACACCTTTTTGCGCATGCGCTGAGTTCTAATTTGGTGAGAGATTTAAGCGGCCGGCATACGTTCCAGACTCTAGTGTGGCGCCCTCACCTCAGTAACGCATTTGAAAACAGCCTCGTGGACCCTCTGTTAGGATATTTCTCTGTGACTGCTTCCTTTTAAAGAAATTTAAAATGTTTAAAACTTATCTGTTCGTGCTTTAGGGTCAAATTAAGGTCTTAAATTCACGATTTAGCAATTTACGGAACGTGTGTACATTTGCGATCACACATTTTGTGTTATCAGACTGGGGCTGATGATTAGATAAGTTCGAAACTTAGTTTTTCTTTCGTTGGACTAACATGTCATACAGCGCAATTTTCCTCTTGTTGAGAAATTTTTAACTTAAATTTTGTTTCTCTGGAAATAAAATCTCGTGACCTCTTCTGACGTATAACCAAGTTTGAGAATCTTTGGTCCAGTAAATTTTCTTTTCATACCATCTCAAAGTGAAAGTTTAATGATAACCACGACCCTGTAAGTTGTGACTTAAAATAGAGAAATTGCAATTGGGAGGGTTGGGCATTTACTGAAGTTTCAGCTCTTCTATTAATTTTATTTGTAATAAATACCGAAAGAACCGAACGATTTCGCCGGTTTAACCCAAGCAGCACAAACGTCCAAGATAAATACGTCCAATTTTCGCCATGTATGGCCAAATTTCGTTTACTTCTAGTTGCAGGTACGTAATCTTGACATATTCGGTATGAGTTCTGCTACTAGGGAAGCCCAATCTATAGGGTTAGAGTTGGTTATATCCGCTCAGTAATAGCATTCAGCCTCCCCATTTGCCTCCTTAGAAACATCTAAGATGTTAGTAATGCATTTCCCACCCTGTATTCCTGTCGTTTAGATCTACCCCAAGGTTAGTAGAGAGAAGGTTGGCTCATCCATGAACCCCCTTTCCAAGCAGTGACGTCACGGATGAGCCAACCTTCTCTCTACTAACCTTGGATCTACCCTACCCATCTTAACATATATTGTTTCTTCTAAGTTTGAATTACCCTGTAAAGGTAGTAGATAGTTGTGGTAAAAGTGTGACAAATATGCGACGTTCATCCGTAATAGACGACATTAGTCATTACGTCACTTGCTTGTTTGGAAACGTTGATTCCTTCCGTGATTGGTTCCGTACGGATTTACTTGGATTTACTTCCAATCACGGAACCAATCACGGATAGAATCAACGTTTCCAAACAAGCAAGTGACGTCACACTAATGTCGTCTATACTGGATAAAAAAACCCATAAGCTCCCTCAATCAAGCGTTATGATTTGAGAAGTATCTGACATGAGTTACCCCATTGGCATATTCTCAGAAACTTAAATTCCTTAAAATCATGGAAATCTATAAATTTACAGAAAATATTTAATTTATTAATTGTTTTTGGAGCAACGAAATGTATTAAAGACATGGAGAACATGGATCATCTAACAACATTATTAGGCTAGAATATACGTAATAGAGAATATTCGAATTGAGGGGTATAAGTTATGTTCCAGATTATTATATATAGGTAAAAATGGTCGTAATCGAACTCTCCCGATTCCTCTTATAGTGTAATTTAAATCTAAGTGATTTTAGAGTACTGTTTTGATCTGTAGATATTATAGATAAAGGACATTTTAATGTGAAATAAAATAATATCAATCCCCATTTTTTTTTAAAAGAACAGTTACTGAGTCGGGATCTAAGAATTAAAATTTTTAAATACCCCAGAATTTAGCTGAAAAGAAACTAACGGAAGTTGAATTTTATTAAGACGGAAACATGGAGGGCTTGAACCCACTTTATGGATGGGTTTCACTAGTTTCGTTCTGCATCTGGCAGTGCTAATATATTATTTCCGGGTTACCACATTAGCGTTATCCTTGGCATTGCTTTGGCATCCTTTTCATTCTTATTTGTTGTTTGTTTTTGTTTCGAAGTCAACTTCAACCACGTAAATTCGTTTTGCTCTTTTCGAATTAATTTTTTTTAATGTATTATTTTCTATTCATTCAGTAATCAGCCTTTTTTTGCATTCACTCTTTTATTATTATTATTTTATTAGCAAAGGGTGAGAGAGAAAAATAATATTTTTAACCTCGCCAAGTTGCCAAATGCATCTACTATGTTGAGGTTCTATACCGGAAGTCTCTAGCACTTTGTTTTTGTTTACATTTTTCAACCCATCCATTGCGAAGACAACTCTACCTACCACACCGCGATACGAAAATATCATTTCCAAACAATCAATCAAAAACCTCGAAACCGGAACAACAGCAACACCTTAGTATCTGTACTCAGTGTATCTGTTGGCAACTCATTTAGTATGCTCTGCTTTTAGAAGAATGCAGCTGAAGAGGTTTCGCAGCTGAAGACTATATCCTGATTTGGAGACTCTCACCCAGTTACCCCCGGAATTTTCAGATAAGTTTCAAATTCAATTGTTTTTTAAGTATAAAGGAATCTTGAAGTAAGCGTTGAAAGTTTATAACGAACCCCATTACTTTGAAAAATTGAACTATATCCATCTATCAGTAGTAAAGTATTGGGTTAGCGCTTAAAAAAATTAGTGATATTTAACCTGGTCCTTACTACCAACTAGTGGGGGTTCCAGCTTTAATGGTGGGTGGTAAATATTAAGTTAGATTTATTTACACGGTAAAACTATTGTATGCTTTACTCTACCAAACTTGGCAAAAGTCTTGCTTAAAATTTTGACAAGTAATTATTTTATGATGTATCTCTACTTTAAAAGTATGTTGAAAAAATTAGTACAATCTACTTTATAAAATCAATTCTGTGTTTACAGTGAGGGTTGGGAAAATTTCACTAGTAACAGAGATGCAAAAGTGGGTATTTGGTATAAAAGGTAGACTCCCCCTGCTTTAAATAAACACGTTCCTGATAATCTCAGTTATTTCGGGAATTATAAGAGGGGATAAAGATCTTTCAAAATTCTAACTAAAACTTAAAACTTCATTTGGTTAAATTATGATAGAACCTTCCCTATTAAAGGAACACGATCCTTACGATCTCAATTATTTCGGGAATCTCAAGAGATAAAAATCTATCAAAATCCTAACTAAAATTTAACATTATGAGAAAACAAACTGTAAAATATTTTGTTTTAAGACTGAAGCTCGATCTTGTTTAGATCGCGATGTAAGAAAGTTATGCTTCCAGCATTTAGATCCGAAAATTCAAGGTTGTTGAAATTTTTTAGGATCTTTGCTCCAACAAAAATCCTAAACACGTTACTTGTAAGCGTACCTATTAAATAAAAGGCAAAGAATAACATTGTTAGAAGATCTTGATGAATAAACTATGATCATATGCCTTTGATTGTAGATTACTGCAAATGCTTTCGAAACATCTTCAACTGAAATAAATACCTAACGGGTGTAGACTTAGGGTAGCTGTATGTTTTCCTCTGAAGAAACAATTTATCTTAATTTGATTTTTAGCCGTCAGCTCTTTTATAAATACTATAAAGTTCCTTTTCTGTATTTTGACTATTTTGCAGTATTTAAATATTCTGGCATGGATATTTTTCTATGATACCCATTGCTTACCCTAGAACACTGTTTATTTAGGTTATGTATTGATCCTGTAAGGATGTATAATTCTTAAATTCACGAATCCACTATTGGATCAAAAATGAGGGTTAAACATGTCAAATAATGAGTTTCATCTTTTGATATCTTGCCTTGGAGCTAAAATCAAAAAATATAGTTTGAACGATTGTTTTTTCAATTTCGAAATATTGACCTTGCTAAAAAAATTGAAATCGTCAGGATTAAAATAATTGAGTTGATCATCTGAAGAGAGGAGTAAAATTTGATTTTTCCAATGTAAATGTTTTATCAGTTTGATTTTTTTTCTGATTTTGTATTTGTAAATAGCCAATTGAATTTTCTTTGACCACAAAATAATTTTTAAATTAATGTTGGAGTTAAGAGAAAATCTTGATAGCGTATCTGGATTGGCTATCAATAGACGACATTAGTCATTACGTCACTTGCTTGTTTGGAAACGTTGATTCCATCCGTGATTGGTTCCGTACGGATTTACTTCCAATCACGGATAGAATCAACGTTTCCAAACAAGCAAGTGACGTCACACTAATGTCGTCTATTCAGTTTTGCATAAAAATGTCCCAAACCTAAGTTTTTTTGTTACACATTAGATTAGATATTCAGAAAAAATACTATTAACGTTTGTAAAAAGACCTAACAAATTCCTAAATTCATAATTAATTTATAGATCGTAGGATCGTAAGATTACGATGAATATTTTGAAATTCCTGATGCTTTTTAAACTGTAATCTTAAAATTTTTAATCAATATTTAAGATTAAAATGATCTAATGTTAAATTTATATTACAACAGAGTTCCTCGAAATAATTTTATTACCTAGTTGTTCATAAAACAGAACGATCAAAGATTTCCTTATGTATTTTTAAATTCAAATTTAAACAATAGACAATTTTTTTTCTAAGTATGCTTTTTTCCTATTCTTTATTTAGTATTCAAACACTAAAATATTTGTTATCAGTTATTAAAAGTATTTCTCGTCTTGAAGATGTAATGTGAAGACCTTTGGTACTTTGTTTATTTCTTTTACAGAATTGGAACTTCTAAATATCCATGAATGAAGGGTTGATAGGAGTATTTCAGAGAGCTGATCCTTTTCCATACCTGGTAGTTCTTTTCTTATTGATTTAAATATGGAATTGTTATATGAATTTAAGTATTAATTGTAGAATAACAGTTTAAAACATCAGTTCTTTTGTTAATACACATAATCTTAAATGATATTTTAAAGTAATTTAAAGACACCTATTAGTTCATTATTTATTAAATTTTGTTAACAGCAGCTTTTTTAATGGAAGTTTTAAATGATCTATTCATTTTTAAAAAATAATATGCAGTTTAAAACTTTAATATCCATGTTTGTATTCTTATTTTTTATTCATTAGTAAAAAATTAAAATCTTAACATTAATTAACATTAAATTATTTAAATTTTAATATATCTGTTGAATTTTTTAGCAAAATAAACTGAAATATCTTTTCAAATTTTAAAATGACTGGAAATCAAAATTTACATCCAAGTGGGGGTTAGGAGATTCAATAAAATTGAAGTGAATTGAAGTGAAGTGATCAAGTGAATTGAAATGAAAATTTAAATAAAAGTTTCAGTAATTTATTTTTTGTTGAATGAGATTTTCTCATTTTTAAAAACTTTACAGTTAGTTATTTCTGGTTTCCGAAATGCAATCTGGAGGTAATGTTTTTTTTTGTACTTTCTATTATTACAGGGGTTTTAAAAAGACCTGATCTTACAGTACAGAAGTCTGTCTGAAGACAAGCCAGAATAAATGACAGAGGTGGCAGAAGTGATTTACCCGTGTCGGAAAGTGGAAAACTTTATGAACTGGTATTGGTTACTTTTTGTCATATAATCAAATTTACAATGAATTTCCCATAGTTTTTTTTAGAGCAGAATAACTGCACATTAGACATCAGATAAAAACTATTTTTAATTGAACATATCTATTAACATTTTTAATACATAGGTATCTAAAAAAGTTTTGAAAGTTTAACTTGAAACTTTAAGGGTAATTCAAATCTGGATGCCGATTCTACATGAGCTCACTTTTTGTTGTTTAAAGTTGTTTTCCCTGAACCTCCTGAGAATTTTTAAGGATTTACACGCTTTGGAATATGGAGTTGTCGAAATTGATCGTTATTCTCAAAATTTCTTAAGGATCCTTATCATGGAATAGCTTGAAAAGTTATTTGAAATGTTTAAGCAAAATAGATCCTGTCGCTAGGGAGGTTGCTAGGTGCGAGTCACGTGATTGCAAATGGTCTCATAGTTTTCCCATATGATCTAGTGAAAATGAAATAAAATGAAGGTTTTTAACAATCTGGGTAATCAAGATTAAATTTGAATGAGTCATGTTGAGATTTTTAAAAATTTTGTTTATTCCTCTGGTTAGGATTTCACTGAATATTCATATCCTAAAATTTTAGAAATATATCGCCGTTTAAGAAGCAGCATGTGCTATACTACTTTCTAAAACCGAGAAATTCTATTAAAGAATGAGAGTCGCCAAGAATAGCGAGAACTGCTTAACCCTATAACGATCACATAAAGCTGTTTAATAGGAAACAGAATATACCCCAGTCTAATGCCTTACAAGGAGAGGATCCCAACGTGTCATCACCGATTTGGTTCATATTTGGTGTGCAAGTAGTGCATGACTAGGACATCACTTTGTGAAAATATTAAGAAGCAACTCTCAGAAATTTTGGAGAAAATTGCGATTAAAAATGTTAATACAGTGGAAGCTCTTATAGCGTAATTAATCCGTACCGAGTTTTTTGTCGCTATGAGAGCAAACTTCGAGTGATACACTCGAGTGTAGAATATCACTCGTTTAAAAGCAATAAACTCGTTAAGCTAAACTATCAATTTTGATGCTTTTCGGGAAGGTGGACTCGATTCCCTCAATGATATATTTTTAGTAGACTAATTTATAAAGTCTGGAGGAAATCTCAACCTGAAAACGATATAATTGGGATTTAGAACACAGTTCGAATCATCCAATTGATCTTTCCTCACTTTAAACAATTATTTCTTATTTTATGAAGTCTTGATACTTCCAGTTTCATGTTATATTACCTTATTTTTTGCTTTTATTTTAATTTATATAAAGTTTAAGATCAATATTTTACAGTGTATAAATATTTGCTTTTTAAATTTTGATTTTGATATTAATTTATTGCATAGCTTAGCTTCCTTAGAAAGGTCTGATGCTTAACAAAATTTATTGCATCAATTTCACCTGCATCTGCATGCAATTTGAAAAATTTATGTCTTAAATATAAGTCAAAAAATTGGAAATAAAGAAAGATAAATGAATACGCTAGTAAATTTAAAGTCTAAAATCAACAAGGACATTAGGTAGCGAAAGGTTTCGTTTGGGATTGTAGCCGGTTACCCCGGGCGAAAGCAAGCGAGAAGAAGATGCGATCGTTACTTGGTGCTGTTTGTCATACTCTGATATTTGTTTATTGGCTAATTCTGGTGTGACGCACACAAACCGATCCAGAAAAGTATTCGATAAGCTGAATCGATTCGAAGATTAG
Source organism: Tetragnatha montana (assembly GCA_963680715.1). Classification (NCBI taxonomy): domain Eukaryota; kingdom Metazoa; phylum Arthropoda; class Arachnida; order Araneae; family Tetragnathidae; genus Tetragnatha; species Tetragnatha montana. The sequence continues at coordinate 48,749,303 of OY796685.1, forward strand.
TCTTTATAAGAGCACAAAAGTGCTCTTATAGAGACTAATTTTTGGGTCTTTATAAGAGAGTATTTTTATAAGAGCAGGTCGCTATAAGAGCTTCCACTGTATGTACTTGTATATTTAATAAGATTCGCACCTTGCAAGCGGATTGTGGTGTAGCGGTAAAAGCTGCGATTCCCAACCCAAAGGTCGTGGGATCGAGTCTCGCTGCATACCATTAATTTTATTTTTATTTTCCACTCAATTAAGAGCACAGATATGAAATACACTTATAATAATATTTAATTATTAATTTTAAAGTATTTTTTCTTGTATATTTTTTTTGGTATACATATAATATTTACAATAGGTTCATAAAAAATTGGATTTAATCATTATTTTTTTGGGAAACAAGGAATGAAAAGATTTTTTCAAAACAAAAAAAAATTATTTTTATAGATGAAGTTTTACCTTAATTTATCCCTAACTATCCAAAAGAAAGTACGCAATTTCGTTATGCTAGAAGGGTTTGTTATGTGTCTGATTTGATAGTTAAAATAAACATTTTTTTGGTAAGTATAGTATTTACAATAGGATCATAAAAATTTGGATTTAATAATTATTTTTTGGGGAAACAAGGAATGAAGATTTTTTCAATAAAATTATTTAAAGATATGAACATGTAGATTTTTCTGGTGTTTACCCTTTTCATCCCATACCTTCCTTATAAATATAATAATAATATATTTATAAATATGATTACATATTATCCAGTTATAAAAATTGTATAATTATCAGATAATCTGATTTTTCCCTCAAAAAAATATTTAAAAAAATGTTTTAAAATTGATAATTATAAATATGTATGTACTACTTTATTTCACATCTGTGCTCTTAATTGCGTGGAAAATTAAAAAAAAAAAGTTATGGTATGCAGCGAGACTCGATCCCGAGACCTTTGGGTTGGGAATCGCAGCTCTTACCGCTACACAACGATCCTCTTACAAGATGCGAATCTTATTAAATATATAAGTGCATGTTAAAATTTTTAATCGCGATTTTCTCCAAAATTTCTGAGAGTTGCTTCTTAATATTTTCACAAATTGATGTCCTAGTCATGCACTACTTCCACACCAAAAATGAACCAAATCGGTGATGACACGTTGGGATCCTCTCCTTGTTAGCTGATTTTAGATTTTTTATCCAAGTTGTTAGGTTATTATAAAGTTTTTCAGATCAACTTTTAAGTAAGAGGTAATGATTGGTTTATTTCTTCGGAAAATTAATTGCGTAACTCTCTGACATGGGAAAATAATTGAACCATACTTAATCTGACCATTAAATTAGCTAGCCTGAAGCCGTTGCTGATTTGAGATTTTTAATATAAATCCAAAAATTTAAACTTGGAAAAATCGTTTTTGCCAATGACAAGTCTCCAAACAAGCACCATGGCCTGAAGACCTTCTAAATAAGTAGGATCTCGTCTGTTATTCAAGCACATATTTGCTTCTTAAGCGGAGATATGCTTTGTGTATGCCCAGGTCCATAAGTCAACTTTGTGTAAAAAAAAACCCATACAAACGCATTTTATCTATGTTTCAGTTTAAACTTTGGTTCTAAAATTTCGTGTTTAACGGTCAATTCTTGTGTATTCCTTGTATTTTTGTGTGTTAGTTATTTTAAGTATATCAGATATACATACTTGGAAATTTAGTGTTGAAAATCTCGAAGCTCGTTTAGTCCGTCAAATGTGTGAAAGTCCTCACTGACATGAAATTTTATAAATGCCCCAACGGTTAAATTTAAGTATAGGATCTTTATGGTTGCTAAAACAAATCTTGTTAATAGGAGAAAATACAGTATGAAAACCAAACTTTTTAATTAAATAAGAAATTTTGTAACTAATTTTCGTACAAAAAGAGGTAAAACAATGAAATTAGAATAATTAAGTTTTTCTTATTATTACGATTGTCTTAAAGTCTTGTTAAAAATAGCATCTATCAATGTGTGACAACAACCTTGATTAATAACCATCATCACAGCTTTAATAAAGTTAATTCCCGAATTTAGGAAATCTGTTGGATTTATAATCATAATCAGGGCCATATTTAGAGTTTTTGCCTCAGTATTTATGCCACCCCTTAATGTGTAGATTCTCTTGCAGAAAAAAAGTTGTGAAGCTACTTTTGAGGGGTCAGGATCCCCCATGGAACAGCAATTCCGGTCCCTAACTTCTATTTCCCGTTGTTTTTTTTAAGGAAAGTCAACTTTCCCTCCTTTTAATTCTTATCAGAAGCCCCAACGATTTTTATTGAACTGATTTTAAGGTAAAAAAATCTAGTCTCTACCAAACTGTTGGAAAGAATCCAGGCTTAAATTACAGTAGAATCATTATAATTTATTTGAAAATCAATCCTGTTGTAATGTAAATTCTAAGACTGGTAAGATTTTGCAGCCCCTAAAATATTGCCACTATATGCTAAAAGGGACATATTGCACTAAATAATACAGCCCTGATTATAATTCAAACTATTAAAATTACTTCACTTATTAACAAGAGTGCTGGAAGTGTAAACTTTTAGCCGAGTCTGCTCTGATTGGTCGGTTGAAATTTCTTTTGGAAAATATAATTTTTTTTATAAAATAATAATCGGGGATAGAACCTAGGAACTGCCGCTTGCTAAGCGAGCATCCTACCACTGCTCCAGAGGGGATTCAGTAACTTTAAAACTTTTTAAAAGATTTTCTTTCTTTGTTGACGTTTTCCAGCCAATCAGAGTGGACTTTGCTATAAGTTAAGTACTGAGAATATACTTTATACTCGACTGCAACGTTTCCTGACCCTATGACGTCACTAGGCGGAAGCAGAAACTGCGTAAACTGAGTCTTTTGGGTTGCTAGGAGGAGTTTCGGTACGCAAATCGTGATAAAAAGACGCTATATACGTACATGGGTTTAACAAATAATCATATATTTAAATTGACGTTCTTCATTTCACTCAAAATTCAGACACCGCGATGGGAACTAATTTGTTAGTGACGTCATAGGGTCAGGAAACGTTGCTGTCAAGTATAGTCACTTATTAGCGTAGTCCGTCAGTTGCAGAAAAATCAAGATGTTTTTCCTTCCATAGGATCCTAATGCTACCTACATGTGGTGCAACAGGTCTTCAGGGACAACATTTATATTCAACACCTCATGATCGGGATTTCTCCTTCAAACGGAACTTTTTGGAAGCAGCTCAGCTATGTGTGTTGAAGTCAAAAAAGATTTCGGACTAATTTCTGTAGTGCCTTTAGAAAGCTGTTTGCGAACTATAAGACTCTCGTGAAGTAGAACTCAAAAATATCCGTAGGAGTATGGATCTGAAACTGCTGTGGTCCTTATTTTTAACCATCATGTGTTTACGATATTAAAATATTAAGATTATTTCAGTTTGTGACTACTTGTTTTGTTGTAACATTTTTAGTTTTTTTTCTCCTAGCAGCTCTCAACCGGCAATACCATAGGAGTGAACACTGAAATGTTTTTCCAGTCATGCTGTGGCTAAGGTAAATTTCTTGAGATTTCGGCATTTCCTGCTAACATTGGTGACAATTGTCATGTTTGATAAAATCATTAAATTATCCCTTTGTAGAATTCTCGATACTTTTGGTTTTAAGAATCCATTTTCTTTAGTTTAATGCATGTAATTGATAAACACAGTGTTCACTCTATGGAAAATTTCAGTTTAGAAACTTATATTCGAGAAATACCTTGTTCAGAGAGTACTAGAACAAGGAGTTCATGGTCTTAGGCGATAATGGAAATCGAGAAGCATGGAATATGTCTTGTGATGGGGGCTATTTTGGCTCTGGGATCGCATTAACTACTCATGCAACTCGCGTCACGAGAGGCGGAGAAAAGAAAGCTTGATCCTCCAACAGCCCTCCGTAAGGATAGATTAAATGAAGGTCACAGCCAATCACAGCTTTGACCACCAAAATGTACTGCCTATCTCTGTCAATCATTGAATTTCCAGTGCTGCCCTCTACCTTAAGCGGAAATTTGAAAATAGCCCCTTTTGGACCCTCTGTTAGGATTTTTCTCTGTGAGTTTAATTTCTCCTTAACCAAAATTTCAAACTTAGTTACAATATTTTAACTTGTAGCGTAAAGATTTGGACTAGTTCGAAAATTTCTTTCTTCGTATTATATGGTTTAAGGCCATCTTATGCTTAAATATTATAACTCAATATCTTCAGGTTTCGAGCAGTATTATTGGTTTATTTACCCTATGCTAGTTGAAAGCAGTCCTTTGGAGGATGCATCCATTGAATTTTTATTACATAAAGTCCCATTTTGCAGATACCATTGTATCCTACCAATAATTTCCCAGAAATACCTTATCAGAATTAACTTTAACTTTCATTCAACGAAAATATGTGAGAATGCAAAATGACCAAGTTTTTTTCTGTAAAATTTTTCTATTTCTTGGACGCTAATAATTCTTTTACTTTAATAGCAGCCCAATGTTGTTCCCCTTTGCCTATGGCAGCACCTACTATGTTTTTCCTCATGTGGTGTAAACTTATTCTGTCTTTAGGGTTACTGCAAAGTTATAACTGCTCTGTAGTAGTGGAACGCTGAGTCCTTTTGCCAATGGCGGCCGCATCTGTTTCACATTATTTCAGGTAAATGCGCGTGGACTAGCTAACTCGATAGAGGGAGCAGAAAAAAAAAAAAAACTAAGTCCACGCGCATGTGAGGTCTGCGCAGGTGGAGGGTTCGAGAACGAAGCCAATTAGGATGGTGCTCGAGACCAGAAGATACCTCGCATCCAAGGATGAGCCAACCAACTCCTGATTACGCTGTATACAGCTGATATCCTATGCTCTGTATATTTCCCTGCAGATATTACACGTACGTTGTATGTACACAAAGTTTCCCAGATTCCTTTTATGTATTGTAAATCATTTTCAGATTTGTTAAGTCCCAGCGCATTATAGAACTGCGCACCTACTAGTTGGAATCTACGTCACTAAGTTGTGGCTTTACTAATAGTTAAGCTTAATAGATTACTTTGTAAGGTGTCTAATTAGTTTAGTCCCTACTTAGTCTAACTAGGTAAGTGAGTAGTAGGAGTAAGTAGCTTCTGGTAGTTAGAAGTTAGATTTCTAATTAGTTGGAAGCTACTTGGTCTTATAGTGTTAGTCTGCTTACTAAGCTAACTGCTTAAGTCTAATAGTAAGCTTAGTAGTCAGTCTTAAACTATAAGACTAAGTAGCTGGTCTAGCTTACTGGAAGTCTAAGCTAGCTACTTACTCTTACTACTCACTTGACTAAGCCCTAGTTCAAAACCGCCGCTAGAGGGCAACACTGCAAGTCCCTACCTGTAAGCAGACATTTTGTTTGTTTACAAGTAGGACTTAGCAGAAATAGGGCCTCCCCTTGGAGGTTTTGAAAGAGTTGCTACTGTGAGCGTCCCCATTTGAGGACGCTCTTCGTGTACCTATCCTTACCTAGGTTCTGTCCTGTCTCTTGTACTTGCTGAAATAAATAAAATTACTTTTTTTTTGCAACAAAAATAGTCTTTATTGATAAAACTCATAAAAATAAAATCTGCTCCAACTGGTATACAAGTTTCCTGAAATAAGTCATACATCATTAGCAATACAATTTTATAATATACTTTCTAAATTAAATTTTTTTTTTTTTAAATATTTTCAAGTTACAGTAATACTAGTTAGTAAAATAAATGTAAACTACCATATTATCCATTGTAAAGCTTCCCTGCGTTGATTTTTACAAATAAATTATTACTCTACAATTGTTTTGTTTAACAGTTTGACTAAAAATAATTTTTAAAACAGTAGTAAAATACATGAATTTACGATTAAATGGCCAATTTTGAGTATTTTAAAGTATCTACTAATTCCTCTAAAGTTAATGTGATAAATCTGCTCCAACTGTTAGACAAAAGCTTCCTTAAAAGTAATACATCGTTAACACGTAATTAGCAATAAAACTTAATATTTTAAGGTTACAGTAATTTAATTAAAAAAAAGTATAGTACAAGTAGTTAATTAAATATATCTAAACTTCTATATTAAGCCCTACGCTCGCTAGACAAAATTTTAATATGTAAATTCAATGTCATTTATCACATTCCCTGTAACATATACATACTGCTTGAAATAAAACTATTTTTGTTACTGTAAATCATACTTATAGATATTTCTTATCTGAAGTTGATACATTTAACTAAGTTGTTATAACATCAATGCAAGTAGCTAAAAAAAACATTTACAAATTGTCCTTAAATAAATCTAAAATACGCTCGCTAATGTAAATTTCTTAATTAAGCATCTTTCATTACTAGATTTTATTTAAGTATCAAACTTAGATGGGCAGATTTTAAAAAAATTAACTAATGCATTATACCTACTCGACAATTGAGTTGGACAAAAGTACGTTAACTTGGTAAAAATGATTGGAACGTTTAAATTTTCTAAATATAACAGGTTTCGATGTATTTTTTCCAAGTAAAAAACCTAACTTTCATATTAAAGTAATTTATCTATCAAGAAAATACTTCTCTACAAATTTAAAAAAAAATTACAATTAAAGGATTTAACATAACACCAGCTAAAACGATTTCACACTAACCAGTTTAAAAACGCTTTTTTTTTTTTTGGAAAACCAACTCACTGGTCCTGGAAATTAAAAAGGACAAGATTACTTTTAAAGTAGCTATTGCAGTGAATACCAATACTTTCAAAAATCTAAACTGAATAATATTAAATAGGACATGATTCCTGGAAATAAGTCATACATAATTTATTAGCAAAGCAATTTTAAAACATACTTTTTAAATTAAATATTTTCAAGTTACAGTAATACAAGTAGTGAATAAAATAAATCTAAACTACTATATTATCCATTGTAAAGCTTTGCCGAGTTGATTTTAACAAATAAATTATAAACATTACTCTACAATTGTATTGTAACAGTTTGACTAAACATAATTTTTAACATAATAAAATTAAAACACATGAATTTACGGTTAAAACATTGAAATTTCGATGCATTAAATAATCAAATCAAATATCCTTTTAATTGGAGTTGGTATATTTGTAGATAGATACTTTAAAATATAACAATAGGGTGTTTCAAAAAAATTTTTTTTTGAATTTCCCAGATGCCCCCCCCCTCAAGTTGTTACAAATACTAAAACATAATTGCCTGCAAATTTTCAGGTCTTTAGGACGATTTTTGACCCCCGCGCCCTTCAAAAGTAGGTTTCCCATGTTAAAGTATAGGGAAAATATTAAAATTATCGTCATTTTTGGTTCTTTTCGATTTTACGAGCCTGAACGCAGTCAATATCGAATTAAAACCTATAGATCATCTTTGGGACATCATTGCCTCAAGATCCTATCGGAAAAATATTCCATGGCACCTACTGGGGGGTAGTTACACGGGGGTGAAAAGCGAGCATTCACCGAAAAACGAGGATGCTTGCCGGCGCTAGCGGCGGGAGCTAACTAACGGGTTTTTACTAATAGAAACAGAATAGAACGAGGTACCTTAGGAAAAAGGTTCAATAAACACTTAAATAGGCTTTTATGAAGGTCCCTCCGCAAACGCCGGCGAACATAACCAGCACCCGCGGCAAGCATCCTCGTTTTTCGGTGAAAGCTCGCTTTTCACCCCCGTGTAACTACCCCCCAGTAGGTGCCATGGAACGTTTTTCCGATAGGATCTTGAGGCAATGATATCCCAAAGAGGATGTATAGGTTTAAATTCGATATTGACTGCGTTCAGGCTCGTAAAATTGAAAAGAACCAAAAATGACGATATTTTTAATATTTTCCCTATACTTTAACATGGGAAACCTACTTTTGAAGGGCGCGGGGGTCAAAAATCGTCCTAGAGACCTGAAAATTTGCAGGTAATTATGTTTAAGTATTTGTAACAACTTGAGGGGGGGGGGGGGCATCTGGGAAATTCAAAAAAAAAATTTTTACCATAGACTTTCGAAACACCCTAATATAACAACTCCAATTAAAAGGATTTTACTCAAGGTAGTTCCAAAATAGGGTGATTTCTAAAGATATGATGCACGTTAAAAGTCTAAGTTAATTTATGCAGTTAGTTTCATTCCTTGCCCTTAGCCAAAAAATTAACTTCGCTTTTTTTTTTTTTGATAAAATATTTTCATCTAAAATTGAAACATTGAGTTCCATCATTTAATTTTTAACACGCAAACTATACTACAATACATCCAAAATGTAATTTACATTGCTGTTTGAAAATTATACTGCTTAATAAAAAGATGTGTAAATATTTTTTATTAAAGTATCCTTCCTTTTCGATATTCTATTTACAATTAAGCGTAAAAATTACAACCTTAGATATTTGTATTATAAGTTTAAAGTTTTTAGATGCGTTGCTCTTTACCTAAACAATTTAACAAATACAATTATAATTTACATACCGTTTTAGCTACAATTTCAGACTGAAAGTACTTTTAAACTAGTAATTGAAAAATGAATCTTCCGAAATATTACAAGTATTCAAATATTTTACTGATCTAACTACAAATTAAAGAGGAACTGAATTTGTAAAAATTAATTTTAAGTTAAAGAATATTTAACTACATTTACATTGGTTATAAGCACATGGGGATCTGCAATGTTCGTAGTAAAAATAATGTTAAAGGGGGATGAATATTTTTTTCTCCATCACTTTTAAAATTAAATATTCTATCCTTTTAGGCAGTGGCGGCTCGTCCATAGGGGCTGCGGAGCTGCAGCACCCCCAACCAAAATTTTCCCAAATTCCAATTTTTATTAGCTTTAAAATATTTCAAAAAGGATATATTTTTTCCCTTTATTCTTCCTTATTATCCCTTTTCAATTTATAATTCTCTGTTATTAGTCATAATGCTCTAAGCAGTCAAAACACTCCGCCGTCTAGCCAATAATTTCTTTCCGGGTCGATCAGCACCCGGAAATATACCAAACCAGGTATCAAAACTTTGCTCTATCATATCAAATCAAAATATCAAGAATTTAGCATGCGAATCTGTTAAGGAGGAGAGGGGCTGTTGTGTCAACAGCCCTGACCCTGGCGCCGAGCAAAATAATGATAGTTTCTTTGCGAGCGTAGTAAAAACGGATGTAAGAAGAAAAACATCCGATTTCTACTAATAAATCATATTGGCTATTTAGCTTTTCTTACTTAAACTTAACACTATTTGCCATTTTTTATTTACAGCTTCTGTTTTTCTTTTCAAACAGTAATAAATAATTCTATTCAGCTAATTTGACATATCAGTATTAATATCTTATTTTTTCCTCCTTTTTTTATTTACGAATGTTATTCTTCTTTTACTTCAAATTTGATTTTGGATAATGCAATTTTTCAGTCATTCTAGTAGCGTGCAAGAGAGGAACTCATCGCATATGGATGGTATAATGTGTTAATTTTAATTTTAAAGTTTTAATAAGTAAAAGGGATGTTCTGTTCTTTTAGCGTATCTGTTTTGAATTTTAATTTCAAAATATAGAAAATAGAGTAATTAAAAGAAAGTGTGATTTTGATCTTCGATCTTGTGAATGAAGAAATAAAAAGAAACGATGGTGCTTGGTGATTACATCTGTAAGCGTCTTTTCGTATGATTTCTGTTACTTCTATCCATGTTTTCCAGAGTTTTATTTGTAATTTTATCGTTTAAAATCTGGTCTAAAATACGGTGTAACTTGATAGATCAGCGCCAGAGCAGCACCCCCAATAATTTTAGCTACGAGCCGCCACTGCTTTTAGGTCAAATAGAAGAGCTTTCTTAAGTCTCAGTAGAAATTTTACTAGAAGTACTAATGATGCGTTCCAAACACATAAAAGTTTGCAGATCTACCTGTATAAATTTATTAATCATTGTATACTCACACTTAAAAGGTCCTTCAGGGGCTTACGTCGATTCATGATAAATTCCTGAAAATAAACCTTATTGTCGGGTGGGGTAAAATAGGTACAGGGATTTTAGCAGTTTGTATTTATAAAATTTAATGTTTTTTGACCTGTTGGTTTTACTTGGAGTCTCAATAAAAATCAGCATGCCAAAAAACATTAAATTTTATAAATTTAACTGCTAAAATCCGTATCAGGTTATACTCTAAAAATTTATTGATGTAAAGGAAACACTTTACCTACAATAAAAAAGGCAGTACTTAATTATGTAGGTTAATATATCCGACAACTAGAAATGTTAAGTTATTAAATTTAGAGGTACTTAATATTCATAAAATTTTCAAAATATGACATTAATTTTGGTATATTAAGCTAGTTATTTCCAAAATTGACTTTTAGTATAAAATTTAAAAAATAAAATATTATGAATCCAGAAATAAGTAAATTTAGTTCTTAAAATACATTTACAATAATTTTATCTCGGCTTTAAGCTTAGAATCTATTGTATTTTAACACTGGCGATATTATCTAAAACTGAACTCATTACGCAACAACCTTGGTGGCGATGCCCATCTTCGTTCTCTTGACCGTGGGGCAATAATATCAAAACAGTGCTTTTAAACACTTGTAACCTTGCCCAACTTAATATTTTAATTTAAAAGCTAACACTAAAAAATTTAAACGTTGTAATCACCCTTTAACGTCTACTTTGGTGATCAACGATACTTTCCCTGGAATTATAAAAAAAACTTATTCTACTCTATTTTATTTAAAAACCTTATACAAACCTAAAAAGGAGGCTTCTTTATCATATCAACACTCCATCATTTCCGCCAACCTGTAAAATAAATAACAAATCGTAACTTCCATTGCCTGAAATTACAAAGCTTAATCTTTGATTACTCTTGATTACCTTACTCAAAATTTAACATTTATATTATTCAACGAAATTTTATTTGAGCCGTCTAGTTTCAAAACCAGTTAAGTCACTTTTTCCTAATTTTTCAGGAACTAAATATTCAAACAAATTATGCACTTACAAAAACCCTTATTTTGTATTTAAGATGGTAGGAGATGGTTACATTATCAACATGTAAAAGCTTTAAAACACTGGTTTTTGTCTCAAAATTATAGATTTCCCTCAAAATTAGTGTCATGAAACATTACATCTATTTTTTTTAAACTTAAAACTTGGCTATTTGCTAGATCTGTATTTTAACAATCAGAACATAAAAATTGATCTATCTGATTTTGAAACTAGACGACTCATTTCTAAATGAGTTACTAAAGTACTTTTGACTTAATTATGAGTAACTGCTATTGCAGGTTTTAAAATTAGCAACGTTAGAAGTGTTTATTGTCAAAATATGAAGAGGGAATGCAGACACTTTTAAAGCAACTTTTACATGACTGTTGTACTATTGTTATTTTGGGAAACTTCTCAACAACAATTTTGGGTTACTTTTAGTGATTTGGATTGTATTACTTTTTCAACATTACTTTCGTACTAACAACTTATAATATTATGCAAAAAAAATGTTGATTTTAGCGAGATCTGAATATTACACGACTAGTGGTTCATCATTTAATGATTTCTAATAATTAGTTAATCTTAAACACTTAAAATAATTAACAGTTTTCAAGTTAAACAATATTAAATTAGTCAAGTAAAATGATTTTAGTTTTTTTTATATAAGGAATAGGAAATTTTGGATAATCATAACTTAATAATAATCATGGATAACTTAACACGATCATGAAAATTCTTAAAAATTCGGCTTCAACTTTAAGAGTTGTCTACATCCCTAATTGTAATTTATTAGAGCTTTGAGAAAACATCTTTCAAATTTTAAGTTACTAAATTTTGTTAAAATACTGATAGTTGATCTAAAATTTATAACGATCAAATATAAAAGCTTTAAAATATTTGAATACTCTAGTGGTAAGGTTGAAATGAACATGGAGGGATCTGAACAATACAGATTCACACGAATCTACCAAAATATACACTCGCCTGAAAATTCAGTTCATCTGGGAGCAAAATCCTTCAAGTCAGTATAAACTTCATTCTTCGATCGAATACGATGATCCACCAACACTCGTTGACTGCAAAAAAAAGTATGATTACGAGTATACAAATCTACAGGTTTATGTTACTTAACGAACTATAATGACTAATCAAACTATTTCTTAAATGCAATAACGTAACAATTCAGCGTTGTTGTGTTGAAGTTTCAATTAATACTCTCAAACGTTTTAAAATTAGAGTATAGATACGAGATACATAAATCTACACACAGATTTAAGTTACTTGACGATATTATACTTTAATAACTAATCTAATCAATTTAGAGTTAAGTGAATAAGTTTAAATTAATATTTTTCAACAAAATTCCAAGCTGAATAAGGATCGCGAATATTGAGGAACATTCCTAAGCCTGCTTTTAAAAACACTAGTGATAAATTCTAACTTAAAGATTTGATCATTTGAGCTACAGGCAAATAAGTCGCTACACTGCAACAATTCAAGTTAATTTTAACTCAAACGCTATTATTAAAGGTTTTAAAACGAGCAAAGTTTGAATTGTTTACAATACAATCAAAATAGGAACGAGAAATTCATTCTTTAAATAGCCTTCCAGTTTGCTCGTGACTCAAAATAAAAAAAAGTCGCCATTTTCAGGTACCGATAACTATACAGTGCTAGCCAAAACATATAAACTCTTTAAAACCCTCACAATAGCACATTAGCCGAAAATAAAAGAGGAATTCTCACAAATATGTGTTTAAAAGTAAAAATTTAATTAAACTAATGCATTTGAAATCAATGTTAAGTACTGGGAAAGAGTGAATCTTACCTTATTTCAGAGCTCCCACAACAGCAACTACCATCACAGCGTCAACCTTCCAAATGGAGCTGGCACGTGTCAGTTTGTGGCAACGCCCCTACACGTGACCTCTCAAGAGCGCATGCCCCTGTGCATGCTTCCTAGAAAGATGCAAATTAGTTGTCACCAAAAATGGCAAAACACCTTGGCTCGACGTACCTGGTCCGTCCTTAAAAGGACTGTATGCTCCCGTTTAGGAGGGAGAAAGAAGTCCCCCGGCTTTCGCTTGAGGGGCCCCATGCGCTCGCATTTCAGTCCAGAAGGACCAGGTACGTCATCACTCACACCACCCTATCAGAATTTTTCCCTCATTAACACAATTTTGAATTATTTTATTTTTGGCCACATAATTTCCTAGGATCGAACTCGTGAACTTCCTAACCACAGAGCCAAGGCCTGAACCACTGAGCCACAACGGCTCGACTGGGTAGTGGTAAATTATGTACTGGATAGCAAACCTAATGTAAACTAAAAAAAATAAAAGCGGTGATCTTTAAGGCCAGTTTTAGGAGTTTTTAGATTGAAACAACTTTCCAAAGATTTATCGAAGCAGGGTACCTAAAGTAACTGTGCTGAATCCATTGGGATGGTTTATTGCACTCTTAGATGCAAAATCGGGAAGTTAAAATATTAAGGGGACTCAGTACCAAAAAAATATTTTTCTTTATTAACAGGATTTTATTATCTTTTTAGGTGTTAAATTATGTATTAACTTCATACTAATTCATATTTAGCACAAAAAGCAAATTCCAAAATTTATTTATTTCAAAAATTTAAAAAAACTTCAAAAAAGTGGTCAAAATTGGCCTAACTTCAAAATGCTACTCCTCCCTTAATATACACTCTTTTCACTTGATATTTTTTCTCAACATAAATCAAACTTATATTGTTGCCTCTGCGTATGGAAATTTAAATATCTGCAAGGGTTTCGGAAAAATAAAAGAAAATCTGAAATTTGACATTTTTTCCAAAAAATATGCTAAGTTTCTACTTTCTTGCTTTGTAAAAAATTTTCTAATAGATATATTTTAAAATCCATACGCAGAGGTGTTTAACATACATTACTGATAATGACTACCCAGTTTTGAGTGATTTGGACAATTAGAAAAAAAGCCTTAGGGTTTTAAACCATAAAAACCTTGTTTTGAGAAAAACCCATTTAAAGGTTGAAAATTATGCTTCAGTAAGCCTATATTCGGGTCAGAAAACCTCAAATTTTTTAAACTTAAAACCCTCATATCATTATGAAACTTAGTAAGAATAATTCTAAGGGTAGTTTCTTCGTTTTTATGGCAAAATCTCAAATTCGAAATTTTGACCAAATTTTGGTACTGAGTCCCCTTAAGTAAAAGAGAGAAAAAAAAGTTAGAACAAGGTGGGCGATCAAATAAATTTAATATTCGTGATGTCACATTAAAAGCACAGAAAAAATAAGAAATTATATATAATTATCTATAATATTAGTGATTCAATTTTGAACCGCTCTATCCCTCATAAAAAAGGTTGTCCAGAAATTAAATAAACCTTTTTCGGTACTACTTTGAAAAGTTTTTTTTTATTTTAGTTGAATGACGAAGAATTTAAATTCAAAAACCGTATGATAACAAAGAAGAATTTCTTAAATTTGTAAACCAACCTTCTTTTTGATGGAGGCTAGAATAGTTAGTATTTCAATGTAAATATATTCACGGATACTCTTGAAAGTTTTTCTGTGCTTTTATTGCGACACTGCACACACATACTTGATTATAATTTTTGTTCCATCTATTTTTCTCTTTTAATTAATTTTTGAAGTTCCTTATTTTGCCACTAGAAAGTACAGTTAGCCGTTTTAACGGATCCATCAGCACAGTCCCTTTACTGTTAGGTGCACATTACTTCCTTGAATTTACAAGAGTTGTTTCAAATCTAAAACTCTGAAACAGACCTTAGAGATCACCACCTTGTTGGACTAAAGAATAAAATATTTTCGGCTGTATATATTAAACTGCATTTTTTTATTAAAAGTTACATCGAAGTAAAATATATATTTTTTTGGACTGACCTGAACCCTCAGGGGGGATTATGGGGTTTTCACGTTACAGGGACTGGAGCAGTAAAAACTATCGTAGATGTTGTTTGTGTAGCTTCACATGAATTATCCTAGCTGTAGTAGTATCTTTTTGATAGTTAAATTTTAAGATGTTGAGAGAAAATCATCTTTAGGTGATTAAACTGCGATGACCACACTCACCACTCAAATAATAAGCATAAAGCAAGCAAGTGGGTTATATAATAACCCCGTTTAATTCAACTGACATTTATTTTATGTTTTTTTTTTTTATAAAACTCCAGTTATTATAGCTGAGAGTTAGTTTGACTTAAGTTTTTTTTCCTTATATTAGGCCCACAGTCTTCAAATTTTTAAGTTTTTGTATTCCTCTATTAGATATCAAAAACACTTCTTCGTAATAGTAGGGGAGCCCAGAGTGGTTTTGGGTAGTAACTCGAGCGCGTCAGATAATCATAAGGGGGATACCTTGCATGCTTTTGAGTAACTCCACCAAATATAAGCTCTCTATGTAGGGGGGTTTGTCTAGAACAGCCCGTCAGATTTGTAAAAAAAAAGTTAGTTACATGGACATACTCGAGCGCGTCAGATAACGATAAGGTAGGTTAGTTACCTGCTAAAAAGTGTACATTTTCTAAAATCTGCCGATTTGAGCGGTGGGTAAGGGAGCGGGAGGGTTACAAAGTTGCAAAGTAAAGCCAAGACCGGTAAGACGCTATCGCTCTTTTTGAGAAAAATGTACGAAACAAAATGTTTATAGACTAGTAGCCAGGAAACTAGGTTCAACTAGTTGTAAACTGTCTTGGTAGCCAATCTGACGCGCTCGAGTATGTCCATGTAACTAGTTTTCTTTCAAATTTTGACGGGCTGTTCTAAACAAACCCACCAACATAGAGAGCTTATATTTGGTGGAGTTACTCAAAAGCATGCAAGGTATCTCCCCTATGATTATCTGACGCGATCGAGTAAATCCACATTTAGCATCATGGGCTCCCCTACTATTACATCCGTGAATTTACAAGAGTTATTTCAAATCTAAAACTCTGAAACAGACCTTAGAGATCACCTTGTTGGAGTAAAGAATAAAATATTTTCGGCTGTATATATTAAACTGCATTTTTTTTATTAAAAGTTACATCGAAGTAAAAGACATTTGGACTGACCTGAACCCTCAGGGGGGATTATGGGGTTTTCACGTTACAACAGGGACTGGAGCAGTAAAGATTATCGTAGATGTTGTTTGTGTAGCTTCACATGAAGTATCCTTGCTGTAGTATCTTTTTGATAGTTAAATATTAAGAGGTTGAGAGAAAATCATCTTTAGGTGATTGAACTGCGATGACCACACTCACCACTCAAATAATAAGCATAAAGCAAGCAAGTGGGTAATTTAATAATCCCGTTTAATTCAGATGACATTAATTTTGTGTTTTTTTTTATAAAACTCCAGTTATTATAGCTGAGAGTTAGTTTGACTTAAGTTTTTTTCCCTTATATTAGGCCCACAGTCTTCAAATTTTTAAGTTTTTGTATTCCTCTATTAGATATAAAAAACACTACACCGTATAAGGATATTCAAGAAGTTGGAAAGAATTTACACTGTTTTCTTCAACAGATTAATTTAAATACTTTATGACTAAAAACTTAACCCCTTAATATGACAAATTTGAAAGAAATAAATTCGATCCAATTTACACTCATGTGAATTTCTTAGTTGAATTCCGCACTGTAAAAAATTCCCGTAAGATTTACGGTTTTAAACTGGCAGCAGGGTTGGTTGTGGAAAACCGTAAAAATTACGAAGTAAATCTGTAAAAACAACGGCGTTTTACCCTTTTAATCCATGTAAATCCGTAAAAACAACGGCTTTTTATTTATACCCATGATTTTGGTTTTGCAAGGTAAAACATCGTTGTTTTACGGATTTACTTTGTAATTTTTACGGTTTTCCACAACCAACCCTGCTGCCAGTGTAAAACCGCAAATTTTACGGGATTTTTTTACAGTGCGAGATTGTTAAACCAATTTAACATCACCTATTAGCTAACATCAAAGCGTCTTCAAGCACCTGTTAGGGGGAAAAGTAAACTAAATTAAAGTAAACGTGAAAGCGAAAGGACAATTGAGAAGATCAAAGGCTTCAATTCCAAACTAAAGCTCGAAAACGAGAGTAACTCATTTATTTAAAACTACAGAATATAGCTATTCACTCTGTATAGCTCATCCCTATCATATTACTATCAAGTCAAGATTTTCACATCGAAAACTTTTGAATCATTTATCAAGCTATTGAAAAAAAGTATCCAAGTGTGAAAAGGACACTGATCTAATTTTTAGAATCTTAGAGAGCAACAAGTAGTTGAGATGGGGTCCATGACGCTTTTAGTTGTTTAAACTACATAATTACACTTTGTAGTTAGTTTTTGATATAAACCGATACCGAGTTTGCATCAAATTTAGGCTGCTGTTGTAATATATATTTAAATTTATTTGTCAACGTGTTTAAGAAACTTAAATATCAGGAATAAAAGAGAAATGAATGTGACAGTTAGTTTTGATTAAGCGTTATTTTCTTTATCACATTCTGAGGCAAAAGCTGATGCAGAAGATAATAGCATGATCATACTATTCTCCAGAAACGGGTTGAAAATTAAAAAAAAAACCGTGACGCAGTTAAAGGCAAACTAAAGCTAAAAAAAAAAGTTCCAAAAGCTCCAAAGTTCGCTTCACAGCTTCAGTTTTAAACAACGCCTCGTAGGATCAGGTGTTCCTATTGTAAAGTGACCATGGTGATATATTGAGATGGCTTACAGCGCTCAAATTAAAAAAATTATTTAAAAAAAAATACAGAAGATAGTACAAAAACTTTACTTTGAAAAAAATGTTTACTGAAATTAGTCACCAGTTTTTGTAGTTTGGAAAATTTTATTTGGTTTATACATGGTTGGAATAAACCGAACACTTCTTATAAACCTTTCCAAAATACTAAAACTGGTGACTAATTTCAGTAAACATTTTTTCTAAGTAAAGTTTTTGTACCATCTTCTGTATTTTTTAAAATTAATTTGTTAATTTGAGAGCTGTAAGCCGTCTCAATATATCCCCATATATCACCATGGCCACTTTACAATATGAACACCTTATTCCCCTGATCCTACTAGGCGTTGTTGTTTAAAACTGAAGCTGTGAAGCGAACTTTGGAGCTTTTGGAACTTTTTTTTAGCTTTAGTTTACCTTTAACTGCGTCACGGTTTTTTTTTAATTTTCAACCCGTTTCTGGAGAATAGTATGACCATGCTATTATCTTCTGCATCAGCTTTCAGCCTCAAACTGATGTGACAAAGAAAATAACGCTTTTTCAAAACTAACTGTCACATTCATTTCCCTTTTATTCCTGATATTTAAGTTCCTTAAACACGTTGACAAATAAATTTAAATATATATTACAACAGCAGCCTAAATTTGATGCAAACTCGGTATCGGTTTATATCAAAAAACTAACTCGAAAGTGTAATTAGTTTAAACAACTAAGCGTATAAGTGTAATAGGTAACATGGTGGATACCCCATCTCAACTACTTGTTGCTTTCTCAGATTCTAAAAATTAGATCAGTGTCCTTTTCACATTTTGATACACTTGTTTTCAATAGCTTGATAAATGATTCAAGGTCTCAATGTGAAACTCACTTGACTTGAGAGTACTATGATAGGGATGAGCTATATAGAGCGAATAGCTATATTCTGGGAGTTTTAAATAAATGAATTACTCTCGTTTTCAAGCTTTAGTTCGGAATTGGAGCCTTTGATCTTCTCAAAATGTCCTTTCGCTTTCACGTTTACTTTAATTTAGTTTACTTTGCTCCTATAACAGGTGCTTGAAGACGCTTTGATGTTAGCTAATAGGTGATGTTAAATCGGTTTAACAATCTCGGAATTTAACTAAGAAATTCAAATGAGGGTAAATCGGATCGAATTTATTTCTTTTAAATTTGTCGTATTAAGGTGTTAAGTTTTTAGTCATAAAATATTTAAATGAATCTGTTGAAAAAACAGTATAAATGCTTTTCAGCTTTTTGTATATATTACGAAGAAGTGTTTTTGATATCTAATAGAGGAATACAAATACCTAAAAATTTTATGACTGTGGGCCTAATATAAGAAAAAAAAACTTGTCTCAAGTCAAACTAACTCTCAGCTATAATAACTGGAGTTTCATAAAAATGAAGACATAACCAATGATTAAACGGGGTTATTAAATAACCCACTTGCTTGCTTTATGCTTATTATTTGAGTGGTGAGTGTGGTCATCGCAGTTTAATCACCTAAAGATGATCTTTTCCTCCTCTTAAAATTTAACTATCAAAAAGATACTACTACAGCTAGGATAATTCATGTGAAGCTACACAAACATCTATGATAATTTTTACTGCTCCAGTCCCTGTTGTAACGTGAAAACCCTATATAAAACACCCTGGGGGTTCAGGTCAGTCCAAAAAAAATATTTTTTTTACTTTGATGTAACTTTTAATAAAAAAAATGCAGTTTAAAACTACTGGTGACTTACATCCATTTAGAAAAAAAAAACATCCATACTCGACAGCAACGTTTCCTGACCCTATGACATCACTACGAGGAAGCAGAAACTGAGTAACCAGAAAGCCTGTTGGGTTGTTAGGAGGATTTTCGGTACGCAAATCGATCACTCTTTGAATTTTTCACAAATGTTTAGCTTAAAAAATTCACCGTGTGCCCCACCGAAATCAACAAATAATATTTTTCTACTCAAAACACCAACTGATCTCAGCGGAGACATTTTCGTCCGACTTCTGGCCAAAGCCAAATATCAAAAGCTATGGCACCCTAATTATCATACTTTTTAATTGTTTTCATACAGCCATAGTAATTTTTTTTCATTTATTGTTCTGATGCTCAGGGAGTTTGATTGCGGTTTTGGTGTCTCTGTGTATGTAGTTCATGCTATTTTCGTATTTCATTCCTCATAATTAAATTTCACTCCTCCTAAAACAGTCAAGGAGTATTTTTACCCATCCAAAAAAATCCTAGGAATAACACTGCACATGGGTTTAACCAAATTTATCATATTTCTAAATTGACGTTCTTCATTTCACTCAAAATCCAGACACCTCGCTGAAAACTACTTTGTTCGTTAGTGACGTCATAGGGGCAGGAAACGTTGCTGTCGAGTATAGAATCTTCCTTAAAGCGAGCACAACAATTGAACACCCCACAAAACAATTCTCCCGCGGCATCACAGAAAGACAAACCACCTTCTGGAATTTCCCCGCACCCAAAAATCCTCTTAAAGAGCCGTCAAAGTGGCTTTTTGCCTCCTCCTCTCTCCACTTAACCCAATTCCTCCGATAGTTCGGTGGAGCAGTTTTAACGGGAATCGGCAACGACATTTGAATCCGGGAGGAGACCCTACTAAATACGTTTATCCGGAAAAGAGGAGAAATCCCGAATTCCCCGGGAAACTCAATTTAGTTTAATTCCACCGATACTGGAGCTTATTTTTGTGTCCTCTCCACACACAACACACAACGAGGGGAGACATTTAGGTTCGTTAATTTACTTTTAACGTTTTTTTTTTCTCTTTCGGAAACGTTGGTCCTCTTCTATAAGTCTTTGCGAACGATTATAGGCCACTCGATTGTGTAACCAAGTATTTAGGCTATTTGCTTAAAAGTTCAATTTGATTATTTTGTGACGGTGGGAGTAATGACGTTAACGATTTTTGTGTGGGGTGTTGGTTGGTTGGTTGCTTGGTTTGTGAGCGATAAATCGAATTCCTGATGTTGGGAAGATCGATGCGTGGGAAGTTTTTGATCGTCGAGTAGTAGATTTTGTTTTGTATAGACTGGTTCGTGAACTTTGCTGTTATTGGAACTAGATACTGTGTTTTCATGTTTTGTAATGCATTTTAACGATGTTTTGAAAAGCAAAAAGAAATGTCGTTGATGCTAAAAGAGGCAAGTTTTCCTTGTCGCACAACTTGGCTTAAACTGTTTTGAGCTATAGGTACTTTTTATCCTCTTTTCAGATGTTCCGTTTTCAATATTCATTGATAATAAGTACTAAATATTAAACTTCACCATTGATAAAAAAAATCTTAGTTGTATTTTATTAGAGTAAAAAGTCAGAAGTAATTTAAAAGTTCTTATTTAAAAAATAAAAACGATTCATCGGAGTTTCAAAGGTAACCCCTTTGTAGTTTTTAAAAACTAATTTTAATGCTTATTAAAAATACGTTAGTTATTTATACATTCCATTAAACCCAGAAAAACTCTTCAACAGTTTTACACTTTACATAATGAAAGAAAATTATTCTAGTGGTTAAGAAATTAATAATTTAACTTTTAGTTTTTTTAACAACATTATACTCAAAGTTGTTAAAATAGGGAGAAACAATTAAACATACTGTTAAAATTGCCACAATATTATTACCAATATCTCATTTGAAAAGGTTGCCAAAAAACATTAAATAAGGTTTCAAGTTTTATAGTTATAAAACGGACATTACAACAACAATAAAACAAATGACATGTTGAGGAATATTTTCGGAATAATAAGTTTTTTGAGAATAAAATTCTATACATTGACAGCATATTACAGTTGTTAGTCTTGAAAATAAGCTACAATCCCTAAAAACTCTCTATAATGGATAACATTAAGAATGGAGATTCCATGATTCAGTCCCAAGTGTTGATACAAGACTGTTTCGAAATTTTTTAGATATTTTAGAAGAATAAAGAGACGAGAAAATGCTAATTTTCTTTCCTTTCAGGTCTCAAAAGACCGAAATGCATTCTTCGCATTCTCATCTATCACTAATATACCATACGCCAGATCTGTTTTTCAGAGGATATATTATTTCGGTTTATTATAATATACTCACAACCCAAACAAATTCACGAGGCGTTTCTATACCGAATTATTATTACTCGTTTTCACCATCCTCATCATAAAAAAAAAATTTCCACCATCGCGAAAACATCAGAATAAATTTTGTACGTATTACCTTATGCGTAATCCTCGGCTTATTCCCTCTAATACACCGATTAAAACAATTTCTTATACCGGCGGGAACGGTAATAACAAAGTTCGGGAAAATTTCTCCGCTCGAAACAAAAAAAAAAAAAGAACAACTACTTCGGCCTCCGAGGAATCCGCAAATTATTTGATGGAGAGTAAAAATTTCGACGCGGCTTTTGTTCGTAGGAGCCGGTTTACCTATTATTACCACCGTCAACATCGTTATTATTCTAAAAACAAAGCCTTTAATACGTAATGCAGTTATATCATTGGCTTTAAGCCTACTGATCCCTATGCGGATTCATCCGATACGGACTCGCTTAAAAAACGGTTTTGGTTTCGGTTCGGTGCTAAATTAGAAGCAGGCGTTCGTTCTGTGTAGTATATTAGAGCGCCGGCTAAATGCCTGGAAGAATTATCTGCCGCGTTCGGTGGAGGGCCTCCCTCGCGAGATTTCGGAAGCCTCGAATTTTAATCGCGGCAAGAAAAGTCGGATTTTCTGAATTCTCCGCGGGCGCCGCCTGCGAAAACGCGATTAGTGATGCGAGCGTAGAGAGACGGAAGGCATAGAGGGGGCTATGATGCCGTCCCTGAAGCGACCGACATTTAGAACACTATACTAGACTGCAACTTTTCTTGACTCTGTGACGTCACTAAGCGGAAGGAAAAACTGAGTAAACAGAAAGAGTGTTGGGTTGCTAGGAGGAGTTACGGAACGCAAATTGATAAAAAAGACGCTATGTGTACGTGGGTTTAACAAACTAATGTTCACCGGCTGGCAACTGCTTTCTTGGTTTGCTCCCAGCTTGTTTCTCCAGGGTCAAGTAACGTTGCAGTCTAGCATAGCGGTAAAATGGGAGAGAAAGGGAGATAGAGAGGGATAAAGTTATGTAAAGAGAATGATATATAGTATAGAGGTAGGGGAGAGTTGAGAGAAAAAGGAGATAGAGAGGGACAGAGAGTGAAGGAGATATTGAGAGAAAGATAGATAGAGGTAGAAAGAAAGTGACATAAAAAGAGAGCGATAGAGAGGAAGAGAGATAGAGAAAGATGGAGACTACAGAGGGAGAGTAAGAGGGATAAGAGTTAGAGGGAGATATGTAGATAGAGTGAGAGGAAGAGAAAGAGTATAGCGATAGAGAAAGAGATAGAGAGAACGAGATAAGTAGAGAGAAAGGGAGATAGAGGTAGAGAGAGAAATATAGAAATAGAAAGAAAGAAAAGTGGAATTAGTGGAAAAGTGGAGATAGAGAAATTGGACGAGAGAGAAGGAAGGAGATTGAGTAAGAGTAAGAAAGAAAATATAGCGGGGAAGTGAGAAATATGAGATGGAAAGGAAGTGAGATAGAGATAGATGAAAGTAGAGAGGGAGTGAGGAGTAAAATGAAAAAAAATCTCACTATTTAATTAGGTTCTCTTTAGTAGAGTGATATGGAGCCAATGCTATCGAAAGGCCGAGCTCTTTCTAGTTTATTTTAACTCTATGATTGTGAGGTTTCACCACCAGGCGCGCTGCCGTCCCTTTAGAGACGCCCCGATGTGCCACTTTCTTTTCCCTTAAAACCAAACTTGAGTTTCTTTGGCAATATTTGTCAGCATGCACCTTAGGGGGGAGTTTAAATAATAAATATCAACCGAGAATCGGTCTAGAAGCAAGAGGTCCCCTATATATATGGCACATAAGGCGAGCCTAGTTTGCAATGAAGAAGTATTTAACGCTCCAGTTGTAGGTGTCGCTGCGAGCTCTCTCTCCTCTCCCTCCACCCCGCCTGGCCATTAGGGGCATGAATTTTTCATCCAGGGAGGGGGAAGAGCAGACGACTCACTTACATTCGGAATCTGGCAACGATATTTGTTATGCGATGTCAACCTGTTTGCTGTCCAATAACGAGAGCACCGTAAGTTCGATCAAGGGAGGGGGATGCATAATAAAGGGGTAACGGGACAGAAAAAAAAAACTAGAGTTGCTCCAAAGTTCGGATTAATATTTACTACGACGGCGAATTCGAACTTAGTTTTGATGATGTCATAAGTGGAGGCGTGAGGACGAGGAGGATGGTTCTTTTTCGAACGAAATGAAACGAAAATGAAATTTTGTATAATTCACGGAGAGAAGACATCAGGGGAGCTCGAAGAAAAGAATATATCTTGCCCCCTCTGCTACTTTCCATACTGACAAACTCAAGAAAGAGAGGGAGAGGGAAAAGTTATGCAATTTCTCCCTCTGAAGTTGTTTCTTGAGTGAGTAGGAGTGAGCAAAACTTGGTGCCGATTCCTTCCTTCCTAGTGTGGACTACAAAGAGGAGAAAATATGCATAACCCTTTCAATCCTATCCGCCTGAGATTACCATTGAATCCTATGGAAAATCTGGGGCGGTTAGCACTAAAAGGGATTAAAGGAGGGCCGCCTGTGCATACGGAATGGGCCGAAAAATATAACGGGAGGGTCTTTTGAAGATGTTCTTGTTCTTGTCACAGAGAATATGTGATTAAAGACAATGAAGTCGAAAGCGGGAAGCTCTGGGGACTCGGAATCGAGTTTGAACAACGCGTTTTTGTCGCAGAGATATCGGAATGTTGTTGTTTTGCCTTCTTTGGGGGTGTAGAATCGCTGGATAAATTTATGCCTTCATTCTAGAGATCTGATATAAAAATGCACTTTGATCGCTGAATGATGTACGTATGAAGAAACTGTGAATTTCCTATATCAGAATTAAATCTACAACTTTGATTGATATGCAGCTATTTTCCCCCCAAAAAAACTTTTTTACATTCATCTATTGTGTTGTTTATAGATTCACAATTAAGATGTACACTGTAAAAAAAATCCCGTAAAATTTACGGTTTTAAACTGGCAGATGGGTTGGTTGTGGAAAACCGTAAAAATTACTAAGTGAATCCGTAAAAACAACGGCGTTTTACCTGGTAAAACAAAAAACACATGGTTTAAATTGGTTAAACGCCGTTGTTTATACGAATTTACTTTGTAATTTCTACGGTTTTCCACAACCAACCCAGCTGCCAGTTTAAAACCCTAAATTTTAAAGGGAATTTCTTACAGTGTATTAAAAATTAATGTCTGTAGTGATGCTAATTTTCTTAACACACAAATGACATATTTTTTGTTCTGGGATGTATACTATTTATCTAAAATAAGACTGGTTTGAACTACTTACATATTCAAAGATTTTCATTTTTCTGTGATGCAGTTTTCATCTTCAGTAAAGTACTGCATTTAACCATCATAATGTGATAGCTGAAATTTGAAGCTAAACTTAATAACTGAAATGTAATTTTTACTAATTTAGGTTTGTACAAAACATTTCTTATGTAAAAAATAATTAATTGAAAATTCAGGAAACAACTGGGGAGATTTGTTAAAAACTATAAAATCAGTAAAAATAAAATTGTTTAAGTAAATTTTTTTTTGTCTGCAAACATTTTTATTCTATCAAGGCAAATTATAAGAAGTTAACCGGAAGAATTTACATTGAAGCAATTGGTATTTAATTAAATGCTTGCCTTTTTTCTGATAAAAAGTATTATAAATAAATAATTTATGTTTGTAACTTAGAAAAGTAAAGCTTATTAAATTAATTACTTACAAGTTTTCTTAACTTATTCTTTGTGTACAATAAAATCAATGGATTTTTATATTAACAAACCGCACTATAATTAATTTGAAAACATTTAATAATTTCCATACATACAAAATATTATAAAAGTTAATTTATTCATCTATGTTGATTAACTATATAAAATTAATTAATTCTTAATAATTAAAAGCATGTAGTAATATTAATAATTACTTAACAGTATTTAAATACACAAGTGTTATTAAATATAATACACTCAAAATATTTGATAAGCAGTCGATTGTGTATAAATTAATTACATTATTAATAGTTAGCTTAAAGATGTATTATATTAGTTACTACCATTGTAAATAGTTACTGTAATAGTATTAATATTGGTCGAAACTAATTAAATTGTTCCCAATTATTTAATTGTAAATGAAATAATACTTTAATGAAAATAAAAGTTTTATCTTTACACGATATTTAGTAGTTTTGGTAGATATTAATTTGGTTACACAACACTAACACTAGATTACACTAACTATATTCACAGATAAATTCACCACCTTTATAAATCTAAACCTAATTACATTATGTTACAACAACTTAAAATTCTAACGGGATATATTTTGAGAAACGTAATCGGATACCGAAACTTAACGGAAGGATAATTTTCGTAAAACGAGGAAAATTTAGAATGAGTAGGTTTCACAGGATCTGTGTTTTCCCTCTTTAGAACACACATGAATGAATTCAATCATCTACTTTTCAACATAAATGAACTCAAACTTAAACATTGGATGTAATTATATTGATCTAAGACCTTTGGAATCTCTTCCCAACCTGATGAACTTCAGTCCCCTCCTCCTTCAAATTCTCACAGCATTCACGTAAGATAAATAAGCCATTCGCTGCCCTAATCTGTGTTAGTTTCGGCATATATTTGTTATTTACTCTAAGATGGGTATACTAAGTACTAAGGAAGCTTGATACTACTAAGATTTGTAGTTTACATCGGTGTTATCTTTCTAAACAAATTTTAAAATTAATAACCCATTCAAATGAAGTAGTATATTAATTTAGTTGTATCTCGTAGCTTAAGGCGCAATATGACATAAACCTCATTTTGACCTCATAAACCTCATACACATTTTTGCTCAATTTTTGTTTATTTCGGGCGATCCGGTGTCAAACCTTATATATATATATATATATGTAGATTTAGGGTGAATTTTACCCAGTGAATGAACAGTCGACCACATAATCTCAAATAAATCATGGGAATAAGGTGTTACTATAGTAAAGTGACCCTGGTAAATATATTGAGATGGCTTACAGCGTCCTTAGTGGCCAAATTAGCAATTTAATTAAAATATTAAAGAAGATGGTACAAAAACTTCATTTAGAAAACCTTTTTTTTACTGAAATTAGTCACCAGTTTAGGTATATTAGAAAAGTTTATAAGAGTTGTTTGGTTTATTCATCCATGTATAATAAACAATCTTATAGACTTTAACAAAATACTAAAACTGGTGACTACTTTCATTGTTCATTCACTGGGAAAACAGTGTTCATATTTAGGGCAAACTTTGTTCATTTACTGGGTTTTCGTGAATTTATTCTATTCTACGTCAGTTTTTCTACTTTTCGATCATAATTCTTGTAGCTTCATCTTATTTTTAAATGACATCAATCTTTCTAAAGTAGCAAAAATGAAAATGTTGTGCTTAAAAATCGATCAGAACTCCCTGACTAACATTTATATTTACGGATTTAAAACATACAAATATAAAACTACTATCATAACATTCATATAGCATTTCTATAAACCACAGCTATCAAGTTATTTTTGTCATTCTTTTCAAAAATTACCGAAACAATTATTATTTTTTATACGAAGAAATAAATAAAAAAATTTGCAAAAACAGGTTAAATATCGCGAAAACAATCTTGTGCAATTAATGAATTAATTGAAAACAACGTTTTTATTTGCACAATTTAAAATAAACAGCATTCAATTGTTTCGGGGGTCAACAGGACCCCCTTCGTCAGTGCTAAAAAGAACAATTTACAGCAATGAATCGGTATAGTCTGTCTGTCCTCGCTTGGCACGTGTGGCAAACCTAAAATCACTACCCACGGCAGGAAAAGCAGTGGCGAGTGCAGGGTATCGGGTATCTAAATAGAAGTGAGATAACCATCTTTATGGCTTTTTCGCCACTGTTTTTTCTGCTGTGGGTACGGATTTTAGGTTTGCCACTTGTGCCAAGCGAGGACAGACAGACTTTATATATGCAAGGGAAGGAAAAAGGTTACAGTTGAAGTGAGTGTTAAAGTCCTATTTTAAATTGTGCAAATAAAAACGTTGTTTTCAATTAATCGAGGTTAAATATCGTTTGACACATCCAAACAAAGCACACAAAAAAAGTATTTATTAATCTTAAAACATCGAATAGGTATTTCATCCTCATCAGTTAACTCAAAACACCCAAATATTGTAAATATACATCTCAAAACTACGACACATAAGAACCCAAATAATATAACACGAGATTTTAACCCCAACGCCTTATCTCCATCAAAAACTCAAGTGAACTTTATAAAAATAAAAAAAAACTTCATTTCCCTACTACTCTCCTTAAGTTAAGTAGTTAACGAGAGTTCCCTAAGTAACACAACTACTTAAAACTTAAACGTTTACTTTTTATGCCAGAGCACATACTCGTTTATAGTGGAAACTAGTGATCCTCAGACATGGCCTCTTTTTTTTTTTTTTTCCTTTTTCCACTCTTTTTTAAACCCATGCCTGATGCCTTCCGGCGGTCGCAGACACAGCCCACTCCAAGCCCAGTGCGAAAAAAAAAGCCGCGGAGCCCTAATGACCGAATCGCTGAGCCCTAATGAGGGGAAAGTCAGGGAAAAAATCTGCCAACAGCAAAAAAGCAAAGGAATGTGGTTGGATATATCAAGGTGTTTTTTGGTTTCCCGAGGTTTTTTTTTTTTAGTCTTTTTAGGAGTCTTTTTTTTTATGTTTTTTTTAAAGCTAAATTGAGAGCAGGGCTACTTTTATAACGAGTGGCTACGGTTAGCTGTAACTGTGTCAAAAGTAGATAACTTTCTGTCCGTTATAGTTGAGTTAATCAAGGGATAGTTAGGTTAACAGAGATGTTATGGATGCTTAAAACACACATCAAGGGAAGCGTTTTTTAAGATTTGATTTATGGTTGTTATGAAATAATTATATGGAAAAGCTGGATTATTATATTATAAGAAAACAATCTTGTTAGAAAGGAATATAATAATATGTTACATTTTTATGATATGATTACACAGCTTACATATTAAGTGCTTAAAAGTAAGGAATACAGCTTAAAAACTTTTTAAATAAACTTAAAGACATATGTGTAGAGACATCTGTGTTAGATAAATTTCTTTTGAACACTTGTGTAAGAGAAAATTACTTCGAAGAGTCAATTAAAAATAAAACTAATAAGCAAAATACCCAAAATTAAATTAAAATTCCAACGTTTTAGATAAACTTTTCCATCTTCTTCTCTCTATCCCACTTTCTCATACTCTAGAAATACACATTCAATACTGATATACCCTATTAAATGCTTACCATGTGGTATGTTTTTATTTTATTCAATACATTCAACTTACCTATTTTCTTTTAATTTTTATTTGATGAATTTTATCGATTATACAAATAATTAAATAAATATTTAATGAGAACAAGTTTTCTAACACTCCTAAAGTATTGGCCAGTGTCTTTTTTACCAAATAATCTATTATGTTATTATGTGTTAGTCTCACTTGACGCGAATGATCAAAAAGTAATGATATCCAGGGAAAATGTTGATGTTAGCTTTCTTACAAGAAGAGTGCCGTTACAGTGAAACTAGTTTTACAGGTTAGAAGTGCTTGGAGGAAAAGTGAACTAACTCGATATTTTTCCATTACGAATGTCTCGGTTATGTTTATTAATTCCATTTATCCACAAAAAAAAATTTTGAAAACAAGAAACTGATTTAGTTATTCCAGAACTCACCAAACAAATTTCGCAAAATATAAGTGTTTTATCCCTATAAACGTTTACTACTGGAAAGTGCGATGCCTAATAAATTAAGAAATAAAACAATGAAAGTACTAACACGTTAAAGAAAGTTCTTAGTATTAATTCTACACAATTCTTTGGTGGGTCCCTATTAACTGATAGGTGGTGTGTGTTCGTGAGACTATTTTTTTTTTTACAAATGAACTACTAATAAGAGAAAATTGTATTTTTCAATATTAGTATTTTGTTTAGAAATTTTTTTTATCAAAAAATAAAGAATACATCATAATACATCATAATTTTGTAGTCCAACTACTGTTTCTAAAAAGATGCGAGATTTAGTTACAAAATAAGAACAATTTTCATTCCTGAAGTGAAAGGAAATTGTGGACTTATTTTCCTAAACTCTATATAGACATTTTCTTTTGTTACGCATGGCTTGTAAGGCGTATAGTACAAAATATGATTCGTTACATGTACGAATTTTGATT
This sequence comes from Tetragnatha montana, assembly GCA_963680715.1. Taxonomy (NCBI): domain Eukaryota; kingdom Metazoa; phylum Arthropoda; class Arachnida; order Araneae; family Tetragnathidae; genus Tetragnatha; species Tetragnatha montana. Next base: position 48,779,345 of record OY796685.1, read on the forward strand.
CTCAAAACTGCTCTCCCCTTGGAGCCCGGCTCGATCCGCGCCTGCCGTACACACAGTATTTCAACCTGGAGTTAGTTATATCTAGAAACAATCACCTAGTAACATCCGTTCAAACATCCTTCCATACACAGACACGTCGCGAACCATTGTCAAGAAATTCCACAAAACTAAAAAAAAAAAAAAAACCGACGGCAGAGGACACCTCCCCAAATTTAGGTCTAATCCGAAGAAGGAGCCCGAGAAAAAGGTGCAAATGAGGTAGGTCCTCCCCGACCGAAAAGATTAAATAAAAGGCAAAAGAGAGGACGGGGGGGGGCGTCCGTAGTAATTGGATTGGCTGCGATTACACAACGATTCTCCTCCACTAATCAACTCCTCGTTTGTTTGGGGCCGATTCCCCCCAAACTTCTCCCTAATTGGTTCCTCGCCGGACCCGGAGGAGCTTGTTACCTTCGCCAACACCCCCCTTTTCGAACCTAATGACGATCGCAAGAAATTACCTCCCTTTTTCTCTCTTTCCTTCTTTTCATCCGCCCGCGCACTCGTACTATTTAATTGATTACTCGGAGGAAAGGGTTGTTGTTGCTTGGCGACGCTTTTTGGCGATGGAGAGAGAGAGAGAGATGAAGGGCCGAAAGTGGGAGGGTTTTGGGAATTAGGGGACGGCGGTCGGTAAACCTTTTTCTTGAGGTGACGATGCTGGATGGAGGAGAGATGTAGAGATCCAGCACGGCTCCAAGAAGGGGGGGCACTTTTTTCCAGCCTTACCCCTTTACCTTTTGAGAAAAATGTCAAAATGTTGGGGATTTTCTAAAAAGTATCACTCAAGATCCCCTTTTGGTACCGCTGGGGAGTATGAGGGTCCTCCCCCCTAGAAAAAATTTTGAAATTTGACCTGTAAAAGTAAGGTTTTAACCCATTTTGAGTATTTTTTTTTGTATTTATGCTCAAGTGTAAGGGGGGCACTATCCAGAGTGCCCCCCTTGGTTCCGTGCTTGGTGGGGAGATGGGGGATTTTTTGGAGTGAATGACAACATGATATCAGAGAATATAATTTTAAACATAAAAGTACAAGATACCAACGTTTTCTGACACTATGACATCACTACAGCAGAAAATGCGTAAATACAAAGCCTGTTGGGTTGCTAAGAGGAGTTTCGGTACGCAAATCGTGATAAAAAGACGCAATATACCACATGGGTTTAACTAACTAATCATATTTTTAAACAGCGTTCGAAATTGGGGTGTTTTGGTGGTCCGGGACAACTAAAAAACGTCTCGGACCAGTGGAATCAGAAAATCACTGGTCCGTCGGACCAGTGTGTGTGTGGTGAAAAAATATCCCACCCTCCAGTTCTAACAGCGTTTTTTTTATCCGCTACGAGTTGGAGACGAAAGCTGTTCGGTGCTGTTCACTGGGCAGTTCGAATAATTTGGGACACCTGCACAAGCTCGGGAAGTTTCTCGAGCACGTGTAAAAATATTTAGACGAGTTGCATTTGGTGAAGCAAGTACATATTTTTGACAGAACCCTAAATGTGGCGATATGGGATATGGGAGTCCATGGCGAAAAAGAAAAAATATGATTGAATATGTATTAATTTTTAACGTTATACTATTTGGTACTCAAATTCAGTGCAATAGTTACTTTATAATATTTAAACCGGTCCTTTTTAATTTCTCGGACCAGTGATTTTTGTTGCAGACCAGTAAGATTGGCAAAGCAGTGGTCCGCAGGACCAGCGGTTTCCCCCCCAATTTCTAACGCTGTTTTTAAACTGACGTTCTTCATTTCACTCAAAATTCAGGCACCGCGCTGGGAACTACTTTGTTTGTTAGTGACGTCATAGGGTCAGGAAACGTTGCTGTCGAGTATAAGTATCGATGCTTTTTCTCTTCTCTAGTGATCAACGGGGAAAATCGGCGCGATATTGCGCCCTAGGGCAATTTCGGGCGCCCCTCGGGGCTGTCACTCAGGGCTCCGTTCATGTGAAGGAATGCTTCAGCGGATCAGCCCTAAAGGGACGTGTCTGTTTAGGGCACAATGGGGCGATGAGATTCATCCAATAAGCATTGTCGGGGATGCATTTGTCAGGCCCTATTTGGTTCATGAGGGTGTTTAGAGGGGATTTGATTGGTTGCATCGGGCTTTGGAAAGTGGCAATGGTAATATCGGATTGGCCTGTCTGTTGCTGTTGAGGGAAAACAGGCGAGCTCATAGTTATTGAATTGCGCTTAAGAATTTAGGAAAATTAGGTAGAAAAATTTCTTTTCATGAATTCCCTAATTATTTTTGAAATTTTGGTTTTCCTCGACTAATTATACAAATCGAATGTCAAAAAAATGTTTAATTGCTGTATACGTTCATTCATGGTACGTTTTTTTAACTAAGAATATTGTCGATATTTATTTTTAGCTCAATAATGAGGGAATTGCATAGGTGAGGGATTTGCTTAATTTTACACTTTTTTGATACGTTATAGTTTAAAACTCTCAAATATCAGATTTTAAAGTTCAAAAATATGTTTTAAATAACTTAAAATTCGATTTTATTTTTGCCAAAACACTAAGTAAAGTCATGTGATCAAAAAACGGGATTTGACGTCACAGCGCCGTCGAAACTAGTGAATTGTTGAAAATAAAAGAAATCAGACTTGTCATAAAACCAAAACACGCATAAAACTCGTCTGTTTCTCTAGTGAACGGCCAGAAAAAGAAAAAAATTAAAACTTTGAATCCTAATAATACCAAAACCAATTAATATTTTTTTGAAAAACAAAACGCCAATCTTTTTATAAAAAATATTTGTATGTGTCTTTAAAATATCATAGTTTTTTAGTTAAAACTTTATGAAGAATAGCAGAATGAAGCAAGCTAAGCATACAATAACATAGCGGGTCCAAGTGGGTCCAAGCGCGTTGACGTCACACAGCAGTCATAACGAAATTACTGTTTTTCCCGCCAATACTGGAAACGACATTTTAAAAATTAATATCTTGGGAAATAGTTTTCCGATTTCAATAATTTTTACGTCATTTTTCATGGATTTTCATCCTCTATCATAATAAAATTAAAAAAAAAACGTGCAATTCCCTCATTGCTGTATTCGTTCATTCTTGGTACGTTGTTTTAACTAAGAATATTGTCGATATTTATTTTTAGCTCAATAATTATATTTACCTATTACTTTCAATAAATCATACAGAAATTTTATTTGGTATACACTTTTAAAAATTCAATTGGTAAGATTTCCCCTTTTAAAAAAAAGAACATGAGTACTCTAACAGAAGGAGTTTTTCCATGTAAGTGTAGAGTTTGGAAGGTTTTAGAAATTCTAATTTTCGTTATATCTGTTTTATTAAAGTTTGTGAACCTAGGAACTAAAATTGAAAAAGTGAATCATACAGAAATTTTTATTTTCTGTACTCTTTTAAAGATTCAATTGGTCAGAAACCCCCTTTTTTAAAGAAAATAAGTACTTAGAAGAGGTGTTTTTCCATTTAAGAAACTGTTGATAAAAAAGTCATTGGTTCCTTAATGTAATTGCAGAGTTTGGTAGGTTTTAGAAATTCTAATTTTCGTTATATCAGTTCTATTAAAGTTTGGGAAACTAAAAACTAAAATTGAAAAAGTGAATTAAAAAAGATACCATTTGAAGGCAAATTTTTAATCCATAATCATAAAAAATGAGCCATTAATTTATTAGTGTTATATGTTCCACTCTCATATATGTTTCTTTAAGAAAGTAAAAGTTGCAAAATACATACTACATACTAGGTAATCGTTTTAAATACTTCAGTTAGGACTACATAGTTGTGATTTCAAGGCAAACACTCGAGTTACACTGTTTGAATCTGTCTAGTGTCAAATTGCTTATTGTTATCTTGAACAAAAGTGATCCAATTAAGCGGAGTTGACTGTAGTTAAAAAATCGGTCTACACAGACAAATATTTAAATTAAATTCAATGTTCAACAATCAATGAATCAATGCATAACATAAATTCATTTTACTTAGAATCACACACTACATTTTTTGAGTTGAGCTGAACTTAAAAACACAGAATCACAGAACCCAGTGAAATAAATCAAGCGCAACAAAACAATGCCTGCTCATAAAACTTCATCCATCATTTTTTTTTCACCCCACTCTCATCTTCACATCATTTTTCATCCCCCCAATTACGCATCTTAATTCGACATTAAACGAACTTTTCCCCAATTTTTTCCCCACTCACTGGGAGATCGATGAACGACTGTATCGACACCCAGACGACAAAAAAAGACAATAACCACCCCAAAACAACTCAACCCAACAACAAAAAGTCATTCCTCGCGCCGCCCCTCTAAATAATTTGCGAGCACTTGTCGCCGAACCACGCTAATTAAAAAAAAGGACATGTTTGCCAAGCCATAACAAAGGAGAGAAAAAAACTCACATAAAAAAGCCCCGTTCAATTAGAACCCTGTCATTGCTGCGCCCCGTATAAATCAAACTTGGCGACGCCCGGGCGTCGCCAACCCTGCCAAGCTTGATTAAAGGCCAAAACGCGAAAAACAAACGAACCCCCGAAAAACGAAGCCCTCCTCCAGAATAATAAAAAAAAAAGGAAATTCAATTATATTTGTGTCTTGCGTTCTCTAATGACCCCTCATTATGTTGGAAGGAAGGCAATGTTGGCGTACGCCGGGCGGCCTAATGAATTAATTTGGCCGTGTGTATCTTTGCCGCGCCAATTAGAGGGCTGCAATCAGTGAGGGTTTGTAATCAAGGCGACCGCCTTTAATTAGCTTATTTTAATCAGGATTTGACGCTGCACTAATTGGCTCTGCCCCTTCATTAAAAGGCGATCTTCCATGCGCAATCCTGTCAAAAGAGATTATTTTCATTTCGTTGTTTTGCCCCCCTTGTTAGGAAACACTGTTATTAGATTTCTATCCTCGGGAATTGTTATTTTCCTACTATGGATTTTTTTTTCCGTCGTGTAGTAATTGTTGTGAGTTACAATGAGGTTTGATTGATAGTTATATCTTTGTATGGAGCGATCCCGTTATATTCTTAGATTAATTTGTCGTTATCTATCCCAGAACTGTAAATAATGATAACACTGAGTTATGTTATCCTTATCTATTTTTGGTTAGGTACTTACTATGGATTTTACTGAAAATTAATTACTTTTCAGGATTTAGCTATTGAAAATTTTGTTTCCTATTCTTTTTTAAAGTAATTTATTTTAGAGGAAAGTATTACGGAAAGTATTATTTAGGGGTATGTATCTTTGCACATTTTATAAAAACGTATTTTCTTTTTGTTATGAATAGGTTTAAATTTCAAAAAATAGTAAAATATAAAAACCGAAAAAAATAGTGTTATATACATATTTTTAAAAGGTATAACCTTCCAATTATTAATTAAAAATTTAGATTTACAGGTTATATTGAAAGCCTAAAATAAGCCTAGAATAAAACCGATTTTGTAAAAACACGAGTGAATTTTCCAAAAATTTTAAATATCTAGTAAAAGCAAGTTCTTAATTTCTAATTCCCTTTCTTTAAAACTTGATTTGCAAAATATAGTAAAACTATTACCATAAAACTATTGGTATTTTAAAGGTAATGGTCATTTAAAAAGAGTTCCCAATGATTAATAAGATGAAATTTCAAATAAAAAAGCATTAAAATTTGAATGGTTTTAAAATTAAGTTGGATAAAAGACTTAGACTGAAAAATTTCTAAGAACAATTGGTGAAAAATATTAATTTCTTCTCGTATATAAAACAAGTAGAGATAAAATATGAAAGTTTTGCACTCATAAAGTACATTATAGAGAACAATAGGGTGTTTCGATTAAGAGGAAATATCTTATTTTAATGGTATCTATCTTAAGTCTGTACCTACTACAGGATTAAAGATTCCGGTTATATTTTTCTTGATGGATAAATTATCTAATTACTCACCTTAAAAAGATTCATTAATCTTACTACCCTTTAAATTCCTTTAAGAAGAATTTTCGGTTCAAAAGTTTATTAAAAAACTGTTTGTTAATTACATTATGAAATGCTCAATTAATTTTAAACATCTACACTATTGGAATCAATTTAATAACAATAAATTAATACAAAAAATGCATTGTGAAATACTTAAAATATTTGTTAGTAAGTAACTATCAAATAAACGGGAAATTAGTAAGTAAAAAGTGGATATATTTCTGGATTTTAATTTTTATTAAACTACATACTAATGTCACTAAATTTCTAACTAAACGTCTAAGAGCTTTCAAATAATTTACTCGTTTAAACAAAATTTGCCGACAAGTTTTTTGTATTGCATGGTGAGAACTGGTAAAGTAGTATTTATAGAACCACTTTTTCTTTAACTTATCTACCTTTTTTTAACGGTATTTGAGAATCTACTGAAGAATTTAGTTTCTTACCGTACCCTGGCAATAGATTGTCAATTGAATCACTTATTTCAGAAACATGTCAAACGCCATTTTTTTCAAAAATGAGTTAGTGGTGTCATATGATTCTGTAGGGGTAAACGCACATTTTAGTGTAAGAATAATTAAAATAACGGAATTTTAAAATAGTTTTCCAGCATGTTAAATTTCAGCTTTAGTGCAGAAACATGTCAAACGACGTCGCTTGACTGGTTTCTGCACTTAAATTGCGGGGAATTTCGCTCATGCCGTCTCATCTACCGCTTGTTTGGGGTTGCAGTTTGTTATTTAATCGCATACAAAAACTATATGCTATTGGAAAAGTCATTCTTTAGAGGTTTAGGTCCATCAAGCCATAGTAAAACCCATATTTTTAAAGTTTTTGTCCGAATCTCAAGACTAAGGACGTTTTGGTACCTATGTATTTAAAATTTCCATGCTTGTGGCCATTTATTACATCCATGTGATTGATATTTTGGATTCATGAATCACTTTATTAAAAGTGGACATCAAATCTATACCCCAGATCATAACATTGAACTAATTAACTAATTTTGTAGGCTTTTAAAGCAAAATTGTTTTACTGTCCACAAAGTTACTTCTAAACAACTATCTAATTGACTTCAAAGATGTCTATATTAAGATTTTGAATTGGCTGACCACTATTTTTGAGTCTAGAGTTTAAATAATTTATAAAACTAAGTATTTGTACACCTAATAACCAAAAAAGAAAAACAAATAAGAACTCTATAATAATTTTATGGGTTAGTATTTAATATGGAAATGCTATTTTCAACTAATATTCCCACTTTTATTACCAAATCCTTAAAAGAATTAGAGTTAAGCTATGAAAATAGACCTGAATACTCTGTTTATTACAGAAACCTGTCAAATGCAAAAATTTCAATAATTTTTTATGTAAATAATAAAAATGTTAAAAAAATTCTTTTTGTCTATAAAATAATCAAATGAGGTCTACTTTAAGAAAAAAATTACTAAACACCTTCATAAAAATGTAGTTAGATTCTATACAGTTTCTCTCGTTTATCTCAAAACAAGAAAAGTGGCGTTTGACATGTTTCTGAAATAAGTGATTCAATTGTCATATACTCCGCGATTGAAGCAAGCATAATAAGAGTTATTCTCAATGGTTTCATTTAAGTCATTTCTATAAAAAACACCATCACTTATAAAGTGGTGAGTAAAGGTTTTTCACCTTCTATTTCAACAACTAACTATACAGAAATCTACTAACTTAAGATAACTATCATACTTGGAAATATCAAGAGCACACTCTTTCCACTACAATCTCAAACTTCGATGACTCGAAAACCTCGTTAACTCGAAAAAAAGCCAACATTCTTCTACCTCATACTTCGAATTTAACGTGAGATATCAAGATATAGTGCTGTCCTTTAAAAACAACCCACTGTTTCATATTTTCTTCATTAAAAGCTTAATAAAAAGGATAATTAAATCGAACAAAAAACTACTAGCGGCTCATCCTCCCTAACATTTTAGTGCTAAGCATTTTTAATTCCAACTATCCATTACAAATTGGCAGCCAATTAAGTAAGAATTTGAAAAAAAACCCACTTTTTCCTTAGAAGGACTCTAATTGGCCGACTGAGCTAAAACTTTAATATTTTATTCTCATAGTAATGGGATAACCTAAAAACGCGCGAAAAATGTTCTAAAGTCTTTATAACATACATTTTTACAAAATCTGTAAATCTGAAGCACATTTTTTGCAAAAAATCTACATCATCTCAGCTCGTTTAAAAAATAAGTAAATAAACCGTTCTTTGACCAGTTTTTACATCCCTGACACTCTAAAAGGCATAGAAAGACAGGGTATATGAGATGGTAAAATTATTTTAATTATGTAATTAAAAAATCTCAATGGGTTGTTTTTAGGGTACAATTTGGAGTGGGTTGTTTTTAAAGGACAGCACTATACTATATCAGCTCAGCCATACCACACTACATTGACCACCCAAGAAAAAGGGTAGCAGACCCACAGCCCGATCATTGATTACCCGCCCCCAGCCGATACAATTATAAACAGATTACCCCCCCCCATCCCCTTCTTCATTCAACCCCCTCCATCCGTCTTTTGCCCGGGCATATTGTGTTCTCTCTCTTCTGCTGGTGGCTTAATTACGGGCTGATCAATACTCCTCAAAGACCCCCAACTGACAAGGCGCAGCAGCAGCGCTTAATTACGTTACACAGTACAATATAAAAAGGGAAGAAGAAGAAAAACCGCTGCTGCACTCTGGCTGCACTTTCCTGCTCATCTCTTGGTCAAGTTAGTCGGGGCGGTTTGATGATTAAACTCGCTCCCGATGGCTTAAAAATTTTTAGATTATAGGAGGGGCGTTAAGCCTGTTTTCTTTAATTTCTCTTCCTCGGCGTCTCAGAGAGAGAGATTATGTATGTCTCTTGGTGAAGCGTATATAGGGAGGTATCGATGTGTTTTTGTTAATCAATGGTGTTATTGAACTTTTTTTTGAAGTTGGTTTTGGAAGGTAATCAATTTTTGTCGTTTTTAAAAATTTGAGTTCATGATTGAAGCGGTGAGTTGGAAAACAGCACATGTCCGATTGAGGAAGTGGGTGCAAAAACCAGTTATATCCACTTTCAATTCAAATTTACTTTATACCTCGACAGTAACGTTTCCTGCTGACCCTATGACGTCACTAACAAACAAAGTAGTTCCCATCGGGGTGTCTGAATTTTGAGTGAAATGAAGAACGCCAATTTAAAATATATGATTACTTCGTTAACCCATGTTTGTATATAAGCGTCTTTTTATCACTATTTGCGATACCAAAACTCCTCCTAGCAACCCAACAGGCTTTGTGTTTACCGATTTCTCCTTCCGCAACTTTATTAGCCTAATTTTAACTTGAGCATATCTCTAAAGATTTTCAATGAAATTTTTTGAAAATTACTATGGTTATAAAATACACTTTAGAGATTATATTAATATTTCCATTTTATTTTTAACTGTTTTAATTAGTAAAATAACAGGCTTGTTTCTTATTATCCCTCGTGGGATAACAAGATACAGTCGCTTGAGGTGATAAAGACACACGTAAAAAAATCCTTTTCGCCTTTACTTAGCAGGTGCATTATTTTTTCAAAGATAGCAGATACTGATATAAACATTCTGTAAAACAATCAGCTTCATAAATTCCTGTGATGGAAAATGATGTGAGGAAAATCCTGTGGAGTTTGGCATGTTTCTTATTACCCCATTTGCATCTCATTACCTCCCTCCTAATTTTTATAATAATTTAATCTTGTTAATTTACGTGACAATGTCATCCATTAATTCAAATCTAATCACTGCGCTTGATCACGCAGAGATTTTTAAAATAACCGCAATCATTCTATCAGTCGCACAAACTAAGCCGAGCACGGCAGTGAAAAGACTACATTTAGGTTATTTTTTTATACTGGTGACTAAATACAAAATTACAGAGCTATATATCTGTCGTAGCCAGATCGTGCTTGTGGAGACGGGGAGTAGTGTCAGCGTGTCATAGCCAATGAGGGCCTACCGAGGCTTGACCGCTGCCGGGGCAGGAGCAGCTTACGCTGCTGGTACCCCGTTACCGACGTATACTCTCTCGTGCTTGTGCAGAGCTTCTGACGTGCAATGCACTACAAAAAGATGTGCGTGCAAGAAAGCTAACGTTAGGTGTAACAGTCGATGTCACTCAAGTTTACCATGTGTAAATAAATAAAAAAGACGAAAGATTTTATATTTGAAAACCTTATTTTGTAAATAAGTGAGAAATGAAATTTATAAAATTGGCTGCTTTAACTAATATCTTATCTTTATTTTAGTTTATTCCTTTTCAGTAATCAATTACTCTTAGATATTACACGATCGGCAAAACAGCTATTAGACATTTCAAGAACTGTCTAAAAAATTTAGACATGTCATGTAATTTTGGAAAATTACACGATCTGCACGAAATTACACGTAAGGCTCAATTGCATTTCATGAACTGTCTAAAAATTTTAGCCACTTCGTGTATCTGATCGACCATTACACGATCTGGCTGCAGTTCATGAAATGTCTGATTTCACGATCTGGCTACGACATATCTACTGAGCCCTGTAAGCAGACAGAACAGTCCTATAAATACTATTCTCGACAGCAACATTTCCTGAACCCAGTATGTCACTACGTGGAAGGAGAAAAGGGGTAAGACATTTATTACATAAAACCGATAGGTCTAGCATGAACTGATATTTCAGTTCTTAAATTGGTTTTTATGTAACAAATGGCCAGAATCCCTTCCATGCCCGCTTATAAAAACCCATAGGGCATTAAGGGTGCATTTCCGACCCCCCTTTCCTGGGGGGATTCTGAGTCGTCTACAAACCCTACCTCTTCTAGAAGTTCTGAAATATATTCTGTATGTTACATTACAACATAAAAAAACTTCGAATTAATTTACGTAGTTCTGCAAGGTTCACTCGCTGATGGATTAAGAAACCCGTGGATTAAAAAAAAGTATCCCTTGACCAGTCAAAAAAACAGTGAATCATTGCTTCAAAAGACTGAAAATAAATCAATAGAAGTGATTCCATGATGAAAGCAAACCAATGTACACTGTAAAAAATTCCCGTGAAATTTACGGTTTTAAAACGGCAGCTGGGTTGGTTGTGGGAAAACCGTAAAAATTACTAAATAAATCCATAAAAACAACGGTGTTTTACCTTGTAAAACAAAAAAACATGGATTAAAATGGTAAAACGCCGTTGTTTTTACGGATTACTTCGTAATTTTTACGGTTTTCCACAACCAACCCAGCTGCCGTTTTAAAACCGTAAATTTTACGGGAATTTTTTACAGTTCACATTCACAATTCAATTTAAAACATTATCTCCACCCAACAATAACAAACTAGTGTCCAACTTAAAACCCCATCCATACAACAACCTCTTTATACAAAAGGAATTCATTAAGAAGAGACACCCCAATCTCGACCTCTCCTAAGACCCCCACAACCGGTTCTCTCAAACAAACGATTTCATTGAGAGGGGGGAGGGTTGCACCTTCCGACCCTCGAATTAACACCAACACATTATTCGAAGGGGGTGGCTGTGAGGAGAATCCGTGATCTTTTGCGATGAGAAAAAAAAAGAACAAAAATAAAAAAAGGATATTCTTTCTCTTAATAAAGTAAAAACCTGAAGAGCACATCGCATTAAGATCACGTGATGTCCCGGATGCGATGGTCGTGACCGATGCTAATCACGTGAGGGGGGGTGAGGAATTAAAATGTAGGGGGGGGGGTTGGAACATGCATTCTAGACAAATTGGAGCTGCTGATGCCTTCGGGGTGATATGTATTGATGCGGGGTGATGATCGGCGGTGTTCTCTTCGGTGGTTTTTATTTGATTAAATTATCTGGTGTGGACCACCTCCATATTGCGGCCCGTTTGAGACGCGGCGCGGGTTAGCGCGAGTCATTCTGTTTTGTCCCACGTAATACAGTAGAACAAGTAAAATAAACCTATTGAATCACCCCAGGTGCGGATCCAAGGGGGGGAACTCTGGACAGTGTCCCCCTTTGGACCCAAAAAAGTACTCAAGATGAGTTAAAACACTACTTTTACAGGTCAAATGTGAAAATTTTTTCTGGGAGAGGACCCTTATACCCCCCAGCTGTACCAAAAAAGGGGATCTTGAGTGATACTTTTTTAGAAAATCCCCAACATTTTGAAATTTTGTCTCAAAAGTTAAAGGTGATGGTCTGGAAAAGTGCCCCCCCCTTGGAACAAAAAAATATCATGGATGTTACCATCAAAAATTTTATTCCACCAGAACGAACATAATATCTATATGATAAAAATGTTTACACTCTAAAAGCATCAAATAATTTAAGAATAATAAGGAATGTATGAATATGATACAATTGACGTTATACAACTATTATTCTTTGAAAAATTAAGATAAAAATGGGATTTTTTTTATTGATTTCTAAAATATGTAAATGTGTAAATTATGTGTAAGAAACAAACTACACAAAAATTAAAAAAAAAGTATGGACACCGACTTGCTGGTAATATTATTTTCTGTTCATTTTTTCTTAACATGGATGTCAAATGGAAACTATTACTTTATCTTCCTCTTATCATCCTTCAGTTGAACAATTTCGAACACATATGCAGTTAAGTATTACTTCTGCCCTTCACACTTAATGAGAAAAAACACTAATAAGCTGTAACAGCTTAACTTTATAAACTTAACTAAGCTATAACAACTTAACTTAATAAACTTATTTAAGCTGTAACAACTTAATTAACTATGTAAACTTGAAAACTGATAAAGCTGTTTTGCAAGGTTTAGTGAATATGATCGAATTTAAACCATGAATTACAATAAATTTACTTCATATTTCTTTTATCTGGATATCCAAATACTTTTACGTATGGTAGTGCGTCAAAAAATTTCTCAAAGAGATATTTTTCATCATAATTTTTATTAAAAACAAAAGTATGTACTACCTCATGTACAGTAATAAACAACTAGCGTTTATTTATAGTACCACTACCAAACAGCATTGACATTTCATTAGTTTTTTACACGCGGAGAAATTCAGTTTGGTTTTCCAACTTCAAAATTTCTCCCTCATCTTCACTATAACAGAGACCCTAAAGAAAGTGGAAAAGAAAAAAAACTCGGGAGGCCATCCTCGACACAAAACATCAAAAGGGAGAAGAAGACGAAAGAAAGAGAGAAATCGCATCTGATTAGCTGATGTCATTTACCCGGGACCGACCAATGAGAGTTTCCGGGGGAAAAAAGGAAAAGCCGGAAACCAAACAAACAAACAGAACGAGGCAATACTCATAATAAAATCGGGAAAAGCCCCGCTGTCAAGCGAGAGAGAGGCAATCCGAGATAGCCGGAGCTATTAGCTGAAAATCCATTAGACGAATCAGCAAGCCAATTTCATTAACACGTCCTTTCTCCCCACGACTTGTGTACCGGAGCTGGTACACTCCAGGTTTCATTGCTTTTGCCTCGATCCCTTTTTTCCCTTATTTTCTCCCTGTCGTCGTTATTATTATTTTTTTTTGGTGCTCTCAGAGGCTTTTTCAAATCGAAGCAGTCAGTCGAATCTTTATAGCGGAGTTAGAAATTGAAAAGATAAAAGCTGTACTAGTACCAGGGGCTCGCAGAGAGATATATATATCCATTAATCAATCACTTAGGATTTATTTTGGGTTCCAGTTTTCCCACTCCCGTTTCCTTCTGGCTGATACTTTAAGTGCCTGATTGAACCCCGGATTCTCCCGGAAACGAGACGAAAAAAAAAACAATAATGACGAAACCGGAGATTTCCTCGGCGTCATCTTTTTCCAAGAAAAAACCCCGCTGTTTGTGGGGATGACGATTTTCATTCCTGTTTAAAAGCTTATTCTATACCCTCCTCGCTCTCAACACGGGAGTTACAACCCCTTCCCTCCTCGCCCGGCCCTCTATAAGACCGAATAAAAAAGACCCACTCGGCCGGCGCAGTTTTGAAAGGGTTTAAATTAAAATGTTCTCATCGGAATTGATTTCGGCGGCGTTGTTGCGTCAGACGGTCAAAGTTAAGTTTGCTCTTGCCGATGACGATGATGGTTTTGTTTTCGCTCTGGAACCGCCCCTCTGCGCGCTGATTGGGCGGATTCGGTGTGACGCGTGCGATATTTATAGTGAGAAATGACGTGACTCCCGCCGAAGAACCGCGCGATGGTGTTAATTAGTTCGCGAGAGATGGAAATGAAATTAAATTCCATTGACGTGTGAATAACAGTGTTGGATATCTAATGTTTTCCCGATATATTTCGCCGGTAATCAAATTTCGTATCGATTTAATTAAAGCGCGTAATAGAAATATGGCGGAAAGGGGGAAAATTGCAACTTTTATAATAAAAAAAATACTACGACGATTCCTTAATTTGGATCAAAGAAATGTTTGATGAGTTTGTTCTTCCACTTTCGATTCGTTTCTGAAAGTTGATTCCTTCAGAAACGTGAAATGAATGAAGTTTTGTTACAAGTTTATTAAAGTTTCGAATTACGTTTTTTTTTTTAGTTCAAATTTACAAAGGTACATGTAATGTTTAGGTGTACAAAAATTGTAAAATTCATATAAAAATTTATTTAGACTAATATTATGTAATAGGATTTAAATTTAAAAGTACCTCAAGTCCAAATTTACAAAGCTGAATTTAATGTTTAGATTAGACAAAAATTGTAAAATTCAAATAACAATTTATTTGGACTAATTCTATGTAATATGATTAAATTAAAAAATACCTCAAGTGATTTTAGTTGTTTATTTTAGAGCAGTCACAGTAATATTTCCCAACACTAATACATACCATATTTCTCAACGCACAAATTTAATGCATAAACTCTCTAATTTCGGATATCCAAACCGAGCCTCCTCAGTTACTGATTAATAGAGCATTTTTAATCACATGACTTGGAACTAGCCGTGGAATTCTTCTACTGGAGCATTTGCAATCACGAGATCACATACCTAAAAACCGCCTTAGTAACAGATAAACAACGGCCTTAGCAACAGTTAAAAGCCCTACAGAAGGTATATACACAGTTAAAAGAAATAACCGGTTGTGACGTCACCTGAAAACACTCTATTGAATAAGATTATAATTAATTAAATTATTTATTAACATAAAAATATATCATATTATATTAAATAAATAAATTAATTAAATTATAAAAATTATTAATATGATTTCATCATACATGTTATTCTTACTTGTTTTTTAAAAATAGTTTTACTTGTTTTCAAAATGGTTTGAATATTTCAAAAAATGTTTTGTTAGAAGCGCCTACCTAGTTTTTCGGGTTACTAGAAAAAGTATCCTTTTAAGATTCGTGGAATTACTTAATGATAAAATGAACCCTTCATAATGATTAAATAGAAAAAACCCTGAGAAGTTGAGAACAAATTGAGCGATTTCTTTTAATATTAAACTCTTTTTACACTTCTGCATTGATGCCTTAAAAGTAATAAAATTTTAAAATCTAACGTCCCTAAACTCACTAAAAATACTCTATTTTTACTATTAAACGTAACGTTAAAAATTATTTTTTTATTGTTTCATCTGTATAAATAATATTTTTAAAAAGTATTTGTTCAATTGAAAGAACTGAGGCCCTTACAAAATTTTCTTTTCTTTTCATTTTTGTTTATTAATTAACATTATTGGTTTATTACATTATTATTGGTCACAAAAATTACCTGCTATAAATAACAATGTGTATTGTAAAATTTTCAAGCCACAAGATTGTATTTTTGGTTTTTATTTTTTGTCAGTAAATTAATATTATTTTTTAAAGAGTCAAAAAATAACTGCTATAAATAACAATTTATATAAATTTGTAATTCCCTTTGTGAACAAGATTTTATTTTTGTTTTCACTTTTTGTCAGGAAATTGATATTATTATTTATAGAGTCAAAAATTACCTACTATAAATAACAATGTGTATAAGTTTTCAAGCCCTTTAGTTATCAAAATAGAATTTAGTTTTTCATATCTTAGTCAGTAAATTAATATTTACAAGAGTCCCAAAATGACTGCTATAAATAACAATTTATATAAGTTTGAAAGCCTTCGTTAATGAACAAGATTGCACTTTTGTTTCACTTTTGTCAGTAAATTAACATTATTTAAAAAAAAAACTGGTCACAAAATAAAACTGCTATAAATAACAATTTATATAAGTTTTCAAGCCCGTTTGTGAACACAATAAAAATTTTATTTCTGATTTTTTGTCAGTAAATTAAAAATACTTTTTTAAAAGGGTCACAAGATAACTGCTATAAATAACAATTTATATAAATTTGTAAGCCTTTTTGTGAACAAGATTGTATTTTTGATTCACTTTTTGGAAGTTAACTAATAATATTTTTTAAAGAGTGAAAAAGTAACTGCTCTAAATAACAATGTGTATAAATTTTCATTGTTTTCACTCTTTGTCAGAAAATTAATAATATTTTTTAAAGAGTCACAAAATAACTGCTATAAATAACAACTTATATAAATTTGTAAGTTCCTTAGTGAACAAGATTGTATTTTTGTTTTCACTTTTTGTCAGTAAATTGATATTATTTTTTAAAGAGTCGCAAAATAACTGCCATAAATATCAAGGTGTATAAGTTTTCGAGCCCCTCAGTGAACAAGACTGTATTTTTGTTTTTCATTTTTGTCAGTAAATTAATATTAATTTTTAAAGAAAAGAGTCACAAGATAACTGCTATAAATAACAATTTATATAAATTTGTAAGCCTCTTTGTGAACAAGATTGTATTTTTGATTCACTTTTTGGAAGTTAACTAATAATATTTTTTAAAGAGTGACAAAGTAACTGCTCTAAATAACAATGTGTATAAATTTTCATTGTTTTCACTTTTTGTCAGTAAATTGATATTATTTTTTAAAGAGTCGCAAAATAACTGTCATAAATAACAAGATGTATAAGTTTTCATGTCCCTTAGTGAACAAGATTATATTTTTGTTTTTACTTTTTGTCAGGATATTAATAATATTTCTTAAAGAATCACAAAATAATTGCTATAAATAACAATTTATATAAATTTGTAAGCCCCTTTCTAAACAATATTGTATTTTTGGTTCACTTTTTTGGAAGTAAATTAATATTATTTTTTAAAGAGTCAAATTATGATTGCTTTAAATAACAATTTATATAAATTTGTAAGAGCCCCTTAGTGAACAAGATTGTATTTTTGTTTCACTTTTTGGAAGTAATTTTTTAAAGAGTCACAATATGATTGATATAAATAACAATTTAAATAAATTTGTAAACCCCTTAGTGAACAATATTGTATTTTTGTTTCACTTTTCGTCCGTAAATAATAATTATTATTTTTAAAAACAGGTAACAAAATAACTGCTATAAATAACAATGTCTATACTCTATATACGTTATTTTACAGCACTCAACGAAATGCTTCCCAAACCGCCACAACTCTCAACAACACACAAAATTCCTCCGCATCTCTCTCTCAAAATCCGGATCACATTCCGAAAAATCGCTCCGGAGAATTCCCGACGCACGACGCTCACCTTGATTGCGGCGTCGATAAAGAACACACACACACTCCACGAAAAAGAGAAGAAGAAAAAAAAAATAAAAAAGAATCTTTTCCAAAGCCCCCTTTCAACCCCCAAGTGCCCGTACGAGCCCATAGCCATTTATCCTAATGGATTTTCTCCTTCGTCCCCATATATCTATATACGTCTCCGCATATCCGTGAGTGTATATATGGGCACGTTGTCATTTTCGTGGGGGGACACTGACAGGGCACTTAGTGCATTAGCTCCCTTCGATATTAAAGGACTTATAGCGTGTAAGTAAGGGAAAACCGGGAGCTCTGGTTGCTCTAAGAGCTCCCGTTTTTTTTTTTGCTCCGGGAAGTGGGCTCTAATTTGAGGAAATAGCGGGACACGGAGATTTTTTTTTTCTTGTCGTGTGGTCAGACAGGGGGCGTTAATTGGTGGGAGGGTCCATTTTTTTTTTTGGTTCGGGTTTTGTCTCTCGTGAGGGGTGTTGAGTGAAAATGTGGGGTGGGGGTCGTATCACGCGATACCGTTGTGAGGTAAGTTGAATGGGGGTCTGGGGTTTTTATCGGTGGTTCTCACGGAATCCAGTGAGTAGCGATAGATAAAAACGTTGTGTTTTAAGGTTCTGCTGTAGTGTTTCGGGGAGTAACTTGATTTTTTAAGAATGCAATTCTGGCCTCCATTTTGAAAGAAAGACTTTGATTTAATTGAAAGGGTTTAGCATAGGGCTACTAAAAGGATCAAGGGTATTTCCAGTTTAAATTATAATGAGCGCTTAAAAAGTTAAATATGTTTACTCTTCTTCTAGAGAATAGAAGGGGTAGGGGGGATTTGATTCAACTTTTTAAAATGATAAAGAAAGGGGACACAGAGGGTAGTATACGTATTGGTAAAATCATCACTTATAAAAGATTTAAAAGGTTCTTAATTGGGTTTGTTTTATTTTACTTTGGCGTTTTTTTGTAGCAATGCATCACCATTTAAAAAAAATAATAGGATTCAAGAGAAATTTAATAGCTTGGGTTATATAATGAGGAATTTCAAATGATTAAGACACTGATAACCGATTTTTTACCGTCGATTTTTTTATCGATTTTTTATTTTAGTTTTCCTCGTATTTCGTGACTCACCGGTTGAGAACTCCCACTCTAGCTGTTAGAAAGTAGCCAGAACATAAACCTTTTGATGAAATTTTCAAAATAAACCCCAACTTTCTTTCAAAAACTTACACAAAACCACACATATCTCTTCCTAAAAACCAAACTAAAAATTCCCAAAACTCAATACCTGTCACAACCCAGAAACAAAAAATGACCACAATTCTCAACAACACAACCCCCCCCCAAAAAAAGAGCAACGGATAACAACCCCCCCATCTGAATTCGAAATTGCACTCCAACAACTCAACTCAACCCACCAGACGATGAAACAACCCCCACAGAAGAAAAAGAAAAAAACTGACCTCATATAATAAACTGACCTCCCCGTAAATTCCAAAAAGCCAACCACCGCCTCCCATAGAACAAAGGGCAGACCCATCTGGCGGCAATCCCTTGCAAATCTATACTCGAATCGAATTGGAATAAAAAGGGGAACGAGGAGGCTATATGTATCCTTTTCTCTTGTTGAGGAGGATGAAAAGAAGATGAAGGAAGGATGAAGATGATGAGTCCACTTCCAGCTCCTTTTCATCACTTTAGTGTACCGTAATCCGGTCTAACGAGGTAGAGAGATAAAGGCCTCGGACCTCCCTTCATCAAGGGAAGAGGATTCGCCTATTCCGCCGATGGAGGAGAAAAGGGGTGGGCCACAAATTGTGAGGGGTGTTTCAGGTGAAACGGGGGACGTCGTCAAGGTTATAGTAGAGTAAGACTAGGTTGTGGCTCCACAGAGAAAAATCCTAATAGAGGTTATTTTCAAATTTCTGTGCAAGGTAGAGGGCAGCAAGGGAGATTCAATGATTGACAGAAAGGTAGGCAGGTGGTCAAAGCTGTGATTGGCTGTGACGTGTTCATTTAATCTGAGGGCTATTGGAGGATCAAGCTTTTTTTCTCCGCCTCTCGTGACATGATGCGATCCCAGCGCCAAAATAGCCCCTGACTTATACAATATTCCATGCTTTTTCGATTTCCATTATCGTATATGGTAGAGGACTCTTTTTTAATACTCTGTGGTCGGCTCTTCATGTAGAGATGAAATATTCAAAGGAAGTGTGAGATGTAAGCCAGATAAATTCTAATTCTAATTCCTGGGATAAATTCTAAAAAACATTTAAAAACAATTATATTTTTAAAGCTATGGAATGCAATTTCATGGCTGAAAAATAAATAAACATTCAATATTTGGAAACATAGCTTTGCTTTTAATTTTTTTTTTAAAGTTGTTTCAAGAACCCTTGTGACCCCCCTTGTGAACCCAAGTACCCTTGATATTGAGGGCAACAAAAAATACTTTTCAAGTAGTAGCAGTAGTCTGAAATTTTTAGTCTTATTCTAATAAAAAAATTCAATTTTGCTTACAAATTTTATAAACGTGGATTTTTATCAGATTGTTAATTAATTTTAAACCTGTCAGAAAAATGCGCATTATAATGAAAACCTAGATGTATAGTTTTTCATAGTTGTAAACACTCTAGTTTAAAAAGTAAGATATTTATTCCAAACGTCTCTAACAGCTGAAATTCTCGGGGGACCCCCTCTTAATCAAGCAAACGATATTCATCCCCCCTCAAAAACCCAACAATCTTGTTAACCAGCCCCACGTGGGGAAGGAAGGGGTGTTTTTCTTAGGCGGACCCACCTTCGCCGAGGGAGAGAAATCGAAGTGCTATTTAAGACGATCGAGTCAACAAGGAAAAGCCCAATAAAAGGAGAGGGACGCGGGCTGCCTGGGTAAACAGGTTAAAGCCGTCCACCAGATGGGGAGCAAAAGAAACTACGGAAAAGATGGGAAGAAGAGGAAAAAACGAGAGAAAAAAAAAGCTCTGGAGAGAGTGCTAAAAGTGTTGGAAAAATCAATTTCGCGAAGTTTGCGTCTCTAATCATGCCACCTGCCAATGGATGGGGTGCAACCTATGGTGCAACCACCGCTGGGACTGGAATTTATGCGGTCGGCTTATTGAATTAGGTTCGGCCTGCTGTTTATGATATAGCCTCTTCCATCGCGTCGTAGTAATTGATCGCTTTAATATGTGGAGAGGTGTGGGTCGGCCATTAGGTTGAAGGGGCACCACACCGGAGTGGTTTTAATTTGGGCGAATGAATTTTATGGTTGCATTTGAATTTTTAGTTCGTGAATGAGTGAAGTTTTACATAGAAATAGTGCTACGTTTTCCACAAGATACTTTGATCATGCGGGGCGACCGTCGTAGCAATACGTACAGTGAAACTCCCCTTCAAAATGAAACCGCAATTCAGTACCCTCTCTAATATTACAATGAACTTTTTCATTGGCCCATATGGAATCTAAATAAAAATAACTTTTTTTTATTTATGATAAAGGATATGTTATCAATTGTATAGCATACCCCCGTCAAAAGTCTCTAACTTTCCCCATTCAGGGTCCGCCTTCTTACTCCATCTATGCACCCCAGTAGTACTGAACTGACTCCCCCAAATTTTTTACTGTTTTCCAAAAGAAATATATAAGATAATTAGTCCATTTTCACAGTATCAAATCTTGTTTTTAGTACTTCTCACAGATTAAAAAGTACACTAACTTATTGATATATTTATAGGAGTATAATTATAATATATGCTCCCTACTCTTAATACTTCAAATCGATAAGCTATATCCTTCAAGCTCAAAAAATAGCACCATCAAAAAATTATCCTATTAGTGGAAAATATAACGACAAAAATTATATTATTTCTAAAACATTGACGTTTGTAAAACAACTGACTGATTATAACACCAGAGTGGACACCCGAAAAGTCAAATCATCTCCAATATAATTTCAAAGTAAATTTAATAAACTGAATTATTTTTGTTAGTAATAAATGCTTATGGTCGGATGGGATAAAATAGTTCAAGTGGGGTAGGGTTATTTTTAGGGTTTTAACAGGTTATATTTATGAAATTTAATGTTTTTTTATCGAGACTCAAGTCAATAAATTTTATAAATATAAACTGCTAAAATCCCTTGACCTATTTAACCCCACTAGACCCATTTTCCCCACCCGACCCTATTCATTGTGCTAACAGGTCGTTAATTGTAACAGGTCGACAGTTTATTAGTCTAGTCTTTGTCTACCACCAATTAAAAACTTAAAATCTAAAAAAATAGCCATCAGACGGTATAAAAGCTGTCTCATAACTACTACGTCCAAAACCGTGCATAAGATGTTTCACAAAAACGTCGTCAATAAGCTCACATACACAAATCACATGACCAAAACACAACCATTCAAATCACCATGCCTCAAAACCACTCCGAATCCTAACTGCTACCAAAACATCTTTTCATCCATTGCGTCCTCCCCCTCCTCCATTTATAACTCATCATCCAGCCTCCTCATCCATATTGGATGCGGATGCACACAACTCGCGCATCCACAAAGATGCAAGACGATGAAGAAGAAGAAGAGAGTTAAAATGCATGAGAGAATCGCTTAGGCTTAGAACACAACAGGGAAGAGCGATAAAGCGAAATCTATTAGTGGTGGTCAGTGCTCTCCCCTCGTCTATCTAAATAATTTAACGTACAAATAGCCGGTTTAATTTCGGAAAGAGGGGTTTAAAACACTCCTGGGGCAGGGGTTTGCTTTTTTGTGGGGTCTGTTAGGGGGAGATGTTAATTGAATGAGTTTTTTTTTAGGGGTGGAGGTTCCTTAAGTCAATGTCAGGAGGGTGTATTTCATTTCGTTTATCGCAGGGGGTAAAGGGAGGTTTTTATTTGATTGATATTACTCAGAGCGCTTTGAAGTGTGATCTATCAGTATCACCCAGATTTTTACGTTAAATGTTAAAAAGAGATGAAGAAGGATATGGGAAAGAGTTTTCCCAGAAAAAATTAGTTCCATATTAAAGTTAAAAATTAGTTATGGTGTTTTCGTTGTTACTACCACCCCAAATTAAAATTCAAGGAGGACCTTAAAGCACGAAATTTTAACCATAAATGTATAACTGTTATAATACTTTTAGTTATAAAGATGAGGAGAAAACTTAAAGCAATATAACTCTCTGTATTTGCAGCGACCACTGACCAATTGACCAACCAACCAGCTTTACAACTGACCACTTGACCATCGACCACTGACCAAAGGTTAAATCTTTGATAATAGGGCCTTTCAGTAAACAGTATCTAAGGAATAAAAATAGTAAAAAAATCTGTTTGAGTTTAATATTATCTTTTTAATGCTACTCTACAGTACGTTTCATACTATACGTGGTATATCTAGTAAAAAGGGAAAAAAGAAGGGAAATAAAGCCCCGAGATATAGGAATAAAAAGGGTATTAAATAACAACCTAATGGCCTAACCAACTATAAAGATCATGCATATACTTAAGATACCCTTCCAAAAATTTTCCTTGAACTGTTTGCCTCGAGAGATAGTAATACAGTAAAGAAAACTATTATTTATAAATGAGTTTTACACTCACAAGCTTCTATCAAACCGTTTAATATTACAACCAAACATCAAATTCCACAACAACGAAAAAAAAACTCTCACGGAAAATCCCACTTTACAACAACACCAACAATCTAAATCGCTTTGACCCCAAAACATCTCCCTCCAAAAAAAACCGTCGTTGCCATTCTCATTTTCCCAAATTCCGGTCCTTTCTAATTACAGCGTGCCCGGGGCCTCATTATCAGTCCAATTAAGTTTTTCCAAAGGCCCCGACACGTGCTCTTGGCTTTTTTTTTATTATTATTTCGCCGCCAAAGCAAACAGTCGCCGAGATAAAACTAATTGATTCTATCCGTTGTCCTCACAAACGCTGCTGCTGTTATATGGGTTGGTGGGCTTTTATAATCTCTCGGGTTTTCCGGGGATTTTCGGGAAAAATGGATAGATCCCGAAATGAGGGTGTTTTTTAATTGGAATGGATTGATGCATGTTGTAGGTGGGTGCTCATTTGTTGTGTTATTGTGAGAAAATATGAGAAATTGGACAGATTACTAGTTATTTTTTAATTACTAGGACAGTTATTTTTAATAACTATAAACTAGCTATTTGTTTACCTTATTTCTTGACACTAGAATTTCAAAACACTTGTAGTCCCAACACTAATTTTTTATTGTATTTTGGCAACACTAACTAAGTAAGTTATTATTCAAAATCTGTCTCTATCACAGGATGAGCTCTGGACTAGTTGACTGGTTGTGGCAGTTGCTATAGAGTATTTTCAGGTGACGTCACAACCGGTTATTTTCTTTTAACTGTGTATCTTCTGTAGGGCTTTTAACTGTTGCTAAGCCCGTTGTTTATCTGTTGCTAAGGCGGTTTTTAGGTATGGGATCACGTGATTGCAAATGCTCCAATAGAAGAATGTCACGGCTAGTCATTTTCTGTAACTGTTAACCTCTGTAGGGCAAAAAACTGTAACACTTTTGTTGCTAAGGCCGTTGTTAGGTCCGAGTCATGTGATTGAAAATGCTCTATACTAAACGAAGGGATGTAATAAATGTAAACAAGAGCTCATCTTCATTTTGTGATAGACAGACAGTATCTTTAGATTCAGATTTAGGGAAATACTTTCTAACTTGCTTTAATTAATTAAAAGAAGCTTGCTCTAATTTTATTATTTGATCATTCTTTTTTGGGCAGATAACTTTCTTTAATAACTCAGAGAGTTAAAATAGAGAGTCAAATTTCATTTCAATTCATTACATTTGATTAGAAGAAGCTGCATAAAAAATGTAGGTTTTTGGGAAGGCGCATTGCAGGGAAAACTGGAGATCAGTAAGATCGAAGGATGAAATGTTTGACCACTTGGTAAAACCACGGCTTACTAGATATTATGCAGGCTAGCCGAGTTTGCAACAATGAAAACCATTTGACAACTTTTCCCGCTTGGATCGCCACAAGTCCTACCTATATCACCCACCGCCTTCAACACTGTGGATATGCTTTGCCAGTTTGTCCAGTATTGCCATCTGGATTTTTAATGATTTCCGTACCGGCTAGCCTGTATAGTATCTAGTAAGCCGTGGTAAAACAATCATAAATAGTTTGAAGACAAAATTTTTATATTTTTCTATATCAAGATAACACATATTTGAATTTTTAGCAAAAAAAAAATGAAACATTTTGGTCGGAAATTGAAAAATATAACATCGGAGAAAGGGCCCAAGAACACAAACGTTCAAGATTCGTCCAGTTTTTGTCATACATATATGACCAAATTTTTTTAACTACAAGTTGCAGTTATGTAAACTTGACATATTTGGTATGAACCGTGCTATATAGAAGGGGTTAAATTTAACGATTAAATACTTCTCTCCTTACATACACAAATCCAAACGTAAACACATTTTTTTGCAATCTACCTCCTTCGAGGGCAACAACAACAACAAACACAAATCACTAAAAAATAAAAAAAAAACACTCACCACCCCGAAATGTCAGACGACTTTCTCGCCTCAATATCACTCAAGTTCATAATGAAATCGTTCGCTAAACAAAAGAAGAAAAAAAAACTCGAACTGATAAACCACAGCACACATCCAATCCTTCTTCCTAAAACACACACACAAAAAAACACTTCCCCGAGGGTTGGAAATAATACACAAGTGAACAAAAAAGAACAAAAGAGGACAACAGAGGTAGAAGAGTAATTTACTTAATGTCGAGACAACCCCGGCGACCCTCTGATGCCACCATTTTTATTACTCCGGTGTCGATTTTAATCAGTCTCCCCCTTCTCCCGTTTTTCTTCCCGTTTCCGGGAGAGAGACTTCATCAGAAGGCGAAAATTCTAATCGGGATTTTCGACCCGCTCTTGTTTTCGAATTGGAGGGATTCTTTTGTGGTGTGTCTTGAGCCGTTTTAAAACCCATTTTGAAATTGTTCGAAGGATTTCGGGAGAGGATTCTTTATTTTTTTTTTCGTTTGGAGAGAGGGTGTTGGTAGGTGTTTATCCGAAATTATTTAGAGGAGTCCGTTCCGGATTTTTTGGGGTGTTATTAAGACTGGCGTCGGTTTAATCTTGCTTTTGGGGAATGCGGGGTGTTTGTGGTCCGAAAGATTTAGGTTCTGCGTAAATTGTTCTTTTAAAGTTGGTTCTGGGTCTGTTGTGGAATACTTAGAACAATCTCCTAGTGGAGGTTTGTACGAATTTACTCGCTCCCTTTTGTATCAATCAGTTATGTTGTAGGTCCAGTTTTCTGTCGTGGAATAGTTTCAGTGCTTTTGGGTTACAGTCAAACCTGGATTAGTGGAATTCCTCTATATTTAAGTGGAACGACAGTGTCGTTCCCGACCCATGGACCACAAAAACCTATTTAATTGGAATTGTTTTACCTGTATAACAGGAATTGAAAATTCCTTCCTAAAATTCCGTCCGAATATCTTGATACACCTACAGTCACTCCAGGAAGTATTCGTACACCCAACAAATTTGCACTAGTATACCTCCTATTACGGCTAAATTCCACGTGCAAAATCCAAACAAAAATTATCCTTACATAGACATAGTATGTTATTCTTCATTATAATCTACCAAAATAAAGAGCAGAAAAATATCAGAACAGTTAGAAAAAAAAATAGCTAAAAAATGAAGTGATTTGAAAGCTTTTGGTATTATAAACCTCAAGAAGAAAAAATTGCATCCATATGCTTTTAAATTAGGATTAGGAACAAATAATGCTTTTCAGAAATGCAATAATCCCATGTTAAGTCTATGGCTGTTCGAATATTTGTTTGGGCTTTCAAATCGCTTCATTTTTTTAAATATTTTTTTCTAACTCTTCTGATATTTTTTTGTTCTTTTTTGGTAGATTATAATGAAGAATGACATACTATGTTAGGATAATTTTTGTTTAGATTTTGCACGTGGAATTTATTAGCCTGTAAGTACAACACATACAAAGCAAAGTTTAATCTCCGAAGCTAAAAAGATTGAAATCGCAAAAGATAACCGTAAAAATTCCATCTCAAACCCCTCCATTCCTCAAAAACGACGTCAGTGTTGGAATCGAAACAATAAGAGGGGGGGGAAAGAACGTTTTCGTTCCACCCCCTTCTATTAAGTGGGGCTATCCGGCAGACGAGACGTTCCAAAACGAGTCCGGCAAAACGTGTCGGGAAACGGAATGAACCTCGTGACGTCACTTTTGATCTCAAAGGGTGGAACACACTGAGCGACTAGAGTGGCTCGAACTCGTTAAGATCCTTAGCAAACGGTGGAACCTGAACCCGAAATACGTCACTACGCGAAAGGAGAAAATGGGTAAACAGAAAGCCTGTTGGGTTGCTAGGAGGAGTTTCGGTACGCAAATTGTGATAAAAAGACGCTATTAGTATACATGGGTTTAACAAACTAATCATATTTTTAAATTGACGTTCTTCATTTCACTCAATATTCAGACACCGCACTGGGAACTACTTTCTTTGTTTTGTTTCTCCAGGGTCAAGTAACGTTGCAGTATATACTAGACAGCAACGTTAGTTGACCCTATGACGTCACTAACAAACAAAGTAGTTCGCATCGCGGTGTCTAAATTTTGAGTGAAATGAAGAACGTCAATTTAAAAATATAATTATTTTGTTAAACCCATGCATATATAGTGCTTTATTATCACGATTTGAGTACCGAAACTCCTCCTAGCAACCCAACAGGCTTTGTGTTTACTCATTTTCTCCTTCCGCGTAGTGACGTACTGGGTTCAGGAAACGTTGCTGTCGAGTATAGTATAGTGCATCTCCCCTCAAGTCCCCTTCTTTCTTCCCACCGTTTAATAATAAGGATATTAACGACTTCGAGCTACTTTAATCGCCCAGTGTGTTCCATCCCTAAGTATAAGTGGGAATTTCGGCTCCTTTCATTCCTAACCGACCCAAATTTTCCATAGGATTTAATAGAATTTACGGGCGCCTCAGCACTGAAAGTGTTAAAAGTAAGGCTTGTGCTATAGATGCGATTAGCATATCTCCGCTAAGGTCTACTTTTTAACTCTTTTGGAAAGGTTGGTCTCGTTCCCTGAGTTTTTCATTTGAAGGGAAATGGAATAATCAGTTCGGTATAGAAGCGGAATGTAATTATATGTGAGCGGTATATCGCCTTTTTCTGGGGAAGATCCAAAGACGTATTTGCATGCTTATGGAATGAAGCTCTTAAAAGAATTGAGTTTTCGGGTAAAACGGCGAGCTGTTATTATAGAGCATTTTCAATCACATGACTCGGACCTAACAACGGCCTTAGCAACAGAAAGGTTACAGTTTTGTGCCCTACAGAGGTTAACAGTTACAGAAAATGACACTAGCCGTGGAATTCTTCTATTTGAGCATTTGCAATCACGTGATCCCATACCTAAAAACCGCTTTAGCAAACCGTTCAGCAACAGATAAACAACGGCCTTAGCAACAGTTAAAAGCCCTACAGAAGGTACACAGTTAAAGAAAATAACCGGTTGTGACGTCACCTGAAAGCACTCTATTACATTGTGCTGGATTGCAACTACGATTTGTTTGATTAACCATTTCGAAATGATTGAATATAGTATTTTAGTAGGTTCCTTTTTTTATGACAATGAGGAATCGTTTAATTTTCTGTTCGACGGTATAGTAATAGATTAAAATTAGCGATCTTTTTATAATTATCTGACTGTAACAAAGGCGAATTCAGAGGTTTGAATTTAATAATATCCTTATTTGTATGAACAATGATAAAAATAAGGGATTTATTATTTAAACTTTAGAAAAAAAGTTTAAAGAAAAGATACACGGTGGCAATTCTAACTTTAAGGGACCTCAGCTCCTTCCATAATACAAAAATCCTAGATTCTCAAATGGACAATATTGTGGAAAACAGATGTGATTAAAACAGACAAAGAAAATAGCGTAAAAAACGTTTACCTGTTGTCTATTCCCCTAAAAATAGGAGTTATTTCTTCGGAGTCATCATCACTTGGTTCAACTGTAGGCATTAACTTTAAAGGAGCATAAAAGCAGACAGAGGGTTGCAAAAATGAGGAAAACCTAAAAGTAAAAATTAAATTAATTCCCATTTGTGATAAATGATATAACAATATCACATAAGAATTAGTTATCACGAGTATCATGTAGTCTTGAGGTAAAAATATTTTTATAGAAAATTGGAATAAAACTTTTCAATCAGGGTTGGAAAGTATCTTCCCAAAACCAAAAACTTGAAGTATTTTGTTCTGCCTCCTTTAGTTTTTCATTTCTTTTTCAGCTTTTTTATTTCGCAGCAATAGGCGCTGTCAGTCATCTCAATTAATTAAGTCTCCATGGTCACTTACCTAGGGGTAGACCTTACTTCCATGACCCTAGGAGACGTTGTTTCCAAATAAAAAATGTGAAAGGGCTTCTGAAACACCCTGTATATAACAAGATTTTTAGATTTGTTAGACATCCCAGCCAAAAAATTCAGCAAAATTGCTTCAAAAAAAGTGGAGGGAATTGAAACACTTTGTCTGCAGTTTCTTCAGAAATCTGCAGGGTTTTTTTTTCAAGACGGCCAAAATGTCTTTAGTTGGATGGTTGTGAAATTTCTGTAGAAAAGCTGCATGCAGACTTACATGCTGAAAGGCTTCAAAGTCCTACATAAATAACTGCAGACTTCTTTAAGAAAACTGCACTTAAGACGTTTTTTTAAGCAATCTTGCAGATATTTTTGGCTGGGATAGGAAACTAATCTGGGTATTGTTTAAAAAGAGTTATTGGAAAATGAATGTGCAAAACAATAACCCATCCTATTATAAACTTTTTTTAATGTTAAGGGTAATCGTTATGTTTGATGGTACCAGTGAAAAATTCTAAAAGGAAACTCCC
This sequence comes from Tetragnatha montana, assembly GCA_963680715.1. Classification (NCBI taxonomy): domain Eukaryota; kingdom Metazoa; phylum Arthropoda; class Arachnida; order Araneae; family Tetragnathidae; genus Tetragnatha; species Tetragnatha montana. The sequence continues at coordinate 48,808,881 of OY796685.1, forward strand.
AAATGGGTACACATAAGCTAAAAAAATATCCAAAAACAGTAGGCATTATTGAAAACATAGAGCATTTTCAATCACATGACTCGGACCTAACAACGGCCTTAGCAACAGAAGATGTTACAGTTTTTTGCCCTACAGAGGTTAACAGTTACAGAAAATGACTAGCCGTGAAATTCTTCTATTGGAGCATTTGTAATCACGTGATCCCATACCTAAAAACCGCCTTAGCAACAGATACCTAGTTACCTAGCAACCGCCTTAGCAACAGTTAAAAGCCCTACAATGGTTAACAGTTAAAAGAAAATAGCTGGTCGTGACGTCACCTGAAAACACTCTATTCTCATCACAACTAGTATTATTTTGAATCTCCTGCTATTATTACCACCATTCTTTGATACAATGAACCGTCTTCCGCAAGCAAAAAATCACCCCACATCCTGAAAAAATTGAAAACAATAAAACCCCAGCTAATTTACTTTCAGATTGAACATCCAAAACAATCAATCCAAGACCGACAGCTCGTATCACGAAGCACTCACGTTTCGTAATAATATTTTGTATAAATCGAAAGTGTCTAAGTATCACTTACTCGAAAATTACACGGTTTTACGTGACGCATCTCGATCTAACTACAATAGAGGAAGAACGAAACCTAAATTACAACTCTTCCCAACCCCCCTGTCATCTCAACCACCTGTGAAACTTCGGGAAATTACGCTAGTTCGTTAACTGTTTCGCCATACCCAATTACTCCTCAACCTGATTTAAAACGAGAGAAACGCGCATTAAAAAGTCCAATTTTTTGGCGCAGAATAATAATGGAATGGCGAGATAATCTCGAAACCGACCACCCCTCTGTCACTCCTGACAAGCGATCTTTTCTGAAGTGAAGTGAAATGAAGAGGTCAAGCCGCTCCCTCTCTCTCGTCGACACCTGATTTTCTTCGATCGCTTTTTTTGAAAGTATCCTTCCACGCGATCTTAATATTATCTTTTAAGTGGCGACTGTAGTAATGTGAAAGGGGGAGGGGGGCACTTGTTAAATAAATTACGTCGACCGGGGGGTTGAATGAAGTCTTTTTCGAATTCGATTACTGGTTCTTTTGTTCTGTCGGTTCGCAGTCAATCACGTAAGGTTGAGTCGTAGACAGAGGTGGTATAGAGTGCGCTTTGGACAGAGAACCCTACGTGCCAATGTTGTGAGTGGCAAAAGAAATACACAACATGAGAAGTCCCGTAGAGATAAATACACAGGTGAATTTCGGAGTAGAAAAATACCTCCTCCCCCTAAAAACAAGGTAATTAGGAAAAAGGACCGAGGCCTCTTCGAAATTTGGATTGATTGACCAAAATTTGTATTTTTAATACTTTGAAAATCAATTTCTATTTCTGGCAGGACAAAAAAGAGATAATACCTCGTTTTCAATACCCTAGTGCATACCCCTCTTGTACACTAGACTACTTTTTAGTATGATCTAAACTTTAGTAGATAGACCCGCCTCCACAAAATTGACATGATAATTTTTGTTCTGTATATTTTTTCTTGATTTTGCCAAACTAGTGCGACCAATCATTTTGGTGTAAGTAACTTTGCTATTAGGCTGAGCGCGCACGAGTGACTAAAGTCACGGCGACCAGTATCCCTAGTATCAAAAATATCACTAGAAAAGCATAGAGCATTTTCAATCACATGACTTTACCTAACAACGGCCTTAGCAACGTTGTTTTTATCCTCCAGTGATGTCATGTGCGAATGCTTCTATTGGATGCTTCTATTTCCCGCCCCTAACAACAGCCTTAGCAACGTTGATTTTGATTTTGTCACCGTGACAAAAGTCGCCAGTGCGCGCTCGCCCTTATATTCTGTTCATCGATAGTGTGAACAGAATTCTTTGTGGAAGAAAATTTTTTCTTTATTACACCCAAAGTGTCCCATCCTAGCCCAAGAGTAAAAGTTTCAAAAATAATTTCTTACAAAAAATTCATGGCTTTTAAGCTTAACGCAACTGTTCATTCATGAAGGATATATCATTGAGTTAACAAAACTTGAAAAATAATTAAGTTAACAAACCCAGAATGAGACCGAACATTTACTTTAAAAGTCTGAGTAGTTTTTTACTTTTCACTTAAGTAAAACAATCTTTTTTCATTCACAAACTCATAGGTGCTTGCAGCTAAAATGGTAAACAGCACCAAGTATGAAACAATGATATTTCTATACTAGACTGAAAATTTCCGGACCCTGTGACGTCACTAACAAAGAAAGTAGTTTCCATCGCAGTGTCTGAATTTTGAGGGAAATTAAGAACGTTAATTTTAAAGTATGATTATTTTGTTAAACCCATGTCTATATGTTTAGCGTCTTCACGATTTACGTACAGAAAATCCTCCTAGCAACCCAACAGACTTTCTGTTTTCCCATTTTCTCCTTCCGCGTAGTGACGTCATAGGGTCAGGAAACGTTGCTGTCGTGTACAACAAGTATATGAAACAACGATAACAATGATACATCTGATTCATACTTGTCTAACAGCAACAAGTATGTATACTCTGGTAGAAGACTCATAAACTTAAAATAACTATATTTTTAAGAATTATTAAAAGTGTCCCACCCTATCCCAATCTCCCCTACTTACTTCCCGATTAATAGTGGTACTATTAAATTTCTGTAGAGAATAGTGCTCTATGCGCTCTCTAATGCATAATACCTCTACGGGTTGGGTGTAGTTTCTCCGATTGAGGATGAGGTTCGAATGGAACTTTTTGTTTTTGACGGTGTTCAATCACGGTGAAATTTAATGGATATATATTTTTTTTTTAAGTTTTGCTTTTTTGGTGTGATGGTGAAAGTGTCAGTCACGTTGCCATTAAATTTCAACGCCGAGAAAATTATTTTCAAAGAAAATGATTACTAGGTATGGAGATTGAAAGAATTTTGTTAAAAATATGTAGGAGTAGCGAAACACTATACTCAAGTGTACCTAGAAGAGCCCTAAAGTTAATAGTTAGGGGATGGGCACATTTGCTTAATTTTTCGCTATACTCGACAGACCAACGTTTCTTGAGCCCCAGTACGGCACTACGCGGAAAGAGAAAATGGGTAAGCAGAGCCAGAGAGCCTGTTGGGTTGCTAGGAGGAGTTTCGGTACGCACATCGTGATAAAAAAAAGACACTAAATATACATGTGATTAACAAAATAATCATATTTTTAAATTGACTTCTTCATTTCACTCAAAATTCAGACACCGCGATGGGAACTAATTTGCTTGTTAGTGACGTCATAGGGTTAACTAACGTTGCTGTCTGGATATACAGTCCCATATAAAATAAACTGTTAGAGGAATGTCCCACACATAGTTTGACACCCATAGAAAGGACTAGTATATACGACACCCATTTTACTATCTGCAGTCTGAATATTCTACACTGTTCTACAGGACACCCTCAAACGGTTTAGGACTATTTTATTGGATTTGAGAAAAATTATTAGTGTGCCTTGTCTCTTAAGATTAGTCTCATTTTCTGAAATTCCGAATGTAATGTAAGTAATTAATGATTTAATGTAAGTAATTAGAGGAATAAATAAAGGCTTTGTGGTTTGTAAGATTAATTCATAGTATTTTCGTAAGACTGAGAACATTTGTTGATAAAATATAAAATCCTGTTTAAGTTTCCTCTTGTATATGTTACGGGCAAAGTGATAACTGGGTATTATTAATAATGCCCGAAGTTATGCTGGCAATGTTATAAATTCAATGATATTTATCTATGAGTATTTATCACTTTGCCTGAAATGCGCGGGCATTATTAATAATACCCGAGAATTTACCACATTGCCCGTAACGTATGTATCTCTATTCATATTCCATCATAAAATACTTCCTATTACGTATTAATGTTATAGGAAAAGTAATAAACTGGGCATTATTAATAATGCCTGGGTTTATCACATCGCTGGTAACATTTATTATACTAAAGTCAAAGACGTTTTGAAAATACGTATCTTTAAGTATAAAGTCTATTTCATTCTTCAAGTTTTAAGAAAACCATGAAAAAAAGTTCAAAAGCCCACAAAATTCCAAAGCTATTCCAAAAAAAATTGAAAAAACTCACCTATTTCTTGGCGCTTAATCGAAAACTATACACTATATAGATTCCAAAAAAAGCAGAGATTTCCAAGAACTTAAAACTTGCCTTTTACTACCATAAGTAGGCTGTTGCGCATCAATTCGAACGCCAAAGAAGTGTCAACTCTGATCACTCAGATGAACTCCATGATGTTTATCTTCCTCAGAAGTACGTATTTGAGATATCTCTCAGTTTTCCTGATTTATAATTTGACAAAATAAAAAAAATCATCTATATTTCTTTTGAAGCAGAAAAAGACCAAGTTATAGACTCTTTCCTCTATGTGATTTTTCTCATCTCCGAGCATTTATGTAATTCAATGACGAAATAGTTTTCAAAAACGGACTTTGATTCAAAATTCCAATCATTTTTTTCTAAAAAGGAAGAAGCCCTTTTTATATGAGATACATTTTATCTTCCCTCTTCAAACAGGCTTCATCTTGAAGGTGGCATTAAATAGATCGGGAGGTTATAGTGTATAGATATAACACCGAAATTTTTCTTAAAAGGGAACTCACTTTGGAAATTTCAGAAGATTCGCTTTGTTCAGTTTTTTTGTAGGCGTCGAAATATGAAGAAGAAATAGGAGAATGTTGCCAAAATGATGTTGTTGGTTTAGATTTACGAAATTTGATTTTCGTTTGTAAACAGTCGTTTTAGGAGTCACATTTTCAATGAGAAACCTATAACTCATTATATCCTCAAATAAACGCACGCGTTTTGTTAATGCCTCAAACATCAACAAGGTATGATAAATAATTTATAAATTTGAGAAAATAATTTTTAAAAAACTGCAAAAGTATCGTTGTATAACCATCAAATTTGGACTAGAAATTCAGGACCCTATTTAGAATACAGAGCAATCATATATAAAAAGCATAAGTATGTTCAAAAATATTTTACAGTTGAAAAATATTAAGCTTAGTTCGCAGCAAACAAAAAAAGTGGAAAATAGAAAACTACAACAGATAAAATTCAAAAGTTTTATGAAATTGGGCAGTTTATTGAATATCAATTGAGTGCATTCGCTGGAAAAAGGTAAAATAAACTTTTAAATTAAAAATAAATTGCGTTTTAAGTTAGTTTACAGCACAAATAGTAAGAAAAGAAGGACAAATTAACTTAAATTTCAAACTTAATAAAAAAATACAATGAATGGACATCAATTTCACCAATTTCAAGAGGCTATTATATCTGCCTGTAGGGGACAGATATTTTTCTCTCTTTCTACTCACATAAGTAGAGCTAAGATTGGAGATATTTTTAACCACAAAAAGTAAATTTACCATTTTATAAACAAGTTTCAGAAACTAGTTATATCTCCAGATTGAACAAGAATAAGAAGGAAATATACTAAATAAGAAAACACAAATAATTAATTTATACGCTTCCAAGAAAAAAACAGTAATATAAAATTCACTGCAAATTAATTACTATATTTAGTTTTTCCAAGAAATAATCATGTAATTTTTCAATTGCGTAGCATATATTGTAGAAAAATTAATTTAATAAAATTGTTTTGACTTAAAAAATCATAAGTTTTAAGTGTCATCAAATATTATTTTCAAACGTTAGTAAATCCAAAAAACTAAATATTTTAAAACAGACTTAGAGATAAAAGGTAGTACAATTAAGAATAATTAACTCAAATTCTTCAGGAGCACTTCATTAAACTATTTAATGTACGTAAATGTTCCAACTCTTCTAATTAATGGCTGATTGCTTTTTTCAATCCACTTCAGTTTTTTAATCACTTTATTTTTTTTTCGAGCCGCAGAAAGTAACTTTAACCGCGTATTAAATTAAAAATCAACAACCGGTTAAAAAGGGTTTTTTTTTCTCTCGGAGCGTTTTTAATTCGAATAAGCGAATTAAAAAAAAAAGAAAAAGATTTCGAACAAAAACGGCGCTGGAGAGGAAAAATATCCATAATAGAATAAACGTGATGGAGAAAAATTCCCTAGACAGGGAAAAATCTCGGCGCGGAAATTTAAAAGCGTTAAATTTTCGTTCTCTCTACTGGATGAAGAAAAAAAAATTTTTTTTTGCATTTTTTTTTTCGTCATTCCGGCGTCTTAACTGTAAGCCGCCAGCAGCCATAAAACGATTGTTTAACGCTAGTCTTTAATTCCGTTATGAATAATGCAATTATGCATTTAATGACTCGGTTTTAATGAAATGGGTTCTTGTTTACACAATTAAGCGAGGACGAGGGGAAAAAAACCACTTAGAGCGATAGACGGGAGGGAAAAAAGCATAATTGGATATTTTCTTAGTCATTTAGCGCCAGATATGACGGCCTTCATTAAAGTTAAATTAGATTTTTTTTGCTTGTTGTACTAGTAACTAAAAACGGTGGTCAATAATAATTCCTTTCCATTGGCGTCATGTAAGATGATGTGTTTAAACTGCAACAAAAAAAGGGTCGAATTACCGAGTTGTCACGGCCCTCCCCGGTTGAAGAGCTTGTTAAGGATGTTTAATTAATAGCCTTCCCTCTTAACTTGCCTCGTTAGCAAAAAAGGGGGGTCTCATTAAAATCGGGAAAAAACGGAGGAGTTACGGTTCCGGTGTAAACAGTGCTAATCCTGGAGAGTAATAATAGAGAGCGCTTTTCTAGGGAAGTTGGTCGAGCATTCTCGGAAAATTCCCTGCCATCTCAGCCACCGTGTTAATAATCCTCATTTAATTGCGCTCTGTATATAAGAAAACAAGGGGAAACGCCGAGAATATGTGTAAGGCCGATTTACATGTAGCGATTCGAGCGACACGATTGGTCAAAATTTCCACTATAATTCCCTACACGTAACTACTACACGGTTGTATCCCCAAGAGGGGGTTTTAGGGATACAATCATCTCCAGAAATTTTGACATCAATTTTTGTACTGTTTTTTTCCCTTGAAAATTATGCGACTTACAAGTAAATGTCTTCTTTGAGTGTAACCTTAAGGGTATCAAAATGAGTCAAACCCATATTTTTAAGGGTGAAAATTCCAAAATTTTTCTGGGGGAGGAACTACAACCCCCCTCGAAAGTTTGAAATATACAGTCGACTCCGCTCAATGTGATCACTTTTGTCCAAGAGTAGAATGATAACAATATCCGACTGATAACAATAAGCAATTTGAGGCTAGAAAGTTTCAAACAGCGTAACTTGCGTGCTTGCTTTAAAATCCCAACTACTGTGTAGTCCTAATTGAAGTATTCAAAACGATTACCTAGTATGTATTTTGCTACTTTTAAGTGCCGTTCACATGAGCCACTCTACCTGGGTAAAAGGTTAGAAAAACCGGTTCTACGCAGTTTTATCACACCGCTTCCCCTACGCAAGGGAAAAAGTGCGGAAGTAACCGTGCGAAACTTCACCCTAGGCTAGGGTAGGGGAATAAAGTACTCCGACCAGAGTTTGTTTACAAAAACAATATGGCCTCCTCTTACTACACTGCACTTCACGTTAATCATCGAAACCATATTATTACTTAAGAAATAAAATATTCTTGATCCCCAATATTCTCAAGGTGTGTTTTGTCTCGTTCAATGTTTATGTTATGATATTTTTAGTTTTAAAAGCTTTTACTGTTGCGTTCCGAAATGTTCTGATGAAATCTAATGCTTGCAATAAGTTAATAATGTTTCAGTGATCTTTTTTATGATTGTTCTTCAATTTTATTTTTTACATCATGGTCATCCTTTGAAGGCAGCTAATATATTCATTAGTATAATTTTGTATTACTTCGATGGATTAATTTATTTAATGATCAAAGTATAAACATGACTGGCCGATTCAATATTCCAAGTTTCCAATGTTGGCTTAGTTTTTTATATTTTAATCAAGGTTAGAATATTATTTAACTCCATTATGGTGTTAATTAAAATAAACTTTTATTCATAGTATTTTTATTAAATGTGTTTAGAGAAAATTATTCTTATAAAATCTATGCGAATATTCTGATTACATTTCTGATGCTTAATTTCTTTCATTTGTGTTGTCCATTTGTTTGTTTCTTTTCATTTATTAGTTTTTTGAAGCATTTGAGTTTTCTTATTTTTCAATTATTTTTAGATGCTGAGTTTTTTTTATTACGTTCTTAATTGTGTGGAAAGTAGATAAAATTAGTTATATTTATTTTTAATTAGAAAGCCTTTAAAAATTGTTTAAATCTTAGTCTTGTTAAAATTTGAATGTCTCGGGTCCCAGAAAATGGAGAGCATCGCAAAATAAATGGGCTCACGAAGAGACAATAATCCTTCTAAACGTGTTAGAAGTCTTCATACTGGCAGAATTTCTTGAATACTATTTTATAATTACATTTTGATACAGTGCTGAACAGTGCCAGTGTTTGCTACTTTGTAAATACAGATGGTGCTTCTTTTTCTTGATTTCTACCTTAATCTGTAAAACAGGCTTTTATTTACCCTAGAAATGCAATAATTATTATTACTCATACTGTTAGGAAGATAGGTTAACATTCTTTAGACCTAAACTCCATTTAGTTTTAAAGGTATCTTAAGTTTTCTAAGGGATTTCATATTCAAATTTCTAAAAATGCATTTTTATCAAATTTATTTGGTGATAATTACTGGTTTCTATTAACTAAATTGCTTTTAATTGCTCCTGATAGACTGTTGAAATTTTTTATATATAAATTTATATAAGAATACATATTTTATCCTATTCTTAAAGTATTAGTTTGGATTATGTGTCCTATTAAGAATTATGGAAGGTTTTTTTTTTTAAATATGTCAAAAAGTGTTCCAATTAAGAATTTTTAAGCCTTTTTTTTTCAATGTGCTGTTAGAAAAAAAGCATTCATATAAATAAAACAATAGTTTAAGTACTACCTACTAAAACTAAATTGACAGTTTTGTTAGTGTTAAAAAAACTTTTAAAACTATTTTTTTAACTTTTTAAATATGGTTCATCAAACTGCCCCACAATTTGGAATAAAAAATGTTTATAAACATTATTTTAAATAAGAACATCTTTTTAATAATAGGGTAAATAAATAATTAGGGTACTGTGGTGCCTTCATCTCATTTCTCTTAATTCATTAATATAAATTCTTAAGCAAAAAATTTACTTAAAGCCTGTTCCTAATTCAAAGAAAAAATATTACTCCCAGGGTTTATTTCCCATAGGAAAGAGCCTCATAAGTCAGAAACATCAACTCAAATAGAGAAAAATACAAATTTGAGTTGAAAATTTCAGTTTATAGGCTGTTTTATAAATAAATATATGTAAAATAATTTTTTGATAAATAAGAAAACACAGAAAATTCTCCCAAAAAATATCATCCCTCTGCTTCAAATTGTAAGATAATATTTAAAAAACACTCATTTTTGGGTGAAATGAGTAAGAACCCACCCATTGGGTTAGAAACTAAATTTCTTTTGAAAATACCCTATTCTCAAACAAAAGTGACAGATTTTATTATAATCTATTAATACTATTTTGGTTACAAAACTATCCCTAATAAAATTCCTGGCAGAATAAAAACTAACCATTTAAAAGAAGCTTTTGAACAGGTAATGAAAGACACTACCCAAAGCACAGCTGGAATACCGTGAAAAATTGCTGGCCCAAAATAAACTAATTTTATAGGTCAAAATCAACAAATAATTGACTTGATGAAAAGGTCGTTTGAAAAAGGAATGTTTGATTGAAATGCTACTTTCATTGATCTTGCCTTAAGTTAATGTTTTTCAAAAATAAGGATTTTTTATTACAGGATTACCAATTTTTCATTTTCTAGCACTATGGAAACAAATTCCTTGAATTTTTTCAAACATCAGAAATTTAAAATAATCTTCTGAGATTACAGAAATAAATTTTGTGCACTTCTAGCCTTCTCTAGGATTCTTCTCCAACCTGGGGGCCTACCACGAGCCTCTCGACAAAAATAACGACACCCTTACTTCTTCCGTGTCGAGAACGCTGAAGAAGCAAGCAAGTTGTCGACACCGCACTGTCGCGGAAGGTTATCCATAGGAAATAGCATTAGTGATCGCAAGTGAGGTCGAGAGTATGGGCTCACTTAACAAGAGGGTCTACCATCAGACTGTCGGGAAGTTTTTAACTGTCGTTAAGTGGTATCGAGAAAGTGAAAAACTCAACGACACCTCAAGAGGTGTCTATATCTTGTTAACGACACGAGAACAAGCTCTTTTATACGCTATAAATTATGTGTATTGTTTACCCTGTTATCATTGCACGTTTTTTGAGATACTTAAAGGTATTTTTAAAGTAAAATTGGCTTGCATTACTTTTTTTTTTAAATTATCAACTTAAAAATCGGGCCGGTTTTATGTACTAAAAATTAAAGTCGATTTGTGGGTTTTATTTATTAAGAGAATTGAGGATTACTCATACGTTTTTTTTTCTGATAATATATAAACAATCGTGCATCCAAAAAGCAGCTTTAAAATGATTATCTGATTTAAAAAATTTTAATCAGAAATAATCACCGTGGTAATGGGAAAAAATTTTGTTCTTTATCCAAAACTTATTTTTTTGCGATTAAAAAATTGTAATCAATTGATAACAAAAATTTCCTGAATTTAAGTTTGTCCTCCGTTATATGTTCGTAAAGGTATTCGTTTTAAGCGTCTTAATCTTATTACGATCATCCCTTGTTTAGAGTGGCGAGAATTTTGCTCATGAAAAAACGAGTTCCTTCCCTTGCGTTGGTGATCATTTCAAATTACGCCAATGTAACTTAACTCCCCGCCTATTTCTGACGTACAAGATGACGAAAACTTTTTACACCAATCAAAAGCGTTATTTCTTCTCGACACCTATACTCTCGAACTCAGTTGCAATCGGTAAAAGCTTGCATTTGTCGACATTCAAAAACAACATCGTCGTGGTAAGCCACGGTAGGCCATCGACAATTTGATCTTGTTCTTTCAGCATTCCCTACACCATCGTGCTGCCATCTATAAATCGAAGGATGAAACCCACATGAAATCACTTCTGTGGTTATTCTACCTCCAGACTCTTTTTACTGTATTAATATAAACTTGAACCTTGTAAAAATATATTTTAAAAATGAAAGAAAAAATATTCCATCATAAATAAGTACCCAATGACGTGTATTTTTATGAATAAAATTTTCATCTATTTCATACAAAGCAAATAATGGCGGCGATTTGGGCTATTTGCAATGGAAGATCTGATGACTACGCAGAGAAAACATAGTTCCTACGCAAAATAAAAATATTGTTTCATCTATAGGTTAAAAAGTAATTCCTAAGAGCGCTTTTTAATGTACAATAGCTATTAATTTGAAAATAATGCTACAGCCCTCGATAAGAGGTGTCGTAGAGCTTTTTCGCCTCTCTGTCGTTTTCTCCTCTAGGTTTCTTCTCTCATGGTAGGACCTGTAGTTAAGTTTGAGGCGCATCACGTGACTGTCGATAATTTCGGCAATAGTAACGATAACGACACGCTGGTGGTAGAGCCCCTGGGGGCCTACCACGAGCCTCTCGACAAAAATAACGACACCCTTACTTCTTCCGTGTCGAGAACGCTGAAGAAGCAAGCAAGTTGTCGACACTACACTGTCGCGGAAGGTTATCCATAGGAAATAGCATTAGTGATCTTAAGTGAGGTCGAGAGTATGGGCTCACTTAACAAGAGGGTCTACCATCAGACTGTCGGGAAGTTTTTAACTGTCGTTAAGTGGTATCGAGAAAGTGAAAAACTCAACGACACCTCAAGAGGTGTCTGTATCTTGTTAACGACACGAGAACAAGCTCTTTTATACGCTATAAATTATGTGAATTGTTTACCCTGTTATCATTGCACGTTTTTTTAGATACTTAAAGGTATTTTTAAAGTAAAATTGGCTTGCATTACATCTTTTTTTTTAAATTATCGACTTAAAAATCGGGCCGGTTTTATGTACTAAAAATTAAAGTCGATTTGTGGGTTTTATTTATTAAGAGAATTGAGGATTACTCATACGTTTTTTTTTTCAGATAATATATAAACAATCGTGCATCCAAAAAGCAGCTTTAAAATGATTATCTGATTTAAAAAATTTTAATCAGAAATAATCACCGTGGTGATGGGAAAAAATTTTGTTCTTTATCCAAAACTTATTTTTTTGCGATTAAAAAATTGTAATCAATTGATAACAAAAATTTCCTGAATTTAAGTTTGTCCTCCGTTATATGTTCGTAAAGGTATTCGTTTTAAGCGTCTTAATCTTATTACGATCATCCCTTGTTTAGAATGGCGAGAATTTTGCTCATGAAAAAACGAGTTCCTTCCCTTGCGTTGGTGATCATTTCAAATTACGCCAGTGTAACTTAACTCCCCGCCTATTTCTGACGTACAAGATGACGAAAACTTTTTACACCAATCAAAAGCGTTATTTCTTCTCGACACCTATACTCTCGAACTCAGTTGCAATCGGTAAAAGCTTGCATTTGTCGACATTCAAAAACTACATCGTCGTGGTAGGCCACGGTAGGCCATCGAGAATTTGATCTTGATTTTTCAGAATTCCCAACACCATCGTGCTGCCATCTATAAATCGAAGGATGAAATCCACATGAAATCACTTCTGTGGTTATTCTACCTCCAGACTCTTTTTACTGTATTAATATAAACTTGAACCTTGTAAAAATATATTTTAAAAATGAAAGAAAAAATATTCCATCATAAATAAGTACCCAATGACGTGTATTTTTATGAATAGAATTTTCATCTATTTCATACAAAGCAAATAATGGCGGCGATTTGGGCTATTTGCAATGGAAGATCTGATGACTACGCAGAGAAAACATAGTTCCTACGCAAAATAAAAATATTGTTTCATCTATAGGTTAAAAAGTAATTCCTAAGAGCGCTTTTTAATGTACAATAGCTATTAATTTGAAAATAATGCTACAGCCCTCGATAAGAGGTGTCGTAGAGCTTTTTCGCCTCTCTGTCGTTTTCTCCTCTAGGTTTCTTCTCTCATGGTAGGACCTGTAGTTAAGTTTGAGGCGCATCACGTGACTGTCGATAATTTCGGCAATAGTAACGATAACGACACGCTGGTGGTAGAGCCCCTGGGGGCCTACCACGAGCCTCTCGACAAAAATAACGACACCCTTACTTCTTCCGTGTCGAGAACGCTGAAGAAGCAAGCAAGTTGTCGACACTACACTGTCGCGGAAGGTTATCCATAGGAAATAGCATTAGTGATCTTAAGTGAGGTCGAGAGTATGGGCTCACTTAACAAGAGGGTCTACCATCAGACTGTCGGGAAGTTTTTAACTGTCGTTAAGTGGTATCGAGAAAGTAAAAAACTCAACGACACCTCAAGAGGTGTCTGTATCTTGTTAACGACACGAGAACAAGCTCTTTTATACGCTATAAATTATGTGAATTGTTTACCCTGTTATCATTGCACGTTTTTTTAGATACTTAAAGGTATTTTTAAAGTAAAATTGGCTTGCATTACATCTTTTTTTTTAAATTATCGACTTAAAAATCGGGCCGGTTTTATGTACTAAAAATTAAAGTCGATTTGTGGGTTTTATTTATTAAGAGAATTGAGGATTACTCATACGTTTTTTTTTTCAGATAATATATAAACAATCGTGCATCCAAAAAGCAGCTTTAAAATGATTATCTGATTTAAAAAATTTTAATCAGAAATAATCACCGTGGTGATGGGAAAAAATTTTGTTCTTTATCCAAAACTTATTTTTTTGCGATTAAAAAATTGTAATCAATTGATAACAAAAATTTCCTGAATTTAAGTTTGTCCTCCGTTATATGTTCGTAAAGGTATTCGTTTTAAGCGTCTTAATCTTATTACGATCATCCCTTGTTTAGAATGGCGAGAATTTTGCTCATGAAAAAACGAGTTCCTTCCCTTGCGTTGGTGATCATTTCAAATTACGCCAGTGTAACTTAACTCCCCGCCTATTTCTGACGTACAAGATGACGAAAACTTTTTACACCAATCAAAAGCGTTATTTCTTCTCGACACCTATACTCTCGAACTCAGTTGCAATCGGTAAAAGCTTGCATTTGTCGACATTCAAAAACTACATCGTCGTGGTAGGCCACGGTAGGCCATCGAGAATTTGATCTTGATTTTTCAGAATTCCCAACACCATCGTGCTGCCATCTATAAATCGAAGGATGAAATCCACATGAAATCACTTCTGTGGTTATTCTACCTCCAGACTCTTTTTACTGTATTAATATAAACTTGAACCTTGTAAAAATATATTTTAAAAATGAAAGAAAAAATATTCCATCATAAATAAGTACCCAATGACGTGTATTTTTATGAATAGAATTTTCATCTATTTCATACAAAGCAAATAATGGCGGCGATTTGGGCTATTTGCAATGGAAGATCTGATGACTACGCAGAGAAAACATAGTTCCTACGCAAAATAAAAATATTGTTTCATCTATAGGTTGAAAAGTAATTCCTAAGAGCGCTTTTTAATGTACAATAGCTATTAATTTGAAAATAATGCTACAGCCCTCGATAAGAGGTGTCGTAGAGCTTTTTCGCCTCTCTGTCGTTTTCTCCTCTTGGTTTCTCCTCTCATGGTAGGACCTGTAGTTAAGTTTGAGGCGCATCACGTGACTGTCGATAATTTCGGCAATATTAACGATAACGACACGCTGGTGGTAGAGCCCCTGGTCTGTTCAGTTCATGGCAACAATTCGCCAGTTCCTAAATTTTAGGAAAAGGAAGTCCTTGTGTCAATAGAATCAGACCATCTGAGTTTGGGTCTTCCTCTAGCTTTATTTCCAAATGGCTTAGACATAAAAATTCTTTTTGTGGTACATTGGTCTGACAACCGGAACTTTTAGAATGTAAACCCTTCAGATTTGTATAGAAAAAAACCGAACTGGATTTTTAAAATTTAAATCAATTACCAATTAATATAAGTACATATTATGAATAAAACAAAATTATTTTTAAATATCATTATTTCTATAATAAAATAATTGGTACTTTAAATACCGGTCGTTGTATTGGGAGGGTCATTATAAAGAGGTTCTACTGTAATAGTAAAAAAGAAAAAAAATAGAGGGTGACGACACTTAAAAATTTACTCTTTGAATTTTTCTTTCATTTTTAAAGGACCCCCATAATACTCATACTTTCTTAATCATATAGGTAATTAATTTAAATGCAAAAATATTTTTTCTCATGTAAATCATTAAAAACAAACGAAGAAACTCCATGATTTGATTACAAACAATAAAAAACGACGCATCAACAAGAATACCGTTGACCACGTGTTACCCTCTTTTCCCATAATACCTTTCGAATCCCTAAGTGATCGCTCGTCACGTGACTCTTTGTCCTGGTAAAACGAGTGTGCATGTGAACGGGGCTATTCAACAGTCACCCGGGTAGTCTTCAAAAAATCCTTTCTCCCTACTTCATTACTCTTTTAACTGGGTAAATGGGTTTGGCCATGTGAACGGCACTTTACATTCTTAAAGGAAAATATGAGAGTGAAACATTAACACTTAAAAATTAATGACTCATTTTGTATGATTATGTATTAAAATTAGTGTTCGGCAACTAGTGTTCAAAAAATAGTTAACTATTAACTACTAACTAGTCTGGGAAAATCTAGTTGCAACTAGTAGTTAACTACTTTTTCCTGGGACTAGTTACAACTAGTAGTTAACTGTTTCCCAAAGTAGTTAACTACTAGTTAACTAGTCTATTTAATTTCATAACCTATTTTTTGCCCAAATTCTAATACATCTTTCTTATCTATATCACAAAAAACGCGCAAAAAGGGTCTTTAATTCTGGTTATGGTATTTTGAGTACTCTACCATCTTAATTAAATTTTGTTACAGTACAATTTTTTCTATATTTTGATAAAAATTTTAATAAGAATTTTTTTGAAAGTAGTTGAAATTTTGAAAGTAGTTTCAACTAGTAGTTATTAAAAAAAGTAGTTCAACTAATAGTTGAACTAGTTTAAACCAAAAGTAGTTAAACTACTAGTTAACTACTAGTTGATCAGTAGTTAACTACTAGTTGCAACTAGTTCTAGTTAACTAGTGCCGAACATTAATTAAAATTGGCCTTCGAACGGGAAATATAGGAGTTTTTTAGGGGATTTCACCAGATTTTGTGTTAAGTTAAATAGGAGTGATGGGGACCGGTGAATTTTGATAGCATCATCAGAAAAAATTGATAACACTAACCGTGATCACGAAAAGCGGAGTTGGCATGACAGTATTATGTACTGTTTTTCCTTGAAATTTTTCTGACTTACAAAGAGTAGTACTGTTTGATGTTACCTAAAACGTCTCAAAATGAGTTAAAACGCTAGGGGCTGGAGTTCAATTGAAAGTGAGAGTGAACATTTTCAAAACAGCCTTTGAAATTTTTGCCGTTTATTAAAATAGAGTATCCTACTGTTTTTATTTCAAAATTCTGCCTCTTACAATGAGCGATGCTCTTGCGGGTGTGATCTAAAGAGTATCAAAAATTTTTCCCCCAGACCCTCCAATTTTACTTGGATTTACATTGTTTGCGCAATTTTGAAATTTAGCTCACTAAAATTAACATCCTATGTGTAAATGAGTCATCTAAAACTTAACATATAAAAGTACTCCTCCGAAAAAATGTGTCAACCCCCCGAAACAAAAGCCTGATGGTTTCGGCCCTAAACTACTACATAGCACCAAGAAATAATGGCAGTACCAGATTCTAAATCCATGATGAAAGCGATAGGAAATTTTCCTCTATGACATCCCGGTCGCATCGCCAAAATCCCCTACATGTATATCCGCCCTAACAGCGACGTCGAATAATTCCCGTATTTTTGAGTGTAATTTCTCGGAAACGACTATACTGGAAGTCAGTCACACCAGTGTTGACTAGGTGAATAATATGTATCTATACCACGCCAGCGTAATTAGTGATTCTGCAGCATTAGAGTCAAAAGTTGATGCGAGAGGTATTAAAGTCGGTCCAAAAAGGATGAATATTCGGCTGTTTCTCTGTAGCTAATTATTATTAGGAAATGTGCAATGGTGGGGGATAAATTGCTGCTGTTTCGTTACATTGTTAAAAATTGTGAAAGCTTTAGCAAAATTACCGCTTACTTCTTTTGTTAAACTCTCGAGGCTTTATTTATATACAAGTTTTAAGCGTTTTCGCATTTCTTGAAGTCGATTTTAATACGTTTAAATGAGAAGTGAGTCTAAGGAAAAGTAGAGCTTATAGAATGATGCTCGATCGGAAATAATCTCGATTCAATTAGTTTTGTTCTGAATCAGCTCGATATATTAGTACTAATTATTTTAAAGCATTCTTACCTGTTTCTAACTGAAGTCTTAAAGTTATAAAGGAAATATTTTAGGGATTTGATTGAGTTGCTCCATAAGAAGCTGAAGTTTATGATAAGATGTAATGCGAGAAAAACATCTTCTCTTAATGAAGTTAATCGTATTTAAAACTGCGCGAAACTTATAGTGTGATTATTTATTTCACTTGAATTTTTGGATGAATGTTTTCGAGAATTGTTAACTAAAACAACTGAAATAAATCTTAATTAGTCAAATTATTACATAATTTTATATGTTATTCCATTTAACTTCATAAACACAAGCTATGCATCTTCCTTCCATTTGAATGGAAAAAAAAATAATTTTGAAACTGTATTTTTGATTTCAAATTATAATTCTTATCTTTTCTTACATACTAAATGTTCATTAGATATAATTAAAAATTGTTTGCTATAAAAACAAATACGTTGAAAAGGGCCAAAGGGGTCTTTGGTCCAAGAGACCAGTGATTTTTCTTAAAGTTCACTAGCACATGTGTACTGATTTTTTTTCACGTGTTTCTATTGTTTCTAAATTTTATATAATAAGTAGGTAAGTAATTTATAAAATATTTTTTACTGGAATAGAAGGGGAAAAATGTACTTACTTCAATTTTGCCCTCAGAACATTAGTAATATACACATTATGGAACCTAATATAAAATCAGACTTGAGGTACAATCCAGTCGCTAAAGAAGTCATATTTACAACATCCTAATTCTTATTTTTGTTCCCATAAACCTATTAACTTGTTAGGATGGATGAAAGTGGTCAACTTTCAGTTACGTTTTCACAAAAGTTGATTGACAGCAAAAATTTAGTCCATGGTTGAAGACAAATCTACTAAACTGTAAAAAATAAAAAATCCTGGAACGTTCCAAGAAAAAACTGGCCAGCTGGGTTGTCCATTTTTTCCAAGTAATGTTCCTGTAAAATAACAGGAACATTGAACATTGCCGTAAAATACTGGTATATTGGTATTTTTGATTGATTTTACCGTAACGTTCTTGTTATTTTCCAGGAACATTACTTGGAAAAAATGGGCAACCCAGCTGGTCAGTTTTTTCAAGGAAAGTGGCAAGATTTTGTTTACATGTACCCCACAAAGTAAAAATATAAGCAATCATGATTTTTTGGGGAATTACACAAAACTTAAACCAATCAATAAACTTATACCACTGTCATATCCAAACCACAGCTCAATTATCGTCAAATCAAAGCAAGCAATAGTCCCAATACCGTCCATCCCTTTGAAATGGAAGGACGAGACCCCACAAATCGCGTTCTGTGTCCGTCCACCCCTCTTCTTTTTCAGGGGGGGGTGGGGGGGTATAGCGCACCCCCTCCTCGGATTGATTGATACCGCTTAATAACGCGGATTGAAATTAATTACTCCGCCGCCCTTAATGAGATTCGTGACACGAGACTTAATTAAAATTATCGCGCCCAAAAAGATAAGCAAACAAACAGAGGGAGGCAGATATTGATGGAAGCAGCTTATCTGGGGTGGTATTCGATTATTGTCCTTATTGTTGTTGTTCTTTTTTCTATCATCGGGAGGATTTCTGATGTGGCGTTATAGAATCGTTTTGTTGGAAGGAAAGATGTAGTGTTGTTTGGTGCTTGTAGAAACGTTCTACAGGGATGGTTTGTGGGATTTCAGAGCAGTTTTAGGTGCATCAGCGATGTTTTCACTAGGTAGTCTCGTTGGTGTATAAGGTGTATAAGGTGTGGAGTACAAGGACTTTGTACCGAGACAGTGTCTATGGTAATACACCTCCCACTTTCCTTGTCTAAGCTGTTTACAAAACTGATGTCAGTCATTTCTAGAGGGTTTTTTTTTTCGAAATTCACTTATATACTCATATTTTTCAGATTGCATTGAACTATTTAAAGATAGAATTTTCTATTTCAAACATTCACTCTATTAAACGAATAGTACACTGTAAAAAATTGACGTAAAATTTACGGTTTTAAACTGGCAGTTTTGTTGGTTGTGCATAGTGTTCGGCAACTAGTGGTCAAAAAATAGTTAACTACCAACTACTAAACTAGTCTGGGAAATTGTAGTTGTAACTAGTAGTTAACTATTTTTTCCCGGGACTAGTTGCAACTCGTAGTTAACTATTTCCCAAAGTAGTTAACTACTAGTTAACTAGTCTATTTAACTTCATAATCTACTTTTTGGCAAAATTTTAATAGTACATCTTTCTTACCTATATCACAAAAAACGTTTATACTTCGAGCAAAAATGGTCTTTATTTCTGGTTATGGTATTTGAGTACTCTACCTGTGATAAAAATATTAAATATATTTTTAAATTTTAAATAACATTTTTTTAAGTAGTTGAAAATTTGAAAGTAGTTTTAACTAGTAGTTGATAAAAAAAGTAGTTAAACTAATAGTTGAACTACTTTAAACTAAAAGTAGTTAAACTACTAGTTAACTACTAGTTGATTGGTAGTTAACTACTAGTTGCAACTAGTTCTAGTTAACTAGTGCCGAACACTAGTTGTGCAAAACAGTAAAAATTACAAAGTAAATCCGTGAACACGACGGCGTTTTACCATTTTAATCGATGTTATTTGGATTAGAAGGTAAAGAATTGTTTCAAAATTTCAAATTCTAAACTTAGTTTAAGTCTCGATTACTTTTTATACCTTGAAATATTTTCGGAAAACTGCAATGTATCGTAAAAACGCTAATAAAATTTTAATTTGCCATAAAAACTAATAAGTTGCAATATCGCAACTGCATCCACATTCTCACTCAAATTTATAAACCCGACGTCACAACCGTATTATAAGAATCGTCTGAATGGGGGAGGGTCGGAATGAAACGTGACCGCTATCAACAGATGGACAAACGATATCTCCCTAATTAGAAATCGGAACTACCCTCCATATGTGAATGCGCGTACTGTTTGGAGGGGATGCATCATGAAAAGATGGGACACATCATGTGATAATTAGGGGCGCGCTTGGGGGATTTTTAAGCAACCCTCGCATGAGGGGGTTCTGTTTGGGATTGTGGGTATAGTTATGGAATTTGAAAGAGGTTTTGAACGTTAATGAAGACAGGTTTGGGGGTGGGAGTAGTATGGGCAGATATAGGGTTTTGAATGAGATACATATATTACTACTATTTGGGGTGGTTTTGGTACAGTTAAATAAAACCTGATTCAACGGGGGCACTATGGAATGTGCCCCTTTGTTGGGCTAAAAAAGGGGGAAAGAAGGGGGAAGGTCTAAAAATGCCAAAGAATAAGAAAGTAAAGACCAAAACATTTTTCATTCATTCAAAAATGTATATACTTCTTCGTGTTTACCCTTTCATTCCCTTCTTTTTTCCTTCTTGGACCCTTTTTTAGCTGGGGGTCACTTTCACCAGATTGTTCAAATATTTTCTCTCTTTTCTCCCTACTCTCTCTTTGTTCCCATATTTTTAGGTCCGGGAGTGGGTACTTTTCCCAAGTGTTCTGATACATCTCCTAACATAATCAAATATCAAAATAAAAAAACAATCAAAATATCTCAACGAATGGTGTTGCTTTTAATTTCCCTTATGTTGTTTATGTGTAATTAGTAAAATGTTGCCAATAAATTCTGATTATCGAGTTTTGCATCCGGCTAATCCTATATTACACCAAATATCTTATTAAACATCTGTATATTGCAGTATCTCAATGAAACAAGTATACCATGAGTTCAAATCCGTTATCTGTCCAGTTAAATATCGCCAAGCTGTGCTGGTCACCTAATATTCAAAATATCACCACATTTTTTTTAAAGTGTTATGGTTGTTGTTACTATACTGGACAGCAACGTTTCCTGACCATATAACGTCACTACGCGGAAGCGGAAACTGAGTAAACAGAAAACCTGTTGGGTTGCTAGAAGAAGTTTCGGTACTCAAATCGTGATAAAAAGACGCTATACACATGGGTTTAACAAAATAATAATGTTTTTAAATTGACGTTCTTCATTTCACTCAAAATTCAGACACCGCGCTGGAAACTACTTTATTTGTCAGTGACGTCATAAGGTCAGGAAACATTGCTGTTAAGTATATAATTGTGTTTTTTATTTTGTTGATTTGCAAATTTTGGCGCTATTTCTAACTTTGGGCGAGCAAAGCAGCTTGGCAATATATCGAGGGGACAGTTAACAGAATTGAACCCAAGTAATTATACAAAAAGATGTCAAACGGAATGGTTGATATCCACAATGACTCCTTGCTCGTGTCCTTATAGCCATATCATCATCGATGGGCAACCCCCCAAAATCTCAACGAGGGCGAATCAGGGTCCATATACACCCCACAAAAAAAAGCGAGTGATGAAAAAAACCTCGACGAGAGAAAAAGAAGAAAAAACACAGCAATGAGTCCCCTTCTTGTCCCCTTTTTTTGCTCGGGAGGGGTCACTTTTCCTAGATTATTTAAATCTTTTTGTTCATTCAAAATGTACACTCTCCTTGCTTCTTTTCTCCTTTTCTTTTTCTCCCTTCTCTATCTTCTTTCCCATGTTTTTAGTTCCGGGAGGGGACACTTTTCACAAGTGTTCTGCTACATATCCAAACATAGTAAAATACCAAAATAAAAAAAAACAATCAGAATACCTCAACCAAAGGTGTTGCTTTTGATTTTTATATCGTTATGATGTGTAGTTGTGTAGTTAGTAAAACATCGCCAATAAAGTATAATTATCGAGTTTGATGTTATTAAACATAATCAGTAGACGCATCTCAATGACACAAGTATACCATTGGTTCAATTCCGTTATCTGTGTTGTTAAATATCGCCAAGCTGTGCTGGGGTCGCCAAATTTGTATGGCTGTCATTACTATAATTCTGTGATTTTTAATCCGGTTGATTTGCAATATTTGACGATATTTCTATCTTTTGGTTACCAAAGCAGTTTTGCAATAAGTATGCCAAGTATGATATAAAAATATTAAATCGTATCAAAGAGAGTGGTTGATATCCACAATGCAATGACTCTCCTTGCTCGTGTCCTTACCTTAGCCGAGTCTTATATCATCATCGATGGACAACCCCCAAAATCCCAACGAGAGCAAATCAGGGTCCATATACACCCCACAAAAAAGGGATAAAAAAATCCTCGACGAGAGAAAATAAAACCAACAACGAGGGAAGGGGTATAAATTGGAGGACGCAAAAGCAACAGAGAGAGAAAAGAAGCAGTTCGTTTGGCACGAATGGTTTATCATGAGCAGCTGATGTAATTACAGGAAACGTGATTACTGTAAAAATACCCTCTGTGTGTGTGTGCCCGGGCAGAGTAATTTGTGGAAGAGCTCTCTCTGTGTTGTCGTAATTAGGGTCAGACAGACGGACCGCCAGGGTTTTTATTCTTTATTATTATCACCTCGGAGTAATTACTAATCAGTGCTCTGCAGCCCACAGGTTTTGATAGAAAGGGGGGTTCTCACTCTGCACGCGAGGGTGAGGGATGGTGTTTCTTAGGGGGGGGGTGGGGTTTGTTTTTGTAGGGGGGGGGGCGAAGTCGTGAAGGAAAGAAATTGGATGGTGAAAGGGTGAGGTTGCATCGTCGATGTTTGTAATTGAAGGTGGTGAAAGTCAGAGGTATAAGATTTTATGAATTGAGCCACAGGTTGTTTCGGGTTGTATTAACGCTAAAAAAGTTATTGATTTATGCTTTGTTTAAGCGAAAAAAGAAACCCTCGTCTTTAGATTAATGAAACCGTATTTCAAGGATCCTTGTTCATGTTTTATTTGGAGTGTATATATGGGCGGACCTGTTGAAACACCCCATATATTATATATGGGGTGTTTCAACAGGTCCGCCCACCCAGACTATGTATGCACTTGAGTTTGGAGTCATTAAATAACGTCCAGAGAACTGTACCTTCGCAACCCATATTTTTCGAAAAATTGGAATAAAAATGTGTAAAAT
Organism: Tetragnatha montana; assembly: GCA_963680715.1. Lineage (NCBI taxonomy): Eukaryota > Metazoa > Arthropoda > Arachnida > Araneae > Tetragnathidae > Tetragnatha > Tetragnatha montana. The sequence goes on from OY796685.1 coordinate 48,832,271, forward strand.
ATTCGTCACACCCATAAAGAGAGACATTAAAATCAATCATTAAATCATTCAAAGCTCCCATTGAGATTAAAGGCTGTGTAAATTATTGCAAACTTGTTTGGATGTAATACCCCCCCCCCCCCAACTTATTCCGAAACAACAACCAACTCTAGCCCTAAAAAGTTAAAATGAGGCGCCTACACTGTAAAAAATTTTGAGTGATGAAACACTAAAAATGGTGGCAACAAAGTTTCCACTTAACTTTTAGTAATGGTACACCAGGATTAAACTGGGTTTCATTACACCAATCTAGGGGAACTTTGCTGCCCCATTTTTGGTGTAATTAAACAGGTGTTTCATTACCCCAAGTTAGGTGGAAACTTTGTTGCCACCATATTTAGTGTAATGCATAACACCCTTCTGAAAAGGTGTAATGAAACACTTACCTGGTTATTTAAGCTTTGAATCATTTCACAGCAATTTTGATTAAAGGTAGAGCTTTCATATATTGAAAATTTTATGTCAAATTTCACAAATATTTTTAATTTTAGTATACAATAAAAATATTAAAACCTTTAATGAGTTAGATGCTAGAAGTGTAAATCTGGCTTTGTTGTGGAATAAATTCTGCAAATTTTACAGTTTTGAAACCATGAAATTGTTTCATAAAATAGGTGTTTAACGGCTGTATTCACCACTAACTTGACCTAAGGTTAACCTGGAATCAAGCACTCTGATTGGCTTAAAACTTGTTTCCCTTTTTCAACTACCAATTAGAAGTTTTGATTCCAGGTTAACTTTATGTTAGGTTAGTGGTGAATATGGCCGTAAATATACACCACCTCCCTCTTAAAATCATTTTAAACAGGAAAATATCAAATAGTCTATATCTGAATTAAAAGAATTAAATTTCTAAACTTAAAATTGGCAAATTTCAGCCATAATTTTCATTAAAAGTAGAATTCAAACCAAATAAAACAATGAAGTTAAATTTTGCAAAACCCAGTAAGTAGTACACAAAAAAAATTAGAACTAAATAAGTGGTAACACAATGCGCAAATTTATTGAAATCACATTCAATAAAATACACTGTTAATTAGAAAGCCCAGAAGTATGATGCTGTCTAAATGGATTCAGCAATATGGTCACTTACCTAGGGGTACACCTTACTTCCATGGAGGAACACCTTTAAAATTAATGCTATATAAATTTAAACATTAACCTTCCATTTTCTTTGAAAATTTTTCAAAACAAGTATTTTGTAAACATACTTTGAGAAGAAAACACAAACATAGAATACATTGGATACATAGAAGCACACACGCACGCCAAGCGCAGCTAGTTTTAGAATTTCGCAAAAAATCTTTTCATATAATTTAAATTTTTGGTAAATAAATTGATTTTTTCTTACTGTTGTTGCTTATGAAGCATTACAGTATTTAGGTTTGGGACAGTCAATATTTTTTTAAGTCAAAATTCAAAAGACATGGGGGAATTTAATTAGTTTGCAAAAACTATTTGAAGGAATTTTTGTGTGCAGAGTTTTTTGTTTTATCCAACTATGTTTGTAAATAATTAGCATTTCTACACTTGAGATAAATTTTGCTTAGAAAAATATCCCAAAATGGAAATATTTTATCTCAATGCTGATGTTTAAAGATTTGGTTGCCAACTTCAAATTCTAGGCAGGTGGAGCTTAATTGGAGCATTTTAAAAACAAAATAAAAAGCATAAGAATAAAAGGGTACCTTAGGATTAGCTGGGAACAACCATCAAGTTTTATGCTAAATTACCAAAAAATAATCAAATATTAAAATAAACACTTAAAATGTCAACACTTTTTTAATTTTCGTAATATTTTCATATGCAAATAATAAACTGTTGCCAATATAATAATACAATGAGAAAGATTTGTGTCCAGGAAATCCTAAAGTTGCAAATAAAAATACTATATAATTTTAGCATATAAAAATTAACTCAAGATAATTTTAAATTGAAAGTGCACAAAATATAAACTATATTCATTTGATAATTTTAAGTTTATGTTTACAATTCGGTTGTTAACAAAGTCACCTGGTTGACAACTGAGGTTTGCAACCAAGTTGATTGTCTTTGGCAAGCCAAATCTTAAGAAATAGTAGAATAATAGTAAGATAGTAAAATCATCAAATGGCAAAAACATATTTTAAGGCTCATAGTTAGTCCATAGAACACTTGTACAAATTTATATTAGCTAAGAAGCTAAAAGAGAACACTAAATTCCAGTTACTCATTTTTTTAATGCAGTATATAAATCTTGCTATTCCTACAAAATATTCTGGGCCTTTTTAAGTAAGTGTTGGCTCACAAGTGTGCCATCTGGCCTGTAGGAGCGACTCGCTGCCAGCACATATATAAGCCACCTGTCCCAAAACAGTTAAGGCATGTTGCTACCAGAGTTGACCATGAACGGTTGTCTGGAAGAGAAGAATAGTATGAAGAGTAGGCTGCTAGAAGGTGAACTCGCCTTGCTAGCTGAGGCGAGGTCTAGGCTTTTTTTACTGGAATGTCCATCCAGCTTTATGAAAGAGGTGTGAAGACTAGTTCAGTGATGTCTGCGAAGTTGGCAACCAGAGCAGTGAACTGGCTGGACCAGGGAGAGAAGTGAAGAGCTGGTGACCTGTCCATCACAGGAAAAGGCGAAACTGGGTGAAGAGGAGCTTTGCTGCGAGGAGTAAGCGTCAGGGGGTTGACCTGTTTAAAAGTACTAACATTAAAAGATTTTCTGAAATATTTTTACTAGTGAATTAATAACTTAAAATAGGAGAATATAGAACTAGTATACAGTATAGCACTGTTTATACGTCTTTCAAGGGACTGACGTAAAAAGACGTATAATTGAAAACAACTTTGATTATTAGGTTTCTAATGCTCCTAATGTAGATTTGTAAATACAATAAATTTGAGGTTTTTCTAAAGGAAAAATTACTGCAAAACTGTTTTTATACTGAAAATAATATTTTAATTTTAAAACATTTAACATAAAAATAAAACAAATAATACCTGTTTATTCTAAATAGTATTTATTTTACTTTTCATATCTTGAGTACTATATTTCACATCCTTAACACTACCTTCCCAATACATTGCAAATCTTCAATTTAGTATTAGTGTTTTGAAAAAATCATTCATTGTCATTTGTCATAAAAAAGATTGCCTTTGACTGATAATAAAAATAATATTGATAATATAATTAACTAAAAATAATAGGTTTCTCTGATTTTAAGGCTACTTTCTGTCAAACATGAATTACAAAATTGTATAAGGCCACAACGTTGATTTTTTATTGGGCCCTTAGCTAAACACGTTGAAATTGCTAGGCTGGGGTGTTGATTTGCAAAAAAAATAATGCATACTTTGACAGCGGAAGACCAGGCAGTGTTTTCTGGGCACCCTTCTTTATTGAAGCTACAGCGAAATTTATTAGTTTTATTTTAATGTAACTTACAAGTTGCAGTTCTCTCCGGGTGTAACCCAAGGGGTCCCAAAATGAGTCAAAACACTACTTTTAAGAGTAAAAATTCAAAACTTGTTTGAGGAAGGACCTCCAAACCCCCCTTGAAATTTTTAAATCCATTATATACTGATTTTCCTTGAAAATTCTCTTAATTACAAGAAGTGGTCTTCTGTTGGTGTATTCCAAAGGTTCTCAAAATAAACTAACTATTTTGTGGGGGAAGTTACAAAATTTTTCTGGTGGAGGGACGGACCCCAGTCCCTTCAATTTTACTTGGGATTCACATTATTGACAAAATTTTGAAATTAAGTGCACCAAAATAAATGTAAAATGCGTATAAGTGCATATGCAAAACGGAAACCAGCTATCACTTTTTCATTAATTATAGGGATTCAATGTTATTCTTAATATGATGACTGTTTAAAATAGTGTCACTAAAAATCTAATGTAACAAAAAATCAAATATTAAAATAAAACAATCAAAACATCTCAAATAGCAGTATATTGCTAAATGTGAAAAGTAATTTGTAAAACGTCGCCTATAAGGTACTATAACAGAAAATTACGGGATTTTTTACTAATATAATTTATAGCGGTGCCCTTTCACCCTTTGTTCACCGCCCTCTAAAGGTACCCAGCACGGCCCTGGCCACCATACATACAAATGATTGGGAATACAAATTATATAGTTGCAACTAGAGTTGTAAAGCTTTGAGGTTACCTTAGAAATAATGTTGGGTCAAAACTCCTCCCGAAACAAATGTCTAGTTAAAGAGCTGGCAATGACCACTGCTGGTGGGACTCGTGAGGTGGGACAGTAGGACCCAGTGGTACACCCTACTGTAATGGGCTTGCCTGCATCCAACGCTGCCTAGGTGTAATTTTGCAGCCAGACTTCTTTTTTCTTGCGAGAGAGTCAATAAAGGAGTGCCATCATCTTGCACTCACATGCAGCCCACTTCACTATAGTAACTGGAAAGGAAAAAGGAAAAACCAATTTAATAGCATTATCAACTTTATACAAACAAAATTTTTTCGACAAATTAAAAAACAACTATATTACTTATGTACTTAGAACTGGTTTCCATATAGACTATTTTCAATAGTCACTTCCATATAAAACCTTCTCTTAAAAAAATTAAAATCTTTAAAAGTTAGGTTAAAACACTATTGATCTATGCACTAATTTGAAGAATAAAGAGTAAAAAGTAATTTGAAGAGAGAAAAAAGCTATTTTAGTTAGCTTCTAGAAGAATATTCTCCGAAAGATTATTTATTACCGAGAATTTTACAACTCTAGTTAAGTACAACATATAATTTTATAGCTGTGGGGTATAAACTATAAACAAACAGTACTCGATTCACAAAATAACAACCATTTCTTTCAAGATACTGTATCTTACGACTAATCAGTTTAATTAGTTAATCAGTTACCTAAAAATAAATGTGTCTTTACATGAATATTTTGAGAATTTAAATTAACTTGGATAAATATAAACAATCATACCCTGGTAAACCCCCAATATCATGTCATTTGGTAATAAACAAAATTAAGTCATTTATTTTAAATCACAAGCAATAAACAGCAAGAATAAACAAATGTTACCTTATTATTATGAGTACTTATCCGTTAGCCGGGCGCAAATGTCGCCACTCGCCAATTATGAACCGAATGCTTGCCAAGCGAAGCGAATGACAAAACAGTCAATGGAAAATGAAACAAATGCGCCAGAGGCAGATGTTCTTTCACAGGAGGCGACTGTTCGAACAGAGAATTCCTTAATTCATTCTACATTATTTGGAAATTTTTCGCTTGCACCTGGCTAACGGATAAGTACCTTATTATGAAGATAAAGAAACTCAATATCCTAAAAAATTATGGTGCAAAAATGAACATGACACATCGTATACTGGCATGGGCCGGGAAGCTGAAACTGGACAGCAGTTATTGCTCTTCAGTAATTAAAAACTGAAGGAATTACCAAAAAAAATCAAAATATTTTTACCTTCCTATTACAAAGTTAAATTGAATTCATTCAATCATTTTTCATGCAATTATGATCACTCACACTAACAAGCGGCATAGGGATACTTGACAATGACAGGTTGTGATAATATTGTAGTAATGTAGAGGTAGAGCTCATTGTTGCTCCCACAATTAAACAATTTGATATGTGCTCAGGTTCGAATCCTTCCCTTTATTTTTTAAAGAGTTAATTTAACCTCTATTGATACAGGCAACAGGCATGTAATTAATTATTGTAACAAAATAGTTGGTGACCAAAACCCACATGCATGAAGCTAAAATCTTGTAAGGGGAATAGGGTAATTAACTGAAGATGAGGTGGGTCGCAATAGATTTTGATTATAAAAAGTGGGTTGCTATGTTCAAAAGTTTGAGAACCACTGTTTAAGCTTTGTAAGATCTTTTTGGGCTTCTCTGTAATAATTATAAGTCATTTTTTTCTTTAAAGATTTTATAATATCAACAAAACTGGACCATGCTTTCCCAAAACATGTATATCTGGTCGAAAAAATACAATATAACACTAATTTTAAATTTCCAATTCACAAAACGAGGACAATTCACAAGAAGTACAGACACGCTCCCTTCATTATTTCTAAAAGGCCTGTTAATATAAGAAGGTGCTGTATAAAACTAATAATCTTTCGACGAAGTTATGAACGGGGGAAACATTACAGCTAAGCGCGGACCCTAAGCCTAACGTATCGATCGCGGATGTTGGATTGACCAAAATAATATTTCAACCTAATTTTGGACTAAAAAGATCAAATACCCGCTGGTTGACGTGCTGCCGATAAGGTAAAAAGGCTACTTGTAAGGTTAAAAATTTACTTACCTCATGTACGCGGCGATGAATGATCACGGCGTTGATATGTTGATAAACAATGGCGGTGGCTTGCCGTTGCCAGTGGTGTTACAAAAGTTAAAAGAATGGGTTTTGGATAATTCACGGTTGGCAGACTAGAATTTCACTGGTTTTGGAGTTTCTTGAACTCAAAAAGAAAGACATAACACCCTTTAATTCTTGCAAAACCATTCAAAGATTATGTTTACACTATATTTGAAGTTTACTATATTTGCAGTGTTCAATGACATTAATTTTTAATACATCTTAACCTCGAAATAGGGTCATAATTGGGTAATAATACCCATTTGTTTTTACAGTGTAGAAGCCACAAGGGGTACAAGTGCAGTTTAGTACACTAAGTAGTTGCTGTGAAGTCAAATATTGTTGTGGTAAAGTGAATCACGAGATATACTAGTAAATCACTGTATCGTGCTGCCATACAATACAGTGATTCACTTGTATTCACAATATTTGACTCCACAGCAACTACTTAGTGCACTTAACTCCGATACTAAATAACTTCACTTGTACCCCTTGGCTTCTTCTAGGCTCCTCATATTAAATCAGACACTCCTCATCTTAACAATGGATTCCTCCAATCCATCCATCAGCGTAAAACATTATTGACTGGAGAGATAGCAGTCCTTGTTGAGAACGAAATAATATTCAACCGATCATAAAATAAGATAATGAGGGTATTAATAACGTTCCAGTATCACACAAGACTTACTCAGCTGATTAATTACCGAAGGGAATAATTTGAACCTAGGCAAAGAAGATAACTTTTCGCGATAATCAAAAATACCGTAGCCTCCCCATCAAAATCTTGCGTGACGAACTCGAAAATCTGATGCCGCCCAGAACCACCACATCCGGGTCTTATCACGACCCTCCTCTCAACATCAGATCGAATCTAAGACCTTAAAAGAAACCTAATCCTCGATATTGTATATTAAAACGATTTTTTTCACTCTTGATTTAATACAATGGGGGAATACTTATCGCTAGGACATGCATTAGGTATTAATTTTTTTTTTTTATAAAATGGATCTCGTGAGAAAAGATGTCCCTTGACTAAATTTTATCGCTTACTATATTTTTATGTCTGAATGAAGGAATATATAAAACTTAAAAGTAGTATATAGGGTTATTCAAAACTCATGGGGGAAAATTATAGGGGGTGTAGACTACCCTTAAGACAATTCCGAATCACCCTGGAAGAGGGTATTCCCGAAGCAATCCTGAGTGGCTAGAGCACGGACAAAAGTTTCCAAAACGAAAGAAAACTGGGTTATTATTATGGGCAAACGGGGTTGTAGGTAGAAATGAAATTCCAGTGTCAATTAGTATCATGTTTTAACTCATATACATACAGGGTGTTTCAAAAGTCCATGTCACAACGTTAATTTGGAACCAACGTCTCCTATGATCATGAAAGTAAAGTCTACCCCTAGGTAAATGGCCATTCGCAAATTTGAAAGTTTTTTTATTTTAAAATTTTATCTTTATCTAATGAGGGAATTGCATAGGTGAGGGATTTGCTTAATTTTACACTTTTTCGATACGTTATAGTTTAAAACTCTCAAATATCAGATTTTAAAGTTCAAAAATATGTTTTAAATAACTTAAAATTCGATTTTATTTTTGCCAAAACACTAGTAAAGACATGTGATCAAAAAACGGGATTTGACGTCACAGCGCCGTCGAAACTAGTGAATTGTTGAAAATAAAAGAAATCAGACTTATCATAAAACCAAAACACGCATAAAACTCGTCTGTTTCTCTAGTGAACGGCCAGAAAAGAAAAAATTTAAACTTTGAATCCTAATAATTCCTAAACCAATTAATATTTTTTGAAAAACAAAACGCCAATCTTTTCATAAAAAATATTTGTATGTGTCTTTAAAATATCATAGTTTTTTAGTTAAAACTTTGTGAATAATAGCAGAATGAAGCAAGCTAAGCATACAATAACATAGCGGGTCCAAGCGCTGTGACGTCACACAGCAGCCATAACGAAATTACTGTTTTTCCCGCCTATACTGGAAACGACATTTTAAAAATTAATATCTCGGGGAATAGTTTTCCTATTTCAATAATTTTTACGTCATTTTTCATGGATTTTCATCCTCTATCATAATAAAAATTAAAAAAAAATGTGCAATTCCCTCATTATACAAAAACACAAAACTACATAATAACACTGAAAAACTTGCAAATTTGCGATATTTTCCTTCTTTTTTTTAGTCCTAAAAATTGCTATTTCCACGCGCTAATATCTCCGCGAATATTCACGATAATGTCATTAAAAAATTTGGTGCAAGTTTAGAACTGCTGATGCGCCAATTTTTAGCGATAAAAGCAACCCTAATACAATGGTAAAAGTGCCGTTAAAAAGCCAAATCTCGCCAACCATCAGCAGTTCTGAATTTGCGCCAAGAATTTTTCATTGAGTTGTTCGTAACGTTGGCAACAATGCTAATACTTTCACTATAAGGAAAGGCAAGAGGAAGAAGTTTATCATATGGATTTGGTGTTTAAACATTAAATTGGTAAAAACATCTGTAAAATTTATATTTTTGCATTATGAGTAATTTTAATAAGATCATTAAAATTTATTAAAATTAATCTTTTTATGTTAATTTTAATAAATATACTCTATTTAAACTACCAACGTCGTGTTTATCAAGAAAATCAATTAGTAATAAGTGGTATATTGGAAAATACATATGAAACTCCAGCACAAAATTCCAGTTTAAAATATTCCATGTTTATTAAAACCTATTAAAGTCTATATTATCACTAAGCCCATTCGGGCACATTTGCAATTTTCATAAATTCTAAAAGATTGAAAAGACTATTTTCTCCTGCAAGTACTAATTAATGTTTCAAAAGACTAAGTTAATGTCCTTTATTTAAATAATTGGTTAGAAGCAAAAATTGCCGAGTCTTGTTTGAATAGAGAATATTAATATTCATTAGACTGAAACTCACTAAAGAAAGGTTGACAGTTAAATTTGATGCCTGATTAATCATTTATGAGGAAATTGAAGTTTTCACAAAAATAATTTACTTGACAAAAACTCATTAAAAGTACCACTTACGTTACTTTTTAATGTTTTTTATTATTGCAAGAACATTAATTATTGATTTTTCTCTATAGTTTTCATGTAAGAAGTTTTTTCAGCCATCTATTTCTAATTTAATTCCAAATAAAATGTTATATATACAATTTGGGTACGCGTTAAATGCGGATAAAATGTGATTACAAAGAACATTATGGGGGCAACCCATTAAAAACACATTTAAGAACACTTTTTTGTCCTCAAATTAACAACACTTTACTTTTGTTGTTAGGTTAAACACTGTAGCACATTATTATGTTGTGATAGTGTTCTGAATAGTGTTCTGGAAAAGTGTTGCTATCCAGAAATGTGTTCAAAAATAGTGTTGTAAAGTGTTGCTAAAAATTACACAGACAGAAAATGTGTTCTTATAGTGTTTTTCGATCAGAGTTTAAGAACACTTTCAGATTCTAAACATTATTTTTCAACACTATTTTTGAACACCAATTCTGAAAAACAACACTTTTCAAACATGATTAGGTATTTTACATTTTTAAATACATCTATACTAAAAATAAATGTGTACTAATAAAGATAACTGGTCCAGTAATATCACTAGACTAGAGTGCTTCACAGTGGTACAGGATTATCAATTGCGAGAAATAAGTTTTTAATTTTTAAAAAAAGTTAGAATAGAGAAAGTTGTGACAGTAGTGTTTTCAGGTGACGTCACAACCGGTTATTTTCTTTTAACTGTGTACCTTCTGTAGGGCTTTTAACTGTTGCTAATGCCGTTGTTTATCTGTTGCTAAGGCGGTTTTTAGGTATGGGATCACGTGATTGCAAATGCTCCAATAGAAGAATTCCACGGCTAGTCATTTTCTGTAACTGTTAACCACTGTAGGGCAAAAAAACTGCAACATCTTCTGTTGCTAAGGCCGTTGTTAAGTCCAAGTCATGTGATTGAAAATGCTCTATTGTGTACAGTGAAATATCCTGGTTCTCAAGTACAATTTATCATTTTCCTGTACAAAATTTTCTTTAAATATTCCAAATTAAACTCTAATCTTATAACGTTACGATATGTGAAAACGTTAATAATAGACAATACACGTCGTCGTAACATGAAAAACGTTACGATATGTTGTATTTTTAACACTTAAAGGAAATCACAGTTACAACAAATTTCGCATTTCCGAACTTACGCCACTAGTCACTCTGAGCAACACAGCTAATATTAATCTCTCGTCCCCCATTGACAGAATTCCCCCACGGGCGGCTCATTCCCTCCCCCCCCCGTCATTTTTTCCCCTTCGGCAGAGGGAAATATTTGTCCACGACTCCCAAAGGGATTCAATATTTGAATGACAACCGAACGAAGTCGCTTATTAACGCCTATATAACACAACTCACATTCATACTCACACACAAAAAAAGGCGGGAAATCAAAGCTTCCATTTAAGGAGATAATTATTAACCGAGGCATGTTCGAAAAGGGGGTGTATCGAATGCTCGAAATGTGTCAGATGGAAGCTACAACTGCTCATTACAGTAATTAAGGGTGATGGGCGGTTTTTTCCCCTCTCATCAAAGGGTGCTATCGCTATGAGCGAGCATGTCACTTTAATGTTATTGCTCTCCTTAGAAGACGGATTCTCGTTTTTGAATTCAATCTCTTCATTTGGATCGTCTCTGCGGAACCTTTCCATTAAAGAACTGGTTTGTCTTGCGTGGCTGTCATTAGTCATTAAGGATCCGCTGCTCTTGTAGAAGAACCTTAAGGATATCGGTTCGGATCGTGTGAGGGGTTGAAATCCCACCAGACCTGCATATGTGAGTAAACCGCAAAAAATATACTCAAGTTTGAGGAAGCGCGCATCAAAAATTAGAGTTGTCAGTAAGAGAGATTGTTGGGATGGGTTGGAGTAAAAATAATTATATTTTCTTGGTTTGCTTGCCATGTGCATCAATTATGCTTGTCTAAAAGTTCTTTTATGATTATGTTGAAAATTATGAGGTGATATTTCAGTTGACAAATACACAGTTTTGTTTTTAAGGTCGTTAAGAGTTTCAGTGAGGAAACCAATCATTGATTAGAGTATTATAGCTGTGAAATTGATGTAATGTTTATGGTAATCTTCGAGTTTCGAAATTTAGATTTTAATTTAGAAACTTTATTTTGTTAAACATATACAAACACATATGTAGTAAATAGAAATATAGTAAAGAATATATACAAAGAACATAAAGAACAAACTGAATTGTATGAGTTTAACGGTATAGAACGGTATGAACGGTATAGAAATATAGTAAAGAATATATATATGGAACATAAAGAACAAACTGACTTGTATGAGTTTAACGGTACTCTCGACGTCAATCATTTTCTAACAGTTACTTTTGGAAAAATAATAGAACAGGTGAAAATTCGATATGATTTCTTGGTTTGCTTTTTGACTACATTTAACCATAAAGTTGTGGGTAGAATTAATCTTTCTAAAAACGTATAACATGACTTAATTATGACAACAGTCGGAAAAAAAGATAATTTTACGAATAAATTTTATTTCATTAAAAGAAAAAATAAATATTTTCTTAATTTTAAAAAACAATAAACTGAAATTTTATCAAAGTAAACCTAAATAAGGTAAAAATACAATTATTCGATAAAAAAAATGCATTAATGTAAACTCTTAGCTAAGCATGCATCTAATCTCCATTAACTTAATCAAGCCTGACAGTACATTGCCTTTTTTTATCAACTTAATCACTTAATGCAACAATTTGAAACTCCGACATTCTGTATATTATTTAAATCAACTTAATTCTTCGAAATAAACAAACAGTTCTCGTCCTAATTTAATGCAACCAGATCAAAATTCATCCCCGAGCGAACTTGCTCCACATCAGCTCCGAAACCTCTCAACTCGAAGCAAAAAAAAAATAAAATAAAAGGCTATTGTAAATTAAAAACAATTATCCACACTGATCAAAATTCATACACATCTTCACGACTTGAAGACTAGTTAATTAAAAAGGTAATGGAGAACATACAAGGTGATTAATTTCAGGAAAACTTTTATTGTTCGATTAAAGTCGATGTAATTGAGAAAGGTAATGACAAAAGTCAATTATCTTTCGCTGAAAGAAAAAATGCGAGTTAATTTAATTTCGGGCTCATAGAAGTTGATACGCCGGAAGATACTGTTGAAAAAAAATTAATACACATTCATACTTGCTTCCTTAGTAAAAACTACAGGAAATTTATTATTTATGCATTATTATTATTATTATTGTTATTATAATGGCAACACGCGTCGCAAATTCAATTAGAAGTAGTTAAGTAAAACAATCATCTTATATTTAACAAAGGCTTCGTTAAGTCAGAAAAAAAAAGTCGCGAAGAAAGCTGTGTTATTTTGATGCGTAAATCTAAGAATGGGGGAGAAAATTAAAGTTTTTCTTTCTTATAAAACGTTCTCGATTTCAAGGATAGGTCGTCTAATCTATCCGAGATTAGAATTTCAATTTACGAAACTTAAATTTAATTTAAAGTTTAATTAGCTCGAAATGCAGTTTTTAATGCAGTGAAAATAGCGAAATTCGATTAGATGATATGTGAAGGTTTTTCACATGAATTAATCGATTGCTTCGAAATATGAGCTGACGCAACTTTTTGAGTCTTAGTTTAATTAATCTCGCTTGATGAACGATTCAGTCAAATTAATCTAATGACTCTAGGCTCTAAGATTGCACGAAATTTACGAAAACAAATGTTAATTAAAGAATGTAAAAAAATAATTCATTAATTCGATAGCTGGATCAATTTTAATGTAATGTTTGTCTAATTTTCTCTAAATTAAGATAGTAAACCTTTTGCTAGGCATGGAAACTAATTCTTATCTCGTAAGGGTAGTTTTTGCTTTTGTATAAATGAGTTTATTTTTTTACTTAAATTAAAAGACTGCACATTTTATTCCTCAGTACCTATTAGGTTTTACCATAATTATAAAAAAGTTTTTTACGGATAACCTAAATATTTCCATGAAATTTTGCCTTTTTCTTTTATTTTGTGGCTGAAGTTTAATTTTACGTAATGCTGTGCTGTTATAAAATGAGATCAGTTATATTAATTACATTTAATGTAAATATCATTTTAATTAATTAAAATGTACGATGGGGTGAAAAGTCAAGGGCTATAGTGCTGTCCTTTAAAAACAAACCACTGTTTAATATTTTCTCCATTTTAAGCTTAATAAAAAGGATAATTAAATCGAACAAAAAACTGCTGTAACGGCTCATCCTCCTTAACATTTGAGTGCTTAGCATGTTTAATTCCAATTATCCATTACAATTGGCAGTCAATTAAGTAAGAATTTGAAAAAAAAAACCACTTTTTCCTAGAAGGACTCTAATTGGCGGACTGAGCTAAAACTTTAATATTTTATTCTCATAGTAATGGGATAACATAAAAACGCGCGAAAAATGCTCTAAAGTCTTTATAATATACATTTTTACAAAATCTGTAAATCTGAAGCACATTTTTTGCCAAAAATATACATTATCTCAGCTTGTTTAAAAAATAAGTAAATAAACCGTTCTTTGACCAGTTTTTACATCCCTGACACTCTAAGAGGCATAGAAAAACAGGGTATATGAGATGGTAAAATTGTTTTAATTATGTAATTAAAAAATCTCAATGGGTTGTTTTTAGGGTACAATTTGGAGTGGGTTGTTTTTAAAGGACAGCACTATACGTATACAAATGAAAATGTGGAAAAGTTTTTGTACAATAGAAAAGTTGGTAAACCTAACGAAATTCCGACAATTCAGCATAATACGATAAATTTCCTAACTCAAATCAAGTTTACCAATCCTTACAATAAATACCTTCTTCTCATGACCTCCCCCCAAGTCGACTCAATTGGAGGACCTACCTCCATCGATTTATCGATGAACACAGTCGCGTGAAAAAGAGCCCCCGCTCATTAAGATCCTGTGCAAAACAATTAAAACAGAGCTCCGGCAGTGTCCCTCAATTATCCACCACTTCGATTTTAGGAACGAGCGATTTGGTCCGACACTTCATTAGGGAGCGCTTACTCACTTTTTAGTTAAAATCGAACGAGTTACTAATTGGTGAAACGTACAGTACTGGAAAAAAAAATCGACTCAGATTTTTTATCTCCGGAACGGCTCGAGATACAAAGACAAATAAGGTACCATTTTTCATCATTTGAAGTACTCTTTAAACAAAAAAAAAATTCGAGTCCTTAAGGGGTCGTCTTCATATCGAACGAAGCACCAACTTTCTTTTTCCCTATGGAAGACCTCGAATATTATATTTTATTCTGAAAGATCACCCTCCATAACCCCTAAATACCAAGTTTCATATCTCTGTGTCAATAAATAGACCCCCCAAAAATTCTTAAAATTTGGAAAAAATCCAGTAAGTTATCTCTTGATAGCAAAAGATTTGTATCGGTCAGAGCTCAAAATTGAATTTGGCTTAAATACATTTGGCGACTTATCTCTGAATTGGCACATTTTTTTTCAAATACTTAAGTGTTTAATTGTTTGCTTTGTTTAGAGGATTTTCTAACTATACATTTCGTGCGCTTTTTAGTGAAGAAGCTTAGTGAAACCATTAGGAACAATTTTGCTCTTTAGAATCTGTAGATTCCGAATTACAATGATGGACACTTCTGGTCTATTCTGGTCTGGGTCAGGGGATGGTAAGAGGCTCAGAAGAGGAAAATTTACGAGTTTTGATGATGTGTTTTAAAGTCAAAATGGTTCCTTTTATTCATTTAATTTGCTCAAATGCACCATAATACAAGAGAGGTGAGAGAGGACCAACAGAATATAGAGTTTGGAAAGGATCAGTTCCCTCCAGTCAAAGGGGTGAAAGGATGAAGTCGAATGTAAAAATTTGTATGCTTATTTTCTCTGAGGATCATATTTATAGTCTTTTAAATTAACTTAATGAGAGGTAACATTATTTTCCTTACTTTCAGGCGAGAAAGTATTGCGATGGTAGAAGTCTGGCAACGCTTACTAGGCATAGGGGAGGGGCAGGAAAAAACTCGAAATTCTGTGATAACTAAATAAAAACAATTTCTTTTTGGCACCAAACTGCGGTTGAATGTTTTGTAAATTGACACCAAAGATGGGAAAAATCCATAAAACCGATTTTTGAATGTTTCTTTACTTCAAATAGGGGCGAAATGGTGTAGAAAACAATAAAGTCAAATTCTTAACTTTTAGGCCGTTAAAAACTTATTTTTCCTCATGAAGGAGCACACATTTCAAACTAATTTTTCCCTTTATACACTTAACATTACGAAATACTATGGTAGATATCTGGGACCTGCGATTAGGGAGGTTGAGAGGGACAGAAAAAATATTCCAGTTTTGATACTGTTAGTGGAAGAAGAAAGTCAAATGTGGTGCAAATAAAGAAGACCGATGGTTGACATGCAGAACACTCATTTAGAAAAGCGTTCCTTACATTGGAAGGTGGGATAGAAGGGTTATATGGAATAATTGAAGTTCTTTCCAATATTTTTAGACAAAATAGTGTCTATTTTAGTGAAATAACATAGAAATCAATGTGAGTTGGTTCCATGTATAGTATAGAACTGGAAATGTGAAAGTAAATATCTTTCACCATCGACCGGGGATAATGAGTGGGGCAGAAAAAAGTTGAAATTATATTTTAATGAGAGAAAGAGTAATTATCCAGTTTATAAGCTTTTCAGAACTAAAAACAATTGTGATTGGGGACACTCACGACTTCTATCTTGAGAAGCATAACTCAGCTTTGGGAGTTGGAAGGATGAAACAGAACATTATTTTTTGAATAATGGCCTGAAAAGGTTTTAAGGAGTTAGATTAAACAATGACATCTTTCCTTCAAATACTCCCCAGAATGGGTCAACCGATGGTGTGATTTTGGGACCCGAGACTGGGGAAGGTGGACGGCGCAGAAAAATGTGAAACATTTTATTTTAGTTTAATTAATAATCTTATTAAGATTATATATTCCTAAATTGAGAAAAATGTATAGCGGCCATGCATGAGACCCATTTTGAAAAGCGTTTATTGGAGGGTAGAAGGATGAAATAGAATATTAGGGAGTAATACATATTTTGCTTTTTCTCAAAAGAGTGGGAATTTTTTCGGAAAATTTTATTAAAAAGAGTTGTTTTTCCCTTTTAACTCCATGTAATATGACATGTATAGGCGGAATCTGTATTCTGACTTAGGGGAAGGTGTGTGGAGCAGAATAAAAATATTTCCTTATTATTATTTTCGTCTATTTGATAGTTCGTCTTTAATTAATAGTTTCGTATGTAGATATTTTTAAAGTAGAGTAGTTATTTTATGACCACCCTGAATCTCCCGACGGTGTCACGGACGTTTCGCCAACTCTAAAATTTCCTACCCCCTGGTTTCCTGTAAATCTTCACTTTAGAAATTTGTATGGGCCCAACAAGTGGGGGTAAGAAAATTATGAGTTGGCGAAACGTCCGTAGAGCACCCCCCCGATTGCCCTCGGGCAGCATGATTCAGAAACCAATCAGAACACTATTTTCAGATGACATCCTTTTCCCATGTGCTTTCATTCTTTGAAAGATTTTTTATTCTTATTTTAATTAAAAAATTTTATTGAGAATATTTTAACACACTTTAAACAAAAATAATTTAGTATTTTAATAGAAGTTTTGAACGTTATCATTCAAATTTATTCATCTTTTAAAAATCAATTCATCAACTTACTTTCAGAATTATATTCCTGTCATTTTAAGTAATAAAACTAATTAATTTTGCAGTAAAAAGTTTTGAATTCTGATTTTTTTTTGCTATTGAAATTTAAGAAATTTGGAACTAAATTCTTAAGACATCTATCAAGATTTTTATTAGTATCATTTTAATAAATAGTATAATTTATTTCATTATTTCGGTTACAAACTGAAATAGTGAAATAAAAAAGTAATATTCAGAACCCCCCATTTGAACAATATATTAAGATTCTTTTGTAATAAAATTTAAATCATGAAGGAAACAAGGAAGTCTACGTGTAATTTGATGTAATTAAACACCGAGCACAAACAAATCTGGTAAAAAGAGACTGTAAGGCAGAGAAGTAACCTCCATTACTGAAAATATCAGCAAATCCGTCACGATTCAAGAACTGTAGAAAGCTTATTAGAAAATAATGCAACAAATATAAAATTATAAGCAAACTGGAATATAAAATTAAAAACATGGAAGGTAATTTGTTGATCTCTGCTAGTAGTTTCATTAATGCATCGGCAAGTAGCTCGGGATGGTTCTCTCACTTTCACCAGTCATATGAGTTTGGCTCGATGGTTGGCGACCGTTTAAGACATAGTTGTTTCCTGCAGAGTGCACAGAAATATCCTGGCCTACTAGGGAAGATTCAAAAAAAGTTTAAATAGGAAATTTAACATGGGCTGTTTCAAATTTTAAAATTTTTTGGGGGGTCTGTTTCTTGACGCAGAGATGTTAAACTTGGTATTTAGGGGTTATGGAGGGTGATCTTTCAGAATAAAATATAATATTCGAGGTCTTCCATTGGGAAAAAGAAAGTTGGTGCTTCGTTCGATATGAAGACGACCCCTTAAGGACTCGAATTTTTTTTTGTTTAAAGAGTACTTCAAATGATGAAAAATGGTACCTTATTTGTCTTTGTATCTCGAGCCGTTCCGGAGATAAAAAATCTGAGTCGATTTTTTTTTCCAGTACTGTACCTAGGTGGTTGGTGGTCCGTGGCGTGGGATCCTCGGTTAAAGTGGTCCGCAAAAACAAAAAAAAAAAACATAAAAAAATATCATGGAAATTACCGATGAGCAATTTACGTGTTTTTAAAAAATAGACAAATGTGCATTTTTCTAGAAAAACGTAAATTTTTTAAATTAGAACCGTTTGTTTTACCGGGAAAATGGCTTTATTTCTATTTTAAACAAATACTGGAATTGTCCATTCTAAAAAATAAATAAGTAAAAAAACCTTTCTTCCAACAAAAATTATGTTAAAAACTTGAAAACAAAGAAAGCCTTCACAACATACGATACGGCCCTCGGGCTGAATATGTGGCCCACCAGCTTTCTTTTAGTGGCCCGAAAATTCATGAATAATCTGAAAATTATAAAGATTTAGGAAAACCTTAGTTAAAAAGATTACACTTTGTACGGTTTTCAAAATAATTCGCCACAGAAAAATGTTTTTCGTCAAATTTACAAAGGACGAGGGGGATATCAAATGTTTAATGTTTTTTAAATGTCAAATATTTTTCAAAAATATAGAAATTTCATTCAAATTTCAATGTAAAACAATCTAAATATGTTTTGAACACACATACTATGTTCTTATCAACGTTTTAACCTTAAACATCCCCCCACAAAATCTCCGACATTTAACGATATTGGCCAATATTGTTACAACCCTGATCGATAATCTTATTCTACCAGGGTACCCCCCCCAAAAAAAAAAAACTTACAGTATGAGTTTGAAATCCATCGTCCTAATATCTATGTCAATTAGGTACTTTTTCTCCCAAATTCCATTCAGGAAATTGGGGTTGACGGAATGGACATTAGTGTTAGGTAATCCGATGCATTCCCTGTAACAGCAAAGTGGTTTCAAATTAACAATAATGGATTCTCAGCGAAGTCGCTCAATCGTCGCTTTTAAATTCAAGGCGCGTGGTACTAATACTAACTAATACTAAGGTTAGATCTTAATTTACTCTCTGATAAATAATCGAATGATGCGAGTGCTTTTATTCCTTCGCCCTTTGTGATCCAGTGGGAATTTAAGGGGGGTCGGGACTTTGAGTAGATGAGTTTGTTATCATAGAACTATAATTGATAATGGGAATAGAAATATGTATTACTACTACACTACAGTAGCCCGTTGCAAAAAAAAAAATTCTTTTGAATTTCCCAGGTTTCTCATGTTGTTACAAATACTGAAACATTATTACCTGCAAATTTTCAGGTCTCTAGGTCAATTTTTGATCCCCGTGCCCCTCAAAAGTAGTTTTCCCATGTTAATAAGTATAGGGAAAATATTGAAAATATCTCCATTTTTTGATGTTTTTAATTTAATAAGCGTGAAAGCTGTCAAAATTTATTTAAAACCAATATATTACCTTTGGGATAGCATTGTCCCAATATCCTAGGAAAAACATTCAATGTCACCTACTGGGGGTGTTCCCCGAGGTTAAAAGCTTTAACCTTCTGCGCTTAGTAGCCCCTTTAGATGGAAATAATCGTCGATTCCTTTTGTGTTTTTGATAAGACATACCTGATTGCAAAAACAGCTCTAATTGTATTGCCATGACGATTTTATATAAAACACTATAAAATTTTAAACATAGAAACTGTGTTTCCCACATTTCCGAGAGGCACTTTTGACATCAGCTTTATTGTAATGAAATATCTTTAACTAACTAACTAACAAGATATTTCTAGGAAAAGACAAGCGTATTTTTGGATTCAGGAGAGAATTTTCAGTAGGAAAGTTAAAATTGAAGATTTTGATATTAAAAAGAGATGGTGTAAAACTCCATTATCTGAAATCATTTCATACTATCAAAACGAACAGATAAAATCGATGAGACTCTACATTGTAACGCTGTCTCCCCAAATATACCTGCCGTTTCATGGAAGTTGCGCAAAATTAAAACGTAACTTGCTATATTTCTCATTATTCCTGACATTCGAGAGCATCGAATATCCTCCGAGATTATTTAGAATAGGTAAATTAATTTCTCGAAATATCAATTTACTCACGGCACGACTAGTGAATCGAAGACATTGAAATATAATATTCAATATATGCGAAGTATTGGAGCATTTAATTCCTAGATGTTTTTTTATTTGTTTTGATGAAAACCCTTGCCTTTTAATTTAATGGATGTGTTAAAAAAAGCATATAGAATAATGGGAAATTCGTTCGTTTATGAAATTGTATACAGAATGTAATAACGATAAGTAATTGAATAGTGTTATTTTTTAAATATACTCTTCAAAATGTTATTCTAGTACATCAGCTAAATCTTCGGTAACTTCTCAGATTACAAGTAATTACTCGTATAATGAAAATGAACATGATTTTATACCACATTTTTTTTTTAGAAATTATACACCTTTATAGATTGTTTAAATTTAAGCAGTGCGGCTATGGTAGGCTTTTAAGTTTTCATTCATCTTTATAAAATATAAGGTCTAAACTGAGCCTACAAGTTCTAATTTTGTATCATATACTTCTTAATTAGAAAAAAAAAAGGTTTTGAATATTTCAAAACATGTGAAGTTGGAAACGCTACATTTTGAAACTAATGCAACCGAAGTAGTATCAATTTTTGAGTCTCAAATACATTCTCTAGAAATTTATTTATACTTACACCCATTGTTATAATTTTTATAATTTTGTAAAGTGGAAGTAAATAAGTTTCCTAATTTATCTAGATATAGGTCCATTATGCAAATAGTTTCCCATAACAAAAAATTAATTTCATTCAAAGTGAGCTTATAAACAAGACATTAACTCAGAAATACAGTTCATGTTACCTGTAAACATATAAAGAATAGGTCTGAGGTAATGTATGTAAATAAAGTTTTTCAATAAATCGTTTACATTAACGATTGAAAACTTTATAGAATTGCAAAACTAACAGAAGCCTACCCAACACACCTGAAGAAAGTTGCGTTAACTTATGTAAACATATTATAATTTACATGCATTTGGTTTAATTAGAAACTTTAGTGATGCATAGGTTAATAAAAGAAGGTATCCAGTTTATTAAGTTCATTCCTTGTTATTTTACCCAATACTCGAAAGCAACGTTTCCTGACCCTATGACGTCACTAACAACCAAAGTAAATCCCAACGCGGTGACTGAATTTTGAGAGAAATAAAGAACCTCAATTTAAAAATATGATTATTTTGTTAAACCCATGATGTATAGCGTCGTTTCATCACGATTTGCGTACGGAAACTCCTCTTAGCAACCCAACAGGCTTTCGGTTTACGCAGTTTTTCCTTCCGCGTAGTGACGTCATAGGGTCAGGAAACGTTGCAGTCTAGTATAGAAGTGTCGATAACTTTGTTTACACAATGTTTATTTAGTGTTGCAAAAGTGTTGCAGTATTTTAAAACTATCAAAGACTTATATACTCATTTTGATAATTTCACGAATTCGCTCGCGTTTGAAACACCAACAATTCCATTTTCAAAACTTGCTCAAAATCCCTTATTATTTGATACTAATACAAGATTCATAATAGAATTCCCTTTTTTTCTCCAACTTCAATCGATTAGTCCATTTCCAAGAAAATGAGTGATCCAAATATACTATATTAGTTCTTTTAAAGATATTTCGCTCTCTTATTGGTATGGTGTGGACACACAGTCAGAGAAGTAATGCATTAGTCGAAGGTGTGATTAATAATCACATCGAATTGCTTTCTGAGAAATAATGAGTGCCTAATGCACTTATTTATTATTTGGGACTTCATTAACGCTAAGTAACCCATTAATTTATTGCTCTTGTGTTAGGGGAAAGGCATTTGGGAAAAGGTTAGAACTTCCGAATCTTCATTCCTTTATACGAGTGAATGTATGTATATTTAGAACTTGCGTATTATGTTTTGTGGAAATTTGAATACACAAACTTCAAGGTATTTTATTTCAATAGATTATTCGTAGTGAAGTTTGGTTTTCTAACTGGCAACCTAGTTTCCCCCTATTTGCTCGTGGTTTCGACATTTCATTTAGATTATATTTAAATTTAGAAATATCAAAATCTTTATGTATATTTCTCGGCAATATATGCTTGCATAAATGAAAATTATTGTTACTAAAGAGAAGAGTGGTACTTTTTGCAGTGGTTTTTGTGGGTTTTTTTTGTCAAACTTTTATAACATTTTCCCTTTAAGTAAAAAGTGATACATTCTTTTCAATCAGATTTCTGCATTTTGTGATATCACAACAAAATGGCTTTATTGATAACTAGGTACAAAAATTTTGTCGGATTATTAGGATGTAGATTAATTTTTTAATGACACCAAAAAGAAACAGTTTATGTTTAATAGAGTGTTTTCCGGTGACGTCACGACCAGTTATTGTAGGGCAATGCGTCTGTTGCTAAGGCGGTTGCTAGGTGACTAGGTATCTGTTGTTATGACGGTTGTTAGGTGTGGGGTCACGTAATTGCATATGCTCCAATAGAAGAATTCCACCACCAGTTATTTTCTGTAA
The DNA here is from genome assembly GCA_963680715.1 of Tetragnatha montana. Lineage (NCBI taxonomy): Eukaryota > Metazoa > Arthropoda > Arachnida > Araneae > Tetragnathidae > Tetragnatha > Tetragnatha montana. The sequence goes on from OY796685.1 coordinate 48,854,977, forward strand.
CTGTTAACCTTCTGTAGGGCAAAGCGTCTGTTGCTAAGGCCGTTGTTAGATTCAAGTCATGTGATTGAAAATGCTTTGTTAGTGCTACTTTTTTAGAAACTAGTACCAATGATATCAATCTTTAGTCCCATACTTTATTACCACTCTCCTCCATACTCCTCCAAGAGTGGCATATCCTTATTTAAAGTGCTAATTTTTCACATTATTTTCCTAGACTCTGGAGCTTTAAAGGCTTCCAAATTTTAAAGTTGTGCCTCTCATGATTATGTTCCTTATAAATTTCAATAGAGTGTTTTCAGGTGACGTCACAACCGGTTATTTTCTTTTAACTGTGTACCTTCTGTAGGGCTTTTAACTGTTGCTAAGGCCGTTGTTTATCTGTTGCTAAGGCGGTTTTTAGGATAAGATCACGTGGTTGCAAATGCTCCAATAGAAGAATTCCACGGCCAGTAATTCTCTGTTACTGTTAACCTCTGTAGGGCAAAAAACTGTAACATTTTCTGTTGCTAAGGCTGTTGTTAGGTCCGAGTCATGTGATTGAAAATGCTCTATGTACAACCACTACCTCATTACTCCCTCTGCAACATCCATGGTTGTTTTTTTTGTGCCACTAAACCAACTTTTACGTATACAACTGAAGATTTAGGGTTAAGTAAATGTGACTATTTTTTATTATAAATATTATCTGCTGAATCTGATTGTAGCTAGGGATATTGAATGCCTTAATATTTTCTCCTGCAATCTTAAATTCATGAAAAGCTCACTATATTCTACTGAATATTTTCGATTGAATTCTGTTTGTTACTATACTAGTTAAGCATATTGAATATTTTCTTGTGTAATATTCGATTCAAGAATATCTCGATTTAAAATTGTCTATTGAATACTGATTCCAGTTAGGCATATGGAAGGTATCACGTATCAGTATTCTCTCCTGCAATATTCAATTCAATAAACTTAACGAAGCTCAATCGCACATCTCTTCCATAATTCTTCGCAAACGGTTGACTACATCCCTTAAAAAACCCTCCAATTTAACACCTCCCCAATTATACACACAACACCTCAAACAATCCGAAGCCAGAAAAATCCCAGCAGCTCTAACAAGTAGCCGCGCGCCTTAATTTCGACTCACTTCCCTAATGATGCCAGAGCCTACAATATAATAACTTTTCTTCTCTTTTTTTTAACAGCACTAACAACCCCCTTAAAAATTACTACTACCTCGTATTTACTCCCTAAAATAATACCCCCCCCCATCATTAAACACTCGTCATAAAACCCCCTTCATTTAAAAGGTAAAAAAAACGTTCGAAAAACCCCCTACCCACCCGCGGGTCACGCGAAATCGAATTCCGTAATGAGTTGCAGCAGTAGATTAAAAGGGCCTCTTTTAATTGCTTCCCAAACTCCCTCCCACCCCCTTTCTTTTCGCTTCAATTAAATCTCAAAAATTTTAAAAGGCTTAATTGCTTATTTTTGAAGGCCCCCGGACGCCTCCGAGTCTAAGTTTCCTCATTAAATTTCCCGCCCCGGTTGTTTCTTCACCCTCGCTAATGACTCTCCGCCGCGGATTGGCCGGGGAAGGGTAGAGGGAACAATGCATTGAGCGACCATCAAACTCCCATCCCTTAGTGCAGCGTTTCCCAAACCTTTTCATCCTCACGGAACCCTTGCAACAATATTTAAGCTTTACGGAACCCCTAAAAATATATAGTGCTGTCCTTTAAAAACAACCCACTCCAAATTGTACCCTAAAAACAACCCATTGAGATTTTTTAATTACATAATTAAAATAATTTTACCATCTCATATACCCTGTCCTTCTATGCCTCTTAGAGTGCCAGGGATGTAAAAACTGGTCAAAGAACGGTTTATTTACTTATTTTTTAAACAAGCTGAGATAATGTAGATTTTTGGCAAAAAATGTGCTTCATATTTACAGATTTTGTAAAAATGTATGTTATAAAGACTTTAGAGCATTTTTTGCACGTTTTTATGTTATCCCATTACTATGAGAATAAAATATTAAAGTTTTAGCTCAGTCCGCCAATTAGAGTCCTTCTAGCAAAAAGTGTTTTTTTTTTCAAATTCTTACTTAATTGACTGCCAATTTGTAATGGATAGTTGGAATTAAAAATGCTTAACACTAAAATGTTAGGGAGGATGAGCCGTTAGTACAGTTTTTTGTTCAATTCAATTATCCTTTTTATTAAGCTTTTAATGAAGAAAATATGAAACAGTGGGTTGTTTTTAAAGGACAGCACTATATAATTATAATGCATATTTTAAGATTTTAATATCACAACTGGAAATATCTACCATAAGTCGTTCGTTTTAAAACAAGTGTTATCGGTGAATAAAATAAATATACCTGCTTGATAACAAAAATTATTATTAATTACTACCTACAAAATGCAAACTCAACCTGAAAAATGAAACAAATTATCGAAAGAAAATGTCAAAACTGAAGGATTTGTAAAACTCTTGGAGATTGGTAGAGGATTTTTGCTTGGGCTTTTTCAATTTTTTGGGGAAATACCTAGTTTTTTGCTTGGGGATACTCTCCCAGGAAATATTTGGGGATTTTAATTAAAAAATACTGTTTCAACCTTTCAACTTTACCCTGATTTCGGAAAATTCCTTTTAAACCTTTAAAAAGACGATGTCAAGTACGCCAAGTCATAAGCCCAAGGTAAATGGGATAAGAACACTTTCACAGATTCTAAGCACATTTTACAACACTATTTTAAGAACATCATATTTGGATAAAACACATATTTAACATTTTCAAATATATTCAAATACGGAGTGAAATAAGGAAATAGCATAAACTACATATACAAAGATAAATTTTCTATTTAAAACGCTTACTTTTTAATGGACAAAATGAAATTGAAAAACAAAATGAGGATGCTATTTTGGACTTTAACAATTATAGCATATGATAAGTTTAAATAGAAAATATTGAACATTATACACTGTGGATTTTTTTTTAAGCTAAAGCATTGTGAAGAATTCAAAGAGTGAAAATACTCCTGGCTAGGTTTTTAAAGAGTATTTCCGATTTTCAAGGAGTGAAATACTCTCTCAGAGGAGTTAAAAATATCTCTGCTTATGAGTAATTTTTTGGGTCCAAGGAGGGGGCACTTTCCAGAGTGCCACCCCCTAGATCCGCCACTGCTTTAGCCAAATTTAGTATGAAAGGTCCAGCAAACTTTCTAAAGCAAAATCTACTATACTCTGTGTAAATAGAATCGGCGGTTGACCTTGACTTTTTTCTCAATGTATTTCTTCTGCGTTGCCATGGTAAAGAATGACGTTAAACCGCCTATTTTATTTACACAGACTATAGTTTATGTAAATTCCCATATTACCGATATCTTATTGCCACTCTCCATAATATACTGTCACGCAAGGGACACAGCTCCATGCGCTCTCCATCTCCACACACCCCACTCTCACGGCAGCAGGAACGGTGTCCTTCAATTAGGACTAAAGGTCGAATCCCGCTGGTTAATAATTATTGTGTTCGGCCCCCTTGTTAAGGGAGAGGGAGGGGTGGGCTTTAATAATTAGTTTCCCGGGCCTTTAATTGCGAGCTGTAGCGAATTTGCATGAATATGAATTTTATTTTCCTCTCTTTGGGTGAAAACTAATTCATTTTCAAAAGCGGGATACTAATATTTTAATTTAGAGGCGTTGTGAGCTAAAAGTGCGCGCATAATTATTTTCCCGCCCAATCGAACAACTGCCGCGTAATTAAGGGGCGAAGAGCCCCTACCGCCGACCACGGGCTTTCGTTATTGTGATGGGCGCCTTCCATTCACTCCTCGGTTACGTTCGATTCGAATTTATGATGTGTTCGATCAGCGGAAAGGATGGAATACAGGGGAATTTCAAAGTAACTATCATGCGTTTTCTCTATACTAGATAGCCGTATTTAAAAATAGAAGGTATACAGGGGTAATCCAATTATTAGAAATACAGGGGTAATCCAAAAGATCCTCACGTAGTCTTCTCTGCACTAGATAGCCATATTTTGGTACTTAAAAATAGTATGAAATTAAAAATACTATGATTAAGCATGCTGGAAAAATTAAATGAAAAGAAAATTTCATGTGAGAAATTCACAACAAATTGAAAAAAAAAATATTTATTTGATTATTTTTGGTTCCATGGTTTTCAACTTGGTTGTCAACAAATTCTTTAATGTTGTTGACAACCTGAAGTTGGCTGTCTGCTGTCCCCTAATAGGCTTATTCACACTGTTTCACTTTCACTGTTGATCCTCTGAGTGATTCACTCCTGCAAATCACTATAGTTTGCATAGAAGAGTGAGGGAGTAAAGAGTGAAACGCCAATTCACAATTTTCATTTCGGATCAAAAATGATAAGTCTGAATCAGCCTTTACAATTAAGTGATTCCTCAGTAAGGATCCCTCATGATGAACAGTTAGGCTGGGCGCGCACGAGTGACTAAAGTCACGGCGACCAGTATCACTAGTATCAAAAATATCACTAGAAAACAATAGAGCATTTTCAATCACATTACTTTACCTAACAACGGCCTTAGCAACGTTGTTTTTATCCTCCAGTGAAGTCATGTGCGAATGCTTCTATTGGATGCTTCTATTTTCCGCCCCTAACAACAGCCTTAGCAACGTTGTTTTTGTCTTTGTCACCGTGACAAAAGTCGCCCGTGCGCGCTTGCCCTTAAAGTGAAACAGTGTAAATGATCCTTTATTAATTTTTTCCTCAATCTTAGCGTCTGTTTAACCCGAAAACCCAATAACGGGGCCAATTTACGTTTCATTAAAGAACAGATATTTCGCCTTTTGTTACACTGCCTGTTTTCCCTACATATTTTTACCAAGGACATATTCATTTATATGCCCTACCTTCACAAATCGATAAGTTTAAAAGCGAAGAACAGGTTATTATGATAAGTCCCGATAAGGGTTGACCAAGGAAAAAAAAAAGAAATGCACGACCCAAAACCCACTTCTTTTCTTAAAGTTTTCCAACCCCCTTCCTGAAACCCAAAACCATAACCTCATAAAAAAAACGCAAAACATATCCTCCCTACCAACCAAAACAGCCAAAAGCACCTCAGAAATGAAAATTTCGGCCTCGACGAAAGCAACGTGAAGAAGAGGAAGAAGAAGTGAGCTCGGCCCGATGTCTGAGCGCTCGGGCTCATTCCATTGATGAGTCGGGCAGAGGCCCCTGGGAAATCGGGTAAATTCCTGGCTGGGCACCTGTACTCTGATGCCCGGATGACACGGAACTCCTGAAGAAAGTGCCCTTTTCCGGGGGTGCCCGGTGTCCCCGCCGCACGACGTGACAAGAGATTGCTGGGGACTTTCGTCTTGTTGTTGTTGTTTTCTGCTCCGAGGAGTGAGTGCTTCGAGAAGCTTTTTTTATTCTTTCAAGAGGGTGTCTTTTTACTGGATGTAAATGCGTATAGGTAGGTTGACTCAATTTTGTATGAAGAAAATTTGTTTTCGGTAATTAATATACACACTGTAAAAAAATTCCCGTAAAATTTACGGTTTTTAAACTGGCAGTTGGGTTGGTTGTGGAAAACCGTATAAATTACGGAGTAAATCCGTAAAAACAACGTTTTTTTTACCTTGCAAAACCAAAATCATGGGTTAAAATGGTAAAAAGCCGTTGGTTTTACGGATTTACTTCGTAATTTTTACGGTTTTCCACAACCAACCCCCAGTTGCCAGTTTAAAACCGTAAATTTTACGGGAATTTTTTACAGTGCACGGTGTTTCAGCAAATTTGAGGTAGAATATGAGGTAATACGTGCCTAAAAGCGATTCACTTAGAATGACAATTTTGTGAGAAGAAAATTTGTTTTCAGGAAGTAATATACAGGGTGTTTCAACAAATTTGAGGTAGAATATGCGGTAATATGAGCTTAAAAGCGATTCACTTAGGGTAATATTACTTAGGGATTCACTTGAGGTGATATGAGGTAGGATGACAATTTTGTATGGAGGAAATTTGTTTTCGGTAGGTAATACACAGGGTGTTTCAACAAAGTTGAGAAATTTGAGGTAGAAAATGAGATAATTTGAGCTTAAAAGCGATTCACTTAGGGTAATATCACAGGGATTTACTTGAGGTAGTATGAGGTAGAAGGACAATTTTGCAAGGAGAGAATTTGTTTTTGGTAGGTAATATACAGGGTGTTTCAACAAAGTTGAGAAATTTGAGGTAGAAAATGAGATAATTTGAGCTTAAAAGCGATTCACTTAGGGTAATATTACTTAGGGATTCACTTGAGGTGATATGAGGTAGGATGACAATTTTGTAAGGAGGAAATTTCTGTTCAGTTAGTAATATACAAGGTGTTTCAATAAATTTGAACCAAATCAGAATTTGCTAACTTTAAAATTTAACAAGTTGCACATTTACCATCTATACTGCTGCGATTGAAAAGGAGAAGTTTCACATTATTCGTATTACAAAAAATAAATTTTTGGAGTAAAACTTTCAAAAGTTAAGTTCTTAATTTTTTAAATTATAAATGGAGTAGGTACCTTGGTATCATCATCAGTAGCTCGACGGCCTTCGACAGTTAGCCTTCCTTTTGCACGCCACAGCTTGAGGTACCTTGGTATCCGATACATAAACCTGTGAATAAACAACCAATGAGGTTTAGAATTTAAATTTGACAGTCCTTAGATATAACTTCGGTTTAATGCATAGAACATATTAATTAATGAACATTAATAAAATGTATAGAAAATAAATATTTCATAATTTCAAAAACTGCATTCGAATTTTTTTTTACTAAAAATTTAGTAAAAAATGTTTAAAATTGATTCAAAAGCTTTAATTACATTTTACATTTTACAGGAAATATTTCATAACTTGAATTAGTTCTTTTACCTTACATTAAATCAATAAACTGGTTCTCCAAATATAATATAGGGTTGAAAATTACAAAAATTGTAAAAAACAATATAATTGTTCATTAAAAAATGTCCACATCAGATCTAACGAGACAAAACAGTGGCCATTACTGGGTTGCTCCCCCCGAAAGTTCCTCCAATAGGAATCCATACAACTATATTTGTTGACAAACATAAGCGCAACCATTTATGCATAATTATATCCCCGGGGTACAGAGGGAATCCTTCGAACATATTTGAAAATTGGAAGGCTGCCATTTTGCTTTGTCTCGTAAACCCGTTCCAACATCTGGAATAGTAGTAACTTAAGCAGAATACTGTAAAGCGATTATCATCTAATAAGGAAACAGTGTGTTCCAGGCTAAACTCAAATAAATCTGTGAAAATTTTAGAGGCGTTTAGCATATAAGGCTTTTAAAATTTGTGATTAGAATAAAATTGTTGCGGAATTGGGTGTTAATAAAAAAAGAAAACCTCTGTAAAACACTTCGCCTAGTTGAATTCAGCAAATTTTTACCACTGTGCGTTTTAAACTATCTACTACTTACTCTAACTCCAACTAAATTTTCGTTCAATATAAAAAGTGAAGAATTTTGAAGTACTCATGAACTTTCATGGCATTATTACACACAAAAAAATGTACTATTTAAAAACTTACTGATGTTATGTTTTAATAACTTATAGTGTTAAGGCCTTTTTTGTACTAATTTGTTTTCATTTAATTTTCCCTCAATTCAATGCTTACAACAGTCTAAATTTAATAATTGCTATAGACATTTTTTTAGATTTGTAGGAATTTTCTTTGAATTTACCCCACACATCCGGAAAATGTATGAAGGAAAACTTTTAATATTCTAGTAGTATATATAGTTGCTTGGATATAAATTGAACAAAATAAACTATTATGTCTGTATCTACTGTTATAAAATATTTGTAACAATAGATACCGAAAATGATCTCCTTTTAGCAGACCAAATATTTAATACTTCCATGGGAGTATTTGCGAACGAAAATTTTCTTAAGAAGGTACAAGAGTAAAGTATTGAAGGAATTTTCGTTATCATTTGAAAATGCTTATAGGGTTATAGGTATATATCCATTATCCAATCAGTTAAAAAATAGAGAGAGACAAACTAGAAAATTAAGTAGTGTTCGGCACTAGTTAACTAGAACTAGTTGCAACTAGTAGTTAACTACCCATCAACTAGTAGTTAACTAGTAGTTTAACTACTTTTGGTTTAAACTAGTTCAACTATTAGTTGAACTACTTTTTTTAATAACTACTAGTTGAAACTACTTTCAAATTTTCAACTACTTTTTAAAAATTTTTTGTTTAAAATTAAATTTTTTTTTTTTTTTGAATTTTTATCATAAAATACAAAAAATTGTACTGCCATCTATAACTGCAATGTCATAAAGGCCCCTTTTTGCTCGAAGCATAAACTTTTTTGTGATATAGATAAGAGAGATATATTAGAATTTTGCCAAGAAGTAGGTTATGAAATTACATAGACTAGTTAACTAGTAGTTAACTACTTTGGGAAACAGTTAACTACTAGTTGCAACTAGTCCCAGGAAGAAATAGTTAACTACTAGTTGCAACTAGATTTTCCCAGACTAGTTAGTAGTTGGTAGTTAACTATTTTTTGACCACTAGTTGCCGAACACTAAAATTAAGTAAATAAAGTTTAGGAATGTTTAAAATGGGGAAACACCCCCGGAAAAAGATTGTAAATGGGCTATTTCTTCCAGGGGAGATAAAAAGATTTGTTCCTTCCTTCTTCATTTATTCGAACGAAAAAAACTTATGCTTCATTCATTCTCTGGAAAAAATTAATTCTCATGAGGAGTTTGAAATTTGATTCTTACAGGTATGTAGCGCCATCTGGAAACCAAGATTAGAAAAGGTGGAGATTCGGTGAAAAGATATCAATGACGTAGACTCATATAATTCTGATTGTTTAAAAAGTTTTTTTTTATATTTAAATTCATCATACATAAACAAATTCGCTATTTTGTATTCCCCTTATTTTTGTAAAAGGTGGGCAAAGGATCTTTTTCTTGGATAAAACATTTATAAACGTATATTATAAATTCCCCACTAAATCCCAATAAAATAAATAGAAAATTAAATGAATAAATATATTTAAACACGATAGTAAAATAGTGTAGAAATCAGAGAGGTGTTCAGCATATTTTGTTAATTACTTGTTTGTTGTGTTACCTCATAAATTCCGAGATTTTTCACTAATCAGCATTTTCTAACAGGTATAAATTTTTTACAGATACGTGTTAATTTTTCGTTATGCAACCTTTGAAAACTACGTTAAGAACTAAAAGATGTTTCAGATTATTGATTTTATATTTGCTTTCTAAAAATCTAGTTAGGTTAGTAAAACTATTATTATATCAACCCAAGTTTCTTCAGAATTTAAGAGATAGTTTTGTGGAATTCAAAAAATATTCAGAGATAGTAATAGAAAGTTTTTGTTGTATAATTTAGCCAAGAAACATAGGAGCCCGTTCCGTGACTGTGACCATGAAACAGAAAAGATAGCAAACAAATATACAAATTACAATTGAAATTATGGGAGACAGCTTCTTGGACCGTTTCCATCAAACAAAACTCATCCTCATTGATTAATGATGTGTTGTATAGTATAAGAGTTTGTTTCAAAATTTCAAACAAAGTTTTAACTAAAAGATTAGAATGAAACTTAAATAATGTTACTACATACTATATTTTTTAAAAACAAAATAGGATCCTTTCAATATTTATTTAATGAACAATAAGGAATACTTTTACTAGAGTGAGTTAATATCATTTCTTAGAATGTATCGTTGACAAGTTTTCACTTTTTCATATTTATGTCCTATTTTTGTCTCTGGAGTTTAATCTTATTTTTTTAAATGTGCATTTTTGTGTAAATAATAAAGGTTCTTCTAATAGCTAAAATTTAATTTCTGTTGTAAAAAAGTTACACTGACGAAGTATCAACATCACCTATTAGTTTTATTTGCGCAAAAAAAAAAAGATTAACATTTTTGAACATCTTTATTAAGAAGTCAAACTAAAGAACTTTAAATCCATTTTTTAGATGAACAAAGTGTAACTTAAATTTTTCTTATTGAGTACTTCGTGGATCTTGAAGGCAAGAGCAATAAGAAACTTCTCGAATTATTTATTTTCTCCTTGCAACGACGCTTACCCTTCAAGATACCACTACATCAAATCGAAAAAGAAAAGGTACAGGTAAGATCTCCAAACTACAAAAAACCAGAACTCGGGAAGGAAAAACCTCACACATAAAAGGACAGTTTCCCTCTACCAAATTATTTCCACAGAGAAAGAAGATGCCTCTTCAAAAAAGTTCGAACCCAAATTGGATATTCCCAACAAACCTACCCTAATTGAGCCATATGGGCCGAACGAACCTTTTGATATGGAGAAAAAAGCTGCTGCAAGCAAACATCGCGTGTTTTTCAACATGGCGTTTCATTAGATCTCATCCGCAAATAAAGATAGCATCTATCCATTTTTATTTTAAAAAAAAAAGGTCTTTGAAGTCGCCGCCGTCGAGGGGTCTCGGCCAATTAGAGGCCCCCTCTCAAATGAATTGACGTCTATTTCTGCTTCGACATGTGACGGAAAAGGGGAAGGCGAGAAGGGACCGGGAAATTTTCCGATGTTCCCTTTTCGGCTCTCTTCGGGGAATGTTAATGACGGTTTTGGGTTTCGGTATTACTCGTGGAAGGTGGTAGGGAATGCAGCTACCTTCGACTGCTAACCTGGCGTGGCATATATGGCGTGTGTGTGGCAAAGAAATCCTGTCAGTTCTACTAGAAAACCCCTGGAAATCGTGTTGTATTTATGCCGAATATGTAGTCATAATACAGATAATTCATAACCGATACAGCCTGTACGTGATATGATTTCTCTGCTGTAGTCTGATACGGAATCTCCCTGAAAAAATACAGGGATTTCCTCGTAGCACAGCTGACAGAATTTCTTAGTGAAATCAACAGGGATTTTTTCACTGATCCATGTGTAATTTGAGAAAAACATTTTGATACACAGGGTGTTTCAGCAAGTCCATCTAAACTCTGCACAGAAAGATTCTTTGCGGGAGTTGATATAAATATGCCAAAAAGAACTATACCACTACGAAGACTTTTTTTTTTGCAATCTCAATCTCTTAATCTCAAACCGGATGTTACTTCACACCTTTTTCTGTCGTAATTTTCTCGAAAACTATGGGTCATACTTAGAGGTATGGATCTGTTGGGATTTTCTATGTTCTTCCTCCAAGGAATTTGGCTGTATATTAGACTGCAACGTTTCTTGACCTAATGACGTCACTACGCGAAAGGAAAAACTGAGTAAACAAAAACCAGTTGGGTTGCTAGGAAGAATTTTGGTACGCAAAGTGTGATAAAAAGACGCTATAATATACATGGGTTCGGCAAACTAATCATATTTCTAAATTGAAGTTCACTCAAAATTCAGACACCGCGCTGGGAACTACTGTGTTTGTATTATTTCTCCAGGGTCAAGTAACGTTGCAGTCTAGTATAGTAGAGTTTGTAAGGACTTGTTGAAAAACCCTGTAGATAATTATTGTCAACGATATAAAGACGCAATCTCTTTAATAGGGGTTCTACGTTCCTTCTATTTCTTACTGACTATACGGCATTACCCTCGTGAGAACGCGGTGTGGTATCGCAGATCTCCGACTCGAGATACGTACACGATTTTTTTAGAGGGAGAAGGGTGTGTATGATGAGCTGGGAAATAAAAACAGCTGTTGGGGGGGGGCTAATGACGAGAGAAGACACGGTCGCAGTGAAACGAGGCGAGGATTGGGGAGTAAGTAATCAAGGGAGGAGAATGCAACTTTGTTGTAGGTCGATTTGTTATTGACTAATAAAGAAAGATGAGGTTACAAAACAACTAACTGCAAGGGAGAAAGCTTGAAAGATTTCTTTGTTTTCCCCGCCTTAAAACCTTAAGGTTCATTATGAAGGGGCTTTTAGTGATGTGTAACCTGTAGAGACCATTAGGGCTGAAAAAGAATTTGGAGAATTTTCATGAAATTTTCTCAATAAATTGATGATTAAAAAATAATATGTATTTGTAAAAGCAATATTTGTTTTAAGTTTTAAGTCATAAAGTAATATTTCTGATGATGAAAATAAGTAATAAACCAAACAAGTGCTAAAACTGTGGTTAGCTACTTTCAAGTCTTTTGAAAAAATAAATTCAGTTATGTCAACTATTTTATCAATTTCTAGACTTATAAGAGAAAAATTTAGGGAAAATACCTATTTCTTAAATATAACAAATTTCAGTTTTTTTAAGTTCAAAATATCCTTAAAATGTCTCTTAAAAAAATCACGCCCTGGATCCCCCTCCCCACATTTATCATGTGTTTTTTAATAATTTTCAAAAATAAATTTAGTTACGTCGATTATATCATCAATTTCTGGACTAATGAGAAAAAAAAATAGGGAAAGTATTTGTCAAATTGACCAAATATTTCCGTTTTTTAGGTCAACATTTCATTATGGCATCCTCTGGACCTACTTTCTTCATGTTTTGTAATAAATGTAAACTTATAGGAGAATAGAGTATTTCTACATGTTTTCCTTTAATAATTTCTATTTTGGATTTCAAAGAAATAAATGACCAATCAGTACCATCTCCTCTTCTGATTAACATCTTCGGAGAACAACGAAACAGAAAAACATCATAGTTGCCAACTAGTTCCGATTTTTCCGTATTTGTTCCGATTTTCAAGTCTTGTTACGAAAATAAAATCTAAATTTAATGTAATCTCTATTGTAATTGTATTGTAGGAGAATAGAGTACTATTTCTACATGTTTTCCCTAAATAATTTGTATTTTGGATTTCAAAGAAATAATTGACCAATCACAAAGTTGCCAACCGTTCCGATTTTTCCGTATTTGTACCGATTTCTTGTTACGAAAATAAAATCTTTTATTAAATTGTTCCGAATTTTACTAAACTGTTCCGAATTAAAAAAAAAAAATGAAAACTGGTAAAATAATCCTAAAATTCGAAAAATTTCAACAAATGATAGTTCTATTAGACTTGAAAATCGGAACATTTGGCGGCTACAAGGGAATAAGTCCATCAACTTTTTTCCCCAACTATGAAATATAAGTGGATATAGTACTTAAATATTTTTCGATGAGTATTCTGTACTCTAAATAGGGTCCTGAATATCCAGTACAAATTTTGTGGTTATACAATGAAAATTCCATTAGTTATCCCTTTTTTCGATTTTCTCAAAACTTAGTTATTTGACTAATTCACGTTTTCAAACTGACGATTCAAATAATCTAAAATTCGGAAAAATTCAAAAACAAATTGTTCTTTTAGACTTGAAAATCGGAACATTTTGCGGCTACGAGGGGATAAGTCCATCAACTTTTTTCCAACTATGAAATATTAGTGAGTATACTTATATTTTTTTTGATGATTATTCTGTACTCTAAATAGGGTCTTGAATATGCAGTAAAAATTTTATGGTTACACAATGAAAATTCTATTACTTATCTATTTTTTTTTCTCGATTTTCTCAAAACTTAGAATTTGGACTTATTCACGTTTTCAAACTGACGATTCAAATAATCTAAAATTCGGAAAAATTCAACAAAAGACAGTTCTTCTAGACTTGAAAAATCGGAACATTCGGCAGAGCTACGAGAGAAAACCACCCTCAAAAATCCACCACACCACCGCAAGAAAACCCACCACCAACGAAAGGGTGTCCCGCAGCACAAGAAACGAAGAAGAAAATCCCCCCACAAAAAATTTTTCTTCCCTCCCTGCTTCCACATCTCTCGGAAAACGAAATGGAAGGAAAAGAAATTAATTAAATTTCATCCTCTCCCCGAAGCCCTACTCCCGTAAATCCGGACGGGCCATTCCGAGGAGATCGAAAGAAAATTCCGTCGGTTGAAATTGTATAGGGCCCATCAATTGCTCCCGGACTTAATAGAAAATCTCCGTGTTTGGTCAAGGGGGCCGGTCTTATCTCTGGACACTCCCTCCCTCTTCCTCCCCCTAGAAAATCAATTTAGAGCCCCCCTCGGGGGACCCGCGCTGATCGATCTATACCGGGTTCGAGAGTTTAAATGACCGCTTGATATCGCCCCGACGAGTTTTTTTTTTTGTGCGCTGGGAAGGATGTGTATTAAAAAGGAATTGGAGGGTTTTTTTTTTGTGATTTATATAAATGGGAGGGTAATTGGGATTGGTGGAGGTGTGTGGGGACGTATTTAGGGACGTGTGGTACACAGTCATACATGGGGTATACAGTCAAACATGGGGTATAAATGTCATGACAAGTGGTATACAATTATGTGGTACATAGTCAAATCTGGATAAGTGGAATTCCTAGATAAGAGTAGTTTTTTTTACTTAAAAAAATCTCCGGCTCAAGCGCCAAGTGCCGAGATAAATCGACAAAAATTAAATTATCAAAACAATCCAAATACGGAATACTGTTGCTTTTCATTTTTTATACATATATTTCGTTGTGTCATTTGTGAAACGTAGCCAATAGAGTCTGATTAATTGAAAAGTATCAAATATCCCTTACGGTCATTTAAAATTACACGCTCAGATTCAGATTCAGGGGGTTGCCTAGAGACTTTGGAGTGTTCCTGATTGTACTGAAAATAGCCTTAACCCATTAAAAAAATGAAATATCCTGAAGAAGTTGGGGAACATTGTAAACCCCTTGTAAATCTTCCCATAGTGTCAGTGATTCTGTGAGTCTCTGCGCTAGTTTATTTGATATTTAGGAATTAATACTAAAAATTTACTCACTACTTATTTTTCTTTTCTTCTGGAATGTCCTATAGAGTCTAAAAATTTCAAATCCCATAGAGAAAAAGATAAACACTAAGCAATCTCTGAAACATCATATGTTTGCGATATCAACCGTTCATCAGATGTATTTTTGGAAATTTCTATTTTTAGACCTCTTGTAATATAACTCAAACCACTCAAATTATCATTAAGAATATCCGCAAAAACAACATGCCAAAGCTGTCAGCAATAAACCTGAAATCCAATTTAAAATATTTTCAAATACTAGTTCTCTAAACTGACATAAAGGGTTATGCATACAGCAATATGGCGTAATGCTTCTCAGAAATCCCCCATAAAAGCATCTATTTATCCCCACACAACTTCTGTTATCCCCATCTCAATAATGACTTGCTTTTGTACTCCTTTATTACCCCTAAAATTACCAAACATAAAATTTCAAATCACGCCAAATAGCGAGAGCGCCAACTACTAATCTTGTATGCTTAACACAGCAGAAGTTCTTACTCTAATGAAATTAGTTTGTTGTGTATAATAGTAGTCTGGTGACAAAATATCTCTCCGGACACAATTTTCCGAAAATCAACTTACTTAGACTCTTTCCTCCTTCTAACAACTTCGGTAAACTTTTCCGAAATCTTTCGATCTGTTCCCACCCAAGAAATTAATGATCTGTAATTTCGTTAATTAAAATGTTTCCCTCCATCGATGCCAGAGTAAAAGTTATCCGATTCTGAAGGTGAGAAAATTGTTTGTTATTATATCAGATGATTCAAATACAGGTCTGAATAGCCCGGGGTGATTTTACCTAGTATACTACTAGGTTCTTTGCATTTCACAGGTATAGGATTTATGCGTAATCTAATAAAACTTGTGCTGTGGAGATAGTTATAAGGTTAGGAGTAGCATGAACGTACCTATAGATGTTCGTAGTAAAACTTTAGGTAGTAAGATTTAGGGGGATAAATAACCCTTGGCGTTAGTGTCAGGAATTAACTCAATTGATTTTGCACTCGACTACTGTCGTACCGCGAGGAGAAGAGCTTTTGACGTCATACGATGATGCTGCGGTTGTTATAGAAACGGATTATTCCACTGAATTTTGGGGGTGATGGTTATTCACTTGGCGCTAAAATAAATGTTCCGAGCCAAATCTGAGTGGCTATCTTTCAGCTGTGTACTTCTTTCGATTCTAGAGTAACGAATTTTGGAATTTCCTTTCGCATTACATCTGATTTGATTAAATATTTCTAATCTGACCTTTTTCAACTGATCTGATCCATTTCAACTGATCTGATCTATTTTAACTGATCTGATCTATTTTAACTGATCTGATCTATTTAAACTGATCTGATCTATTTTAACTGATCTGATCTTTTTCAACTGATCTTAAATATTTCACCGAATCTGATCTATTTAATTTGATATTATGTTATGTGATTTACATCAATTTATCTGATTTTATTTGGATATTTTATAATTTTTTGGATTTATAGTTACCGTGTTCATTAATTCGATTTTTATTAACGAGAAATTTCAAAGATAATCTATATTTTAATGTAGTTTAATAAAATATGATTATCTTATTTTCATTCGTGAAACGCGTTTTCTCACTCGCCAAATGTACCCTTAAAAACCCAAATAATGCCGTTCAATTCATACCAGCTTCCCTCTTCTTTTGGACTCGTCTACTCACGGCAACCCTGTTCAAAGCTCTTCTCCTCGCGGTATGACAGTACTTTATCAACTTAAACATCAACTGCAAATGAATAAAACAAATACATTGGCATTAACACAGTCGGTTGCAGTTAAAGAAAAACATATTGTAATTAGAATAATCAAATTCCATTGAAGAAAAACTATAGTGATAAAAGGATAACTTGCAATTAATTTCCCAAAAATAAATTTATGAAATTTTAAGGCCAGACGATTTTAAAATAATTGATTAAATGCTCACAGATTTAAAAGATAAGCTATCTGGCATAAGAAACCCCATGTAAGACAAAATTTATCCTGAAGGAAAATTTTAATTTCAAATAATTTTTTCAGCAGTATAAAACTAAATAAACAAAGTCCATTTAAAGGTGATTTTATAATAATAGTATAAATTTTGGGTTCAAAATTAATTAACATTTAATATCATTTTTAAAGTCACTAATAACTCCCTTACTCTGCATAAATGTATGAAAATTGAAAAAAAAAAACATTATAATGTATAATTTTTTCTAGTGTCGTATTTACACTTTTAAAATTTGATTGTCCTTGAAAACTCCTGTTACAAGTAAACCCCCCCTTTTATCCAAAAGATATCGTACACTTAGTCAACAATTGTTCCTAAAGTGACATTTATGCTTATACAAAATGAGTCTTTTACAAAAGCTGTTTGCATTATTCGCATTTTTTAATATTGGGAATCCTATTTTAATCTTGTTTGATATTTAGAAATTTAATACTATTTTCTACCAAATTTTAAAACTATATAATAAATGCCTCCATCTTCTTTAACATCAATCCATACGCCTCAACTTTTGACACCAATACGTCTCTCAAAAATGCCCCAATCACTAAAAATACACGAAACAAACTGCCAACTTGTTTTAACGTCTTTCCTTAATCTAATATAACTTCTAGCAGCAAACCCTTCAAATTAGAGAGCAAGCGCACAACAACTCGAAATAAATAACGTTTTCTCTCTTATGGCTGCCTCTAAATCCATGACCCAGTTCGAGAAAGTCACGCGACTCACATCTTTTCTCATTATGCGATGGCATCGAGTGCCATATCGATATGAAATCGCTATCCCCGATTAGCCATCATCGCAATCGCTGCGATTGCCGAGCGCAATAAATCAAAAATTCATTACTCCGAAAGTTCCTTATAAATACATTATTCCGAGTGCTTTGGTCCGCTAATTCGCCGATTGAAATTCCTAATTATTTTAATGCCGCGGTGGCATCAAGAAATTGAATCCCGCTGCACTTAACTCGATGAAGTTGGCCCTGCTGCCAAAAAGGGAAGAAGAAGAAGGGAGGGGAAAATCGTTTGAGTAATTTCATCCGAACCGACATAGAATGAAATTGCCCGCTCTTTTTTTTTCTATTTTCCCGCCCTTTTTCCGGAACTTTTGCGGGCACAAACGTGTTTATTCCGTTAAGAGAATTGCGCATTTAGAATAGGAACGCGAATTCGCAAAATTGAATTACGCATCTACTACCTTCGATTCGGAATCGGAACAGCTTTGAACGGTTGGTTCGACTCACCCCCCCCCTCCGAAACTATTAATGTAAGTGGGTTTTGTTTCATTTGAATGAAACTTTAAAAAAATAAAAAATATTCCGATGCGTTTTGCATTTATATAAATGATTGTTTTATGCTTCGGGTACTTCTGTCTAAAGAGTTAATTGCTCTTGAAATTGCCGTTAGAAGGGAGTTTTCTTCTCATAACACCTTAGTCTTTTAAAAAATCGATTGCAATACTACTTAATTCGTTTAAATGGATGGCTTTGAGATGTAAGATATAGCGATATTTTTGACTTGGAGATGTTTTTCATTCAAAGCGAACACAAGTTTGACTCAATATAAAGCTTCATTCATGGAGTTTCGTGTATTTTATATTTGCACCAATACATTTATTTAGTTTACTCATTTGAAAAATAGGTTTATATATAGGTAAAATATTTTTTTTTTAATTTTGTACGACAATCATGAACTGTACAAATTAATTAAACTTTAAAATTTATTTTTTCGGAGATAACTATGGAAGGTATAAAGAATGCGAAAGATATCATGACTTTAAAACGAGTATTTTATTCACTGTGCGGGAAAAAAACATTTCACAGTTAACTATGCTTTTCTTGCCTGTAAAACTAGTTTTTCCTACGTATGAGGCACTGTTCGGGGAAAACAACTTTTTGATACTCTTTCCGTGCCTGTAAAACTAGTTTTTCCTACATAACTGACACTATGCGGGAAAAACAAAGAATTTTTGTTCGAGATTGACTGTGACCTTTCCATATTAGTCGAAAATAAACTAAAAAACATGAGCATTAATTAATTTTAAAAGATAATTCATAATTTTTTTAGGTATCGAAATATTTGTTTATTTTTACGTATAGAATCATACATTTGACTCTTGTCTTCTCTATAACTATTACAGGAGAAATATTTAGTGAACTTGATAACTTTTCCTCTTATTTTAAATCAAAGTAGTAGTCCAGTAACCAGGTGTCAAAAAAGGGGTGTTTCAGGAAAAAAATCCGGAAGTTTTTTTCTCAACGGTTTTATATGTTTTCGAGGGTGCTGAATCCGAATCTGAACTTTGCATACAAAATTTCGAATGGCATTTTAGTGAAAATTCGAAAAAAACCTAAAATTTCACCCCATTTTTTGATTTTCTACTTGTAGAACGGAAAGTATGGGTTTCTCATGAAAATGTTAATTATAGAAAATAAAGAAAATAAAACAATCTAAAAAGTTGACATTTACAACTTTTTTGTCAGACGAATAGTTTGGCTGCGAGAGCGCGCTGAAAAACAGCCATTTTTTGGCCTTTCCGCAAAAAAATGGAAAACGCGCTCTTCTACCCTCTACAAAATGAAAAATATTCACTTTATTAACAAAAATTTTACACCACGTGAAAGAGCATTTAATTTTCTATAAATAACTTTCCTTAAATTATATTTTTGAGAAGGAGGAGGGAGCGAAGCAAAGATCGAAAGTAAAGTAGTTAATACTTAACAAAAGACTTTCAGTGGAAGTTGGTTCCATGCACAAATAAAAATTAACAAGCAAATGAATTTTTCATTGCCAAAAAAACCGTTTCTGGGGGAAAATACTGAAGAATAATTAATTTAATTAATAATCATTGGGATAGAAATTAAGATTAAATCATACAATAAATTATTAAAGTAGTGTTTCCTATTTATTTAAATCAAATGTTACTTTTTTACAGAAGATATGGTGAATTTTCCGCCTCAGGGGTGAATATTGCCAGATTTTTAGTGCGCTTTAAAGGCTAAACTATTGGTCTGACAAAAAAGTTGTAATTAACAATTTTGTAGATTGTTTTACCCTCTTTATTTTCTATACTTAAAATTTTCATCAGAAACCCATACTTTCCGTTCTACAAGCAGAAAAATAAAAAATGAGGTGAAATTTTAGGGTTTTTTCGGATTTTCACCAAAATGCCATTCGAAATTTTGTATGCAAAGTTCAGATTCGGATTCAGCACCCTCGAAAACATATAAAACCGTTGAGAAAAAAACTTCCGGATTTTTTTCCTGTAAAAACTACCTGGTTACTGGACTATATTACCTTTTAACATAGGCAATCGGTACTTTTTTAAAAATATTTACATAGAAGGTTTTTTTTCGACGGTTTTATATGTTTTCGAAGGCGCTGATTACGAATATCAAAATTGTGCCCGTGTGGGAACTCGGCTTCATATCGAAAATCGGAAAAAATCGTTTTTTTGTTCGATTTTCACCAATTTTCTCAGAAACTATTCGTTTCTCGAAAAAAAGAAGTACGCCAAATTAAAGTACGTAAAATTTCCTATAAGATACACTGAATCGTTTTTATTTTGCGAGGAGCGGTGTACACTTTAAAGCGTTTTGAAGCGCAACGATTTTTTTGACTTTCTACAAAAAAAGTGAAGAACGTTCCCTTTCCCCCTCTACAGCTCCAAATATATACACGTTACAGACAAATAGTTTATACCACATGAAAGTACATTTAATTTCCTACAAAATACACTAGTCAACTTTTACTTTATAATGTGAGGTATTGTCGCTAGAGCGCGCTGAATTACATCTGTTTCTTGACTTTACACAGAAACATGAAAATCCCTTTCCTTCAGAACGCTCTAAAGCGTACACTACTTCTTGCAAAAAAAAATTAACCAGTGCATCTTATAGTAAATGTTATGTACTTTAATTTGGTGTACTTCTTTTTTTCGAGAAACGAATAGTTTCTGAGAAAATCGATGAAAATCGAACAAAAAAGCGAAAATTTGAGATTTTTTCATTTTTTTTTATGTGAAGTTGACTTTTTAAATGAAAATAAACTTGAAATTTGGATTCAGCAATGCAAAATCCATAGAAATTCGTTCATTAAAATATTCCCATAATTTATTATATGAATTTAAAAATTTGATTGAATTTCCGCCTAAAATACCTAATATTTCATAAATAAATTTTAAAAATTATTTTTTTAGGCATGCTTAGTCATCAATTTATTCAAAACAACCTTATTTTATTGGTAATATACCGGAAATAAAGCGCAGATTGGAGATTAACTACTGCAAAAGTTCGTTTTGGCTTTAAGGCGCAAAAATTTAATTCTTGATCTTTGCCTCGCTCCCTCCCCCTTCTCAAAAAAATAATAATTTAAGGCACGTTATTTGTAGAGAATTAAATGCTCTTTCACGTGGTGTAATTTTTTTTTTGATAAAGTGAATATTTTTCCTTTTGTAGAGGGTGGAAGCGAGCGTTTTCCATTTTTTCGCGGAAAGGCCAAAAAATGTCTGTTTTTCAGCGCGCTCTAGTGGCCTAACTATTGGTCTGACAAAAAAGTTGTAATTGACAATTTTGTATATTTTTTTATTTTCGTTATTTTCTATAATTGACATTTTCATGAGAAACCCATACTTTCCGTTCTACAAGTAGAAAATCAAAAAATGGGGTGAAATTTCAGGGTTTTTTCGAATTTTCACCAAAATGCCATTCGAAATTTTGTATGCAAAGTTCAGATTCGGATTCAGCACCCTCGAAAACATATAAAACCGTTGAGAAAAAAACTTCCGGATTTTTTTCCTGAAAAAACTACCTGGTTACTGGACTATAGAGTGAACTAAAATATCTGTAATTTTGTAGTTTCTGTTTTAGGGCAACGTCAAGATATTGCGGGTTAATATCGTGGTTTGGTGAAGTTATACGTCTAATGTTGTGTTATATGGTTTTATCTTATTGAACTGTAATATGTAAGCTTGTTATTTTTCTATTAAAAACTGTAAACGGGCACCCGCCTAATGCAGCAAACTTATGCCTCTGTCATCTTTAACCTATCGGGCAATTAATACTTAAAAGGCATACTATTTAACTTTTGAAATAGTTTAAGCTGACTGAGTAAAATTTCATGCAGAAATATACTTTTATAGTATTAATTGCATCCCACTTCTTAACTAAAAAAAATTTCAAAGTGTCGTATTTCGTATAAAATTTATTGCCTTTCTCTTAACTTAAGCAATTAGGTCTTGCACAGAGTAAAATTTTTAAGAAATTAATCTTTTTAATTTCTTTTTTTTTTATAACTGGGGTACATCAAAATTTTGCTTCAATCAAAACTAAAAGATAAGTTTACTATAATTCAATAACTACAGAAACATATAACTCAAAAATGATCCATGGATAGAAAATTGGTAAACATCACACCACATCATATTATTTTGAACTTTAATTCCTCTTGTCCAATAATATTATTCCAAGTCAAATAAATATCTTCATCCATTAAAGCAGACGAGAACTTCACTCATCTCAGATATCGAACCTCAGAGATCAAACACAATCCCCCCCCAAAAAAATGAACGAAACCACAACAGAAACACGCCACAAGGATCGGAATTCCATTCACACCCCTCAACTCTACCACCCCTTGTCACTCCTTCAAACCCTCACACCCCTCAATATCGAAATCCCCCCCCCTCAATCGACCCCTCAAACCAAAATGAAATAATCACCAGCAAAAAAAAAGAGGAGAAAAAAGACTGGTGAGGGCTGGGAACACACTGGGCGACTAGAGTCGCTCGAAATCGTTAAGATCCGCATCAAACGGAGGGGAGAAAGGGGAGAGGGGCTAATACTCGACAGCCCAACGTTTCCTGAACCCAGTACGTCACTACGCGGAAGGAGAAAATGTGTAAACACAAAGCCTGTTGGGTTGCTAGGAGGAGTTCCGGTACGCAAATCGTGATAAAAAGACACTATATATACGTGGGTTAAACAAAATAATCATAAATGTAAATTGACGTTCTTCATTTCACTCAAAATTCAGACACCGAGATGGGAACTACTTTGTTTGTTAGTGACGTCATAGGGTCAACTAACGTTGCTGTCTAGTATAGACTACTCCCGTAGCAAAGGAAAACTATTATACTATTTTTTTTAAAAACAGAATTGGAATCCAAGAGAAATTTTTTAGCCTAGATTGATGTGTAATTCGACGAAAATTGGGAATATTTTTGTAAAAATCATTGAATCGGACAGGAGTAGTCTAGTGCCCTCAAGTCCAGGCGCGGAAAAAGGGGAGGGCACTTTTAGGGGAGCCTTTGGAAACAAATAGACAAAATTTTACTTTTTTATATACATATAGATCTCTTCAGATCCCCCATAAAATTCCTTATTGCACCCCTTTCCACCCCAAAATTCCTTTTTGTATGATAAACACAGTATAAGTAAAACAATGTTTCTGAACTTATAATTGCGATCTTTTAAGTATGCAATTTTTTTTCAGGCAATGACAGGAGAGTTGGGGGGTCCTCTCCTAGAAAGTTGTACGGATTTTAACCCTAAATAGCTCATTTTTAGCTCATTTTTGATCAGCATAAGCACTTGATTAACGCAAAAATGTGAACAATCTGGAGAAAGTGACCCCTGGGCTTCTTAAAAAAAAGGGACCAAAAAGGGAAAAGGGAGAAAAAAAAGTACATTTTTTAAATGATTGAAATTTTTTGGTCTTTCAGAATCTACTTTCTTCTTTCTCTTTTTCACGCTTTTTCTCTCTTTTTTCCTCTCTTTCCCATTTTCAGGCCCCGATTTAGAAAATTTAGAACACTAGGCCCAATATGCAGGAGGAGGCCCCCACGTCGCCATATTTGGTGCTATATAAATGTAGATGCGTGAAAATTATTGTTTGATTAGTGTGAAAATCCACTATCGTCAGGGGGTCAGGGTCAGACACGTTCTCGGTTATCTTTTACGTTTTTTACATTGCTAAAAGGTTTGGATTTTTATTTTCAACTAGCTGATATATGCCCGCCGTTGCTCGGGGGATAAAAAGCTTATCAAACTGTGTGTTAAAATAAATAAGAATGATCGTTTAGATGCAATAGAGTCAACATTCTTCCCGCCCGCTAGGATTCTTTTTTGATGCCATACCACTTCGTTAAGATGTAAAAAAAAACCTTTAAAAATGCCACCTGTTTAGATTTAATGTAATCCCCATTCCCGTTTTTAAAGAGTAATTTTTCAAAATAGAAAAAAGTCAGGGGACCTTCTGAACCCACTTATTTTTTTTCTCTTTTGTCCTTTTCTCCCTCCATCCATTTCTGAAATTGGTATAAATGTATATTTGAGGCAAATTTCTCCGCCTTCGCTTTACAATAAAGGTACATTATCGAACAGCAATGTCTATAGATAAAACTTTTCCCCCTCATCCCGCTAAATTTTTATAAAATACAAAACAATTAAATATACTACATACTTTTATACTTTTTTAAGATGTTAAACAAAATCTGAAAAAACCTGTTTATAATTAGTGTTTATAACCATTTTTAATAGTGATAATTTTTTTTCAAAATCAGGGGGAGACCCCCTGAACCCCCCTTTGCTGATTTTATCACCAACTCATTCATTGAAAGAAATTTCAAACATGAAATAAAAGTAAACATCATTTGAATCGACACTGAAAATGCCTGTGATAAAATAATGTTTAATTTGAACTTTGCTGGAAATACTTAAATTTGATTAAATAGAAAAAAAGAATAAAATTTTTCAGTGGAACGGTTTTTGGTTATTATAAAAAAATTATTTAATCATTAAAAATTGTTTCTTTATCATATTTTTTAAAAACTCACCTGTTATAAAACATTTCAAAATAAATATTTCCAACAATAGAGGTTTTGCGTGTCATGGAAAGAGCAATAACCGCAATAAATTTAACATTGAAGGCTAAGCATAAGAATTTAGAAAAGAGCCGAAAAATGTTGCTTGGAATGCATTGATTTTAAAAATTCTTTTTTGCAAACCTTCCTGGTTGTATGAGGAACAATATGCTTAAATTTTATAACAATCACATTAATAATGTGGGTGCTAGGATCCAAAAACTAAAAACGGGAGTAAATATTCAAGCCCCCGTGCACACCCTCCAGAATGGAATATCGAAAAATCCAGAAATTACTTTCTTTGAAATACTCTCAAGAAGGTATTACCAACAGTTCACTTCGTAATATCGATTTCTCGGTACTGTTTTCTTCGAAAATTTAAAACTTTGTTAATGCTCAGCAAAATCGGGTTTTTGGAACTTTCAGACCCCTTAAAATTCGAATATCCAAAATTTGAAAAATGCCTTTCTAGAAATTGTTGCTTGGTACCTACCTGCGAAATAACGAAGATCTGGGGTCATTTGGGACGCCGATAGGCTCAAAAACGTCGAAAACGCTCCAAACCCCCCTGTGGGCCAAAAAAAAGAAATTTCGAAAAATCCCTTCTTAGTGCGCGTATACACCGTAAGCTCTTCCACCCTACCAAGTTTCGAGTCCTTAGCCCCTATAGATTTTGCTGTGCGTTGATGAGTGAGTGGTAAAGCTCTTTTATTATTATAGATTTGAAAAAAGTAATGAAAAACATTCTAGGAAGTATAAAAAGTTATTTCTGCTGTAGATTTGAGTTAACTTTTTAAAATTAGGGGGGCCCCTAGACCCGGGCCTAGTGAGCCTAAAGGTAAATCAGGCCCTGCCTGTTTAAGTCCCCATCTTTCTACGGATGCGGATCTCAACGACATCCAACCACTCCAGTCGCCCAGTGTGAACCCAACCCCAAGAAAAACCGAGGGGAAACGTGTGAAAAGTCCTCTCCCATTAACGGCCGAATACATTATACATGAAATCCGCATTAAGAGAGATCTATATCTGGCCTTAGCCAATTCCAACTCCAACAACGACACATCTGGCAGCGCCATCTATCGGACGGACCCCCCCTCTCTCTTGGATGTTTCATTTGCTGATGGACCGCCTCTAATCTCTTTAATTCCTCCCGAGCTTTGACACTAAAAGCCCCTTGCCCTTCACCGACAAAAATTAAGCGATTGCGAGGAGAAGGAGGGAAAATAAATGTGACTGATGGAAGAAAAAAAGGGACGAAAGGTCGCGCATTAACGAAACTTAATGCTTTCGTCCCAGTGATTTCGATTCGTCGTTCGATATTTTGTGTCTTTTCTGTTATCTCGGGATGGGGAGGGGGTTGAGAGATGCTGACCATTCGTTTCGGGAAAGGTCATCAGAGATAAGGGGTTATTTGAGATAGGGTTGGTTTAATTGCGATGTGTGAAGTGTTAATTAAAATCTGGAGGGATCTATCTTTCCGTGTAATGCTGTTGGTGACGTTTTTTTGTTTAGTTAGCGGTAGGGTCTGAGATTAGCTTATATGGAAGAACTATGATGGAATAGCAGGAGAGAGTGGAGCCCTTTGGGACATGACCCACCTTGGGACACTCATCTTTTCAGACGCAAGTTTATAGTTACGAACCCGTGCTAAAAGGTACTAATTAATGATCTTAAAATCTACTCTTCAACGTGTTTTGGAATTTTTGGTGCGTCTGAGTCATTATTTACAACAGTTTTCTTGTTTTGCGTGATGTAAAGTTACAATCACTAAAAATAATTTTTTTCGCTAAACCTAAAAGAGTAATTAAGTTTAGTATCCAAAGTGTCAAGTGGGACACCTTGGGACATGTTAAAAGATACCCCAAAATTTACAAGAATAAAAAAAAAATGTGATTTTTTTTTTACACGTTACAAAATGTTTGCTCATCGTACGCTTTACAATTTATGAAACCTTTTTTTTCCTCAGAACAATGTATCTCAACATTTAAAAAGTTCTTCTTAAAATTATCCATTGCTGAAAAAATTTCATTCAACATTACCAACAATGAATTCGCATCCAAATCTTTTGTTACCTTTGTTGTTTACCTTTGTTTGTTGTAGCTGACCTTTCGTTTACGTTCTACAATTTATAAAATATTTTTTTTCTTTTAAACAATGTTTCTGAACACTTAAAAAGTTCTTCGTAAAAATACCCACTGTTGAAAAAATTTCAATCAACATTTCCAACAATGAATTCGCATCCAAATCTTTTGTTACCTTTGTTGTTTACCTTTGTTTGTTGTAGCTGACCTTTCGTTTACGTTCTACAATTTATAAAATATTTTTTTTCTTTTAAACAAATGTTTCTGAACACTTAAAAAGTTCTTCGTAAAAATACCCACTGTTGAAAAAATTTCAATCAACATTTCCAACAATGAATTCGCATCCAAATCTTTTGTTACTAGAAGAAAATAAATTTTGTGTAGATGAAGGAAGACCATTTGGTTCATAACGTGTCAAAAACTTTTGTTCTCTGTTAAAGTTTTTCTAAACATTTTTACTTTATCAACTTCAACTATACCTGTATGTATTCGAGGAGGTCAAGAATAAATACTAGAAAGATCTAGAATTTATTCCTGAATACATTATATTGCATTGTATCATATTATGTTAATGTTAACTGGGATATCTTGGGTAAGTACATATTTTTTCCGTTTAAAAAAGCTTTTAATGAAACATATTGATTCATTAAAAATAATTAATCATTATTTCAGTATGAATGTATCATATTATTGTTTTCTTAAAATTTATTCCATGACTTTGTATAACGTATTGTTCAATTTCTATAAGTATAAGAATGAATCCTTTTTAAATTAAATTAATTTTAATTGGTTTACATCCTTTAATTTATAATGTAATTTATTTTATTAAAACAAAACATAGAATGTGTTAAAAAATTTTGGCAAGGAATATTAAGACACTTTACTATCATCATTTTAATAAAATGCATTACTGATTATTTTAAATGCTTGTTATTAGAATAGTAAGATAAAAAAAAAACAAAATAGTAAAACTCAAGAGATTGGAGAGATTGGTTATTTTTGAAGAACTTTCAAAGTAAAAAAGTAACAAGTAAAAAGACAGCATGAAATTTTCTTTTGTGCTTATAAATTTCAGCGAGTTATAAAAAAATTCTGGGCGATGAACATTTTTATGAAAGGGAAAAAGTTTATTACTACTGCAATTACTATTTTGCATTAATATTTGCATTATTAGATAGTTAAACTATGATAACTTAAAGAATTGAATGATGTCAGCATACGATTATCAAGAGGAGAATTTTCATTCAAATCATAGATATTGAATATAGATAGAAGAAAGATATTAATTAATATTTTTTTTTTAATTTTCAGGACTCGATTGAAGAAAAAAATGGCGTAAAAGAAAACAAGTAGAAAAAAACAAGTGACATAAAGTAAAACCTGATCGAACAAAAGTGAAAACTACAAACTCCAATAGTTGTAAATTGTCAAAAACTAAATAAAACAAACTATTTTTAAGTGTGTTTGTAAGTTAGTAATATTAAGACGCTTCCTAATGAAAACCAGAGTCTACGATTATTTTAATCATCATAAAATAATTTTATTAATAGTTTTAATTGTTTTTACATTATTTTATCATACCTATAAAGAGAGATAAAAATACAATTAAATATTAAAGTAATTTGAAGCTTTTTAGTTATTGATGGTTATTTTTGTGTTGAAATATCGGGGTGGATGTTAAAATATTTTTATCATTATAAAAATGTATTGGCACATAAAATTTACAACTTATTGATAAATAATGTAAAACTATTTGGACTCAAAATCCTAAAGAGTGAATAAATCGTTCTAACCATCTTAATTCTTGAATTTGCTTTACGTAAGGAAATTTTGCGTAATGTATTTTAAGCAGATTCTTTAGTACCATTTGTCTTATGTAAAACATATTTAAATGTAGTTTTCTTTATGGGGTTCTTATCTTAACTCAATGTAATTTTAATACTCTTTCTATCTGTATTATAAAAACATATTTGCCCAAGTTAAGAATACAATCAAATTGAAAGTTTGAATAATTCATTTTTTATATCACATTCAAGAAATTTCTAGATGACGATTCTTCAATTTTTAATTCTTATCTGCTTCATTTTTTTTAGCCCTATTTGAGTATGAGTTCTTTTCTGTTATCTATCCACCCATTTGAAATCTCTAGGCTGAACGACAAAAAATATCCCCCAAAAATGCAAACCAACAGATAAATTTGTTGAATTAATTTTGATTATTTATATTTGTTATTCATTTTTATGTGTCAGACTATTGCATATTTGTAAAACTTGTCTATATTGTAAAATTTATCATGTTATTTAAAAATAAATTGATTTTTTTTCACCTAACCTGTTTTATCCCTTGGTTATGAACAAGTTTTTTCCTCCATTGTATTTATTGACTGATTTCATACATAATTAAAAAATGATTGATTTTATGATAAAATATACGGTTATACTGATGAAAACAGGAAAAATTAGCGATATATCAATACTATTTAGCATCCAAAACATTTTTGCCCGATTTTTAATGGGATAGATAACAAAATTATACCAGAATATATTTAATAAAATCTTGCGACTCTCACGAACCTCTTTTAAGAGCAAGCCAAAGCTCGCGTGTTCAATTTTAAACAGCAGAATCTTTAGTTTTCGTCTTTAGCTCATGCAGTAAATATTTTTATGAATATTTTAAACACACACACACTCTCCAGTGTTAAAACTCGAATAAACGAATTTTCCGAATTTTCTGCAGAGAAATTATAAGGCAGCCAATCAATCTTTGGCCTCTTTCAATTTTCGCCGAGCGTTTGCGTGACCAGCTCGAATGTATCAGTGGGACGGGATAATTAGAAACTTTTTCCCCCCGCTTAAAATAATAATAATACGAAGACAGATTCCCTGCGTCACAGACGACCCCACGCCCGATATATTTAATTATATTTAATCTGAAAAAAAAACCATGACAAATACCCCTTTATACATTACCCTAATGAGTTTCCTGGACGAATATTTATTTCACCCGGTGCAATTTGTGAGTCCCTAAAACAAACTACAACTTCAACTTACTTTCTCACGCGCAAATAATAATGCCTTCTAATGCGACTCTTTTGCCTCATTTGAAGGTAATATTGACTGTTTTTAGATTTAACGTGAAATAAATCCTTGTTGTGAATTGCTGTGAAAAATGGGACTATACTAGACAGCAGCGTTAGTTGACCCTATGGCTGGGCGCGCACGAGTGACTAAAGTCACGGCGACCAGGATTACTAGTATCAAAAATATCATTAGAAAACAATAGAGCATTTTCAATCACATGACTTTACCTAACAACGGCCTTAGCAACGTTGTTTTTATCCTCCAGTGATGTCATGTGCGAATGCTGCTATTGGATACTTCTATGTCCCGCCCCTAACAACAGCCTTAGCAACGTTGTTTTTGTCTTTGTCACCGTGACAAAAGTCGCCCGTGCGCGCTCGCCCTATGACTTCACTAATTAACAAAGTAGTTCCCATCGCGGTGTCGGAATTTTGAGTGAAATGAAGAATGTCAATTTAAAAATATGATTATTTTGTTGAACCTATGTATATATAGCGTCTTTTTATCACTATTTGCGTGCCGAAACTCTTCATAGCAACCCAACATGCTTTGTGTTTACTCATTTTCTACTTCCGCGTAGTGACATACTGAGTTCAGGAAACGTTGCTGTTGAGTGTAGACTGCAATGTTTCTTGACCCTATGACGTCACTACGCAGAAGCAGAAACTGAGTAAACAGAAAGCCTGTTGGGTTGCTAGGAGGAGTTTCGGTACCCAATTCGTGATAAAAAGACGCTGTATGATCATATTTTTAAATTGACATTTTTAATTTCACTCAAAATTCAGACACTGCACTGAGAACTACTTTCTTTGTTTTGTGTCTCCAGGGTCAAGTAACGTTGCAGTCTAGTATAGAATCAGTTTTAAATTATTTATTTAAGTAAATTTATAACTATAATAATAACTAATATATAACTATAATAATAACTATAATAATATAACTATAGTTATAAAAGCTTTTTAAAAATTGAACTTATAAATCTATAGTCTGAGTGTCTGTGTTAAATTTTGTAAAAGCGAATTGTTGTTTTCTATGTATTTTAAAATTGAAAAAAAAAGGTTTAATTTCTCCGTTAAATATCGCCAAGCTATCTTAAACGCCAAAAACTAGAAATATCGCCAAAGATTGTGAACTAGCAGGTGTAAATATGTAGTTATTTTAATGATGATAATCATTTGGCAATATTTGAATATTTGGCGGCTAAAACATCTTGGTGATATTTAATGGGACATTTAACGGAATTGAACCCAAAAAAAGTTAAGTTTTTGTACAACGACTAATACAAACATTGTAGTTTTTAATACAAATTTAATACTGTTTTAGTCATAAAGTTAAAATAAGTCGCTATGTAACGAATATAAATAATGTTTGGGAGTAAAAGATATTATAGCAAATTCTTATCATTTGAGTTTTAAAATTCAAAAGTTTTAAAAAAAGGTTTTCTCGTTTCATAGTTTCAGTGGTCAGCCAACTGCATTCAGTTCATTATTTACTTCATTTCCATTTTCGAACTTCACAAATTAAATTTAAATTTAACATCCATCTCAACTCCACAGTCGCGAAGAATTCTTTTCAATTTACGTCGCTGCCCCCCAACGATCGATCATGTTCTTTTCCGAGAGAAAAAAGAAACGGAATTCTTCTCTAATTCGCATTCGGACTGTTCTAGAAGAGAATTCTGGAAAACTTTTAAAAGAATGAAAAATGAATCGGCCGAACCTTCTAGAAAATTCCAAAATATAATATTCATCTCTTCACTTCTGATCTTTTTACCAACGTTATTCATCACAAACACAGAAACGAACATTTCGCGTAAATAGATAATAACTGCGAGACAAAACCCCCACCAACGGAAGAGAAAAAACATGTATTTAAATATCAAAGAGAGAATCGAGTTCAAAATCCTCATCTGACTACTTCGCTTCTAAATGGAATCGATCTTCAAGATGGATGACCTAATGCAAAATGAGCAAGCCATGTCTGGTTTTCATTCAAAAATGAGATATTTCCCCGAGATATGTTCATTCTAACTGCAACCGTTTATTCCTATCAATGTCGTTTTGGTGGGGGCCTATCAGATGGTATCGCTTCTCAGGGAGTTTGAGGCCTGACACTCTTTGTTTGAGAGAAGTATTAATTTTCCCTGAGTCGGATAGATGTTCAATAATATCACCTTTATCTTGGGAAAAAGATGGTGTAAAAGTGTTTGAAAGTTAATGGGATTGAGGTCGAACATCATTAGGTAAAGGTAAAAATAGGTGCTAAACTTTTGTTATGTAAATTATGGGCTGATAAACCTTAAAAGTGAAAAGTTGGATGGAGATACAAACAAAGCATGCTTTTCAATTATTAACTTGATGCGAAACGAAGATAGTGAATTCGTTTACAAATTTGTAACATTTATGAAAACGTGTCATGCCTTTCTTATACGAGTTCCAAAGGATGTATATCGGAAATTCGCCAAAACCTCTTTTTAACTTATGAAATTCTAATTTCAAAAAGTAATTTATCAACATAAGTCGCACACATTTCCAAAGGAACGACGCGCTTTCCCAAACAGTTAAAGATTCGTCGAATTTTTGTCATTCATGTCCAAATTTCGTTTACTTCTTGTAGCAGTTACGTAAACTTGACATATTTGGTACCAGCCGTGCTACTAGGGTTAAAACTTATTTCTTATTAATGAAGATTGAAAACTCAGTTTAAAAATTGTCCGATACACGCCGATAAAAATATAACATTAAACCCAGATAGCAATGTAGGGCTGTTACAGCCCTGCCGTAGCCCTGCGGCGTAATCCCGTGTAAGGCTGTCGCAGGGTTGTCACGACAGCCCTGTTTACCCTGTGACAGGGTAAAACCGACCTCTGCTAGTTGACGCTTTGTAGGGCTTTGGCAGGGCTGGAATGAAAGCCCTGCGAAGGGCTGGAACGAAAGCCCTGCGACAGGGCTGGAATGAAAGCCCTGCGACAACGTCGTCACGTCTAGGTCTTTTAAATTGGCTATTAAACTTTATTTAAAACTTAATATAGTGTTATAAATTAGGTTTGTTGTAGGGTATTCCGAATTTTCTCCATAGTTCTAGGTTTAATATTGCAGTTCATATTTTTCCTGAGTTTTTTTAATTATGTGATGACACAAAATTTTCCCCGAAATATTGCACTATATATATGTATTATACAGTGGTACATATTTTCAGGAATAATTTTGTATCACATAATTCAACAAAGAAACTAAAAAATACGAAATGCAATACTTAACCGTTAACTCTGGTAATATTTTATCCCTACATTTTACTAATCTAATATTAAATACTTTGCTCTCATTAAATAACTTCTTTTTGAATATTTAATTGATACATTTTATGGTATAAAAAAACTTTAAAGATTTTACATTTTTAAACTTCTTTATAAAAGTTAAGAAGTTTTCCAAACAACCAGTGAAGGAGATACCGAGGGAATTTTTGTTAGAAATTCTTTAAAATAAAATGCAAGAAAACAATATTGTACTGCTATTTGGGATAACATGGTTCTGAGGAAGAAGTAAAAATTAATTATAAAACTCCCTTAAATAAACAAAATATACTCAGAATCCCCATAGATCAGAGAAAGACATAAACATAAGAAAATTTTTAATTAAAAATACGCAGAATATTATCAAGAATTTTATTTTAACACACAATGCAAGAAAAAGTATTACACTGACAATAACACAAACTAGACTAATATAGCTTCTGGATTAACATAGAGTACAGAGAGAAATAAGCATAAAAAATCCGTTAAACATACAAAATATACTAATAACAGGATCCGGACAGAGGTCCAGGACAGAGGTCAGGTAAATTTAAATTAGAAATACACTCAAGGTTCTCATTCTTAGAATTCAAATTATGGCCACATAAAAAGTAATTTTTACTGAATTAAAATGCTAAGACTGCATACCATGCAGGAACTTTGCCAACTTAAGTTATAGAACAGTATTTGCTATTCCATAGAAAACTGGGTTAGAGAAACATTTTCAATACAAGTATATTTTAAAAGTTAAAATTGACAAGAGATTGTTCTTGCTTAAAATACCACATGAGTAAATTTTACAATTAAGAATATCCTACATAAGGAGCCATCAAAGCATACTGGTTCTACTCATAGACTCAAATCATACTAAGAATACTCATGAAATGAAGGGAAATATTGAACTATATGGAAGTTCATTTGCACGTTTATAAATAAAATGACAGTAAAAAGAGAGGGAAAATTATCCCCCATCAACTTTTAAATTAGCAAACATTTGTTTAAGTAAAAAAAAAGAAACAGACAAATCAGAACTATACTCAAAAGAACTGTGAGAAAGGAATTAATGAAATAATACATTTATATAAAATATTAATTAGAAATATTGCACAATATAAGATGAATTTAACCTGTTCTATAATTGCAAAATTTAAATTTGTTATTTCCATCTCTGTCAGAAAATTCTGTTGTCTCTGAAAAAAAGAGGAAAAATATCATGAAAATGTTCAACATATTAAACTATTTGAGCAATGAATAAATAAATATTCGGTAAAAATATCTTTCTTGAGTGCCAGAAATTAACATTTTGGAGAAAAAAATCCTTCTCAGATATCAAATATACAGTCACCAGTTATATTAACTCATTCTAGCTGTCTTCAAAACAAGCCCTATTTTGTGTATTACATTAATGATTCTCAACCTGTGGTCTGTTGGACGTTTTTAAGTGGTCCCTAAATTATAGAACTTTTCGCCTAATAATAGAAAACAGCTGATACTGGAGATGATTATAGATTAACTGATATTCATTTTATGTACATTTAATCCAAAATTTAAGAAAGTGGAAAATTTTTTGATGAAGTCATACATAAAATTACCTTAGAGCAATCCTAAATTTGGCTTGTATAAACCAATCACTGACAGCATCTCTTATTACTTACGTTTCTTTAGTATCTTTGAAGATATGTAAACAGAACTCTGAAAAGAAAAATATAAAGAAACAAAAAGCTGTTGTTCTAAAAAAGGAAACACAATAAATTGTTTTGTTTAAGAACATAAAACAAAAATAATTTTCCCACGGAAAATCATTCAGGAAGAATATAAAAACATCCTAATTTCAGTGCGAATTCTTTTTTTTCTCACACATGTTCTGATGAAAAAGACTATCGTTAGTAGTATAATCAAATTATAATTTAATTTTATTAATATTATTTTTGAAATAAAATGAAACTACTAATATTTGAAATACTAATATTGGAACATGGGATCATAACAAAGCATAGCATAATTAATAGCATTCAGAAATTTTCTAATTATCCACAATTTTGAATAATATATACGATAAACTTAACTAGTTAACAATTTAAGGCAAAATGAAAAGAAGATGTTTCATAACTCTAAAAGAACATTTAAAACTTACCTTGTTTTTGCTCTTGAAATGAAAATATCTTCACACACAAAATTTAACTTGCACACAGGAATGGTAATAAAATGGCGATGTTGATGTGGAGTTTGGATGGACTTATTGGGGTCACGTGGTATGTCACGTGGGCTTAAATTGGCTTGGCTGTCACAGCCCTTTCCTGAAAGCCCTTCAACAGGGTTGGTGGGACAGCCCTTTCATAGCCCTGCGTCAAGCGCTGCTGTAGGGCTTTTCGGTATACCTTGTTTGGTCAGCCACGGAACAGCCCTTTTCTTGCACTGCTTAAAGGCTTTTCGGCAAACCCTTTTTAGGCAGCCCAATGACAGTGAAAAAAAAGGGCTAACCGCAAGGTTACGTGCTATCTGGGAAGCAAAGTTATTTATGACTGTCATAACTTTTACATATTCACTACTAATAAAAGCAAACAAAAATAAACTAAAGGATTAATATACATGCCCGTCAGTCAAGCGGCAATGATTTAGCAACCCGGTGTCCTTTAGCTTCCAAACAAATTCGACAAAATCAATTAAAGAAGTCGGAAAAGAAGTCGCTAATACACTGATGCAGCTGTTTTTAATTAATAACATCATTCCCCTCCTCAAATCATTCGTTAATGCCTATTACTCTATGCATATCAATGAATCATCTTTTTTTCTATTATGAATACTCCGCGAAATTATTTTCTGAGAGATAACTCGTCAAGTCATCCGACTGGAAAGACATTTCGCGAGACCGTCTCATTAATTATGTCACATTTAATAGGGAAAAAGGGTCGCAATAATGAGCGCGGTCGGGTAAAAGCAGCAGGGGGAAAGATTGTTTATGATTATCGTGTTCTTAGATGTTTTGTAAAACATTACTCGTTGTGATGAAGAGCTTTCAAATTACTTACATTGAAAATGGATCATATATGTAACGTATTAAAACATTAGTAAGGAAAAAGAACATACCGTAAAATGGGGTAACTTTGGTCTTTAAGTGAAACTTTGGCCCAACCATTGGAGAGGTTCTGCGTGCTGTAATAAAAGAATGTTGTTATTTTATGCTTTGACGAACAGGTAAAATTGCTTACATGTTACATGACATCCTCAAATTGGTGTCTAGAAATTCTTAATATACGATCACCAGGGGGTTTCCAACTTATGTGGTACACTGTAAAAAAATTCCCGTAAAATTTACGGTTTTAAACTGGCAGCTGGGTTGGTTGTGGAATCCAGTTTTATACATCCCGCATAGTAAACTTAACATTATTTTTGAAAGAAAACTAAAGGATTTATGTATTCTAATATTTAGAAACTAACTATGAATTATCTAATTTTTTTTTTCTCTCGGTTCGGAAGAACACTCTTGATGCTCATGTATATGCAAATAAATTAGTTTTAAATCAAAAAAAAAAAAAAAAAAAAAAAAAAAAAAAAAAAAAAAAAAACCAACAGTGATAATAATACTTGTTTTCAACTTTCTAAATTAGAAAAACCTTATAAGATGAACTTTCTACTGTTGTTGCTACTATTGGAAAATAACAAACTTTCAAGTACAAGTATGCCAAAGGTGTTATTTTTTACAACTGTAATCTTTTTTATTCACACACAGAACCTTTTACATCCTTACGGCGTAGTTGAGTTCGAACTAATATCTTTTTACATATCTCTCTAACTTACACGAAAACTTTTTGAATTAAAATAAGTGCAACTATAGTTTAACAAGTATTAGAGAAATTGCCTGTTGAAAGAACCTCCTGAAAATTAGCTAGAAGGTTTCGATTCTTTAAAAGTTCAGGATCGATACATTACAAAAGATCCTTTTCTGGGATGAAATCTGATTCAATCCTTTCCCGTAACAGGTCCAATAATTCGTTAATCTGAAGAAGAAAAAAAAATCGATAAATTTCCTTCTTGAACCAGATGCTCCCTGTAACCGTATCACTTGCTCCCATTTAGTAATTCCAAACTTTATAACGAAACACGCAGTCACGGTTGAAGTTAAATCTAATGGGTTTGAAAAAGAACATACATCCCCTCAGAGCCCAACACAAAAATAGTTTTTTTTTGTCTATAAAAAGCAAAACGCCAGCGATAAGTTTTCTAAAAAAGAAAAATAAACAACGAAGAAAAAATTATTTTTCAAATCTTTAATGCCCAATTATCGGTAGATAGTCGGTATAGATTTCGCTGCGCACATAAAAACGAAGAAAAAGAAAGTGGAAAAACTCATTTCTGGAAGTATTCTTTCCAATTTGCTCCGATTTTCACCCACCCCTGACCCCTCCCGTTTTTTTTCTGGGGGGGAGGAGGTATGTATCTTTTACCTCCAGAAAGGGGTCGGGAGATACATTCCCTCAAACGAAATAAAACAGCGCTGTTGAAAAATAGAGCACAGAGAAAAGAACGAAAATAAAGAACGATTGATCGGACAGAAATTGAAAGGGTTTGAGGGAGGGAAAAAGAGGGGGGAAAACACCCAAAAAACATAATTTGTCCATTTTCTTCCCCAAAATCCCCGTAAAGTAATAGATCGGTGTTGCTGCCGCCGAGATTATTTAGTTTTGTGCGCGCCCTTTTTATTTATTGACTCTTTTCCTAGGACGAAAAAGAGAAATTTCCTATAGTAGAAGAATTGAAAAGGGGGGAGAGGATAGTCCCGTTACCGCCGTATCTCCTCTCTATTACAAAAAGCCGTGTACCACTTTTCATTTCGAACTATCCCCAGATTAAGGTAGATTTGGACACGGGGCGACAATTCTGGGCAATCATCTTCGTGCCCCCTTCTAACTACTATTACACGCAAACAATCGAGTCGGTCCCCTGTAGTACGTCAATTTCCTTCTCCGTGGACTCGCCAATCATCGAGAGGGATTTTTTTTTTTTTGTTCGTAAAAGGGGAGGAAGAGAGGGAATTGTAGGGAAAATGTTTCATTCTCTTTCTATCGCAAACTGAACTGAATGGAGGAGGTCGCAGCTGTGCCGTTCGGTTTCGGAATTGGAGGTGGGGGGAGGGGTAATTGGTGGGGATGTGGATGATGGAACGCGTGGCGCCATCTGTCAGCGGTGATGAGGATTAAGTTCGTGTTCTTGTCTGTGGTCAAGTTGGAGTGAAAGTTTTAGGTGGGGTAGTAAACAACGATTTGGGAAACCTCAACGATTAGCTCTGGAAAAACTTTCACTGCTCGAAAATCCTTCGTTTTTGAGTTTAAGGGAAAATAGAGTGATATAGAGTTATGGTTTCGATTAAGGTATTGAGTTAACTTGAATTCTGTTCTGTGTGTTCCTTAAAAAGAAAGAAAGAGAGAGGTAAAAGGAAAAGAGAGATAGAGAGAAACAGGGTGTGTGAGGAAATATAAATAAAAAAGGAAAAAAGAAACGAATAGAGAGGATCAGACGTATCTTTGTCTTTCGTATATCTTTTCCTCTTTCTTTGTTTATATTTCTTTCTCCTTTCTTCTTTCTTTCCCTTCTCTTTCAAATAAACAATTAATTCGAAAATGATGAGGATGAAGTTCGAGTTGTTTGATGAGGTAAAATTACAGTTGAACTGAAAGAGTTTCAGGTCGCATCAATTTGGGAAAATTCAAAGTGATTTGGAGTTGGAGAAGGAAAACTTAAATTTAACCTCTTTTGAATAATTTTTTTTTTCTGATTCCGATTTTCTGATGAAAATTGATTCTACTCAGGGGCCATCATTTCAGTTTTTGATTGGGGGGAGGCAAGGATTTTTTTAAAGTATCTTAAAATTCTATTACACACAATTTTATTTATTTCATGATTGATCACATAACCAAGAAGAAGAATGTGGGGATATATCCCCTCCTAGAAACTGAGAAATGTTCCTTGTTTGACTATTGAAAAGAACTTAAACTACCCTATATTCCCCAACCGAAATTTTTTTTCCGACTACGAACTACGACAAAAGGTCGGGTCCAGACCAGATTTTCCCGGGGGGGGGGGGCATAATGGAGGGTATGTAATACTTTCAAATTTTCAAGGCCCTCAGAATTGTTTTTTTAATTTTAGCATTGCAAGGAGTGTTTTTAAGCAGCTTTTTAGGGGTTTATAGTTACTTAAAATATTATACTGTAACCTTTATTAGTTATTTATTAATGGAATTTTTTCTCTATAACAATGCCTCTATCAACACTTAAAAAGTTTTAGTAAATATGTATTGTTGAAAAAATTTCAATCATCATTTTTCAACAATGAAATCCCACAAAAATCCTTTGATACGAGAAAAACCAATTTTATACATAACTTGTCAAAAACCGAAATTCTCAGTTGAAGTTTTTTAAGAGATAGTTTGACTATGCCAACTTAAACTACAGTAATTTTGATTTCGGGAAGGTCAGGAATAAATACTAGAAGAACTAGTATTTATTCCTGAGATCGCATTGTAGAAGTATATCGGATTCCACTAATATTTACTAGAAATCTTAGGTAACTATTAATTTTTCACTTAAAATGTCTTTAATAACACATTGTATTTAAATATAACTTGATCAGTGTTTCAATGTTAGTTTATCATAAATTATACAATTGGTTTCGTTGTATTTAAAATAACTTAGTATTGTAAGTAGTAATAATGTATTAAATCTTTGTAATGTTTAATGCAAACTTTATATTCCTACTCAAAAAATGTAAGCTTTCATCCATTGTGGGATTTGTTATACTAAAATAAAATATAAGGGAAGTAAATTTTGAAACGAAAAGTTTTAAAAAGTTTTACTAATATCATTTATATACAGAGAGCCGCAACAGAATCTGAAAGTTATAGTGTTTTGTTGGTTAAGTTTAAAGATGTCATTGATTGATTTGTGCATTTTCAAAGTATCAATAAAACAGGTAAAAATGATTGGAGTAAAGAATTTGTCATGAAATTTACGAGTTTTAAAATTTAAATATGTTATGTATATGAGAATTTAAATCAAGTAATGATAGAAAACACAAAACAGCCATTGAGAAAAGAATGGTTCAATTCCGTTAACTATTCCCATTAGAATACTGCCAAGTTGTTTTGCACGCCAAATATTCAAATATCGCCCAATTTTTATTGTTGTCATTGATATAATTGCATATTTTAACCAAAGTCTAACCGGAACCGAAAAATGTGTATTAAAATATTATTTGTAATATGAAAAATTAATTTTTTTTTTTATTTTTAGGAATTGAATACCGAAAAAAATACTCTACTAGAAGAATAGAAAT
The DNA here is from genome assembly GCA_963680715.1 of Tetragnatha montana. NCBI lineage: Eukaryota > Metazoa > Arthropoda > Arachnida > Araneae > Tetragnathidae > Tetragnatha > Tetragnatha montana. The sequence goes on from OY796685.1 coordinate 48,895,433, forward strand.
TTGGAAAAACTAGTGACGGAGAAAAGCCCGTGGAAAAACCTGCTCAATAAAAAGCGAAAACTTTTTTTAAAACCTCAGCTTGTATGTAATTTGTTTTTCGAAACTAAATAAAGCCTCCATTAAAAACCTCTATGAAGTAGTTTTTGTATATCAAAATGACTAAGTAAAATAAATTGAAAAGTTTTCGATTAATCTTTAGTCATTGTAAATACGGTGCATGGAAAGAGAATTACAATAAAAAAAAATATTATAACGTTTATAAAAAATATTTTTTTTCTTTTAAATTTTTCCCAAAAAGTAAAGAGAGGTCTATTAAGTTGTACAGCAACACAGCAGCTGTCTCCATTGATAGAATTTTTCAATGTAGTTTTGTTAAAAATGTGTATAACTAAAAGAGAATTTCGTGTCAGTTTTCTTTGAAAAGTAATTAAATACACAAATGGTTTAGTATTTGAAGACCACAGGTGGAAGAAAGAATGGTATTTGTCCATTTAGGCACATCTTTAGTATAGGTTGTCTGGCCGCCATAGATTCGTTTTGTAAATTTAATTTCTCCTTATAATAAAAATATTAATGATGTAGCAGCAAAAACCTTTTGTCACTATCCTACTCAATCACGGACGCCAGTAAATAAAAATTTACACTCTAAAAAATGATAAACTAATTCTAATACTAACCTTAAAAATATAAAAAGTTGACTTCATGACTCTCAAATACAAATACAAATACAAAACTGACGACCAGCTACAGGCTCATAGCCCAACAAGGCTGGTCCTATGATTATGAATTCCCCAATTCCCACAGCCTATCCAGTTGCCTCTTAAACTCAAACACTCCCTTTGAATAAACTATATTTTCTGGCAACGCGTTCCATATGTCAATTACCCTATTGAAGTAGTAGTACTTCCTTAAATCCCGATTGACATGTGTCTTATTTAGTTTATACCCATGGCCTCTTGTTCTGTTATCCTTGCTGAAACTTAAGCCCTCCGTATCCCCTTGCTTTACCAACTTGAATAGCTGAATCAAATCCCCCCTCTCTCTTCTTTTTTCCAGTGAATACATGTTCAGCCTGTTCAAACGTTCATTATAATCCAGATGTGTTATCCCCTTAATTATTTTTGTAGCTCTATGCTGTACCTTTTCAATTACCTCTATATCCTTCCTCATGTATGGAGCCCAGAATTGTACTGCATATTCAAGATGAGGTCTTACTAATCCCTTGTATAAAGGCAATATTATATTCTTATCCCTTGAAGTTACAGTCCTTTTTATGTACCCTAATAACCTATTTGCCTTTTTACCCGCAGCTGTACATTGATGACCCATTTTAAAGTCCCTATGTATTAATACCCCTAGATCCTTGACTGATTCTCCCTTCTTTACCTTTACTCCTTGTAGACAGTACTCAGCTTCACTATTCCTGTAACCCATATGCAGTACTTGACATTTTCCTAAATTGAAAGACATGCCCCATTTGCTGTACCTCAAGTCTCAAGTTGTCAACAAATAAATTCTCTTCTATAAATATAATAGAACATTAATAATTAACTATTGCCAACTTAAAATAATCTAAAAAACAAATAAATATCTAAAAAATTAATTAAAATAATGTCATTTCAAAAAGTTGGTTTTTATAAAAAGAAATTAAAAGTTTTCTTTAGGGAAGTTGGTTATTTCAGAAACGTGTCAAACACCAAATTTCTCGTTTTGAGAAAAAGTGTTTAGCAACTCAATACAATTTTCTAAAATGTCAAGAAAATTTTCTCTTAAAGTAGACCTTATTTGAATATTTTATAGGCAAAACAACATATTTTAACTTTTTTTTTCTTCCTAGAAAAAAAAATATTGAAACTTTCGTACGTGACTGTTTTCTGCAATAAACAAAGTTTTCAAACTTATTTTCATAGCATAAGTCTCAAATTTTTAAGGAATATGTTAAAAAAGCTAGAATGTTAGTAGAGAGTAACATTTTTTTTTATTTGAATTGAAATACCCTCCTGCTTAACAGCTGATATTGCATTTTACGCGAATAACTTAAGTAGTACTATTAAAGGTTAAAAAGCTTTTTAATAAATGAGCTGTCCAGATGCTGCTGTCTTTCTCCAGAGCTGCATTTCCCAAAAAATTTTCATACATCTCTAAAACTGATACCGTCTAAAGAAAAATTCTCTCTTGGACTTCTCGATAATACCTTATCATTGAAGCTTAAATTCCGCATTTTCTTCACTCCCCTTCTTCTGCGCCCGCGTCATGACGGATTTATGCAACAGATTAATTCCAATAACTCATCACCCCCTCTATGCATTTCTAAACACGGGCCCTTATTCTCCACCCCCATCAACATAAAAATCCCACTATAGGATTAATACCAAAACATGCCAAAATAGTCTTATTTGGTGATTTTTCGCTAATTTGATGAGAAATGGCATCATTCAATATTTCTTTTTTTTTTTAATTTCTGAAAGTATGAAATACATTTCTGGCGCGATTATAGAATAGTATTGATTTCGTCTGAATGGATATTTCATTTATAACCCTTTGACCACTGGACACTTAACTTTTTCGTTGGCTGTCATGGTATCTAATGACTCTCTGGTACACTTTGTATTTCTTTGGAAGGCGGCTGAGAACTGCTAAATCTTATATTGCGCACGTTTAGGGTTGCACTACTTAAATGGATTCCGAAAAATGGCAAGCTATAGTACAGGTCAGTTATGCTTAGTATTATGCTACCCTTGCCTCATGGTCATTTCCGTTATTTTTTTAAATTCCCCTAGTAAGTTACCAGAGAGTAATCAGATACCATGTCAGCCAATAAAAGAGGAAAATGACCAGTGGTCATCAAAGGGTTATGAATGAAGTATCTATTCCAATGAAATCAATACTCTACTCGACAACAAAGTTAGTTGACCCTACGACGTCACTAACAAACAAAGTAGTGTCCAACGAGGTGTCGTCTGAATTTTGAGCGAAATGAAGAACGTCAATTTAAAAATATGATTATTTTGTCACACCCATGTATATATAGCGCATTTTTATCATGATTTAATTGACTTGGCGATGGACAATTGAGAGAGAGCTAAAGGATATTGGAGTGACATGGAAGGAGGCAAAACATCTTGCCTCCAATTGAGTCAGGTGGAGACACATGACGGAGGCCCTATGCTCCAGTAATGGAGTGGAATAGGAATAAGTCAAGTATCACGATTTGCGTACCGAAACTCCTTGTAGCAACCCAACAGGCTTTGTGTTTACCCATTTTCTCCTTCCACGTGGGTTCAGGAAACATTGCTGTCGAGTTAGTCGATACGACACAGAGATGTATTTTTTCATACATTCAGAAAATTAAAAAAAAATAACTCTTTGCATGTCATTTCTCATCATCAAATTAGCGATAAATTGCCAAATAAGACTATTTTGGCACGTTTTGGTATTCCACCCACTGTGGGATCAATCAGCGTTTCTGGAGCAAAACCACCGCCTGAGCTGTTGCCAAACACAAGAAGACAAAAACAATCGCCCCGACTTTACATAACATCCACGATCATTAAACTTTCTTCAGCAATAAGCAGCGAAAAATATGGATGAAATGCTCCTCAGCCATTAAGCGGCAAAAATTCCGGGGCAGTCAATTTCCGGCGATTTTTGCGGCAGCTCCAAATTAGCCTTCGTCTCTTGGCAACACGGAATGTCACTATCACTTCGTTAGGCATCGATTGAAGCGCAATTACCGGACGTATTCGAAACCTCCCAGACCCCTCTTTTTACTCTCTCTTTTTTTTCTGAACACTCACCTTCATCTAGAGACCGCACAACAAACTTTCTCAGGAGATGTGTTTTTCTTTGTCCCGTGATTTCTTCCACCCCCCCTTTTTTTTTCGTTCTCTTTTCTGTCGTATAGTTGCTTCTGGGCGTCGTCGGGAAATTAAGTTATGAATCAGTGGAACTGGCCTGGAATTAAAAGTGTGATCGAGTGTATTTTTTTTTTGGTGGAATTGGGGGCGGTTTTGGTGGGATATATTGATGGTGCCACATATAGCTGCAAACCATTCATATTTTCCCAAATTTCAAGGCTTTTTACGAAAATACAGTAGAACATCTTTATACCGACAGATAAAACCGACAGTAGTAAAAGTACAGATTACTTTATCATAGGAACAATGGTATTTTTAATTCAGTCGAAAAGTCAAAAAAAAAAAGTCCAAAATTTAGTCAGAATTTGTAAAAATCAACTTATTAAGAGGGTAGAACAGAAGAGAAGGAATATTGGAAGAATTTCTGATGGTGAAATTACTCCAAATAAATAATCACATTCTTAATGTTTAGGAATGCTCGCATTGATTGCTTGCTTTATATTTTGTGTCTGTTGAGAATATTTTTTTTTCGAGGTAGTAGGTATATTCATATTTTTTGTTGTTGTTCTAATTCTGTTTTTCCCTCAAATTTGTTATAATTGTGGACCCCACCCTCAGTAAAATATCAGTCGCCTGGCTGGAAATTCAATAAATTCTTCTGCGAGGAATGCAAATATAAGGACTAGAGAACTACAGTGAAGCTTGATCTGTATTCCTCTTGTAGCATTCAATACAGTAATTCATATCTTCAGGGCCGTGTTAAGGGAGGGGCGAAGGGGGCGTCCGCCCCGGGCGCAGTATTCAGGTATTCAAGAGAGGCGCTGAATTTGTGCCCGAATTTATTTTTTTTTTGCAATTTATTATATTAGTATTTTGCAATTTAAAATTATTTTAGCATTGGACTTCGTAGATTCTTCAATACTTTCCAACGGAACCACGATGAACGTGTTCAGGGGGCGCCAAATTTTTGCCCAAATATTTTTTTGCGAATCTATCTGAGAATAATGTAACGAAATTATATTTGGGAGGGGGCGCAAAAAAGCCAGGGGAGGGGGGCGTCAAAAAAGCCATCCGCCCCGGTCGTGATTTTTCCACAACACGGCCCTGCATATCTTTTATTGCAAACTATCAAATATCATATTATATAGCGTTCCCTCCAAATTTTAAATGTGACATTCCATAGGTATAACTAAGATAATACATTAAACTACTGAAAGCACAAAGCAAACATTCCAACAACATAATCCCAAACTATCAATTGAGAGAAATAATTCATCTCCCACAACCCCTCTCACTTCTAAATACTACAACCCTGAATGCATCATCTTGGAATGTTTACAAAGTCTCGTACCTACCTCGGTCTTAAGCGCGTGCACGCACACGCAACACGCACGTACGCACACCTCCCAATTCGATCCACAGCACCCAACGAAATCACGCTCTTTCACTCAAAAATAATAATAATACACCCCCGGAACCCAGAGAGGGGGCTAATGGGCCGTAATTGCCGAAAATTATCCATCAGAGTTTAAACAATTCTCATCAGAGAGCCGGCGGACTACTCAACTCAACTCTATCAACTCAACCCCTTGAGCTCTCAATTCGGAGGGTTATAACCTCCTCAGTCCCACACCGCCCGAGGTTTCCATTGAATCCCATAGTAAATTCCAGGCGGCCAGGGAGGAAGGGGTTTCAAAGACGCGCAAACAAAGCTCTCGGGCTCGCGCGATTTTTATTATTATTATTATTTCTCGGGGAGAACTACCCTACGGATTAATTTGCTTTCGCAAACGCTGCGAATTAATTTATTTAATGAATTTTAATTAGGTCGAAAGTGGGCTCAGCATGAACCCGTGTGTGCAGTCGTTTTGTATAAATACTACACCCCATTATACACGCCCGGGGTCTTTCGAAGTTTTCGTTTAATTGATTTAGTGTGTTGTTTAGTTAAACTATTAATCAAAACACAGCTCGAGAGAAGAAGTATATATATATATATATAAGAAGGGACGTTTTAAAGTTGTTGTAATTATATGAGTTTTGTGTCAATATTTAGCCTTTCGAGAATGGCAACAAATAAAGTTGCGCGGGGATTTGTGAAATTATTATTACCATTCCTTTCTGGGGTATTTTTCAGGGGGCGTTCAATATTTATCGACTGATCTCGGAAGCAATGAATTATCAATGTGGCATTAATCGATTCGTTTGGGAGTTGGAGATCGATTTCTTTTTTTGAAAAATAATCGTAACCAGAGGTAAACGATGGATATTATTGACAATAAGGAGTCAATAAGAAGGTCGATAAGTGAATATCAAATTAAGTGCCAATAATAAGGAGGATAAGAGTGTGTGCTGATATCATCGGCGTTGCAATCAGGGAAATGTAAACTTTTTGAATATTTTCAGTTTACCTTTTAAACTTTTAGATGGTGGTGTCGTATCCTCTATTGATTAATATCTTATGGTGTGCTTGCATTATCTTTGCTATTTCCACTGAGAAACTTTTAGATGGAAATACCGATTGAGAAATTAAGTAATCTTGCAAGGGGGGCTTATACTTGCATTGAAATACTAAAAGGAGTCTTATTTTAATTAAAATTTGTCAGTGTACACACAAAATGCTGAAAGATTAGTCGTTATAATAGCAGAAATATCCTTGAAAAATTTAGGAATTTAGAAAGGTTTAATCATTTCTGGATGTAGTATGAGATACCCTTTATCAAACACTATTTGGAAAATATCTTATCCAGTAGACCATTGGGCTAAAAAGATGCACTGCAAACGTTCAAAATAACTACATTAAGAAATTTTTTTGTCGTCAAATTAACACTTTGGTTGTGTTGTCAGGTAGAACACTTTAACACCTCATTGTGATAGTGTTCTGGATATGCTACAAAAGTGTTAGAAATAATAACTTTATTTACTGCACAAAAATTTTTTTTTTACAAAAACACAAGGAAAAAAAACATTTGACGCCAAGGGGAAATTTGACAATTCCCGTTCAGGCGACAGAGAATGTATCTATAATAATAAAAGAGCTTTACCACTCACTCACTCACACACTCACTCACTCACTCACTCATCAACGCACAGCAAAATCTACCGGGGCTAAGGACTCGAAACTTGGTAGAGTCAAAGACCTTACGGTGTATACGCGCACTTAAGAAGGGATTTTTCGAAATTTCTTTTTTCTGGCCCACAGGGTGGTTTGGAGCGTTTTCGACGTTTTTGAGCCTAGTGGCGTCCCAAATGACCCCAGATCTTCGTTATTTCGCAAGAAGGTACCTACCGACAAGATCTAGAAAGGCATTTTTCAAATTTTGGATATTCGAATTTTAAGGGATCTGAAAGTTCCAAAAACACGATTTTGCTGAGCATAAGCAAAGTTTTACATTTTCGAAGAAAACAGTACCGAGAAATCGATATTACGAAGTGAACTGTTGGTAATATCTTCTTGAGAGTATTTCAAAGAAAGTAATTTCTGGATTTTTCGATATTCCATTCTGGAAGGGGTGCACGGAGGTTTGAATATTTACTCCCGTTTTTAGTTCTTGCATTCTAGCACCCATATTATTAATGTGATTGTTATGAAATTTTAGCATGTTGTTCCTCACACAAACAGGAAGGTTTGCGAAAAAGAATTTTCTGAATTAAAACATTCCAAGGAGCCTTTTTTGTCCCTTTTCTAAATTCTTATGCTTAGCCTTCAATGTTAAATTTATTGCTGTTATTGCTCTTTCCAGGACACGCAAAACCTCTATTGTTGGAAATATTTATTTTGAAATGTTTTATAACAGGGGAATTTTAAAAAATATGATAAAGAAACAATTTTTAATGATTAAATAATTTTTTTTATGATAACCGAAAACCGTTCCACTGAAAAATTTTATTCTTTTTTCTATTTAATCAAATTTAAGTATTTCCAGCAAAGTTCAAATTAAACACTATTTTATCATAGGCATTTTCAGTGTCGATTCAAATGATGCTTACTTTTATTTCATGTTTGAAATTTCTTACAATGAATGAGTTGGTGATGAATCAGCAAAGGGGGGTTCAGGGGGTCTCCCCCTGATTTTTAAAAAAAATTATCGTTATTAAAAAATAGTTATAAACACTAATTATAAACCGGTTTTTTAAGATCTTAAAAAAGTATAAAAGTATGTAGTATATTTAATTGTTTTGTATTTTATAAAAATTAAGCGGGATGAGGGGGAAATAAGTTTTATCTATAAACATTGTTGTTCAATAATATATCTTTATTGTGAGCGAAGGCGGAGAAATTTGTCTCAAATATTCATTTATACCAATTGCAGAAATGGATGGAGGGAGAAAAGGACAAAAGAGAAAAAAATAATGGGGTTCAGAAGGTCCTCTGACTTTTTTTCTATTTTGAAAAATTACTCTTTAAAAACGGGGATGGGGATTTCACACATTAAATCTAAACAGGTGGTATTTTTAAAGGGTTTTTTTTACATCTTAACGAAGTGGTATAACATCAAAAATGAATCCTAGCGGGAAGACTGTTGACTTTATTGCATCTAAACGATAATTCTTATTTATTTTAACACACAGTTTGATAAGCCTTTTATCCCCCGAGCAACGGCGGGCATATCAGCTAGTTTTACATAAAATACAAAATAAATGGAGAAAAAATATAACAACTTAAGAAAATGAGTAAATAAATAATCGCAATAAGCTGGATAACTGATTATAAATAGATTGCTTCAATTGGGGAGGGAAAAATATGAATCCAAGTCGTCAATATTTATTATGAAGTCATGTAGTTTTCTTTTAAAAGTGGAATATTTAGTAATAGTAATTAAATTTAGAGGTAAACTGTTATATAATTTAGGTGCAAGATAATAGAAACTTTTAGAAAATATATCTTTGGAAAATTTTGGTATCTGATAGCTTGCAGTTGATCTAGTATTGTAACTACGATTACGCAAGTTACACAAAGATTTATGTCGAAAAAGGTGAAGTAAAATACGGAAATATGCGAATTGGAAGTAATCTAAGGGTTCTAAAATTATTTGGATAGGGTTGAGGATTAAGAATTTTAAATATTTTGTTTTGGATTGAGATAATTGGAAGGAGATTGGACTTGTATTCACCCCCCCCCCAAACGATAGCACCGTAATTAAATAAAGAATAAAACCATGCAAAATATAAAGTTTTTAGAAATGATAAACCAATTTTATTTTTAAGGTGGTAAAATTTTACTAAAACAAAACGTAACTTTTTCCCCAGTTCGTTGATATGAGTTTTCCATTTAAGATTCGCATCAATATGCAAACCTAAATATTTCAAACTAAATACAGATTGCAGAGTGTGACATTGACAGGTGTTGAGATTTCTGTTACAGGATAATGTGTGATACTTTAAATTTAAGTTGGACTCAGATTGTCTTAATTTAAAGTGAATATACTTTGTTTTATTTAAGTTTAAGGCTAAATCATTTGCACTGAACCAAGTTTCAATTTTGATTAAGTCAGATTCTATTTGCATTATTAATTCGTTAGTATGGGAGCAAGAATATAATATAACTGAATCATCTGCATATAAGTTAGAATTTTGCCAAATAGTTTTAACTTGCATAAATCATTAATAAATATTAAGAAAAATAAGGGTCCTAAAATAGATCCCTGAGGAACACCATGATTGATTCCTTTATATTCGCTAAAACTATTGCCAACCTTTACTCTCTGAGTTCTATCCGTTAGATACGAGATAAACCATTTTAATACATCACCTCTAAAACCAGCATTTTCCAATTTATGTATTAATAAAAGATGATTTACATTATCGAATGCCTTTCTTATATCTAGAAAAATTGCTACCGTAATTTTACTTTTATCTATGCTATTATGTATAAATTTAGAGAATTCCAATAGAACCATTTCAGTGGAGCGACCTTCTATAAATCCGTATTGATTGGGGGCGAAAAAATTAGTAGTAAACAAAAATTTATACATCCTTTTAGATATTATTTTTTCGATTATTTTTGAGAATGCAGGCAAAATTGAAATAGGACGGTAGTTAGTGAGATCATTCTTATTACCAGATTTATATATAGGAGATAAGGTTGCTCTTTTCAACGAACTAGGGAAAACACACGAATGGAAAGATAAATTAATAAAATTAGTTAAAAAAACAATGTTATTAGAGGCAATCAATCTCAAATATAAAGAAATGAAGTCTCAATCTCAAATATAAGAAATGTGTTCTAAGAATAGTATTGGGCAAAATATGTTTAGAATCTGAAAGTGTTCTTATATTTGGATCGAAACACTCTATAAGAATACATTTTCTGTCTCTGTAATTTTTCAACAACACTTTTACAACCCTATCTTTTTCTCCCACAACACAATCAAAACGCTTTTGGTAAGAAGTGTTCATCATGTGTTTACTTAGCGTTGCAAAAAGTGTTACAACACGCATTTGCAGTTTGTAATATTAAGCCGGATGTGTCAATCCATCTAAATAAGTTCCATGGGACCACTAATTTCGATCTAGACATATAGGGTTTTTATGAATGAAGAAACTCAAAAGCTTACACTTTATCCCTTTCAAACCTAGCCGTCCCAAATTTTCCATAGGATCCAATGGTAATCTCGGGCGGCGAAGGATTGAAAAGAACGGAATTAATTTTCCTCCGAGATATTATTTAATTTCCCATGTGGTTCATCTACCGCGAGAGAAAGAGCAAAATTAAGTTTCACACTTAACAAACATCCTCAATTCACTTCAGATCCGCCTCGCGTGCAGTTATGATCAAATATTTGCATTTTCATCCATTTAAATTCGCGGCGCGAGTTTCCCTCTACCAACTTTTTAAAAAAATTCTTAATGAGTTTCACGAACAAGAAGAATGAAAAGAGCTTTTACGAGAGGAATTTTTTTTTTTTTTTGGGGGGGGGGTGGAACGCTTCTACAACTGCTTTCTCAGACGATAATTTTTAATCACGGAACGAATGGATAATAAGAAAAAAAGTGTTTATAATTTTGTGAGTGCAAATGCAATAAGCATCCCGCTTAGGTGAAGTGCCACATTAGGACTAAGTGGATTACGTACCTAGTAGTACTATATGGAACTCTCTTTTTCTTTTTAATCAGTTGCAGTTAAGGATGAGTTTTTCGTTCCTTGGGAAAAGGTTTCGTTTTTAAAGTGGAGACTCATTACCATTAAATCGCGGCAGTTTGAGATTCTTATCTGGAGATGAATAATTTCGTGAGATGAAATGGCAACACTTGTAGGGCTTCTCGGTCGATTCGAGAGTTAATCTCCACAAGAAGGGGGTCAACTCTTAAAAAGGGTTTTTTGAAATTGTAGGTAGTAAGCAAAACCTCTGCGGTGGAAAATATTATGAAACCCGGGTAAAATCGTGGTTCAATATTACTTTTGATCCTATCTTTAGGAACCCCTGTCTCGAACTTTTCATCAGCATCCCTTGATCTTAAGCACCTCTTTGCTTATGATCCGTTTTTGCTTTTAAGCATCTCTTTTATCTTGAGCTTCTCTTTTCTCTTTATCCTATCTTTGCTTTTGAGCCTCTCTTTGTCTACAAAATCTCTTTTCTCTATGTGGAGAAAAGAGATTTTGGGGACGACTATATAGTATCTCCATGATTTTATCCTTTTGCTCTTAAGTCTCTCTCTCTGCTCTTCAGAATCTGTTTCCTCCATAGCATCCCTTAACTCTTTAACATCCTTTTGTACAACTCTTTTTAGCATCCTCTCTCTGACCTTGAGTATTCCTTTACTCTTACTTTAGCATCCCCCTGCTCTTTAGCTTCTTTTTTCTCTTTGGTATCCCGTTGTACTTGAGTTTATTAACCTCAAAAACTGCCATGAAAAAATCATTTCTCGACATTATTTTCACATTGTTACCCAATAGTTTTTTTTTTTTATTTTGATAAGAATATAAAATAAGCAAAAGCTGAACTAAATTTTAAATTTTTTTTTTATTTCATCAACTTATTTCATTTTATCTGTTAAAAAATTTTATATTTAGTGCGGTCGATTTCTTAACATTACTACTGAAACTCCTTATGAACATTCTGGCTGCCTTGTTTGTCAACCTGGGGTGGACCACCCCTTGCACAACAAAAAATTTTCAAAGGAAGAGACAGCACAGTATAGTAATCATCAAAATTAAAAATTAGGGGGGAACCCTATTTACCTCCTGAAACTAAATTAATTGCATCCAGATCATGCATCCTTTTTACAGAGATGTACTAATGTAACCCCTTTTTAAACACCTGAATCGTTAATTTAAACAATAAAGAGCGCCAATATCGATTAAAAAAAGGGATTAAAGGGGTTTCGGAGAAAATATTACAAGCATCGAAAAACCATTTCACTTAAATCCTGAAAAATGGGCTCGGGAAAATAACGACCTCCTTTAAACGAATGCACCTTATTTCCCGTAGATAATGCCGCTCGAACAACGAAAAAGGGGTTTTAAACGCTCGTAATGAAGTTCCCCGGCTTAATTTCGTATTCGAAAAAAAAAGAAGAAAAAGCACTCTCCCCAATGCCACATGCTGATAGAATATAGCGAGAGAAAATGGCGATTCAAATCAATGACATTCCCTAAGGCGCCATAAACAAATAGAAAAGCCAGCAGATCTATCTGGAGAAAAAAGGCCTTCCATAGACCATCGTTCCAGCAAGTGGTGGCTTCAAAGGCAATTTACGGACGGTACCCAGAAAATCATTAGGCTTATTTCAGGCGTTTACAGCCTTCTGCCTGCAGCTGAGGCCCATTGTGACAGGAAATAGAGATACGCTGCTACGGGGCCTCCAAATTTATGAGCACGTAATTTGGAACGAATTTTCTTTGGATACTATATATATACGCATCCCGTTTTCCTCCAAGTTTTCCCTCCTCTAACGTTTAATAGCGTCGGCAAATGGATAGATAGAAATATGAAGAAGTTTTGTGTTTATTTATTTATTTTTTTTACGTTTTCTTCCCTTTGATCCTCGTTCGAAATCGAGCCGAGTTGAGATGTTTTGGGAGGAGAAAAAGAAGGGTGGAAATATCGGCGGAGGAAGATGTCTTTTCGGAATTGCGTGAAATGATTGCATATGAACGAATGAATTATTTATGCCTAGACAGAAAGAGGATGTTTCGTTTTGATTGCGGGGAATCGTCGTGGAGAGCGCGCGGGAATATACAATTTTTCGCTGCTCTCTGTGGCTATTTTCCCCGGTAACTCTTTACTTTTCCATTAAAAAAAAAAGAACAGGAAATCCGACGCATTTGTTCGAAAATCCAGAAAAGTTGAAATCTCGGTCGGAACAGGTGAATTAGGATTTTTGAAGAATGCGTTCCACCACTAATATTCTTCTTGGTGGGGTGGAGTATTTTTGAATGGCGTTCTTGTTCCGGCCGCAATTTCTAACTAGAAAGACGTTTTCGTTTTAGAAGTTCTGTTCCGTTGAGATGAATACAATCGCTGTTGCCAATTTATGGGATTACGTGGATTTATTGCAACTAAGAAAGATTGCTCTGCTGCTATGAATAAATGCATAGATTTCGGGGAATCTTTTGGGGAGGCTCGTTGTTAATGGGAAAAGAATATTCGAAGTAGTGGGGATCGGTTAAATTTCAAAAATTGAGTTGCTTTAAAATTTGAGATTTGATAAATATTCATAGTTGGGCTTAGAATGAAATGTGATTCAAAATTTTAGGTGCATTTAGATACATGTGTATTATTATAGCATTTTTGTGCAGCTCCTTTTTAGTATCTACATTTCACCATAATGTGCAAATGGATTTATAGTATTTGGAATTTATAATGTTCCAGAGTGCAGTTAATAATAACCAAAATTTAATACAGAACTTCCAAAAATGATAAGTTTTCATAAAAGCTTGCCTAAATTTATGCTTAACTAAATTACTTAATTTAAAAATGGAGATTTTAATAGAGATTTTAGAGTTAATAACAATTTAAAAGCTATTTGGAATTCATTTTCAAATTAAATTGAAAGTAATGAGGAGATAATATCTTGGTTCAAAATGGTGGACGTTCATGAGTGGATTTAGAAGGAGGACTTTGAACGCAATGAAAACAATACAAAAAATAGAATATCTCATAAGAGTTGGGGCCATCGCTAATTGCACCCCCCGTGAATCCGCTCTCCTAGACGTTGCTTTCATGGTATAATTTTTTAATCTCAGTATTATTGTCTTTCTTAAGGCATATTTGTTGTTGTTTAACTATGTATTGATTTAAATTACAAACATATCAAGGCTATAGTAGACTGTAACGTTACTTGAGAAACAAGCTGAGAGAAAACAAAGAAAGCAGTTCCCCGCGCGGTGTCTGAACTTTGAGGGAAATTAATAACTTTAATTTAGATGTATGAATATGATTAGTTTGTTGAACCCACGTACAGCGTCTTTTTATCACGATTTGCGTACCGAAACTCCTCAGCAACAGGCTTTCTGTTTATTCAGTTTTTCCTTCAGCGTAGTGACGTCATTGGGTCAAGAAACATTGCAACCAAGTATAAAGAGATCCAAGAGTCACACTATGCAAGTATTGAAGTACGAGTAAATAGTAGGCCAACGAAAAGTAATCAACGACGATTTACCAACTACAACCCATTAAAGTGCTACACCTATCTTATTTTATCAAATTCCTAATCTATAAATTGGCATCATCATTTACATACACCGTCCGCTACATTCCATACTCTACAATACTCCAGAGAGACAGAGAACAAAACCCTTTTGCGATTATTAGAACCATCGACGCGGAATGATCCCGAAACCGACCTCAACCCCCCATCGGCCGGACACGCCACCGAGGTGACAAATTATTACGTAAATGAGTATGGATTTTAAATTGCGTTGTCGCGATTGAGAGCTCCGACATTATTATTATAATAATACGATCGAATTTTCAATCGGAGTGGAAACTCTGCATTCCCTCTGTCATTATCTCTCTGCGTCTTTTCTCTCTTCATTTCTATTCGCTCATTATTACCCTCCTGCTCCCCCCCTTCGACGTCATAAGGGGTGTTCGTAATTGAATGGGGTGGAACGTTGCGCCGATGGAACACACACCTTTCCAACGATTGTTTTGAGAGTGCGAAAGTGTGTACAGGGGGAGTATATAGTTAGATTGAGGCTTCGGAAAAATCGTTAGAGCAAAAACCACTGATCAGAAAAACGAGGACCTTCGAAATAGGAGGAAAACGAATAGCTTAAGAAAAATTAGTTTATATACCACCCATGGAGGAGAGAGAGAGAGAGAGAGAGTGGTGGAATGAGCAATAGAGCATTTGCAATCACGTGACTCACCTAGCAACGGCCCTAGCAACAGGTGCTTCTCCACCAGCAGTTCAAAGAAAATAACTGGTCTTGACGTCATGTGCGAATGCTTCTATTGGAGCATTTGAAATCACGTGACCCCGCACCTAGCAACCTCCCTAGCAACAGGTGTGTGTCCACCAGCAGTTAACAGTTA
Source organism: Tetragnatha montana (assembly GCA_963680715.1). Lineage (NCBI taxonomy): Eukaryota > Metazoa > Arthropoda > Arachnida > Araneae > Tetragnathidae > Tetragnatha > Tetragnatha montana. Next base: position 48,910,773 of record OY796685.1, read on the forward strand.
AAAGGGTTGTGACGCCATATGTAAATGCTCTATGGTAACTCTAAAGAGTGACTTAAGATAATATCCATCAGAAAGAACGCCCAAGGAAGGACTGCAGTCATGTGATGACCGCAAATACAAGACCACCTTCACGTGAGGCGTAGCCATCTATAGCTATACTAGACAGCAACGTTAGTTGACCTTAAGACGTCACTAACAAAGAAAGTAGTTTCCATCGCAGTGTCTGAATTTTGAGTGAAATGAAGAACGTCAATTTAAAAATATGATTAGGTACTTTGTTAATCCCATGTTTTTTTGTGTCTTTTCATCACAATTTGCGAACCGAAATGCCTCCTAGCAACCCAACAGGCTTTGTGCTTACCCATTTTCTCCTTCCGCGTAATGGCGTCATAGGGTCAGGAAACGTTGCTGTCGAGTATAAGTGTCAAGCTTGATTAATCAACATTTTAAGCTGATCTCATTGGGCATATTTTGAGTGGCAACCTGTAATTTGGAATTTCGTTTATAGTCTGTGTAAATAGAATCGGCGGTTGACCTTGAGTTTTTTCTCAACGTATTTCTTCTGTGTTGTCATGGTAAAGAATGACGTTTAACCGCCTATTTTATTTACACAGACTATAGAAATTTCATTCATCATGACTTCCTCATTTTTAAGAGCCATGATCCGATTTATCGTAAAGCGGGATGGATTGCATTGCATCACTGTTCGCATTTGACCAGAAAATTCTAGTTTGCATATTAAAGAGCAAATTTAAAAAATTATTATTTTTAAAGCTTAAAAGATGATTGAAAAGTTACATTTCAGTTTGGTCAATCCACGAAAACTTATCCATTTTCGGTCACAAAACGTTCTTATCGGGTTAATCATGTTTAAATTTGTTCGTTGAAGCACTCGTTTTACTAAAAATTCACGTAAAATTGTTAAATGTTCTATTATTAGACCTAATCCACGAGTTTATACACATTCAGAAAGTTTATAAAAAGAGGTTTGCGGTAAACTTCGTCCACGGTACAGTAAATTGAACTTACCATTTATTTGAAATCTAATAGTAGAACCTTCCCTGGAACTGTGGGCACACGAGAGACACCAGAAAAGCAGCTGCTGCCTTCTCAGGAAAGTTGGCACAGTTTTAACAGCCATGCTTCATTCTTCGGTTTTCGACTAGTCTGACATCAAAGCCATGGCGGCACTAGGTTTGATCGGAAAAAGTACTGTTAGATATCGGTGACACAACTACAGATGGGATGTGTTCACTCTTTGGGCAGAAGACTAGCCCAATTTCAAATTTAAACAGCTTCAGCATGAGTTCCTTAGCGATTGTCTGAGGCCGTCGTCGAGGTAGCGCAGTTTTATACGACCAATTTAGATTGCCTATGTTTGCTATGTTAAACCACCGACTCAGCTCAAGATCAAATAATCATTAAATGATCAGTTGGTTTATTTCATCATGAACACAATGATGGATCAGTATAAAAGGATCAATATTGATCAGTATAACTGATCTATAAAATAGTAATAAATTAGTGATCAGTAGTTGATCGTTCAGAGGCGTAACCAGAAAAAATTTCGAAGAGGAATATTAGAAGTTCGGGAAGGTATGCGGAAGATTTTTGGCAATTGAAAAATGATCTTCCACAAATTTTTCTTCATGTTTCTACGGTGTTATCACGAAGTTTTAAGAATTTTTAGTTAATATACCATAAACTAAAAACTTCTTAATTTGCGAACCTTTTCTTTTTAAACCTGAAAATTTTCAAATTTCAATCTTAAATATATCTTGGAATACTAAAGATTATTTAAACACGAAACCTATTTTGCAATTTGTTATGATTGTAATGCGCATTCTTTACGTTTTTCCTTTCTTCTTTACAGTTTTATTTATTTATTTTTTAAACATTTTTTATTTGGCTTCTGGGTTCCCTGTAAGCTATATCTCTATAGATTCATCCAGTATGGTTAATTTACTGTAGGCTTATTACTTTCATTTTCATGATTGTACAATACAAGACTCTACTTCAAATTTAAAGGTGTAAAACGGACTTCTGAATCACACTGTGGGCCGTGTTGTGGAAAAATCGCGCCCGGGGCGGATGACTTTTTTGGCGCCCCCCTGGCTTTTTTGCGCCCCCTCCCAAATATAATTTCTTTACATTATTCTTAGATAGATTCGCAAAAAAATGTTTGGGCAAAAATTTGGCGCCCCCTGAACACGTTCATCGAGGTTCCGTTGGAAAGTATTGAAGAATCTACGAAGTCCAATGCTAAAATAATTTTAAATTGCAAAATACTAAAATAATAAATTGCAAAAAAAAAATTCGGGCACAAATTCAGCGCCTCTCTTGAATACTGCGCCCGGGGCGGACGCCCCCTTCGCCCCTTTCTTAACACGGCCCTGACACTGTCAGCCATTCCCAGGTACCACAAAACATCGGTCAATATCGTTCTATAAATATTGACTTTTGTTAAAACACCCCTCTTATTGGCCAATATTGTTTCTCCAACAACAATCATAAAAAAAACTATTTCATTTAAAAAAATTCTACAAAATAAGGGGCGCAGCCAGATAAAAATTTTAGTTGTTTTCTAAAGTCAAAAAAAGGAAAATGTTTTGAGTTTTTTGGGGGTGAGATACTACATCCTCAATTCCTCATGTGACTGTTCGACATTCATCAATATTGACCAACATTGGTACAAACTACGCTGATCGATGATCACGTGCTACCTGAGTTCCATTTTGCTTCCCCCGTCTTTTCTCTTAATTTCTATTCCCTCATCACAATCAACAACCCCCACATCGATGTGGGGGGGGGGTGCTTTCAAATAACGGGGATGTAATTGAACGGGGTGGGAATGGAACACACCTCGGTGTTTGTTTCGAACAGGAAGTGTGGATAAACGGAAAGGGGGACCTTTTGAAGAGGAATGGATGGATAGATGGAAAAATGTATACCGTGAGTTCAGAGAAGTTCCCATCACTCGATCAGTCGTATTTGGAGAATGAAGAAGGGGTGGAATTGGAATGATTATTGCGTGTGGGGGAGGGCATCATGCGGGGCGACTCTCTGTGCAAACGATTTAATCAGAGATCCCATTTATAACTTTATTGAGATGAGAATTTGTGTCAGGGAAGAATAGAGGTAGAATCAAGGTAGCACAAGAATATCAATTAGGCTGTAACAATATTGGTCGATATTCAGAATCAGTGGCGTATATAAGGGGGGGCCGAGGGAAATTCGGACTAGGTGTACCAAAACAAGTTACAACCCTGTATTTTAGGGTCAAATTTCAAAAAATTTTCAGGGGGAGGACCCCCAAACCCCCCTTTTGTATTGGAATTTTATTATTAACAACTTTATTATAATAAGTTCATCAAAATCCAAATCCTACCAAAAATATATGTCCAAAACACGGTCTAAGTGTACCAAAAACAAAATAAAACCCTGTTTTTAGGGGTAAAGTTCCAATACTTTTCTGGGGAAGGACCTCCCTTTGGTACTTGTATTTTATTACTATCAACTTTTCCTATATTATGTTTTTAGGACCTAAATTATCACCTAAAAAGCTACATTGGACCTATTAAATATGTGGGGGAGGGGTTGGGGAGTAATTTTGGGCCCCTCCCGAAATAAATTCCTATATACGCCACTGCTCAGAATATGGATAAATGTCAGACAGTTTAGGGGACTTGAAATTTTGAAAACATCCTTTAACCTTAAAACATAAGAGCATCCAGATACTTGTATAAAATAAAAACCTTTCTGCGACCTTTAATTTTTTCCAAAAAAAAAATTCTGCAAGAATTTACACATTTTTAAATCATAACATTCTTCCTTAAATACTCAAATTGGTACCATCTTCATTTTTATTATCTGTGCGACCTGACTATCTTGTACCTTTTTCCCAAATTATTTTATTTAAAATTTATGTTTGGAATCAATTTCAGATCTAATATTTTGATTACAGCTTTAAAAAAAATATTTCTAAAATGTCAACATTTTCAGCAGGATGTGATAATAAGGAGCAGGTTTTTTGAGTAAAAAAATTCAAAGTTCAAAGAGTGAAAATACTCGTGTCTAGTTTTTTAAAGAGTAATTCCAGTTTCAAGGAGTGAATTACTCAGAGGAGTTAAAAATATCTCTGCCCAACTCAAGAGAACGATTCCGTTGGTTCCAAAATTGCAAGGGGGAGCCAGCTGGGCGCGTTCCGATATCCCGGATCAATTCCGGGGGAGCGGGGCGTGAAGTAATGACCAGCGGTTATCGCCTTCATCTGGGCAGCGCCACCGGTCAGTAATTAAATCGGCGCCCGAGGCCACGAAATAATTAGATCCCCTTTACCCCCACCGCTAATTAATTTCTCTCTCGGATACCTTCAAAAATGGGAATGCCAAATCGTAAAAGGGGGTTCTTTTGGGGGGGGGACTGAGGTAGCTCAAGAACATCGATCAGTGTTGTAACAGTGTTATACACAATATCGTTAAAAATGGGATATTTCAGTGGAGTGAGAAATTTATTTTGGGAGGGGCTTAAATACCCTCTAAAAGTGTAGTCATTATCAGGCGCAAACTAGATTTTAATACATTTTTGGTAGAATTTGTATTTTGACGAATTTAATATGAAAAATTATTTGTGAATAATAGAGTTCCAAGTACATAACCGCCTCCTTTTTGAAGTCGGTAAAAAGGGGGCCTGGGTGTCCTACTCCAGAAAATTTTTGATAATTTGATCCTATAAAATAGTTTTAACTCGTTTTGGTAAACCTAGTCCAAATTCTGGGAGGGGGCACGGGCACCTCCCTCTTATATAGGCCCCTGGAAAATTTAATCAACAAAAACGAAAGTAATACACAATATTATAAGTCTTTAAAAATAAAATTGGATTACTTACTCTTTTTTGCTATTCAGTGTTGGATAAATGATATTGGCCGTCAAAATCCAATACTGGAAGATGTAGTGGTTTCAGATGGGCCATTTAAAAAAAAAAAAGTTTTCGCAGGGTGCATACAGTAAACATGCTCTCAACCTAAGAATTTCAGTTTAATCTATAAAGTACAAAGTTAAGAAAACTGGCAAGATTCCCTCTTTTATTCCTTTTGGTCAAACTTCAGTAAATTAAATCGACACATTTAAATTAATAAGAATACTAAACTCTTTCTTCACATAAATCCCAATTTTGATCTGTTTTATCAGTTGAAATTTTATTTATTTCAGAGCTTCTTTTCAGTATAGCATCTGCATCAGCGTAAAAGGAAAACTTTTCAGAACCTTGCCTATTTGGTTCAGAGATTTTCTTTGGGATCCACAGTCAACAATACTATTTATATACTGATTCTCACTTTCTGTGCTACTATTTTTACCCTCTTTGCAATTTCAATAATTGAAATGATTTATAAAGGAGATAGGGGGACAAGGAAGCCAATTCCCTAAAATATGTTCTTAACTGTTTTTTTTTTTTTTTGTACATCCTGAACCTACTTAATTATGATTTTCACAAAGAATGTGAAATTCACTAATTTGGTTTTTGATAATAATCACATTAAAAACTTCAATCAATTTATCAAAATTAATAAGTAAGCAGACCTTAGCAATTCCATAAAAAAGACCCTGTCCCTCCTCAGAGGAACACTTAAAAGTAAATAAAGATCACCTTTTTTTGGCATCCATGCTAAAACCCAAAAATCTTAAGTATGACAACCCTTATTACTCTTTTATATTATAAGGCAGGGGTCAGCTTAGAGATAGTGAGTCATGAACTGCAGGTGTCTCTAGCAACTTGAGTGTAGCTCTACTGTTTGGGAATAGGCTTAATTTCACAAAAGTTTATAAAAACATTAAATTTACATAGAACTAGAAATATTAAGACCTGAAGGCTTAATTGGAAACATCTGAACTCTGGAGAAATTACTGTCATCTCAGTTCACAGTAATAGAAATTGGTCTGCTCTTTAAAAAAACATATAGAATGAAGGAAGATGAATAATTTTAACTTGTTTTCACATCATTTCCTAACACTTGAAGTCCTGTTATTTTTGCTAGCCTTTCTCCTACATTCAAGTAAATATTCTTCTTTAAACCTGAACTTCATTAAAGTGAGAAATCATCTTACCACCATGGAATTCTACTTAAAATTAAAAAGTATTTAATCTTATTTATTTAAACAAAGAAATTAAAGAGATTACTACTTAAATACTTATTTTTTGCATTTTCAGTTTAATGCAAAAATATCTTGTCTTATATTAAGAATAATATTGGGATTTGTGGCTTTAGGGATATCACCACAGAAACTATTTAATTTTTTTTATTTAACTAAACCTTCTCTGTACACCTCCCTAAAAATAAATACTCTACATTGCTATGGTGGTTTTTTTGAAATTGCAAAAGAACCCATCCAGAATGCTGAAATATGTTAGACCATTTTCACAAAAACTCAAATGAAAAATAAGAATTTTTCAAATACTTAAAAAGTTGTTCAAATATGATATAATGATTTTGAAGAAATATTTAGCAGTTTAGTATGTTCTTAGAGTAGGTTTTATCAATTAAACTTTTCAAACTAAAAAAATTGACATATCCAACCAAATTTATTATTATTTTTTTAAGCATTCTGAAGGGTTTTTTTTCTCACCATTTTTTGCTAAAGAAACTTTTTCCTTACCATAAACTCTGATGTCTTGGCTTAATAAGTAAACCTGAAATGTCTTGTAATGATGATAAATAAGAGTCTGCAAGAAAAATAAAATGCATAAAATCGGTTTTATTCTTTACATTCCTCATTTACACTTCCAGTCACCCCCCTTTGTACAAGACCAGAATATGAACACGATCCATGATCAATGTACACTCATGTAGTTGAACACATTCAGATGAGACATGGGGACATGCGGTATAAAAACAAATGCGAGTATGAAAGGGTGTGGACCACAATAAAAAAATGTATCAAACGAATTTCATAGAAATCAGCACATGAAAACACTCGTAGTAGCTTTTAGTAGCCTAAAAAAACTTGGAAAGAATTTCGTAGAAAAATAATTTTAAATATAGTTGCAAATCTATGAAGACAGGATCTGATGATTTCCATTTTTGGCACAGCACTATGCGTGATTCGTAAAATATTTGCTTTTGGCTTTAACAAGTAGATGGAAAACCAGATTATCTATTTCTATAGATTATGATTAGAAAGACTAAAAAAAATCTCTTTTGTTGTAATTTTTTTACAAAACTTGTTCACTGTTCTTTTTGGCAAGTTGCTTTTTCACCAGGGTACTTGGGTATGGGAGATTGCGCTTCGTTTTTCTTGTGCAGCATCTTATTTTCGACCTCCCGCATCACTTTCTTGGTTTTTACGACTGTAAAAACACATTTAATTACTCAGAAGAATGAATTAGAAGCAAAAAACAACTTTTTTAAAGTTTCAACTTGTAATTAAGATATAAAGGTACTTTAGGATTAGCCAAGCATAACCAAAATAGCCAAGTATCAAAATAAAAAAAAACAACATTAAAATATTTCCACAAGCAGTGTTGCTTTTATTTTGGGTTATATATATCACGGCTTACTAGATACTATACAGGCTAGCTGAGATACGGAAATCATTAAAAATCCAGATGGCAATAGCTGACAAACTGGAAAAGCAATTCCACAGAGTTGAAGGCGGGGCTTAATGGCTCAAAAATTCAAATCAGCCACTAATGGCCAACATTCAGCAGTTTACGTCATGAAAACACGCCTTTATTTTTCCTTATTTGTCAGTGTATTATCCTATTGGTTGGGCGATATAGGTAGGACTTGTGGCGATCCAAGCGGGAAAAGTTGTCAAATGGTTTTCATTGTTTAAAACTCGGCTAGCCCGTATAGTATCTAGTAAGCCGTGGTTATATTTTTACTTGCAATTTGTATAACAATGCCAATTAAGTTTAGTTGGCAAGATTTTCACACAACTAATCCTTAAGTACCAAAATAAAATTTATAAGATTTAATATTAGAACTGAAATTCTGTTTTTTTTTAATGATACTGAAAAAAAAATTCAATTCCAACTTTTTTTTTCATTTACATTGTGATAATTTTGTTTAACCCATCCTTCTTTAGATAATATTAAATAGTTATCAATTTTTATGTTTTCTTAGGAGGAAATAAGTAAATTTCTAAGGTAAGTTTATAAATTTGTCTTCAATAAAACTAAACTTACGCTTTCTGGAAATGTGTTTCTCTAGTTTCTCTCTTCTATCCTCAGCATTCTAAAAAAAAATAATTCAAAATTAAGTCTTGCAACAATACACCATAAGATTAATTGTTATAGATAATATATTATCTATAATAATTATACATTAATATAGATACTATTAATATAGATTAATAGTATAGACATTAATATAGATACTTAAAAATTATTTTGAGATTGTAATGAGAATTGCTCTTGACAACAACTAAATGAACTCATAAGCTACTAATATTTAGAGAACATAAGTAAATTGTACAGATACAGAACTGTATGCATATAAAAATATGCACTCATAAAAATGCCTGAAAATTTATCTTGCACACATGATGAAATAATGTTTTTTAAAGCTTAAACAAAACAATTTGGAATAATTTACCTTAAGTTTTTCCATAGCTTGTTCAAAACACAATTGCTGCCTCCTCTTTGCTTCTTGGAGGCTCCAAAGTTGTGATTGCAAGTCTTGATTCTGTTTAGAAGAAAAATATAGTTATAATCATATTATGGAAAAGGTAAGAAAGCACAAAGGATAGGAGTAGCTAATAAGAAAACTTAAAGAAGCAGTTTCCTTTGAGTGTTCACCAAAGATAAGGTTTCAAAATGATATAAAGCACCTGTTCTAAGGGGCAAATCTCAAAAACTTTTCTGAGGAGTGCCCCTAGACCCCTCAAAATTTTGACACCTACTTATAATTGTCCCCCATCGATAGTTTACGAGGAGCTATTTCGGATGGAACCCAAAGGGTGTCAAAATGGAGCTAAAATACTATTTTTAGAGGAAAACTTTAAAACTTTTCTAGTGGAGGATCCCCAGACCCATATTTACTTGGAGTTCACATTGAAAATTTGTAATTTAAGGGATCTTAAACTTAACACATAAATGTACTTAATTGAGGTTACCTTAGAAATAATGCTGATTCAAACCCCCCCCCCTCCCGAAACAAAAGTCTAGTTACGGCCCTCAGTGTTAAGCTCAAAAAACATTTTCTCACCTGAAGATTCAGTGCTTTCAGTTCTTCCACCGATGGACATGGAGCGATCCAGAATTTATCCGCCAGTTTGAAAGCTTCTTGCAGGCAGATGGCGATGTTCGTGGCTTCGTCCCGGATCGCTTTGAACGTCGCACTTTCGAGATGCTGGAGAACAGAACAGATTAACGATCATTGCATGCGTTTTATAACAGCTTGGACAACACAAGTAACAATTGATATGGTCAGAAAATAAAGGCATAACACAAAGAGGTTTTCACATAGCACAACAATTAGTTTAATTGAAAGCATGTATAGTTTTAGTTTAATAGAAGCAAAATATACACACTTACTTTGGAAAGATTAATTTATATCGAATACTTATGAAAATTCAACTTTTACTGAGTTTTGAGATAGAAATATTTTTATGACTCCAAACTGTTTAATATAATTTTTGTTACAGATTTTACCATGATTTATAATGATGGATATTTTTTAATTTTATAATTTGTTAGAATAAAATTTTATTACATACACAAAAGAGTATATTTAATTATTTAATATATTAGCTGTGTTTGAATTAATATATTTGTATAAAAAAATTAGAAAAATTATTTAGCAAACTATAGAAAAAAAACTACCTTCCTTAAATTTTAATAAATAAAACAGATTATTAAGCATTAGATAAGATATTTAAGGCAAATAAGTAAAACTCATGGGGTATCTGAGAAAGCAGACAATAATGGCCTTCAAACGAATCAATAGCTAGTTTAAGAGCAAGACTGGCAACAGTTCCAGGAAACATACCTTGCGAGGGGAAGAGAACCTGGTGGCATGATGAAGGCCGTCCTCCGTCCTAGACAGAACAATCTTGATCCCAACTAAGCTCTCTTGAATCTCTTTTTTCAGCAGTTTGAAATGCTGCAGCAACCCTACGGCACGGAGAGAATCTCCTTCTCTAAAGGATTCATCTGAGAGAGGAAAAATGTACGCACAATTAAAAATTTGGAACTTGTAGATGATCATCATCACAACAATGAGGTATTTGCATAAGTGAGGAATTTGATTAATTTTACACTTTTTTGACACATTATAGTTTAAAACTCTCAAATATCAGGTTTTTAAGTTCAAAAATATGTTTTAAATAACTTAAAATTCAATTTTATTTATATTTTACAGATAATATCTAACTACCCAAAAACTAGACAAAGAACAAATAAAATTATCTCCACAACTTATTTTTAAAGAAATAAAAACAGAAGAAAAAAAAACTTAAATCGGGAAACAAAGCCAGACCTTAAAAAGAAAATATTTGTACGAATCTGTGACTTGGGGGAAAAAAACCAACTCCTCACCTATTAGCTTGCCGGTGTTCATAATATCAGCAACCTGCTTCATACTGATGTCAAGACACTTCTTACTGCTGTTGGCCCTGAAGTCTCCCTGTTCTGGAGCGGAACTTTCGTGGTTGGGATCGGACTCGATTCCTAAGTCCGGGGAGGAGAAGTGGGATCGGTGGAATTCTTGGGATCCCGCGTTCGGCTTACGGGAAAGGTTGGCAGAGGTCACCTGGGGGTCCTTCTGCGGCTCGTCTTTGTTCTTTGGCTTTGAGCTGACTAGTTTGGTCGGGAAGTGTTCTTCGAAGCTCATGGGGCTGAGGCTTCCGCTTCGACTCAGGGTGATGGTTTCTTCGCTGAGCACAGATTCGCGATCGCTCATGTCTGAAAAACACCCAGTCGTGTCAAAAGGGGCAAATTTAACACAAGTTAAGCACAGTGGTTAGGTATAGGCTTACCATATTTTCTTGGGTCCAACCCAGGACATAATTTTGAAATTACATAATAAGTACCATATCGATTCATCAAAGATTAAAAACTTAGTAAAAAACACTCAAACTAAAAACATTGAAAAGAAATATTTAGATTTATTTTTTATCTGTACTTTTTATTGGACAACTTTTTTTCAAAAATTGTTTGTTTTACTTACTTTTATTTGAATTTTGTGATGAAATAAGGTCATAAAAGTAAAACAACACAATTTCATACATCTTGGTCAGAATTTTTTAATAAAAATGTCTCGCAAATCTTAAATGTATGAAACCCTGGACATTTTTGCGACCCAGGACAGCTCTAAAAACCCCGGACTGTCCTGGGTAACCCAGGATGTATGGTAAGCCTAGTTAGGTAACAGAGTGGCTAAGTATAGACAATTGAGGACGTTGGGACAAGAACCAGATAAAAGCTGTAAGTGTATTATTAAAAATGCATTCACAAATTATAACGAGCATTAAGAGGTTTCCAACATTTTTAAGGTGTCTAATCACATTTTCAAGGGAACTAAAGAGTCTCTCACAAATTACAAAGCACAATTTTTAAAGGATTTATTTCCATCTTTTCCTTTATGCCTTATAAAAGTAGTCACGTTTCTATGAATATTTTTGTGGAATCTGGGAGATTAAAATGTTAATAAAGAAGGTTTTGAACTAGGGTACTTAAAATATTTAATGCCTCAACTCTGGTGCAGTAACCAGGAAACAGTTTCCGGGGTGTTCAGTTGTTTTTATTTTTTTAGTTCAGAAAGGAAAATTGGAGAAATCTGAAAAAATGTTCAGTGATATTCATCTTCTGGCTACTCCATGGATGAAATGCTTGAGGCTGAGGCATATAAGTCATGTGTGGTTCTAAGGGTTTAAAGTGGCTCTAGTTTAACCAAGTAGTTAAACTTAAGAAAACTGAAATTTTTACATTTTTTTTGACAAGACCTTAATAATGTTGAGAACTTAAATACAATTTAATGGCTTAGTGGTTACCACTTAATAAAGTGGCTTAAGAAATATAAGCTGCTTCATCTCATACAAATTAAGAACAAACACAAAATCAAGTTAAATGTTGCTGACCTAAAAATTATATGGTACAAGCACAGGGAAAAAGTAAATAATTACCTTTGGTTGGGCTTTTAGGACTTGAGGGCAAATCTAGGGATTTCAGTTTCAAGTTAATCTGAGAAACTTGGTCCAATTTTTCATCCATAACGCTCAATTCCTTTGAAAGTTTTCCAAGGAGAGACTTAGCAGCAGAGTTTTTAGGAGATTCTAAATTAAAGAAAAAGGTAAATAAAACACAAATTTTCTAAATTGAGAGAGAAAAAAATCCAGAATAAACTGTTTACAATATCCATACCTCCTGTAGGAGATTCAAGATCGTTTAAGTTCGTGAACTCAGACTTCAAGCTTTTAAGAGCATTTTCCAAAGAATCGACTTTATTAGATATCACAGATGCAGCCTCCACAAGCCTGAAAAATGTGATAAAATGATATTATACAACTTTTACCATGTCCAAACTTATATTGTTTGTTGTAAGATAACTTTAAAAAAAAACATTTAGAAAATTTTTAAGTTTTTATGATAGAATAGGATATGCATGGGTTGATCCAGGTTTTATTTTTTGGGGCACATTTTGTGAAAAACTGAAGTCAAATTATATTTTAATTTTTCCAATTATCATAAAAAGACACATTTTTGATTTGAAACAAACAAGATTTTGTGAATGTTTTCTTGCAAATAATCATTAAAGCTAATTTGAATTTTGTGAAATGGTTTTTATGAACTTGAATTTTGTGAAGGGGTCGTTTTAGTGAATTTGAATTTTGTGGCTGTTTTTAGCAGGTTTTTATCAGGTGGGGTCCAATTTTCCTCCGGATCAACCTTTGATATGCTTAGATAATCGGATATTTCTGATCATACTTATAAATTCTGAAAAATAGTTGTATATCTTACCTGTCACTTGAGTTACTGGTGCCAAGCAGAGGTTCTAGATTCAACTTGAGGGATTCTAACTTGTCACTTGAAGAGGACTTTGCTAAAGAGCTGTCATTTTGAGCTACATTCACTTTAGAATTCACTTCATGCAACGCTAACGGAATAAGAAATCTCTTCAGGAAAATTTGCAAGTTCTGAAGGTATTCGACATCGAGCGTGAGCTCCAACTGCGAATTCTGCAGAGTGTTGTCGCACTTTTCGATATAGCTCGCCGACAGAGACCTGTTCAGCCCGGGATCGCTTCCCGACTTCTGCATTTGGGACCCCTCCAGAGATCGCAGCTTCTCGATATGGTTCCTGAACTTCTCGAAATGGCCGAGGTGGATGTTCTTCTTCTGGTAGAACTGCTTCTGCAGCTTGAATATTCCGTAGACCAGTTCCCATTTGCGTTTCTTGAGGTCGCCTATGACGGACTCGGCTTTCGAGTGGAGGGGATCGGAGAAGCTTTCGCTGAGCGGTACCTCGGCCTGAGTCTCGGCTGCTCCGGAGACTTGCTTGTGTTTGTACAGTTCGTCGACTTCCTTTTGCTTCTCGATGAGCAGATTGTAGCTGTTCTGAAGCTCTTTTTTGAGGTCTTTGATGAAGGAAGTCTTTGCTTCCAGTTTCTCTTTCACCTCCGTCAACTCTTTTTCCAAGTCGCTCGAGGCTTTGTTGGCTCTCTTGTTTCCCTCGATTTGGGCGACCAACTCTTCCCTCAGGTCGTTCTTGTTCTTAGTCAGCGCCAAGATGCGCTGTTCGTAAAACTCCACCTTGGCATGCAGAGCTTTAATTCTCTTGGCTTCCTTCTTTTTTGTGTCCAAATGTATATCAGAAGTACTCGAACTGAGAGATTCATCAAGATCAGCTCCATCAAAACCATCATCAGCTGCATCAAAAGCACCATATTCAATATGACTTGCTTTTGGTCCAATACCAGAATGTCTAGACGATATTAGGACCTCTTTTGAACCAACAACGGTATCTCTATGTTGAACCGAAGTGGCTTGCTTCTTTTTTGTGTCCATATGTATATCAGAAGTACTCGAATTGAGAGATTCAATATGACTTGCTTTTGGTCCAATACTAGCATGTCTAGACGATATTAGGGCCTCATTTGAACCAACAACGGTATCTCTATGTTGAACCAAACTGGCTTGCTTCTTTTTTGTGTCCATATGTATATCAGAAGTACTCGAATTGAGAGATTCAATATGACTTGCTTTTGGTCCAATACTAGCATGTCTAGACGATATTAGGGCCTCTTTTGAACCAACACTGCTATATCTATGTTGAACCGAAGTGGCTTGCTTCTTTTTTGTGTCCATATGTATATCAGAAGTACTTGAACTGAGAGATTCATCGAGATCAGCTGAATCAAAACCATCATCAAAAGCACCAGATTCAATATGACTTGCTTTTGGTCCAATACTAGCATGTCTAGAAGATATTAGGACCTCTTTTGAACCAACACCGATATCTCTATGTTGAACCGAAGTGGCTTGCTTCTTTTTTGTGTCCATATGTATATCAGAAGTACTTGAACCCTCAAATTCAATATGACTTGCTTGTGGCCCAATACCAGCATGTCTAGACGATATTAGGACTTCTTTTGAACCAACACCGGTATCTCTATGTTGAACTAAAGTCCTTGAATCAACTCCCACATCTCTTGATGGTACCAACACTTCTTTGGATCCCCTGTCTCTAAATTTAAATGCGGAATCCGAGTGCACCAAGACTTCTTTACTATGAACTAGATTTTCCGTGTCAGTGCCAGCTTCTCTAAGATGAACCAGAGCTTTAGTATCAATCCCGACATCTCTTGATGGCCTTAACACCTCTCTGGATCCACTTCCGGTATTCTTAAACGCCCTCTGATCAATTTGCTTCTTTTTTGTGTCCATATGTATATCAGAAGTACTCGAACTGAGAGATTCATCCAGATCAGCTGCATTAGAACTCTCAGATTCAATATGACTTGCTTCTGGTCCAATACCAGTATGTCTAGACGATATTAGGACCTCTTTTGAACCAACACCGGTATCTTTATGTTGAACCAAAGTCCTTGAATCAAATCCTACATCTCTTGATGGTACCAACACTTCTTTGGATCCCCTGTCTCTAAATTTAAATGTGGAATCCGAGTTCTCTCTACTATGAACTAGATTTTCCGTGTCAGTGCCGGCTTCTCTAAGATGAACCAGAGCTTTAGCATCAATCCCGACATCTCTTGATGGCCTTAACACCTCTCTGGATCCACTTCCAGTATTCTTAAACGCCCTCTGATCAATTTGCTTCTTTTTTGTGTCCATATGTATATCAGAAGTACTCGAACTGAGAGATTCATCGAGATCAGCTGCATTAGAACTCTCAGATTCAATATGACTTGCTTCTGGTCCAATACCAGCATGTCTAGACGATATTAGGACCTCTTTTGAACCAACACCGGTATCTCTATGTTGAACCAAACTGGCTTGCTTCTTTTTCCTGTCCATATGTATATCAGAAGTACTCGAACTGAGAGATTCATCCAGATCAGCTAAATTAGAACTCTCAGATTCAATATGACTTGCTTCTGGTCCAATACCAGTATGTCTAGATGATATTAGGACCTCTTTTGAACCAACACCGGTATCTTTATGTTGAACCAAAGTCCTTGAATCAACTCCCACATCTCTTGATGGTACCAACACTTCTTTGGATCCCCTGTCTCTAAACTTAAATGTGGAATCCGTAGGAACTAGATTTTCTGCGTCAGTGCCGGCTTCTCTAAGATGAACCAGAGCTTTAGTATCAATCCCGACATCTCTCGATGGCATTAACGCCTCTCTGGATCCACTTCCGGCGTTCTTAAACCCCCTCTGGTCAATTTGTGAGGGAGAGAGCGATTTCTCCGACGCAAGAACATTCATTTGGGTCTGGAGATTGAAGATTCTTTCCTGCAGCTTAGTTATTTCGTCCTCGCTCTGACTGATGAGGTGCTGGTATTCTTCAATTTTGCTCTCGAGGAGGTTCACTTGCTTCAGCAAAGAAGCTTCTGTCTCTTTGTGAGAATGCAGTTGCTTGTCTTTCTCGACGATATTTTCCTTGAGTCCTTTTATCTCCTTTTGCAACTCTTGCGATTGGTTCTCCAGTGACTGCACTTCGTGGTGGTAGGCTTCGAGCTTCGATTTGATTAGGTCGTTGGACGACTTGACACTCTCTAGCTTTTCGTCACTGTCGGTAGCTTTAGCTTTGAACACCTGATTTTGAGATTCCAACAGGTCCAGTTTGCTTACTTTCATCTTGAGTTCCTTTTGGACAGAACTGAGAGCCTGACTCAAATCTTCCTTAACAGTTTTACTTTTGATAAGAGCCTCAGATATCAGATTAATTCTTTGTTCTAAGATAGTGTTGGCAGAAGTGATCAACTCCAGTTGATTCCTTATCTTTGCATCCTTATCAGACAGAGTTTCAAAGTCGGGCTCAGCCATATCAGTAGCCGATTCGCCTTTCAGATTGAGATAGTGAGTGCAGATGTTTCTCAAGTTGTTCAGATTGGGCACCAACGCAGATATGAGGCTGGAAAGCTTATCATCTACTTCCTGCTTGAATGCTGAGGTTTCCTCCAGTTCTTTTTCGTAAGCGGATGCTTTCGACTGCAGGTCTTCCAGGTGGCCCTTCGCCTTCGACAATTCTTCGTTAGAGGAGTGGAATTTGCTTTCGGCCGCTTCTTTTTCAGTAAGGGATGACAAAACCTTCTCTTCCAAGTTTTTGACGAATGCCTGCATGGACTTGATAGAGTCCACCTTGTCCTTCAGATCGGCGCTTAACAGGTGTTTTTCTCTTTCGAGACCTTCCCTGGCATGCTTCTCCCCCTGGATGCTCTGCACCAGCTCGTTTCTCTCCGTCCGCAGAAGCTCCACCTCGGACGCCAACCTTTCCCTGTCCTTCTCCAAACCTTTCAGCTGGTGCTCGAAACCCTCCTTGTCCTTGGAGCACGCAGACAACTCGCTCTCGTACTCGGAGCACTTGGTATCCAGGGCCGTGAGCTTGGACTTGGTCTGGCTCAGCTCCGATTCGAGCTCCTTGAACTGTGCGTCGTAGTGCGACAGCTTCCCCTCCATGTCCGAAACGGCGTGCTTCAGTTTGTCGTTTTCCGACATCGCCTCGCGCAGTCCCGGGTGTTCCGAGTCCAGGACCGAGACTTTTGATTTCCACTCGGCCAGTTCCAATCTCAGCTGGGCGCATTGCTTTTCGCTCTCGGACAGTTTCTCCTGGAGGGCCTTCGCAGAGCTGTTCAGTTCCGCGTTGTTCTTGAGGGCGAGGCTGAGTTTGGAGTTCAGGTCGTGGCTCTGACCTTCGAAATGGCCGCTCCGGTTCTTGAGGTTCGTCAGCTCGGCCCTGAGGGAAGCGACGACCTTCGCGAGCTTCTCCTTCTCTTCGGTCAGGTTGTGGCATTTCTCAGCGAGATTGTCGTTTTCGGGAATGTCGCCGTGATGGGACTTTTTACTGATGAAAGATGATTTTGATGAATCTGAAAGGAGGTGTAATAGGGTTATTCTTTTAGCACTTTGGAAGATTCGAGACAAAATACAATTCTTTCAATAACTTAAAAAAATAAATTATGATAGTTTGTCATTAAGAACTAACACTACAAATGAAAAATTACAAACTATTGAGAATCAGTTATTGGCTGGCTATTTACTCAGTTATGACTGGTATTTCCATTGCTCTAATTAAAATACAATTGTCTGCATGGGACAGATTAATGTGGAAATTCTGCATACTTAAGAATAAAATCATTACTTTTATATTTATTTCAAAACATTAATAAATTACTAACACTCATTTGAAAAGTTATCTAATTGTTAGCTATTATTTCAATTAGTGGGCTTTCCATGCTTTATACACAGATTAATTAAATCATAAAGGAAAAAGGTTGAAGTTGTTTAAAAGCAATCATTGGCATATTTGTCTATTATTACAAAATTAAGTAGCATGTATTATCAGCGTATTACAGGCATTCCTATTACTTTCAAGCAATAAGCATGTTCATATGTATATGGCATATTTTATATTAACATTTATAGCTATTTTATATAGTATTATATTATTATTTAAATAGCATTTATATAAACATGCAAAGCAAAACTATGTATCACAAAAAATAATAATACAACAGGGGTCCCACTCAATTTTTCCCCGACTCAACTCTCCCGACTTTTCCAGGTCAATTTTGAAGATTTTTTGGTAAAAAAAACTAGCAATTCTCTGTGCATTTTTCAATTTTTTTTTAACATAAATTTTCAATAGTCTATTTTTTCACTTTCTAGAGCCAAAATTTGAGACCAAACATTAAAAATTTATCATTTTCCAGGTTTTCAGCAAAAATGAGCAATTTTTCCTGACTTCTATGGTAAATTCAAAATTCCCCAACTATTCCAGGTATTCCCTGACCAGTGGGAACCCTGTTTAATGAACTAAATTGAATTAGTACAGGAACTGAGGTTATACTTTGAGTTGAATAGACCTTGGAACAAAGAATAGTTGGTTTCATTATACAACCGAGTGCCACTTGTTTTTTTTGGCGTTGCCAACTTCGGTGATAAATCATTTTCTAGCAACCCGGCGGATATACTGGATAGTGGATTATAATGCCAAGAATTGTGCCAAAAAAATCGCCAAGAAGAGTGGCACCCAGTTGTATAATAGCGCTAATAGATATTTTGGGTAATATAATACTATGGGTAAAATTTTTTTTTGGTTCATTCATAGCATTTACATAAACATGCAAAGCAAAACTATAATATTATATCACTAAAAATAATAAATACGAACAACAGAAAAATGAAGAAATAACCTTACTTGTGCATAGCAAAAATAAAACAACAAACAGCGATAGACATCATGCAATGCATCGAACAGGCAAGAGAAGAAAGAACACATAGAATACTACAAGCAAGCATCGTTACCGCTACATCTCCTGCGTTTCGCGTGAACCTTCGAGACGCCCGAGCTGGACTCGTTGATTTGCGAGCTGGGCTCGTCCGCCAACCTCAATCCTCTAATCCGCGACCGGCGAGGGGACTTTTGCGAGACCGGGGACTTCTGCACCTCGATCCCGATCCTCTGGAACGAAACCTCCCGGTCCGGCTCGGACCAGATGTCCGAGTCGGACGACGGACAGTGGTGCCACCTGCCGGAATTGTTGAGAATCTGCTGCGACGCGTGCCAGTGGCGCTGATGGAAAGACGACGGATGATGATCCCAACTCGGCGGATGATGAGGATTATTTTCGCGGATGAGGACATCCTCGGGGTCCCCCCGCTCGTTGAGCAGAAGGAGCAGGTCCTCGTTGTTGCTGGTCCCCAAGTAAACGAGGTTTTCTTCTTCGGCGGACGCGTTCTTATGAAAGGACAGTCTCCTCTTGCCTGTTCCCCGATCACCGGAGGAGAAAGGAAAGAGTTCCCTACCTGCCGCAGAGTGGTCGGTGGTGGCCGCGCTCGTGTCCATCAGCTGGGAATGATCGGAAAGCGGTAGGCTGTGGAAAAGAGGGAGAGCGATCAAAAGAGGCGAACTGTAAAATCAATTGCACTCGCGTCCAAAAATTCAGGATCATTTTGATTTTGGGAATAATGACAGAAATCTTTGTTCAGGGTGGCCACAGAAAACTTATTTCAAAATTCCCTGATAATCTGGTATGATTTTCCATGTTATTTTAGAAATATAGTAAATTCTGATCATTCTAGAAAACAGGAAAAGGACTGAAAAATCGGAAAAGGGGGGGGGGGGAAAGGAAAATCTGAAGTTTCCAGCCTGAATCATGAGGGTTTAAAACTCTGGTAAAATAATACAAATGAGATTATTTCCCAGTCTTTTATAACATTAAGAAAGGAACCATAGGAAGACTTTTCTGAACTTTTGCAACCACGCTAATTTATGTGCATTCAACATTTTATTTTGTAGGAAGGAGAACGGACTTAAAGACTTGAAAATCAGAAAAATGTTGAATTTATTTTTGAAACTAGGACAGATTTTCAAAATTTCCCTGATTCTTATATCAGATTTTCTAAGATTCCCTGATAATTCCAGGTTTTTAAGGTTTTCCAGGTCTGTGGTCACCCTGTCGTTCCTTATCAATGAAATTTATGCCATAGTATCTTCGAAGTAAGAGTGGAATTATGCGGTCCGCAATCAAATTACCCTAACAATAGTTTAAGGGGGTAAAGAAGCTTGGTTGGTTGGTTGCTTAGATTTTTATGGCATAAGGGCCAGATTAGGCCATTATATGCCAAGCAAGACAAAAACAAGTGACTATTTTTGTACTTTTAGTAAGTAACAACTAGAGAGCATAGTATCTTAAATGACTTGAAATAAGAAAGCATTAATTTCAACTAAAATTAATAATGGGATAAAAGATTGAAATACAAAATGTAAAATGATAAATCATAAATTTTAAGACATACTACACTAATTACTATTAAATTTAAAATTGAGGTCTGAGACGCCGGACTCTCATCAGGGGGCTCGTCCAACGTCCCACACCCCTGATGGCCTTTCTGAAGCTGTCTTATAAACGACAACTGAACCCTGAGGCCATCAAAGAACATACCACAATTAACCACTTATTCACTTTTAAAAATCCAAATTGGACTTCAATACAAAAACAAAATTGCATGCTTAATTTTTTAAAGTTTTTTTTTCTTTAAAAGAATGAAACAGACCTGCCATGTTTCAAAAGAATTAATATATAAACCCAAACAAAAATTCTTCAAAAAAATAAATACCTTGTTCTTTCTGGATTGTAGTCTCTGCTCATGGAAAGCTCACTGGGATCAAATACTTTACTACCTTCACAAACTAGAACAAGGATGAAACCAAGCAAAATGAATCAGTGATCTGTTACATATTTATCTAAAATTAGCTAAAAACTCGAATTTTAAGTTCAGGAATGGTGAATTGGGCACTTATGTAAATAAAAACATTAATTTTTTTGAAATTCTTCTCTTTCTCATCTTTAGACATGAGTTTTGAATCGCCTTGTATGGATTTTTCCCACACAAATATAAATTATCATGTACAATCTACCAGCAATACAATTAATTGTGTGAAACGTGAAACTTATTTAAACTTCATCAATTAATTTATTGATTAGGGGCACAGCTTTGATTGATGTTTCATCACTTAAGAGAAACCAAATTTTTCTCTTTGAAATAAAAGCATTGAAAATTCAGAAACTCTTTCAAAAGAAAGAAAGAAAAAAAACCCTAATTTTTGAGTTACATTAGCAGATAAAAGAAGAAAACCTTGAAGTAAACTAGTTTTAGAGAATAGCCTAGTCTACCCCAAAATAACTTAAAAAATTAAATGGAAAGAAGAAAATAAAATTAGTTGTATTAGAAGTATTTTCTCATGATAGTTTCACTGCATACTTTTAAAAGCAAACAAAGACAGCTGTTACCTGACAAGTGATCGGTTAAAATACTTGACAGCCTCATTGTGTTGTTCAAGCAAGATGTCAACTGCGATAAATAGTTTGAGGCTTCGTTCAAGCTTTCCATGCTGGAATCCATGGTTTTGTTGAGAAGCATATCTTCCATGAACTTCTCCAAGCTCTTCAAGTGGTTGAAAAGGTCCCTATTGACAGCAGTGCAATCAGCAAGTTTCTGGTGCAGCTCATTCCTTTCATTGAGGAAGTCCTGGAAAAGAAGACATCATTTGTTGACAAAAGAATTACGAAATCACAAACAATCTTAGAGGTTATCTCTTTTGCAAACGAAAATTTCCTTATCACAAAACTACACAGAAAACAAACCAAGAGATAAGACCTGCAACAAAGCATTACATTAAAGAAGTATAACATTACATTTTCTCTCTATTCCTATTTAACTTTCTAATTTAACCTCTCATATTAAAAATTCATTCGCAACACATCTTTAAGAAAATTTTCCCAATGCTACAAAAAAGTTACCAAATTTTTCAATAAGTGTACAAATGGTAAGAAAGCTTACAAAGTTTTTTATTTCAAGTTTTTCCTCCATTATACTTAAACTTTAAAATTATATTATCCGAAGCAAATTAAAAGTTACTACCCCTATGAACATGATACTGATTGGACATTGTTCCTAAGTAGGAAAAAGAAAACTCTTCCTAAGTAACAATAATCGTTTAAGAATCATACATATTTATGAAAACTAAAAATATGAATAGGTTATGATTTTTTTTTAATTTAAAAGTCTCTGGTGGAAAATGAAGACTAGCATCATGATAAAAATCACTTACATCTTAATTTTTTTTTTAAAAATCTTAATGAGATGTAAATTCCTTCAACTTTAGAACACTAACAAATATCTGAGGAGCAAGTTCATTAACTGTTATTAACAAATTAACATTTTTACAATCATTGTAAAGTACTGTATTCCTTTCCAAATATATAAAAGCTTTCTAACATTTACAGTTTTGTACTCTCAATGTTTTACTCTTGATACAACATCTCCATTACGAAGAAAGTCTATTTAAAACTATGAACCAATACTTATAATTTTTCTCAACAGACGTTTAAATACGAAGAAATAAAATCAGAACCCTAATGAAGAAACCTCAAACTGCGATTGATGAAACATATCTTGGAACTGAAATACACCACAACAAACTAACCATATCGACATTAGATGTTTCATTTGGCTTGTCTTCCTCCAATTTTTGGATGATTTCTTGGAGATCCGATATATCCTTTTCCTTCTTCTCAACATCCAGTAACAATCTCAGATTCTCTTCTCTCAGGTCATCAAACTCACTAGACAGCATTAGGGAAGAAGTTTGCAGCACCTTATCAGACATCTGCACAGGGCTTGCAGACTGAAAATTACAAAGCAAATTTTAACAGAACTATTCAATATATGGATACTCAAAAGGTGGCCTACCAAGCCATTAAAAAAAAAGTGATAATAATCAGCGTAGTGAAAATAATTAAAAAATTTTAGTTCATGTTCTCTCTTAAAATAACTGTGTTGGGATTGACTCAATAAATGACTAAAACCGGCCAGGTCACTGAATAGGCAACCAAAATACAAGGCAGGAGTGTCCAGACTTTTTGTAAAGGGTCCGGTTCTTGTAAAACTTGTGAAAATCTACTCATAATTTTGTGAATTTGAAGTTAGAGTTAAATTAGTTTTTTTTTCAGCCAGGAGCTTATTTTGTGAATTTGTGAAAATAGGGTCTGTTTAAAGGCTAAAATACTTTGTGAAGGGTCCATTTTTAAAGTAAAATATTCTGTGAATGGTCCGTTTTCACAAAGAAATATTTTGTGAAGGGTCTGAAATGGACCCAAATTTCTTCTAACCAAACCCCTGCTGGGTCATCAAATTATATGAGGGGCTTAATTAGTTAACACTATATTATAAAAAAACATTTAATAATAAAGGTAATAATAACATTTAATAACAACAATAATAAGTATAAGTATAATTAATTGAAAAGTAAGTTAAGTTGAGAAGTCTGAATCGCAAGTCCGCCACAGCACTGCTCCCTAACTACTATTTTGATATTACATTTTAAAATTTATTTATTTTTATGTATTATGTTATGTATTATTAGAGAAGTGTGAAATTTTCTCCACCACAAAAATTCATCAACCATCCACACCTAAACAGAAAATTACGAAAAAAGAAATCCTCGAAACTTAACTACAACGCCTACTTTTATGAGAAAACTTTTCAAGCGGAATAGGGCCTTGACAAGCATATAGGTTTACCTTGATCTTTTCCTCGACATACTGTAACTCGATGCTCCTCAAGTTTGACAGAGTGTCAGACAACTTCCTCTCCAAATGAACCACCTTCTGTTCCAGTCCGATTATGACTCGAGACTTCTCCTTGATTTCACCCCTGAGGATCTCTGCCGTCAAATCTGCTGGACTACTCTCCTCCAGGGAATCTGAGCTGCTGGCAACAAGGCGCTCGAAGGAGGACTTAAGGGAAAGCTCCTGGAAGGCAAAAACACACATTACAGGGTTGGTACTCTGTATCTAAAATGGTAAAATTCAGGAGTTTATGAGAAGGTTTTCACCAGGAATACATTTCAAAATTGAAAGGACAAGAATTGATCAAGGAGATCAAAAATTTATTAGGGGAAAATAGCATGCATTGAATAATTTTTATTCCTCCACTTTTTAAAATTAATCAAATTTACAACATCAAAACAGAACAAACTAAAAGTAGAATACAGTACAGTCCTGATTAACTTTCACTTAGATCACTTTTAAATAAATAAATTAATTTCTTTGATAAGTTCTAGTCATGTTTGTTTAGTCTTATCAACATGACACTTAACATACAAATTGCAAAAGTTTAACACAAATGCATGTTTAAATGAAAAATTGGTCTTAACTTGTAATTATCATGATTAACTGACAAATGATTCACTGTTTTGACTAATCTGCACATTCTTCCTAAACTTGTGCAAAAAATGACGAAAGAAACAACATATATTTTCTAAACTAAAAGTTGATGTGACTCCTTAATCTGATTGTGAGATTAATAGTATCAATCATGTAAGCTTGAATGTATTTAAACAAACACAAAACTTGCTCTTCATGAAAATTATTAAATTCATTAAAATTGTTTTGTTAAACTTTACAACTTTTAAATTCCACATTAAAAATAATTTCTGCCTATCCTTTTCATGCATCTTACAAACTCCTGTGGGTTCATGTTCCAAATGATGTGCAATGCTTTAGCACAGGAGATGTTTTAATCCTATTTTATCAATTGAAAAAATGCATTCCTTAGAGCAAGCAGGATGGTTAAAAGTGTGGTTCCCCTGCACTTAAAAAATGTAGCTGATAGAAATTTCTAGCAATATGGCCAGCCTTTTTATTTTATTAAATTCATAGCCAACTTCCATTGAATAAATAGTCAAGGCAACAAAAGGTTGTAAAATTTGAAATAGTATTTTTTAGCAGTTAAGAAGTATTTAAAAAAAAATGGAATATTGGAATTGCAAAACAAAAATTTGCTTGTACATATTTCATTTCTGAACTATGATAGAATGGTGATCTAGTTTTCTTGGCCTCTGAGTTTAAAAGTGAAACCACAGGTTAAAGTTGGAAAACATTCCAGGATGGAATTGGACTAAACTTTTCTCATTAAAATTAATATTTTTATTATTGCTTAATTGGTTGTACATTACTTTTACATCTCATTCCATCCAGGAAAAAAACACAAGGATGAATTTGTCTTTAGACAGAAAACTTTAATCCATGGATTTTTTGTAGCAAATGTTAAGGGCTAAATAAAATGCCTGAAGTTAAAAATTTAGGAGACCCAAGGTATAGAGATTTGTGATTTCAATAGAAATTACGCATTTAAAAAAATCTTTACTAAAGATTATTGTAAAAGTAAATCATAAGTAATCGTAACAGTTTGTAAAAATTACTTTCATTAACTTCAAAAGAATTAATTATGTGGGTTTTTTTGTGTCTTTTAGATAGTTTTGAACCAGGAGAATACCTATGAAATTTTCAGCAGTTTGTTGAGTGTGATCAATGAACAGTATAATACATTGCAATGAAACTATGTGTATTGAGTATTACTAGTACTTTACAGGTTTATAAAAGATCTTCAAGAAGGAACAAAAAAGGGTAGGGTTTTATTAATGCAACTTACTCTTTCAGAGTTGTAAGGAGGTAATAATGACTAATTTGGATCTTAATTAAGTTAATTTTCATCTTAGTAATTGGGCATAGTTCAGTTTTTCTAGTCTTTGTCAAGGAAACTTTAATACATGTAAATTCAACCTTCTGTAATTGCAAATGTAATACTTTGTAAATAAACGCTCACTAGAATTTGCCACAATATGCCAGTTTTGGAGACTGAAACAAAGTAATCCAATGCTTTTTAAGTTCATCTCATATTTAAAAGGTTATATTAAGACTCTGGACCTTATCCTATTTTTAACAAAGGAGAAAAAAAAGAAAGACTGCTTAGGTTTTTAAAGTAGTCCAAAAAAATTTAACTACCTACTAGAAGCTCAGAGAAATAAATATAATGAAGTTATGTTTCCTTTTAAGAAAACCATTTTGTGTAGTAACAAAGATTGACATTGTACTTAAAAACTGAATTTTAAGGCATTTTGTTTTCTTTAAGCTATACATAAATTATTAACAGTATGTTATTCCAATACTGCAAAACAAAGGCCACTTTGAAGTGCATTTAAACTTATTTTTTACAATAGTAAACCAATCAAAAATGAAATGTTGTATAACCTTTAATATGCATATATTTCTCCAAAACAGCTCATAAATGTATACAGGGGTAGGAGCAACTATTTCACTAAATATAGGACATTCTATTAAAAAAATATAGGACAAATATAGGACCCTCCAAAAAGGGTTTAACTTTATTTATTTACATTTTTCCAGATTATAACTTTAAAAACTGATACCTCTCAGTGAATTTAGACTCGATAAATAATAAAGAAATTATATTTTAGATAAAACTTAAAAATTCATTAAATGTTCTGAAATGCAGATTGAAACATAACATAGGGTGATTCAAAACTCATGGGCAAAAATGATAGGGGGATCATCAGATCAGATTGAAACTACTCGAATATAATTCAGAATTATCCTTGAAAGGAGGACCCTAAAGCAATTCTAAGGTGCTAGGGTACTGATGAAAATTGCCAGAACCAATGTAAAATGAGTTATTGTGGGGGCAAACAATTGGAGGCTGAAATAAAATTATGATGTTTTAACTCATTTATAAAAACTGTGTAAAGTTTTTAATCTTAAGAGATTGTCTTCAAGAAGAGACAATAACTTTCTTGCTTTTTTGTTGTTAAACTTTGAAGATAACCTCTTTAGGACAAGAACTTTACATGGTTCTTATAAATAAGATAAAACATGGTATTGTCACTGGAATTTTATTTTTCTACTATCAACCATTTGCCCACTTTTCCATTCAACCTATTTTTCATTACTTTTGTACACACTTTAGTTTAATGCATCAGGATTGCTTCAACTTTGGGTTTGAGATGAGAAATATAGGACATATAGGGCATTTGCAAAAATATAGGACAATATAGGACGTATTTTAAGGTTTTTGGAAAAATATAGGAAATATAGGATATATAGGACAACTCTGACCCCTGTGTATATAAAACTTAAGTATAAATATAAAAAACATGCCTTATTAGAAAATCATTAAGAAAATTTGAATAATGTTTTTGTTTACAGTTGAAATTTTAATTAAACATGCTTAAATAACTACTGACATATGTGTGAGCCACTTTAATCTTAAAATTTAGCAAAATTTATCTAAAGAAATTTCACATAATGTTATTATACTTAAAAGTATACGAGATATGTTGGTTCTGAATTAAAGACTTTAAAAATATATAATAATGTTACTAAACCTATTTTTAAGATCAGTAAATGTTGATAAGGAAATTAATTAAGTTATTATGAAAATTTTAATATAAATCCAATCTTTTGGTAATCAGATGTGATTATGTTACCCACCAATTTTCTCTTAAGTACTTTAATTAACTTAAAAACCCTTTGTTGGATAGTGTTTGACCAATGTGAAATAGATTCACTATTACTGAAATAGGATGTAAACACCAACTCAAACAAACATAGCACAATTAAAAAGTCTAACTCCGATTTTTTTCGCATCAGGTTGGCAACTATGCAGCTGCCTAACTTTCATACAATACTCACACTTAAACATTTCAATTCCTATATGTGAATCATATTTCATTAAACTAGATTCATGCAAAAAAATTCAAGACACATAGAATGAAAGGACTTAAACTTAAATGGTGCACTTAAACTTAACTTTGTGAAAATGTGAGATCAAGCAATGTATGTATGATTGAACTAAATAAAAGCCAATTTAAGAACTTCCTGTTTATTTTAAAAGCAAGCAAAGTAGTTACAAAAAGCATGCACATGCAAAAAAAAAATAATGAAAATTACACGTTACAAATAGATGTATGATAGCTTAAGCAGAGCACTAAATGAACAATAACACAGGATGAACATGCAAAAAGGAAGGAAAAAAACCAACACCATTTAAAAGCCATGCAGTTTCCAATTATCTTCCACCAATTAAATAATTAAAAGCCTATTATCGTTTCAACTTAGAGTACAAAGGTTACTTATGATTGAAATTAAGCATTCCAATTCATCGTTATTACAAAAATTTTATTTAAAATGTAAACGTCTTCTTACGTTGCGGGACTTGGACTTTGATTGTGATGGCTCAGATGCTGGGTCAATGTTTTCAGTTGACCTCAAAACACCAAATGATGATGCAAGTTCTTCAATTTCAGCCTTTGAAAGTAAAGGGAAAAATGTTGAAAAGGTTTGAAGCAATGCAACTATGTAATTAGTATATGACACCAGGGATGGTTACGTGCTTAGAGCGTTCATCTGAAATTCGTGTTTGGAGCGTACACTGATAATATATACTCGAATCCCCACTCCCAACCTAAAACAGTGGTTAGATTTAGTTAGATGCAGAGCCATGTATTGAGAGGAATTATAAATCTCATCTGCAAATGAAGGTAAGGGCAAATAAACATTTGCTTGCATCTGTGATGCCATTTTATGCATTTATCATTTATGTAAATACATTTAGATCACAACAATTTTAATATACACAGTGGTGAGATAGCAACACAAATGTAACACCTTCGTTTCTTTTGTTTAAAAATTTTGTTTTAATTATTTTATTATAAGGATCAGACTAAAAAAAGGCCCTTCTCTTTTTGTAGCTATGATCAAATCCCAAATTTTGACACACTATCTAAGAGAGGGTTGGGACAGTGTGATTATCAATGTACGCTCAGCAGAGCACAAATTTCGAATGCACGCTATAAGCACGACACCTCAGAGATGACATATACTAAAAAATTTGAATTTAAAATAAAAGGAATCAGCTTTATAGCTATACCTCGATGAAAACATAGTTGCTTAAGTAACAAAAGCAATAACTTACTAAGCACTTAACTTAAAAGCAATAACAGTAATGTATAAAATTGAAAAGTAAAAAAAAGTAAAATTCAAACTCATTCACACCTTCATAATGGCCTCTTTTCTACTAGAAGAATTGGATGTATTAGCGGCTCCTTCAGATGTGGACATGATCTAAAAAAAAAGTATAAAATGAGTTAATTCATTTTGAAAGCTGAAATAAAGAAGTTTAATCTTGCAGCATATTGATGAAAAAATTAACCATTGTACCTGAACATTGAACCAATAGTAAATACATCTGTATATTATTTTACTCAAAAGTATAAGAAGCATGGGTTTTCATTCTTATACATATTTAAGAGTTATTTGGGAAACTAAAGTATATTGTGGTTGGTCACACCATATAAAATACATATTCAGCTTAAATGTTTTTATTTATTTATTTTTACCAGCTAGATCTTTAGTTCAGATGACCAAATAAGTTTCAAAGTGTGGTACCTATACGCATGATTAAGTGTAATTCTTTAGTACAACCTTTTAAAGTATGGTTTTGATTTCAGTAATTTACAGTTTTCCATTTAGAAATAATAATAATTAAAAAAAAAACTTGTTTACATTGTCAAATGTAATTGCATTAATTTTTGTTGTAATGTGACACCTCTTTCAAAAGAAACAGGAAACAAATTAAAAGAATATTCAATCACCAAAAGCAGATTTATCAAAAAGAAAAAAAGAATTTAATTTTAAAAAAAGAAGACAACAAAGCAAGTTGCATTTTTTCCCACAGAACAGCTAGTTTTAATATATATTTGAGGTTGAAAGGGAAAAAGAAACAATGATAGCTGCACAGCCATAAGGTACACTGTTTCTCATATTTTTATAGTAGTGGATGTGAACAACCAAATTTATAAAACTTTCATTAATTAACTTTTTAGTTATCACAGTAAAACCAAGATTTTTCATCATTTTCATCAGGACTATGAAATGGTCCTAACACTTAAAAGATCGGATAACCAGGGGAGAATGAAACAAAGTCATAAATGTACAGAACTCAGAGCATTGTAATAAATAAATCAGTAAAGGAATTGCATTTTTAATAAAGAGAAGGATAAAAAGAACTTGCTAGGCACTGAAAATTCATTTTAAATTAACTAAAACTTTAGAATGAAAAGAAAAGAATGTGAAATTTTGGGTTGTTTCATTGTGACAGAGATGCAATTGATCGATAAAGCTGGCACACAAACAATCCAATGAGCCAGTAAACTGAAGGTTGGAATGTCATGTTATTATTAATTATTTTCATCTATATGTGTTTTTTTTTATTTTCATTTTATAGTTTCTCTAGAAAAAAAAATTCTGTTGTATATTGTGTATTCTTATTATTAGGTTAAATATGTTCATTCACCTGTAAGAGGTGACCTCACCTCTTTGGTGAGTCAAATGATGTTTTCCACTAATTAATTCTTTAATAATTATAATATAATAAATTGTATTGAATTGAATGTCAAGGTTCTACTTTAGTGTCAGTTTAACTGCACATGTAAAAGATTCTTACTTGAAAAAGCGATGCTTTGAAATCTTCCACAGCTGACAACACGTCAGCTTCATTGCTATCTTTGGCGGCTTGTACAGCAGACTGTACAATTGGACGAATTTCTTTCGGAACATTTTCCGTGTCTTTGTGATACTTGTAAACCAGACCCTGGATGGCCAAACTGGCTTTCTTCGCCTTCTTTTCAAAGGCATTCTTGGCGTTTGTCACACTCTCCAGTTGTGATTGAAGTTCCTGCAGGGAAGACATTTTTCAAACGAGTTAGGGTTGTGATTTCCATGTAGTTAAAACCTCGAAATATGTACAGATAATATGATGTATTTATTTTAAGTAAGGGGACATCCATAAATTACGTGAGGTCAAAAGGGGGGAGGGGGATTCCAGGAAAATCTCACCAGGGGGGAGCCAATTAAAATCTCACGTCAACTTTTAGTTTAGAAAATATACGTTTTTTCTTTCATATTTTTTAGCACAAGTTTAGAAAAAATGCTCAGATTAGTCAAAACAGCAAATCATTAGCCAGTAATTACAAGTTAAAAACATGTTTTCGATTTCAATGTGTTTTTGTATCAAAATTCTGCAATTTTTATGCCGATAAAACAAAACTTGTGGTTGAGAAAATCTCACGTGGGGGGAGGGGGATCCAGCAAAATCTCACCAAGGGGGGTCCAGATTTTGGGAAAAAAAAAACCACCTCACATAATTTATGGATGTCCCCTAAATATGTGATAAAAAGTGGAAAATGTGTACTTAAAAATGGGAAAAATATGTAATTTTAATTTGTTTTCTCTTGGAATTAAACTCTGAATTTTTAGGTTCTTATAGGAAGTTATTTAAGAGACATTTGGGATTTTAACGTTCTTCCCCCTAAAGGTAAAAGTACCGAAAATACGCCTGTAAAGGCAAAAGTAAATGTACGACCAAAAGGGGAAACACAAAATGGACAAATTCCAATTGATAATCCTGAATACACAGATTACAATAACTAAAATTAGCATTGAGTTCATTAGATTTCAACAACAGTTTTAGAAGTGTGATTTCATCATATATTAAAAACGGGGAAAAACTTTTGATTATTAATGAAACCCCTACCCCCCCAAAAAAATGAAGGAATGTGTAACAAAAATATGTAAAATAAAATTGGTCTAAATCAATCATAAATAGTATTTAAGATATCAGATTTCTGAAAAGATATGTAATTATATGAAAATCTCAGTCCTAGTTATAAGGAATACCTAATTCAGTTGTTTTAAATGTTAGGGGGTTTGTAAAAAAAGCTACTGACCGAAATGGAAGCTTCTTTTTCGGAGAGAAGTTCATTAAGATTGGCATTTTCATTTACTAAATAAGATTTTTCATCCAGCAACATTTTTATTTCATTCTTTGAAGGGACCTGAAAGAAGAAGAAAAAAATTGCTGCTTAGGTACAATACTATGTAAATTACAACTGATACAAGAGCAATAAATTTCACATAAAGCAAATTCACTTACATGCAAGGCATAGCAATCAAGAAGCATACATGTCCTCTTCAAGTTATAAGATAGATTTAACCGAGAATTCCTTTAATTCAAAGCGTTTTTTTATGTTTGGTTACTTCTCTTGGCTCACAACATGCCTGCTGTCATTTTACCGATAAATCCTCTGTTCACTGTGGTCATCAAAATTTTGACGAGATTTACATCTGGAGAATTATCAGATCAATCTAAAACTGTTAGTAACTCTTATTTTCTAGGGGGGGGGGGACTTTTCTTCTATCAGCTTTGAAACAGTTACACATTTCTAGGATGGACTATTGGCCACACTTTACTTTTTATAGCCCAACAAAAACCAGTATTTGATTTAGAGAACAATACTTTTTTGATAAGTCCAATATAACTACTTATCAGAATTCATGCTAAAATAAGGTCACTTAAAATCCAAACAGATAATTTTCCACAAAAACTTACCATTTGTAATTACTATTTTAATGACATTTATCTAATAATTATGAAACTAAGAAAAGTTTTAAAATGTGATTAAACATCTTATGATGTATTTTGCAATAGAATAAACACACAATGTTGTATAACAAAGTGTTTATAGCTTAAAACTTAATTATGAATGAAAAATTTTCTGTGTCTCTTTTCCATGTTACCTTAAACTCTAATGAAACAGACAGAATTGCTTTGAGAACTTTTTAGTTATACTTCTTTAAATTTCCCTCCAATACTAAAACTATCTGAAAACTCATGCAAATATTTACCAACAATAGTAAATCAAGTCATCACATTCCAATTTATTCACAACATTTACATAATTATGTAAATAACGGAAATTTTTCATTTCTTAAATCTATTTAGCATTTAGTTCCATTAAAAGTAGAGAAGTTTAGAATTGTCAGTTCATTTTAAAAATGCAGGTTAAACAAAGTAGTAATACCATGGAACTAGTACAATAAGGAAGTGCCATAAACGGTCCGAGCTACCGGTTTAACTGAAGCCGATTATGAGACTAGAAATAATCGCAACAAGATGGCGGCCGCTTAGATTCACGATGTTTGCCGTTTCTAACGCGCTTTTCGTTTTGAGCGACGTAAGTGAAGAACGCGGTCTTTCCGCTTTACAAATTTAGGCAGTTAGTTCCCACTTCAAAAAAAAAAAAAAATTAAAGGCATATTACTGCCCTATTAGTTACCCTTTCCCATAAAATACTTACCATTTTTTACTTACCTTTGAAAATTTAACTTCTTGACACAATTAAAACTTTTAAACACTAAACATATTTCAATGAACTTAGAAATGAAACAAGATAAAAATACTTTTTAGAGATTTTTATTGAAAATACAAGAATAATAAACAAATAAGTAAATGATTTTAAAAACTTTTTATCAAAAGAAAGTTTGAAACAGTAAAGTTTGATATTTTTTTAAAGCAAAAAACATGCTACTTATTTAGTAAAAGCAGTAAAAGAAAGGATTTTGTATAAGTTTTTTTAAATGGGTATCAAAACCCAGGATAATTCGAGGCAAAATAAGTTATTCAAAAAATTAATATTTATAACAAAATATGTTTTGTAACTTGTTAAAATTCTTTGAAATATTTTTCTTACTGTTTTTATTTTTAAGAACTTTGTCAAGTAAATTTTAATGCAAAGATTTTGATTGAGCTCCAATTTTGCAAATATATCTTTTATTAAACGATTTTCATAGTAAAAATCTTTCATCATATCTTCCAGGGGTCCAAACAAAAAGAAAATACAAATTTGCCATGGGCTATATACATAGTTAGAAAATTAAGCAGTTGAGATAATTACAATTTTAAAAATACAGTCAAGTTCTTAGTCTTGAAATTCATATTCTATGTGCATAATTCGTATTCTGATGCACTGTTGATCTGAAATTTAAAAAATGCCATTAACATTTTGTAGACAATTTGATAATATTAAATAAACTTTGTTTTTAAGTATGTAATAAGAAACTTCACCATTGGTTAAAATGAAACCCGTGGATTTTCTCGTAGAAATTTACAATCAGCCTTCACATATAAATATAAGACTGAAGCAAAAGAAGAAACGTTATAAAATTATCAAAAACAAATATATATGGGTGTTTTACTCTTCAAAAATTGCAAGACTGAACTTTGAACTAGCTTCTAAATCATTTTCCCCTAGTCTAGCAATTTTTTTTAAAATTGCAGAAAAAGTTATAAAATATCATGTAAATAAAATGAAATATTAGGTCCTTAAATTTTAAGTTAAAGCTGTATCTACAGTATAAAACAGGCTTATTTGTGGACAAAATGTGCGATGTAAGTACTGAATTTTAGTACTAATCGCTGTCAATCAGTCAACTGATTTTGCATTTTGTAATAAAAACACTGGACGGAATTACATTCACAGAAATTTAAAAAAAACGGAATTCCGTCCCCAGGATGGAACCTATGCAAATATACAATAAATTCTCCATTTCAAAGTCATAATTAAAATTATTTAAATAAAGCATAGAACCACGAAATATTGATAAAAATCCCTTTCCTTAATTCCTAATCAGTCTAATATTATGATAATGTTTAGAATTCCAAATTTTTTAATAATATTTAAATAAGAATAATATTATTAATAAGAATGTTTACATGTCGTCGTAACATCCAAGAGCATATAAATTAAACAGATCCAAGCAACACAACTTAAACTTATTATTTTATCAATTATTTAACATTTCAAACAGTATTATATAAATTTTTAGTTCAATTATTTCATTACTTACATAAAATAAAGAAATATTATTGCATAAACACATTTAAATAGAATGAGACAAGTAACTAGAACATGAATTGTTCAACTTACCTAAAAACGTTTTCTAAGAATCCTCTTCACTATTTATTCCGTTGAACATGAGGCAGAACACTGTTCTTTCACCGAATGTAATTATTTAAAAAAAATATCCAGGAAGATTACTATCAAATACACCGATAAAATACCTAATCACCCATTGCTTTGCATGGAAAATCGCAATGTTGTCATCGCAACAAGATGGCGCCGCGGTTACAGGGAATGCTTCACTCGTTTCCCGATACGGCTCTTCCTTAGTCTTCTAGTTCCATGAGTAATACTATTTGTTGTCTTGATGTGAAATAATTTTGAAATTGGTCGGGTGGATAAGGAGTAACTGAAAATCATATTTATTTTTTAACTGTACTAACATCACTTAAAATTTTAAAACTCAAAAGGTTTAACGGCATACTTTTTACAAGGAAATAACTAATCAGTATAATTGAATGTAGAAGACATATTATCCATAATCATATGAAAAAATAAGATCAGATCCTTTGACTATGTGTATTTTCAGTTATTGTATATTAAAGTGTTAATTTCTTTTGGTTGCCAGAACGGGACTTATCCCCTTGGCAGCTAATACATATTTTTTGTACTTGTTTGTGTATTTTTCTATCAATGTAAATAAGGATTATCAGGGACCAATCCAGGATTTTAAACTTAACCCCCATTTTTGTGAAAAATTTTCACAGCCTTTTAATTTTTGTGAACAATTATAACAGCTTTTCAATTTTTGTGAATTTTTTTATAATTATATGATTCGTATTTTTAATGGAAACTATAAAATTAATGAAAGCAGCTTTAAATAACTTTTTTCTTCAGTTTTATAGCATCTTAAAGACTCAATTAAATATAAGTAACTAATGTAATTTAATAATAATTTTTGTGAAGGTGCCGTTTTTGTAAGTAGATTTTTTGTGAAGCTGCCGATAAACGATACCAAAATTGACCTGTATTAGTCCCTGATTATTATTATTACTATGGTTAAAAACCAAATAACAAAGAACTTCTCTTGAAGGGATCATCACTGACCCTAGCCAACATTTTTGTTTTTAAAAAAATACTAAGGACTCACCTCTTGAAGTCTTTTCAATAAGTCTTCATTCTTATCTAGCAATTCCTGGGCATAGTCGTCAGACTCTTTTTGCAATTTTTCAAATTTACATTGGAGTTGCTTCAGTTCATTTTCATAACTATCAGCTAGCTCTCTACAAAACGAGAGAGAGAGAGAGGAAATTAAGATAAGTAAGTGAAAAAGTAAGTGAAAGTAAAGTAAGTGATAAGTAAGTGAAAAAGTGTAAGCAAGATAAAAAAGGGAGAGGAAAAGAGTATACAAACACATGAAAATATTTTTAACTTGGAAAATGTAAGCTGCAAGTAATGAACTAAATTTCACTGTGCATCAAAATATTATTTGGTGTTTTAACAAGTTTTTTTTTACTTATAGGGGCATTTCACGGTAATTGTAGAGTCGGTAACATTTCATTTGTCTTTTAAAGTTGCATAAATTTCAAAATTTTTTTTAAAATTTTCTGTTCTCATACTAACATAGCCTGTAAACATCAGATTAACACAGAAAACTATAAAAATTTGAAATTTATACAACTTTTAAAGACAAAATGAAATGTTACAGACTCTACAATTACCATGAAATGACCATAGAAAAAATGAACATGCAAAATTACATTAGTGAACAAGAAGTTAGTTACACAGAAAAAATACGTCAAACTTTATATTCTTATGAA
This sequence comes from Tetragnatha montana, assembly GCA_963680715.1. Classification (NCBI taxonomy): domain Eukaryota; kingdom Metazoa; phylum Arthropoda; class Arachnida; order Araneae; family Tetragnathidae; genus Tetragnatha; species Tetragnatha montana. The sequence continues at coordinate 48,947,321 of OY796685.1, forward strand.
CAATTATTACATCCAGTACTTTAAAAGTAAAATTTTAACCATATAATAACTATATTTTCTGGGGGGTTACTGTCCAAATGGGTTTATTTATTTCCATTTGGAAAAAACCCAATTAATGATAATTGATTTATTTTTATACAATGAATGATTATTTAGTTTATTTAAATATGTGAAATTATGGTTATTCAGTTCCTTAAAAAATATTTGTGCCAAAACACTTCTGTAATTTTTCTTGAGAAAAAAAAATTTTTTTTTCTGCCTTCCCAAAATGTCCCTTTTTAAAAATTTCTGGAAAAAACACAGAATGGTAATATATTAAAAAAACTTACGTAGTTTGAAGAAGTAGCTGGGATTTATTCTCAACTTCAGTTTTTAAATTTTCAACTTCAACGTGTAAGTTAATAATCTGAAAAGTAATTGATAAGTTAATAATATTTTTTTTTTATTAAATTAAAGAAATATGAGGAAGAAAATTTCAAGTCATTGCATTTTTGTAAAATATATTTGGGAAACAGTACATGTTTAAATATTATCAAAATTAATTGGGAATGAACTCAATTGGTGCTATTAAATATCTGATAAATGGGCCATAATGGGAAAATGGCAATTTCTAATAAAAACCAAAAAAATACATATAAAGTATACTGTATTAGTTTTTGTGATAAAACAATATTTATGGTTTTGGAATTTAAAAAGCATTAATTCAATTTTTAAATAATCAAATTTCTGAATCATCCAACATCAAAAGGGTACAAAATGAAGGTAAACTTATATTGAAATAAAACAAGCTTACATAATCATTAAAAATGTTTGTGAAAAGTAAGAACATGAAGATAGCAGGGTGAGGCAGGTATGTCTTAAGGTATCTAGAAGACCAGGCTTTGATGAGTTAAAATACAGTAATATCCCAGACTTAAGAGATAGGTAAAACCAGAGTTGGATAAACTTAAAAACTTTCTTTGCCCCCAAGCCTTTAAATTTCAACTTAAGACACAGTCACATTGTTTACCTGAAATATTGTGATAAAATAATGCTTCTTGATCATCAACAGTAGGGAGAAATCAATTTATTTATCAAAAATATAAATTATTTCAAAAGATTTTCTGCAAAATCTTAAATCTATGTTATCCAAGTATGGGTGGGACCAGTGTTATTCCTAGGATTTTATTGGAGGAGTAAAAATACTCCTCGACTTTTTTTAGGAGGAGTGAAATTCAATTGTGAGGAGTGAAATACGGAAATAGCATTAACTACATATGCAGAGACAAAATTTCTATTAAAAACGCTTACTTTTTAATGGCCAAAATGAAATGGAAAAAAAAATAAGGATGCTTTTTTGGGTTTTAACAATTATAGCATATGGTTAAGATTAAAAGAAAATATTAAACATCATACATCATACATGGTGCATTTTTTAAGCTAAACCATTGTGAAAAATTCAAAGAGTGAAAATACTCCTGTTTAGTTTTTTAAAGAGTAATTCCGATTTTCAAGGAGAGAAATACTCTCTCAGAGGAGTTAAAAATATCTCTGGGTGGGACCAAGAGACAACATCTTCAGTTGGGATACAGGATACTACTATTTTGTATTTAAAAAAGTAACTGCAAATTATGTATAAGTGGGACCAGACTAAGGAAAATTATAGTTATCAGAAAAATTAGTGATAACATCAATTCAACAAATTAAAGGTTATAAATTCAACCAAAAATGGAAAAACTTCTACCCATGGTTACAATTTGTTGCATACTTTAGTAATATGGTCCATTTGAGTTTTTAAACATTACTTACCACACTACCAACACCATTTGGATCTTCAGGATTACCACCTTTATTTACAAAAAGCTTATTCAAGTTTTCTTCCATTATAAAAAGTCTAAGTTTAAGATCAAAATTTTCTTTCTTTAATTCCTGTATAGTCTAGAAAAATGGGAAAAAAGCAACAAATATTACACACAGTTGATGCTTGTTTTTATAAGAACTCAAAGGATATACTAAAATAGTTCTTAAAATAGAGTTGATTAAATGGAAAATGATTTAAAATTTGTTTATACATAAGTAAATTTTAGAAAAAATTTCAAGGATTGTAAAACCTAATAAATGAAGTTACACTTTTATCTTGACCACTACCTTGTTCATTATCTAGCATACTATCTCAATTTAGCCAAGTTAAGTGTGATAATGAGTTTAAAAGTTAACAGTCAACAAGTGTTAACAGTTTGTAAAAGCATGAGTGTTTCTAAAAATGAGATGAGTGTTGGGTGTTAATAAATACCAAAATAAGTATGGGAATATTTGTTATGATTGGACTGATTCCTTTTTGAAAACTCTATAAAATTGATGAAAAGCCAAAGAAACTATGTTGTAATAAATACTTTTTAATTTTTTATAATTGTTTTATCTAAACAGACTTTTTTATAGGAGTTTCCAGCAAAAAGCCAGCTTTTTTATTAACAAATACATTGCATTATTTATTAACAGCGTAAGACAAATTTGTCCATGACTCTCGAAGCAAAAATGTCATTGAATACTTTACCTGCTCATACACTCTAACAGCTCGAGTACGAGTTCCTCTTACAGGAGAACCAGGACTTGATCTAAGAAGATCTAGGGAGAAAATAAGTTCATTCAATTACAAAATGTATTTAGCATATTTACAGTTTAATTTAAAGGCAGGGTCTGTCTAGGATTTTTAAAAAGGTACCTATTTTCTGAAAATTTGTGAAAACTTTTCTGTAAATTTGTGAAAATTTAAGTGCAAAATCAACATAAAACAAGTAAATAATTTTTTAAACATTAAAAACAAAATAAAATTAGCTTACTTACAGTTTAGTTTAAAGGAACCTACATTCATTGAAGGATACAATGGTTAATAGAATAATTGGATGAAAATGTTCAAATTAGAGATGGAGGGGAAAAAAGCAAACAATAAAGTTATTTTTATTGATATTTTTCTCTTTATTGATTAGTTCTGTACTTGTAAAGCAAGAAATACACAAGTTTGAAATGAAGTTGAATATTAAAGTAATAAGGGGCATTTCTTTCACAATATTTGGTACACTTTGGTAGAGTTTGTAATATGTAATTTTTGTCTCTGTAATTTAATAATTAAAAAATGGGTTTTTTATTAGCATAGAAAAAAACTCCTAAAATTTTCAAATTTATATAACAATAACATTAAGAGACAAAAATTACCTTAAAGTACCTTTATATTATGGACTCTACCAAAATGTTGCAGGTATACTATAAATTGCCTCAAATATTTTTTTTTACTAATAATTGAATTAAAGAATTTTTTTAAACTGATAGAATGTGCTAAAATATATGGTTGTTCTGTTCAGCAAATCCTTCTGAAATGAAAACTAAGCAAAGACTGGGACAGAACCGATTGAATACCCCAGTCTGATACTAATAAATAATATTTTAGAACCAATGAAAAAAAACCGAAAGCTTACCAGCTGGAGATGATGGAGAGGTATCCATCATGTCTGTCAAATATACAGGGTAAGTACTGCAAAGGAAAAGAAAACACTGTTAGTTGGAGAACGAAATTGGGGAACAAAGAGCACAATTATGCAGACAAGTAAAGACTGTTTCTCATATTACAACAGCGATAACGCACAGTTGAAACTTCAATAAATAGTAAGAGGGTAGAGATAATAGCCAGAATTCGAGCTGTAACAGTATTCAATTCTTGTTTATCAAATACGTTAGGATTGGAATCTGGCAATAAAAAAATGTTTTGAGAAAATATACTAAAACAAAACACAACTTTTATTTTTCCTCATTTATTAAATTATATATAGAGAAACTCAGACAACCATTAATAAAGGTTTAAGTTTGGTAGGTGCACACTAAACTCTTTTGAGCTAGGGTTGACAGCTGTTCTACCCAAAATTTCATGAGCAGTCATGCTTTTCACCTGCTTTGAAGGAAGGCCTTCAAAAGATACCGTGAATATTAATAATGTAAACAAAACAAAAAACAATTATTAAAATTATTAAACAATAGTAAACCATAATAACATTCATTAGAGCAAAAAGAGCAAGCCCATCTACTTAAAGCATGTATTGGACTGTACTACTTGTTGTTAATATATTTCCCACCTTTTTGATTAAAACAGGGTGACCACAGCAAACTTATTTAAAATTTCCCTGATAATTCCAGGCCTTACCGTGATATTTTATAAATATAGTAAATTCTAATCTTCTTTATATGCATTCGAGATTTTATTTTGTAGGAAGGAGAACGGAAATGCACATTTAAAGATTTGAAAATCAGAAAAATGTTAAATTTATTTTTAAAACTAGGCAGATTTTTAAATTTCCCTGATTATTATCAGATTTTCTAAAATTCCCTGACAATTCCTGGTTTTTAAAGTTTTCCAGGTCTGTGGCCACCCTGTAAAAATTTCCCTTTTTAGGGGATATTTAAGAGGAGGGAAACATAAAAAAAAACTGACAAAAATACGAGAGGATAATCAAAACAAAAAAATCGTCAGATGTTCGACAAGAGAATCAATCGACAAATGAACTCGAGGCACAGACTCCCCCAAAAAGAATCACCTGTGCAACAGGGAACTCCCCCCCCCCCTAAAATCTAAATTTAGACTCTCCTCCGTGTTTGTGGGTCCTCTCGTGTTCCGGCCGGAACGAGTGGGTGACAGCGACACTTCTTGTTCTTGTGCAGAGGAGAGAGAGATGGAAGAAATAATAAAAAAAGAAAAAAAGAACGTCTATTTACTTCTCGGAATTATCTCAAAAGGATGCCGAGTAGAGTGAACCGAGCAGGATGTGGGAGGACTGAAGAAAAATGCGGCGAGAGGGGAAATGATGGAAGAGAAAGTGCAGTCGGAAGAAGCAAGTCTCGAAGAAGCCTCCCTCCTCTCATTCTTAATTTACGCACTTCTTCATGGCGTTTTCTTAAGTTTGTTGGGTGGGCCTTTCACAAGTTACTTCGCTTTTTTAGGGGGTTATGTAAGTGCGAGAAAATGTGACAAGGGGGCAGTTCAAATTTTGTGACATCACACCTTAAAAACTGTTCTACTAAGAGGCGTCTTCCACTGTTTGGTTCGATTAAGCAGTAAGACTATTCCCAAGCATGGAGGATCCATGTCCCAACTAAATCACACTAATCGAATCCACTTTGAATTTCCCTCAAAAGCACTGAAAAATATTTTCATAGATTTGTTTCAAACGCCGCCAATCTGGAAAAGCTGTGACATGCAAGAAATTATCGAATTTATCCATAACATGATGAACAATATGGCGTCACAGTTGAAAATTCGGATTGATCAACCTCGTCACAACAAACAAAAAAAGCTCGGAGCGTCCTTCTACAGTCACTTCACGCGGGAAGCATTCAATCAACCGCAATCAGCACGAAACTTTAAACTAGAGCGAAAGAAAAAAAATATCATCCGTATATCGAATGTCACAAGGCTCACTTTCTATGTGTTAACCGTGGACTCCATGGTTAACATATAGAAAGTGAGCATTCGATATCGTCCCAATTCGGATGACAGCATTGACTACGATGGGTGCAATTTGCATCTATCCCACTTAATTCTGCTGAATTCTCCACCAACAGATTCTCTTATTATTAGGGACCATTTCCAAATTACGTCAAACTTTAATGGCTATTTTTTTTCACCGCTGTTAAAATGTTAAAAGAGCCGTTTCTCGTACACAATTCCAATTTTGATAAAACAGTCAAAAAGGAGATACTTGTTATCAAGTATTATGAAACAAATATATGTTAGAGTTGGGTTTCATTTCAGATTTAATTTTCTAAAAAAAAAACCCTGACAAGATGAATTAACATTTTATGTACAGAAAATAAAGCAAAGTTAGAAATCGCCACAAAGGGTGAAAAATTCGACGATTTCAATTTATTAATACACATAAAACAATAACGGCCATATTCATAGCCATCAGCGTCAGTGTTAAATCCTAGATCAAAGAAGTAGGATTCCACCAATCAGAGTCAGCGAAAAGCTAATTTTCCTTTCTTTAAATGTTGGTTAACACTGACTCTGATGGCTGTGAATATGGTTGTAAGTGAAGTGGGTTTGACGCTTGACTTAAGGCTAATTTACAACTTATTATTAAATTTTCTTCAACTAATTTTCACTTTCAATGTTCATATTGGGTGATCATCTTCGATGAATCGCTACATTGCATAGAAAAGTGAAGTGGAGTAAAGAGTAAAACTTCAATTCACACTTTTTACTTAGGATGATTCCTCCAAAATGAACACCAAAAGTAAATGAGCTTTTTGTCATTGCAATTTCTCTTCATTCACTCTTCAGATACTTATAAAATCTATTACAGAAGATTTGGGAGCTCTCTTTAATACGAAATACTGTGACAGAGGAATTCAAAAACTAAAGGATCCGAGAAAAACAACACAGAAAAATAATAACAAAAGACTTTGCCAAAACGAATTGCCTCACGTATCTACACCACTGACATTGACAATCAAAAGTCAAGGGCGACCGAAAATGCAAATGAGCACACCACATCCCCCCCCCACCTTTCCCCCAGGAGGTAGCAAAGCAGAAAGAGAGAAGAGAGAAAAAAAGCGTTACAGGCCCCGGTGCTTGAAGCCCAGCCAAATACTAAATGAAAAGAGCACCTCAGATCAGAACACGCTGACATCGCGAGAACCGAGCCAACTTCAGTATCGCTCGGTTATTTTCGAGAGGTGAAATCGGTGTATGGGGATCGATCCACTTAATGAATGGGGTTCGAACCCGACGATCGACACAGGAAGATGCTGACATCAGCAATAATAATGAAATGGGTCGTAAAAAGCTGGATTAAAAACGTCTTGTGCTATGCAGACGGTTTAGTCATCGTTTTTTGTGTAAAACTGTAAAACTGAATGAAAAAGACCCCCAAGCGAATACAGTCGACTCAGCTTGATGTGATCATTTTTGTCCAAGAGTAGAATGAATATCCGATTGATAATAATAAGCGATTTGACACTTGAAAGTTTCAAACAGCGTAACTAGAGTGTTTGGTTTCAAAATCACAACTATGTAGTCCAAATTGAAGTATTTAAAAGGATTACCTTGTATGTATTTTGCAACTTTCACATTTTTTAAGAAAAATATGACTTGACAGTGGAACATATGTAACACTAATAAATTAACGACTCATTTTGTATTTTTATGTATTAAAATTGGCTTCTAACGGGCGAAAAAAGGAGGTTTTTAGGGGATTTCACCAGATTTTGATAATATTAAGCGATATATTGATTACATAAAAACGATACATTTTGCGTTAAGTTAAATAAGAGTGAAGGTATAGAAAATATCATAAAAAAGGCGATTAGAAAACTTATAAAGAATAACATGCTTTAACAATATCAAAGTACTAATTTTACCTTTCAGTTAAATCAGTTTTTTACACAAAGATGAAAAGATGTGAAAACGATACATTCAAATAATATTCACTCGAAACGTAGCTCATCCGACGCTACCAGCTAGCTTAGTCCTAAAACAACGTTTTGAAGGTTCCCACCAAAATATCCCTTTGAGAAAACGAAGAGCTGACGAAATCTTTTATCAGTCTCTTGACAAGGCTTCATCACATTGTGTAGGATAGTGTAGAGCGGGTTCTAAAAATAGACGGTTCTTAAGAAAGGAACCTTTTAAAGAGCTTTTAAGCATAAATACAAGCCAGTTTTAAGCGTTAGCTTCCTTCTTAAATACAATTTTTGTATTTTAAATATTTTCTTACGTATTTAAAGAATTGCCCAAATACATTATTAACTATGTTTCACTTAAAACGAAACAAAAAAAATATGAAATATTATTATTTTTAAAAACTAAATTGAAATTTGTATTTCTTATCAAACAAAAGCTTTGATAAAACGAAAGTTATAAAGTTAGGATAATGATAGTTACATAAAATATTTTTCTCTAAAATGACTCAAGTTATAAAAATAAACACTTAAAAAATACAAGCCACATAATTGATAATAAGCAAAATCGTAGAATATTGGATTGAAATTATAAAATCAAAATACATAAATTCTTATAGTAAGCATTTTTCTATTTGAATAAAACTCAGAGTATCAAAAACGGTGATATAAGTTTTCCATACAATAAAGTTATAAAAGTTATTGTCATAAAAAAAAAACTTCTTTTCCTTTGCTTTTCCTCATAACCTAAAAACCGATAGTTCATGGTTATAAAAATTCCCGTAACAGTCGAATTATGTCACGAAATCAAACGCGCCTCACGCAACGAGTCGAGAAACGAAACACAGGTAATACGCTTTTTTGCAATACTTCCTACACCTGTAGATGCGTTTTTTCAGCAATAGCACTATACTGCAGGAAAAGCCCCACTAACCATATTCACTTGATAAGACCGGTTATACCAACTTTCACCAAATCAAAGAAAACAATGATATACTAGACAGCAACTTAAATTGACCCCATGACGTCACTAACAAACAAAGTAGTTTCCATCGCGGTGTCTGAATTTTGAGTGAAATGAAGAACTTCAATTTAAAAATATGATTATTTTGTTAAACCCATGTATTATATATTGTGCTTTTCAATCACGATTTGCGTACCGAAACTCCTCCTAGCAACCCAACAGGCTTTGTGTTTACCGATTTCTCCTTCCGCTTTTGTGACTTACTAGACGTTCAAGAAACGTTGCTGTCGAGTATATAGATACTTTGGGATTTGAATGGACTTCAATGATAGATCATGGCTTATTTTTCTTCAGAAAACGACATAAAGCATAAATGACTAAAAACACTCGTCTACTTTCAAACGAAAATCAATTAAAGCGATTTATAATTTTAAAAAACCTTCGCAGGTGGTCGATCTTTAAAAAAAAAAAAAAAAAAACCTAACCAGCTACAACTTAACAGGTTTCGTTGTTATTAACATAATACCCCCTAAATAAAAGAAGATTAAACTCAGCATTGGTTACCTTTTTCATGGCCATATGCCATCTGTGACTCCAAAAAACGAACAAAATCCCCCAAAAAGCCACCCCTACACATTCGAAAAATGGAACAAAGAGAGAAAGAACAGCGTGCTCACCCCAATATGCGGCCAGATGCCATCCATCCGAAAGCCTCAATGAATAACCCCAGCCAGCGCGGGTGCAACCCAACTCTGCACAGCGAAACAACGTGACGTCACGCGGGCAGCGTGACGCGTTGCTAAGGTCAGCACAAGACCCCCATTAATGTCAACGCGACGAGTCGGGAGCGATCTCATTTTTTTTCTTCATTCAAGAAAGTAAGAACATCTCGGAAAAGAATAAAAAAAAAGAAAACGAAAACGAGAGTCACAAGATCTGGAATTAATCGAGCTGATGATGATTAGGCAAATGGAGAACTTGAGTAACTCGCGGGTCCGGCTACTACAATATTGATTTCGCTGTCTCGGGATTTTTCCCGGTGGCTAGTTAAAGAGGGAGTAGAGTTCAGTGTCGTTTTTAAAAATATCGTCACGGTCGAAGTTTTATACACAGATGGCAGCAGTCCAGAAGTGTGGTGATTACCGATTCACGAGCGGGGTGGTAATTGGTCTCATTAGTTTTCATCCATCGGTTGTTTTTCGTAAGAGGCTGAAAATGTCACGGTGAACCTTTTTGTAGTCTTATTATAATAATGGAAATTAAGACTAAGTTCGGAGAAGGACAGACTATCGTTGAACACAGGGTAGATCCTTCTTACAAACAGCAATATCTCAAAAGATGTAGCTTTGATAAACACAAGCAAAAGACTGAAAAGACAAAAGAAGAAGAGAGAAGGTTTGTTAATAAAAAATTACCTAAATATAATAAATTATTACACTTAGGTAATTTTTAATAAAATTAATATTTGTTTTTATTTTATTAATAATTTAAAAGTTATTAATAAAATTTGTACCTAATAGCCCTGTTACAAATTTGAAGTATCGGGTGTGTTGGTAAACACTTATTTTAATCTGATTCCAAACAATATTCTATCTAAATCTTCAGCTGTATTCAGAAGGGGTTTACAACACAAGATCATTTCATATCTACTCTGTTTTTTAACCACTATTTTTACCAGTTACTACTTACTAATTAAATGAGAAAATCAGAATGGGCTACTAATAGATGCAATTAATTTCCCATAACCTCTTATTCCGATTATTTCCCTGTTTCTTCCTAAAATTTCTAAGTTGGTTGGCTGTATTTATATGATGCAAGAAGCCCCATTGTAAAAAAATTATAAAGTTCACTGCAGTACGTACAATAAGAGAAAAAATCCGTTTAGTTCTTCAAAAGAAAAATGCCTTGTGTCAGTAAGGGTAAGGAATAACTCTCCTTCAAACACATGTCTAATTAAAGAACAGACATAGAACACAGTCAAATTCAGAGGGCGTGCTGTACGCAAGCCCCCTCAAAATAAACCCATAAACACAATCAGGCGACTATTTAAAACAAGCCAACTAACCCCGTCATTCGAATTTCAACAACACCGAAATGGGTAAAAGAAAAGTTCCAGAACATCCTTCTCAGGGACTGCTGATGTGACACTTAGCCCCCAATTGCGCGTCAAAGGATGGGAGCCATCAATTTTTTACGGGTGTCAACAGGGGTGCTTGTGTTGGAACCCCGGCCAAGTCCCGAGACTTAAAAATGGAATCTCCTCTTACTAGTTCCTCTCCCATTCACAAGAGGAAACTGTTATAGAATGGCAGTTAGAAAGTTTTTGCCAAGCAGGTTAGGAGCAGAAGATACAAGGCCAGTACACAGCCTGCTTGCTCTGGATTCGATACAGTAGCATTTTTTTTTTTTAAATTTTCAGTTACATAATGTTGTTTTCATTTAAAGGTAAACTTTAGGCCGAAAATTTCACTGGGTTTGGTTTCTTAACAGGTACAAATATTATTCAATTACTTACTAATAGAAAACTACTAATATTTATACAAGGTACATATTTTTAGCTCTTAAAAGCCTTAATTTTACGGACACACATGATTTTAAAAAATAAAGCAATACATTAGCTCTCTTAATCTTTTCATCAAAAACTCTAAACTAAACTCTAAAAACTTACATTTTATATCAGTAAGAAATCCAAAGTAAATTCGATAGTTTTAGCATTTCTTTCCCCTGTATATATTTTATAAATGAAGCAAAGAAACCCCTTTTTGGAAACCTTCAGTCCTTAGGGGGGATTTCATTTGAAATAAATCCCTTTTTTAGACTTCCCCTCAAAGATTCAAGTCTACAGACAACATACAAAATTGATATATTCATTAGTTTTTCCTAACCCAGTGCTCTAGGGATAGCATGCATTGTATTCATCAAATGAAGCGAGTTGCAAACAAAACAAATGAATAAGTAATTCGTAATTGTCAGGAGCAGTCATTTCCAAGAGTGGATGCAAACATCAGACTAGCTCGTGAATATTTCACGAGCTACAGGTGTGATGGGTAAACAAGAAAAGCAATTATCTGATTATTCTTCGTCATTAGGTAGATGAATTTTGAGTCCGGAAAGTAACAGGACAAATAAGACCCAACAACCCAAGAAAGACCTTAATAACAAAGAAGCAGTCTAACTCCATTAAATTATTCAGATAATTCCAAACATCCCAATTATGACTGCCAATAGCTTTGCGGATATTTATAGTAAAAACAATGATTCAATTCCGTTTAACTGTCCAGTTAAATATCGCCAAGATGTGTTGTTAGTCGCCAAATATTCAAAAATCGCCAAATTTTCGTGGTTGACATTGATGATATAACTGTTTGCTTTATTCAGTTGGTTCACATTTTTTAGTGATATTTCTGTTACTTGGCGCTAAAAACAGTTTGACGATATTTAATGGCATTTAAGTTAAGAGTTTAAAAAGTATAAAACTTTAAGTACTTCACTAAATTTTGCTAAAAAGTGGGAAAAAAAGTTATAAGTATTTTATTGCGCAAGGACCGAAAACATGAAGAAAAATTTGACATTCCTTTCCCTTGAAAAAGAAATAAGGAGGCCACCAGACCTCTTAAAAAGTTTCATCTGTCCCAGACAACTTGATGAGAGACGATTACGACTTCTTTGCTGAAGAAAGTAATTAATTAAAGTACCCTTTTGAGACCTCCAAGAAGAAAAGGGTCTACGCACGTAATGACTTTAGCATGTCCCATTAAAATCAACTCTGGCAGATCTTTTACTAAGAAAACGCGATGTAAAAAGAAATGTAACTGCAAAAAGAGAGAAACAACTGAAATTAACTTAGCTCAAAATATAAGGGGCGACATGAGCAGTTAATGTTAGTTATGTGACCGTTTTAGAGTTTAATTTAGCTTTGAACTGGAAGTTTATTTAACACTACCTTTTTGTTAAAAGATGAAACAGTTTTGAGGTGAATACATCATAATTAAAGAATACTATCATTTATTTTATACTCTATAACAGTTCAGAGGGTTTTAGAAGGTTTTTTAAGACTAGTATTTTCCTACTTTCAATGAATTCTTTTTCACCCCTTTGCTTATTTGTATTCAAGGAAATAAATAACGTAACTTAACATAAAACATATTCAAAATCTTTCATTAGAACCGATGAACACATGATCCAAACACACTGTAAACGCTCACAAAAAAAAAAAACACATTTAAGACACTTTTTTTGTGTTCAAATTAACAACACTTTTAGCAGTGTTGTTGTTAGCTAAGCTAGAACACTTTAGCACTTTATTATGTAGTGATAGTGTTCTGAATAATATGCTATCCAGAATGTGTTCTGAAAAAATAGTGTTGTAAAATCTGTTTAGAATCTGAAAGTGTTCTTAAATTTGGATCGAAACACTATCAGAACACATTTTCTGTCTCTGTAATTCTTTAGCAACACTTTTTACAGCACTATCTTTTTCTCACACAACACAATCGCTATACAATAAAACTCTTTCGGTTAGAACAGTGGTTCCCAAAGTGGGTTCCACGAAAAAATTTAGGGGTTCCGCGTGACAAATTTTATTTCCTTAAAGAAAATAAAAATGGGTATTTTTTGTATATTAAGTTCATCAAAAAATGCAAATCCTACCAAAAATATGAATTAAATTCTTAAAAATGTTAGTCCAAAATTCGGATTAGGTGTACCAAAACAAGTTAAAATCCTCTTTTTAAAGTCAAATTTCCAAAAAAAATTTTAACATTAAGTTGGCTTGTTTCATTTAATATCAGATATTAAATTTTGAAAAGTAGTTGATTAAAAAATATTCAGGGTTCCGCGATCATTGGTAACAAATTAGGGGGGTTCCACGAGCAAAATAGTTTGGGAACCACTGGGTTAGAAGAAGAGTTCATTATTGTGTTTACTTAACGTTGTAAAAGTGTTTCAACAAGCATTCGCAGAGCACTGTGAGTGAAATACATCCCAGCAAATGACGAAAACAACAAGAAACAAATTCGTTAAGACAAGTCTATCATCGCCGCAACAAATATCGACACAAAAAATAAATTCCATTCACAGAATTCCCACACCGCGCGGATCGCCATTAGTGACGTCACATGATAACGTCGTCTTCAGCCAGTAAAAAAAAAATCGTCCGTCAGATACGACCTCCAATCTCCCAACAAAAAAAAAGACCGAAAAGGACAGCAACCAGAGATGACCACCACTTTTCTTAGCTCCGAGTGCAAGTCCCAGCTTTCCTTACATGGTTATCTTTTATTCTCCTCTCCCTTCTTCAGTAATGCTCCAAATAAATGGACACAAACATATGACTCCGCAGTTTCGAAAGTATGTATAGAAGAGAAACAAAGGCAAAAAAAAGAGGATGCTTGCTCTCTGGAGGATACCTTAAGTGGAAGGGCTTTTACCCCAACCGCTGATGTCAAGGGTATATTTGATAGCGGACCTCAACCCAGATGAAACAGCACACTCAAAGGAAGGATGAACCTTTTAGCCATTAAGATATCAAGGAGACGGACTTAGAGTAAATGACTGTTTCGGTTGGGAGGCTTTTGAAAAAACAAAAGGACACTAATTTGGTTGACGAGGGAATTTTCTTTTAGGTCAAACACCGCATATGTTCTTGAGTTAATTAAGAAAATCATTTTATTTAAGCACTATAAATAAAAATATAATATTAAGTTAAAAAGTAAGGCCATGCTTGGAAACGGATGGGAATTTGAGAGATCGTAGTTGACAAATGACAGTTCCTATTTAAGGATATCTGACGAATACATATTTAGATTGTACAAGAGAAAACTGCTAACGACGTCTTCAAATTTTTTCCGAGATGTTCTCGTTTTACTCTTAACGAAGAGAAGATTAGCCACGCAATGGGGCAACTTGCATGTTGCACTTGTTGATAAAGGAGCAACTTGTAGCTTTAAAACCTCATGGAATTGAAAAAGCGTGAATAATTAATTGAGCATGAAAGAAAAATACAGAATTGAGGTACATTGGTTTAAAAAAACATCTTCAATAAAAGATACAATCCAAACCTCAACTGTGATGATACATTTTCACAACTCAACAGTAACCTTCATGGGTGCCACTCTTCAAAAATTGCAAAACTTAACTTTGAACTACCTTTTTTAATCATTCCTCCCCCAATCTAGTAATTTTTTTAAAAATTGCAGAACAACTTTTAAAATATATGAACAATTAAATAGGTCCTTAAATTTTAACTAAAAGCTTTATCTGAGTAAAACAGGCATATTTGTGGGCAAAATGTGCGAAGTACTAAAATTTAGTACAAATCGTTGCCAATTGGTCAGCTGATTTTCTGTTTCGTATAATAAACCCAGGTTGTGGAATTCCGTTCACAGATCTTTTAGAAAGACGTAATTCCGTCCCCAGGACGGAAGAGTGGCACCCATGGTAACCTTACACTCTTTTGAATAAGCAGGGTCATTGGAGTATAAAAAAACAAAGATGGAAAAGAAAACAATCAATCCCCAGAACAAACCTCATCAATCTCTCCAACCTCCATCACCCACACGAGCGGAAGGAAAGCAAACCAACCAACTCCCAAATCCCAGTCGCCCCGATTGATTTATTCGCCTGCACATACGACATTTCCATCTTCGCAATCAGCTGACGAAATCCTTAATTCAATATTAGAGGAGTACCCGGAAGAGAAGGAATGCGTGCAATGGAGACAGTGAGGCAATGTGTTGACATTTTTTTTATACATAAAGAATGCTCTCAAGTGTTAATTCCGATTAAAACTAGTATAAAGACGAGACGTTTTTTGTATTTTTTTTCTACCTACGCTTTTACTTTAAGTATAATTTCGTTTGACTCATCTTAAAAGCCTTCTCCAATGTTCAAGTTTTGAGTTCTTTGAATAGGAGGTAAAATTATAACTAAAAGTTTGCGTTGGAGCTTGTAATTAAGTCCAACAATTTAACATTAAAACTGAACTTTGAACAAAGAAATAAACAAAAGTAGTAAGATTCGTATAATTCTTTTATCACAAGGGAAATAACTTTGATACAGTATTGTGAATTAATTATTAGGGGAAACAATATTTTTTTTTCGGATTCAGTTTCAAAGCTTGTAACGATGGAGTTAAAAATTCCTCTAAATAAATTTGTTAGCTGTATACCAAGGCAACATTGATATGGTATGAGGTTAATAAGAAGGCACTGTTTAATTGTAAAAGTAAGCATTCGTTAAATTTAATAATCTACTTTTCATTATTCTCAAAAGTTATAGAGATGAACAATTTCTACAGTAAAGTCATTTAAGACTGATGGATTAAATGTAATTCATCCAAATAAAAGCAAGTGAGAATAAAAATACCTTCCTGTGGTCATCCTCTATGGAGCTTTTAAAAACTTCCATATAAACTCATGACGAAAATTCCCTCATTTTTCCCTATCTTTGTTCCCACACAGATTGTCAACAGAAACTTGCGCTTCCTTTGAGGCTTTTAAAGGAGATAACCGAGCTCTCTCTATCAGATAACTCAAACGGCTGTCTTGATGAAAAACCCACACGCATTTGATAGTTCAAAATTCTGCGTTCAAACTTAGGAATGAACTAAAACATCAACAACTTTTATTTTGACAAACTATTTCATATCTCCCTTTAGTCTTATGCTTTCATTAAATTAAAAAAAAATTTAATACCATTAAAAAAATCTTGATTAAAAAAATAAGTCTTTAAGGTGTGATTAATATTTGATAGTTTTAGCAAAATTTCACTCAATATAAAACCTATTTTCGAACTCAGAAAAGACACAGAGGAAGGTAGATGACCTCACGAAGGTCAAATCGGACATTTATAAAGATAAGATAGATATTGTGGAAAGACAGTAGGTATACTAGATAACTAAATGTTTTTTCAGCAAAATCAAGCATTTAAATTCCACAAAATTTACCTTCCAAACTATTAATTCCAAATAACTTATTCACACAAAGTTGGATGCCTCAAAAAGCAACAGCCCCAGTAGCACAGCGATGTTGCTGAACATCGCACAACATCGCCCGACACTGATTTACATCGCGAGCGGTGGGACGGTCCGAACAATACTGAGCAATATTTAGCAACTTCGCCCAATTCCGGCAAACGAACCCGCACCGTTGACGCATGCGCAAACTCTGTTGGAGGGAAAATCAGAGACGTGCACGGAGCTCAAATTCCAAACAAAAACATTTCTTTCCGTTGGTTTGGGGTCTTGAAGTTTTTTGTCTATCTCTAACATTTGAATTGAAGATTGAAGGCGTTGGAACTGTAAAAGGTAAAAGTTTTCCTTCTATATTATTCTTAATGTAATACTTTATTGTTTAGGGGTCCATCCAACCGAAAATTCGAGCCCTTTTGCTGCTTTTCACAAAATTCCCCCTCTTAAATCTACCCTTTCACAAAATTCCATTTCATAAAAACTGTTCCTTCATGAAACTCAAATTAGCATTTTAATGATTATTTGCTAGAAATCTCACAAAAAATTTGAATTTTTCACGATTTTCTTGGTTTGCGAGTCTATTTTTTAATACTTACGCACTGATGTGCTATATTACTTAGTTTTCACCGCTTCAATTTTACACACACAATTTTTCAAAAAAATTGAGACCCAAAATAACTTGGATGACCCCTGGCGTTGTGTAAAACTGCGAGTCCCATCATTAATTATTGCTTTTCTTTCATCGATTGTCCAATTTTCCAGATCAAATTCTGGTGGGAAATTCCATTTTTAACAAAAACTGTAGATTTCATTTTATATTAATTATTGATACGTACCATGATCTGACTCATCGCTATTGCAAAATAAATATAAAATAAACCCTGCCAATAGTCTAGTATAAATCTGACTTTCCTTGGTGGAAAAGAAAAACATGAAATTTAAATCAAGTTTACTATCTGCCTACTGCAGGGGTCCCCAACCTTTTTGTACCCAAGAGCACATACCAAAATATCGATCGAATGGAGGGTACCATTTATTTTTTCGTGATAAATTTATAGTTGGTAGACATAATTAATAATACACTAATGCACACAAAATTTAATTTTAAGAATTAATTTGACACATTAATATAATTAATATTAATATTCTTTTTTAAAATAAAGGAATACTAATAATGGAAAACTGAAATATTTCATCGTTGGGCACAAGCAGTGGGCGCACCTAGATTGATCGACGGGCGCCATGGTGCCCGCGGGCATAGGGTTGGGGACCCCTGGCCTACTGTGTTTGTGGAGTGACAGAGAATCCAATGAAATAATTTAAAGAAGGTTGAAATTAGTTCATGGAAATTTCATTTTCTTGGGCTTATTCTTAAGATAATTGAAAAATTTGATCTTTTTCACATGATCCTATTGTTATTGTTGTTTATAGGTAGTATGTAATATTTATAGATTAAAGAAAATCTTGTTAAAATTTAGCTTTCAATATATTACATTTTATCTCAAGTAATATACTGGTACCTTATCAAGCCCCGTTAAAAGTCGCCACAATATTTTGTACGCTTAATATTCAAAAATTTCCAAATTTTTATTGTTGGCATTCATATCATTGCAGCCGCCCATAAATGATGTCACACTTTTTTTTGCCCATTTTTGACCCCCTCCCTCCCTCCCTATGTCACAAACGGTCACACTTCCCCATACCCCCTCCCCCCCTATGTCACATGCTACGCTTTCAATCGATCAATATTTCTAATACATAGAGTTGTAAAATTCTCGGTAATAATTTTTTGTAGAATATTCTCCTTGAAGCAACTAATTAAGATTTGAATTGGTTTGTTTAAACAAATATCTTAGAAAAAAAAATTCTTTTTTTGTTATTTTTGGTTGATTTTCAGTTTTGGGGGGGGAGGATGTGATGTCACAACTTTTGAAACACCCCCCCCCTCCCCCTTGTCACAAGCTGTCACAAATTTATTAACCCCCTCCCTCCCTCTGAGCGTGACGTCATTTATGGACGGACCCATAGTGGCTGCAGAGTTGTGATCAGCATGCCTGGCTACAAGCATTACCTACCCAGGTTCAATGCTTTACAGCTTCTGCTTGGGTCATGGGTTAAGTCAGCCTTTCTCCTTCCGGGGTCAATAAAATGAGAACCAAACTTGTTGGGGAATCAACTGGGGGTCCAGTGTTAGGCTCAGCTTGGACACAAGTTAAGTAATTAACACCCTGGGCCTGATGGGCCATACATCATAAACTTATTATATTTTCAGTGGTGTAGCATTGTGGCTAGTGGGAAACAACTAATAGTGAGTCGCCTATTTTACTACCACAGACTATAATACTAGGTTAATTTTGGTACTGTTCAGCCTAAAATTAAATCCTTGCATCCGGCTTATCATGAATTACCAATTAAACATTACATCCCTCTATTTTCTTCACCTTCTAGTTCATTTATTTTTTTCCTTAAATACATCTAGTTTTTGGACTTTTTTCAAGATTAGTTTCATGGACTTTCAAGAGCGCTGAATTCAAAAAGCTGGTCAAAATTTTCCAATAGTTCAAAGACAAGATTATTTTTATTTTTTTTTCTTATGCAAAAAATCATCAAATTAACCTGAAATTTAACAAAGGCCGATTAAAAAATTGTATTTTATTTTAATATTTAATTATTTTTTACAATACATCAGAAAACTTGGGGCTTACTTCACAGTATCCATAATTCTTTAATTTTCATTTTTTGCTTTCCAGAAATGTCTTCCCAAAAAATCAACATCAAATCAACAACCTACAAAATCAAAATCCTTGAAAAGGAGGACCCTCCCAAAAACCTCCCCAGGTAAAAACTTTAAAAAAAGTTATCCTTGGAATTTTTTTGGTCATAGGGGAAATTTAGGATTTTCTTATATATTTTACTTCAATAGTGTAATGAGAAATAAGCAGCAATAGCTCTATTGCTTCAGTTTTCACATATATTGTTTTCTAATTAGCAAGCTGCATTAATTTGGTTAAAGAATAATGCAGTTTTACAAAGAGAAATTTAATACAAAAAATGTAATTTTTACAACACATAATTTTTAAGTAAAGAGAACGTTGGGTTTGGGGCTAAATTCTTAAATCTCAGTTGATATATCATCTGTTGAACTTGAATTATATATACACTTGATACTCACATTAAAACTCATGAAATTTTTCTTTTTTTAGAAGTTATTCATGTAGATAACAGTATTGACTGAAAATATTCAATCTGTCATTTGTAAGTTTATTTAAAATTTTGACAATTTTCAATGTTCTAAATCTAAAAATTAAATGAAAAATATACTAGATTTTTTTAAATTTTTAGGGAAAGTTGTTCCTTATGATAATCCTACAGAGCAGTCTAATGTATGGGATGGATGATGCATTTCTCAATTCCCTAGAAAAAACCGACACAGAGAATCCAGTATCTGAAGTTTCAGTTGGAAAAGAAACTAGTAAGTTGTTTGTTTGTTAAGAATTATGTAGGGATATTAAGGGCTGTATTCTACTCGTCCACTTTAGCGAACTCCCCGGGTGAAAGCGCTGGAATTTTTTCTTCTTCGTTCCGCTTTCAAGCGAGTTCACCACCACTTGGCTCGGGGAGTACACTGAATTTCGATCAAAGTAGTCTGATTGGCTGAGAGGAGTTGTTTCGTTTTCAATCTCGCCGCTCCAATTTTGTGAGTTAATAGTTTGCGTTTTATTTTTTTCCTTCAAGCTTTTTGCTTTCAGTTAAAATCTGTTTATTTTTGTTAATTTTTACTTTACATCCCTTTTCAAACAATTAGATTTGTTTCGCAGGGTTGTGACATCAGCTAATAAACGGAGACACAATTCAACACAATAATAACAATTTAATTTTTTTTTGCCTTTTGTGTTTTCTCCCCTTGTAAATTGTTTCCCTTCTTAAATTGTGTGTATTATTGTATGCATTGCATTATGTATATTGTTGGGAGTAAACTTTGATTTGACTTTGACTTAAAATCTCCCCCTATTTCACCTACCACATTAGTTAGAATACACGCAAGTGAATACGGTGAGGTGAGTTCGACTTTGCAAAAAAGTAGAATACAGCCCTAAACTGTTGGATTATATCTAAATAATGATAGTAATAAGCTAAAAATCTACTGTGCAAAGTTGAATAACTATAAAATTGAAATTTTTTTTATTTGCTTATAAAAAACTTTAAAAAGTTCAATTGTTGCAGGGATACATTTGATTCCCTTTGTTAGCAATCACAATCTTTGCTGGCAAAGGGGGATCAAATGTATCCCTGAAACAATTGTACTTTAAAAAGTTTTTAAAGATTTTTTTGTCTGTAAATTAAGCATTTTGATTAAATATTGTTAATGATAGTAACATTTTTAAAAAGTTCTGTTATCTTACATATTGTAAAATAGGAGCCCCCTATTGGGTTAACAGTAATTCTAGTACTCTGTTATTATTAAATTTGTTTCTTATAAAATGCATCAAAAACACCCCAAGAAAATTACTTTTGTTTTATGCATTTTTATTACAAGATGTTTCAACAAGTGTGTACAAACACTGCACAGCCATATTATCTGCATTGAGTACATAAAGAATACCTGGAGAACTATGCCTCTATGACCCATAGTTTTGGAGAAAATCGCAAAAGAAAAGGGTGAGATGTCACATCCAGTATATATTAAAAATGTGAACATGGTTGTTTTGATGTTTGCACACTAATATATCCATTATGCTGACATGTGGCATCCTTGAATGAAAAAATTAAGTTTGTATTAGATTATAACATCACATCTTAGGAAAAATAAGTTACCATAGAGATCTAGTTATTCAAGCAAATTTTATCTGCTCCATGCAAGAAATCTTTTTGTATTGCGTTTGGGCAGACTTGTTGAAACACCCGGTAAAGTTGCCTAATATTTTTTGAAGATATTAATATTAAGAAATACAAATCGCTTATATCATTCTCAAAAGTTAAGTTTTTAGATTTTTAAAAATTTAAGTTCTTGAAATTTTCTAAATTTAATTATAGAGTATTTTTTGCAAAATAACTGCTGTATGCATGACATAGCTGTCAATTTTTATGGTATTTTCATTTAACTTTACAGATGGATCTGAAAATTTTGTGAATTTTAAGTTTGCCTTCACTTATAGTCTGTTCATTTAGAACTGGCGCCTGAGACAAAATGTATTAGAAGCAGTTACTATTGTAATTATCATCGAAAGCATTTTCTTCTGCAATGACAAGGCAGCCGAAACAGAAGTAGTTGAAATACTGTAAAAAAATCAGTCACTGAAGTTGTGTGATGACCGTTATGAAGCATTATTGAGCGTTTTTGATCCTGTTTCAGGTGCCAATTCTAAATGAACAGACTATAACAATCCACAGAAGTGTAAAACCTTTCATAATGCAAACTATATTCTCTTGTACCTCTGCCCCCAAACCAAATTCCTCTACTAACCCCTGTCCTTTTAATTTTAGTCCTTATATTTAGTGAATTTTAAACGACTGTAAAGTTTTTCAGATTTGCTAGCACGTTTTGTCCTGCACTCACCCGTAAAGTGTGCTTCTCGCTACTTTCTCGCTATTTCTGAAAAATTACAAGTTAAAATAAAGCAAAATACTCAAAAGTGGCAGCCTGGAATCGAACCGGGGACCATTAGGTTACTAGACGCACACTACCACTGGTGCTGATGCCAGGATTGATAAATAACATAATTTTAATGTTTTAAAACTAAAAACACGTAATAACAAGTTCCTATTACTGTGCATGTTTCAACTGTCGTAGCATCAACCACTTCCTATCCAAAAAGTTTAACTGATGTAAGTTTTCGAAAGTTGACAGCTATGGCATTTGCTAGTATAATATAGTCCAATTAAATATAAGTTTTAGAGAAAGTGTTGAAGGTTTTGCATTTTTGTTTTAATTATATAATGTTAAAAGATCATGGATCATTCAATTTCTTTATAACTTGAAATTATTTTATGAAACTTTCAAGTAATTTTCCTTTTATGAATTAATATGTTTTGCAAATGGCTGAAGGTGGAAATCATTTGTTTCTATCATAAAACAATCAATAGGTATTTATGATTGATGTAAAAGTTATTTCTGGGTGTAGTTGAAACATCTATGTTTATAGTTCCTTATATTTTTAGCTAGTGTTAAGATGAAATATGATGATGCGGACAAATCTGCAGTTTATAAAGTTAATTGTGGCAGAGTGCTTGCTGGAGCTCCTGACTGGGATGGCTGTAGAATCAGAAACAAGAGAAAAAGGGGAGGATGACAAGATTAACTAAGAACAATTTACTTTGTTATGGAAAAAACTAAAGTTCCTTAGAGTAATTATCAGTGAGGCTAAAATACATTTAAAAGTAGGTTGGCAAGAATCTGGCACCGAAAGTTTTCTTTTTCAAGTTGATACTTTCATATGGAATTGTTATTACAGTTGTATAATTTTTATAACAATGTGATTTATACCTATACTTTGCTTTTTCCAAAAAATATTGTTGTTTTTTAATGTGTTATGTCATATTTTGTTACCCCCCTTCTCCTAGTCAGATAGAAAAACCATCCCTCCCTTCTAACAATGACTTCCCTAGTGTAGAATAATTTTCATTAATTATTATTGAAATAAAAATGTTAACCTCAATAATATATACACCATTAAAAGTATTAAAGTAAATGCACGATTAAAAGCGATTTTCCAAGTCTATTTTTAAATAAATAAGACATAATTAAGTGAAAAGTTTCATAAGGTTAAGCATTATTCCAGCAAAATATAATTTCACCATAAATTGTATCTGAATTGAAACACTTATCAAACTACAATGAGTTACAAAAGTACATTATTAATAGTTTAGTCAAAGAAATGAGTTCCAGGGAAACATCTGTTGTATAGATCATTTTCATTTTATGGAAACTTTTTGATCATCCACAGTTTAGTCTCACCATTGTGCACTTAATTACATCTTACAAATAGAACTCAATTATTTTTTCTAAATTATTGATAAGCACTTTTATAACTCAAATTCATGGGAAAAGTAACTGGCATATTGTTGTACCTTATGCACAATCATCTTTTTTAATCAATTAGGTTTTTCTTTCAGACCGGTCCAGGGAAAATTGCTTTTTGTTATGCCTTATTACATTATATTACATCCTAGCAGTTAATGATAAAATTCTACCCCCTCATTCCTACTAAAAAATACAATCCAGGTCCCCTCTATCCACCCTAAGTTCTGAAACACCTTTTTTATGTAATCATACTGCTGTATTGTACTGCATCGGACAAAGAAGTGAAAAGTATGTGATCTTTATATGCATATTCTAACTAAAAAGACTAAGAAGTCTGGATCGTTGCATTAAATTATGTTGTCTGTAGTATGATTGTGTATTATGAATAAGCACAAATAATAAGATGTAACTTTTTTGATATTTTACTTACATTGACAATTCATTAAATTGTATTTTACTTCAAATTCCAATGTCTTCTTAAAGAACAATTTAACATGTTCTTGCACTTCAATAGCAATGTGGTGAAATAATTTGTGATTGCGTAAACTATGTTATTATGCAATTTTATTATGTACGAATTGTGATAAGATTTTCTAGTTATCTTAAATAAATTAAAATTATTAAACATGGAAATGTAATACCTGGAAATTCCTTTTTGTTATTAATATTGTCACTGACTCATGATATAGGTGGTTAACTCCATAATTTTTGCTTATTTTATTTTTCATTTTTGGCCGGTTCTGAGTATTTTTACCATAGGTAATTTTTGTTTCTTAATGTTACCTTTTGTGAAAATTTTAATTCATATATTATTAAGGAACCAAAATTATAAATTATGGACTTAACCAAAAATATCACTTAGACTGCTAAATGCCCCTCTTACTTTTTCACCCGTCAGAATTAAAAGTGTCAAAATTACTTTTAAAGCAAGTAACAGACTTAAATTTATTCTGGTTGAGAAAATATAATTTTTAGTGCAGTTTATCGTATTTTATTATCTTCTTAAAGTAAGAGGTTCAATTCAGTTATCTCTGTCCCACTAAATATCACCAAGCCTTTTGTAGGCTAAATATTAGAAGCATCACTAAAAATTCCAAACTATTTATAAAAATGTGTGTTCTGTTATATTGATAAAAACCATAGAATTTTGGACATATATGAATATTCTTTGTAGCACCTTGGTGATATTTAACAGAACAGGTAACAAAATTGAACCTAGTAACTAACATGTAATTAAAATAAGAATGACAGCTAAAATGCTGTGATTAAATCTTTCCACGTCATATAAAGTTTAATTATTATACAGAGTTTATATTATGATCCATTAAAAAATTAAAGTTCATAGCTCAGTTACTTTTATTTAATCTACTTTTAAATTAATACTATTGGTTGAATTATTGTAAACCAGCACTGTATGATATTATATAGTGGAGGCCGCCAATAGGTAATGTGCTTTGTAAGCATACATCCTTAAATATCCAAAACCACAACTATTTGACAAAACCATTCAATATGGCACTTTATCAAGTAAAAAAATTATAATTGTAATTTTTTTGCTTGATAAAATGCCATATTGAATGGTTTTGTCAAATAGTTGTGGTTTTGGATATTTAAGGTATATGCTTACAAAAAGCACATTACCTATTTGGTGGCCTCCACTATATAATATCAAGCAGTGCTGGTTTCAATATCGGCCAATCCCGCGGGCAATATCGCGAATTCAGGATATCATACTAGTTACTTTATCGGGCGATACTGATCAGCAATATCGGGCAATACAAGTAAGCAATACTGGGCAGTATCGGCAAAAATTTGCCGTGCGATCCTGCGGCGATATTGGGAAGCGATATCGCTTGATACAGCGGATTTTCCAAATGCGATATTGGGCAATACACGTTTCTTGATAAATTTCAATACCGCGCGATACTGCAATGCGATATTGCTCAATACTGATTGGCAATATTGGCCAATATCGCCCAAAATGTCAGCCATTCGATCTTGCGGCGATATTGGCAGGCGATATCGCTCAATATATCGATCCGATACTGTCCAGTACTGCTGTGCTACTGGGGAGGTAACAAAATACCACTCCCAAAGCATCTATTACTCTTCCCAATTCTTTCATTATTATTATTAATAAACTTATACCACAAATGGAAACGTTCCCATAAAACGAGATAACTTCAAAGGTTTTCAAAGTGTAAATGAACAAAGGACCGACATCCGGAGTTTAAAAATGAGACTTTCACCTTGTATGGTCACATAATGTGAAAAGAGAATTTAGAGGCGATCGATTCTGGCAATGGTGTTTTTATAGCAAGATTTCGCATTTTTACGAATTTAAAAACATTTTCAATCGTGGAAACTTTGCTTCAGTATAATATATTAAATCACAACAAATCTTAAATAGTAACTTGTTATTGTAACTTGTTGTTAAACAGTTCACCATGAAGACGAGTATTTAGCACTAATTAACGTCTCTTAATTAGAAAAAAAAATACACAACTATTGTAATTTTAAAAAAATATTTTTAAACATTTTAATTCAGAGGGGTCGGCAAAGTATTCAGTTACACACAGGGTCACAGTGTAAAAAAAAAGTTTAGATAGTCTTTGAGGTTTAAAAGTGCAGTCTACTGTGGAGGTGAAATTGAAGAGCTTATGGATGGGCTAAAATCTTATGGAGACCTCCTGTTCTAAACCAGGGTGAACATCAAATCTTTAAAGGCTCATTCACACTGTTTCACTTTCACTGCTCATCCTGAGTTATTCACTGCTGTGAATCGATAGTTTGCAGTGGTGTATATAGAAATTTATTTCGGAAGGGGCCCAAAATTATTCCTCAGTCCCCCTCCCCTGCATATTTAATAGGTCTAATGAATTTTTTAAGTAGAATTTGTGTCTTAATGTTTTAAAGACTTAATATAAGAAAATTTGTGAGCAATAAAGTTCCTATGTACCAAAGTACCAAAGGGGGGTCTGGGGTCCCGTCCTCCCCTAGAATTTTTTTGGAAATTTGATTCTAACTAAAAAAACAAGTTTTTAATTAGCTTTGGTGCACCTAGTCAAAATTTCGGAAATATGTGTTTTAGATAGGAAGGTAGGATTTGCATTTTGTTGAATATAAAATAAGTTGTAAATAATAGAGTTCCAAGTACAAAAAAGGGATTTGGGGGTTCATCGCCCAGAAAATTTTTGGTAATTTGACCCTAAAAACAGGGTTTTAACTTGTTTTGGCACACCAAGTCAATTTTTTTTTTGGGGGGGGGCAGGCCCTCTTCGCCCCCCTAGTTTGCATAGAAAAGTGAAGGAGTAAAGAGTGAAACGCCAATTCACATTTCTCACTTTGGATGATTCCTCCAAAATGAAGATCAAAAGTGAAAAGTCAGATGAATGAGCCTTTAGAAAAAATTATGCATTCTCCGTGGTCAAGAGTGTCTTTACATGCACTCACCATTTGAAGGGCAGCACAGGTTCGGTGTCGAGCCGGTCCCGCGCCTTCCTCCCACCCCGGGTCCCGCCGCCGAGCCGCCATCGCTCGGGGGCCCCGGCCATAGGGGGGCCCGGACGATCCGGCCCCTACGGCAGAGCGCCCGGACCACACATCCAAAAATTAGAGAGAGATGCAGCTACATCACAGGCGTCCGGCGCATCACGGCACGGTTCACATACAACAGTTCACATCGCAATGAGCAAAATATCGGTCGAATATCGATACAACAAGAAAAACACTACACTCGAGTCGTCGAACGTGACACACAGCTGAGAGAGAGTCAATAACAACAACGCTATCGACCCAGCGGTGCTTTCAAGGGAGTCCAGTGTCACCAAATATGTCGAAACAGAGGAGAAAAGGTGTCCTAATATGAGTATTTAAAAATGATGGGGGTCCTCTAGTTTATGATGTGAAAAAAGCCGAGGAGAGTAGTCACATCGTGTGCACAGATGCTGTGTTGTCGGTGACTGCGCACCATGACAACCCCGAGAGGAGCACCCATTGCTGTTCGGTCGCCAAGGCTTTTCGTCGCCAAATAGAGGTGCTGATGACGACGGGAGAGGTTAAAATAATTTTCGGCTCATAAAAAAGAAGTGTTTATTCGCTCTACAAAGACTGTTGTTTTGAAGAGGGGGAACAGAGAAATTTATATGGGTTGGTTGGAGAGTGGATGAAGAAAAGGATCCTTTTTACTGGAGAGTATTCTTTTACAGGAAATTACAGAGTTTAGACCAAGTATTTTTGTGTGAAATTTTTGAACACATTACTTGGGATAAATTTTAACTGTTTTAAAGTTTCCACTGCTGAATTATGCAAAATTTTTCTTTCTAATCAATTTAAATTTAACATGTTTAAAGTCTACTTTTAAAGCAAAAAAAAAAATGTGCCCCAAGACAATCGAGAATGAACGATAAAGAATTTTACAACTTTTTATAGGATAAAAATGTTATTTTTAAACATCCCTCAGAATCATTGAACAAAAGTAGTGTTATAAAACATCCTCTTGAAAGAAAACTATTTTTAACAAATTTTTACTTATCAGTTTTTTTTCTAAAAAAAGAACCATTAGAAAAACAAGTTATCGCTAGTGATACGTCTTACAATATTTGTTAAAAAATAAGATACTGTGGTTGTCAAAAACAAATAATCTCACAAGTCCTGTGTGGACCAAGATCTCTTAATTGTTATTCCACCCACAAATAAACACAAAAAAAAAATAAATATTTAAAAGGCTTAAAGAGCCGTCAATTAATGTGAGGAAATAGTTCTATAAATAGGAGGGGGAAAACCATCCTACCACAGGAAAAAATAAAAACAAGTGATTAAATCTTTCTTATTACACTCCTGTCAACAATTTCTTCAATACATTTATTCAAAAAAAAGTTATAAAATTCCAAATTTATTTCTCGAAGAAACTCCACAAATTTCGGTCCGGAAAAAGTGAACTACAACCGTGATGACAATAAAATTACCATACATGCAAAAATTTCTTTTATCCAACTCCCAGAACATCTTACCACACCGAAAGTCACCTTGAACCCCACTTCGCCCACACAAAAAGAGCATTGAAAAACCACACAACAGCTCAATCAACAATTAACCAATTAAAAATAAAGCATTGTCCAAATCCAACAAAAACACATTCACAATTCATCAATCACACCGCCAAACAAATCATTCAATTTATATGTTTCAATCTATTAAAAAAAACACATCCCCCTCATCGTCGCCAAACCGAGCGATACACAGCCAAACGCGGCCACCACCGATACGGGCAGCCCGGCCGTGACGTCATCGGTTCCTCCTGACGACCCTCATCCGCCGCATCCCGGATGATGGAAGGAGCGATTGCGAAACTCTCTCCCTCATCTTGTTTACCTCTTTTTTCTCCTCCTCGGCATCCCTCCCTCTTCGTAAGGGGGGTGGCGCGGTGTGGGATGTTTTGCACCTGTTTCGCAAAGGGGAGGTGGGTGGGACAGAGTCTATTTTAAGGGAAAGTCGAGGTGCAGAAGAAGAAAATAATAAAGAGGGAATGATGACCTCTTTGAAAAGGTGAATGTCATTAGAGTTCGATGTCTCTTTTGATCAATAGGATGAGGAAGGATCCGAAAAGCGAGTTGAAATTTGATGTGGAGGAGCTCGGAATAGTTTAAGATTCTAGACAAATAGATTGGTTTTCATACAGACCAAGGGGGGCATTCTGGACAGTACCCCCCTTAGACGCAAAAAAAAGTACTAAAAATGAGTTAAAACCCTACTTTTACCGGTCAAATTTCAAAAATTTTTTCTGGTGGAGGACCCCTATACTCCCCAGCGGTATCAAAAGGAAATCTTGAGTGATACTTTTTAGAAAATCCCCAACATTTTGACATTTTTGTCAAAAGGTAAAGGTGATGGTCTGGAAAAGTGCTCCCCCCCCTTGGAGCCGTGCTGGATCCGC
Organism: Tetragnatha montana; assembly: GCA_963680715.1. Classification (NCBI taxonomy): domain Eukaryota; kingdom Metazoa; phylum Arthropoda; class Arachnida; order Araneae; family Tetragnathidae; genus Tetragnatha; species Tetragnatha montana. Next base: position 48,976,635 of record OY796685.1, read on the forward strand.
GCCTTCCTCAGTCACACTGTTTCACCTGTTCATTTTAAGTGATTCACTCCTGTGAATCGCTAGTTGGCATAGAAATGTGAAGAAGTAAAGAGTGAAACGCCACAATTCACACTTTTCATTTCGCGGATATTATCACACATCCCTTATATCATCTATGAAATTGGGGATAATTCCATTCGAAACACCTAACTGCACCACTCAATGAGCAGGTGGGTAAAGCAGCATGAGGGTAATGAATAAGAGAAGATTGAGCTCGTGGCAACGTACACCTATGTCACGTATTTAATAACATTTCCGCTATTGTTTGAAACTGGATGAAAAATATCTGAAAGTACTGGCAATCAGAATAATATGATGACATCGAAATCACCATTACTGGACATGGACAAGACACAAGAAAAACAATTCAGAGAAAAAAAAAGACTTTTGACCTTAACATAATTTTGTCCAAAAAAAATATAAAAAATAAAGGAATTACAAAGTTTTAAGACTACATTTTATTATATTTTATTTTAGTAAGAAAGATTTTTAGTTTTGGTATGAATATTTTAACTTTTACTGAGGTTCACTACTTCGACTCGGTGCTTATCATTAGTAAAAAACTACATTAATAACTGAATTTATTGAGCTAATTACATTATTTGATACCTCAAAGTCAAAGTAAACTTTTAAAAAAAAATTTCATTTTTAAAAACACATTTTTAAGATTGGAATTTCAACAAAAAAATAACCAAAACAAAAATTACTTAAAATTAAAAGGACTGACATACTATAAAAAATTAAAGCAAAAGAATTATTAAAAGCAAGTCCTCAATAGAAAAAAAAAGAACTTTCATTTCCATAAGCCCGAAATAATAATAACTGACAAGATTTGACGCCAAAAGAGGCCCACGACAGAAAAAAAACCATCAAATCTGCTCTTCCCTCTATCAGGCACGGATAAGGTGACAGCAAAGCAAACATCAGCGCACCTACGACGATAAAAAAGAATGGGCGGAAAGGCTCTTGTGATGTCAGGATCGCCTTTCGGGAGGGAACGGGATAGCTGCAGATAAATCATTTATCAGATAAGACGAAGCGACATTCGGTCCGTCTTGCCTTTCCTTCTTCAAATACATTAAGAACCGCACAATTCTAGCCTCAATAAATGGTCACGAAAGATCAAGTGTCGGGACGACTTAATGGAAAGTTGAAGTTGAAGTGACTTTTTTTTTGACAGGTAAAGGACGGGGTTGGCGAAATTGAGAGCCGTAGAATTGTAATCAATAATGGTATTTTTTTGTTATTCCTTCAGGTGTTAAGTAGGCACACAGGTGTTGAGGATAGATTTTTGAATGGCAAAAACTTGTGACATTTGGAAGCTCATTTTCAAGGGTGAAAATTACGAGAACGGGAAGAAATTAAAGAGAATTATCCTGAGAAAACATCAATATATATTGACTAAAAATATATAGGCAGTGATAAACACTGATGGATAAAAACACTTTTTTTACGACGCAGTAAAACGGCTGTAACAATCTTTGCTTACTAGAGAATAATAATTCTGAACTTATGATTTTATCAATGACGTTGTTAAGCACTGGACAAGCTTTAACGCGTATTTTTTTAATACAACAACCCCCCTCTATTAATACATTTGAAAATGAGTTTTTTTATGATGTTATGGGAATTTTTCAACTTTCATAACCATTAAAATAAATTTTAGTAGATATACCCAATACAATTCGCTGAACCATGATAAGGGAATGAGTCAGTGGAAGATCCTATTTCACATTTTAAAACAATTTTAATATCAATTTAAAAATTTGACGGTTTCTCTGCATTTCTCGCCTAGTAGGTTTGCATTTGTTTGACGGTAAAAATTATGATTTTTAAGAATTTTTTTACAGCTTTTCTACTGTAATTCCTCAGTTAATTTCCGCAGCTACACAGTATGTGTTTTGAGCCATCTACTAACCCCTGTAAAATTTCGTCCATTTCTGTGAGTTTAACCTGAGAACGTTTCTTTGTAAGCAGACCCCTGACTGATAACACAATGATTATCAAAATGCAGAGAGGTGCTATAATAAAACGACCGCATAAAAACGACAAAAACGTGACAGATTGGCACAGCCCGGTGTTCTGATTGAAGGAGTCTGGGGGTGGGGTTCCACTTACTCAACCCTCGCGCATTATTCGAATTGAGGCACTGAGTCATCCAGAGGGAGGGCAGAGGAACCCCAACAGGGATGATGCATCCAGGTAGGTAAAAGGGGATCACAGGGATTAAAAATAGATGTAAGACACGAGTCAAAGCAAAGGGAGTGGGTAGTAATTACCGAATGACAATTGTCTTCTTCAGGTAACCAATTGTAACTGGAGCTTAGCAAGCTCTCTGTGAAGATTGATTAGAAGGCTTGGTACACATTAGGTTCTGAGTCAGAGCTTTAGCAAGGTTAAACGTACTTCTGAGGTTTAAAAGTTACTTAGTAGAGCTTTTTGAGCCAAGAACATCAAGTTTTAACTTTGTATGTAGTTTATAGGTATTGAGAATAACGTAAATAAGGAGATTTTTTTTTACTTTCCAGTCATTTGCAAAATAAACTTAAATACTTTAGTTTCCAATTTTCATTCTTTATAACGTATATTACCAATTATATTGTCACTTACTTAGCGCTTTTAAATCAAGAAGAAAAAAAAACTAGCGTGAATTGGGGCTATGATTTTCAATTTAAATTTTTTTTTCTTTTCTCATTTACAGTTGCTTTTTTTTAAATTTGAAATTACGTATACCTAGTAAATACAGAGCACAGTTGTTATGAAATTAATCAAAACCTGAGTTGGAGGAACAACGTTACCAAAATGATAGGATTACCTGGATTTAAAAAAAAAAAACGAGACATAAAATTTGTGGAAACATTATAACTTTCGCAACAGGACTTGAACGAATTCAAAATCATAATAAGAAATTCCCGTGTTATTTCCTGTGTGTAAGGGTACATAAAAGTAAATTTTATAGAAGTAGTACCTTTATACGGTATATTACGGGCTTTAACCCTCATTTTAATGTCGACATTTTTTTAACTCAAGACAAACGCAAATGAAGTGGGAAGAACCAAAAAACACTCTCTTCCGATAGATCGCATAGCCAGAGATTTAAAAAAAGTAGACAACCTCGAATCAATAGCTGTTATCACCAATCCAACAGAATATCTGTTTATTGATCCCAGGAGGTCAACGGACCACAAATTTACTCGTGCCGGAACCATCACAGGCCCCAAGCGGATAGTCTAGTACAGGCATGGCCAACCCGCGGCCCGCGGGCCGCATGCGGCCCGCGGGAATTTTCGTAAGTTTAAAAAAAACTTTACTCTTCGAGCTATAATTTTCCTTTAAGAACAATGTTTAGTTGCAAAAATGCCCCATTATTGCCCACCTCAAATGTATTTCCAAAATTCGGACTAGGTGTACCAAAGCTAGTTAAAATCTTGTCTTTTTTAGTCAAATTTCCAAAACTTTTCTGGGGGAGGACCCCCAGACCCCCCTTTGGTACTTGTACCTTTATTGCTCACAACTTTTTTTTAACATTTAGTTGTTTAGGATGCAAATTCTACGTAAAAATTTATTAAAAAGTTACATTGGACCTATTAAAAATGCATGAGAGAGGCTTGAGGAGTAATTTTGGGCCCCTCCCGAAACATATTTTTACATAAGCCACTGATCTCATCAATACATATTCAATACCTTAATTGCATTCATAAATGTAGTAATTTAGACGAAGAAATAAGAATCAATAAATTTGTTTTTATTTTTCACTAAAAATTTTTGTTTTGGGACTTCGTCTTCAGACTTGAGAGATTATTAAAATGACAGTAGTGCGTATCCACCTAACTTAGTTTCGCAGAATGTTTTTTTAACGGCACCTGTTTAATTCCTAAACTCCCTAATCTAAATACCCATTTTATACTTTTCACCTTATGTCACTGTCATTCTGAGCAGCTCATACCTTAAAATTTTATATGCGGCCCGCGGGAGTATTGTGGTTTACCAAAGTGGCCCTCAAGATCATTTGGGTTGGCCATCCCTGGTCTAGTAAATCTTTGTACTAGGGGAAAAAGGGTCAAACCTGAAACAATTTGAAACTGAAGGTTTTTTAAGGGTTTTTATTTGGAAATGACTTCAAAAATAACACTAAAAATCGAACTAAATTGGTGATGAGAAATTTAATTTTTTAACTTAAAAAAAATAACCGAAATTTTAAAAAGTTATTAACTTGAATTTAATGAAATTAAAAACTTGATGGAGACTTGATTCATGTTTAAAGGCTAATTTTTACTTATGATATGAATACGAATATTTCACTTACTTGGAAAAATCCAAATATTAATTTTAAAAATTAATTTGTTAAAATTACGTCATTGAAAGTATTAAAACCTTGCTGTAAACAGGAAAAATCAGCGCAAAAGTATTTATCCCAACAGTTTTCTCTTGGAAATGACCAAACCTAAATGACATTCTGAAAGTAGACAAAAAAAGTTTAATTTTTTAAATACGTATTTTAATTTTTTGGCATAAAAACTCGAACACGAAATTCACGTTATAAATTTTTGAGGTAAATTTTTTTTCGGGCCTATTATTTTATAAATTAAAAAAAAAAACACCGATTTGTCTAATTTTTAGTATCCAGGTCATTTCTAAAAAAAAATGAAAAGAAATGAAAACCGTTAAAAAAACATTATGTTACAATTTGCCAATTTGCTAAAAGTTTAGTTACAGAAAATATTGCCTAGACTGAAATTCGGAAGAAACGCAGCGAAAAGTTCGAAACGACACAAGGTTTCTATTTAAGGATTGGATTTGGAGGAGGATGCTGTAAACATGAGATTCTAAGAGAAGGAGAGTCAGCGCAAAGGCGGAGGGAAGCATAAACACCGATGGCGAAGAGGTTCCAAAAGCAATATTTGCCTTGAAACGATATCAGGAGAAAACCAAAATTAGTCACACTTTATAGTGTCTATTCTCTCTCTTATTTCATTTTCAAACATGGTGTTGAGTAGTGAGGTGAGAATATGGTAGAAATGATAGTTTCCCTTTTAAAACTTTTTTAGGATAAGCGTTTTACAAAACGTTTAAAGATGCGTGCACAGAGCACAACATCCAAAGAACCGCCAGGCGTCCTTTTGTTGGCTGATGAATGATTGCGATTGCAAAAAGATTGAGAACATTTAGTTCATAAGATCCTTTTTTTTTTTGTAGATCTTTCAGATTTGAAGAATGATTCATCAGAAGAACATATAATGAAAACAATTGTACAGGTAGATTATACTATACTAGACTGCAACGTTACTTGAGAAACAAGCTGACAGAGCAAACAAAGAAAGTAGTTCCCAGCACTGTGTCTGAATTTTGAGTAAAATTAAGAACTTCAATTTAGAAATATGATTAGTTTGTTAAACCCATGTACTATATAGCGTCTTTTTATCACGATTTGCGTACTGTAACTCCTCCTAGCGACCCAACATGCTTTCTGTTTACTCAGTTTTTCCTTCCGCGTAGTGACGTCACATGGTCTAGAAACGTTGCAGTCTATAAAAGAGTTTTAGGTAGATAAAGCCTACCTATAGAGTGTTTTCAGGTGACGTCACAACCGGTTATTTTCCTTTAACTGTGTACCTTCTGTAGGGCTTTGAACTGTTGCTAAGGCCGTTATTTATCTGTTGCTAAGGCGGTTTTTAAAAATGGGGTCACGTGATTGCAAATGCTCCAATAGAAGAATTCCACGGCCAGTCATTTTCTGTAACTGTTAACCTCTGTAGGGCAAAAAACTGTAACATTTCTGTTGCTAAGGCCGTTGTTAGGTCCAAGTCATGTGATTGAAAATGCTCTATAGGTGACCGTAAAAATTAAGACAAAAATATTTTACTGAAATTATGATCACTAGAGCTGTGGGTTTTCCGGAAAATTTTCCGAGCCACTAAATGACTGAATTAATAAAATAATTATCTATTTTCTAATTAATTCTCTAATTTCAAAGATATTCAGATATCAATAATGATTTGAAACCCCATTTGAAAAATGAATCGGAAAAATACAAATTAAATTAATTTAACACGCGTATAGGACTTTTGGAACTATTTCCCAACTTTTCCATAAGCTATGACAAAATGCAGTCATTATAGGCTCTTGATTTAGATCCGCCAGGGGACGCGGAGACTTGTCACTTATTTGGCAAGCCGTGAAAGATGGCGTCACACATCCTCTTACTTCTCAATTTGAATTTATTTTTAAAAATAGAAAAACATGGAAGCTCAGTGCCAAAAATATTGCGATGAATCGACGAATAATAATGAGGAAATTTCGCAACGCGTTTTTGTTGCAAAACAAACGAGTTCAAACCAGGTGTTCTAGAGTTCATCTTTTAAAGTTATAGTATAAATAGCCTCAAATTAATGGAACAAATAAATCAAAATTAAAGAGTGGGCTTAGGGGAATCTTAATTATTCCATTTTAATAGTAGTTAAAAATTTAATAGTATTAGCATTTTTAACCTTCGCCTCGCCTGTATATAATGAAAATTATCATTGTTTATCATTTGGTTGGCAAAAAGTTGAATTGTGAAATTGTGATACTAAATTTTTAAACAAGAGTTTTCTGGATCTTAGGATAAAGATACATTTACGTCATTTTTTTCTATCTACGTTTTTTAAGCAATTAATGCATGAACTAGCCAGGAACAAGAAAAATACAAAGAACCAAATTACCAAGGAAACGAAATCGAATTTAATCCAATATCCAGGCATATACTATAATGTTTTATTTATTTTTTTATTTTGCAAACCTACGAATAATTTAATTGAATTAATGAAACTCAGTAACTAAATATTTAATACTTTGCGCTAAAAATACTTTAAATAAAAGATAATTCTTCGAGTTTAGAGGAAAGCCAAAGACTCCAAATCATCTCCAACCTCCTTTGTCTTTCTTCCTCCTTCAATCTTGATTAACTTCACATAAAAATTTGTGGGTAGTTTTTTTTTATTTAGTAGAAAATTAAATACAGCATGCACCATGACAGGAGCCAAAGTTTCAAATAAAAAGAGAGTTGAGGGTCGTCCCCCAGAAAAGTTTAAGAAATTTGCCACTTAAATATAGTGTTTAAACACATTTTGGACACGTTGGGCGACACCCGGGGTAAACTGCCTCTTATACACCACAAATTACACCCTTTATGGATGAGTCTCTGTATATCGGATGTTTTAAATTTAACGTTTGTCAAAACAGGTAATAAGTAAAAATTTGGCTTTTTTTTAAGTTATCACCTATAGAGTTTAAAATGTTATATTTTGTTATGTTTTAGAAAATTTGATTATCTTCATGCCATGCTAAAAAAAAGGTGGTCTGGGGGTAGCTACCAGACAAATTTCGGAAATTTGACCATTACATTATTAACAGGGTTTTCTATTTTTCCCACCTTGTTCAAATTGGGGGCTCCTCGGCTCTCCCAGCTATATACGCCCCAGAGAGACCTCCAATGTGGACATAAACATCTACATTCAGGTAATATTTTTACTATCATTGTTTATTATGGTATCTACTGAACTGTGTTTCTACGGAGTATTAGAGCATTGTGCGCGTGTGTTTCTACAAAGAGCAATAATAGAAACAGGCCTCACGTGTGTTTATCTCTAAAAGAGAAGACTTCACCTGCAGCTGTTCCCCCAGCAGGTACCGAAAAGGGGGAAAGGAAAGGGGGGGGTTCCAACCAAAAAGAACCCGTGTGTTCAAATATAAAACTCCATCCCGCAGGAAATTCGCAAATAGAGAGCAGAACTTCGCAGAAGAACGCGAGTTTTTAAAAAGTTTCTTCGAAACGACTCCTGCCTCCCCTGTCACGGTCCCATTGTTTTGGCAGACGATACGGCACAAACGGAGGGGGGACTACTAAAAATACGCGAACGAAATACGAAATGAAATACTACACAGTTTTCTCGTCGTACGGAGAGAGCGGGAATACTGCCAAAAAATCGGATGCGCCGAAAGCTTAGGAAAACAGTTGTGGTGCTGCCATCTAGCGGAAGGAGGGAGAAGTCGAAGCATGGGGTGAAATTTGATCCAACGCAAGAAGGACTGGGAAGATCAAGACGGAAGGGGAGAAAATTTTACGTTCGATAGCATTGGTTCCTCTTTAAAATTTTATTTAGCACCTCCAATAGACCCTTCTTACAAATTACATTTTTTTTTCATTTCCAGGTTTTATTTTTTGGGGCCCATTTTTGTGAAAAAGAAATTGCTTTTATAAAAATTTGAAGTCAAATTATACTTTAATTTTTCAAATTATCGGAAAAAAAAACACAACTTTTTTTATTTAAAAAACAAACAAGATTTTGTGAAGGTTTTCTTACAAATAATCATTAAAGTTAATTTTAATTTTGTGAAAGGGTCGTTCTTATGCTGGATCGACCCCTGCATTATTCTAAAAAAAATTACAAGAACAAAAATTTTAAAATTCAGTAAGTACGAAGATCTTATTCAGTCATCAATAACATTCAATATTATAATAACATTCAATATTATACCCAAATCATTCAATGCCAATTTCAAATACCCAATCATTCGATGATTGAATTTATCATTCAATACCAAGTAATTTAAATAGGGATGGGTTTAGATGTTTAGAACACAAAATTAAAACCAAAACCCTCTCAAAAATTCAATGAAGTATGTATTAACTTGTTAATTGTCTCTCATTATTCCTAAATTTCTTTAAAAAACGAGATTTTGTCATTACTTAATAGATGAACAACACCATGGACAATTCAAACATGAAAATGTGATTGTTGAAAAGAGAGTATCCAAATGAGGTGATGGAAAGGAAAAACCTTGAAATTTTGGGGGAAAAACCCACTTTATACAAAAAAAAAAAAAAAAAGAGTGGTTACATTTTTTGGAGAATTTTTCTCTTAGCAAATCCGACATTTAAGCATGGAGAGGGGTTGAGCTCAGTGTAAGTTTTTACCACCAAGACTTATCAAATTTTTAAAAAGTTATTTTTCAGTTACCAACATAAATGCCTTCCTTTTTTTAGATGAAAATACGGAGATACGACTCAAATTAATGGATTTTTTAGTCTAGAAAATTATATAATTCTGAAGAGGCTGCTTCCCCATAGCCCCCCCCTCTTCTTTTAGATTTACACTCTCTTCCCTTAACACATTGTTCATTTGAAATGTTACGAAAGTTTTGACGTAATAAAAGGCAAATTTCATTGGACATTGACGTCACTCCTGTTACGGCGATGTCGCATTTCAGGAGAGAGGAAGCGATGAAAGAAAGGATTTCTCAATCTCTGGAAAGATTCCCTCAATCAAATATTTAACCGTAATTAGGATATAAGTCATATAATTGACCATTGGTAAGTTTACGAGTAACTACGTATGTAACATAGTCTATTATATCTTTCATATATAAGTTTCAACCCTCAAATTAAGTTACTTACATAACCTCTTTGTACACTCAAGTAGCAAAAGAAATGAAATCCAATATAATCCAAATGAAATCCAAAGAAATGAATCCAAGATCTTAAATTATAGATTGATAAACTTCATACTTTGAGAGTTAACTTTGCAAGTAAATGTGAAATTACTTCGGTAAGTAACTAAATTTTGCATGAAACTGTTGTTCAATGTAGCATTACAGAATTCTAACAATACTTCAAATAAATTATCCTAAAATTTTGAATTCAATCCATTTAATTACAATTAATCATTTGTTTTTTTTGGATATAAAAAATAAGTTCACAAAAAACATATGTAACAGTCTACAACATCTTTCATACTGTACTAGTTTCGACCTTCAAATTAAGTTACTTTACTACTTACATATATGTAAGTAGTAAAGTAACTTAATTTGAAGGTCGAAACTAGTACAGTATGAAAGATGTTGTAGACTGTTACATATGTTTTTTGTGAACTTATTTTTTATATCCAAAAAAAACAAATGATTAATTGTAATTAAATATATTCAAGTGTAGCAAAAGAACTGAAAACAAATATAGATCTTAAATTAAATTAAATAAACTCTATATTTTGAGAGTTAGTTAACTTTGAATGTAGTGAATCTTCAATTACTTTGGAACGTAACCAAACTTAGTATAAAACTGTGGCATGGAATAGTACGAGTACTTCAAAATTTTACAATTCTATGGGGTTTTTTTTTATTTATTTGTTGTTGTTGTTGTGTGTTTTTTTTTTTCGATATAAAAAATAAGTTCACAAAAAAATAGATGAAATGGCGCATTGCTAAAGAGAGAAAGAGAAATATCAATAGAAAGGGATTTAGTGAGAGGACATTGTGCTTTTCATAAGATGCACAAAGAGAAAATTCTTTAAGAGTCGCAAGTCACTCCTCGGGGCTTCGCAACTAAAATCAGTCGCATGTAGGGGCACTGAAATAGATTGGTTCGCCCTTCAAACGCATCCTTTTTCCGAGAGGCCAAACACAATGCTCTTGTTACACGAGCTCTCTCCGGCTAATTGCTTTGTGATGATGGCGTTTCGCGACAACGTCTACTCTCCTCTCAGCTGTGAATAAGAAACTAATAAGCGAAAAATGCTATATCTAAAAAAAATAAGTAATCACCTATATCAATACTTCTCTAGCGATATTAAAAAGTTCGTAGATATTTATAAATTTCATTTCAAGGAAGATTCTATTAATTTTATTTCTATGCGAATCACGGAATAAAATTTCATTGGTATCAATTCAGTGGTTTTGAAACATTTTTTTAAAAACTTACAAAGAAAGAAAATAAAACAACTGCGAGAGCTCAGCAGAGCTAAGTAAAGCTGAATTTTACAACTTGGATTTCTTTTTTTTTTTTTTTACAGAGTGCAGAAAACATGTTAAGCAGAAGAACAACAGAAAATTTGATTCTTGATAGAAAAGGACATTTAGTAGTGATTCTCAAATGGTGAATCCTTAAAAGATTGAGATAAGCACCTCAAGGGTCCGTTTTAGGAACCTTCACAAAATTCCAATTCCCAAAAACTGACTCTTTCCAAAAGTCCAAAGATCAAAAATGGTTTGAAAATTTGTTTTCAGGAGTGTTTTTATCATTTTGGAATGGAAATTGTCAGTTTTGGACCCATTCCATAAAGGCTGTGTTTGTACTGTGGGCTCTTCATTTTGAAAAAATTCCATTTACTTTTCACAAAATTCCTAAAACAGGACCCTGGCAGAAAAACCTGGATGAACCCCTGAATACAGTTAAATTGTTAAATTTAGTAAATAGAGAAAAAATGCTTATTTTAAAAAGTAATAGAAATTACTAAAAACCTTCAATTAATACGATTCCCTTATCAATATTCGATTCAAATCGAGACAGATGGAAGGATCATTGCTCTTTCGATTTCAAGTCCAAGGCGTCACTGATGCCGACATCAGACCACCTTAAAAATATAGAACAAGGTGAACAAATTCCGCTAAACAGGAATAGCCCCAACATTCCTCTCATTCTACCCACATGTTAGCGTGACCACTCCATCAATATATTCTAAAAGGGTGATTCGGAACTTGGTTCAGGTGCTCAAACGCAGGTGAGTACATGGGCGAGGAGACACGATATCCCACATAAGGAAGATTCTTGGGGCAGAGTAATAAAAAGACCACGTGGACCATCGGGGAAGAAAATGTGAATAAATCAAAAATGATATGCATATTATATACAGGTCTAAGAGTAGAAAATACGGCATTCTATTCGCCAGGATGTTTTTTGAATCAAGGAAGGGAGGGTGAAAAAAAAACTCCTTATACAGTGGAAGCTCTTATAACGTAATTAATCCGTACCGAGTTTTTTGTCGCTATAAGAGCAAACTTCGAGTGATACACTCGAGTGTAGAATATCACTCGTTTAAAAGCAATAAACTCGTTAAGCTAAACTATCAATTTTGATGCTTTTCGGGAAGGTGGACTCGATTCCCTCAATGATGTATTTTTAGTAGACTAATTTTTATCATCCTGAAAATGATATTATTGGGATTTAGAACACAGTTCGAATCATCAAATTGATCTTTCCTCACTTTAAACAATTACTTCCTATTTTATGAAGTCTTGATACTTCCAATTTCATGTTATATTACTTTATTTTTTGCTTTTATTTTAATTTATATAAAGTTTAAGATCAATATTTTACAGAGTATAAATATTTGCGTTTGCTTTTTAAATTTTGATTTTGATATTAATTTATTGCATAGCTTAGCTTCCTTAGAAAGGTCTGATGCTTAACAAAATTTATTACATCAATTTCACCTGCATCTGCATGCAATTTGAAAAATTTATGTCTTAAATATAAGTCAAAAAATTGGAAATAAAGAAAGATAAATGAATACGCTAATAAATTTAATGTCTAAAATCAACCAGGACATTAGGTAGCGAAAGGTTTCGTTTGGGATTGTAGCCGGTTACCCTGGGCGAAAGCAAGCGAGAAGAAGATGCGATCGTTACTTGGTGCTGTTTGTCATACTCCGATATATGTTTATTGGCTAATTCTGGTGTGATGCACACAAACCGATCCAGAAAAGTATTCGATAAGCTGAATCGATTCGAAGATTAGTCTTTATAAGAGCACAAAAGTGCTCTTATAAAGACTAATTTTTGGGTCTTTATAAGAGAGTATTTTTATAAGAGCAGGTCGCTATAAGAGCTTCCACTGTACTTTAATTTTACCTTATTTACTTATTATTATTTAACTTTACCTTATCATTTTAAACTTGCCTATACATTTAGTATAATATCAAAGAGAATACAAGCAAAATACATTTAATCCCTATTTTTGACGTTAGCAACTAGAACTAGCATATGAAACTCGAAGAAAATTCATTTCTCAAACTAAACTGCCCAATAAATGTTTATTTAGAATTTAGACCATTATAAGTATTGATTTACTTCACAGACAAATCTCTCAACTGCATTTAACCAGTTTTTCCCTCTTTAAATATAGCCCCCTCAATCACTCCATAAATCAACTCCCTATCTTTTTCTCAAATGCAGGGGCGGATCCAGAGGGGGGGCCTGGGGGCCATGCCCCCCCCCCGAGAAACCCTAATAAATAGCTTAAAAAACACTTTCTTAATGTTAAAATTCAAAAAATTTTCTGGGGGAGAACCCCCAAACCCCCCTTTAATATTTTGACATGTGACATCTGTTTTAGAGTGTTTTTCCCTTGAAAATTCTTCCGCTTAAAAGAAGCTGTTCTCTTTTGGGAAGTTTTAAAATAGATGAATACTATAGTTTGAAAGGGCGCATTTGCAAACATTTTCTGGGAGAGGACCCCCAGCTCTTTTCAAAATTTGGCATCTATTTGTAATTTCATCCTTGAAAATTCTGTGGTTTACTTGCTTTCAAAATGAGCTGAAACTTTAATTTTAGAGGCAAATTTTCAAAATTTTTCTTGGGGGTTACCCCCCAGACCCCCTATTAATTTCTCATGGTTACTTATTTACTGTTTTCTCCTTGAACTTGTTTCTCTCCTGTCCTTTTAGGAGTACAAGAAGTTGCCCCCTTTAGGTGTTATCCAATGGGTACCAAATGTACAAAAATGAGTAATAAAACTTTTATTTGAAGCCAAATTTCACAAAATTTTCTGGGGGAGGACCCCTAGACCCCCCTTTTGCTTTAGAGCTAGCATTATCTGATGAAACCTCTTTAACTTTAACAAAGTTTCGCATTTTATTTATATTATACTCGGAAAATTGGGAGTCAAACACCTCGCGAAACATAGGTATTGTTATGCCCCAACCAAAAAGGTTTCGCCCCCCCCCCTCCACTTTCTAAAACCATGGCACGGACCCTGGATATATCCTCTAAGTTACTATAAACGTATAAACCCCTAAAAAGCTGCTTAAATGCAAGAAGCACTCTTCAAAAATTTTTCTGAAGCACTGAAAATTTGGAATGTAATACCCTCTGACTCTGACATCGCCCCCCCCCCGAAAATCTGGTCTGGATCCGCCCTTGCTCAAATGCAGTATAGCTTTCGAGAACACTCAGAAAGAATTCAGCCAAACTCTGAAAACCTTAATACAGGTAATGGAGGGTCCAAACTTAATTCACGATGGTGTTGCGCAGATTTTGTACCCGCCCACTAGAATACAGCCGATTTTGCAAACACAGCTACTATTCAAATTCTCCATGAATTACAGATGCAAAAATCCAATTCCTTCAAGAATTGCGAATAATTTTTTTAAAATCAAAATCTTCTTCCATACTTCAATGAAATGCGTTGGAAAGTAAGTGCTTATCCCAGAAAGCTTGGCGCCTTCTAAAGAGGGGGTTTAGTATGTCAAGGCTGATAGATCCCAAACAAGACAAAAGCACAGTGGCGAGATGCCCCCTTCGGTGCCAAGGAATCTCTCTTCCAGCTGCCAAGACCAGGTTTGCATACCTTAAAATGCAAAGTGGAGAACACGATCCAAAGCTTCTTTCAGGGGAGGGAGATGGTGTTTTTCAAAAGGAATATTTCAAAACACTTTAAAGAAGCATGAAGGTGATCTGAGACATCGTGTTTATGAAACAACTTTAAAAACTGTATTCCATCAACCACTTGGATAATATAGAAGCACACGCGCACGCTAAGCGCAGCTAGTTTTAGAATTTTGCAGAAATTGTTTTCAAATAATTAAAATTTTTGGTAAATAAATTGATTTTTTCTTACTGTTGTTGCTTATGAAGCAATATTACAGTATTTAGGTAAACAATGGGACTGTCGTTATGTTTTAAAAGTTAAAATTCAAACAACTAGGGGCACTTAATTAGTTTGCAGAAAATATTTGATGGGATTTTTGTGAGCAGATAGTTTTTTGTTTTATCCAACTATGCCATCAACCCACCTATTTAAAACATTACCTACTAAAAAATACAGAACCAACTAATACAGAGCAGAACCAACCAATAGTCCAATTTATTGAAATAGCAAATAAGTTACCCTGCAATAGGGATTTTTTTCTATATTTTCAAACCAAAGCTTAAAGATGATACTTATACCCTCTTATAGTAGAGCTTGTTTTGCATTAGATAAACTTAGCATTAGGATTAGACAAACAAGATTTTTTTTTTGAAAGACACTGCTAATTTTATTCCATCAACCATAAGACATCAAGCGTTTAACTTAATGTACTTTTTCTATCAAAAAACTAACATAACATAGTAAAACAATTAAAATTAATATTTATCTTTTTGACTCCACAGTCAAATAGCCTGTTTTGTAAAACCTCTGTTCTCATCAAGACTGAATTCAGTGTTCAGTTAGGGAAGTGTGGCACCCATGATGTTTTAGTGTTCTCAAGTGTTTTATCAATTTTTTGTGTTTTTATGTGTTTTCTAAGTTTTATGCTTATGCCATTGTCATGAAATTAGAATCCTTCTTAGCAGTTTTCAAATACGAGAAATACTCGCAGATTGGTTTAAGAACTATATAAACTATCATATCTATCTAGAACTATCATATTTACTATTTATACTAATTCCATTTTTTAACTCTAAAAGTAACAATTAAAAATGAGTCCAAGTCGTCTCTAAAATTTATGTGCCCTTCAAAGTCTTTTCCATTTATGTATGCCCAGTTGTTTTTATAAATCATCAAGAAACTAACAAAGAGAGATTCACATAGATCTCAGCAGCTTTTCTTTAAAACCAAGAGTTGCGCAATCAATCGTATGCAAAAACACAATACAATGCGCCCAATGCGTCTCTACCTGTAAAATTCAACTCATTTGACTTTCACAGGTGCGCGGTCTGGAATCCAGACGACAAAAAAAAAAAGTATCACCCCAGACGTGTATCTGTTTTGCAATCGTGACAGATGAAACACAAAACATTGTCGCAGTCCTTTATAATCTTCAAGACTCAGCATTTTCTATCCAAAGAGAAAAGACGGGATGGTTTTTAACACTGATAAAAAAAACAGAGTCAGGAATGGAAAAGGTTTCATTATGTTAAGTCTAAAGAATTTTTATATTAACAGACATCATGTCAAAAAAAAAATTCTATTTAAAAAACAGCAAAGCGCAGAGGGCAAAATAAGGAAAAATATTACTCCTCCATTAAGTTTCAGGAATAAGATTGGCCAAAAAGCAAAAAGTCTGAAAACTGCACGAACGACATTTAATCTCTTAAAAATTGAGAATAAATCAGAAAAACTAATAATAATTAGTTAACAGTAATTAATTAATGTGTTAAGCTGTTGTATTAAATTGGCTTTAATATGAAAATTTGCCATGTAAAAGAGCATCATAAGTCAAGAACATCAACTTGAATTTAGAAAAATGAAATTCCCAGTCAAAAATTTCAGCTCATAAGCTGATTTTTTTTAAAGTAAAAAGTCTGAAATTTTCCAAGATAATTTAAAAAAAAAAGTGAAAATCCTCCAAAAGTCTGAAAAATATCATCCCTGAAGTAATAATTTTAAAATAATGTTAATGAAGGTTTAGAAAATCAACCATTTTAACGATGCATGTAAATGAGTGATTGAATGAACATGCGCATAAAAGAAAGAGTTAAAGACATCAAAGACGTTGAAATTTTAATCTATGTCTCTTAACTATTAAAATTTGAATTTATCCAACCAAGTGACCACCACTGTATCCACCTTTACCTAATGTTAAAATTTAATAATAATAATAATAATAGTTTATTTATCTTTTTTAAAAATACAATTTAGAAAAAATAAAAATTGGTCACCAAGAGGCAACAGAGCCAGTACTGGTGACTACTTGAATGGCATAAAAAAATAAGTTTACAAAAAAAAAAACTTAAAAAAATTTTTTTTTAACAGTTTCAAAAGACTCGGTAAATAAAATTCAAGAATATTCCTAACAAATGACCATCAATGAAATAAACTTCCGTAAATTGCAGCAAACCACAGAAAGGAGTGTTCCTCTGATTCACAACATCTCCCACTCACACCGGAAAACGTCAGAGCAGAGAGAGAAAATGATTAAAGGAAAAATGAGGAAAATCGGAAACTCCCACTTATCAGAGGCGACAGGCGGCTACCCAACGGCAGTTAAATGACCAAAGAGAGGTCGAATAATAAAGCTTTATTCGAACTATAACCGTTGCGATGACGATATTATTGCATGAGTTACGTAAGCGTGAATTCTCACCATTGAGGTTGCTGACACCCAACACACAAAGCTAAATAGCTGAAGTCGGAATAAAATGAAACAAGTTTATGAGTTAATTTAAAATACCCAGGATATTGCTGCTACAGGGGGTATTCAAATGACTAAAGAGAGGTACCAGAACGCCGTTCTGGCGCATGCCGCAAGAAATCGAGTCCTGTTGTTGCAAATTACAAACGAAACAATTTCAATTATATTAAAAATTCACCGGCAGCTAAAAGTTCATTTATACCAACACTAACACAAGACAAGCAGTCTTAAATTTCAAAAAAGGAAATTAGGCAGTTAAAAGAATTCTACCCACACAAGTAAGAATCTCATCATATTGCATCTTCATCACGACAGTTATGGGTTGTACACAGACTGTACCTCAAAGCAACTGACAAATCAAACGAATACATAAATACTATCAACTTTATATTCCAGCCCAAAACAAAAACCAGGAGGGATACTTAAGGGGTCGATACCCAAGGTCATTAGACCTTCAAACTCCAGTACAACCAGCCTCACTGGGTGAGACCATCATGAGCAGAGCTGTTACAGAAGGTGTTCTCACAGTCAGCTGAGGCAAAGCCTCTTGTTTCCCCAAGTTCACTTGGTCCTCATTTTATCGACCTCGGAGGGATGAAAGGCTGAGTCTGCCTTGCCCAACCCGGGAACAGAACTCGGAATTATGGGGTGGCAGCCAGAGTCAGATGCACTATCACTACGCCACTGGGCTTATATTCCCAGCCCAAGTATTTTAAAGGACTCTCTAACAGTTCTCGAGTTATTACGTATCGTATAGCTTTACTTCTAAAACGGAGTTTCACATAGACAAGAGTCAAATACTACGATGCCTATCACAACCATAATAAAGAAGCTGCAAAATTCAACAACGCGCCACATCAGCCTTCCAAATCAAACCTGCATAAAATAAGTTTTACTACCACGAAATTACCATATTCGCTTTATTAACTATCGCACAGCTACATCGATATTATTGCTCAACAAAGAACGATCACGCGGAGGAAGAATTGTTTGGTCCCTCGCCCTCTCTACATCCCAGACCGTTGGGTGCCGTCGTTACATCAGGAAAATTCCTGGACACCCTCCAAGGTGCACCTGTTCAAGCGAGACCCGTTACGGTGTCCAGATTTATGACAGGAATGAAACATTACAACATGCAGAGAAGATTTATAATAAATCTGCTGTACACACAAACAAAGCTAAGGTATAACGAAGAATATTTCATCCTAGACTGTTCAAACAATGGTGAAGAAAACGCGTATATGCAAAGCGACAAAATTTGAAAGTGAAATGGGTATTCTGAAGTATTATTTCCACAAAGATCTTCACTCTTAATTTAATATTGAAACTTATGAGCTTTTCAGCACACTCGCATAAGCTGCATTATCTTCCTCACTCAAACATGCAACATCACCAGAGAATTTGGCTCTCCTTGTTAACTTACAAATAAATCAACACCTCTTTGTTAAAAAAAAGGTGGAAAACAAAACATCCATATCTCTTTCCAGAAAAATAACAGGAACATTAGGGTAAAAATTTTGAAACGCTCCTCAGAATTAATTATGAAACTTAGAAATACCAGTAATCCTGAGGAACGTTTCAAACTTTTTACCATAACGTTCGTTCCTGTTATTTTCCTGGAACATTACTTGGAAAAAAGAGGCAACCCATCTGTCCAATTCTTATAAGGAACATTCCAAATTTTTTTCAATGCTGTTTTGTATAGAACAGAGGTTCTCAAACTGTGGGTCGCGACCCACTGGTGGGTCGCCAGTCAGTTTTTGGTGGGTCGCGACAAGTTTTTGAATTTAAGAATTTCCTTAGAAAATGATGTTGTAATTGCAATTTATCCCAGATTACAAAAAAAAAAAAAACCCGACTTAAACCCCTGTTTTAAAGAGTTAAATTTCGTAAAATTTCTCTGGGTGAGGGCCCCCAGACCCCCCTTCTGATTGTGGTGCTCATTGTTGCCTCCACAATTATACAATTTCATACGTTAAGGTATTTTCTTTTTAAATTTTAAAAAAAATAATACAATCTCTAAAATACTTGTATGTAATTTATTATAGTAACAAAACAGTTGTGTAACAAAATAGCGCGAAGCTAAAAAGTCATGTAGGGGGGATCGGAAAAATAACTGAAGATGGGTCGCGTTAAAGTTTGTTTATAAAAAGTGGGTCGTGATGTTGGAAAGTATGAGAACCCCTGGTATAGAACAAATAATAAATGAAAAATTTTTTTAAAAAGAACAATAATAAAATAACCTTAAATAAAAAAAAACACGCGACCAAAACAAACAAAGAAAAAAAACTCACGTCTGGTACTTCCACGGGGTGGCGCACTCGTTGAAACGGAACATGAGACCCATGGCGTGCTTGATCATGCGACGACAGTCCACAACAACAGTCACAACAACTATCACAATCCCTTATAACAATAATATCCCGCACTAATAACACAACAATATCAACACTATTATTATTATCAATATCACTGGAAACGGATTCTTCCATAACTCAGAAGGCACTGTATCTAGGCGAACGAAGCGGCCATGATAGCGGTGATGCAAAGCACGGAGGATGCGGAGCGAAGATGAAAACAACACCAACTGATGAGGAGGATCGGGGTCAGCATCCTTTCGGGACGGGGATGATGAGGAAGTCGAGAAGAGTTGCGCGCGGGCCAATCAGAGGCCGGGGTCGCGTCGAGAGGGGGGACGAAGTTTGTGGGGACGGTCCTCGAGTGCGAAAACTTTGACTCGTGTCTCGTCGGGGGTTACAAGAACATAAATTCGGCGTTGCGGTTGTCTGTTTATTAGAAACTGCGTGTTATTATCCCGTGACAAATTTCATCGATAATTACCACAGAAAGTGGTTTATTATTTATCGCAAATTATTTCCTGAAAAATTACACCTTCATAAAATTATTTGATTCCGTATTGCAAAATATGCCCGAACGAGGATAGGGGGAAATTCAGGCAGTTGTGGGGAAATTTTTGCCTAAGTTTAAAAAGAAAAACATCCAAGTTGCTATTAACAACAAATATTTTGGCTGATGACAATTATCATACACTAAAAAACTCACGAAAATTAGGTAAAAACTACGGAATTATACGGATGAATAGAGGAAAGCTTCGAATCTACGCCTAAAGACGAGCTTCCTCGGTAAATAGCAAAAAGTTGGCTTTTCCTTGCGTTTTAATTGATAGGCTGGAAAAACAACATATCGGTGACGAGAATGGTGATTTTTTGGGGATATTTAAAAGAAAATATTGAGACTATTTTGGGGTAAATTTTGGACAAAACAAATTGTGTTTTTGGGAAATATTGGGCCCTGAAACATTTTCTGCACCTTTGCTGCTAACAACACAATAAAAGTTGTAAATTTGAGGACAAAAAAGTGTTCTTAAATTTTCTGTGAGCGTTATAGTTAGCAGTGTAGGGAAAAAAGGGGTATATAACACCCTAAAAATTGCAGAACGTGATTTGTGAATGGTTCCTACTCAGAAATCAAAGTAAGGGTATTGACTACCAACTCTCATGACTTGGAAGTCGTAAATGAAATCAAAAGCATCATCATCAATTAATGAATTTGACAAAGTGAGAAACTTCCTTCTATAAATAAAATACGGAAGTAGAAAGTTAATTTATTTATTAGATGCGCGTCTAATTTGATTTGTGTTCGACAAGATGGATAACAATGGAGAATAATATCATTCAAGATGCTCAAACCGGGAATTAAATTATGAATACGTCATTTTAGTTGCCGTCTCCTTTGCATGAATATCATTCCACTGACTTTTCAGTCATAACAAAGTCAAAGTGCGAAGTAAATTGAAGTGAAAATGTGATGAGGAAATTTCGACCATACAACAAAATGCTTGGGAAAGATTTAGCAAGAAGGAAAAAAACAGGAATTATAAATTATTAAGCAGTGATATATCAATCTGAAAATTCCATTTTAAAAGTGAACTTAACAAAGTTAAAACATTCTTAGGTAAGGTGTAACTCATTTGAATATCAATGCAAATTCACGACAAAGCAGAAATTCAGTGTATACTAGCACTCCGCATGGACATTTGAGTGACTTTTGTTGCATTTATGACACAGGAACGAATGACATTTAAATGCCACGATCTCCATGGTCCCGACTTAATTAGGAATTAGGACAGATGAGTGCCTCACTATCTAACTTTCAATAACTTCATGTGCTACCCATTGCTAATCTTAATACGATTTGTGTATTTACTTTTAACTAGTAGTTGAAAGAATGACACACCCTCTCATTTTTCCAACCGAAAAAGAAAATTGCACTACCAGGAGGTTCTGGAAGACGATGAGAAAATCAATACTTTACGAACGTCATATAATAGCCCTAATTAACTTTACATAGTATCGTTACGTTAGAATGCGTTAGGAAAGTACAGCATTAATGCCATAATTTATCCAAAGCTGGAAATCTCGTTATGGTAATATACATATTTAATTCGAAAGAAAATATTTTAAAGGTTTTTTAGAATCGAATGCTTAACATTTGAGTCGTTCAAAAAAAAACTAAAAACACATGTTTTAATTTAAACCTGATTTCGTGCATGTTTAAAATGCAAACGAGACTAAACGACCGGAACAGTTAATTACCGGTTTGAGCGAATTAGATGCGACAAAGAAGGAAATTATTCGCATCTAGGAAATAATGATGATATCCGTGGTTGAATAGAATCTGGAAGTCTACCAAGTTTCTGATCAGGCATCATCCGCTTCAGAACAGAAGCACTATCACTATACTGATTCAAACAATTAAATGTTGTTCTTTAAATTCTTTCTAATTTCAATTCTAAGTATTATTTTGTCATTATTTCTATTTTTGTTTACTGTATATTTCATTGAAATAGTATTATACCTGTACAGGATTATTTCCTCCAGGTTATATATGTTCAACTTGTAATTTAAAAAAAATTAAATGTCTTTGTCTTGGTTTGCAGTAAGAAACACTCTTTTATGAAGATGTCTTTAGTTTGAGTGAAACTATAATACTTTTGAATTCTTAGAAGCAAAAAAGGTTGGGATCTTTGCAGGAAAGTTGATCAAATTATAGTTTCAAAGAGCAGATTTGGTTCAAATTTAATACAGGTAAAGGAAACAAGTCAGTATCCACAGTATACAATTAAATTAATCAACATTTTCTCAACCCATTTTTAAAATCAAAAATTTTGGAGCACCGTTATCATTATTCATTCAATTTACCCTTTTCTTTTTGGTAACTTTCACAGCACTACTCAGCAAAGAGTAGTTGAAAAAATAATTTCGAATATATAAGAGCAATCTTCATTATATATGTAAAAAAAAGTGAACAAGTTATTTATATTATGAGTTAAGTAAAGTTTAAGGCAGACTCTCTAGATATTTTTTAAAAACTTCTTTCTATATCACAAACGAAAACGTCACACGATAAAGCTCAAGGAAATGTTATGTCTGGCGTTGGTTATAAAAACGCGACAAACCATGAATAAACTGGGTTCCTCTGTAAATACTACTAAAATATACTGTTTGCTTTCAGATTTTATTTCTTCAAGCGTATATTTTTACAGAGTGATGAGTGTTTAAACTCCCGCTAAAGGGAGATAAAATAATAATCTGAGGAAAACTTTAACCTCCAAATAAAAGCAAATTTTGAATGGCAAGCCAATCTTTTTACGCCTAACATCAGTAAAAAAAAACTTTGTCTACCTTTTAAATAAGGAATTTTCTAGCCACAAAAACACTTTAATTCAATTTGGTGTTAATCACCAATAGGTCTCTCTTTTGGGTTTTCTTGCGAAGCCAAAAATTGGCTAATGTATGGAGTATTATAGCTTAGATAGCTAAATGGGTTGTCAAGTGTTTCTTTTTCGACGTTTGTGAGAAAACAAAACATTTATTGTAATAGAGAATCAATGAGAGAAAAAATCCCATTTCTCTTGGTTTCACCATTTTTAACTAGTCTGTCCAGACTTTTTGTGCAAAATTAGCATTAAATTCGGTTCTTATGACCAAAGTGTAGTTTTTGTAAAATAAACAAGTCTTCTTTTGGTAATATTGTAAAATTTAAAAATACGATAGAGAGGCATGAAAATGATCTTTTTTTTAAGAGTGAAAAATATTGTGACGGTCCATTTTTTAAGCTAACATATTTTGTGAAGGAAGGGTCCCGAAATTTCTTTTAAACAGACCCCTGCTACTACATACATCAGTAATAAAGAGTAAAAGTTCTCTTCTAAATTAGAACGACTCAAGAGAGTAAGAATAATCTCCATAACAATATTATCTCCATAATGCTCAAGTTTTCATTTAATCAATAAAGTTCTAATAAGCCTATCAAACCCACTCAATGATTGGAAGAAGTGACATAATAATACTTGTACTAAACAACCACAAACGGAATAAATAGTCAATATTGTTAACTACATTTTTCCTTTTCATTTTCATATCCATCAATAATTTGATGTTCCCCAACACAAACTAAATATATTTTCAGCAAAAAAGATAACCCACACACATTTTTCCCTTCCAAAACCCCCCAAATCTCTCATAGTATCTCAAATGCTACGTCGCAGTGGTGTTTACGAATCAACAAAACAGCCGCTACCTTCATTACACAGGAGGGAGAGATGGGTTAATTATAATACGGCACAGATATAGGAAAACAACAGAGAGAGAGAGAGAGAGAGAAAGAAAGGAGAATAGACTCTTCACAATCCGATCTTGGGCGGCTGCCATGCACTCCCAAGGCCGTCTGTGAGCTACAGTTTCCGAGAACAAAGGTGACCAATGAATTACGAGCAAGAGGATTTCTTCTTTCTCCACGAGGAGCGATGACTTCTTTGCTTTCTTTTTAATTCGATCTTCTCGAGATGGATGATGGAGGCAGTGGCTTCTTCTAAGGACGGAACCTCATTCGTGTAGTAAGATGGTCGATTTATTTGACATTTTTTCTCCCTCATCAGCTTCTTTGAGGAAAGTGATAGATTACCTGAGTCTTTTAGGGGTTCCATTGATAAATATTGAATTTTTTTTTAATTGGTAGGGTAAGGGATTGAACCCATACAAAAATTTTTTAAGTAGGTATTCACTGTTGATGAAAAACCCGGGTTCATCAACATTTTCCTTTTATACTGCAAAATGGTCATTTAACCCCATAACAGCACTCCTCCCAAAAAAAATAACAGTACACCAGTGCACCTACAACTTGTACTACGTTCACTACTAGATTGTTTGAACCGGTATTTCTCAAATTCATGCTGGCCTACCGCTAACAGACAAGCGATCAAAGATTCTGCCACCTTGCTGAGCCGTAAAACAAGACTAGTTTCTTGGGGGAGGGGGTTGGCCTCAATTTTTTACACTGATTCCATGCCTGAATTTGAGGTAAAATGAAGAAAATTTTTAAAGTAGCACTTGAACACTTTCCTTAAGGTCGAAGTCAAGGGGACAATAGGGTCTTTCCCCCAGTGTTCTTTTAGAAATTAGATTTTGTAATCTGGGGTACTTTAAAAAATTCCAAAATTTGAATTTGTAACTGCCCAACCCCCTGATTCATGGAATTGTCCCCCTAGAAGAGTATTTGTCCTACATTGAAAGAGGCTGGTTCAAGTATTATCATTATAGAATATCTTTGACAGCATGCCATACGGGGATATAAAACTAAATTGCAAAGGAACAGTATATTCAGAAAATGTGTTATTGGAATTTTTCTCTCTCACTTTATCTCCCCCTCTCATTTATTCTCTTTTCACTCTATTCTTCTCTTGCACTCTCTTTCTCTCATTCCAAAAGGAAGTAGCAATCAATGAATTTTAAGCATTAGTGAAGAAAACTCTTAATTAATTACATTAAGTTGACTGCAGATATTTATACGAGACATATTAATAATTATAAAGAAATAATATATCACTAGAAATAATATATTGCTAAAAATGAGATAAGTATTTAAGCTTAAAAAAGACAGTATGGAAGATGCAGGTTTAATAACCCTTTCCAGTAAAACAGTGTAGAGAAAATAAGACCTCTATTCAACTGAAAACACTTAATGATGCATTAAAGAAACAACTTATTCTCTGGTAATTAGTCAAAACGAGGAGACAGAAAACTTCACCCTTAAGACCTCAATGAAATGACAGTGCTTATCTCAAGGTGAAGGACACAAATCTTTTGTACGGAGAAAGAGCACAAGGAGAGGGTATTGGACTGGGGTTTTTTGTGAAACCTTCACATCAGGTCAAAATGTAAAACTAGACTTAGAGAGGAGAGTACCGTACTACCTTTAACTTATTTGGTCAAAAGCCTTGACCCATTTTCTTTACAGTTTCAAGGGATCTTCAGAATAAAACACTTAATTGCCTCTACCTCTAATTACCCTTAATTGTATTAATTTCATTGAAACAAAACGGTTTAAAGAAGTGCTTCAACCTAGATCTTTTATACATTTTTTTTAGTTTTGAATTCCAAATAATTTGTACATACATACTAAAAAGCTAAATTTAAAAATACTTCAGTTATCCCCTTAACTTTTCAAAAGGTGAAAAAAAACCTTGGCTGAAGTAGCCTTTTTAGGTTACAAGTTTAGCAATAACGTGGGAAAAGTTCCACTACATGTACAAGGAAGGTACTAAATGATGTCTCAAAATCAATCATACCAAATCAATTAAAACGTGCAAGTTTCATGTGATAATAATTAGTCTTTTGTACAGAGATCACATTGTGAAAATAATTAAAAGGGTTGTTAGATTGGGAATTTTAAAAACAAATTTCACTTTAACCGTAACTCATAGTTTAACTGATCTACCCATATCAACCTTGTCTGCATCCCTCAAAATATCTTCCACAGAAATTTCATTCAGTTCCTGTGAACGGTAGTATGGTTGCTAGAGGCTCTTGAAAAGGTGCAAGTTATGTTCTAATTACCCTATGTATCCAGTTATGAACTACACACAAAATTTCACATTAACACAGACAATACTTTATCATTTATCTAGTCCGCATATGTAGCTGTCAAGCATTTCCCCCAACATCTCTAATCCCCTAAACCAGTGATCTACAAAGTTTTTAGCTCAGGGGCCACATTTAGTACTACATCATAATGTCTTGCAAGCCACTTATAAAATTTGAGGGGCAAAACATAATCAAAGAAGAATGCTCAGTAATAAAAGGAAAGAAATTTTGTAAAATAGAATAAGGTACTTTAGGATTAGCTGGCACAAGTGCCAAGTGTTCTGATAAATTGCCAAAAATAATAAAAATATCAAAATAAATAACAATTAAAATATCTCTCCCACCATACTGTTAGAAGGGTTTCCTTAGCTTTTCCGATAACTTACAAACTCTGTAAGATGCAAACTACAATCATATACACTACAAAGAATCATTAGTTGCACTTGCAGCCTATTTCTGCACTCCCGGTCTAGAGGTTTTCCTCCAGAAAATTTATGTAAATTTGACCCTAAATTTATGGTCATTTATGGTTGTCACCTTTGAAAAATATTCAACCCAATTATTGTAAAAATTAGTAACTGTATATACTGCATGCACCCAAATATCAGAAAGCACATATATGGTGACTACTATGATGGACAAGAGAAATAAAATAATAAAAAGCAAGATATCAATTAGGTGTTATTTCTTGTAAATGAAAATTTTCAACATCAATCCTATAAAATTCAGGTGCCACTTGTTTTCAGTGATTTTTTGGTGGCCACTTCTGGTGCAATAACCTTATTATACATCAGCCAGATGCCAAAAATTAAATTATCCACCTAGTTGGCAGCACAAAAAAAGTGGCACCCACCTACTGTTTAATGAAACCCAACAGTTGTAGTTGTGATTTGAACATCTGTTTGAAACTTTTTAATATCGTTGTCACAGACTTCTTAAATTTAAGAAGTCAGGGACAAAGATATTATGATAATCCCCTTATGTAATATATCCTTATGTAAAATATTCACCTAAGAATGTGAAATTGAGGCTTCAAAGATGATTTTGTGCTTTCGCCAATTCAATCAAACATGGATATGATTTTAGAGACACTATCCAGTGCAATGATGAGATATCTGAGCAATGCTGTCACAAATACATTTTGTTCAGTAGGTTAGCAATTTTCGGCTATCTTTAGCGTTCAAACATCTTATCGATTTTTAACGGGATAAAAAACGGAAAAGTAACGAGATTATTTTAGAAATTCCACGCTTTTAATATGTTTAAATTGAAAATATACAAATTAATGGCTGTCAAAGACAACACCCTTTCATAACCGTTACACAAAAGCGTGTCCATCATAAAATTCTAATATGAAATAAAATTTAACTTACAACTGATACTTTGTCTCTCTCCAATGAAACCTTTCTGAATCTAATTGTGAAATTTCAATATTATAATTCCAAAACAACAAACAAATACAAAATCGTGTATTTTAAATAAACCGCTGGCGATGTCCTTTATTTTGATTTTGACTGGCGTAATCGATTACACACATACATCTAAACTGAATCGATATATAACAAGAAACTGAAACTTATTCATCTTTTATGTTAAATTATTAAGATTGCATATTTACAGCTTATTCATCTATTTTAAGCTTCTAATTACTCTAAGATAATTGTTATGGGTATAAAAACCAGCTTTATTTTCATGATAAAAACAATTTATATTAACTTCTACTACGTACATTTCCGGTTTTTCCAACGCTGTGGTGGCAGTCTTCGCTCATTGGTCAGTTCTCTTTTCCGCAAGTTTCCTGTTTGTGTTGAAAAATGTAAAAACCAAACCAGTGAGCGCAACTTTTGTTTTATTTTTCTGTCTGTATATTTGACATTTCAAAATTCTTGTCCACTTTTCCATCCATTTGCCTTGTAATGTAAGTCTGTAACACTGTTTTACTTTTTTCCTCTTTTCTGATTGCTAATTAAATTTGCGATCGTTCTTAAAATTTTTGACTGCTCCTACATGAATTAAAATTGCTAAAAGCAAATTACTTTTAAAAGTATATACGTGGTTTCAGTTCTAAAATATTATGCTTTACTTTGTATATAAATCGTTTATAAAGAAATTAACAAAAATAAAATCAGAGGAAAGTCAAAAAGAGCCCAATGTTATTGTCAATTGTGTTATTTCAAATTTTGACATCGTTCTTTAATTTATTTGCTTAACATAATTAATCCTTAGATGAAATGTCAAAGAACTATGTACATATTTTTTTGGTATGCTTACATTGTTAAATGAAGGAATTGTTGGTATTTCCTTGGTGAAACTATGACATATGACATGCTCTATAGTTATGTCACTCTCTAAAAGGTAAAATAGATTAGCCTGATTTTTTTTATTGTAGAGAAAAGGATTCAAGTAATTTTGTTTGGTGTAAGGGTTTAGTCGCTTTTTGGATATTGTATGAAAGAGCAAACGTTTTCTGTCCTATCATTTTTCTTCAGGACACATGAAAGCGACTCACTGGTAATTAGAAGATAAGAAAATACATTTTTAAAAAACATGTTTAATCCTGGAAAATTTCATGACTTTCCCCGTGATTACTTATATGTTATGTGAGGGCATTCCCAGAGGGTTAGCAGTTAAAATCAGTTTCACCCTTCTAAAGCTACAAATGTTCAACATTGAATGTCATCCAAATTTTAATACTTGTTAAAGAAGAATGGGTACTTGGATATCAGTGAATGACCACTAAAGATTTTACCATATTTATTTTGTTTTATTTGCTTGTGTTCTTGTTAAACCCCTTTACTTAATACCAATTGGAATTTTGTAATATTCTTGTCGAAAGGAGAACTAAGTTGGGTAGTAAGACTTTATTTTTAAGAGTAGAATTTGAGCAATTAAGCCTCCTTTTTTAAGAAAACTCAGTAAATTTCAAAATTAAATGTAACACAATTTTGTCATTGTTAAGTTTTAGCTGTTAATAACTGTTCATTTTCTATGTTTATTTAACTCATGAAATTGGTATAGTAAGAAACTGCTTTTACTTTTCAGGTTTTGACTTTTGATTAGAAAAAAATTCTTCATCATAGTGCAATGAATAAATCTGTTTCAAGCAGCCAAATCAATTATGATGTCAGGTATAAAATACCCTCTTTTTTCTAATAAGCCAATGAAAGTGCTTTGATATTTTATACTTTTATTAGAAATAAGGATGTAAGATGGGGGCCTGTGAAATAAGTGACAAAGCTGGAAAAATTTATGGCGTGGGTTAGCAAAAATCCAATTAAATTTGATGTCACTAAACTCCACAAATATCTTATTGATTGCATGTGTTTCAGAACTTATTTCAGATTGTCACTTGTATCCTTTGACTACTCACATATTCAAATATAGTGTAATAATGAGTAAAAGATCTACATTGTTAAAATCTTTTTTTTATGAAGCTACTACAGTAAAACCTTGCTTTATTATCTCCCACATGTAACATATAGGTCTCAATCCCAAATAATTTCCTATAATAATGTAATACAGTAAAACCTCTCTGAGCGACCGCCCCCTATATAGCGACCACCCTTTCTAACGACCGGAATTTGAAGGCACCGATTTTTCCCCTATTCTCCTAATGTTAAAATACCCCAATTAGCGACCTTCAAAACCCCTCCCAGCGACCAGTTTTTTTAATTCACGAAAAAATTTTTTTGCTGTTTTATGGCTGGGAAAGGAAAAAAATTACTAGAACAGGATTCTTTTAGAAAATTCAGAACAGGGTTCTTTTGAAATTACGTTTGTTCTAACAAGAAATCTATTAGATTTTTTTTCGTTCGTTATTAGAAGTTTTCTCTAGTATGCATACTCAGCTGTAAGCACAAGTGAGAAGCAAAGTTCTAATGAAAATTAACGAATCCAAGAACATATTTTATTTGAAAACTTTAAAAACTTTCGCATTCAGTTGAGTTACTGGCTAGTGAAATCTAACGATGTGAGAGTGGTTTTAACTCTACAGCAGCGCATAGAAGTTATAGATTCCTATGAAAGAGGAAATTCTGAGTTGCAGCTGAGGACTGAGCAAGTTGCAGCCCTTGGATTATGGTGCAATAAAATGGTTCAAACTTGAATACCGGAAATACGTCTTGCAATCAATAATTGCACGAATGGATAAAAGTGAAAGTGCAACAGATTTAGAAAAAAAAGATAACCATTGCCGATGCCGTGGATTGGACTGTGCATGCTTGGAAGGATCTAGACGTGGATTTGGTGAGGAAAAGCTTTGCAGGTTGTGGATTATTAAATTCTGAAATAGAAAAACAAATTTCTTCATTCGATAGTACAGAAATAGATGAACTGTCCAAACTTGCAGGGGTCGAATACGATCCTGCATCTCTTGAAGGGGAAGAAAACATCGAGTGTTGTGATGATTTAACCGAAAATTGGGAAAGTTGCTTGATAAAGGATGCCGTTGCTCGCGGTAAGTGAAATAGACTTTCTTATGGAAAATTCGGAAAGTTTACAGGACAGTAACGTTAATTATCATTTCTTAGAACTAAAACATATGTTGGAAAAGCGGGTAATAACAGAAAAATCAACGGACTAACACAGTCAAATATTTATTCTTACTTCAGCAAATTGTAAATAATAACCTGTTTTAATGTTTTTTTTTTTATGAATAATAGTTTAAGAAATGTATTGATTGAGTTGTAAAACAATCCCTTTCTAATTTTTAGGTGACCCCTTCTAAGCGACCACCCCTCTTAACGACCGATTTTTCGTGGAACGGAGGGTCGCTCAAGAGAGGTTTTACTGTACTAAAAAAAAAGCAATTAAATATTTTCCTGCTTATATAACATTTTTCATTTATAGTTCATTAAATGACCTTGAAATTGGGTTTTCACTGTATCATGTTATAATTTCCTAGCTATAGCTAGATTCTTTTCAGAAATTTCAAAATTGCATTTTCAGTGTGAAATCTAGAGTAAGATAAAATATTGATCTCCATATATAATCTTAGGATAAATAGTAGAAAAAGGAATGAAGAAATTTCATTTTCTTTGCTGAAATAGCTTAAAGAGAGCATTTAAATTATTACAGATACTGCTACTTTCTATTATGTAGGTTGTCCTACTATACAACCAGACCAAAGCAGTTAATGTAGGCATTTAAAAACTAATTCAAGTTATAAAATTTTACTCAAGATAGAGTTTTGCATCTTGGTTTACACATATTATAACTTATTTGCAATAAATTTCATCATTCTTGCTTTCATGTTGTTTCTTTTACTGTGGATATTTTCATAGTGTTTTTTATATTGTTTCAGGGCAGGAAAAGCGTTGCAAATTGTCAACAGCCACTGTGGAAATTTGATGCAAGGTTACAGCAAATGTGTAGATAAATATCCAAACCATTGGGACACTGCTTGTTCTTATCAAAGGCATGAACTGGCCAGGTGTTCTGAAACTCAGTAAGGAATAATTATTAGAATATTTTTTTTTTAAATAATGCATTTTCTTTTGTAATCTGCTGTCTCCTATTTCCTACTGATTTAATGTAGGATATGCTGTTTAAGTATTACAATATATTTTATGCTAAAATACTCTCAATATCCTCTTTAATTTCAAAGAAATCAAAATAACCTTATTTAAAAATGTTTCCTTTGATAAGATTTTGAAAAATCTTTCTTTTGTTTAGTACTTTTTGTGTTAAAGAGTAACTAATATTTACTTACTATTTGTTCTTCTTAGAGATGTAAAATTCTCGGTAATAATCTTTTGGAGAATATTCTCGGGAATATTCTCGAGAATATTCTCCAAGAGGAGAATTTTCGAGAATATTCTCCTAGAAGCTACTAAATACTAAAATATTTTTTTTTTTTTTGAAAAAAAAAATTATAAGGGATATATCAACTTCAAATTAGAAGAATATTAAAGATTTTACAATGAGAAGTTATCATAAATAAAAGAAAGCCAAATTAAATTGAAAAATATTTTAAAATCACTACTTAATTGATAAGACAACATGTTTGATAGGTAAAGTAATTATTACAGATAATATTACAGATAGTTCTAATGTGATATTCCTTCTTTTAAGAATATTCTCGTCTCCTAATTTTACAAAGTTCTATCAAAATTAACTAAATGTCAGGTTCAAAAGGTCCTTCAGTTTGACAACTATTGGTATTATTACATTTGCTTTTAACAACTATATAAAAATAATTTAGACTCCTCTTTTAATTGTATGAGTATTTTCTCCCAGTAAAACTTGCTTCTAATATTTTAAAAAATATTTTATATTCTATTAAATAAAATTAACTTATTTAAAAAAAAATTGCGAAATAATGAAATTACAGTTCAGAGAATATTCTCTGAACTGTAGGGTGACTTTTAAATGGTAAGTTTCATTGAATTTGTTATTATTTTCAGGTTTCTAACACTAATACTACATGACCATTTCATATTATCAAAAATTTTTACATTTATTTCCATTTATCAATCAAAAAATAGAATATTCTCGATTATTCTCAAAATTCTCGCTCCTGCTCGTTCTCCGAGAATATTCTCGACTCACATCTCTAGTTCTTCTTATTCTTTTCTTTAATAGAAACATAGTATTCAATTGTAATATTTATTGTGCTTGACAATTTCTAGATACCATAGTACTCAAATGTTTAAGCAGTTTTCAGACAGACAATTGAAATTGATTAAATTCAGAAACATTATATTAGGGTATAAGATAATGAGATGTTGAGAGTACACAATATTAATTCAATAAAAATTACACAACCCAAGGATTCTGCTATGATAACTTTTTTTGCAAAATACAGAAGAAAACATAATACCAAAATATTTTAGATCACATTTAGTACTGAATTTTGTCTATGTGTAGAGTTTATATTAATTAAGTTTTCCCCATGAACAGAAATTGTTGTATAAAATTAATTTGTTATATTAGCCTTCAGCTGGAGAAATTTTTCACTAGCATACATCTAGACACAGGCTTTCACATGTCTTTACTGTAAAGATAGTATTACATGTTTCATTTTCCTCTTTATCTATTCATAATTAAAGATAATTCTTCTAAATTGTGATTAGTGGCCCATGATCATTTTTTATTAAGAAAGCTTTTTGAAATGTGACAAACTTCTATCTAAATATTCTAACCAGAAAAGGAATTGTTTGGGTGGTCTGAACATGCCCATGGATTCTTTAGCCCGGCCAAATTTCTTGTATTGATGGCTTTCACAGTTCATTAATCAAGCCATATTCCTGTCAGGGTTGGTGGATATATACCACAATACATATCATATTTATCCGATGACAAAATCAACAATTTTTAAACTAATACCTCCCAAAATTCATTTTTCAATACTTTGTTTGCATGCTGAATAAATTATGAAAAAAAATTTAACCTTGTAATTACAATTTAATACCTATAAAATTGTAAAAAAATTAAGTTGAAATATTATATTTTATCAAACATCAGATCTTAGCAACATAAACAAGTTAGCATGGGAAGTGATGTATTTTGGAAGCAGTTTTGATTTTTTTTCTTGGGCACAAGCTATTAATATCTTGTAAATCATAATTGAATACATGGTTCTACAATTTATTAATTAGGGTAAAGCTTAACTTTTTTTAAGCAAAAAATATTTTCTTTAAAACAGAAATGAAACTATGATACATACATACATAAAATTCTTGGTACAGTGATGTTTTCTTGTAGTTATTATTAGGAAATATTCTCTGGGTAATTGAGATTTAATTAAAAGTGCTCTTAAGTAGTAATACTTTGGTTAAGTCTTGTAATCTCTTTTATTGAATATTATTTTTCCAGTTTAAATTTGAAAATATCGGATATATATCAAAAACTTGATATACATCAAAAATATCCAATATTTTGATATTTATATAAATCATGATATTTGCCAACCCTGATTCTTTTCAATAGTATTCTAGGTATTTAGAATCCCTTTTTTTAAAACTATAAATGTGTTTTACATGATATGGGAAAGAAAAGGCTTCTTTTAAATCATGATTTACGCTCCAATAACTTTTGAGGTTAAAAACCTATTCTTAGCCATGAAAATTTCCTGTTCTTTTCTGCTAAGTCTTAAACTTGTAGATTATTTATTTTGCATGTGCTTATCTTATATTTACTGTGGTATTTAGCTTTAAAATTATAAGAGGTACAATTTGAAAGACTTTTTAAAATATGGATATAATCTTGTACGCTTTTTAGTCAACTGCCTTGTGTTGTTAATTTCACACAGGGTTAGAAGAAAAAAAAACAGTTTTTTTTTTCAATGTGTGTGTGGGGGGGGGGTTAACCCTTGACACAAAAAATTTAAAAAAAAAATCATTGTTTTTAAAAATTTAAATTAGATTATCAAAGCTTTACTTTCTAAATACAGTGCAAACAGTCTGTCCTTTCAAATGATTTTTGGGTACTTTCGGATTAGCCAGGTGCAAATCTTGCTAATAGACTTTAAGTTACATTTTACAAATTACACATGAAAATGTAACAAATTAAAAGATACACTGCTAGTTGTGACTTTTAAAGGATTTATTTATTTTTATGATTTATCATAAAACTGGTTGCACTTGGCTAGTCCTAAAGTACTGATTTTCATAAGTTTTCATCAAGAAATCATGCTTTTTATCAAGCAATATACCTGTGGAACATGTCATGGGGATTTGGTGGTTTGTACCTTGGTCTTATACTTGACTCCAATTTTTAAAATTCTGATTGATCCACACATGAAAAGGGTGAGTTCATTGCACAAATAAAGCCAGCAGCTTGCTAAAAAAAAGTACATTTTTTTTTTGTGCTTCGTTTTAAACATGTTTAATACAAGTGTTTCAATAATATAGAACCTTGTGAAACCCAAGTTAAGCTGAATAATACACAAAATTGTTATTTTGTAAACATTCTATTGAACTCTGAAAAGTTATATTGAAGTTTCTTTTTCGTTCTTTTCAGTCCAGTCATGGTGAAAGTGAAACTGAAGTGCAACTCACTATTTCAAAATTACGAAAAATGCCAGAGGAAGTTTCCGGATGACTTCAGTAACTGTGCCCAAGGCTTCAATGACTTTCTCAACTGTGTTGAGAGCATTGCGAGTAAACCCCACAGCTCTTGATGCTAGCTTACGTAGGAATTAAAATATTATTTATTTGACTGCATCTAATAAATCCCATCTATTTCCATATAGTACTATATATAATAGGATCATGGACTTGGCCTGTTCCTGCAGGACTTTTAGTACTTTGATCTTTTCATTTGTTTTGGTGTATTTATTTAGGAAAGAGATATATTATTCAAATTAGATCTGATCTTTTATGTGTATATTGAACTAACTAATCAAAATATTTTGAAAAATAAAAATATATTCCAATTTAAAACTACCTTTTATTTAAGTGTTCTATTTAGAGAATAACTGCGTTACAATTGGAAAAATTTTATTCAGGTCCAGGAAAAAGGGCTTAATTACTTGTTAACTCTGAGAACCTTTTGAAGTGAATTATATTGAATTCGAACACCAGGTTACAAGACAAGAGACATACACAAACATAGAATTACAAATTTGCACAAAAAAAAATGTGTTAAATAAAAAAGAGTCGACCTTCTGTCCGGAGTTTTGGCTATGATCGAGTTGCCAGAAATGGTAGTTAGTTCCACTGGAGGAAAAGAGTTAAAGGAAAAAATTGACAAATACTGGGAATCTGGTAGTAATTGAGTTAAATGACCAACCTTGCTTAGCTACACGCCTGTAGTTGGTCATCAATATTTGTAACAGCCTTAATTACTAAATAGCTTATGTAGTCATAAAATATTACCAAACCATGAAAGTTTTGCAAAATTATGAATTTGAAATGGTTTCCCCATCACTTCAGATTTTGGCAGTGCAACAAGTTTTAACTTACGACGGAGGAGTTATTTTTCCGTGTCAAACAATAGTCCGTCCACACAAAAACTTAACTTATAAACTAAAGTTAAATCTACTTTTGAAATAAAATAAACTAGTATTTCGTATTACAGATAAGCCTTCTAATAATAAAGGTAACACAGAAATGGAAAAGAGAGGAACAATTATATTTCATTTGAGCGGGGATCACAGCTTCAGACGTTTCAACCGGAAAGTATTAATAAATGATGTCATTAAATGATCATGCACGAATAAACACCATCCAGTTAATGAAATTTCAACCAAGCTACTCACTTTTGCTTAAATAAACTTAACTATCCTAAATAAACTACTTACTCACAAGTCTTAAATATGCATTGAGTGGTCAATAAAGCAAGTTTTTAAAAGTAGACATTTCAGACATTCAAAACAATCTTAGTTTCATTCAGTTTAAACCAACTGAATACAAAAAAAGTTGTGGAGCAATGAATAAATCTATATGCTTATTTATAATAAATATTTATATAAAATTTGAAGCTTCTACAAAAATGCATTTAATTAAATATTGCATCATTTGTCTTAATTGTAATTAAGATAACAAAGTAAAACAAATTATTATAGACCTATCATCTTGAAAACTTCATAACTTTCAAAACAATCTTTTGAGGAGGGAGAGGTATGATTTATGTTGGTTAGTTAAAATTGGCTTTAGAGCTAGACAGAATTAATATTTTCATGATTATAAGGCAGAGATTCAGTATTCATATCAAAATACTTACAGATCATAGTGCATACAATGAAATGAAGAATTTCCCTAGTATTTTAACTTTTGTGTTAAAATTAATACAAAGTTCACTTGAGGGAATCAAGAGGAGGTTAGCATCAAGCTGGTCGTGATATGCAGTCACACATTCTGAAACAGCTCTGATGCTCATGGCCTCTCACCTAATGGTTTTAAAAGAAAAATAATTTCAGGAACACTCATTTTTTGTTACTGTTGGGAAAAATTATTTTGAGTCAAAATACAATACAAAGTGAAAGTGACAAATCATAGATTTCAAAAGGATATTTGAACTAAATTTTCCATTAATATGAACAATAAAAATTTTAAGTTAATTGTAAGGTTGTTACTTTGTTCTTACAAAACATAATTGTGAACCCCCTTTTGAACTACCCATCCCATTAATAGGGAACTGCCTCCTTGCCCAAGGAAATACTACATTTTCTACAGAGTATTTATTTTTAAGGTTCGTGTAACTTACAGTCACCAATTTTTACAAAAAAAAAAAAAAAAAAAAACCACAGAAACATTACTTTGAGGTTGAAGGAAAGTAACAAAAACTTAAGTAAATGCATTCCTTGACATTATTAGGTTAATAAGATTAGACCCTCCTTGTGCATAACCTGTTTAATACATTACAGAAAAATTTTCAAGGCGGCTACAGTTCTTAATTTTTAAGATCACTCATCAGTTGCATTAAATATACACCCAAATACCTAACTAATAATCAAGAAAGATTTGGATAAACATGAAAACTAATTACAAAAATTACCCAGCAGAAATATTACTTATTGTAAACAAGTAAATATTTTCAATTAATCATTAAGTAATTATTTTGCAAGCTTGGTAAGATTTCTAACACCTAATTTAGAGAAATCATGGAACAACACACATAATTTCAAGATCTATCAAAAACTTTTAAATAAAGGAGGCTGCAACCCAGTTTAAAAACCACCAAATTAGATAAACCACTATCCACTAAAATGAACCAAGATATGTGGACTACAGGACTGCCACAGCAGATTTTTAGACTGCCTTTTTAGAAAAAAAAGAGAGGGCCAATATCTAAACTCACTAATCTAAATACTCATTTTCTACTTTTCAACTTATGTCACTGTCATTCTGAGCAGCTCGTACCTTAAAATTTTATATGCGGCCCGCGGGAGTATTGTGGTTTTCCAAAGTGGCCCTCAAGATCATTTGGGTTGGCCATCCCTGGTCTAAAACAAAATCATTTAATCTGCAGTTTACATGGATGAAGGATGGACAATCCTGTAATCAATCCAGGATTTGGCTTATGCTGAAGGAAGCAAGGAAGAAACATCTGGAAGTTAAACATGCTAAAGCTGATGAGCTCAGTGGAAAATATACATGTAAAATGAAGCATAGGTGAGTGGATAATCACAACAGGACTTCTCTTAGATGATATTTTGGGTAAAAAATAATTTTATGTGTAATTTTTTTTTCCAAAATTTTACTAAATATTTATCATTTGTAGCTTAATTTGGTACAATTCCGTTAGAGTACTGCGGTTCCTTTAGACAACAAATAGTAGAAATATTCATAAATAATTTCAAACTCCTGAATTAAAATGTTTAATTAGACCAATAACTTTTCAGTTTATTAATAAAAGTCAGAAAATTTTGTTGATATTTGGATATAATGAGTCCAAATATGTATGTGATATTTAGCGGGAACTCTAACGGAATTGAACCCTTAATTTTAATTATTATTAAAGTATAAAAAGTCTTTTATAAAGACTTTTAACCTTTCACACAACAGAGGATAATTTCGAATTGGGCCACTATTTAAAACCTTTATCATATACTACCTGTAGAGCTTTTTAATTAAAGGGGCTTAGGCTGCATATTTTTTAATAGGTTGCAGAAATAGCTATCTTGTAAATTGTTCATCAATGTTTATTAAGGCCACACAAAACATTTTTTAAATCAAAAAATTGAAAATTGTTGACTTTAATGTATTTAAAAGATGATTTAAATCCTTTCATAACTTTAAATTCACTGCTTCTGACAGAAATGCTCAACTTACCATACAGAATGCTGAGGTAAAACTCATATTTTAAATACTAGAGCAATCTAAACTGCATAGTTCAATTTTATTACATACATTCCTTTTGCCTTTTAATAAATATGTATGCAATATCAGGCTCGCCATTCAGGAACTTATGTCTGTATTGCTACCAATGTTGCTGGCTCAGTAGAAAAAGAATTCAATGTGGATGTATTATGTATGATTAACTAAATATGTTAATTATGAATTCCCTTTTAAAAAAAACACTGTCAAGTTTTGATAATCTTTTATTTTTAAGCTAAAGTTTTTAATCGCTTATCTGGTTTTTATATTTTCTTTTGATACAATCCTTAAATGAATTGTTAGCAAAATTATATGTAAATTGAAAAAGGCTGGCAATTAATTCTATAATTATGACCATTATATACTAATTCTGAATTTTAATTCTTTAAAAGTTAAAAAATATAAGTCTCAAACATGTTAATCTATATAATAGTAGCACAATATTCCAGTTCAAGTTTCAATGTAGAATTTATAAAATCGTGTATTATTTTTCAAATAGAATAGATGCTTAAAACCAATATTTAGTTTTAAAGCTTTTTTGTTACAATTTTAGTGCCCCCAAGCATGCTGGAAACCAACAGTGTTCTTGATTACTACTCTGAGTATGAGGTGAAAATGAATTGAAAGCTGTTGAAAATGGAACATCGCAAATAGAGTGCTTTGTTTATGGAAATCCAAAGACTGGAAAAAAATAGTTCTAAAAAAAATAAAGATTATCATTTCAAGCGTACAAACAATTGAAAGCCCGTGTACTCTAATGCATGTTTGTGTTATATATTGACAAAGAAAAGTAGAAGTTTCGAAAAAACGGATCGAGATAAGCAACATGAGCTTTTTAACTTGTATTTTTAGTTAAACGACGAAAAGTTAACTGGTAGTTTCGTTGGTGAGAAACTCTGCTTAATTATATGCTCCACTTAACCACTGCTTACTAGATAACTATATACAGGCTAGCCGAGTTTTCAACAATGAAAACCGTTTGACAACTTTTCCCATCGCCACAAGTCCTACCTATATCACCCACCGCCTTCAACACCAGTGGCGTATATAAGGGGGGGGCCGAGGGGGCCCTGGCCCCCCCCGAAATTCAGACTAGGTGTACCAAAACAAGTTAAAACACTGTATTTTAGGGTCAAATTTCAAAAAATTTTCTGGGGGAGGACCCCCAAACCCCCCTTTTGTACCTGGAATTTTATTATTAACAATTTTATTATAATAAGTTCATCACAATCCAAATCCTACCAAAAATATCTGTCCAAAATTCGGACTAAGTGTTCCAAAAACAAGATAAAACCCTGTTTTTATGGGTAAAGTTCCAAAAATTTTCTGGGGAAGGACCCCAGATCCCCTTTTGTTCTTGGAACTCTATTTTAATGCCTTTTTAAGTATTAAGTTCATAAAAAAGTACATCCGAAATTCGGACTTAGTGTACCAAATCTAGTTAAAAACCTGTGTTTTTTTAGTCAAACTTCCACAAATTTTCTGGGGGAGGACCCCCAGACCCCCCACATCTGGGCTAATTTAATCACCTAATTAATTTGGTCTAATTACCACCTTTGGTCTAATTTAACCCCCCCCCCTTTATTACTAACAACTTTTCCTATTTTAAGTTTTTATAACCTAAGTTATCACCTAAAAAGCTACATTGGACTTATTAAATATGTGGGGGAGGGGCTGGGGAGTAATTTTGGGCCCCTCCCGAAATAAATTCCTATATACGCCACTGTTCAACACTGTGGGTATGCTTTGCCAGCTTGTCCAGTATTGCCATCTGGATTTTTAATGATTTCCGTACTCGGCTAGCCTGTATAAGTATCTAGTAATCCGTGGTTTAACTAAATGGAGTTGGAGATTAGCAAGAACTTGGTGAGATCGGGCCTAACAGTTCGCTCACATCACCACTGTTTAAGTTGAGCTAGAATTAAAACCACCCCTCCCCAAAAAAAAGCATATAGTATAAATACAAGAGAAAATGTAACTTAAAACCAAAATATAGTTGAACAAAATATTTAATTTTTCACATCTTTTATCACATACAAAGAGCTTAATGGATATTTACAAGTATCGAATAGGATTCCAGGTCAAAGTCTAGACTTCTTATTTTACCACCAATCCACTGTCTTATAAAGTTAAGGAACTCATATCAATCCTGTAACAGAACACAACACCAACAGTTGAACAAAAAGTCATATCTTTAGTAGTAGGTCCTTATCAATTAAAAGAGTCAAAATTGCAACCTTGTCAGAACTCTTCATCATCTTCTAT
Source organism: Tetragnatha montana (assembly GCA_963680715.1). Classification (NCBI taxonomy): domain Eukaryota; kingdom Metazoa; phylum Arthropoda; class Arachnida; order Araneae; family Tetragnathidae; genus Tetragnatha; species Tetragnatha montana. The sequence goes on from OY796685.1 coordinate 49,017,792, forward strand.
AATTTGAAGGCTGCAAACTCACTGAAGGCAGATCTGGATTAACAGGGTAGTATATGCTTGTCCTCAGAAATACAGTCACTCCTCTTTCTATGGATATTATATTTACAGAAGCAGCTTTAAAAACATAAACCATTTTGTAGGGAGATAGTTATCGTATGGTGAAGGTTGGGTTTAATTAAAATTATCATCACATCCTCAGTTTAAATTTCTGAGGGGGTATTGTGAAATAATGTGAATGTTTTGTTGGAAACATCTGGAGATGGTCACATGATTATCCAGAACAAGGAGGACTGGATCATCGTGAGAAGGCTCTGTGAACTTGTGGAAGTGTTCCACCTCCACCCACTTTAGGAAAAGCTCGTTGTTTGAAGATCATGAAGTGGGGGCATTTTGCAGAGGACAATGGAAAGTAAAGACCAGAAGAAATAAATTCACACACAACACTTATTCAGCCTTCTTACTGTACTAACTGGTTTTATAGTATTACATTTGGTTACAAGTTACATAGAATTTTTCATCTCTGAAAAAAAACTATTCATACGTAAAAATTAAGGTTCAATTCCATTAACGAGCTCTTTTAGATGTACCAAAAACTGGAAATATTGCTAAATAATTTTCAAACTCATAGATTAAAATCTTCAATCATGTCAATAAAAACCATAAAAATATGACAATGAAATATAAGGCGTGCAAAACAGCTTACTGATACTAAGCAACACCGATAACGGAATTAAACCAAAATTAATAGCTCATTATACTAACCAAGACAGACAACCTAGATTATCAATGAATGGAATCACCATTCCTATTCTGAACTGCTCAATTGCATTTCTTCCCTATCAGTGGATGATTTATCATTTACCAAGGATTCTATTTTCAAACCCACCTTTCCAGGACCAGGATATATTTTCCTCATAGCTATCAAAAAATCATAAATCTTTTCCCCTCTTGATTTACGACCTGATGGGGCCTCTTGAATTGAATCAGTTCTCTCCGAGTCATCTGATTTCTGAGTAGCTGCTATGTCCCTACAATATCCATAGTATTCTCCAATAGTTTTAAAATGTATAAGATCCTCGTCTCTGGATCTTCGCCATCCACACATTTCTTCACAAACAAACGATACAGGAAGCGTATACACAAAGAAAATGATAATAACTAAAATGTCCCGGAAAGGGATTTTTGCTCCGTCAAAAAAAGTATTTGTTAAAGGATTCACATTACCTTTGCATTTAGTTTTGGATTTATTCTTACAGATAAATCGAAATCCAATTTTCCGAGACCTGTCAATAGATGTGAACATTTCACAGCCACAAATTGGACAAAACATCAAAGCATCCCGAGGAGGAATGAGTCCCATTTCGGTTAGGAACTTCACTGCAGTTTCTTCGCTCGATACAAGCCCTTCCCAACCGGAAATAATATTGAAATGAACTAGAAGAGGATGCATAGTGATAAGAACAAATTCACATATAAAGATATTCTACCAGCTCCGAGACTAGAAGTTACAAGAGTCTTGATGAAAGCCGTAGATGTCTTTTGAAGTCTAGATTACTTTATACAGTCAAAAATTAAATGCACTTAAAAATGTTTCACTCGTTAATCCCCTTGAAACTAAATAAAGTAATTTCAGAACGACTAGTACATGCTATTATATACTGGTTCCACACGTGCACACGTGGTTCAAAAAAAATTTTCAAAATTCGTAATGTAAACAAAAACAATGCTCTTCATTTCATTTCTTGAACTGAAGATTGGTTGCCACCTTCTGCAAAAACGAAAAACAAATTATACTTTTTGAGAAAAATTGCTGTTTTGGGAAGTTTTTCTAAAAAAAATGTGAATAAAAAATAAATGAAATTTATAAAAGAACACTAGTTGAGTATTTCCATATTTCACTTCGTAAAATCCGCGCCGCTAACGCCACCACTGTTTTAGAAATGGGTTTGCTCTCTGCCTTTCACGCCAGCAGTCTGCGCACTGCTCCGTTGTAAGTTCGATTGCCCCTGGGGGCCCGTTTACATAGGCCAAAATGCAGGATAAATGCCGGAACTTTCGCTCTCCAATATCCTGCAATCCCCAAGTAGGGTGGGAGAAATGGAGGAAGTTAAAGTTCCACCTCGATTGGGGGATAAATGCAGGATTTTCAATTCACCTCCTTTCCCATGATACATTGCGCTTCTAGAAATCCGCCATCTTTGTTGATATCCCTTACTTGTTAAGAAAATTTATTATTTTTCGCATTAAATATTGTGAAATTAACTTTAAGAAACTACAAATCCATTTTTTATCGACTATAGGATTTTCCGCCACAATAATAAAGTAAGTTTTTCCTTGTCATTTTTAATTTTGAATCGGAGACTTTTATGATTGTCTACCGAACATAAACACTATTATAATTCTAATTTTCCTTATTTTATGTAAAATTTATGTGTGCATATTTAAGTTTTCTTAGTAAATTGGAAGGATATTGTTTCCACTACAATAAATCTTTTGAAAATATGATTCTAAACAGTGTATTACTTGTAGTGTTCGGCACTAGTTAACTAGAACTAGTTGCAACTAGTAGTTAACTACTGATCAACTAGTAGTTAACTAGTAGTTTAACTACTTTTGGTTTAAACTAGTTTAACTAGTAGTTGAACTACTTTTTTTAATAACTACTAGTTGAAACTACTTTCAAATTTTCAACTACTTTAAAAAAAAATTTGTTTAAAATTTCAAAAATACTATTTAAAATTTTTATCAAAATATTCAAAAATTACACTGCTAATTTATAACTAGGGTGGTCCAGGTTAACATGGGGAAAAAATTGTTTCGTCCTAAGTTTCGGGGCACCCCCCCCCCCAAAATGGGACCCTCGGTATGAAACAAATATTCTGAAAGTTTCAGCTCAAAAAAATAATATTTAGACCCCGCCCCCAAGCGTCAAAGTTCCAAAACAAACTCGAAATTTGGCACGTTTTCACCTATAAAATCCGAACCGGTTGTTGTAAAAATACAAGACTGGTTTCATTTTGTAGATTATTTATTTAGCTTCAACTTTTTTAATTGAAACTTATTTGTAGAACTTACAGATCAAACGATACAAGGGGTTTTACTAACTCCCCCTGCAATATCAATTTTTTAAGGAGTGTCAGGAAATTCCTTAAAATGTTTCAGCTACCGTAAAATGGTTCAAAAACATTTAAATAATGGTTATTGACTGCATAGGTATAAAATTTAAGAGATTTACAAAGAAAAAAATAATTTTTGTTCTTACCTGTTAATTTCTTAAGTATCTTAAAATAATTCAAATAAAATACATAAATTAATTTTTTAAGCTAGTTAATAAATGCATAAGGTGTAAAAGTTGACAAATAAGCAAAAAAAGTTCAAATTTATTAATTTATAACCCATTTCCAAAATTTTTCTCTTCACTGAGTTAGGTGTAAGAAGACTGAATAGTGTATTTTCCCACAAGATCGCCATATTTTAGAAGAAGTTTTGAGAGCGGTATTTGACTTAAAAAATGGGATCAACTACAGGACCTCCACCTGAAGATTTTAAAAATTTCAATTTAAAATTTACTGAAATCAATTAAAATAGCTACGGAGCAAGAGTTGATAAAAAGAGGCCAAGAGTTAAAATTAAATGACATTGAAAATGTTGGAAGCTTATACCTGGACAATTGAAAAACCCGAAATATCTTTCAAGACTACAAGGAAGTATTCCAAGGCCCAAATATTTATAAGGCTTGATACATCAAACAAAATATAAATTAGACCCCCAGGTGCCATGCATCATTCTAGAATCTAGATGGATGTCAAAAGCCCTCTACTGCGTGATAATTTTCTGAAACTATTAGCTAGTATTTTGATTAATGGAAATTTTTCACTTTCACTTTTATTATTCTATTTTCCTCACTATAGTCTTCATCTAGTATTCCTCATTAGACAAAGGCATATTAATTTTAATTTCTTTTATAAAACTTTCGTCAAAAATTCAAATGTCTCAGGGTTTAAGACACCAAGTTCTTAAACTATGGTACTGTGGTTATAACTCTTGATACTTCTACATTTATTTTTTGTAAATAGTTGCAAATTTCTTTGGTGCATTTAACCAAACTTTAATTTTGATGTTTATTAAGGTAATACAAATACTTCTAATGGTATGTGTGTCTATCTCTGTAAGAGTTAGAGGGAATTCGTACCCGAAAATTATTTTCACTCAATAGAGGGCATCATTTGTCATCTATCTAGCACTAGCATGATGCATGGCACCTGGGGCTCTAATTGAGTCGTCTAGTTTCAAAACCAGATAGATCTATTTTGCCACATAGCTTTGATAAGAGTCGCGGTCGCCAAATTGGCGCTGTATCATGGCCGATCGGTCAGTCGCCCGTTCCAGCCGACATGTTTTTCCACGGCTCAAATGTAACGTAACGATGGCTCCGTTTAAAGAGACAAGAAATGCAATAAGTACACAAATAAGATTTTCGCAAAATGCACTAAGCATAGTTTTAAAAACAATAAATTAAACATAGTATCATCATGTATCGGGTTTCTTCAAGTAAAATAAGTCGTCTAGTTTCAAAACCAGATAGATTTTTTTTTTTCAATTTTCAGTTTATGTTATGTTCTGATTGTTAATATATACAGATCTAGCAAATAGCCAAGTTTTAAGCTTCAAATAAATATGGATCTAATTTATACCACATGAAGAAAGTTAAGAGATTTGTTTCAAAACCAGATAGATCACAAAGTTTGCATCAATATCAGATAGATCGCTGTGGGGAGGTTCCATCGTCTGCCAGACCACTAGTGTCGCAAGCTACTGCCGGCTTAGTTATTTAGCAGCTGCTGTTGTATGTCAGTGTTGTGTTTGACTAAACGGAGCCATCGTTACGTACTCAAGTGTTAAAATTTGAGCCTTGGAAAAACATGGCGTCCGGAACGGGCGACTGACCGATCGGCCATGATACAGCTCCAATTTGGCGACCGCTTCGCTGTCGTCAACTCTTTTCAAACTAGTGTCGCAAGCTACTGCCGGCTTAGTTATTTAGCAGCTGCTGTTGTATGTCAGTGTTGTGTTTGACTAAACGGAGCCATCGTTACGTACTCAAGTGTTAAAATTTGAGCCTTGGAAAAACATGGCGTCCGGAACGGGCGACTGACCGATCGGCCATGATACAGCTCCAATTTGGCGACCGCTTCGCTGTCGTCAACTCTTTTCAAAGCTGTGGCATGGTTCATCCCATTTTTTAAGTCAAATACCGCTCTCAAAACTTCTAAAATAGGGCGATCTTGTGGGAAAATACACCATTCAGTCTTACACCTAACTCAGTGAAGAGAAAAATTTTGAAAATGGGTTAAAATTAATAAATTTGAACTTTTTTTGCTTATTTGTCAACTTTTACACCTTATGCATTTATTAACTAGTTTAAAAAATTAATTTATGTATTTTATTTGAATTATTTTAAGATAGTTAAGAAATTAACAGGTAAGAACAAAAATTATTTTTTTCATTGTAAATCTCTTAAATTTTATACCTATGCAGTCAATAACCATTATTTATATGTTTTTGAACCATTTTACGGTAGCTGAAACATTTTAAGGAATTTTCTGACACTCCTTAAAAAATTGATATTGCGGGGGGAGTTAGTAAAACCCCTTGTATCGTTTGATCTGTAAGTTCTACAAACAAGTTTCAATTTAAAAAAGTTGAAGCTAAATAAATAATCTACAAAATGAAACCAGTCTTGTATTTTTACAACAACCGGTTCGGATTTTATAGGTGAAAACATGCCAAATTTCGAGTTTTTTTGGAACTTTGACGCTCGGGGGCGGGGTCTAAATATTATTTTTTTTTTAGCTGAAACTTTCAGAATATTAGTTTTATACCTAGGGTCCCATTTTTTTTTGGGGGGGGTGCCCCGAAAAAAAATCGGACTTTTGTTTTTTTGGACCACCCTAATAACTACAGTGTCATGGTAGAGTACTCAGGTACCATAACCATTAATAAAGCGCCGTTTTGAGCGAAGCATAAAGTTTTTTGTGATATAGATAAGAAAGATGTTTGTGATATAGAAAGAAAGAATTTGGGCAAAAAATAGGTTATGAAATTAAATAGACTAGTTAACTAGTAGTTAACTACTTTGGGAAATAGTTAACTACTAGTTGCAACTAGTCTCAGGAAAAAATAGTTAACTACTAGTTGCAACTAGATTTTCCCAGACTAGTTAGTAGTTGGTAGTTAACTACTTTTTGACCACTAGTTGCCGAACACTAATTACTTGTATCTAATCTCAACCATGTTGGAGAAAGATGTTTTTACTTAAACTAAACTATAAATCCAATGCTAGGTTTTTGGTGTTTTTAAGTTTTGCAAAATCTAAAGCACACACATTAGTATACTTTATATAGGTAGTAAATGCTTGAAGTGGGTCTTTCATGTGCCATGATTAATACAAAATTGAGCTTCACTCAGCTCTATAATAGCTTGGTAATGGTTATCATAATTTATAGTACACAGTTTCACTTTATATAATGCCATCTTAACCTCATAACAGGGAATAAAGGACTCGTTAAAATTTACCATATCATTTTAAAACTAATGTAGTTCATTGATAACAACTAAAGTTATCTCATCCATGTAACTTCATCTGACCTCTCTCTTGATGAACAACATAACTATAACATGGTTTGCCCTCTCACTTCAGTATTTCAATGTCAGTACTCACTGACATCTTTACTCTTCTTACTTACTGACAACTTCAGTACTCACTTCAGATTGTCGACAATTTTCATTTTTTTAAAGTTATCAAGTGTACAAATGTGACATGTAGATAAAATTATACTTAAGTGTCAGGAAATTTGGGTTCAAATCCATCAAATGTCTCGTTCGATCTAAACCTTTGTTTTTTTATATAGTGTTAATGTGTTAATATTACCAGAAAAAAAACAAAGAAGTTTTTAATAAGACAGAAAGAAGAAGAATAGACATAAGAAAGTTTTTTCAAAACAGTTTCTGTTAGCAAATGGGTCGACAGCTTAGTACACAACAGTGGCGAATCCAGAGGGGGGGGCTGTGGGGCTGCAGCCCCCCCCCCAGAACCAAGACATTCACATTTTGGTAATAGTATAGTTAAAAATTGAAATTAAATTTTATAAAGAGTAATTTTCTGGTACACTTGTGATGGCTGACATTTTTGATTTGGCTGAAATTTACACCAAAGATTGTCATAGTGCCTTAGTAAAAAATGTATCACCGTTTTGCGCGGGAAAAAATTTTGTTCTGGAGTAATGGCTACTTTTGTGTCACGTCCAAGCGACATTTTTAGCGCCCGACTGGGAAAATAGTACTTTGCGTTTAACTTTTTTGAAAAACTTCCGACAGGTGCCAATTTTATTTTTACGTATTCATCCTGTTAAAGCCTTTATTACGTCATGCATTTGGTAATTTCTAAGAACTTTTAAGTAATAAGTAATAAGACTCCTGAAAAAATGGAAGAATTCAGAATTTTGACGCGGAATTTGGGCAACTTCCTGACAGGTGTCAAACGTTTTGCTTGGCACGTTGTTTAAGCATCATGTATGAATTATTATTCCAAAAAATAATGAATTTAACTCTAAGATGTTTACCAGAAAATTGCCCTTAAGTTTGACATTTTGTGATTTTGGGTCTATTTTGAAGATAAAAATCTCCAAAACCAAAACTTAATCGTTTGCAAAATAAGAGGCTTGCTCCAGAAGCTAATATAACTGTTCCTGTGTGTGTTGTCCGTTCCTTGGCACTTCACTCATTTTAAAAAAATAATTAATTTTTTGAAAATGAAGTTTTGGAGATAAGTGGAGTCAATGTAATAAAATTTCTCTAAGCTATTGGCATTCAAAATTGTTCTTTTTTATTTTATTCTATAGATTTTAAAGTTAAGATATAGAATATATGAAGAAAAATTTTAAAAATTTCGTTTTGGGAGGTAATTTTTACTTTGACTGCCATTATCGCACTTCCTTGATTTTCATGGCTCACTCTTTACCCAGTAATATGTCAAACTATGAGTTTTAAGGGTTAGAAAACATGAATTCCATATTGATTTAGGTATTTTGCTTGCCTAAAATAATGAGTGTAAGAGTATCATGCCAAGACATCAGAAATTATTTCGGAAATATATCTTACTAGTATTACCCATCAGACAGCACTCATTCTGGATTCCAGCCTGATTTTTTCTGTATATTCACTGGATGTTTCAATTTTGCCAATGTTCAGCAATATTCAAGGACAATTCCAGGATATAACTAGCTTGATTAAATCAAGTAAAAATCAAACAAAATTCAAACCGAAATCAACTTCAGGATTCAAGTTTGATTTCAATCTGAAATATAGCTGGCTCAAGCCGGATTTTTACGAGTGTTCCAACTTGACTCAACTTCGGCACTTGACTCACATCCAGGTGGATTCCAGCTAGATCTACAAGATCTATACATTTTATTCATTGATAGGTCTTTAAGATCAGTTTTTTTTTCAGTATATTTTAGTACCATATTAAGAAGTCTTACATAATATGATAATAGGTTACATTTAAAACTCAGCCCCCCCCAGACAAAAATCCTGGATTCGCCACTGGTACACAACTATAGTACCCAAATTTTTATGGATACTTATATATTTTAACTTAATTTAAAGTTGCGAGAATTTTTAGAGAAAGTGTGATAAGACATGTTGAAAACTAAACAAATTATACCTGGTTTAGGGGGGTAATAGTCCTGATATGTTTTACTCATAGTAAAATTTCGGTTTGAATTTTGTAAAAACTATCTTGTTAATTTTTGTGAATTCTTATGTTTGATTTCAGAAGAAGGTTTCACATAAAACTGAGTGAGGTTTGTATTTGTATGTTTGTTTGGAACATCAATTACAAACTTTTCTCGGTTACCCGATTCATCAGAAGAGTGTCCTACTGAAGGATTGTGCTATGTATACAGATTTATTTGGATATTTCTAATATTTGGGTTTCTAAACAGCTTGGCGATATTAAGCGGGACGAATGCCGGAATATTGAACCAAAATTTTGCTATAATTTGTTCGAGTTCAATCTAAAATATTTTGTTTTTGATCTGGTGTTCGGATAAAACTATTGCCAAAAAAATGAAAATCAGTGTATTGTTGAATTTTTTTTTGAAAAACGTCTCAATGTTGGGAAATTGGTTACACCTTAATAAACAAGTAACGCCCAAATTGTTATGTACTTGTATTGTAACTTTATTTTGTATTGTGAGAACTTTTAGAAGAAAGTGTGATATGACATGTTGACAAACTGAGTGAGGTTTGTATTTGTATGTTTGTTTGGAACATCAATTACAAACTTTTCTCGGTTACCCGATTCATCAGAAGAGTGTCCTACTGAAGGATTGTGCTATGTATACAGATTTATTTGGATATTTCTAATATTTGGGTTTCTAAACAGCTTGGCAATATTAAGCGGGACGAATGCCGGAATATTGAACCAAAATTTTGCTATAATTTGTTCGAGTTCAATCTAAAATATTTTGTTTTTGATCTGGTGTTCGGATAAAACTATTGCCAAAAAAATGAAAATCAGTGTATTGTTGAATTTTTTTTTGAAAAACGTCTCAATGTTGGGAAATTGGTTACACCTTAATAAACAAGTAACGCCCAAATTGTTATGTACTTGTATTGTAACTTTATTTTGTATTGTGAGAACTTTTAGAAGAAAGTGTGATATGACATGTTGACAAACTGAGTGAGGTTTGTATTTGTATGTTTGTTTGGAACATCAATTACAAACTTTTCTCGGTTACCCGATTCATCAGAAGAGTGTCCTACTGAAGGATTGTGCTATGTATACAGATTTACTTGGATATTTCTAATATTTGGGTTTCTAAACAGCTTGGCGATATTAAGCGGGACGAATGCCGGAATATTGAACCAAAATTTTGCTATAATTTGTTCGAGTTCAATCTAAAATATTTTGTTTTTGATCTGGTGTTCGGATAAAACTATTGCCAAAAAAATGAAAATCAGTGTATTGTTGAATTTTTTTTTCAAAAACGTCTCAATGTTGGGAAATTGGTTACACCTTAATAAACAAGTAACGCCCAAATTGTTATGTACTTGTATTGTAACTTTATTTTGTATTGTGAGAACTTTTAGAAGAAAGTGTGATATGACATGTTCAAAACTGAAAAATTAAAGTTACTTATCCATTAGCTGGGCGCAAGCAAAAAATCACCAAATATTGTAGAATGAATTAAGGAATTCTCTGTTCCAACGGTCACCTCCTGCACAAGAACATATGCCTCCGGCGCATTTGTTTTGTTTTTCGTTGACTGTTTTGTCATTTGCTTCGCTTGGCGAGCATTTGGTTCACATTTGGCGACATTTGTGCCCAGCTAACGGATAAGTACTAAAATAAAATAGTTTCTAGTGGAAGTCCTAGTTCCTAGTCCTGATATTTTTTAAGTCTTTTGTTATTTTTTTTATTAATTATGTGTTGATTTTAGGAGAAGGAAACTGGATACCCCTGGATTGAATTTACTAACTTTAAAAAAGTTGTTGGTCGACAACTTAAACAAACTGGGTGAGGTTTGTTTTTGAATGTTTATTTGAAACATCAATTACAAATTTTTCCCGGTTAACAGTCACATCATGGGAAAAAATTTACCAACCTATGTCTTTACCCCTTTTTATTTGTAATATTCATTCACCTTTTATTTGTTCATTACATTATTATTTTTTTAAAGATATTCATTTGTAATAAAATTTAGAACTGTATTGTGATTTCTTTGGTAATTAAATTTGTTACAGTACATACTTTTAATGTACAAAATAAATATGATTAATATAATATGTGATTAATATGACTATCATCGTTATGCCAAAAACCTATATTTCTAGAAAAATCTCTGTTTTCTTGGACATTAAGAATTAGTCTAATGTTAATTTCTATTCTTATGTTGAATAGTTCTTTAAAACCTTTGGTAAGACAAAAAAAACTTTTAAAATCAAAAATTAATTTTTCCATATCATATAGGTATCACTACTTGGCAGGTGATGATTCTGTTGTTTTTGAAGAATTGGCACATGACCTTCAAAAAGTGTAAGGCACTCAAAGTTACGGTGTGTTAACAAAAAAGTCCCCTCCTTACTCAAACTTTAATTTCCTCGTTCCCAACAACCATACCTAGCAAAGAATTTAGAGAACAGACTATAAAATGCCTTCTTATATCGGGCTGTCACTATATAACCATAAGTCATAATTTTCTGTTTTTGGAGGGTTTTTTTTATGTGTTACGTGCTTGATGTGAACGAAAACCTTTTATCTGAACATTTTTCACCCATCCAAAGTCGTAGTCATCAATTCAAATAAAACAATACAGTTTATAAAATAAAATTATATCTTTAAATTCCTTTTACCCATCCTTGAATTATTTAAAATATATAGAAATTGAAATACACATGCCAAATTGCATTGTTTGAAAAGAACAGAACAGGTATGTACAAAGAGTAAAAATTTTTTCAGTACATATTACTCACTTAAATGTATGTAATCAGATTTAAAATATTATGGCAACTTATTACATGCTGTGATTTTACGTATCACGTAAATATTAAAACAAAGAAGAGTAATATTCATTAACATTTCTGATATGTAGTACTATTTACTGTAAGATTTATTTTTCTTGCTTCTGTTCACATAACAAAAAAGGGAATATGGGTTAGGCGAGTTGTAACTTGATGCATAAATTTTTTTGTCTTCAGGTTTTTACTGTGTACCAATTCTTTTTGAACCCATGTGATCTACCACCAAATATACCAAACACAATTTTGAATTCTCTAAAATCTGAATTTGAGATTTATAAGGAGACACAGTTGATTTATTTTATTGAAACTAGTTGGATAATTCTTTCTTTCTAGTTAGATTTCATTCTTGCTGACAAAGGGGATCAAAGTATCCTCGAAACATTGTACAATTTTTAATATTTTACGTGTAAAATAAAACCGTTGCCTTTTAAATCTTCTTCGGTTTGATAATTATCCTATCATAAACTTTAAAATAGATTTAAATTGTCTTTTTTTTTTAAATAAATTCATTATCAAGGTTTGTAAATGCTAAAACATAATCAAACTCAAGATTTTTAAATGGTGTAACAAGAATTTCTTTTTTTTAATCTATAAAATCAGTCAGTTCTACACATTATTACAAACCAAAATTATACAAATTACACTTTAACACTAATGACTTCCTCTGAGGAGAGATGCAAGAGATTTTAAAAACTATTGAAATAAAATCCATCTTATGTGTTTTGTTTATATGCAGGTTCCTAACTATCCATGGAAATCTTGGAAAGTATTGCTTGTTAGAGCAATCGAAATTTTTGCTCTTGTTATCAGTGTAAAGCTTTTTATTAATTTAACATTAATTATTTTGTTGGTTATAAAAGTAATTTCTACCCTCTAAAATGTATTGATCTAATTCAGCATCTTACGAACTTAATATTTTGAGAATTGTGAAGAAAACCCGAATTAAAACAATCGGGATACTTTATTAATCATCAATTCAAGTATTGGTTTAAAAAACCAGCATATCTTTTTGTCTTTCATATTTTTCAAAATATAAATAAACAAAACTCTAGGCATGATGGGATCGATTTTACGTAACAACTTCGACTAGTCACGTGATCAGTGACGTCAAATCCCTGGATTTCAAGAGTGGCTATGTAAACGGGTTTTTAAGCACATTTTCAGATTCTCCTCCAAATCCCAAAATCCTGCATTTTACCCGGCATTTTCGGTGGGCTATGTAAACGGGGCCTGGGTGTATTTTCCTTCTTGTATCAGTAAAAATTATGTTGCGTCTGTCACTTGACGAAGGTGTATAAGCGGACGCTGAAACCTTGCTGCATGGATTCTCCAGAGTCTTTTACCCGAAACCCCCTTTTGTATTTACAACATTATTAACTATTTTTATGCTAGTAAGTTTTTCAAGATGCAAATACTATCTGAAAACATATTAAAAAGCTTCATTGAACGTATTAGGTGCCGTCCATAAATGACATCACACTCAGCGGGGGCAGGTATTCAGTTTGTGACAAGGAGGAGGGGCAAAAGTTGTGACATCACATCCTGCAGCTGAAAATCAACAGAAAAAAAAACAGATGGGTCATTAAATATGCATGAGAGGAGCCTGAGGAATAATTTTGAGTCCCCCAGTGAAAAAATTTAGATTTGGGCCTGATAATGAATATTTCTAATATACAAATAAATAGAAAACTAATATCAGATATTATGATTAAATATGAATGATCTTTTCTTTCAAATCTTCAGCTATGATAAGTAAACTAATTACTGTTCTTTGAATTGAATTCATTTAAATTTTTATATTTCTTTAATGCTTATAATATAAGCACACAAAGAAAAAAAAAACAAATACCCTAAAGATTCCTAAAAAACTACACAATATTATGAATATTTTTCTTGATATACTACAAGAAATTATTTCTCCCCAAACTACTGCTTATTTTACAAATATCATTGATATTAAGGTAAAGCCACCAGCAGTTCAGTGACCCAGTCAGTCGATATATAATTACCACTGGCTCATGGTATGCGGCATCCGTCGCATACTTAAAATGTTGCGAAATTTTTTAAAAAGATACAAACTATTCCAGTAAATAATTTCAAAATTAATTCTTTTTAAAATATTTAACATTTGATTTCTTTTGTAAAATATTTTTAAAAATAATTCTTTAACATGTTACACATAATAAAACAGCACAAAATAGGCTTTGAAACTACTCCAATTTCTTCTGCCTTTAACTAAATTAGGAGAGTAGCTAGAAATATTCAATGTTTTTTTTTCAGGTTTTTTGGTTTGAATATTCACTACTTTATAATAACTAGAAGACCACAAAGTATTTCTTGATGAAATTTGGTACTTTCAAATCCACAAACAAAAGGTTTAAAAAATTGATTTAAAATGGAATGATCTCCATACATCATACCAGGGGTAGTTTAGGTTTAAAAACACATTCCTGTAAATAAATATAATGCATAATAATGTGTTAAGTAATATATTGTTACATCTAGGTACTGGAAATAAAATATTGAGTAGATAAAATACATGATTTTTAAAAAAAAATTCTTCATTATCCAATTAATAATCTAGTAATATTCAATAAAAAATATGGACCAATTAGTACACTCCTGGTAACTCGTGTTTTAAGAGTATCATAGTATTTAAATAAATCAGGTAAAGTAATTAAAAAAAGGTTAGATTCACAGGAATTAGAACTTAAGTATAAACATCACTTTTATTCATGTTTTTTCTTGTATAATTCCGTTACAAAGCCTTTAAAAATTCAAAACTAACTTATTGTTTGTAAGTTATTGCAAATGCACATTTTGTTTTGTATGACTGTAGATGAAATGAAAGGAATTGTGCCTATGAAAGAAATTTGAATAAAAAAATGTAAAATAACAGTCAAATTTCAATGAAAACTTATAATTTTGCTCTGATTTCAAATTCCTTTTCCAAAGAATTTACCAGATCCTTGTTAGTTAAGGACAAATCAATCAGTTTTGTGAAAAGTTTCATTGAAAACTGGTAACATTTTATTCCACAGCAAGGGCACAGCCGCAATTTCATTTTTTCCAAAAACTTTTCAGTTCCCAGGTGCATTTTAACTTCAGCTTCAACCGTAGAAGTGTAATCCCGTAACATAGATTCAGAGTCAGAATATACATATACTCCTCAGTCAGAATCACTATCCATATCCTCTTCGTCATTAGGATATTGAGTCAATTTTTCAATCATTACCTCATCTTCTGGTGGCCAGGGCCAGGCCATTTTTTAAGAAGTTAGGAGGAAAATGCCCCCGCAGTGGTCTATTTTGCCCCCAAAGTGTAAAAGGTAAATTTCTGAGGACTTCGTAATGAGCGAGGTTTGAAAAAACTGCCATCAGTGAAAGTGAAACCATGGTTCAACTACACATAACTTGGGGACCCTTCCGCCCCCAATTTATGGCCCTTTCTGTTGGGGGTCAGGGAATGTTGAGATCTGAGAGAGCTTTCGCAGTACAAGTGTTCTCAGTCCAAATTCGAAGAAAGGGTGTATCTCCCTTTTTTTCGTTTTTTAGGTCTTTTGCTCCTCTTCACTCCTTTGAGGTTGCCCTCATAAAAAAGTATCTTCTAATGAAGAAAATCTATGCCCTTTTCCTAAATTTTTGTTGTCTCAATTGGGTCTAAACATGCTTTTTTGCATCAAGTTTTCAAATTTTTCCCACAAGAAGCCCTCAGACCCTCTTTTAACTGGTATGATTTTCCCTAGTTATAGAAGGGCCCCTGCATCCCTCTCTCGATACCCCCTGAAAGTCAAACTAAAACTAAAAGAGGAGCGAGAGCATTAACGAAAAATTCATGGACTTTTGCCCCCGCAGTGAAAATTCTTTAAAAAATGGCCTGGCCAGGGCAGATTAAGTGGATCTTCATCAGCTTCCTTGTAGTCCAATGATTCCTCTAGTCCATAAGTAGTACAATCTGATATTCATTAAGATCAAAGTCATCGGAAATATCATCACGGTGTTCGATTAGCCCTTCGGCCCTTTCACAATGAGAGGTATCCCCATCATTCAATGTAGTTATGATAAAACTTCTTTAGATACTTCAATAACATCGATGACATGTTGTAAACACTTTCCAAAGCCATTCCATCCATTGTTGGACTTGAAAGAATTCCTAAAGGTCCTTTCAAAAACAGCATCAAGACATTTCTACGAGGTAAAACTGAAACGATACGACACTCTACTTTGCCTCGTGAAAATTGCCACCAACATTATTGAATAGAAGTACCTGTCATATTTTATACCTTTTTACATGGTTCCCTCTTTGAAAACATTGAAAATCAAGGACTTTTCAAGGACCTCAACAACATTTTTCAAGGACCTTTTTTCGCAGACATTTAAAAATTATAATCTTTCTATAGAGCAATTGGAGTTGTTTAAAAAATGCCTACTGACTCCAACTTAATTTTCCACCTAGTTTGTTCACTTGTGGAACCGATGTAGAGGGCGTTACTATCATAGTTTCAAACATTGCCGTTAAATGAGGAAAGGAAATTTAGATAAATCAGCGAAAGGCGGCTGGAGTGGATTCAAAATTCAAGGACCTAGGCTATTTTTCAAGGACCTAATTTTAGCAGTAAAAAATTCAAGGACTTTCAAGGACCGTGGGAACCCTGTTTTAGAAAAACTCGAACTTCTGTTCCTGCGCATTGCTTATGACGGCGGTTGACCAAATTTTAATGTATTTATACCCACTCCTTTTCAGGAACTTGAAACTCTGGCATCTCCGTCTACTGCATTCACATCGCCAAACCTGCTGCGGAAATATTCAACTACTTTTGCGCGATTTTTTCCTCCCGCCGTTTCAAGCGCTGTCTTGCCCGACTCATCCACAGCGTCTACATCAGCCCCACTTTCTACTAGAACTTTGACTGCCTCCAAGCATCCTTCCCTCGTCGCGTGATGCAGAGGGGTCCTTCCGAAAACATCTTGAGCGTTCAAAGCCGCGCCTTTGCTGATCAACAGCTTGAGCATCTCGATTTTGCGATATCTGGCTACAGTGTGAAGAGGCGTCGTACCATCAATAGATTGAACTTCTAAAGAAGCGCTGTTTGCTACTAAAACTTCGACTGATGCCGAATGCCCCCACCTAGCCGCCGCCTGAAGGGGAGTCCATCCTTTATGATCTTGAGCGTTCAAATCTGCCCCTTTGCTGATAAACAGCTTAAGCATCTCGATTTGATTGAAACTGGCTATTATGTGGAGTGGGGTACAACCCTCGCCATCATACTCCTCCATCTCTGCTCCACTTTCTAGTAAAACTTCGACCGCTTCCAGACATTTATTCTTCACTGCTAAATAAAGAGGGGTCTTTCCTACCTCATCTTTCCATGTTACATTCAAATCTGCCCCTTTGCCGATAAACAGCTTAAGCATCTCGAATTTGTTGTACTTAGCTGCGACGTGAATTGGTGCTTCTTGGTGTCGATTTAAAACGTCCAAAGAAGCACCGCGCTCCAATAAAGCTTTTACTATTTCCACACTTTCCTCTTTTCCGGCTTTAACGAGTGCGGTTTTTAAATGTTTGCATTGGTGCCCGGAAAAGATGCGGTGTACGTGCACCTTGTATAAATCTTCGTAAGCTGCGAAATGCAAAGCTGTATTAAAACTTGGTATCAAGCCTCTAGTATCAACATTGATGGTTGGATGGCAAGACAGTAGCATCTTGACCATGAAGGAGCTTCGCGCTAACACCGCCATGTGCAGAGCCGTTAATCCGACGCCGTTCCTCGCATTCACGCAAGCAGCAGGGAACGACAGAAGGGCAGGTCGAACGTAGCTTTCATGGCGGGAGTCTTTTGGCCAGCAATTGTCGAGCACGAACAGATGAATCAGGTAGTTTCCGCGGGGATACTTCAGATTAGACACTAGGAATTGCAGCGACTTGGGTGAACGTAGTTGGTCACAGGATGAAGAATTCCTACCTGCAAAACCCTTAACTATTAGTAAAGCAAAAAAATTATCATTTAACTATTAATTAATGATGCATATACAGCAGTGGCGTATATAAGGGGGGGGGCCGAGGGGGCCCTGGCCCCCCCCGAAATTAAGACTAGGTATACCAAAACAAGTTAAAACACTGTATTTTAGGGTCAAATTTCAAAAAAAATTCTGGGGGAGGACCCCTAAACCCCCCTTTTGTACTTGGAATTTTATTATCAACAACTTTATTACAATAAGTTAATCAAAATCTAAATCCTAACAAAAAATATATGTCCAAAATTCGGACTAAGTGTTCCAAAAACAAGATAAAACCCTGTTTTTAGGGGTAAAGTTCCAAAAATTTTCTGGGGAAGGACCCCAGATCCCCTCTTGTACTTGAAACTATATTTTAATAACTTTTTAAATCTTAAGTTCATCAAAAAGTACATGCAAAATTCGGACTTTGTGTACCAAAACTAGTTAAAAACCTGGGGTTTTTTAGTCAAACTTCCACAAATTTTCTGGGGGAGGACCCCCAGACCCCCCTTTGGTACTTGTACTTTTTATTACTAACAACTTTTCCTATATTACGTTTTTATAACCTAAGTTATAACCTAAAAAGCTACATTAGACCTATTAAATATGTGGGAGAGGGGCTGGGGAGTAATTTTGGGCCCCTCCCGAAATAAATTCCTATATACGCCACTGATATACATTGATTTACATTTAGCAGTGTTTATCACTGTTGGTGCACACCAGGGCCGTGTTGTGGAAAAATCGCTCCCGGGGCGGATGGCTTTTTGGCGCTCCTCCCAAATATAATTTCTTTACATTATTCTCAGATAGATTCGCAAAAAAATGTTTGGGCAAAAATTTGGCGCCCCCTGAACACGTTCATCGTGGTTCCGTTGGAAAATATTGAAGAATCTACGAAGTCCAATGCTAAAATAATTTTAAATTGCAAAATACTAAAATAATAAATTGCCAAAAAAAAATTCGGGGGCACAAATTCAGCGCCTCTCTTGAATACCAGAATACTACGCCCGGGGCGTACGCCCCCTTCGCCCCTCCCTTAACACGGCCCTGGTGCACACCCAAATAGGTTCAATTTTATGGGAACATCCATCCTAAGGAAATGTTGAATTGCAATTTGTATTTATTTCAGGGTTGGAAAAAACATTTTTTTTCTTAAATACAATTAATACAATACACATTTTTTATTTGTTTTTTTTTTTACCCTTGACACAGAATGCTAAATACCTATGACTTTATAAATATTAAATTTCATTTTAAAACTGAAATTATTTAAACAAAGCTATACTTTCTAAATACAGAGCAAACAGTCTCTCCTTTCAAATGATTTTCGTACGTTTTACCGCAGAATCATGCTCTTTATCAAGCAATGTACCATGCAGGGGCGTAGCCGGAGGGGGGATTTGGGGGTAATCCCCCAGAAATGTTTTTAAAATTGGCCCCTCAAAGCCAATTTTAGCTCATTTTGAGACTCGGGACACACAGAACCGCTTCTTGTAAGCCACACAATTTTCCAGAAAAATTATGTACTATTGCTTTGATAGTTTTTTAAAAAAAATTAAACTGAGAATTTAGGGGGGGACAACTGCCCCTCCCTGGCTACGCCCTTGGGTCAGGATACATGCAACACTTTCCAAACAATATTAGAGTCAAATAAACTTTGCGGATAGACACAGCTTGTACTAATAGGATGCTTAAAGAAATACATTAAAAGTAAAAAAGGCAGCTTACTTTAAACCTAATTTACTTAATTTCCTGCGAAGAAATTATTCTCAAAATCACACATTCAAACCTTCTAATTCAGTCTGTAGGACCTGCGTTTCAGTCTTCACCAAGATTCGGCGGAAGCAGTGGCGGATTTCAAAATGTGCCGCCTATAGGCTGAACCAAAAATTGCCGCCTATTCACTGCAAAAAATTCCCGTAAAAATTACGGTTTTAAACTGGCAGCTGGGTTGGTTGGGGAAAACCGTAAAAATTACTAAGTAAATCCATAAAAACAATGGTGTTTTACCATTTTAATCCATGTTTTTTGTTTTACAAGGTAAAATACCGTTGTTTTTATGGATTTACTTCGTAATTTTTACGGTTTTCCACAACCAACCCAGCTGCCAGTTAAAAATCGTAAATTTTACGGGATTTTTCGAGGGGGATGGGGGTCCACCCCCAACTCTTTAAACTAGTGTTTTATCTCATTTGAAACCACTTTGGGGAACACGCAAAGGGAACCGTTTCTTGTAAGCGGCAGAATTTCCAAAGGAAAAACAATATGTAACAGACTTCCAAATTGTGGAGGGGGGTTGGGGGTTCTCCCTCAAAAAAAAATTTGAAATTTGATCCTCAAAATTGTGTTTTAAGTCCTTTTGAGACTTTTTGAAGTCTTTCTTTTGACTCTTCTCCATGACAATTTTTTATATGTTCCGCTGACCGAAACAAATGGAGAGGCGGGTATGAAGTTGCCCATATGTGGTCTAAAGAAAGCATAGAATAATAGATTTGTTACTTTGCTGAATCCAACTACCCAAAACTTCTGGGTGGGGGTTGGGATTTTGGTTACCTGAAAAGAGCGTTCTTCGTCTTTCCATCAGTGCTTGTGTTTCCTTTCTCTTCTTTTTTTTGCGGAAAAAAAATTCAACCGTCAAAAATTTGCCGCCTATGAAAATTTGCCGCCGTAGGCTTCAGCCTAGCTAGCCTATTTAGAAATCCGCGGGCGGAAGTCTTCAAAGTGTGCATCACGAAAACAACACAAGAGACACGAAGCATGGTGCATAAACTCGGAGCATAATGGATAGAAAAGCTTTTTTTTTTTGTCACTTGAAGAGATATCAAAATACGTAAAATTAGAATGGAGGAAAAGGCCGCGAGGCGAGCAAAAGCGAAACGAAACTATAAAGACTAAAAGGGCCGGCAACAAATTGGTAATAGAGGCTAGAGGCTTTTGCTTGCTTTCAAGAAGCCGCTTATTATGTTTTTGCTTTCTTCTTCCGGAAATCAATGTTTATTGTCTTGTTGGTTGGTTGGTTGGTTGGTGTTACATATATTTTCATGTATGTGTGCTTGATCTCAAGGATCCGCGCTTATACACCTTCGTCAAGTAAGACAGACACAGCAGAATTTTTACTGACACAAAGAAGGAAAATACACCCAGGGGCGAGGTGAGAATCGAACTCACGACGGAGCAGTGCGCAGACTGCTGGCGTGAAAGGCAGAGGAGCAAACCGAACAGGCCATCCGTCCCCCTTATTGTCTTGTTTTTTGACTTCCTAAATTTTTGTTTTTTCAAATGTTTTATTTGGTTATTAGTTATCTTTATGTTTTAATTATTTTCCTTTTGTTCTTGTCGCTATCGCTCACCAACCCCCGTTAACTCTCTACCGTAAACTAGGTCACGTGTTGGTTCCGTGTGACGTCAGACCAGGGGCGGGTCCAGGGGGGGGGCCTGGGGGCCATGGCCCCCCCCCGAGAAACCCTAACAAATAGCTTAAAAAACACTTTCTTAATGTTAAAATTCAAAAAATTTTCTGGGGGAGAACCCCCAAAGACATCCATAGGCGCCAACTTTCATAAAATATTGGGGGGGAGGGCCAGTATATACAAGACATTAAAAAACATAAAATTAAAAGAAACAACCATTAAGTTTACGTGCCTAATTACCTAATTTTGTATCAGATGTATAGATTAAATTTCGTTACATGTCCCTTTAAATATCGCCAAGGTGTAATATTTTGAGGTGCATTAATGCAAAAATTTTGTGTAATTATTGCGAGCTCGAAATAAGATGGGGGTCTGGGGGATCTCTCCCAGAAAAATTTTAGAAATTTCTCTGTTAAAAGTAGCATTTCAGCTTAATTCGAAAGTTTGGGGTCTCTCCCCAAGAAAATTTTTAAAATTTGACCCTTAAAAGAAATTTTTAACACATTCTGAGACCTTTTGTGGGTTACCCTCTTCCCAAATAACCGCTCTTGAAGGGGATTCCAAACCAGATAATATCCAAACATCACAAAATATTGGGGGGGGGCTTAGCCCCCTTCAGCTAACATTGGATGGGGCTCAAGCCCTCTCAAACCGGTAATACTATAGTAAAAATACGCGTATTTGCAAAAATTTTCAGGAGAGGACCCCCGGCCCTTTTCAAAATTGGGCATCTATTTATAATTTCATCCTTAAAAATTCTGTGGTTTACATGCTTTTAAAATGAGCTGAAACTTTATTTTTAGAGGCAAATTTTCAAAAAATTTCTTGGGGGCACCCCCCAGACCCCCTATTAATTTCTCATGGTTACTTATTTACTGTTTTCTCCTTGAACTTGTTTCTCTCCTCTCATTTTAGGAGTGTAAGAAGTTACCCTCTTTAGGTGTTATCCAATGGATACCAAATGTACAAAAATGAGTAGAAAAACTTCTATTTGAAGCCAAATTTCACAAAAATTTCTGGGGGAGGACCCCCAGACCCCCCCACATTTGCTTTCGAGCTAGCATTATCTGAAGAAACCTTTATAACTTAAACAAAGTTTCGCATTTTATTTATGTTATACTCGGAAAATTGGGAGCCAAACACCTCGCGAACACAAGTATTATTATGGCCTTACAAAAATGTTTCACCCCGCCCACTTTCTAAAACAATGGCACGGGCCCTGGATATCCTCTAAGTTACTATAAACCCCTAAAAAGCTGCTTAAAAGCAAGCATTCTTCAAAAAATTTTCTGAGGCACTGAAAATTTCGAATGTAATACCCTCCGACTTTGACATGCCCCCCCCCCGAAAATCTGGTCTGGAACCGCCCTTGCGTCAGACGGTTAGAGTCCATTAGCAGAAGAAACGTCGACCAACTTTCCAAACATACGTCATCTCGATGAATAACACTATCTTAAAAGTTTAGCAAGTCTATAAATAACTATTACTAATCAACATTCTAAAAAAAATCAATGAATCTTTTTATTACAATAGAGTGTTTTCAGGTGACGTCACAATCGGTTATTTTCTTTTAACTGTGTACCTTCTGTAGGGCTTTTAACTGTTGCTAAGGCCTTTGTTTATCTGTTGCTAAGGCAGTTTTTAGGTATGGGATCACGTGATTGCAAATGCTCCAATAGAAGAATTCCACGGCTAGTCATTTCCTGTAACTGTTAACCTCTGTAGGGCAAAAAAACTGTAACATCTTCTGTTGCTAAGGCCGTTGTAAGGTCCGAGTCATGGATTGAAAATGCTCTATATTGTACCGCCTAGTAACTCGATAGAATATCTAGTGTTTTATCATTCATATTTTTTAAAACCTTGACTTGTTAAACAATACCAATTGAAAATAATAAGAGGCAAAACCTATATGACAGTTGACACTCAATATCTATACTATTAAAATCCGAGAGTAAACAAACGTATGTCCCTCTATCTCCTCCGAAACCACTGAACGGAGAAGGGCGCCCAAGGTACCAAAAGACGGCAAATGACCCAGGGACGCCGAGTCGCCCATTTTCATTCCGAAATTCGAAATACTTTTCGAGATATTTGCGTTTTTCTGCTCTTTTACGCTTATTTCTCCATTTCTCTACTAGAGTAGATCAGCTTAACTCACTATTGTAAAAATGAGATGAAAACCACAAAATTAAATATTTTCAACAGGAAAAACTCGATAATTGTCGATTTAAAAACTCCATCAGTTATGCAAATACCAAAATAAATTCAAATAATTTATTTTCAAGCGTTATTTTCCTTTATTTTAAGATTTATTCCTTTAAAATAAAAATATTTATGGAATAACTTCCATAAATTGACTGGAGATATGGAAATTGGAAAGATACGGTTTACTACACTTAAAAATTTACTAGGGCTTTTTATTATACATTATTTTTAATTTTTCTCTACTAGAGTAGATCTGCTTTACTCACTGTTGTAAATGAGATGAAAACCTCAAAACTAATTATTTTAATGGGAAAAATCATATAAATGTCTATTAAAAACTATTTTCAGTTATGAAAACACCAAAATAAATTAAAATAATTGTTTTAACATTATTTACCTTTATTTAAGATTTTTCCTAAAATATATGTTACGGGTAATGTGATAAATCCGGGCATTATTAATAATGTCCGGGCAATGTGTGATAAATTCAGTGGAATTTATGAATGAAATTTATCACTTTGCCCGCCTCCACTTCGGGCATTATTAATAATGCCATTAATCACTTTGCCCATAACATATGTACTATATATGGAAAAGTGAAAATTTCATAAATACAAGGAACACTGGGATAGGAAAGATTACCGGGAACACCGGGACAGGAAATATATATCGGAAACACCGGGATAGGTATAATATCTTAAAAAACCAGTGTAGGAAAAATTACCGGGAACACCAGAATAGGAAAGATATCGGACACAAAGGGATAGGTAAACTATCGTAAAAACTGAGAAAGGAAAAATTACTGGGAGCACCGGAATATGAAAAAGGCGCCTGGGATACCGGGAGGATTGTAATTGCTGATATACAAAATTAGAAATGTATTTTGAGAAAACTTTTTTGAAATTTTTTTATTTACTCCACAAGTGCAAGGCTGGAAAAGGTGGCAAAAGTGGGTACAGAATTTTTATTGAATTTCTCTTTCTCATATCGTTTTCTTCTCTAAAAATATAATATTAAAGTATGCATCGTGAAAACTGTAGAATTAAAACTACTCGGCGCAACGCATCGGGTTGCTGTTCAGCTAGTTTACAATTAATTTTCGATTATCAGACTAAAAATTATGAATATCCGACAAAGGGATTGCCAGATTCTTTCTCTCCGCCTCTCGTGACATGAGAAGGGAGGCGTGGGTTTCATGAGTAGTAAACCACCATAGCCCCTATCACCATACGCGTAACGTGGGGGGTTATTGGGGTTGTAACCCCCCCCCATTACATTGACGGTTTCTAAAACATGAAAAACTGAAAAATTTTCCCTTTACAAGGAAGGCGGTTCACAAGGAACTGTTCTTTTAGGACGTAATCCAAAGGGCCTCAAAATGAATTTAAACACTACATTAAGAGACGAATTTTTAAAAATTTCTGGGGGAGAACCCCCAGACCCCCCTCTAAAATTTTTACGACTGTTATATTGTGTTTTTCCCTTGAAAGTTAAGGTTCTTAGATGAAATTTTCCATTCGGAAGTTTTGCAAAAAAAATTGTTTACATTATACCTATAAAATGAGACATTTTTTAAAAGGGAGTAATATGTTGGAGGGGTTGACTGGTCGTAGTAACACCCCCCATGAGTCAACTCTAGTTACGCCACTGCCTATCACAAGGTATACCTAATGGGTTTTTTTTCTCGATTTTCATTATCGCCTATGTCCCTGGACTCTGTTCGGGTACTCTGTGTTCAATTCTGAATAAATATAACACCTTAGGGGCCATTCATTAATTACGTAAGGATGGTTTTGGCAATATATTTGACCCCCCCCCTACCCCCATGTAAGGGTACGTAAGATTTTTCAAACCCCTCCCCCCTATTCTTACGTAAGATTCCATTTCATCTTTTTTTTATATTTTGCTTTGTTTTGACTTTTGACAACTGGAAGATGGATTCAGCAATTTTATTTTTTATCTTAACTTAATGCTACTCGAATAAAAGAGATACATCTGATATACCTTCATTTTTTTTAAAAATTAAAGCTTCGATATACCGAGATCATCAGCATTTTTAAGTTTTTCTGGGGTTATTCAATAGTAATTTCATTAGAATAATTGGAATTTGTTTACATTAACTTGGGAAGGGATAAAAATCTCCGAAGTGTATAATTTTAATTTTTTCTTCTTCATTTGTTGATGATGTTGTATATGTGAATGAATGAATAAATAAAAAAAAGTATGTGAAAATCTTACGTAAGAATGGGTTTGACCCCCCCCCAAGTAAGGGTATGTAGAGATTTTTCCAACCCCCCTCCCCCTCGGGACCCTTACTTAATTAATGAATGGCCCCTTATTGATAAATTTTGCGTCTTACTTTCTAGTGGAGACGATAAGATCGACTGCGGGAGGGCTTCTGATAACGGCGTAAGAATTTTCTCTTTTAATTGTTTTTTTTTAGCTTTTTAGTCATAATCACAGAGAATAGAGCTTACAGAGGTCTCATCCCCATAGACCAGTGGTTCCCAACAGGTGGTCCGTGAAGGAATTGGCATTCTCGTTGGAACAAAATTATAATGTGTACCTCCAAATATTTTATACGCATTTATTTTGTACTGTGTTTTTAATACGTGCGTGGCAAAATTTTTATTCGTTCAATTGTTGCAGCTCCTTTATCGTATATTGCGTATACCTATACCGTTCATGTGCCCTCTTTGATAGTGTGACTGGTTCACACGGCGGACATCTTGTTTCAGCCCGGCGAAGCACAAAAAAATCCAATAAATACAAATTTAAACGAATTGAACGAGAAAAGATATGGAATTATATCCGTGACTTTCGGCTGAGTAATTTGTGGGGATAATAGTCACCACTTAAGTGCCGTTCACATGGCCAAACCCATTTACCCAGTTAAAAGAGTAGTGAAGTAGGGAGAAAGGATTTTTTGAAGACTACCCGGGTGACTGTTGATTAGCCCCGTTCACATGCACACTCGTTTTACCCGGACAAGGAGTCACGTGATGAGCAATCTTTTAGAGATTCGAAAGGTATTATGGGAAATGAGGGTAACACGTGGACAACGGGATTCTTGTTGATGCGTCGTTTTTTATTGTTTATAATCAAATCATGGAGTTTCTTTGTTTGTTTTTAATGATTTACATGAGAAAGAAGATAAAAATTCCCGACAATTTTTGCATTTAAATTAATTAACTATATGGTTAATAAAAATAAAGTATGAGTATTAAATTATGGGGTTCCTTTGAAAATGAAGGAAAAATTCAAAGAGTAAATTTTTAAGTGACACCCTCTCATTTTTTCTTTTTTACTACTAATACAGTAGAACCCCTTTATAACGACCCTCCCGATACAACGACCGGTATTTAAAGTACCAATTATTTTATTATAGAAATAATGATATTTAAAGATAATTTTATTTCATTCATAATATGTACTTATATTAATAGGTAATTTATTCAAATTTTAAAAATCCAGTTCCTTTTTTTTTCTATAAAAATCTGAAGGGTTTTCATTCTAAAAGTTCCGGTTGCCAAACCAATGTACCACAAAAATAATTATTATGTCTAAGCCATTTGGAAATAAAGCTAGAGGAAGACCCAAACTCAGATGGTCTGATTTTTATGACAAGGACTTCCTTGTCCTAAAATTTAGGAACTGGCGAACTGTAGCCATGAACAGACTAGAATAGAGGAGAATCCTTAGAGAAGGCTAGAAGTGAATAAGATTTAATTCTGTAACCTCAGAAGTATATTTTAAATTTTTGATGTTTGAAGAAATTCAAGGAATTTGTTTCCATAGTGCTAGGAAATGAAAAGATGGTAATCCTGTAATAGAAAATCCTTATTTCAGAAAAACATAAACTTTTTCAAAATTTTTCAAATGACCTATTCATCAAGTCAATTATTTGTTGGTTTTGACCTACCTATATAATTAGTTGGTTTTGGGCTAGCAAATTTTCACTGTATTCAGCTGTGCTTTAAGTCTTTCATTACCTGTTCAAAAGCTTCTTTTAAATGGTTAATTATTATCCGTTTTCTGGCAGGTTTTTTATTTTTTGCCAAAAAATATATTTAGGAATTTTATTAGGGATAGTTTTGTAACCAAAAATGTATTAATAGATCATAATAAAATCTGTCACTTTGTTAAAGAATAGGGTATTTTCAAAAGAAATTTAGTTTCTAACTCACTGGGTGGGTTCTTATTCATTTCACCCAAAAATGAGGGTTTTTTAAATATCCTCTTACAATTTGAAGCAGAGGAATGATATTTTTCTGACTTTGGGATAATTTTCAACAAAAATTTTAGTGTTTTCTTATTTATCAAACAATTATTTTACAGATATTTATTTATAAAACAGCCTATAAGCTGAAATTTTCAACTCAAATTTGCATTTTTCTCTATTCGAGTTGATGTTTCTGACTTATGAGGCTCTTTCCTATGGGAAATAAACCCTGGGAGGAATATTTTTTCTTTGAATTAGGAACATGCTTTAAGTAAATTTTTTGCTTAAGAATTTCTATTAATGAATTAGGAGAAATGAGATGAAGCATGAAGGCAACAAAGTACCCTATTTTGAATACATATATAATGTGCAATTAAACAGAGCATAAAAAGTAGTTTTTATTTAAAAGAATGTTTATAAACATTTTTTATTCCAAATTGTGGGGCAGTTTGACAAACCATATTTTAAAAGTTAAAAAATCTCAGTTTTAAAAGTTTCTTACAAAACTGTCAATTTAGTTTTAGTAGGTAGTACTCAAACTATTGCTTTATTTATTTGAATGTTTTTTTATAACAGCGCATTGAGAAAAAAAAGGCTTAAAAATTCTTAATTGGAACACTTTTTGACATATTTAAAAATAATTATATATTAATCATAATTCTTAATAGGACTCATAATACAAACTAATATTTTAAGAATATATATAAAATATAATTCTTATATAAATGTATAAATTCATATATTAAAAGATTCAACAGTCTGTCATGAGCAATTCAAAAAATTTAGTTAATAGAAACCAGTGATTATCACAAAAAAATTTGATAAAAATGCATTTTTAGAAATTTGAATATGAAATCCCTCAGAAAACTAAAGCTACCTTTAAAACTCAATGGAATTTAGGTCTAAGAATGTTAACCTATCTTCCTAACAGTATGAGTAACATAATTATTGCATTTCTAGGGTAAATAAAAGCCTGTTTTACAGATTAAGGTAGCAATCAAGAAAAAGAAGCACCATCTGCATTTACAAAGTAGTAAACACTGGCACTGTTCAGCACTATATCAAATGTAAATATAAAATAGTATTCAGAAAATTTTGCCAGTATGAAGGCTTCTAACACGTTTAGAAGGGTTATTTCTCTTCGTGAGACCATCTATTTTGCGATGCTCTATCCATTTTCTGGGACCCGAGACATTCAAATTTTAACAAGACTAAGATTTAAACAATTTTTAAAGGCTTTCTAATTAAAAATAAATATAACTAATTTTATCCACTTTCCACACAATTAAGAACGTAATAAAAAAAAACTCAGCATCTAAAAATAACTGAAAAATAAGAAAACTCAAATGCTTCAAAAAACTAATAAATGAAAAGAAACAAACAAATGGACAACACAAATGAAAGAAATTAAGCATCAGAAATGTAATCAGAATATTCGCAGATTTTATAAGAATAATTTTCTCTAAACACATTTTTAATAAAAATACTATGAATAAAAGTTTATTTTAATTAACACTATAATGGAGTTAAATAATATTCTAACCTTGATTAAAATATAAAAAAACTAAGCCAACATTGGAAACTTGGAATATTGAATCGGCCAGTCATGTTTATACTTTGATCATTAAATAAATTAATCCATCGAAGTAATACAAACTTATACTAATGAATATATTAGCTGCCTTCAAAGGATGACCATGATGTAAAAAATAAAATTGAAGAACAATCATAAAAAAGATCACTGAAACATTATTAACTTATTGCAAGCGATTTCATCAGAACATTTCGGAACGCAATAGTAAAAGCTTTTAAAACTAAAAATATCATAACATAAACATTGAACGAGACAAAACACACCTTGAGAATATTGAGGATCAAGAATATTTTATTTCGTAAGTAATAATATGGTTTTTATGATTAACGTGAAGTGCAGTGTAGTAAGAGGAGGCCATATTGTTTTTGTAAACAAACTCTGGTCGGAGTACTTTATTCCCCTACCCTAGCCTAGGGTGAAGTTTTGCACGGTTACTTCCGCACTTTTTCCCTTGCGTAGGGGAAGCGGTGTGATAAAACTGCGTAGAACCGGTTTTTCTAACCTTTTACCCAGGTAGAGTGGCTCATGTGAACGGCACTTTAATTACTAACAATTATTCTGGGTACTATAAATATTTAAAGTGAAATTTAGAGAATTAATTACTTAATTTTGCATCTCCATTTGGTAATTCACAAACACATTCCTCAAATGTTTCGCAAATTTTAACATTTTATAATGAGAAGACAAACCCTGAAACAACCATTAAACCATCAGGAAAATCATTATGCTAAAGATGTCCCAGTCATTCATATCGATAAATCGCGAATTCGCTTGAGTAATACTTGGAGCGAAACAACATGAGATTACAAAATCGATACTGTATATTAGTCAGGGTTGTTTGATTTAAATCTAGATTTTAATCATGATTTAAATCACTTGATTTTTTAAAAGAAATTTTAAAAAATTTAAATCAAAAATGTTAAACTACCACAATTTACAGAAATTAATTAGTTGTATGCTTTAAAAATGGTTTGCATAACTATTTCATTAAAATTTTAAAACTTTATATTTATACTATACAGGGTGATTGGTAAGTACGCGGACAAACTTTGCAGGGGGGGTAGAGGGGACCTAGACAAGCATATTTCGAATAGGAATGGGGGGGGGGCGCATATGGACCGTTAAAGAGCTAGGACCTAATGTAGTGCGAGGGCGTTACAAAAGGCGGTTTTCCCAAAGCCCGTTTCACGAAACAAACCATAATAGAATGAAAAAATGTATTGCATGAGGTACAGTAGTATCCGTACTACTTCCACCATAAATTTGACAAAAATTGGACCACTTGTTAAACCGTGGGATGAGTTATTAAACGTGCAATATTAATCTTTTAGCCAAAGACTGGAGTTTTCTTAGTTTAATGGTATTTAGAAAAAATTATGATGAATAGGAGGTTTGATCATCCACCCTTTGGTCCCAATTTTACTCCTAGAGACCCTACTATGTTCAAAAAACTTTTATGATCTTTGAAAATTCCTTCTCCGATCATCATCTTTTCTAAATACCATTCCACTCCATTCTTTGGCTAAAAGATTAAATTACACGTTTTAAAACTCACCCCACGGTTTAGGAAGTAGTCCAATTTTTATCAAATTTATGGTGAAAAGAGTACGGATACTGTTGTACCTCATGCAATATTTTTTTTTCATTCTATTACGTTTTGTTTTGTCAACGGGCCTTGGGAAAACCACCTTTTGTAACGCTCTCGCATTTCATTAGGTCCTAGCTCTTTAACGGTGCTTCTGCGCCCCCCATTCTTATTCGAAATATGCTTGTCTAGGTCCCCTCTACCACCCTGCAAAGTTTTTCCTCTTACTTACCAATCACCCTGTATACATTTAGCATTTATGCAATTTCCTGCAATTTCAAAAGCAAGTGTTACTATCATATTGACCCTTTTTGATTATGAAAATGCTGTAAATAGCAAGGGTTTGGAATCATTAATTTAATAAACTAAACGAGAATTAAAATCCTATAATTTTTTACCTGTTATCAACTTTTTAAAATGTTTAGATGATTTTTATCAAAAGCTTATTTTTATATTTTTAGTTTTGGTTTTGGTTTTTTGGTTACATATATATTCCGGTATGTGTGCTTGATCTCAAGGATCCGCTTATACACCTTCGTCAAGTAAGACAGACACAACAGAAATTTTTACTGGCACAAAGAAGGAAAATACACCCAGGGGCGAGGTGAGAATCGAACTCACGACGGGGCAGTGCGCAGACTGCTGGCGTGAAAGGCAGAGGAGCAAACCGAACAGGCCATCCCGTCCCCCACCCGTCCACCCATCCCATCCCGTTTTGTTTTCCAATCCAATTTTATTCTTATTCTACATAAATATTAATGATTCAATTTTATTTTTATCACTACTTACTTTAAAAAATAAACATTACTTTAATGGGTAAAATTAATTTAACTAATCAATATACTCAAAGATTGATTTCAATTTTTACACAAAAAAAATCAGGCATGATTTTTTCAGCAATGCATCAAATATTATCAATTGTCTTGATTTATTTAGTAAGGTATCAATTGTAACCAAAGTTATGATTTCAAAAAATAATTATTAATTTCAAAATTTGGTAAGTAGTTAGTGAAAGAAGGATAAAAATTTTAATAACTAATAGTACAATTATTATTCCTTTCCCCTTTCAGAACGGGCATCTCACCGATGAGATGGCAGTGAACTGCTTCCCTTGATTAGTTAATTAATTATATTAATTAGTGCATAAAATAGATTAGAATTAGAATGTCACACTGAAATTATAATATCAATATATTTTTGACCAGTTTCCGAATAAAAAGATAGACAGACCCCGGCTTAGACAGACAGTTGTCGAAACACCCTGATAAAATCACTCGATTCATTGTCGTTTAACAAAATTGATTTTAGCCAGTGCTATTAGTATATAATTAGTTCTACGAATCGACGTATCATTGGAAATAACGACTAACCTTTGACTACTTAAAACCCCAAGCGTTTCGTTTCAATCTAGAAGGAAGGTATAGGATCTGGTTTATACATTGGTCTTTGGTCTCATCAAAGAAGTCAATATGCGCGGGCTGATGGGAATTTTGCTGCTTTTCTCAGGATTCTGCTACACCCGAAGCGAGAGCGAATTAAACTTTTTTGGAGGAAATTCCTACTGCTTCTCTGATTCCGACATTAAGAAACTCGGCGAACGCTTGAGGGATGCCATTAGTGACCCCTCACGAGACCCAGTGCCAGCTTGTTTGGCAGAAATACTTTGTGCTATTGGTAAGTGTTACTTTAATAATGATATGAATTCAAGGTTAAAAGCACATAAGGAAAGGGACGTCCATAAACGTGAGGTGCTTTTTCCAAATTTTGGACCCCTCCCTCCCACTTGGTGATATTTTCCTGGACCCCCCCCCCCCTGTAATTCTCACGTGAGATTTTCTTTATACAGGGTGTATCTGAAATGATGCGACAAACTTTGAGGGGTGATAGTACTCATCAAGACAAACCAGAATTGGTATAGAAAGGGGGGTCGCAGATACGCCGTTAAAGAGCTAGGACCTAATGTAGTGCGAGTGCGTTTCAAAAGGCCGTTTTTGGAAGGCCTGTGCGACGAAACCAAACATAATAAAATGAAAAACATTATTGCGTGAGGTACAGGAGTATCCGTACTACTTAAATCCTCAATGTGATAGAAATTGGACCACTTGCGTGGGGTGAGTTTTAAAACGTGCAATATTCATCTTTTAGCCAAAGAATGGAGTTCCCTTACATTAGTGTAATGTTACTTAGAAAAATGATGATCGGGGAAGGAATTTTCACTGATCATACATTGATCATTAGAACTGTATGATCATTGAAAATTCCTTCCCCGATCATCATTTTTCTAAGTACCATTAAGGGAACTCCATTCTTTGGCTAAAAGATGAATATTGCACGTTTTAAAACTCACCCCACGGTTTAGCAAGTGGTCCAATTTCTATCACATTGAGGATTTAAGTAGTAAGGATACTCCTGTACCTCACGCAATAATGTTTTTCATTTTATTATGTTTTGTTTCGTCGCACAGGCCTTCTAAAAACGGCCTTTTGAAACGCACTCGCACTACATTAGGTCCTAGCTCTTTAACGGCGTATCTGCAACCCCCTTTCTATACCAATTCTTGTTCGTCTTGATGAGTACTATCACCCCTCAAAGTTTGTCGCATCATTTCAGATACACCCAGTATTTCTAAATAGATTAATTTCGTTGGTATGTTTTAGTCATGTTTGTTTCGTCTTATTTTGATGATGGAAATAACTACATGCTGAAATCGAAATTGGTCTTAACTTGAAATTATCACTACTGAGTGGCTAATGATTCGCTGTTTTGCGTATTTTTGTGCTAAAAATATCAAAGAAAAAACGTACATTTTCTGAACTAAAAGTTGACGTGAGATTTTAATTGACTCCCCCTTCCCCTGGAGAGATTTGATGAGATATTGCTGGACCCCCTCCCCCACGTCCCACTTTTTATTAAACGCTTTTATTAGACTTGCTCTGGGCCACGGGTGGAATCATATACACAACTCGATTTTCGGGCACTTCCTGATATTCCCTGACACTTTGCACATTGATGTAACCCTCATGACCAGCGTTGGAAATTGGAATAAAAAAACACTAGTCCTGCGGACCAGTGCTTTGCCAATCTTACTGGTCCGCAAGAAAAATCACTGGTCCGACAAATTAAAAAGGACCGGTTTAAATATTATTATTAAGTAACTATTGGACTGAATGTGAGTACCAAATAGTAATGCCAAATAGTAAAATTATACATATGAATAATATTTTTCTTTTTCGCCGGGGACACACCTATCCCAAATAGCCACATTTCGGGTTCTGTCAAAAATATGTACTTGCTTCACCAAATGCAATCCTCCAACTCTTAGCGAAAAAAAAAACGCTGCTAGAACTGGAGGGTGGGATATTTTTCACCACACACACTGGTCCGGCGGACCAGTGATTTTCTGATTCCACTGGTCCGAGCCGTTTTTTAGCTGTCCCGGACCAGCAAACCACCCCAATTTCGAACGCTGCTCATGACACTCCAATATCCAATTATTATCTAATCAATAACCAAAGGATTTATTTTTGAATTTTTAGGACATCTTAATAAAAGCGTTTTTTTTACTTATTTTATTACCTCTGTACTGTCGTGGCGCATTCACAAACAACACAGTTTAGATGAAATCCATCTTTATTAATTCACGGCATAACATTTATTTTAGACATCATAAGAACAAACACCAAACACCAGATAAAAAACACAAAACAGAACCGTTCTACAACTTTTCGCGCGCTCTCTCACTCTGCCAGATCCGGCAACATAAAATCAGACCGGCAAACAGAGTAATGTAACAGAGTAAGAGAGAGAAAGGTGCCACTCTCGGCAAGATATCACACCTCTCTGTCTGAATGTCCCGCTTTTACGTCCCGCCAACTTTACTTCCGCTTTTCTGGTTTAGTTTCATTAGATGTAAAATTTAAAGGATCCCCCCTTTGCCAGCAGATCAGCAATATCATTTCCGTAAACTCCTATATTATGGGAGGGGATGCCTTGTAGATAGATTTCCTTATTTTGGGAAAATTTTTCGAGATTCAAAAAATCGTAAATCCAATGAGAGGTCCAGGCAGGGCAGGGCCGTAACTAGACTTTTATTTCGGGAGGGGTTCTGACCAAATTTTTTTCTGAGGTGCCTCCTTACGAGTACTTTTTTACGTCAAGTTTTAGATGACTTGCACATTTTATAGAGTGTTTTCAGGTGACGTCACAACCGGTTATTTTGTTTTAACTGTGTACCTTCTGTAGGGCTTTTAACTGTTGCTAAGGCCGTTGTTTATCTGTTGCTAAGGCGGTTTTTATGTATGAGATCACGTGAATGCAAATGCTCCAATAGAAGAATTTCACGGCTAGTCATTTTCTGTAACTGTTAACCTCTGTAGGGCAAAAAACTGTAACATCTTTTGTTGCTAAGGCCGTGGTTAGGTCCGAGTCATGTGATTGAAAATGCTCTATATTAATATTAGTGATGTTAATCAAAATTTCATAAACAATGTGAATTCCAAATAAAATTAGAGGGTCTGGGGGTCCTCCTCCAAAAAAGTTTGGTCTACATCAGCAAAATTTAGGCCTTTATGGATTACACCCTCCTATATAGCTTACCAAACCATACGCGCTAGATTTAGTACTTTACCTTACCAGATGTCAGAGTTACTGCCATCTACATTTTTAATGACAAACGTACTCGGCTAGCCTGTATAGTACATACCTAGTAAGTACTGTGTTCGGCACTAGTTAACTAGAACTAGTTGCAACTAGTAGTTAACTAGTAGTTTAACTACTTTTGGTTTAAACTAGTTCAACTATTTATTAGTTTAACTAATTTTTTTAATAACTACTAGTTAAAACTACTTTCAAATTTTCAACTACTTCAAAAAATAATTTGTTTAAAATTTTTATCAAAATATACAAAATATTTTCAAATGTGGCAACTTTAAACATATTTAATTAAGATGTCAGAGTATTTAAATACCATAACCAGAAATAAAGGTCATTTTTACGCGAAGTATAAACGTTTTTTGTGATATAAGAAAGATGTATTAGAATTAGGGGGAAAAATAGGCAATGGAATTTAATAGACTAGTTAACTAGTAGTTAACTACTTTGGGAAATAGTTAACTACTAGTTGCAACTAGTCCCAGGAAAAAATAGTTAACTACTAGTTACAACTACAATTTCTCAGACTAGTTAGTAGTTGGTAGTTTACTATTTTTTGACCACTAGTTGCCGAACACTACTAGTAAGCCTTGGTCAAGTCAAGAAAACAGCAATGGTACGTTGAGTTGAGTTTTGGATAGATATATGATTAACCCATTTGCGTTCATGAGCTCCCATATAGTAATCAAATTTTGAGGATATTTAACAAATTGAATTATGATCATAATTTAAAACATGACAAATCTCTCGCAAATTGATTCAAGTACGAAGGGATAATTTAAACTTGGGATTTTTGTTTTAATTTGCATATTAAAAATGCTCTCAGTTATCAAATATGCTAATTTCAACTTATCTATAGGGGGCGAACCAAGAAATGAACTTGAAAAATGTTATGAAAAAACAGTAAGTATTTATTTGCTTGTACTACCGTATACCGAGGCGAATCAGAATACTTAGTTTTTGCTATTTAATTTTCTTGCAATTGGAATTGAACCTATTATGGTGAAATCAACACAAGTATTGATATGCAGGGTAAACCAAAAGTCTTGTGCTCTCTTTTTAAAAATCAATAACATAAAAAAAATCAAAAAGAGATAAAAAAAAATACGCCTTTTATTGCATCCTTCTGTTTGACTCAAACATTTTCGTAATTTTTTTTTTTTTTTTTTTTGAAAATTAGTAGTTCACAAAATTTTAAATACATGGCGTCATGATATTTTGAAAATTGAAAGCTACATATACAGGGTGTTTCAAAAGTCCGGCTTTTATTTCGAACCAACGTCTCCTAGGGTCCTGGAAGTAAGGTCTACCCCTAGGTAAATGACTCTGGAGAATCCACTGAGAAGATTTACAGCGCCCCTAGCGGCGAAATAAAAAAAGTTAAAAAAATAATGAAGAAACTAAAGGAGATAGAGCAAACATATCAGTTAGAGTGTTGTTGCAACTGTTATAACTCACTGAAAAAAATTTCATGAAAATGTCGTGAATATTCGCTGAGATATTAGCATATGAAAATAGCGCTTTTCCAGGCCTCAAAAATGGAAAAGTTCGCAAATTTGCAAGTTTTTCAGCGTTATTATGTAGTTTTGTATCTTTTTAGTTAAATGAAGAAAAATTTTAATAAAAAAAAAACTTGCAAATTTTTTAACTTTTTCTTTTTTGATGCCTGATGAAAAAGTGCTATTTTCACTTGCTAATATCTCCGCGAATATTCACGATATTTTCATGAATTTTTTTTTTCAGTGAGTTACTTATAACAGTGGCAACAATTAATTTTTCTAACTTTTTTATTTCGCCGCTAGGGGCGCTGTCAGTCTTCTCAATGGATTCTCTAGGGTCACTTCCCTAAGGGTAGACCTTACTTCCAGGACCCTAGGAGACGTTGGTTCCAAATAAAAGCCGTTAAACGGACCTTTGAAACACCCTGTATATAAGGAAAAGCGTTGTAGGGAGATCAGATCAGAAATCAGACCATTTCCTCCTTCTGCGTAGTGACAGTGACATACTGGGTTCAGGAAACGTTTCTGATGTCTATTATAGACGCAAATTGTAAAAAAAGCTTTGTTATTTTCAGATTTGTTTTATATTTTTAGTGACTCAAATATCCTTTTATTACCTACTAGGGGCATAGTACTTGCTTATTTGAGGTATATAAGGAAAAACTGTGCAAAGAGGACCCACAAACACAAGTAAGCGTTTCGTTGGTTCAGTTCTAGTTCAATAAGTTAATTTAATTAATAATATAGTGCCAATTAAAATATTAATGCCAGTGAAATATAATGTTTTTAATGTAACTTTTTTCTTCAAAAAATCAAATACAGTAAACAAAATTCGGTTAGGGTAAGTAACCGAAGAAGTAACGGTAAGAAACAACCAGTTTCACCATTTTGTTGCAAGGAAGCAAAAATGTATTTCTGTGTAAAATTTATCTTTCCGTACATTTCTGTAAAACCCGTTTCTCCTCTAGGCCTTAATTGTTGCAGGGAAGCAAATACCTACTTGTATTGCTCTTGCCTACTAGTAGGGTTTCTTTCCCGGGATCCCGGGAAATAGTCCTACCCTGGAAATAGTCCCTATAAATTCCTACATTTTGTAGGAATTTGTAGATTTTGTAGGAATTTTGAACTACATTTTGTAAGAATTCCCGGGAAATAATCTTATTTCCCGGGAATTCCCGGGAAACGAAAAAGAGTGAAAATCAATAGGAAAATTCATTTTTTATGGTAATATTACAAGGAAATAAAAATTTTGTTACATGTTTTTACTTTATTAATCATTGGACTTCAAATTTATATTGAAGTTTACTGAGAAATATTAATATTTCAAATTTTATTAACCCGATTTAACGTTTCCCGCATTTAACGTCAGATTTCATTGGTCCCAAATGAGTATTACGTTACTGTCCTACTCCGATTGTACGTTTTCCCACATTTAACGTTATTTTTCTTTGGTCCCTTGAAAGAGGTTAAATCGGGGTTTCACTGTAAATATTATAAATGCATTCCCGGAAAAAAAATATTATTATATATAATATAATTAAAATATCAAATATTCTCAATTTAAAACAATTCCCGGGAAATGCCAAAGTATTTTTCAGAGAAATTATTGCCAGATATGGCAACAATTTCTGTGCTTGTGAAAAACTTGTAATATTCAATTTTATTAGATTTTAATCCTTAGTGGAATCATGAAAAAATATTTTTTGTCTAAAACTAATTAATATAGCAATATTACTCAAATTGAATCCCTTTTTAAAGAAATATTTATGCACCCTAGGAACCTTCAAATAATTTTGAATTAATAATTAATAATAAAAATAACTTAAAATGAAGAAGTTTAAAATTTTAATCAATTCCCGGGAATCCCGGGAATGATCTTGTTATTCCCGGGATTTCCCGGGAAGACAATAACACCGGGAAATCAGAAACCCTACCTAGCCTACTTGTATAATGAATAATAATAATTAAGCAAATGAATTTATTTATTATAAGTGTAATAAAAAATTGAGTTTTTTAAGTGATAAAAGCCTTTAGAAATATTACAACACATACTTTAAATAATACCTTTTTTGTCAATGTACAGTGTGTTTCAAAAGTATTTCAAAAGTAAATTATTTCGAATCAATGTCTCCTAGGGTCGTCGAAGTAAGGTGTACTCCTAGGTAAGTGACCATGGCAGATCCATTGAGATGACTTAAGTCGAAATAAAGTTAAAAAATTAATTTAAAAGCTAAAGAAAATGTAGCGCAACAAAAACTTCTACGAGAAAATTGTTTTTAATTTGATAAAAAACGTAGTGAAAAAAAAAATTCACGAAAATGTCTTCAATTTTCGAGGAAAATGTCACTTTTTCCAGGCCTAAAAAACAAGTTCGTAAATTTGCAAGTTTTTCAGTGTCATTAAGTAGGTTTTGCATTTTTTAGTTAAATAAAGACACATTTTAACTAAAAAAAAATCAAAGAAACTTGCAAATTTGCGAACTTTTTCTTTTTTGATGCCTGGAAAAAAATGCTATTCTCACTTGCCTCCTCCTTATATCCTTGAATATTGAAGATATTTTCGTGAAATTTCTTTCTCTACTTTTTTTATGATATTGAAAACAATTTTCTCGTTGAAGTTTTTGTTCTGTCTCCATCAGCTTTTTTAATATTTTTTTTAAAAATAACTTTCTTATTTTGCCTCTAAGGGGTGCTACGTCCTCTCAATGGACCCACTTATCTAGGGAGATACACCTTACCTCCACGACCCTGTGACGTTGGACTTGGGTTTTGAAACACCCTGTAGGAAACTAGGCTGCAATTTTGATTCCAAATTTTTTAGATTCATTAAAGTATAATATTTTAACCATTTAGTATTAATTTTGAATTCAGACCAAATTTTCGTGTGTGTACCTATTGTTTTTCTTTTTATTTCTTTGGTATCTGTGATCAGTACTAGAGTAATATTGTCTTTTCTTAGGCTGATTACCTTACCCGAGACGCTATGATGTTTTTAGTAAGTATCATAGTTTTATACCTCTCAATCAAAAGAGTAACAATAGAAATCCTATAGAGCAAGGGTCGGCAACTGGCGGACCGCGGTCCACATCCGGACCGCTTGAGAAAATTTCAAAAATTTTCCTGGGGGAAAACCTCCAGACCCCCTGTTTTAATATAAAGCTCTTAATAATTAAAATACACTTATTTAATAAAAAGTTCATTCAATGATTTTAAGTCGTAAAATTTAGGAGGAGTGCTGAAATATTAGTATGTAGTATCTTTTCTAGTCAATAAATCAAGGTTTTGCAATTTTGTAAACATTGTCAAAATACAGCAAAACCTTTATTAGCCATATACAAAACCTTTATTAGCCATGAATTTGAATTGTGCATTCTTCCCAGTTTTTAAAGCGGCTGATTAAAATGTTACGAAATTCGCCACTTGAGGACTATTTTTAAAACCGCCATTTTGAAAAGAAATAATATCAACAGAACTACTTCAATCGTACATTATATTCATAAATATACATAAATCAAAATCCTCTTTGTTTGAAACCTCCACCTATTTCCAGCTTTTCAAAAAAAAAAAAAAAAAATTTAAACATGAATCTTTGCAAAA
This sequence comes from Tetragnatha montana, assembly GCA_963680715.1. Taxonomy (NCBI): domain Eukaryota; kingdom Metazoa; phylum Arthropoda; class Arachnida; order Araneae; family Tetragnathidae; genus Tetragnatha; species Tetragnatha montana. The sequence goes on from OY796685.1 coordinate 49,058,135, forward strand.
AGGATCAGAACTTTCCGGATGACCTTATAGTTTTGGTACTATTTCACATTTTGATATTCTGTCTCATTTTCTAGGATGCTTGTGGTACTCTACAAGAAAAAAGTAAGGACTGTGACAAGGATACGGATAACTTTGTGAGTATTCCCCCCCCTTTTTTTTTTCAAAAATGTGACCAGTTTTATCAAACTAATAAAAATCGGGATATTTCCCTAAAGAGGGGGGATAATTTTCAGGTCCCAAGATAAAAGTGTCCACCCCTTTAACTTTTGAACCCCTACATATATAAGGTAGTAAAGTCTAGGTATAGTAAAGTGATCAAGCCCTATCCTATCCGATGCAATAACTTTCAACGCTCCCTAGCGGCAATGGTAGGAGTTGTAATTTTATTTTAAAATATTTGCTAAATTAGTCAGTTACAAAGTTGTAGAGCAACATTGATTTAGTAGTTCGAAAAGACACCTTGTGCAGAGAAATGCCTCGAATAGAACCCCTTAAAACACACAGTCGATTAGGTAGAATTTTCCAATTTTTACTACCTTCACGAAAATGAGAAATTTCCCTTTTTTTATGATCTAAGAATATCTTTAGTCATTTATCTAAATCATCCAAATGAAATTTTCTCATTTTCACGTTTTGAGAAGCGTTTTAGGAGATAAAAATTGGGGGGGGGGTGCGTTTAAGGGGTTCTATTCGAATCATTTCTTTGCACAAGGTGTCTTTTCAAACTACTAAATCGATGTTGCTTTACAACTTTGTAACTGACTAATTTAGCAAATCTCTAAAACTTTTTAAAGAAAAAAAAATTTTAACTTCTAAGCGTTTAAAGTTGATGCATCGGATAGGGCATGGTATGGTCACCTTACTATACGTAGACACCACTTTTATGAGTATATCTGTACCTGTAGGGGTTCAAAAGTTAAAGGTGGTGGATCTTGGGACACCCTGTATAACGTTCAGTAAGTCACAAAAAAACAGAAGATTTTTAAATATCACCTGGAAAAAAAGTTTTGCATGAAACACACAAATTCCATAACTAAACATTTGTTAAGGAGTTGGGGTTAGCTAAATTCCTTTTCAAACACTGGTGACACACATATCGTTACCACAACCCCAAAAACACGAATCTGCTATGTGTGAATAGCAGATTCGTGTTTTTGGCATGGTGGTAACGATATAATAAGGTAAATATAGCTTCTAAAGACCCCAATGTTCTTATGTTTTCAAAATAGACCGGTCCCGATCGTTTTATCCGTGAAATTGCTTGGCGGAAAAGAAAACGATCGGATATCGCCAAATTTGGCGTGACCTCGCACAGAGCAGTTTAGTGACTTTTTTCCTGAAAGTCGACAATTTGTAGTTTTAAGAAAAAATGCAAAAATCTAGAAATCTCCCGCTTTTTGGAGTATTCAGTGAGGCGCAAGTTTAGAGTTGCGTATGCTTGGCGAGTTTTGGCTGTTTAGCGGCACATTTAGAAGCCAGTGTTCTGTAACGCTAAAAACTTGGCGCATACGCAAGTATAAACTTGTGCCTTCGGTTTTTTATATTTATGTACCATTTAGAACTCGAGTTGATTCAGAAAATTCTCAATTTCAGTTGTGCATTGAGACTTACGTAGAAAAATTTCATAACGAGAGCAGTGCAAGGTGTAATGTAGAAAAATACTATGATGATTGAAGTTAGTAACTTTTTCATTGAGCGCGTTTTGAATGAACATATTTAATTCAAAGTAGTGGATGATTCTAAGTTAATTTTTTTTTCCCTCAGAATAGAAATCCGTCCAACTCTGCAACAGATGTCTCGGAAGTAAAGAGACAGAACGAAAACTTCACTGAACACAATTCACGATTTTAATATAATCTTAGATTTGATTGATGATATAGATTGATACTTGTGTATTATATTTGCATAAATAAAGTAGTTCCTTAAGTTACGTAATTGTATATCCTTTTTAGAAAATATTTCATTTGAATTTTAAAAATATAAGAAGTATATTTCATGGTTTAGTATAAATTAGCTTCTAGGTTTCCTAAATGTTAACAATATAGTTATACTTTTTGTGAATTAGCTAGTCGGGCATCACAAAGCAAGTAAGTAAGTAATAAAAAATAGTTCCTCTGGGAACTTTGTTACTTCAGTGTTATACAATTCATATTTTTTTTTATGAATTAGGGAAAATTAGAAAGTTAATTCATCTCTACTACTTCCAAAAAAGCTAACAAAGAAACAACTAAAGAAAACTGTTTGCGTAGCAAAACCCACACTTTAACAGGCTCTCAAGGGTTTAATATTAATGTTATTTACGTGAAACTTTGGACTTAATGGTTCTCAACTGTGCTCTCTCCGATTCTGAAATCAAAAGAAAGGATTTCGTATAATACAAAATAAAGTTTTGGCAGTTTTTTTACATTTTTTTAAACTTTTTTTTCGTAATAAAACAACTTTTAAAGTGAAAACTTATAAGATAATTTTAAAGATCATATTAAACTACAAAATTTGAGACCATAATTAAATTTTACCAATGCTGCTGTCCTTAGCAAGAAGGGCGTATCTCGGATTTTGGCTATTTTCAGGTTTTTGCATATCTAGAATCTTTGGAGTCTTCTGCACCTTATGATACCTCATTCATGTACCTATGTGTACGAAAAGGTACACAAAAACGCTAGTGAAAAAGGGCGTATCTCTGAAATTTCTTGAAATCCTTAGGCGAAAAGTGCTTGTACTGAAAATCTTGATTTTCGGAGATGCGCCCTTCTTGCTAAGGACGGCAGAATAGTAGTTCTTCTACAAATTCAATTTTTCTGTAGTTATTTTGGGGGTGTCGCTCCAATTTTAACTCCCTGGGATTTAGTCTGGAACCCCCAAATCCTATGTGATTCTGACTCGTCTAGGTGTCTACTATCCCCCCTAGAAGTGCGACCCAATATTTATGGGACACCCTGTACATCAAAACTTACTTTAAACACTTTCCCTAAAAACTATATCACTTCTTGAACTTCCAAGTCCGATAGAAAAGCATATTATGCAATCATTTATTTTCCTCCACACATTTTTTGTGTGCTGGGATGTAAGGCAGTGTTAGGGGGGGGGTTTGAATAGATTTAAGTATTTGTTGTATGTTATTAATTTCAGAACCTGATAGTTATACCACATAGACATGATAGTAGGGGAGCCCATGATGCTAAATGTTGATTTACTCGAGCGCGTGAGATAATCATAGGGGAGATACCTTGCATGCTTTCGAGTAACTCCACCAAATATAAGCTCTCTATGTTCGTGGGTTTGTTTAGAACAGCCCGTCAAAATTTGAAAGAAAACTATAGTTACATGGACACACTCGAGCGCGTCAGATTGGCTAACAAGACAGTTTACAACTAGTTGAGCCTAGTTTCCTGATGGCTACTAGTCTATAAACATTTTGTTTCGTACATTTTTCTCAAAAAGAGCGATAGCGTCTTACCGGTCTTGGCTTTACTTTGCAACTTTGTAACCCTCCCGCTCCCTTACCCACCGCTCAAATCGGCAGATTTTAGAAAATGTACACTTTTTAGCTGGTAACTAACCTACCTTATCATTATCTGACGAGCTCGAGTATGTCCATTTAACTAATTTTTTTTTACAAATCTGACGGGCTGTTCTAGACAAACCCCCCTACATAGAGAGCTTATATTTGGTGGAGTTACTCAAAAGCATGCAAGGTATTCCCCTTATGATTATCTGACGCGCTCGAGTTACTACCCAAAAACACTCTGGGCTCCCCTACTATGAGACATCAAGCAATAATAAAAGAAATTAGATTGATTTTCATGTTTTCTTCCTCATTAGTTGAAAATTATTTTGCTCATAACAAAATCTCAGAAAATAAAAATTGGTCAGTATAGGGTGTACCAAAACTATAGTTAACCTCCCTGTTTTCTTAAAGTCAAATTTCCCATTTTTGGAATTTGACCCTTTAAAATAGAGTTTTTACTCCTTTTATATAAGACCCTTTTGGTTAAACCCGAAGAAAGCCGCAGAATCTTCAAGTAAAAAATATACACTACTAAAATAGACGTCAGAATTTCGGAAGGGGGGATGCTGTAAACCTCTATAACCCCCCTTGGGCAAGGCCCTCTGGGTAGCTCAATATTTGGGCGACTTCCGAACTTTTAAATCACATCCCATCACAACACAGAGCAATAATAAAGCACATGTTCCTGCTGCTTTCCTTAAAGTCCGTCGACAGCGCTTACAGCCATAGCTCATACTGGCTCGTATAATAAATAATCAGTATCGGCCCGAGCGGGAATACTAAACAGGGACATATGGGGATTACAATTGGAAATGAAGTTGTGCCACTGGTGTCATCAATTTATGAATAATACATTTCACCGGGGTTATTCATGCTCGCACATTCTAGAGGTCCAATAATTTTTTGGAACTCCTGGTGCGAGCTTATATGGGGAGACGGGTGTTACTCAGTTTGGGCCTGATGCTGAGGTGTCTCTCGGGAGAGCTCTCTTGTTGTGATGGAATAAGCTTGGGGTGAGTTTGAAAAAGTTATTTTCCTTTTTTTCAAAGTATAAGGATTATTCTGTTTACTATGTGTGAAATTTGCATCTAAAGATCGTAAATCTGCAAAAGGAGGGAGAGTTGCACTAGATGGATACAGTTTATAACATTTCGAGTTTTCGTTTGCTCCCTTTCACTGAAAGGATTGGTTTGTTATGCATGCATCCCAGTACGTCACAAATGCGGAAGGATAAATCGGTAAACACGAAGCCTGTTGTGTTGATAGGAGGAGTTTCGGTACGCAAATCGCGATTGAAAAGCACTATTAATGCATGAGTTTAACAAAATAATCATATTTTTAAATTGACGTTCTTTATTTCACTCAAAATTCAGACACCGCGATGGGAACTATACTTTGTTTATTAGTGACGTCGTAGGGTCAACTTAAGTTGCAACCTAGTATAATTCAAACAGATATAGTTCTCAATCCCCTTTCTATCCCTACACTGATGCAAATTAAACACTTTTGCAACGCTAAATAAACACAATAAAGAACACTTCTGATCAAAAGCGATTGCTATTGCGCTTGTGTTGCGTGAGAAAAAGATAGTGTTGTAAAAGTGTTGCCCTGGGAGAGAGAAAATGTGTTCTTATAGTGATTTCGATCACATTTTAATAACACTTTCAGATTCTAAATATATTTTTTAAAACATTGTTTCATAACACTTTTCAAACATATTCAGAACAGTATCCCAACACAGTAAGCTGTTAAAGTGTTGTATCAATAACAAAAACCAAAGTTTTGTAAATTTGAGGACGAAAAGGTGTTAATATGTTTATAATTTTGCGGATCATTGATTGAAAGGATTGGTTTGTTAAGTGGATGGGCATGGAGAAAAAGGGAAGTTCAAAAACAGGGCCCGATTTAAGAAAATTTGGAACACTAGGCCCAACATATAGAAAGGGGGCCCCACGTTGCCATATTTTCCCATTCAGCCATAGAGGTCGGGATCTAGCAAGATTCGTTTTCTTCCCAAAGACCATTTTTCGAGGTCAACAGGTGATGGAGGGAGAATTTTAATGCGCTGTTAAAGAGTTAAAAAGCAGGTGTTATAATCTCTCACATGGCAAATAGCAAACACCACCACCCTTTCCTACTATAAGCTTGTGTACTATTAGAAGAGCCCCTTTAAAAAAATTACTTAACATTTTCTTTTTATTAGTATTACATATTTGGCATTTTTTAATACATTTTTTGCTAAAATAAACACATATTATCTGTACATATTTTAGATTTTTAATTACATATAAATCCTAGCCCTAGTTATAACTTTCCCCAAGCTGAAAATGTTTTAAAAATAATCAGAATAGTAAATTAAACGATTGAGAAATGAATTCTTGACGTTTTTCTAAGCAACAATAGACATAACTTTCATTTGAGAATTCACTGTTCACTTACATTGTTGAAAATATTTTCGTTGTTTTGTGTTTCTAAATTAAATTTTTAAACTCTTATCATTGTTATACTCATTGTTGGTTTTATACTTCAGACATTTAATTGTTGCATTATTCTATTTGTTGCTGCTAATGTAAAACATAAAACATTTCTTAGTGGAAAGTTACTACAGTGACTTCTCCATTTTCATGAGGATTAAACTTATTTTTCTTTGAAATAATACCGAACCAATTTCAAAGAAAAATAGGTATTTATGAGAAGCTATAGCTTACAGTGTTGAGACTATGTTGTGGAGACTAAAAAGGCCAAGTACGGTAAGATTGGTAATCCATTTCAATTAGTTGAAACATTTCTCTGCAAACGTTCACACGGAAAAATAAGTACATTATAAATACATTTAAGATACATTTTAGACTTTTTGTCCTAAAATTTACAACATTTTAGCTGTGTTGTTATACAGAAAATTCTAACACTTTACTGTGTTGTGGTTGTGATAGTGTTCTGAATATAGAATATGCATAAAAAGTGTTTCTACAGGGTGTTTCAGATAAATATTTCATAACTTCTAGGGGAGGTAGGGTACATCAAGACGAACAAGAATCGGTATAGAAAGGGGGGTCGCAAGTGGGGTCTAAGGGGTGAAAATCACGGGTGAAAATTAGCAATAAAACTCGCATATCTGGGCACAAAGCGATACAATTGTTCGATTTTGGTATTTATTCCATTCAACCAATTCAAAATGTTCATGTAAAAACGAGATGCAAGTGTTTATTTTAATCAAAAAACGGACCAATAATTGAATGAGGCATGCGTTGTTGGTAGATTAAAGTTACAATTGTCCCTTGGTCAGACTTTAGTTCTTTGCGCCTTTTAACTCCAACCAACCAAACAACCAACAAAACTCTAGTATTAAGATGTTTTTGTCGTGACACTTTCTATTGCTGTCTATCAACTTACAACGCATCCTGTTTCATTTATTGGTCTGTTTTTGATTAGAATAAACACTTGCATCTCGTTTTTACATGAAAAATTTGAATTGGTTGAATGTAAAAAATACCGGAATCGAACAATTGTATCGCTTTCTGCCCAGATATGCGAGTTTTATTGCTAATTTTCACCCGTGATTTTCACCCCTTAGACCCCACTTGCGACCCCCCTTTCTATACCAATTCTTGTTCGTCTTGATGTACCCTACCTCCCCTAGAAGTTATGAAACATTTATCTGAAACACCCTGTATACAGAATATGTTCTAAACATTGTTCTGTAAAATATATGTTTGGAATCTGAATGTGTTCTTAAGTTTGGATAGAAAAACTAAAAGAACACATTTACTGTGTCTGCATGTAATTTTTTATAGCCACACCTTTTCTTACCTAAAACTTTCTTTATAGTACAATCAAAACTTTTCTTATACAATCAAAGTGTTTCACCCTCATGCTGTCTGTTTATTAACCTGGTAAAACAAAGTTCTAGGTCAGTGGTTCCCAACCTTTTGTGGCCCATCGCCCCCTTTCTGGAGGTTGACTAACACCTATTGCCCCCTTTTCATTCTCATTGTATGTCTAATTTTAATTTGAAGTAAAGTGTAAATAATAAAGCAATTTTATTACCGTATATAAAAACAACCAAAGCAGTTTTATCAGGTCACTCTTAAATTTGAATCTCGAAAAATTTAGAAAGTTGACTGTTAAAATTTGTAATAATAATTGAAAATTTGATATTTTATTGTATTATTTGTTGTTGGAAATTTAAATTACCCTTTCAATGGCTGCCTTGTGCTTAGTGGATTTCAGTTAAAGCTTGAATATCCGGCTTTATGTTCGTCAAGTTTAGGCGCAAATCTCCTTTGAGGTAAATGTCCAACTTATTTGTTTTGTGAGGAGCTGGACAACAGAATTAAACCCTTTTTCAACTAAAAATGTTGACAGAAACAAGATGAGAAATAGTTCAGTTTTTCCACACAGTTGATGGATAAAGGTCCATGAGCTTCACCCAGGCTAACTCGTAACTGCTCTTCTTGAAAATGATTTTCACCTCACAGTTATACTTCAAGTCTGGAAACTCATTCTGCAATGAGTTATCAAGCTTATCCACAGCTTCAAACGAGAATGGATCTAGAATCCAATCCGGAATTTGTAACTTGGTCAAATCTTCAAATCTTAATTCCATGCCAGTTTTAACTGGTCAAGGTGATCAGTAAACCTTTCTATACTATTATTTTAATTTCCCCCTTTGAATATTCATCGCCCCCAATTGCCTCCCACTTATTTATCGCCCCCCCCCCCCTGATAAACCAAATCGGCCCCCTGGGGGCGATCGCCCCCAGGTTGGGAACCACTGTTCTAGGTCAAGATAAGTCAGTTAGAGTTTATTTTAAACTGTGGATTCTCTTTAACTGCATTAGTATCTGAATGGAAAACGTGAACTATAGAATTTATAATTTTCGGTTTCAGTATTCGCAATAAAGCACGGTTTGTTACCCTGCAAAATTATTGAAAGAAATTATATTGAAATATAACTTAAAAGGTAAGGTGGGGTAAAACGGCTAAGATTTTGAGCAAATAGGTTTTGGAAATCCCTGCTCTAAAGGAATATGATTACCTTCATTAACTTGCTGAAACAAAGTGTGGACAGCTATTTGTTGTGAAAAAGCAGTCACCACTTTTTCATTTAAATTGTATACAATTAAAGAAAAAAAAATTACCTATTATGGCCTAGTCTTCAGCAGTCAATTAGTTTCAACCGAAATCTTTGCGTACCTTAAAATGTTCAACTTAAGGTAAGTTTTAAATCAGTTTTTAGACCGATTTCAAAGTGAATAGAATTGGTTTTGTGATACTCGTTAAACATTTCAGTTTTCGTAAATTTGCGATCAAAAATATGTATGGGACTTTTTGTGTATAAAATGATTCTAAAAATACCCCAAAAAAAGTATAATTCGTCCTTTGTTTTTAATAGCATGCTATATCGTTTACACTGCAAACACTTATTACACTTTTTGTCCTCAAATTAGCATCACTTTAGTTTGAGTTGCTAAGCTAGGACAATTTATACTTTATTGTGTTGTGAAAGTATTCTGAATATGTTTGAAAAGTATTCTTTCTAAAATTGTTGTAAAGTCCTCCCCCAGAATTTTTTTGGAAATTTAAGTAAAAAAAAACCCACTTTTCATTATGTTTTGGTACGCCTCATCCGATTTCGGATATAGATTTTGTGGTAGAATTTTTGTGTTTTGACAAACTTAATATAAAACAAAGTTGTAATAGAGTTACAAGTACTAAGGGGCTCTAGGGGTCCTCCCCTAGAAAATTTCTGAAAATTTAAGTAAAAAAAAACATCTTTTTCAACTCGTTTTGGTACGCCTGATCCGAAATTCGGACAGTGAATTTAGGGTAGAATTTTTGCGTTTTGACAAAATTAATATAAGTAGAGTTGTAATAATAGAGTTTAAGTACCAAGGGGGTCTGGGGGTTTGAAATTTGACCTTAAAATAACAGGGTTATAACACATTTTGGTGCATAACATTCCATATTATATAGTGTAAAATGTTTCATTTGGGGGGGGGGCTCAAGCCCCCTAGCCCCCCCCCCCCTGTATCCGCTAGTGGTACAGAAGAGCTAGTCATGGAGGAATTTAAGAAGGTTATGAGACGTTTTTAGGATATTTTCTTTTTATATGGTTTTTATGCATCTTGTCCAAATAATAACAGAGATGTGTGGTTTTTTTAGTGCCATAACAACAATTTACAGCCAGGGCCCGATTTAGAAAATTTAGAACACTAGGCCCAAATATGCAGGAAGGGGCCCCCACGTTGCCATATTATTTGGTGCTATATAAATGTAGATTCGTGAAAATTATTGTTTGATTAGTGTGAAAATTCACTATCGTTAGGGAGTCAGGGTCAGACACGTTCTCGGTTATCTTTTACGTTTTTACATTGCTCAGATGCTTGGATTTTTATTTTCGATTTGAAAAAGGTAATGAAAAAATATTCTAGGAAGTATAAAAAGTTATTTCTACTATAAATTTTTGTTAACTTTTTAAAATTAGGGGGCCCCCAAATTGTGGGGCCCCTAGGCCCGGGCCTAGTGGACCTAAAATGGTAAATCAGGCCCTGTTTACAGCCATTATCATATGTTCTTAAATGAGTTTATGGTGTGTTTTATTTCCCCTTCTCCTTTCACTTCTTTCTTTCTCCTTCTACTTTATTCTTAACTGCTTAAAAGTTATTCTTTTAAGAAATGTTGAAATGATCGGCTATTCTCTCAAAAATAAACTTGTTCTCCCTTACGAAGAAAAAATAATTCCATATACGCCACCAACATTATAAACGACTTTATCAGGAATTTTCTACAAATGTGGAGTTTCAGAACATTTTATTCTCTTCAACTCTGGAGCTATAAAAGAGGGTCATCCACTGAACGATATAAAGATAAATTGTCAGGTAGAATCTCAAAAAATTAATATGAGCTGAAAATTTAATCTCAAAATATATTTAAATGTCTGTAAATTTTCATTTTGTTTCTTCTCTTAATTTATCTTCTGAAAGTGGAAATCAACGAAAGAACTATCTCTCATATAAAAGCCCACGTCACTCACTGACTCACTGACTGATTCTGGAACGCTCGCACACTATGATGCCATCTCGCAATAATAATCATAATCATCAGAAAAATATAAAAGCCCACGTCACTCACTGACTCGATGCCATCTCGCAATAATCAGAAAAATAAATAAATAAAAGTAATTAAAATTTTAAAATAATATAATAGCTTTTAAATAAATATCTTTCAAGAAAGTTGGTTTACTTAATAAAGGTTAAAAAGTTACTTTTAGGGAAGTTGGTTTCTAATTCAACAATAATAAATTATTAAAGTTAAACTTCTTATTTAATGTATAATTAATAGGAACTTGAAGTAGTAACGAGCGAAGCTCGCATAAAAGGCTAGCCTAGCTGTAAGACCCGGCTTTGCCGGGTCGTAACAGCTAGTTTTCAAATAATACCATTCTTTAATATCGTTTTCAACATCAAAAATAAAAAACAAAATGCATTCCCTCAAGAAAAGTTAGTCCCCTACTTCTTTAATAACACGTTTCCCTGCACCAACCTATGAGAAACGGTGATGCAAATGGTGGAGGCCCCGCCCCCGACTCCGCCTCCTGTCGCTTATATTATGAGTAGGCGTGGCCAGTGGCCTCAGCCGTTGCGTGACAGGTTGACTCTCGTGACGTTATCGGCTAATGTTCCAAACCCGTTATTTGCAGTTGTTTACCTGATAAGGCGGCTTGTTTTATCAGATAGGAGCTGAGTTCAGAGGAAAAGCCAGGTTTTTTTTCCCTTTTGTCTTGGATGGCTTTTGGTCCAATTTTTTCAGTTATTGAGTGTCTGGAAAAATATGTCCTGTTGAAAGCTTCGATGTATAGCATTAATTTGGGGGGACGGCTATTATTATTCAAATGAAATGGGATTGCTTTCAGTACCTTATTCGTGAGGGAATGTAGTGATTTTACTTTTGAATAAAACCCATCATGTTTACTCGGGTTTGAAAAGTACTCATTTCCACCAGAGTAAGTAGAAATACATAAATTATGTCACATATTAGGATAGAGGTGGGGTTGGCATTGGTGGACAATGTGACCCTGGGATTAATATCTTATGTATGACGCAAAATCTGTGTATGGGGCCGTTAAAATGTTATGAAGAGTAATTTTGATAATTTTCTGTATACCCTTCCTGATGTTGAAAACAGCTTTTTATAACAATACTCTAAAAAAACTGTTGATTTACATAATAAATCCTGTCAGCTATGCTACCAGTAACCCCCTGTAAATTATACTGAGAAATCCTGTTACATTTATACATAATCTTATCAAACTACCGAAAAATCGTAATTGATACAGGTTTTCTCAGTACATGATAAGATTTCTCTGTAGTCTGACTACAGATTTTGTATAAATACAACAGGATTTCTCTGCACAAATTACAGGGGGTTTCTGGCAGGATTTCTTTGTTGAATGAACAAATTATATTTTTGAGTGAATGTAAACAAACTGTCCCCTTTACGGAACAAAACGTTTAACAGTAATAATCCGAATTTAAATAAGTGTTTCTTTTGTTTAAATTCAATTTAAATTGATTCTTTTTCGAAATTAATTTTAAAATTAAATCATTTTTGCAATTTACCAAATATTTTCTAAAATAAAGTGCTTCATGTCACCTACCCAATAAAGCCTTTGAAAACATCTTTTATCGCCAATCATTTTATTTTCTTTAAAAAAAAATCTTAATCAATAATTTTCAAAAAGTTATGTTAAATGCTCCAAAAAAACTAGAGAAAATTTAAAATTAATGCATAAAGAATTAATTATAGTACCTATAGTTTGATTCCTCGTTATTCCTCTTTTTTTTTAATTTTCAAAGTTGTAATTATCATGTATTATCCAAATCTCCCAGTTGAAGAAGACTTAATAGAAAAATATCAAATTTACCTGACAGAAAAGGTAACATAACATAAAACCATAATAACCATAACATAAAATATCAAAAAGAAATTACTTTTCTCATGGTACTTATGTTTCCAATGTAGGTATCTTTAATAATTAATCATAAAACAGTTAAATTATCTATAAAAATCAAAGTACATAAATTGTATTGTAAAGAGTGTCAAAATTAGTATACAGTGTGACATTTCATCTTCATACTTACTCTGCACAAAACATAGTAAAATCTTAGTTCAGAAAAAAAATACCTTTTTTTTTATTTTTGAAAAGTTTATTTTAAGAGGCTGCCATATTTTAATTTTATTGTAAAAATATGAGCTATTGATTTTGGAAAAATTCTAGTATAGAGGAAAAATATTACAAAACTTCAGAAAATCCCATTTCAATTTAATGATATAAAGTTTTCACACAAATAACTTAAAATCACAAACATTCTAATTCAAAAATTGGTTCTAGGGATGAAAAATGAAAGTCATTTAAACTTTAAATTGCTCCGTTCTTGTTCTTCAATCAACATTTCTTCATAGTAAGATTTTTCCAATTTAGTACCAGTTTATCCACTAGATGGCGCTGTAAGTCTAAAAGCAGAACTTGTAGTAGAGATATCTTTTAGCTAGAAAGAGGCAAGGAAAGGAAGGACGGTAATTTTTTTTCTCAGAACATAAAATATTAAAATTACTTTTCCTGTCACTTTTTTTTGTAATATGATAAAAGGAATAAAGTAATAGCATGAATGAATAATTGAAATAGATATTTTTTTTATTTTTTCATGATTTTCCATAAAATATTAAAGCTTAAAAATTGCAGTTTTCCCCCTATTTTTTTTTAGTAGATTTAGGTTTAGTTACTGAGAATGTTGGAATAAATTAAGCGTGCTTTTTCTGTAAGAATCTTATTATTATATCTCCCGTCAGAAATTTCAATAATTGTTATTAAGATTAAGTTCCATTATTATTTCTACCAAAGGATATTCTATTAATTTGTTAATAAATTTGTTGTGAATATTCATGGGACCAATAAATAGTTCACTATTCCCGAAGATACAGAATTATTGTAATGTTGGTTGTTTATTCGGAACCTAAGAAGTGGGCCATTTTAAACATTGAGTACACACACACACGCTTTTTTTTTTACTAGGTTCAGTATTCACTATAGAAAAAATTTGGCTATTTTGTAATTACATTGTAAAGTCCCAAATACATGGTAAAATGGTTATGGAGAAAATATTTTACAAGGTAATTTCTGCTTAGATTATTTTCGCCTATTAACGTAAATGTGAAATGAAATTATTTTTGATCTAGTTAAAATATAAAAGAATATTACTTAAAATACGAGAAAGTTAAAAAAATGCATTCAGTCTTTGTGTTTTTAAATTAAATGGAATTTTATGTGTTGTAAATTTGTTTTATTTAAATAATACCTAAGCTCAAAGATTATCAAGTCAATAAAAAACAGCAAACACACAGTAAAATATTTATTATGAACTCATATCACACAATAGAGAATGGGGAAACTGATAAAATGTAATCACTTACCATAATCTGTTTATGACATAAAAAATATTTAAAATTAGACGGATTTAATTATTAATCTATGAAATATGTATTAACGTACTGAATATCATTATAAAATGAACTATCTGAAATATTACGTACCTTCAGTATTCCAATTATAAATGCAATACTATATAGTGCTGTCCTTTAAAAACAACCCACTCCAAATTGTACCCTAAAAACAACCCATTGAGATTTTTTAATTAAATAATTAAAATAATTTTACCATCTCATATACCATGTCTTTCTATGCCTTTTAGAGTGTCAGGGATGTAAAAACTGGTCAAAGAACGGTTTATTTACTTATTTTTTAAACAAGCTGAGATAATGTAGATTTTTGGCAAAAAATGTGCTTCAGATTTACAGATTTTGTAAAAATGTATGTTATAAAGACTTTAGAGCAGTTTTCGCGCGTTTTTATGTTATCCCATTACCATGCGAATAAAATATTAAAGTTTTAGCTCAGTTGGCCAATTAGAGTCCTTCTAGGAAAAAGTGGGTTTTTTTCAAATTCTTACTTAATTGACTGCCAATTTGTAATGGATACTTGGAATTAAACATGCTAAGCACTAAAATGTCAGGGAGGATGAGCCGCTAGTACAGTTTTTTGTTCGATTTAATTATCCTTTTTATTAAGCTTTTAATGAAGAAAATATGAAACAGTGGGTTGTTTTTAAAGGACAGCACTATATACTTCCAATTATATTCGTACTTATATGAAACCATAAAGAGCTACTGCTATACTCTATGTATCATTTTCGTTTCATTTTGACTCAATTATGATAAAAACCTGATGTATTGGAACTATGTCAGTTCTGATAGATATTTGATGTCTCTTGTAGCTTGATAGAACTTTGTCGTGCCTTCTCTAGATTTCGTCGAATAAAAATGGAAACATAATGGTTTGATATAAGCGTGTTCTGAATATTAAATTTTTACGGTTATTCCGGGTTACAGTTGTAGTTAGATTAGTATAAAAGCATTATACCTCTGAAACACGTCTTAATGTTGTGGATTTAACTTTTGGTGTGCCCTGATTTTTTTTATCGATTGGATACAGTCAATTTAACAGTATTACAGAGGTTTTTTATCTCGTGTACACTGATATTATATTTCTGTTTAAAAAAAAGCTAACATCTAGCCAGATTTGCTATTTCTAGTTTCTTATTATATATTGGTCAAATTCGTCCCCTGGTGCCAGTGGCGTATATATAGGAATTTATTTCGGGAGGGGCCCAAAATTACTCCCCAGCCCCTCCCCCACATATTTAATAACTCTAATGTAGCTTTTTAGATGATAATTTAACTCCTAAAAGCTTCATCAGGAAAAGTTGTTAGAAATAAAAATACAAGTACCAACAGGGGGTTCTGGGGGTCCTTCCCCAGAAAAATTTTGGAAGTTTGACTAAAAAAACCAGGTTTTTAACTAGTTTTGGTACACTAAGTCCGAATTTTGGATGTACATTTTTTATGAACTTAATATTTAAAAAGTTATTAAAATAGAGTTCCAAGTGCAAGTGGGGATCTGGGGGTCCTTTCCCAGAAAATTTTTGGAGCTTTACCCCTAAAAACAGGGTTTTATCTTGTTTTTGGTACACTTTGTCCGAATTTTGGACATATATTTTTTGGTAGATTTGGATTTTGGTGAATTTATTATAATAAAGTTGTAAATAATAAAATTCCAAGTACAAAAGGGGGGTTTGGGGGCCCTCCCCCAGAAAATTTTTTGAAATTTGACCTCAAAATACAGGGTTTTAACTTGTTTTGGTACACCTAGTCCGAATTTCGGGGGGGGGGCAGGGCCCCCTCGCCCCCCCCCCCTTATATACGCCACTGCCTGGTGCAGTTACTGCAGATAATACTCTGCCCAAAGTAAAAAAGGGGGCAGTCGGGGGTTCTACTCTAGAAATTTTTCATATTTAGTTGTGTTAATCAATAATGAAAACTCTAAATTGTATTAATTGAAGAAACTTGTTTGTATCACATGTGATACATCAGGACTACAAACCACGTAGCTATGTGACTTTTAAGCCAGAGGATTAATATTTTTTTTTTCTATTTTATTTTTTTTCTACTTTAGGAGGTCCTAAACAACTACTTAAGACACCTTGGGCATGAACCAAACTTTTTTTTCTCTCGGGTCTGAGGAGGCTATATGCTATTAAATTAGGTTCGGATGGGTTCTTAAAACGTTCAATATAAGTCTAATTGGTCCGAGGAACTCTATGAGTTGGGGAACGGGAACTGCTGCAATAAAAGGTGGAAACTGATCTGTTCATCTAACTGAAAAGGAAGAAAAGTACCAAAAAACTGCTCTTTCTGAAAACGTCTTCATTATCTTGCGTTTGAGAGTCTTCATTTTTGAAAGACATCTTCAGTGTCTACCTATACATAAAAACGAAAAAGCAATGAATGCACCTAAACTTTCTCCATCATGTAAAGGTCAACCCAAGGGTTTCGCAAAAGTAATCTAATAATGAGCCAAAGGGTCGTATAATTCCTAATTTCCTGCTTCGTGATCGGGCGTCGGCACCGGGGGTGATACTTCCATCAAAAGAACCTGTAACGAGAAAAAAAAGAACATTTTTGTTTAGTTAGTTAGAGAGCACCAGGGTTAGAGAACATATTAAGTTCGTATATTGTGCAAACGAACTTTGCTCTTTGAGGGTTGCATGTTTGATCTTTTGAATACTATAAGCTCGGATGTGAGATGTATGGATTTTGAATAACGTGAGTGTATATTTATTTATAGGATGGAAAAAAAGGGGAATAGGATATCTCCAGGCTAAAACAATAGCTTTTATACTGCAATCATTCAATAATACTCACTCACATTTAAAATGGCATCATTCAAATTTATGTCCAGTTTCATGTAGCCTATAGAGCATTTTCAATCACATGAGTCGAACCTAACAACGGCCTTAGCAACAGAAGGTTTCAGTTTTTTGCCCTACACTGTAAAAAATTTCGGGCTATGTTGCACCAAAATCTGGTATCTATTTGCTGGCTATAAAAAATTGCTCATAATTTTACCATATTATGGTGCTATCACTTGCACCAAAAATCAGAAAAAGGTTGCACCATAAAATGATGTTTTTAAGGCACCAAAACTTAGAAAGTTGTAATCACGTGACTCCACACCTAAAATCCGCCTTAGCAACAGATACCTTGTTACCTAGCAACCGCCTTAGCAACAGCTAAAAGCCCTACAAAAGGTTAACAGTTAAAAGAAAATAGCTGGTCGTGACGTCACCTGAAAACACTCTATTGTTGTAAAAAATATTATGATTATTGTTTCACGTGGTATTTGTAAATAAGTTTACAAGACTGGTATTTAAAGACTAGTGTTGCACGTAGTATTTACAAGACTGATATTTTAAGACTAGTGTTTCACGTAGTGTTTACAAGACGGGTATTTAAAGACTAGTGTTGCACGTAGTATTTACAAGACTGGTATTTTAAGACTAGTGTTTCACGTAGTATTTACAAGACTGGTATTTAAAGACTAGTGTTTCTCCTAGTATTTACAAGACTGGTATTTTAAGACTAGTGTTTCACGTAGTATTTACAAGACTGGTATTTAAAGACTAGTGTTTCACCTAGTATTTACAAGACTGGTATTTTAAGACTAGTGTTTCACGTAGTGTTTACAAGACTGGTATTTAAAGACTAGTGTTGCACGTAGTATTTACAAGACTGGTATTTTAAGACTAGTGTTTCACGTAGTGTTTACAAGACTGGTATTTAAAGACTAGTGTTTCACGTAGTGTTTACAAGACTGGTATTTTAAGACTAGTGTTTCACGTAGTGTTTAAAAGACTGGTATTTAAAGACTAGTGTTTCACGTAGTGTTTACAAGACTGGTATTTAAAGACTAGTGTTTCACGTAGTGTTTACAAGACTGGTATTTTAAGACTAGTGTTTCACGTAGTGTTTACAAGACTGGTATTTAAAGACTAGTGTTGCACGTAGTATTTACAAGACTGGTATTTTAAGATTAGTGTTGCACATAGTATTTACAAGACTGGTATTTTAAGACTAGTGTTGCACGTAGTATTTACAAGACTGGTATTTTAAGATTAGTGTTGCACATAGTATTTACAAGACTGGTATTTTAAGATTAGTGTTGCACATAGTATTTACAAGACTGGTATTTTAAGATTAGTGTTGCACATAGTATTTACAAGACTGGTATTTTAAGACTAGTGTTGCACGTAGTATTTACAAGACTGGTATTTTAAGATTAGTGTTGCACATAGTATTTACAAGACTGGTATTTTAAGATTAGTGTTGCACGTAGTATTTACAAGACTGGTATTTTAAGACGTGTTTCACCAAAACCCTCTATATATATATATAAAACCCCGAGTTGTGAGGCCATTATATAGAGGGTCTTGGTTTCACGGAACCATGAACTGACCGTGATGATTGTTTGGATTTCAAAGGATGGTTATGGCGTTCTTAAAAGTAAGCAAGCTGTATCATTAGGTCTTTTAAACCAAACAATGTCCTTACAAAATAAAAAAAAAATTCAATGTGCTCAAAAAAATAAATGCTTTGTATTTGACCGAACATTTCCCGAAGTGCTATAGTACATTTAGATTTATTACCTTTTCTCTCTCTCTCAATTCCCCTTATCAAACACAATCGTCATACTTTACGACAAGATGGGTATTATGATGTCTCTACCACTCATCTTTCGATGACAAAATATACCACTTTTCTCCATCAGAGAAAAAAAACCTCTCCCATAAATTCAGATTAATTCGAAATCGGGGTGTAATAGACATCTCCATTGTTTTATATATTTCCCTCCCCCCTCCCTCAATATGTGCACGTCCCCCGTCCCTTAATAGCACCCGCCATACGTGCGTGTCGCTCACGTGACCGTTCCACCTTTTCGGTTGCCATGGCAGCCGGCGCAAACAACGAGCACGTGAGACATTCTTGACTGTTGTTACTACCTTTAACTGGGAACCGCAACGTCTACTCGGGAGGAAGCGTAGATGTAATAAGCAAAGAGTGTAAGTTGAATGTCTTTTCGAGTTGTGATGAGCGTGGCCTCTTCGTGTCATTCAGGGTCATGGGAAGATTTTGGGGTCATTTTAGAGTCTTACAACCACCAGTTTTATGAGCCAAAAGGTGTCCTTAGGCCATGTGAAGTCAGGCGCGGAACCAAGGGGAGTACTCAGGATAATGCCCCACCTTGGACCAAAAAAAACTACACAAAATCAGTTAAAACCCTACTTTTACAGGTCAAATTTCAAGAATTTTTTTCTGGGGAGGACTTCTATACCCCCCAGTGGTACCAAAAGGGTATCTTGAGTGATACTTTTTAGAAAATCCCCAACCCCCAACATTTTGACATTTTTCTCAAAAGGTAAATGTGATGTCCTGGAAAGTACCCTGTCCCCTCTCCCTCCAAAACATTTGTGTTCTTGACACGAAAAAATATTGAATAAAAATGAAAAAAAAAATGTAATTTTGTTTAAAAAAGTAATTAAGTCGTTAAAAAGTCGTTCAAACTACAGCACTGCAACTTTCTAACACCGCGGTTGTCTAAAATCATCGCAAATAAATAATAAAAGATAAACTTTGATGGAGAATTTTTCCCACTGAAATAAATCGTCTTTTTTTCTCTATCTAAAAAATGTCTCCAGTAACACAGCTCAAATATGTCAAGTTTACATTACTGCAACTAAAAGCAAACGAAATTTGACCATACGTGACAAAAATTGGACGAATCTTGAACGTTTTGTGCTGTTTCAGGTAGAAAGTATAGTCGGTTCCTTTTTTTCTAATAATTTTTTCTTAAAGAGACAGCCATACTCCCAAATCAACCTGTCTAAGGAACTTGACATGTTAATTACGAATTGAATTGAATTGAATTTATTGGACACACAATATTACATAAAATACATTGATGACATAAAAGAACGAATATTGAACACATAAAAAAGACAAATATTTACTTTTCCCAAATATCAGATCATCAGATCAGATCAAATATCAGGTAAATCAGATATTACGAGAAAAATAAAATAAATTTAATAATAATAATAATAAAAAGAAAAAAATAATTTATGTGATACCAAAAAGGCAAATTTGCCCGTATATGGTATCTACAATGATATCTACTTCAATACTATCGTCGGCTACAGTTGTTTATTACTTGGCTATTAATTGTAAAGAGATAATTACTCCTTTTTGCCACGGGGTTACTACACACCGATGCTCCCTCTTCTCGTTAGTACCTCTACGCGAGAGGAAGGGAGAGGGAGGAATGACATTTCAATAAGGCCGCTGCAAATCAGATCGGGAGTCGGAAAGGTGACCAGCTACACTCGTTAACCAATTAATAAACCTGAGCGTCGGATTAATAGGTGATTTATTAACCAGCTTAATGAATGGGTTTGGGATCCCGACTCGAAGTCCGTCCGGTTAATTTATGGGTTTTGTGGGAAACATTTCTCAAGCTCACGACTATTACGACTGCGTTCGTTTAATATTTTCTCGGTCTATTTAATGGACTCTAACCGTCTGACGTCACACGGAACCAACACGTGACCTACTGAGCTTGCGATTGGTTACCACAGATACTACACTAGTAGATCTACTAGTGTAGTATCTGTGGTAACCAATTGCAAGCTCAGTTGTAGGTCACGTGTTGGTTCCGTGAAGTCTCGAACCAGATAGGCGGTTAGAGTCCATTGTAAAGAAACAGACCAACTTTCTTTAAAGAACCATAATTATTACATTACCAACTTTAACCAACTTTCCTGAAGAGAACTTTTAATTTCTTTTTTTTTTGTCAACCAACTTTTAGAAAGGACATTTTTTTAAAAATTAATTCTTTAGATATTTTATCTGTTTTGTTTTTCGGATTATTTTAAGTTGGCAACATTTAATTATTAATGTTCTAAAGATAATTGTTTTGTTGATAATTTGAAATGTTAATGAATTCGGCCTGTTTACATTTCAGAGCTCAGTTAGAATTTTTTACGTACGTGATTGAGTAAAGTAGTGACAAAAAGGATTTCTGTTCTCTACAATTGTTGTTCTTCAATACTATTAATCCTTTTTTTTACTTCTATGTGAGTAAGAGTAGTTAAGCAGTTTTATATAAAAGTTGACAAAAAACATTAAATGTAAGTAAGATGATTTTAACCTTCTTCTAAATCTTTTTTTTTTTCATTTTGTAACTTTGGGTATGACCTTTTCTGGAACTCTTTTTTTTTCTGTACATGCTGTTTGATAGTTCTAATGGCCAGGAAAAACAGGGTTTTGTTGTTTCTAAAACCAGATACGGACACGCACACACTCTTAAATACTAGAATAGTTTTTTTAGTTGTTTTCTGTGGTTAAAACGAGGGGGAAGGTATATAATACCATCCTTTGAATCTTCCTATATAACTTAAATAGTAGTCAAAATAGTCTTTCTCATGTGTAAAAATGCTATAAGAAAATTATGAAAATTTTGCTGTCAATATCTCGACTCTGAACTTATTCTCTAGAACCTACGTATTAATTTAAGCTTCTTTTAATAAATTGGGTTTAAAGAGTCCTCATAGTTTAGCATTGCTCTGAACAGAAATTTCTAGCGTAAAAAAGTGTGCAAATGTTACATCATTTTTCAACTAAGAACTAACATTAACTAAGAAGAGTTTGTTAGCTATAGGCTCCTTTTTAAAGAACTTATAGAACAAAAGTGCAACACCGATCCAAAAAGCGAGCAGAATAAGGAGTTTAGAGTAGCTTAGGGAGAAAGAAGGTTAAGCGGCTCTTAAGAGCAAGCAAATACCTCTAACAACTTTCAATTTCAATTTCAACTCTTAAGTCGATAGAGTTAAGGAACGCAAATCATAACATCTCTTCGGTTTCTTACATCCTTCGCCTTTTATAACGCCTCTTAAATTCTCGATTTTCATTAACTCAAAATGATAAATCATTTTAACCCTAGATCTGAACTTCAATTAGCCGAATGTCTTAACTTAAGCTTCAGTTTCACTCAACAATATCAGCGAATGCCATCTCTATAAATAAAAATTTTTGGAACTTCTTTTGAAGAACAACAATGACATCAGATACGATGACAACAAGCCCCCTCGATCCATCATCGGATTTCAAAAGTCTCCATTGTGTACAACCACCTGACAGATAAAACCCGTCCGTTTTGTAATTCGAAGTGACTGTTTACCAACCAAACAAATCCAAAAGATTATTAATAATAATAATAATAATAATAGTGTCATCAAAGCCATATCCCGTCGACGACAACTGTCCACACGCTTGCCGACGGTCATTTATCTTCGGATTGCATCCTAATACAAAAAGGGACTGTCCGCTCCGCTTGTTCCATCATCCACGAATTTCGAACCTTATCTCGTCGTACACATCCCCTTTAGATCGTAATCTTGAAGCACTGGGGTGCGACAACACCGAGTTATGGAATTTTTCACACGGTGTTGTTCTTCGATTAACCCTTACGAACCTAAGGCGCCCCAAACTTTTCACTCCAGTTGAGACCGGCTCGGGCGGTTTTTGGGGCGACCTGAGGGGACGGGTAGTTGGAGTGTGCATTCAAACGTGTCTAAACAGGGGGAGGTTTCTCCTGTCACGGGTGATGTACGAGTCTCATTGTCCGAATGTCCACGCTTGGGGAGAACATCGGGGGCTCGAGTCCATCAGAGCACAGGTGTTGCCTGTTAATTGAACTGTGTACTCAGTGCAAATTTCAAAATTAAGGTCTTTTTTATTAAAATTCTTAGACCCTTGCCTTGATGTTCGAACATGGAATTTTTCAAGTTTTACAGATTTATATCGAAATTAGAACTTTGTTGTATGAAAAGCTCAGTAATGTAATTTTACTGAGTTAAATTACCCAAACAATTGTTTGTATCTGTGATTAGTCTAGCTTTTCATGAATAAGTAAATACGCATAATGAAATAAAACACTTAAGGATATTTAAAAAAAGAGCAGCATATATATATAGAAGCATATTTATATTTCTGTCTATATGTTTTGTTTATTTCTTTCAAAAATATGCTGTGAAATATGAGGTTAACTAAATTTCAAATGATTAACATCTTTCAGTTTTTATTTATCAATAAAAATAATTTCATATAAAAAAATTAGATAATCAAAACGACCCATCTCAAATTTTGCTGAGTTTTTTCGTTTAGGTTTTACACTGTAAATTAGAGGTAAAATTCCAAAAATATCTTTAAAAATTTTCTTTCTGAATACATATGCACGAAAGTTAAAAATGAAACTTGGTATAAAATTCTTTCAGTCGTAAAATGTGTCTGAAATAAAAAATAAAGGGGGTAAAATTACTTTTGAAATTGTATGGTGTATCTGTGAATAGTACTTTTTAAAATTTACTTTTATTAAAGAACCCAAATTTAAAATATTTATACAAAAAAGAAGTGTTTTATAACCCACTTGGTTACAATATTCACGAAAATGTTTTTGGATTTGTAGGTAAAATTAAGTAGCTAACTTTGAGTTGCTTTGTGTCATAGCGCTTATTTTGAATATTTTCTAAATGTTATGTCAAAGAAAAGCTTGGACGCCAATTACTAGACTCTAGACTTAGAAACGAGTCTTGGGAAAAAGGGATAAAAAATGGAATTCATAATGTTTAACCACAGAAAAAAAACATTATAAACCTTTTTAAAACCATAGCTATAAGGACCCTAAATTTTTCAACGTGTTGTTTCAATACTTTTCAAACAGTATCATAACAAAAACATCAGACATTTGAATAGATTTTGCAATCCCTGGGACACTGTGGGGAGCATTTTTCCAAGAAACGGTATTGTTACTTGTGAGAGAGAAAAAAGAAGGGAGGGGTCTGGGTATCTTAGGCCGCAGAGTGAATTCCGCTGGAAGTTTGTATTCTTTTAGTAGGCCGCCTTGAGCGTGGGAAAATTTCACCATGGGGCTTTTTTTTCCCTGAACGTTTGAAAGATTCCCTGAACGTTCCATTCAAAATAGTCTTGCACCTGATGTCCTGCTGACATCTTTACAACCCCTGTCAATTACTAAGCGTTGCGAATTTTACCTTTGTGTACATGTAAACATACGTCATAGAGTTTCAACCAATAGTCTTAACTTTGTTTGTTTAACTATCATCCAATCTGCTGTTTCTATCACATGTGCTACTCAACCTGTTATTTTTCTATCGAAGTTATAGTGACATAGGGTTTTGTTCGGAAGTTCAAACCAACAAAATTCAATATGAGACCAAATTTTTTGAGGATTTGGAAATAAAAATGAGAATGTTAGTTTAGAATAACAATTTCTCATCAATTACAAACCGAAATTTTTTACATAGTTCTAATACTTCCTGGTTTCATTAGTGGATAGTTTTCATAAACCATTTCAACTGTATGCTCCTAAATAAATACAAAATAGAGGTCGGTTAATTTGAAATTTTAGTATAAGAACTTTTATTGTCAATTAATTGTGCTACAATGATAACCACTAAACCGCAGATACATGCCGTCGTAAATAAAATTTCGAGCAGTAAAGCAAAAATTTTACCTAGTGCCTACTAATTTTGAAAACAAAATATTTTATTTGTTTTTGCACTCTGAAAACCTTTATTTCTAAGTAGTACTTATATTTCCCGAACTAACATGAGTTTTATCATGAATAACGCATGAAATTATGCTGAAATTTTCTGTAGATTTTAAAATTATCGTTACTTTTTTTCTGCCACCAACAGTAAAGAAAATGTGTATATCACCCAAGACACCGGAAACCCTCTGGTTTCTTCCCAATCCGTCCCTCCCCGGTCATAAATCATTCGGACAGTTCCCCCACCCCCCGGGGTCCTCACAAGTGGCGGTAGGTAAACAGAGCAGCCTGGACGAGTCCATTCTAGAAAATGACGCGGAATTTTAGCTCAGGGCTCAAAGACCTAGCTGCCTGACTGGAGGGCTATAGGTCTGAAAGGGTTAAGATTCATCTCGCGATGGAAGGGAAGGAAAAACCCTCTTGAAAGAGTTCTTCCGATGAGTTCGGTGGTTATTATCGTGTTATTAAGGCGTAATAACGCCCGAAACCCTGTAATATCCCTTCAGGTAGGGATATCACGATTCGATTATTATGGAATCGATTTATGGAACGAGATTCTAGCATCGATTCGATAATATTGAGTGAGTCTACTGAAAAATGTTCTACCTCGGGGGGGTGACCGAATTTTTTTTTTTTTTTTTTTTTTGCTCCGTGAACCCCTTGGTGATTTTTTACGTACTCTAAAAGCAGTCTAGACACGTAATTTTCATGTTTAAACTTTCCATAGCGAAAAAAAAAATATGCAACATAATTTAATGTTTATTTTTAGTGAAAATAAATGTTAAATACGAAAATAGTGCAAATCCTACCCATTTTACCTTACTTAATAAGATATACTTTAAAATAATTTTATTCAAAAAATTTTTTGTTAAATTTTGAACTGTGCTTTGTTGCGAAAACTGCCGTGGAGAAAAAAGAGCAACGAAACCATATACTACAATTGTTCACGTTTTCCATTCAAATAATGATACAGAACCTATCTTGCCCTGGAGTATTTTGGTTATACAGGTTCATAAAAATTTTTTTTGGTCATTTTAGTCTCCAACTTACCATCTTTATGTCAAGATGTCGCCCATATCTTCTCATAAATACCTATTTTTCTTTGAAATTGGCCCTATATTATTTCAAAGAAAAATAAGTAAAAGCTCCATATGAAAAAAGGAAAAGTCACTGTAATAACTTCCCTCTTGAAAATGTTTAATGTTTTAAATTAGCAATAACAAATACAAGAATGCAATAATAAAAGCAACAATGATTAGGTAAAAAAGGAAATTCAAATAAGAAACGAAAATATTTTCAACAATGTAATCAACAATGAATTCTGAAATTTAGAGTTAATCATATAGTTGAAGTTACGCTCATTATTGCTTAAAAACAAACGCCAGGAATTTAATTGTTTAATTTACTACTGATTACTTTTAAAACATTTTTAGCTTCTCGTGGAAAGTTATTAAACAGTGACTTTTTCGTTTTATTGTGTGTATGTATTTAATATTTATTTTTTTCTTTGAAAATAAGCATTCTTGCTCATGTTCGAGAAGAGATTGTAGATGATGATTCATCATAAGATGAGGAAAATTGACCATCCAAACTGGGGGTTTATTGGTGACATGCATTGGGAAATTATGATAACATTAAGCGATATATTGATCACGAATTGCAATTTGTGCTAAGTTAATAAGAGTGATCGGGACCTGTAGATTTTGATAACATTATACGTTTATAAGTGATCACATTAAGCGGAGTCGACTTTAAATAATCCCTAAAACCCAAACTCTACTAGATTAAGACATGTTAATTGATCTTAAATACTATAGGTAATAATCAAAGTTTGCTGAAACGCTTCAATACGACAAGTCCACCCACTTAGGAAGCAGAACACTTATTAGTCAAAAAGATTAAATCTTAAGATAAAACCTTTCAAATACGAAATCCCATTTTTTTTCCACGAAGGAGATCGATACTTTGCTGTTATCGATTCAGCAACAGCAGAATTCGATCATCCTAATTACGTTGCATCATTTGGGTTTCCGGTCACGATCTTTTTTTGAGGAAGGGATTCAGCAGTCGAGTTGATTGGCGAAAGAGGGGGGGGGGAGTCCCGTTCGTTGCCAGATATGATGTATTTTGTGGAATTTCGAATCGTAATGAGAGTGATCCTTCTTTTAATTGAATGTCTTCGAAGAACCCCCGGTAAGTTATGTGCATTTTTAGCGGCGGGCTTGATTGACTCTGCTGCCCGTTTTGTGACTCGTCAGGACTGATGAGGTTTAAAGTGATTGCTCTGGGACACATTTGATGAGACAGTTTTTCGTTTTTATACAGGTTAGGCTTTTTTTTCCAAAGGCTGCAGCTTTTCGAAGGTCTGTAGATGGGTGTAATTTGCATATTAATGCATTTTTTCAGAAGTATTTAAGAAGTTAGGCCCCACATTAAGGCGAGGCTGTTATGGACTCTTGGAGATCGAAGAAAAAAAAACGTTCTTTTTATTTGTCTTAGTGGCCAGGAGGCATGAGAGGCAATTAGATGACACTTGGTTTGGTTTTCTAGAATCTGCTTTGCAGTAGGGGGGGGGGGTAAACTGCGTGACACGTGCGATGCAATAACTGATTCCTTAACAAATATTGCCGGTTGAAGGTGAAACTCGATCCAAAAGTTAGTTGGCACTAACTGACGAATTTAAGATATTTTTGCTATGATTAATATATAACAAATATTTTAATAAGAATAAAAAAAAACTCCAACGTTTTTAACAAGGAAAGTTTAAGAAGTTTTCGATCGTCTTAAATTTCTGTTATCAAATGATCAACCCCTTTTTATTGTCTGTTTTGGTCTGTCATCAATGCTTTTAAAAAGTAACAGTTTCACTTAGTACTACTACAAAATAGAGTAAGCAAGAAGAGGTCTTTAAAAATATCGTCGATTTACAGACAGGTTACAGTTTAGTATATTTATAAAATTTAATGTGTTTCGGATAATCAATAAAAATCTGCATGCCAAAACCCATTAAATTTTATAAATATAAACTGTTAAAAAATCTATATATACATTTCACTCTGCTATAACCACACTTTACCCCACTTCACCCTATATTTTTCGCCTATACAATCTGACACACTATAACCGATTGCATTGCAGCTTGGCGAGATTTTGACAGTTATGAACGCTTAAATAATAACTCATAGGCAGTTTTATCTGCGTCGTTCTACCTCTTTCAAAAGATTCACCAACAGTGACTTTATAGTGTCTTTCTCCTGTAAACCGACGATGTCATTATATCAACTATTTTTAACTCTCAATTTCTCTAAGACACGAATCAAACGCGAATTTTCAAAAGAACAAAAAAAAATGGTTTGTTCTCTTCCTTAAAATATTAATCTTCAAATTGGTTTAAAAAAAAACCCTAATAAATATCATGTCTTTATTTTCAGAAAGCCTTGTATACTTATCATCAAGGACGCTAAAGGAATCCAAGAGTAAATGAAAAACATCATCTGACTGTTAAGAAATCTACTCACGGTAAGTAATATTAGTAATTTCCATTTAAAATCATCTCACTCATAGCTTTTAATTGAAACGACCACCGGGTTCATGCCAACAACCCTTTTAAAAATCATTTTTACGAGACCTCCGATACTCTGTTTCACTTCTCACGACTTTAAAGTCATTAGTATCGATCTAATTACCTCTCGATTTGCTAAAAATGTGTAACTGAGGTGATGAACGCTTGAACTTACCTCCACGAAGCATGATCTTCTAATTATTATTATTGATCAGAGAGGCATTATCTCACCAAATAAACCGCTGAAATCGCTGCTTTCAAAGAACCTTTGCGGAATATTAATGGATTGATGGGGGAAATTGCTGTAAGGTAAGATCACACGGTTTTGTTTGAAATAATCGGGGTGATTGCTCCTTGATATTTTGAGAATAATATTTGTTTCCGACTGGGGGAGTAAAAATCTTTCATCGTTTTCAGATTTAGGATGGTTTGGTCATAGTTTTATGACGTAAGAATTTAATTTTAGGTTACTAACGGTTTACAAACAATAATTTTATCAATATGAAGCATGTTGACAATCAGTGTATTGGTTAAAAGAAAAAATGCGTTGAATCCGTTTATGTAAGGCTCGAAACTCTTTTATAAAATGTAATTAGCTTTTTATATTCTGCAATATCCTTGTTAAGTCCTTAGTAAAGTCAAATATAACATTTTAGGTATTATTTAAAAATACCTTTAAGATCTTCAGTATGAAACCTTGGTTTTGAATCAAAATCTAAATGCATGATATTTTCAAACATAAGTTTTAATCACAAGTGACTTTTTTAAATGGAAGTTTTGTGTATTGAAAAAAAGGCACACATTTAACAGACACTGAAAATAAGATGTCTTAACACTTCTACTCTAAATAAATTCAGTAGGCACAAATACAATGTAATATTTTAGTATGAGGTTTGAGTATGTGTGTGTGTGGATAAGGGTCATATTCAATTTCATATTTATTGAAGCGTTTCCTAATTTAAATGGATCGAATTAAGGTGCTTTCTCAATCCATAAAAATAAATTTTCATTTCCCAACTCTTTTTTTTCATATAAAGAAGATTAAGAGCAAAACGCTGTAAAAAAAAATTGTGTTAGATTTGATTATACCCTCCTGAGTGAGACCCAAGCTTGAGAAAATGTTAAACTTTTCAAAAATCGTGGTTTATTTTGTTACAAATGGCCATAATTAAATTTGTTTTTCAAAAAAATTAATGAATTTAAATTTTTAGATTTTGCCGGAAGGCTCATCCATTTTAATGGATGTCGAGGTCTTACGCATAATAAAAAACTTCGATAATGCAACAGTCCTGGAGGAAGAGTGTTGAGCTCTTGTTCCTATAGGTTTCCTGGATTTTCTACTGAGTAAATTACGTATAAGTTCTGTTTTTCCATTTTAAAATGGGAGGGAGATAAAGATCAAACAAATGTTATTTGGATGGTATCAAGAATTTGGTACAATTCCGTTAGAGTCCCCGCTAAATATCGCCAATATCCAAATCGCTAAATATATCCAAATATCAACAAATTTTTCCGACTTTTATTAATAAACTGAATAGTTATTGATATAATTAAGACATTTTAATTCAGAAGTTTGAAATTATTTATGAATATTTCTACTTTTTGTAACTTTTTGTACTTTTTGCCTAAAAGAACCGGGCAATATTTAGCGGGGACTCTAACGGAATTGAACCAAGAATTCTATTAATTTATCTACGAGGGGAAAGGGCTCTTGACCCGCCATTGATTGTCATCGAGTAAATTCACTGAGAAGGAAAAAGAGCAAAAATACACACATACACGCAATCGTGACGTAACTTCTCAAACCGTTCCACCTTAAACAAGAGTGGAATATAACTTTTTCTTGCATTGATTGATGTTCATAATAGGGTTGACGAATAACAATACAAACTCAGTTGTAACATTTCTTTTATTGATTGAAAGGATCATACTCAGTGAGTGATAGATTAAATAAAACAAGCCTAACAAATCTTTAAAAAAAAATTATGCTCAGTCACAATTTGTGAGAAGTCACTTTTAGAACCAAACCACAAACGAAAAAAAAAATTAATTCTGACACAACAAATCATCAACTGACATCCCCTCGTCATATTATCACTTCATTGTGTGTTAAACAACACCTCAACCCTCACACACATAACAATACCTCAATATTATAACAATGACAGACTTCGATTCCGACCGAACCAACCTTTCGTAAAAAGAATCGCTCGCTCATTTCAACGGTTACTAATTCATAATCGCGGCTCTGCGGAGCGATGATTTCGTATCCCGGCCCCCCTCTCTCCACCAATCAGGTGTCTGTAATGCCGGCAATCACGCGAGAAACCGCCGCCGTCACATCCCATTTGAGTGAGAGAGAAAAGTCGCTTATGAGGCGGAGTGGCTTGAGTCTTGAGGAGTGATGAATTGAAGCGACTCACGAGTCGACTCATTTGAGTCACTCGTTTTTTGAATGAGTTGAATCCTTTTAACTCCTGGCCAGAGGTCTTAAAAACATTCGTGTATGGACTTTTTTTTGATATTTTTGAGTTATGTAATGTATCCTACCATCACACAAGATTCAGTACACTAAAATAAATTTTAAATTATTTTTTGTAGAAATGACAAAATGATGAAATGTGGAGATAATCACGTTCATGACACACACGACATGAGTTAAATTAATTTAAATAGGTTTTTCTCGAGCCGTAGGGCTTTTTCTCTAAGGGTGTGATTAAGATATTCAAGGGGTGTAAAGAAATTACAATACTTTTAACTAAATAAATTAAATGTTCTAAATCTTAATCTTATAATCATTGATCTTAAATCTACATATGTAGTTACGGCCAGCTTCGTGTATTGATTGATTTCTAGTTTAAAAAAGGTCAATGTAATTTTTTACTTAAAATCACAGTGGAAATCAGTGCGGTGTTGTCAAGAGAGATTTGGGATATATCTCCCAAAATTCAGAAATTTTCCTTTTTGTACCATCAAAAGGACTAAATTTATCCCATATCCTCTCCGAAATTCGAATATCCCCTGTCGAATTTTTTTTTCTTGCTACTCCATGGGTGAAAATTCTATTTTTTTCTATTAACTTTAAGTTTTCTTAGTTCCAGAAAGATAAACCGAAGATTAGTTAAAAATCTTCTTTAAATACGAACCACAAAACAATAGAAATACTTTCTCTACCTCCCTCAATGTCCCGACTCACCGTAAAAAACAAGCGACTCACTCACTCACCACCACATTTGAGCCTCAACCCATCACCGTTGCCAAACGCGGCGCGCTTAATACTTTCCTTTCACGTGAGGCGGCTGATAGGCATCGGGGGTTATAATTTGTTTCGGCTAATGGCGGCTCCTTACTCTGATTACGATAATTTGGTTAGTTGCTCTCGCGCTAGAGAGAGAGTGAGGCGGCAGGCAGTAAATGGATTTTTATCTGAAGGGAACATTTTAATAATAATGATGGCAACAGATTTTTGATTGTGCGGGGGGATTGGGAGTTCGGCCACGTCCTTTGTCGTATATATCTCGAGCGGTTTGTTATCGTGTTTATCACCTCCGTAAGTGGGGGGGGGGTATTTTCGTATGTGCCGCTTTTATCTTAATAATAGTTTAATGAGTCACTGGTGTGAGTGGATCTGGACTGATTGGAGTTATTAATTATCGAGTTCTTTTGAGCTGTCGTTCAGTGGCTGAGGGAATTTGTCATAACACCTCTGTAATGACAGAGGATAGCCGTTGAGGTGCTTGCAACAACTAACTCCAACAGTTTTACATTGGTGTTAACTCGTTGTTGCGGCTAGAGCATCATTTGCAGATGTCTTACTGATTATGCAGATCAATGATGGGAAGGAATTCAGTCTAAGATTTGTGGAACATGGATATATGTTTCTCTCTTTCTCTTTCTCTCCATCATGGGCGGATTCAAGGGAGGGAAAATAATATTTCCAAAGCCGACTGGGACAGCTTGCCACCCTAGGTTCCATCACCACCTAAATCCGCCCATGTCTCTCTCTCTCTCCCTGTTAAACAGACAATACATTTTTTCTTTCATTTCTAAATTTCTCAGAAACTTTCTTTGGAAAAAGAATTAGGAGAAGAATTTTGTAGAAAGAAGCAAAATGGAGAAGAAGGAAAGAAATGAAGGATTGAAATAACCTAAGAAAGAAAACAAGGGCAAAGTGAAGAAGAGACTGGGAATAAGTTAGAGAAAATAGGGGATAGTGATGTAGAATGAGAAGTTAAAAGAAAGATCGAGGAAAGGAGAGATGAATAAGAAAAGAACGACAGAGAGAGAATAAGAGAAAATTCAAATATCGGATACCCCCTTTATAAGTAAAACTCATTCTTACTGTTAGTAGGTAGACAACACTGTAAAAACTCCTGGCATTTTCTTTGAAAATACTGGGCAGCTGGGTTGCCTATTTCTTCCCCCCCCAAGTAGTAATATTCCTGGAAAATAACAGGAACGTTACGGTAAAATACGGGTATATTGGTATATCTGAATAATTTTACAGTAACGTTCCTGTTATTTCCAGGAATATTACTTGGAAAAATATGAGCAACCCAGCTGACCCAGTTTTTTTTCAAAGAAAATGCCAGGAAGTATCGAACTTAAAATATTTAATACAAATTTCAAGCGTACAATTTTACGACATTGCATCCCTTTATACGTCAATGGAGATCAAATCACCGTTGTTGTGACTAACAACCGAACTAAACGGTGACCAGCAGAAATCCCTAATAAACTACCTGCCGATAAATTCATCCCCTCCACGACTTCGTGAGCGATTGGCCGCCGATCGCAGCCACTGGTCTTCCCCATCACATAATGACGGGCTCCCCGCCGCCATTTCCTCTCTCATTTACTTCGCGGCCTTTTTATTTTGCTTTTAATACCATTCGCCGCCGCAGATCAATCGGGGGCCGTATACAAAGTGAGCGACAAGGTTTGTCCTCTTTTTGTCGTCTCAGCCGAAAGTTTGTGAAGTCTATTTTGACCAATTTTTTTTCTGAAAACCTCCGAAAATTAAAAAAATAATTAATAGAGACCTTTTTAAGGGGGTGTATATAAAGGGGGTCTAGGCCCCCCCCCCGAAATTTGGACTTGGTGAATCAAAACAAGTTAAAACCCTGTTTTTAGGGTCAAATTTCCAAAAAAAATTTTGGAGAGGACCCCCCAAACCCCCTTTATTACTTCAAACTCTATTATTTATAACTTTTATTACATTAAGTTCAGCAAAATGCAAAATTACCTAAAAATGCATATCCAGAATTTGGACTAGACTAGGTGTACCTGTTTTTCCTGTTTTTTAGAGTCAAATATCCAAAAATTTTCTGGGGGAGGGACCCCAAAACCCCCTTTGGTAATTCGAACTTTATTACTCACAACTTTTCTTCAGTAAGTTCTTTAAGATACTACAAATTCTTCCTAAAAATGTATTAAAAATCTAATTGAACCTATTAAAGGTACTATTGCCTGCAAATCTAAATTGTACTTGTTATTAGAATGTTATTTGCATTTTGAAGACAATTTAAGCAATTTTTTTAACAACAAACATGTTTAAAGAATAATAACAACAAGAGTGAAATTTTCATAAAAACCATAAATTTTATTGAGTGCATTTCAAAATTTTCAATACTATTCAAAATTTTAAATCAGATTCAAATAAATGCTAAAATAAACAATTAAAACATGTTGTACTTAGGAAAGAATAGTGTTTAATTATGTAATAATTAAAAAACACCTGTTAGGTATTGCACTTATTAAACACTTATTGATCGAACTTATTATTAGAATGCTATATTTGTATTTTGAAGATAATTTAATTTTTTTTTACATGATTAAAGGATAATAACAACAAAAACAATGAAATTTTCTCAAAAACTTTAAATTTTATTGAGTGCATTTCAAATTTTTCAATACTGTTTCAAAAAAATAAATCAGATTCAAATAAATACAATAAACAATCAAAATATGAATAGTCTCCCAAAATACAACACTTTCCACTACGTCTGAGGTCGTTGTAACGTAAATTCAACCTAATTTGGACGAGCCGTGTGGGAGGCAGGTGGACCCACTACTGTGATGGATTGAGGGGTATTGTGGTTGGACGAAGTGATGGAGATTGTTGCTTTTGTTGCGGAGATTCGCCTATTTGTGGTAATTGTAGAGGGGAAGGTGGTAATAATATTTTCGGTTGGGAAGGAAGCGCCAAAGTGTGACGGAGTGGTTTTGGTAGCGATTATGTTTTTAGGGGGTAGCATGGGAAGTAATCTGGTTGTAGTTAAAAGAAATGAAAATTCAAGATGATGATGAAAACAGGAAATAGGGTGACTGTGAAAACTGAAATTTCATGATGTTTTTAAAGTTATTTTCTTGTTGATGTGTCACAGATTTGAGGAAATTTGTAATTGTTAACCAATATCCAACACTGTCATAAAGGGATAGGAATATATTCTTAATATTTTCAGTTAAAAAATTATTATAAAAGAGATATGGATATTTTCATCGTGGTAGAATTTATTGAATAGTTTGCAAAATCATTATAGTTCTCACAATGAATGGTTAGACGGCTACATTGCTATTTTGATAACGTAAAACCTTAAGTTTGAAATTTTGTAGAAACTTTGCGATTTTATTGGAGAGTTGAAAATAAAGCAGGTACTATCTGAAAACACCATATTTAATAGTGAACTCCAAAAATAAACCCCGTACGAATCCATGGGTTAAGGACACAATTAAGCTAAGCATCAACTAATCACACCAAGATAGACAAATAGAAGGCCAACTAAAAAAATTAAGCGATGAGAGCCAACTAAAAAAATTAAGTGATGAGAGCCCACTAAAAGTTAAGTGATGAGAGCCAACTAAAATATAAGAGATGATAACCAACTAAAAATTAAGTAATGAAAGCCAACTAAAAATTAAGTGATGAAAGCCAACTAAAAATTAAGCAATGAAAGCCAACTAAAATAGTAAGCGATGAAAGTCCAACCAGAGGTGATGATAAAAAGGAGAAATAATATCATTCAAGCGCGAGAACAAAAAGAACGACCATTTCAGCCGCAGGGAGGGATGATCAAAGAACAAAAAAAAAAAAAAAAAAAGAACTCATCATGAAACTACAAATCTGCAGCCATTAACTACGGGAGCTCGAACTTTCTTTCCGACCGTTCCTTATTTCACCTTGGTTTCATGGTTCCATGCTGGCAAATTCGCATTGTCATTCGCAGTGCAGACGAGCCCCCCTCAGGGCGGGAAACACCTGCAGTCACGTGACGACGCCCTCCCCCTCCCCATGTCCCCTGGGAGGAGCCTCCCATTGGCCATCATCGAACAGGTACAGGCAGCAAAAATCGTTTGTTTCTTCTTCTTCTGCCGTTTTTTTTTGCTATGCAGACGATAGTAGGAATGGAGTTTTTTTTTTATTATTCGTTTTCTAATGGAATATCTTAGGAATGTAATTTTCCTCGCGGTGTACCTTCTTCTGTAATGGGGTCAGGATGGTAACGACAAAGGGAGGGAGAGTCTTGTCGTTCGCTCTCGAACGTTTTTTTTTTGTTCGAAAAACCGAGAATTTCGTTCGTTCGGAGTTGGATGATGTTCTTTTTTTATTATGGATTTCTGTATTAGGTAGTTGCTTTTTCTTTCTTGCTTATTTTTGAGATGGAGAAAGTTCTCTAGATTAGAAGAAAGAAAATCGAATAACGATTCCTGATGATGGTTTTCTTGGATGTAGACTTCAAAAAAAAAAGTATCGAATTTTTTCGTGGGTTTAATTTTTCACTTTAGAATATTAGAAAGAACATGGAGTAGGTTTTGTTTAAAGTTTTTATGATTGTTAGAAGAAATCTTGTTTAAGCGTTTAATGAAACTTTAACTACATTTGCTTCATGGGTTAATGGTTTAAATGTAAATTTTTTTTAAGCTAAACGATGCGTTGAACATTGAACTCTATGTTGAACATATTTCCAAGTCCTGTTTAACTCTATTGAAGCTATTCATATTCGTTTGAACTCGTACTTTTAGACTTAATAGTTCTGATACTGTTAGTTAAAAATAATTTCAAAATTTGTTAAAAAAAAAGTACATTTTTTTTTACAGAGAATGTATTTAAAGAATGTAGAGAAGGGGGAAAAGTTGATTCATAAGATATTAACTTTTTTTCTTCGATTTTCTAAAAATAGGCAAGTAAAATATCTAAAAGCAATTAAGGTATTGCTCTTTAAATATAGATATACCACTTCAAAGAAAGCCGGTATGGAATCTCATCAACTTTATAACACTCTTAAAATTTCCTTCTAGACAGCTTTTTTTGTTAAAATATTATTTTTTCAATTAGTTGAAGACAGGTATAGATATAAATAAAAGTCTATTTCTTATATCTACTTTTAAAATTTCTTTGTACCGTGGGGAATATATCCTTATATTATTTTCTCTACTTGAAGAATGGTAAATATATAAATAAACATCTATATTCTTAAAAATATTTTGTGAAATGTTATCAAAATATGAGTCATTATCTCCATTTAAAATTTTAAATTATAGTATGGAATACTTCAGCCTAAAGGACAATTAATTCTTTAGAATGTGAGATATTGTTCAATGCTTCCTATAAAACCACTCTTAGTTTTAACAATAATTTTAGTTCAAATTTAAAACAGAAAACCCATTGGTTTAACCAGAAAAATAGTTTGGAAAGAAAACCACAGGGGGGTTTTGAAAACATGATATCAAAATTTCTGAGATATTATAACCTCAAATTCTCAACATAGGCTCCAATGCCTGATGCGATGGCTCACAGCCAAGCAGCTGACATTTCGAATCACCATTCCAACAGCATACAGGAAAAGACACGCTGCTCATTTTCAATGCTCAGAAAAAACTCCGCCGCAAAAACTCGCATCTTCATTATTATTATTACTGCATGAGGATTTATAAGGTAGCATTAAAATGACGAACTGGCATCCTCTTTAGGTAATTATCTTGATTGAAAGCGACGTACGGGTCGAGGTTAGGCGGAAAAAGTGCTCTCTAATAGCGCATTGTGTACATACATACTTACACTTGTATTTTGACTCAATATCCTCAAATGTGCATTGTAATAGGTATGAGTTTGTGTTAAAGGAGATGTTTGAGTGGTATATATCCCCGTGTATTAGCGACACTAATAGGAAATTTTCCCTTCAATTATAGAAAACGTAAAAAAGGAAGTTTTGTTCACTAGACGTGATAAATTTTTTTATTGCTTATTTTATTAAGTTTTGATAATTTTTTTCCGCCAATTGTGATAAAGTAATAATCTATTAAGAAAATGAGCTATTTTAATAAGGAACTTATTTTTGTATTTGTATGTAAGTTCTCTGAAATCACTTATTAAATCGTTTTGAATTACTACTTAAGGATGTAGTTGAATATTGCGTTTAGTCCGATTTGAACATTAGATGATAAGGTAATATGAGAAATTAAGACTTCAATTTTCAATAAATGTCGTATTATTTTACATGTGAATTGTTATTTGTGTCACATAAATAATTTTTTTTATGTTTTATCTTCGATAGATATAAGAAAGCGTTTAAGTGTTTTGATAAAATAATGGTTTATGATTCAAAAAGAAATTATCTTTTCATCCTTTCACATATGCGTTAAGAATATGACACACATTCTTAAAAAAAAAAAAGAAGAAATGTTGGTGCAACAAAACAAAATATGTTTGTTAAGAATAATTTCAAGGCAATAAAATTACAATATAGTATTTATTTTTGAATTTTCAATTACAATAATAGTATTCAATATGCAAACTAATTTTTGTTATTATAAAATACTAGCTGTTACGACCCGGCAAAGCCGGGTCTTACAGCTAGGCTAGCCTTTTATGCGAGCTTCGCTCGTTACTACTTCAAGTTCCTATTAATTATACATTAAATAAGAAGTTTAACTTTAATAATTTATTATTGTTGAATTAGAAACCAACTTCCCTAAAAGTAACTTTTTAACCTTTATTAAGTAAACCAACTTTCTTGAAAGATATTTATTTAAAAGCTATTATATTATTTTAAAATTTTAATTACTTTTATTTATTTATTTTTCTGATTATTGCGAGATGGCATCGAGTCAGTGAGTGACGTGGGCTTTTATATTTTTCTGATGATTATGATTATTATTGCGAGATGGCATCATAGTGTGCGAGCGTTCCAGAATCAGTGAGTCAGTGAGTCAGTGAGTCAGTGAGTGACGTGGGCTTTTATATGAGAGATTTGACTATAGACTCCAAAAACATAAAATGTCATTTATGTCAAATGTTACAAATTGAAAGTAATACAATGAAGTTTAAAAGTAAATGAAGTTTAAAGCATTTCATTTATTAACAGTATTTATAACATTTACTTTATATAAGTATAAAGTATATAAGCATTACATTTAGTATAAGTTTAAATTGTGTAAGTATTATTACCTTTATTATAAGTAAGTTAAATTTTGAGTTACCTCTACATAAATGTTGTGATGTATGATTCTTTGATTGGTCGATTTATCTTATCTCCATCTGTAAAATTACATCATCAATGAACTGGCGCCCTCTACTCAATTCTTCTGTTCCACTGCTTACTACAATTCTACTGCTGCTGTTGCTATAATAAAAATGAAACGAGATAATTTAAGATACTTCAAAGGGATTTTATTTTTGACATCGTAAAATATATCGATATAACATTGAAAATTTGTCTTGACACTTATTTTCAAACAATTTAGTTGTCTTGATGCAACTACATTTTAATAATTACGAGAATTTAATAATTACGAGAACATTTTAATAATTACGAGTATGAAATAACATAAAAACATATTTTTTTCGTATTATGATTCCAAACTTGGTTCATATTTTAAAACATGGATATATTTTTAAAACATGTGATTTTTGAAATTTATTGAAACCGACTAAGAAGAAATATTGATAAAACGTTAAAATCTCGAATGAAAAATTCATTTATCGAATTTAGTAAACTTCCTTAATGATAGGATTTCTTTTTGTTGTGTATCTGGATTAGATTTTTACCGAATACAAATTTAACTTTAAAAATGTATTTACTTATATTTGATTCTAAATTGGGACCTTCGTATTAAAACAAAATAACGTTCCTTAAGTCATCCATAAATGGAGCACATTATTTAAAAGATAACTGGTTAATCCATTTCATATAATAGTTGTAATAAACATAAGTTTTTCTCAAACCTGATTTTGCAAACAATATTACTAGTTAATAGCTACGAATTACATAAATCTTTCATTTTACATCAAGATATTTTATACTCATACGCGCGGATAACATAAAACTATATCCCTTTCCCAAACTAACACAAGTTCTTAATTACATCGAAATCATCCATCACAAAAACACCTCTCTCCAATGTATTCACAACCAACTCGCAAGAAAAAAATATCTCCCGAAATTTAGGTCACGGCTCGGGGCTCGAGCGCAACAAAGAGCTTTTATGCCGGCCGCCTTTCGAAAATAAACACCGGGCACGGCGCGGAGACCTCATGCGGGGCATCAAGCACCTTTCGCGGCATGCGCCCGCCGCGATCTTACGGTGTCTGGCGACGCCGCAGCGAACGCCGAACGCGTGCCGTGGGCTCGCGGCATGCGCTACTCGCGAGCCGCGCAGCTGTGCAAAGAGTGCGGATAGATAGATAGGAAGTGGGTTTAGGTGTAGATTATGTTTTGTGTCTTTTTTGGGGGATTTTCATTGATGTTTCGTTTCGTGGACTTTGTTGTTGGAGTAGTGGAAGGTTAGATGTTTTTTTATAAGGGTTTGTCTCACTAAATAACAGCTTGTATACATTACTTGGAAGAAGATAACTGTTTATGGAACGACATTTTAAGCTATATACTCAAAAAGCATTTAAGATTATTTTTTTTCGTTCTCAAACTAACAACACTTTTGATTGTGTTGTTAGCCAGAACACTTTATTTTATACCTACTTTATTGCGATAGTGTTTTGAATGTGTTTGAAAATTGCTGCTATCCATAAATGTGTTTAAAAAAAGTGCTGTTAAGTGTTGCTACAAATTTAGAAACACTTAACAGCATCAACTTTATATGCTTTTATAGTATCTCGT
Organism: Tetragnatha montana; assembly: GCA_963680715.1. Classification (NCBI taxonomy): domain Eukaryota; kingdom Metazoa; phylum Arthropoda; class Arachnida; order Araneae; family Tetragnathidae; genus Tetragnatha; species Tetragnatha montana. Next base: position 49,098,394 of record OY796685.1, read on the forward strand.
TCTAAATTTAAGAACACATTCATTCAGGTTCTAAACATATTTCTCTCTCGAAGTACAATTTTAAATTTAGAACACTTTTCTGGAGAGCAGCACTTTTCAAACGTATTCAGAACAAAATCTCAACACAACAAAGTGTTGTTAATATGAGGTTCGAGGACAAAAAAGTGTTTACAGCGTTTGCACTTTACTAGAAGAGTTTTCAAAGAAGCTAAATACCTATATGGACAAAAAACTATAGGATAACTCACTTTAATGTTAATAATAAATTTAATATTTGTAATGTCATTATTGCGTGTATTGTAAACAATACACGCAAATAATTTGAACAAATAATTAACCAAAATCCTGAATGCAGGAGATAAATAAAGGATCTTTCATCTTAAACTTGTTAAATAATTAAATTAATTGACTCAAAACGATTACAATAAAAAGTATCCAAATCACCTTCCTTCATCTTGTATATGCTCATGAAATTCCCTAAAAATGTAATCCTACCCAAAACCCCACCTTATATAATGCAGTAAGATCACTAAAGATTATTTTCTTCGTTTCAATAAGTGGTTTTATTAAAACATGTGATATTCAAAATGATAATTCAAGTTAATTGATTTATTCAAATATTTTGAAGATAAATAGAAAAAAATACCACTTTTACTTAATGGTAATAAATAACTAATATTAATATAAGAGAATAGCCAATTATGATAACGGTTAATATGTTTTGATTTCAGGATGAATATATATATTTTATCTTTTTGACTAATCATTTGCTAAAGTGTGGCATATATTATTTCATTCTAACTTTAAAACACTTGGAATTTTGTTGCCTGTATTCTTCAAACGGATCTCAATCGACCATATTTAAACATCTTTCTTATTCTTCGGTGGTCACTGTGTCATTTCCCTGCTTCCTCCCCTCGTGACGACACTTCGGAACAGCGCCGTGGAAATTTTAAGTGGAAATTGAAAATGTCCCCAATCAGTGTTCCGACATTTCACGACACGTGTCGTGAGAAACCCAAGCTGGCCAGACGAAATACTCGTGCGAGACTGAAACCACTTGTCTTTTTTTTTTTTTTTTTTTTGGAAATTTCATTAAAATTAGACTAGACAACAGACGGTTAAAGTTAACGAAGTTTTTTATTTTCGATTTTTCGTACACTACAAACGTTTTACACAAAAATAAATACATATTAATAACGTAAAAATAAGCATATTTTAATTTTAAGAACACATTTTTTTAACTCAAATTAACAACAATTTAGTTGTATTGTGTCAGGTAGAACACTAACAGCCATATTCATAGCCATCAGCGTCGAGGTTAACCAGGGGCTAAAGAAAGAAAAAGTAGCCTACCGTTGACTCTGATTGGTGGAATTCTTCTTTGACCGAGGATTTAACACTGACGCTGATGGCTGTGAATATGGCTGTTAAACTCCTTATTGTGTTGTGATAGTGTTCTGAATATGTTTAAAATGTGTTAGATATGTGTTGTGAAATGTATGGAATCTGAAAGATTTTTTAAATTGGGATAGAAAACTATATAAGAACACATTTTCTGTTTCTGTAGTTCTTTAGTAATACTTAAACAACACTATCTTTATAATCTCACACAACACAATCGCAAAACAATTAAAACACTTTTGGTTAGAAGTTAACAGCGTTTATTATTGTGTTTACTTAGCGTTGTAAAAGTATTTCACGAATTTGCATTGTATCTTTGTTCTTTAACAGAATTCCACAGCGAATTTGAGTGTATCATACTATTAGGTGTTAAGTGTTTAATCTTTTAGTAAGACCCTATATTTACTGTTATGTTTTTCGGTAGTATCCATTATCTATCCCGTTAATAATTACAAAAATATTTTGGACTCCAATACCACAGAAGTTTTACTACTGCTATCTATGTAACTGCAATATTGATTTTTAATGGGATAGATAAAGGAAAGTGCCAGATATTTTTATTGCATTAGGGATATATTGCTATAAAAGAAAAATTAAAATGCAACAATCTGTGTGTTTCACATAGACATAGACAATACATTTTAAAGTGTACTTCGACGTCGAAAAAAATACATGAGAGTGTTAGTTACTTTTTAAATTAATTATTGACCTATTTTTTACACTTTAGAAAGATTTGTGGCACAAAATCCTAACTGTTGAAAATAAACCTAAATTTTATAATCTTTTGATGTGATAAGCCTGTTCTTGTAGTGTACAACTTGTTTAATTTTGATTCATCTGATATAAAAAAGTTTATTTCTATTTCTTACCAACTAAATCATATTAATTGGGATTAAACACATAAAAACTTTTATAAAATAAAATATATTTATTACATGAGTAACATATAAGGAGGCACTATGCATGTTTTTTAATGTAAATACTTTTGAAAACCAAAAATATAATTTAAAAAACTGTACTAATTTTAAAGTATATAGTTTGAGGCCTTGGTGTACAAAGAGCAAACTAAAGGCAAAAGAGAGGAATTTTAAGAAAACCCTTTTTTAAAGTCCTCATCAAGGCTATCTCTATTGCTTGGTCATGCGTGTTTTTTTAAAATATAAACCACTAGATTATTTGAAAGGTCTATCTAAATTCTCAAATAGTAATCATGTTATAAACACATTATCAAATTAAATAACTTTGTCATACCCATACACTGCAAATTGGTGAAACAATTTTATAACGCTCTAAGTAAACACAATAAATAATAAACACTTCTATAACCAAAAGAGTATTGATTGTATTGCGATTGTGTTGTGTGAGAAAAAGATAGTGTTGTAAAAGTGTTGCTTAAAGATTACAGAGACAGGAAATGTGTCTCCATAATATTTCGATCCAAATTTAAGAACACTTTCAGATACTATTTTTCACAACATTATTTTTAGAACACATATTTCTAACACTTTTCAAACATATTCAGAACACTATCCAAACACAATAAGGTGAAAAGTGTTCTAGCTAACAACGAACACAACTGAAGTGTTGTTAATTTGACGCTATAAAAAAGTGTTATTAGTAAATGTGGTGTAGAGCGTTTAAGTGTATAATTTTCAAAAAAATAATTACATTTTCAATAATTAATTTCCCGATTAGACATTTCTCTCAAAAAGTATAGTCTCTCGAGAGTAAATGGATGATACATTTTAACCTTTGTATCTCATATTCCTCACTAAACAATTTCACTAGTGTTTTTATGTTTCTTCGCCTTTAAAACTGGTCACGACATTCATTGATAAATGTCCTTACCGCGTATTCATGCAACACCTTTGTAACCCTTTTTTTTCAACCCTCCCGTGGATTTTTCTTGACCCGAAAGACCATAAGCATGAGACTCTGAAATTACTGTAGATTTACTCCCTCCCCTTTCTACTATGTTTTCATGAATTTATAAACAATTAAAAATAAATACTTTTCTAAGATGTAAAACAAAACTTTTGAAAATTGTTTAGAATGTAAGTGCTTATAACCAGTTACATTTTATACATAATTCACCTATATAAAATTTTATATACATTTACATATTTTTATATACATTTTATATACTATGAATTTAATGTAATAAGAATTTAAAAAATATATTTTATAGCATACATTTAAGATCTACTTCTCCAATTTTGTGTTGAAAAAAAGGCTTGTTAATTTGTGCATTTTTTTGTGTTTTCAATACTTTTTTTTTACTAATATAGCATTCAGTTTGGCTTGGTTTAAAAAGTTATAACTTTAAAAAGAAGTAAAAACAAATAGATATTCGATTAAGAATAAAAATTGATTCATTATCTAACTTCTAACTATTCAATATATCCTGTTTGGAGATTTAAAATTTTAAAAGTTTTAACTATTATAATGATATAAATTATCTAGCTAATAATATCTAGCTAAAAATAATATTAGCTAAAATTATCTAGCTAATAATAATAATAATAATAATAATTTATAGCGTATAGTTTGAAACTATAATAAGCAAACTATAAGCTATAAGAATAATTTAAAGATTATTTTGTACGACTTTTCATTTAGAAATGCTGACTCAGTAGAAATAATTATAGGATTTTGCACATTACAAAACAAATAAAGTACGGTAAAGATTTATCTTATCATGTAAATAAATAGAGAAGTATATCTCATATCCAAAGTTAAATAAGAGACTTAAAAAGTCTTAAAATAATATAAGTTTGTGTGTTTACCACACCAATAACGATGTTCAACGTGTTATATTCTTCCTTGATTTTTGTTTCCTTCGAATTAAAAGTTTTGTTAGCTTTAGAATAATTTGAATTTATTTATATTATAATCTCTACAAAAAACTATGTTTAAAAGCCAATAGATTTTCCTACCCAGTCTTAAAGAGGGAATAAAGGAAAAGCACTCAAAAGACCAATATTTTTTATCCTGCTATATTTATCTTAATATTCAGGAAACTATCATCGATGGTTACCTTTCATAGATATTTTTAACGAGATAAAGATGCTATTGCTGTCAGTACTTATCCGTAGTAGGATTAAATAAAACAATACTTAGTATACATAGAAATACGAACTGATGTGTAAAGCTCTCTTTTTGTTAGTGGAAGTCACGGTGTATTATTATTATTATTATTATGCGAAGGTTTCGAGTCAACTGGATTAGATTTGAATTCGCTGATTCATTAGGCTTCTTTTTTCAAGAAAAAACGTGGCGCGTTTTGCATTAACCATGATGCGATGATATGGTTAAATACTTCGTGAAGTGAATATTAAGATCGGGGGATAACGGATTCAAATGAATATTTATTGCAATATACCATCATGTGAAGCGACTTTGTCGGGCTTATGGTTACTGCTACATAATGCATAAGAGGAATCCGTCTTAATGAAAGCATGTTGAATCCAAATCGAGACTTAACGAACTTTATAATAAAAGTCCGGTTAGTTCGTTTCGTCATATAAAGTTTTTCTTTTGTTTTATACTATTTTTTATTATAACTTGTTTTTTCTATAATACGAAGGGTTCCGAGCTAATACTGAATTAATTCAATCATGTAGTATGTAATAACACGCGATATGTTGTTTCAATGAAGTAAATATTTATGGTTAGATACAAACCTTGAAACATCTGTGAAGTAAAGAATCTTTCAATGTTGATGCTATTTGGTAATTTTTGAAGTTTTCATAGAGAATTCAAGAATTTGAGAAACTAGGGAGCTACCGTCCCCTGCTCGCTATCGCTCACCAAACCTCGTAAACTGCTTATGCAGGACCTTTTGGATTGCTTCGCAGTCCTCACAAAACCCAGATCACTGCACTTAACAAAACATATTAGGAAAAGTATTAGCAGAAGAAACGTCAACCAACTTTCCAAACATACGTCACAGGTCATTTCCATGAATAACACTCTTTTAAAAGTTTGACTATTAATTTACTCTAATTTATCAACAATTTAATCAAATGTTCTTCCTTTAAATATAAACAGCACGTCTATTAATGACCATTGTTAAAAAATCCAACAGCTTACTGAAAATCCTCGAAAGAATCCGGAAATTTTGATACCAGAAATGTGTCATTTGTTTCAGTAATTAAAGAGTTTTTTTTCTTTCTGGAAACCCTTCACCAAAAAGTGTTTTAGAATAGAGAGATATACTATTTATTTAGTATAACTTGTTTTTTTTTTGCATGCGAAGGGCCCCAAATTAATATTGAATTAATTCAGTCACTTACAACACGGTGTGTTGTTTCGATAAAGTAAACTTATTATGTACAAAGTTGAAACATTTGTAAAGTAAAGAATCTTTAAATGTTAAAGCTATTTGGTGATTTGGAATTGGAAGTTTTCAAAGAAAAATTCTTTCATTGAAGATCAAAACTAATATGTAAGTTTATTTACTCCTAGTTAGTAATAACTGTAGCGTAATAATAATTTTTAAAACATCATACAATTATGTATAGTATTTATAGCTGCATAATTAAAAAAAAAACGGTTAACCCCATTGATTTATCGGCATAAATATTACCGTTATCTAATCTATGTAAACAAGGCATCAAGTTTCTTACTTAACTAAATAAAGATGACTAATAATCTATTAGCACTCTTGACAAGACAATTGCATACAAAAGATGTCAGGCAAACAATTTATTACCAAGTGTTCGTACCCACCAGATATATAATATAATATGCTGGGGAGAAACAGTGATCTAATAAAGATTAATATACAGATAGCAGGAGAAACTATGTAGCAAAGGGATGGATAAATCATTATTTTCGAATGACATAAGAGTAGTGATGGACGGCTTAGATGCTTTTGGATAACGATACTTGTAGATATCGAATACTTATATTTAAAGAGCACTTTTGAGCATTACATGCATTTTGGCATTGTTACTTCCCAGCATAACTTAAGTCTAAAATATCGGACATTTTAAAATGGAATATGGTGCATTAAATAAATATTTTTTTGTTGATATGTATTTAAAGATACACCAAATGATGGTAACCTGGACTTAGGTAAATAAATAATTTATAGTTTACTTTAGAGAACTTTGAACCAATGTTTTGAACTTTAATCCCAAGATTAAGCCAACGTACTGTTTCTTAATAAATCAATAAATATATATCTGCAAAGCTAAAATTACTTTTGAGCCGTTTGGGGAAAAAAAAGTAAATACACTTTTAAAGAAGATGAAGTTTTTGTAAATGTCTACTAAATACAAATTAATATACATAGTTTTGAAAAAATATCACTGAATGTCGTATAAAAGAACCAAATCTTAATGTGCAAAATTATCTTAAAATGTTGAAGGTTTATGGCGTATTTAAATGTTTTTTTTTATAGAATAGCACTATAGCATTACCTAATATCAAAAAGTGTACAAAAATTTGAATTTCATAAATTAGTGTTATATAATGAAAACAATTAAAATAACCACAATTATATGAAGAACTATCGGTGCATTTCTATGAAACAATTTATGGAATGTGACACCTGTATAAACCCTCATTTTATTATTTCAAAGACCCTTATATTAACGCTAACAGTTGAAATACGTAGTTAAGTTAATTAAGAAAAATAATAAGTTATAAATTAAGCTCTTAATGTTTTTAATTTGACAGCCTCGAAACAAATTTTTATAGACACATAAATTTTCAACCAATATTAATGCAACAGCAATATAGGTATCAAAAGGTCCAACCCACCGGATAATAGGTTCTTCCATCATAAAAAAACTATTTTGGCTAAAATTGGAAACAATAAACGACCCGAAATTATTATTATTATTATTGTATTTCAATTAAACAAGGTGCGCCTAAGTGGTTTCTGTTACACAAACATCAGCTATCAAAACACTACAACACAGGGAGTCAATAAATAAAAGCTTTAACACTCGCCCAAAACTACACGCGAAAGCTATCAATCTCACCAGAAAAATATTTACCACCACATATTTACTCACAACCACACCTCAACTCAACTCAACATACTCGTTTTCATTTTCGTCACGAGAAAAAAAAAGGATATCAGTTATCGAACGCCCGATGATTCTGCGTCATTTTTAGAACCCTCGTGACCCCCCTTTTAAGGAAATAAAAGAACCCTTTTGATTCATGTTCACGATATGCGTATATTCCGCAAGATGTGATATTTTAATTTCCGTGGAGAAAAACCTTTTGACGCCGTTTTACTGCCGCTGGAGTTGGGTTTAGCTGTCGCGAACGATTGGGTCACGAGGGGCCTCTTTTTTTTATAACTAGTCACGAAATTCGAGCACCAGAGCGGGCTACTTCTGTTGCACTCTGACTGATGCAATTATTTTAACTGCAGTATTTAAGGGGAGCAGTATAGGGCTCAATGAAGACGTTGTGTTGGAGCAAAAACCAATTTTGGGTGTTTTTGCTTGATGCCCCGGGTATAGTCGTATCGGGCTGTAATAAATTTTGATGGGGAGCAATCTTTATAGGTGTCGAAAAATAATTTTCGCGGTTATAATCTACAGAAGTTGTGTGTTAACATCATAATCTGTGTACCTTTCATGAGGAGTGTGTTTTAGTAACGTGATGGCTGCTGTAATTGTTTTCGGAATTCTAAATTTGAACTAAATGGTGTTATTAGAAATTTGGCCCTTGAAAAAGAATGCTGATTCATTTTTGGTTATCTGGGATAACTTAGGTTACTGCTTTTACTAATTTTTTCTTTATAATAGAATTTTAGAACTAATAGCCATGAAATATTCGTGAGCTAATGAAGTTTTTATTGATTAAAACACATATATAAGCTTATATTTTTCCTCTTCTTCTTCTTACTTATCGCTCTGGACTGGATCAGACCAGATCCATGAGATAGTTCTCTTTTAAGCTCTCCAATACAATAGGAATATTTTCCCTACACTTTCAGAATTACATATGTGTTGAAATTTTATCAGTATTCAATCTTAGGGCATGAACTATGTAAAACTAAACCCCTTAAAAAACTATGTACCTAAGTTCTTAACTTTTGAAAACTCTTTCTTTGCACCACTTTGTGATTTAAATTTCCGTATTTTCATACAATTAAATATCTATCTACTTGTTTCAGAAAAAACTCAATGCATTGTTTTTTTTTCTCTTTTTAATAGAGTTAATTTTAAAATTGTGCTACTAAACACAATCCAGCATAACTAACAAACTTTCTCTTACTTTATTTTATATAAAAAATGAATCAACATTTTCTAAACAATTATAAGTATTATCTTTCTGTTATATGGAGTTCTTTGTTTTTGGTTCCGTGGTTATTAACAAAAGTATTTAACAAGTATGAAATTTATGAATGAATTAAAATGGGTGGACTGTTGTTGCAAATCCCATTTATGAAATATGTTTGTTTTGGAGTTAAAACTTAAGATGGACAAAAATAAATTCTAAACTAAATTACCCTGAAAATGCATGAAACACTTTTACAACGTTAAGGCAAACACATAATGAACACTTATGACGAAAAGCGTTTTGTTTATATTGCGATTGTGTTGTGTGAGAAAACGATAGTGTTGTAAAAGTGTTGCTAACAATTTGTAGAGACAGAAAATGTTTCCTTATAGTGTTTCGATCACAATTTAAGAACACTTTCAGATTTTAAACATATTTTTCCAACACTAGTTTTAGAACACATTTCCAACACTTTTCAAACACATTCAGAGCACTATCACAATAAAGTGTTAAAGTGTTCTACATAAACAACACAACTAAAGTGTATATAATTTGTAATTATATAATTCTTTAATGTGTTTATTTTCGTATGGAGCATTTCCAGTGTAAATTTTGAGGACAAGGATTTTTTAAATTCTTTTGTAAATTCTCGGAAGTTTTAAAGGGAAGAAAAACGATAGAGAAAAGGCGTAACTTTATCCTTTTAGACAGCTCATTCACTCACTTTAATAATAATTTTCATGAGTATTATATAATGAGTTAACACTTTCAAGGTTTTCGTCTTCCTCATGTTAAAATAGCATTTCAAGGAATAAGTAATAATTCCATGTAAAAAAAAAAAACTAAGGACTCAAAATTAAATAGACATTTTAGATTGTGATTAAGATTATCATACATATTATAAAATTAAAGATAAACAGTTCACAAACATTTTCGCAGTCTTTTCGAGATTTAACTAAGATTGTAATTAAAATATACATAACGCTGTTTTGTATGTAGTAATTATTATCCTTACCTAACAGGTTTAAATAATGAGTTACCATAACATATGCTAAACATGCTGAACTACACTAATAATTGAAGAATAATAATTGGTAAATTATAAAGTAGCAATATTTTACAAACCTAATCGATTTTAATGATGTTTACGAAATAGTTTTATCGCTTAAATGTGAAGAAGTTAAAAGAAAATTTCGTAATAATTATAAGTGCGTATTTATAACATGAAGTTATTGAGGAGGATTATAAATGATTTCTAATAAATAATGCTTTATAAAAGTAATTACAGGAAAATTGCTTGTAAGCTATTGAATACTTTAGCATAATTAAAATAATTTAGTAGCATTTCAAAAGGAGTGCATTTGTAGATTTGAAAAAGTTGAATTTTATTTAATGTTTAATCACTTAATAAAACTGTAATGGGGAATTCAATTATTCTTAATATAGAACTTATTTAATCATGATATTACCAATCATTCAATGAAAATTGAAATCAAAAGTATGTTTCCATTTTTAACAATATTGGAATAGCATAAATTATGATGTAAACTTATATTAAACGACTCTGTTAGAGTAAATATAAGTAAAATAAGTATAAATTGCCCTTTGCCAAGATTCACACATCAGATAGCTAAAACTTGTTATTTAGAAATTGTAAGACAAGTAAAGAAAAAGAGAAATACAAAATAAATCTATAAAACAGATTATATAATTTTAAAGCTTGTTTATTTCCCTTTAAGAGGAAACTCTTAATTTTTTTTACTAAGAAACAATTCTGGATGAAAATATCATAATTTATACTTGAGTATAAATGATCACATTTCAGTATTTCAGCCCCCTTCCACACAAAAACTAAATGAGGTAAAAACTAAGAAAATATCTCTAAAAAAAATGATGAAAATTAAAAATAGTGAGGTCATGTCATTGGTTAACATTACGTGGAACGATCCCTAAGAGATGGGTGGGGGTAAATAAAATTGCAATAAAACAAACTTAATAAAATGTAATTTAATTATCTAATAAAATTTTATAGTACTAATCGTGTTTCAAGAAAACAAACACCTTTCTTCGTAATAGTATTTATTTTCAGAATTTTGATATTTTATGAAAGAAATAATTGTTTATGAAAACGAAGATGAATATAACTTATTCTTACATTATAAAAAAAACACATTCATATTTCCGTATAAGTTAAAACGTCAAAAAAGGCTCTATTAATATTAAATCACATATTATTGTTTTTGGATTTAGTAGATTGGATATTGTTCATTTTTTATATCTGAGACTTTTCCCATCCAAAAACAAAGAGCTGATAAAGCTAATTAAAATTTTAATATACGATAAATCTTAAAAGTTTAACTCGAATTCTAAAAGGAAAAAAAATATCCAATTGTTTTGAAAAAAGTCTCTTCTTATTGGTGCAACCTCGTTCACGTGAGGATTCAAATGCATTCCTTTATTGTTTTTGTTGTATGTCACGTGACCTGTTACTCCTCCATTCAAAGCTTCTGAAATTTTGTCACGTGAAACAGATAGAAGAGTAATATAGGTATGAAGGATTGCTAAAAGTTTTAATTTTTGAATTTTACTGCATTAAAGTTACGAATAATTTAAATTTTGAATATGAATTTAATCAAATGTCATCCAAAACCATTTAAAAATAAAAGATGTACAGAAATATGTGGAAAAGGGAAAACACTTTCGAAAAACTACATTGCAGTTACTTCAGTAAACACACAGAAATAACATTTTCATTGAGAAGTTTTAAATACTTTTCTCCATGGCCCTAAAGAAGAGTTTAAATTTGATTTTTGAAAATTACACATTTGGATCGAAAATTACACAAACATTTTAGCCTTAACTATTACTTCTATCTGCACCCAGCATTTTAGCTCCATTTTTGGCGATTTTTTTGTTGTTGGACACTATTTTAACTCGAAAATTAAAGTTGCAGAAAAAGGGTAAGCAATTTTTAACGAAACATTGAGAGCTAGTGAAAGTAAAACCAAAATTACTTTACAAATGCAATGGTGGTAAAGCTAGTAAAAAAGTATCAGGAACGTTTTTTATGACCAAATGACCTGTTGAAAATATTACTAACTAAAGTTACTTTACTAATGCAATGGTGGTAAAGCTAATAAAAAAGTATCAGGAACATTTTTTTTGACCAAATGGCCTGTAGAAAATATTACTAACTAAAGTTACTTTACAAGTACAATGGTGGTATAGAAAGCTTAGTAGAAAAGTATCAGAAACAATTTTTTATGACCAAACGACCTGTCGAACATAGTAGAGAAACAGGAAACGTCTATACTTACAGATATTACCCTATGGAAAATCCAAGTATCAACAGAACTGGTGTATCTCTATCTACTGACCAAACCATTGCTCAGTTTCGGTTGTACCGAAACCTATCCACTACAATACCTAATCGCAAAATTATATGTGGTGCAAGGCATAAGCACACTTCTCCAGCCTACACGATCTGCGAAAATGCCGAACCAAAGACCTTCGGCCGTGGAAAAACGAACCGCAACAACAAAACAAGCAGCGAACGCTCACTCACTTCAAATACGATGAAAAATCACCTTCTGTCTTTAAGCAGGCGCAGCATTAATCAGGTGCTCTCTCTCTCTCTCTGAGGAAGGGGCTTTGAGGGGTCACATCGTGATCAAGGGAGGGGGGGGCCCTTGGGGGGTGATGGTCAGGAGGAGATTAATTGCGAACCGCTCATAAACGTGCTCTTCTCCGAGAGATTGTTATTACTATTATGTTTTTCTTGCTGTGTGTGTGTGTGCAATGAGCGGAGGACTACCGTTTAAAGAGCTCGGTTGTTTTCCGAGGTGCTAAGTACACTTTGCTGCAGCGTTTAAGTTAAACGGTAGCCTTAGCAATAGATAGAGAAGGTTCGTCGCTGTAGGGAGGCACCTGCCGTTTTTGAGGTGTTTTAACGCGATATAAAGCGGTGGTTTCGGTTATGGTTCGTTTTACCCACGGATCAAGCGAGCTGTTTAGAATGAGAATGGTCTAAGTCAATCGAAGTTATACTCGGCAGCAACTTTTCCTGACCCTATGTGGAAGCAGAAATTGCGTAAACAGAAAGCCTGTTGGGTTGCTAGGAGGAGTTTCGGTAAGAAAATCGTGATAAAAAAAGACGCTATATATGCATGGGTTTAACAAAATAATCATATTTTTAAATTGACGTTCTTCATTTCACTCAAAATTGAGACAACGCGATGGGAATTACTTTGTTTGTTAGTGACGTCATAGGGTCAGGAAACGTTGCTGTTTAGTATAGCTTCGAGTAGGTACTACATTGGAAACTCTCACAACGCATTTTTTTTTGTCCTCAAATTTTACAACACTTTAGTTCGTGTGGTTGGTTAGATAGAACACTTTAACTTTTTATTGTGTTGGGATAGTGTTCTTAATAAGTTTGAAAAATTCTGCTGGAATTGCATTTGTGCAATGAGCGGACTACCGTTTAGAGAGCTCGGTTGTTTTCGGAGAGGTGCGAAGTACTCTTTGCTGCAACGTTTAAGTTAAATGGTAGCCTAGTTATAGTAGAGGGTTCGTTGTTACGGAGGCACCTGCCCTTCTCTTGCGTTTTGAGGTGCTTTTTTAACGCTATATAAAGAGGTGGTTTCGGGTATGGTTCGTTTTTTAGGATCAAATGAGATGTTTGGAATGAGAATGGTCCAAGTCCATCGAACTTAGCTTCGAGAAGGTACGCTGGAAACGCTCAAAACACATTTAAGAATACCTTTTTTGTCTTCACACTTTAGTAACTTTTTAGCTAGAACACTTATTGTATTGTGATAGTGTTATGAATTTGTTTGGAAAGTGTTGCTATCCATAAATGTGTTCTAAAAATTGTGTTGTAAAATATGTGTAGAATCTGAATGTGTTCTTAAATTTATATCGAAACACTATAAGAACACATATTCTGCCTCTGTAAAATTTTAGCTAAATGTTACAGCAGTACTATTTTTAGAACACATTTCTGGTTGCAACAGTGTCGAACATATTCAGGAACATTATCACAACACAATGAAGTATTAAAGTGTTTTCTACCTATCAACTAACACAACTGTACAGTGTATGATTCAGTAAGGTATGTTCATAATTGTTTGAGGTGTTTTATCCAAAGTTTGTACTCCTCTTTTTCCATTGATGAGATTTAGTGAGATGTGGGGGGATCCTCTCCCCCTATATTCTCACGTGATAGTTTCTCTATAACTTTTAAATGAAAAAATAAATATTTTATATGTTCTTGGCAGGTTTTTTCGTCATGTTGTCCTAACACCAAACATACGCACAAATTGCAAAACTCCATCTTGAAATCAAAAGCATCATTGCCTTATAATGCGTTGTAATTCTTAAAATATCAAAGAAAAAACATGATCTGAATAAAAAGTTAACGTGATATTTTGATTGACTCCCTGCTCCCCTCTAGTGAGATTTTGCTCTATTGTCTATGAAGGAAAATGGTGTTCTTAATTTCTGTTAGCTAAGTTTGTTAGAATTAGTAACTGTTTTTTTATACTAATTTCTTGATAATAAAAGTTAATGAGACAAAATACATAATTTGTAACTAAAGAGAAAATTCCCCAATTAAGCTATCCCTTAAGTATCATGATTTTCCCCACTGTAACAATTATAATGATTGTAATTAATTTTAAAACAATTAATAAAGTTTCCGACTGACTGATATGATATCATTGACTGCAATTTAAAGTGGAATATAGCACACTAAATATATTATCGACAATTTAAGACTAAATAATGTTAAATTTTTATCATTTAAGGGCCAAAGGTAAGCACAAATTTCTAATTAATCGCTATCACTCTTGGATTCAATCACGGATTAATTACAGTTTAATGACATAGGGAAGAAACTATCAGGTAAACTTAAAAAAATCCCTTTAAGAATTTGTTCTTATGCGATCTAAAAGTTCTACAAAATACTCGTACAATTAAACACAAGCTATTTATATCAAAATTATTTTCTTTAATTTATTTAGTGACTACAGTTTAATATATCACTGTTTGTTCAACCAAATCTAAGAAGTAGGATGCTCTCTAAAGTCTAAACAGCTAATATGCTGTAAAAATCGTCTTCAAATAACTACATACAGGCAATTTTTCTCCACCCCTCTTCTAACAAGTCATATTTTTTCTCCCACAGCAGATCCCAATCAAGGAGAGATTCCTCCGGGGCAGGAACCGATTCCATCAGCCGAAACACCCCCTGAGGGGCACCTGCCCCCCTTCAGACGAAAATCACAGTGATGCATCACGGCCGAGTGACAGCTAACTGCAACCGGCATGTTTATCGTTTGCACCGGGCCACGTAAACACAGGTACGGCCCCCCCCTCCTCAGGGCTCTTTCCTGCCTCCCTCTAATTTTTTTTTCTTTCTCTTACAAACGATAACTGGAAAACACTTTCTACCTGTTCGAGTGTGGATAAAGTCCCGTGTATAGAGATTATTTTATCGTCGTTAGGTTTTTCTTGTGGGAATATCTAGTTTATATGCAGTTTGTGTGACGTGGTTATCATCGGTTTGAAATTTTTCTGCTTCGATCTCGATTTTATCAAGCTTGAGGAGTCAAGCTGATTTCTTACTTGTTGTAAACGTGATAGCTCGAGTAAACGCATTAAGATGCAGGGGGAAATGAACTAGAGTTGATCTCTGAATCAGTAATTGTTTTTTTAAACTTGATTATTTCAACTGAAAGATGGTTTAATGCAAGCCTATTGAGTTATTTGGGAGATCATGATAGATATCAGCTAATTTTTTTTAGCTGTTTTACACCTAAAACATCTTCGAATTCCGGACACCGATATTCATTCCCTTTTCCTAATCTATAGGTAATTTATCTTTCCCCACCCGAAATTTTACTCTCTCTCTCTGCCAAAATTTAATAAAAATTTTTACTCGAGTTATCTAAGATATTATAGAGTAGAGAAAACTTTGAATATTATTACATAGGATATCCACTTACTTCATTACAATCGTGGGGCAATACCCTATTCTTAATGTTGCACATAACTTTCGAGTGAAATAAAATTGCGCAAATAGATACTTTACACCTTAATGGTAAACCTAAACAGCAATATTTAATATAAGATTTAAAATATTATTAATATTAATTTGTATTATTGATATCTAAACCATTGTTTTGTAAGAAATTGTTTCAAGATTTCTCATAATATAACACTCTACCAAACCTGCTCGACCCAATCTATTCTTGCGATCTTAATTCAAAAAAAAAAATCCAGATAAGGCAAGACACCTCGGCATGTCACGGTATATTGATATTCGCTCTTCCTTGCATTGAGTAGTTCCACGCAGTTCTATTAATAGCGGGCATGCTTAAATAGTCGTGTAGTAGTACAACCACATCGCAGCTCAGATCCTTTATCAGTTTCGCAGAGGGATCTCTCATAAATTACGTCAGGGAATGAACGATTTGAGTTGACGAACTAGAGCCTTCTCTAGTTTCTTGATATTACAGTACAACCTCGATATCACGAAAGCGAAGGGGCCCAAAAATAAATTCGAGGTATCGAATTTTTGAGATAACAAGGTAACTGAAAATATAAAATTAATTAGTACTTTATTTCAAGAGGGAAATAGTTTTTCGAGAAGTAAAGGTTTTCGAGGTATCAAAATTCGAGATAACGAGGTTATACTGCATATGGATTTGGTATTTCAGTGCAACTTGGATGATTCTGAGTTGAAGGCACTTTCTACAAAGGTCGAACTATCCGAAATTCCAAATAAAATAAAATTAAATTAAAATTGACTTAATAAAGGAGGCGGAGAGAAATATTCGAATTATCCTTTATTACTTTACATTTATAAGAACACTTTTTTGTCTTCAAATTAAGAACATTTTTGTTGTGTTATGATAATGTTCTGAATTTTGAAAAGTGTCAGGAATTGTTCCCTAAAAATAGTGTATTAAAATGTGTTTAGAAATTGAGCATCGAAACAACATGCGAACACATTCTCTGAAATATTTTAATCTAACCCTTTTACAACACTGTCTTTTTATCTTACAACACATCAAAATAGTGAAATAAAGAGAAATTATCTTCCATTTCAAATAAATAAACAGGATGAACTCTTATTACATAAATGTGTTCTTTTTTATTGCTTAGTATTCAAAATACTTAAATTTTATTAAAAACTCAATTTTGCAACACTTATAGAAAACACAATGGAAAAAAAATTGAAGATTGAGTTGTAAAAGTGTTGCTAGAGACAGAAAACGCGTTCTTATAGTGTTGCGATCCAAATTTAAGAACATCACTTTCCACTTCTTGAACATATTTTAAAACACTAATTTTTAGAACACATTCCTTCCATAGAACCAGAACATATTCCAACACTTTCAAACGAATTCAAAACACTACCGCGACTCAATAATAAAGTGTTCCACTTAACAACACAACCGAAATGTTGGGTCAAAAAAGTACTTACAATGTGTTTAATTTTGTGCAGAGTGTTTGCAGCTTAAAATCTCTCTACAATAGTACTAATAACTTTAAAATCCATTATGAATATATTGTATGCCTTTAAGAGTAGCGTCATAGTGAAAAGAAAAGTGACAACCATGAAACTATCACGACACGAATTTGTTTATGAAGGACCCCCAAATTACTCGAACAGAATACGAATGTCGTACATTAAGTCATTCTCTTTATCGTTCATGCCCTCTGGAACAGTAGGATATAACTTAAATATGATGAAGTTAGTTTTGAATTCGAAATTTTTCGATAGCATATTTAAGATAATATTGAAGGCATATGAAGTTTTATTTTACCTCTACAGAGCATCATAAAAATTCCTAACTCGGTTATTGAAGGCTTTTATCTTATCTGGGAACAAGATTTTATATAGAATATTTTTATCTTAACTGCTTAGTGTGTGCGTGAGAACTTAAAAAGCTTATTACAGCACTTTATTTTTTAATTTGTATTCTACTCCTTCACTGCGTCTTTAAAGTACCTGTTGTCATAAATAAAACGATCTTTAAGATTTCAAGCTGTGCTTAAAATGAATTTATCTCGTAAAGAATACGAAGGAATGAATAAATGCACAATTTGTTGAAGGAAACAGTTCAAAGTACTTTGTCGTTTTCACTTATATTTTCCTATAATTTAAATGTATTTAAAGTTTTCCCTGTTTTAAAGGTGAAATGGCTGTCTCTGTTCTCTATATTAGAGATAATACATTTATTAGTATTTGTATTAGAGATTCTCTAAAGGCTGAGGTAACACTCAGCCTTTGAATGAATGAATTGTTATGACTATGAATAAAAATTATTCTATACGTTGCTATTTGACAAAACCAATCTTGCAGCTTTTTTCAATCTTGCGAATCCGCAGTCCTTTAATTCTTCTTATTCAAACATTTCTTTGACAAGCGAATGTAAAGGGAAATAATCTTAGAGGCACTATGTTTTAATTCGTAAAATTTCTAAACTTATTTCATTTTCAACGTAATTCATTTTTACAAAACCTAATTATTGTAAATGGAAACTTTTTATGAACTTTCCTTTATAATACGCTTGCAAGTTCTCTTTTAGAAAAGGGAGGTCTATTTTCCAAGTCTATTTGCAATAAATTTTCTTTCACATGCTTTACCTATTGTAAATATTAATTAACGTAACACTTGCTCTCAAACAAATTTTTGGATCCTTCTGAATAGGTTATCTGCATTAAATTATATCCCTTTTACTCCTGAGTTTATTTAATATTTATTCTAGAGTTAACTTTTTGAACGTAAATTACAGTTAAGAGTATTTTCATTCTTTTGCTTACATTAAAATAACCACTAATTAATTTTCACACAAGCTAAGTAATTAGAACCCCAGGCCCAAATGCTAAGGAAACGGAGATGGGCACCGCCTGATGGGTCACTAGGCCCGGGCAGAATTTGATTGATTGATTTGATTAATTAATTTTCAGACCCATTTACATCCATTTATTTGAGTACTACTTAGTTATTTTTAATAGAGCATTCGCACATGACGTCACTTGGAGGACAAAATCAACGTTGCTAAGGCTGTTGTTAGGGGCGGGACATAGAAGTAATAAAACAACGTTGCTAAGGCCGTTGTTAGGCAGAGTCATGTGATTGAAAATGCTCTATAGACAACTACTCTTTAATCATGATATCATTACTTTTCCATTACAATTTTGATCCGTCTACAGATACCTTTATCTATTTATTACAAACATAATCCCATATAAGAATGGGCCATCTCTATATTCCTAACAAGACCCATTTCCTCGTCCAGACAAAAAAAAACCAACAACAGCACAAAATGAAGAATTTTCACGACCATCACTATAGAGTGTTTTCAGGTGACGTCACAACCGGTTATTTTCTTTTAACTGTGTACCTTCTGTAGGGCTTTTAACTGTTGCTAAGGCCGTTGTTTATCTGTTGCTAAGGCGGTTTTTAGGTATGGGATCACGTGATTGCAAATGCTCCAAAAGAAGAATTCCACGGCTAGTCATTTTCTGTAACTGTTAACCTCTGTAGGGCAAAAAACTGTAACATCTTCTGTTGCTAAGGCCGTTGTTAGGTCCGAGTCATGTGATTGAAAATGCTCTATTATAATAAAACCAATTGAGCGACACAGCCATCAACAAAGGGAGAACAAACCTCCATCACCAAATTGCCTCGATTACAAAAGCCTCCTCCACCTCGTAAACATCGGAACTCTGTGGCCCGTGTCCGGACAGCACAACAAAACCCTTTCGGCGTGAGAGATAATCCCGATTATCCGGACCGGCCTCTCGATCTTCCGCCAAAGGAAGTGGGCTCCTCCGCGTATCCGGCTATAAAGTCAGTGTTGCGGTGAGTCGGATTCTTTTCTGGGGTGGATGGAATGTTTTTGGAGAGAGTTCGGTTTTTCCTCGTGGAGGCCTTTATAGGGGGGGGGTGTACATAAATTACGCCTTGGAAATTTACTGGTGTGCAGTGGCGTAACTAGAGTTGACTCATGGGGGGGTGTTATTCCGACCCAGTCAACCCCTCCAACATATTACTCCCTTTTAAAAATGTCTCATAATATAGGTATAATATAAACAATTGTTATTTGCAAAACTTCCGAAGAGAAAACTTTATCTAAGAGGCTTAAATTTCAAGGGAAAAACATAGTACAACAGACGTAAAAATTTTAGAGGGGGGTTTGGGGGTTCTCCCCCAGAAATTTTAAAAAAATTTGTCTCTCAATGTAGTGTTTAAATTCGTTTTGAGGCCCTTTGGGTTACGTCCTAAAAGAACAGTTCCTTGTGAACCGCCTTCCGTGTAAAGGAATTTTTTTTCAGTTTTTCATGTTTTAGAAACCGTCGATGTAATGGGGGGGTTACAACCCCAAACCCCCCCCTCGTTACGCCTATGCTGGTGTGGGGTGTTCTTTTCAATGTCAGATGAGAGTTATTTTGTTTGTAGCTTATGAAAAAATAATTCTTGACGTTAATTCAAAACTAAAACTTTATTCGGTGGTTCATTTCTACATACTTTCGCTTTTCGTTAGGAGGAGAAAAAAAAGCTCATTGAAGTTACAGTTAATGTTTCAGTTACAGATAATATTCTACAGCTTACAAAAATATATTTTAGTCTTACTATAAATTCAGTACACTGCAAACGCTCATAATACATTTAAGAACACTTTTTTGTCCTTACATTAACAACACTTTAGTTTGTGTTGTTAGCTAGAACACTTTAACACTTTTATTGTGTTCTGATAGTGTTCTGAATATGTTTGAAAGGTGTTGCTATCCAGAAATGGGAGTCTTATATCTTATAATATATAGAGCTGTAAAGTGTTACTAAGAAATTACAGAGACAAAAAATTATGTCCTTATAGTGCTTTCAAATTATATTTAAGATCACATTCAGATTCTAAATTTTTTTCAACACCTTTTGAAAACTTTTCTGGATATCAACTATTTTGAAATATATTCAGAACACTGTCACAAAACACAATAAAATATGAGTGTTCTAACTGAACAATACAAATTAAAAAGTTGTTAATTTGATGATAAAAAAGTATTTTTAAATATGTTGTGAGCATTGCCAGTGCAGATACGATAGTTCAAAGCTGTAGATATACCACCAAAGCATTTTGAACTGTAGAACACTTTAAATCCCAAAAGTAAAATTCATTCATAAAGAAGTTCCATTTTTCAGGTTCAGATTAACTTTTCACCGATTTAACAAGGATTTTTAGGGTAAGGATATAAATAATAATAATGAAGAATGAAAGAGGTTTTTACCTACCACAATAACTTCTTTGGAGTTGAATTAACTGAATTTAAAGATTAATCTATTTATTAAAATTATATTTATGTAAAAGATATAACAACAAAAGCACTGAAAGATTTATATTTTAAATTATTATCCCGTAAAACTAATATAATTTCCCCCATAAAATTAACAACATATCTCCATAAATTTGATAAAATTATACTATGATTACATCTCAATTAAGTTATTTAACAATTTTACCATCTTCTTCTGGTAACTCTGACGACCAATATTACGAGTATACGAATTTATTATAGTGTAACTAGAACAACTCTTTAAATTGAATTCCTGTATACAATTCTACGCTTCGATAGTCGACTGAATTTTTCATTCTATATATAAAATTTACTTGTGAATATTTTAAATCAAAGTTTTGTACATAATTAATTAGAACTTTTTTTGGTAGTCCCTAAACTTTGCATTATGCAAGTTGCTCTGTAGGACTTTTTTGGACGGTCCCTTTTAATTAACTTCACAAACTACTTCAGTTGCATTGTATATTTTTAACTGATATGCTGCATTAGTAAAAGTTATTTTCATTTCAACTAACCAAGCATTGAAATTATTCCCCGTTTCATAACGCTCTAGAACGCTCATCATTCCATCAGTTCCGGAGCACTTTGCATTCCATTTAATGATTGAGAGCACCTGAAATGGGACCCAACATTTTCGACGCCCATTACACAATCTCTCTCTCTTTGGAAAAAAACGACTTCCCTACACTACAATCTCCTAATCAGCGATTGTAATCGCCCCCGGTTGGTGGTCTCGGGACGTGAGCGAATTGCACAACCTCGTTCGTCGTTCCCTCTATACCCGTTCCCTCGGTTTTTAAACGAGGCCTCGAGAATGAAAGTGGATTATGTCCAAAAATACATGAAATGTGAGATAAGCATATTTTGATCTTCTATCCTATATCTAGTGTGGTCGTTGGAAGTCAGAGGTTCAAACATCTCAAAAAATGTCTTCACAATAATAGGAACAACATCATACACGTAACTTAGGTTAAGACATTCTGGACAGTTCTCCCCCTTGGACCCAAAAAAAGTTCTCAAAATGAGTTAAAACCCTACTTTTACAGGTTAAATTTCAGAATTATTTCTGAGGGAGGACCCCATACCCCTTAGCGGTACCAAAAGGGGTTCTTGAGTGATACTCTTTAGAAAATCCCCAACATGTTGACATTTTTCTCAAAAGGAAAAGGTGATGATCTGGAAAAGAGCCCCCCCCCCCCCCTGGAGCCGTGCTGGATCCGAGCCTTGTTAAGAATTGTCTTCTATATGCTAACCAGGCTCGTAACTAGACTTTTGTTTCTTGGGGTAGGGGGTGTTTTGGTTCAAAATTATTTCTACAGCCTCCCTGCCTCAAGTGTACGTTATAGGTGAAATGTAAATTAACCCATAATGTTAAGAAACATAACTATTTAGTAAGCATGTTTTTGGTTATTTTTGACTCATCTTTACTTTTTCAGCAAAATTAACCAAAGTAAAAACCTCCTCTTATAATTACATAAATAACTGCCATGATAATAACTACCAAACCTTTACAGTTATATATTTTTGTACAAAAAAAACATCATCCGAAAAATTGTTCATTTTAAACAAAGTTTTTTTCTGTGTGCGAAAAAATGCCAGTCCTCAAAACATTGATTTTTCCCCCAAGTTCATTTTTTGTACCAAATTTAATTTCGAATGTTGTTTTTTCTAGTTACGAGATATTTCTGAATAAATAAATTGTTTTTATTGTCTTTCTTCAGTATCATTCAAATTTTCCTCCCTCTTGTCAGCAAACTCCTCCCCCTTCAGGCGCGGATCCAAGAGGGGGGGGGGGACTCTAGCCAGTGCCTTCCTCGGATCCAAAAAAAAAGTACTCAAAATGAGTTAAAATCCTATTTTTACAGGTCAAATTATAAAAAAAAATTTCTAGGAGAGGACCCCTAAACCCCTCAGCGGTACCATAAAGGTATCTTGAGTGATACTTTTTAGTAAAACCCGCAACATTTTGAAATTTTTCTCAAAAGGTAAAGGTGATGGTCAACCAAAATGACTGGTTGACCAAATTAAAAAGGACAGGTTTAATTTTTTTGTTAAGTAACTATTGCACTTAAAGTGAGTACCAATTATTAATTTTACAAACCTAAACTAAACAAAACTAACAAAGTAAATAAACAAATAAAATTGAAAATATCTTATTAATTAAGTGTTTTTCTTGATTAAATGTTAATATTGAATTAATTGACAAAAAATTCTAATTACTAGTTACGCAGCAAAAAAAAAGGACTAGAACTGGAGTGTGGGGTATTTTTTTCACAACTTTTTTTTCTGACCGTAGTGATGGTCCGAGACGTTTTTCAGTGGTCTCGGACCAGCGGACCACCGCAAATTTCGAACGCTGCTCAAAAACATGTTCGTGTGACTTAGTTCACTCTCACTCTGAACCGCTCTAATGTGTAACGCGGATCTGATAAGTCCATTAGCCGCGCTTGTCTTTAGACATGCAAGGGAGGTTTTTACCGGAATACCTAGGGTAGGTTTTTATTTCTTTTTTAAAGAAAATTTAAATGTGAATGATGTGGTTTTGAGGGGTTAACGATAAATTGAATTATCTAATACACAATTCTTAAAAGTATAACAAAAAGGTTGAGTTATGAAAGCAATTATGATGTGTTTCGCATTTAAGAGTCAATTACGGTGTTGCATTTTCATAGAGTTAAAACTTGTAATTGTAATGTCCTTTAAGTTCTACAATTCAAAAAAGCTGTAAAGGAAATTAAATTTAATTATGGAAATTCTTTAAATTTAATACTAAAAGTTATTTTTTAGAAACAATAGTTCTTCTATATTCAGGCCGTAAATTTTTTTGGTTTAGTATTTTAAGGCTATGGTTTATTTATTTCATTGTAGTATATTATTGGTGTATATTATATTATTGGTATATTGGTATATGCATATTATTGGTGTTGAAATTATAAAAGTTTTAAAATTAAAAAAAATAGGATAGCGGTTTGATTTTCTCTTTCATAAAGAACTTAGTTGGAATGTGAATAAAATGTTCCTTTCTTTAACTAATTACGACTGACAAAGTGACAAACTTGAATGTTAAAAAAATTGTTATCTGATTAGTTTTTATTACAAATTAATCTTTAATGAGAAATGGAGTAAAAAATATTCTATAAAAAAAGTTCTCAAATTTGAGGGAAAAACATCTAAATAACACTTGACTTATTTTTAATACCGTGATCTGCTTTAAGTAATAACTTGAATATCACAGAAAAATAAACAATAATAATTACGCTCTATTCAAGTCAATTTGTAAAGATGAAGCAATATACACTGCTCATTGATATCTTTACGATATTACTCCTTGAAATTTAGACAAATACTAATACCACTCAAGAGAAACATTGTGTAACTAAAAACTAATAAAAAACTAACTAAATAAACTAAATAAAACTAAACTAAACTAACTAAATAAACATGTTCTTTATAAAGAAAAACGCCTATTTTCACAAATGGTAATTCAATTTACCCTCTGAACTCTTCTCCAAACACTCCTAGACACCAAAGCAACAGCAAAAAAAAAAAAAAAAAACACCGAGCTGTCACGATTTAAATTGTTATCTGCATGAAAACTCAATTAGAGGTCGCGATCCCGAACAATTAATGCTCTATACCTCTTCATCACCATAGCCGCCTACTTTGATATCTTCAAAAAAGCCTCTCAACTATGATGAAAGAAATCCATATCCGTGTACTTATCATATCCATTCACTTTCATTTTTAATATACATTGTTATTTATTTACACCCATCTGATGTGCGTTCATCCGCCCATGTATTCGGTTTGATGCTTATATTGACTTCAATGAACTAAAGACGGTTTTCTTTTTGTATACTGATGGGTCTGTAATGAAAAGAAGCTGTTATTTTTTTTATATATTTACCTATGAAACATATTACACTGTGTTTGAGATTGCTTTGGTGGGTGGTGCTTTATGTTTTATTAATTAATATTCAGTGTTTTTTTAATAAGAGTGTTGTGAATGTGGGTTTTAGAAAGAACTGATGATGGTTATGTTAATATAGTAATGAAAAGAGTAATTATTTCGTCGTTCATTTGTATTTGTAAGAGATATCAAAAGAGATTATGAGAAAAGTCTATTATCGAAAAGAAAACATTTCTCTTTAAATTAAAAGTAGTAATGACTTTTTGGTTTTAAAATTGAAGAGTTTTTGGGTTTAGTTAGAAGAGTTTAGAGCAGTGCTTCCCAACTCAAAGAAGTCCGCGGACCACTAAGTTTAAAATTGGAACCTTCGAGGACCACCACTATAGATTAAAATCCTACACCCTGACAAAATTGCAAGATAAAAGTTTATTTTCCCTAATTCAGCATGTAAATTTATAAGGCGCTCTGAATTATAGTACTATTTTAAGGAAAGTTTAACTACATCTCACAAGAGTTAAGAATTTTTGTTACGATATATAATTAAACCTTCGGGACCTGCAAAAATGTAGTCGGGTTTTTTTCAGAGCTCATAATTTCCTTTTAAATATTTATAGTACACAAAAGTATTGTTAATAATTAAGTGGTGACTACTATCCCCACAAATTACTCATCTAAAAGTAATCGTCACGGATATAATTCAATCTTTTCTCGTTCAATTCACTCAAATTTGTATTTATGGGATTTTTTTGGGCTTCAACGGGCCCCTTCACGGACCACTTCCAAGACTCTCACGGACCATCGGTTGGGAACCACTGGTTTAGAGAGAGAATTGAAGACAGATAGTGAGAAGATAGGGATGAAAGAAATTAGGAGAGAAAGAAGATGCTCTCTTTCGTATTTATTTTTCTTCTCTTCTTCTCTTTCTTTTACATTTAACACATTCTCATTTTCATTCATTCTTTTGGTTCCTCATTTATTTATTTCTCTTCTAATTCCTTTCAACCATGAAACCATTTCCCTTCCTTCCTATTTTTCCACATCTTTTTAATTTCTCATCTTTTCATTCTCCTCTATTTCTATCCGATTCTCTTTTTAATAAACACAAAAGTTCAAACAAATCAATTCCTAAATGAAAATCTTATGCCTTAACTCTTCAACTAAGAATCTCGACATTCTAAAAGACCTGTTGATTTAAAAATGAAATCTTATCAGCTATGCTACCATAATACTCCTGTAATTTGTGCTAGGAAATCCTGTTATATAACAGGAATCTGTTCTAAGATTACAGAGAAACTGTATCCCGTACAGAGGGGGAGACACAATGCCACTGCAAAAAATAATCGTCCAGAAACAGAAAAGCTCTGGCAGGAGAAGTGGCCAGAACTTTCCTTTACACGGGATTTCTTTGTTGAATGAATCTTTTCTGTATGATCTTTTTGTAACTTTAGGAAACTTATCCATCGGGAATATTTTATTTATTTTATTACATATTGTGTCTTTATAAACTGGTATAGAGACACAATATGTAAGTTTTAGGAAGTTTTAGTCGGTTCTGTCTCTAACTATTTTCGCAAAAAAATTCGTAGCATACAGAAAATATTCAGTCAAAAGAGAAATCCCGTCTAAAGGAAAGCTTTGGCAACTTGTACTGTGAGAGTTTTTCTGTTTCTGGACGATTATTTTTTGCAGTGTGTATTGGTTAGGACTCTTCTGTAGTCCGACCGCCAAATGCAGATTTTCAATATAGCAGAACTTCCCCGTACAAATTTCAGAGGTTATCTGGAGACCAAGCTAAGAATATTACTTTGTTAAATCAATCAATCAATCAATCTTTTATTTAACAACAGAAGAAAATATGAGATAATACAAAAGAATATGTGATACGCCAAGGGGAAAAAATGTTTTCCCGTCCAGGCGTAATAAAGAAATTGTACATCAAATCAACACGTTTTTTTTCAGTGCACTCGATTTTGAAATTCGAAGGGGGGAGTAGCCACATAGCTCACTTTGTAAGTCATTACGCCGCGAGAAACGCCACAAAATCCCACGAAAACAAAAAAAAATTAACGAATCTGACGAAAAATAAAACGAATCATATTATTTCGGAAACGAACCATTGTGTGGCGGCCTTCAGAGGTCGCTCGTTAATCATCCCCGCGGAATAAACGAAGAAGAAGAGGAGGAGGAGGAGAGAATCAACTCGCTAATTTCATTTCGGCCATTAACTTCGGCATTCTTCTCCGCGGGCTGCACACCTTCGCGCGAGGTCCTTTTAACACCTCTGTCCGTCGCTCCTTCGTCACTCGGTTTGGTTTGGAGTGACGCCCAATCATCAAAGCTGAGAAAGAAAGGAATTTTCGTACCAGTGGTTTTCGTTATTTTTTTTTATTGAGCAGAACTATACTACACTCGACAGCCCAACGCTTCCTGAACTCAGTACGCGGAAGGAGAAAATGGGTAAACAGAAAGCCTGTTGGGTTGCTAGGAGGAGTTTCGGTACGCAAATCGTGATAAAAAGACGCTATATATACATGGATTTAACAAAATAATCATATTTTTAAATTGACGTTCTTCATTTCACTCAAAATTCAGACACCGCGCTGAGAACTACTTTGTTAGTGACGTCATAGGGTCAACTTAACTTGCTGTATAGTATATACTCGAAAGCCAACGTTTCCTGAACCCATTACGCGGAAGGAGAAAGGCGGCAGTTCACAGTCACCACTAAATTGTTCGCGAAAACATTAAATACCTTCAGTGGTAAAAATTCATCTTGATCCTATTTGAATTTCATTGTAAAAGTTTCTATACGGATGAGTTATGGTTTGACTCGTCCACGGTATGAACTTAAAAATAAGTGGGATTTTATTTTGTTTGTGCCCATTTTCGTTCTATCCATGCTCCGTATCCCTATACTCGACAGCAACGTTTTCTGACCTTATGACGTCACTACGCGAAAGGGGGAAAACTGCGTAAACACAAAGCCTGTTGGGTTGCTAGGAGGAGTTTCGGTACGCAAATCGTGATAATAAGACGCTATACAATATACATGGGTTTAACCACGGCTTACTAGATACTATACAGGCTAGCCGAGTTTTGAACAATGAAAACCATTTGACAACTTTTCCCGCTTGGATCGCCACAAGTCCTACCTATATCACCCACCGCCTTCAACACTGTGGATATGCTTTGCCAGTTTGTCCAGTATTGCCATCTGGATTTTTAATGATTTCTGTACTCGGCTAGCCTGTATAAGTATCTAGTGAGCCGTGGTTTAAAAAACTAATCATATTTCTAAATTGGCGTTCTTCATTTCACTCAAAATTGAGACACGGCGAAGGGAACTATACTTTGTTTGTTAGTGACGTAACTAACGTTGCTGTCTAGTATAGACTGCAACGTTACTTGACCCAGGAGAAACAAAGCAAAGGAAAGGAAGTAGTTCCAAGCGCGGTGTCTGAAATTTGTGTGAAATGAAGAACTTCAATTTAGAAATATGATTGGTTTGTTAAACCCATGCATATATATAGTGCCTTTTTATCACGATTTGCGTTACCGAAACTCCTCCTAGCAACCCAACAAGCTTTCTGTTTACTCAGTTTTTTCTTCAGCGTATTGACGTCATGGGTCAAGAAACGTTGAAACCAAGTATAGTGGTTTTATTGAATAACCAACAAATTTTTACTGGATATTCAGGACCCTATTTAGAATGTAGGACAATCATTGAAAAATATAAGTGTATTCAAAAATGTTTTACAATTAAAAAAAGTTGGTGAAAAAACTTATGAAACTTATGTTTTTTTAACATAAGTTTAACTTATGAACAAGGCAACTTATGAAATTTCAGCTGAAAAAAATGCTCAGAATAACTAATGCGTATACAATACAAATAAAAAGTTCAGTATCTCAGCGATTTTTAAATAACAGGTTGTGCCTGACAAAACCGAATAAAATCCCCCCCCCCTCCCACTTTGACTCCAACCAATATCAGGTGTAAGTATCTGGTAAAGCCTCGTAATTTGACGATGTATCAAAGATAAAAGAACACATCTCCGTATCTCTCATCACACTTCCCGAGCAAAAAGAACAAAAAAAAAAGAACAACCTCGTCCTAAAGCACAGGTCCTCGGTGTAATTAACCAGTCCATTTGCGACTTGTCGCTAGCCATAGATGGATCGAATAATAACAAAAAGAAGAAGAAGAAAAAATCTCGCTCAAGTGATGTTCCATCCTCAAATAATTCCAGAGAGAGGGGGTAGACATCGGTGGAATGTTTGTGAGATGTCCTCGGGCATCAGTCCGCCTGATGATGACACCGGTCGTGGTTGTAGTAGTATCTTTTGTCCTCGAAATTACTTTGTTAAACGTTGGTCCCCCTAAGGGAAAGAGTATCAGTACGGGCAAGAGCCATTAATGGAAAGATTAGCAGTAATTAAGAAGGGATTTTCGGCAATGATGGTGGTCACTGAGGGGTACCAAATGAGGCATTGAAAATTGCGGGTTGTTTTCAAGGGCTGGAGTGTGAGATGCCATGTTATTCTTTTAATGTACATTTTAGTGTTTGTAATAATAACGTAATGATGACATTGATCCAATTATTTTTAAAGAGTGTAGGCCGAGTTAATTGTAAGTAGATACTCTTCTAACTTTGAGTGATATGGATATCGTTTATCTTATTTTTTTTAAATACTTGCATGACAGTGATTGATAGTTTATTTTGTTGGAGTTGAGTAGAAACCAATAATTACAAAGTATATCAAGTTTTGCTCATTAAGGGAAAGCCCTTTTAGGTCTTTCGAAATTTAAATGCTGTATTTATATTCGTTGATACAAACTTATTTTTTATCTTGAGGAAACTTTGAAAGGTTAGTCCAATGCTTTCAAAACCTATTAACTTTTATTTTGTGTGTCTTTAACTTCTTTAAATCCTTTCGTTTGACCTAGTTTGACCCTTTTGTGCTCTGGAAGTTGGAATTTGTTGTATAAAAATGATATTGGAAGGGGAATTGGGATACTTTTAGTTTTCTCTGCTTAAAAAAGGAAAACTTTCAAATTAGTAAAGTTTTCTGAGTTACTCTTATTTGCTCTTCAAGAAGTTTTTTAAAGTTTTATTAAACGAGGGATATTTGAATCGCCTTGAAAAAGGGGAATAAGTCCAAAACAATAGAAAATGACTTTTTGTGAGCAGAAAAGTCTCCAAGCTTTGCTCTACACATGAGTGTAAGGCTGATCGCCCACGAGCGACTTTTGTCACGGTGACAAAGACAAAATTGTTGCCTTGGCTATTGAAACAAGTTCAAGTATTGGTAGAGTGCGCGCACTAGGCGACGTGACACTTGGCCGATTGACAAGAATTTCTTCATAGAGATCCATTGTTTTCTAGTGATATTTTTGATACTAGTAATCCTGGTCGCCGTGACTTTAGCCACTCGTGCGCGCCCAGCCTAAAGAGGGAAAAAGGTTTTTGTCAGCTGAAATTTCATACGGTTGAAAAATGAAACAAGCCCATAAATTTTCTTCAACAGTAAAATTTTTTTGAATAAGCTTATATTTTTTCGATGATTATTCTGTTTTCTAAATTGGGTCTTGCATTTCTAGTACAAATTTGGTGGCTATGCAACGAAAATTCCGTTTCAGTTTTCAGTTTGTTTTTCAATTTTCTCAAAACTTGGTTTTTGGACTTTTTTTTTTTTTTTTTTTGGGTTATTCCCTTTTTCAAAAAAAAATCACTCATTTATAAGAATAATTGACTAAATGTATAGTAGATGAGCTTTACAAATATTATTTTCCTAAAACATTATTTTACTTTTCTTAATAACCTTAAATGAGAAAGACTCACGAGTAGTAAAGCTCAGTCTAACTTTTTCGCATCATTAAACCTTATTTTGTTCATGTAAGCTGGATAAAAACAGGGGAAATTCCTTCCTATTTGCTTATCATTAATATTACAGGCGCATGTAACGTAGTTTTTTTTTCAAAGGAGCAATACCTTTACACAATGTTTTACAATATTTGATAATAATTTAGGAGGAGGATAGTCTGAGGTTTCGTTAGTTTTATTTAGCCAACTGTAATTTAGCAGCCATTTCTGCGGTTTTATTTGGTAATATGGGTAATATCGTCGTCAACCTAACATTGGGAAAATTGTACTCTCAAATTGGTATTGCAGTTTCGATATTTTCTTTTATTATTGCTGACTTATCGATAGGTTCAAGGTCTCGATTTATGTAAAAGAATGTCGTATCACTTTTCTCGTACTGACAGTAAGACATTCTTATATGAGTTATACAATTATTGATAGTAAGTTACAGTACTTAAATATAAACTCTTGTAGGTATGCTTTTATGATTACTCATGACCAAATTAACTATTTTGTCTAAAATATGATGAATTTTATAGTACTTATTTTTAAGTAGCAATTTTCTATTGTGAAAGGAAAAACACATTAAATTGCTTTAATTTTCTAATGAAATATTAAATAGCTTAAACATTATAATTTTTCTTTTATAATGCATCTTTGATCTTTATTGGAAATTTTATTCATTTTTAAATCCAATTTTCAAACCTATTTTGAATTGAACGATGTCTGTAAAAATATATTGAGGTGTGAGTAATTTATTTTCATCGCCAAGGCTGCCAACTTGAGCCGGATTTTAGTGTCTAACACGAACATAATGTAAAAAAAAAACATGGTGAAACTCTCAAGGAAAAAAGATTTATCCAACAGAAGATAACAACTCTTTTGTTATATAATATGAAGATATAGAAAAGGCGGATCTAGTGATTACTCGAAAGTAAATCGCGTATATCTTGATAAACTCTCAATTATATTGTATTTCATTTGAATGAAAGTAAAACATCCTGGATATCCGTCATCACACATTAAGATGTCGTTTTCACACCTCCAATTTATGATATTACAATGTAACAACCTGCGTTATTACACGCGAAACATTTCGTTCCTCATTATCACTCGAAAGGGGAGGTAAAAGAAAACCAATCGAGTCCGGTTTAGTGGAACGCTCAGTGGAGCAGAGAGACAAGAAAATCCTCAGGTCTAAGAAAATACATATCTACTACAGGGTGTTTCAAAAGTCACTTTCATGGCTTTTATTTTGAAGCAACGTCTCCTAGGGTCATGAAAATAAGGTCTGCCCCTAGGTAAGTTACAATGGAGAATCTATTGAGATAACTTACAGCGCCCCTAGCGGCAAAATAAAAAAGTTTATAAAATTAATTCAAAAACTAAAAGATGTAGAGGGAAAACTACAGTGCGAATTTTGTTGCCAATATTATGAAAAACTCAATGGAAAAAATTTCATGAAAATATAGTGAATACTTGCAGCGATATTAGCGAGTGAAAATAGCCCTTTTACAGGCCTCAAGAAAGAAAAAGTTCGGAAATGAGGTATTTGCACGTTTTGAGATTAAATTTTATTAAAATAGTAGATAAAAAAACCATGAAGAATGACGTTTACATGTATTTTAGTAGCCTAGTTTTTCTGAGATATAAGTTTTTGAAACTTAGTTTTTTGTTTGGGCTCTAAACACTTTTGAATCACAAATCGTGCGCTGTGTCGTCACATCCAATAGAAGCCCGTTTTCTGATCACGTGACTTTTCTGGCGTTTTGGCAAAAATAAAATAGAATTTTAAGTTATTTAAAACACATTTTTGAACGTGGAAATCAGAAATTTTGGAGTTTTAAACCATAACGTATCAAAAAAAGTATAAAATTAAGGAAATTCCTCACTCTTGCAAATACCATTTGCAAGTTTTTCAGTGTTATTATGCAGTTTTGTGTTTTTATTTTAGTTAAAGACAAAATTTAATAGAAAAAAGTAAAAAACTTGCAAATTTGCAAACATTTTCTTATTTGAGGCCTGAAAAAGTACACAATTGAATGTTAAAAACACCTCAAACATGAATTGATCTTAATGTCATCATTCTGACTTGATTCGCTGTCGCCCTAATGATGGAGAAAGTATCACCTGGGGTGCAACACAACACCTTCAGATGTAGATGAGGCATTGTTGCGGCTTCGATAAAAGGGGCCCATTAACACCGGGAGAGGCGCGAAGACACAGATGCAATCGCCGGGTAATTGCACTCAGAGAATGACATTGAAAAAGAAAAGACAATGCGACTGATGGGGACGAGGAGGTATGGCGGTCGTTCGTGTAGGTGGGGGTTTTCTCTCTTCGGCTGGAATGTTTTTATCAGAGATGTAGTAAAACTTTTCCTCGGTCAAATCTTATACTTTTACTGTTGAGAATCCGAGGGGAGGGGCTATGGGGGACAGCAGGACCCCACCCCGAGTTTAGAATTAATTTTTTTTTACTCTAACAAACTTTCCCTTTATCAAAGTTGAAATAAATGTATTTTTTTCTCATTAAGAAGCAAAATTGCAACTGCGTGAAACATATTTGCAACGCTAAGTGTTTTGATTGTATTGCAATTATATTGCGATTTTATTGTATGTGAAAAAGATGGTGTTGTAAAGGTGTTGCTAAAGTTTCAGAATCAGAAAATGTGTTCTTAGTGTTTCTATTATCCAAATTTAAGAACTCTTCCACATATTATAAACATATTTTACAACAACACTATTATAAGAATACATTTATAACACTAATCTAACATATATTCACAACACAATCACAATACAAATACAATAATGTGTTAAAGTGACAACATAACAAAAGTGTTGTCAATTTTAGGAGGGATATAAAGTGTTTTTAAATGCGTTTATTTTTGTGTGGTGCGTCTGCAGTGTACTAATGAGGATTTTATTTTAATAATTTTTGGAGATTACTTCCTTAGGACTTTTAACATTTGTACTGCACTCTAGTAATATCGGTGTTCATTTATAATATTTGTGGATTCCCAATTAATTTATTCCATAGAATGGCTTTAAAATTGTTAACTCAAAAGAATTTATTCATAAATAAATTAAAAACATGGGTATCAATTTTTTTTTTTTTTACTTTTTAATTTGTGATTTACCTTTTTGTGCTTTTGAAAGTGTGATAATTGTATCATTACCTATTTTCCAAGATTTTTTTTTACACTTTACCTTTAAGCAACAATTTTTTCATCTATTTTTGTAGGCCTCCAAATCCAAGCTCTCATCTGCCGACTTGACGCGGATGAAAAGAGAGACAAACCTCTTCACTAGATGGCGCGGTCTGTCTACGGATCGCCGGAGCATTGCGGGAAAAAACACCATAATTGACGGTTAGTGGACATTTGCAAATGCTTCTCTGGGGCTAATCATACATTTGCGTCAGCGTTTAACATGTTTAATTGCCAGATAAAAGGGAAAAGAAGTTGTTACCTGTGACATGTTTACGGTCATTTTCGCTTGACTTCGACGATGGGCTAACGCGTCGTTTTTTAAAAACTTTGTTGAATCATCATTAATATTAATTTCCTGCTTATTCCTTTCATTAAGTCGTTTCTTCCTCTTCCTTTATTTAAAATATGTTGTGAGGTAAAGAAACTGAATCTTTATTGAGATTAGATATTGGGAGTGAAATGAGTAATTTTGCTAGTGTTGTAAATACTTTTTCGCTTTGATATATCACGGAAGAATTTTCATCACGTTCTGATCAAATGTTTATTCCGTGTTTAAATTTTTGGGAGGTCAATGTGTTATGATATTGGCATGATTTATAGAAAGTAGAATAACAGACTAGTGTTTTGATGAAATGCTGGAATCGTAGCCGCATTTTTGATCATATGAAGGTTTAAGGTTATTTAGTTTTTAAGTTGTGTTTTTCCTTCTTAAAAAAATTTAAAGACAGTTGCATCAATTAACAATCATCATCTTGGTACTTAGAGATTAACTGGGAGAAAATCTTGCACTCGGACTATATTGGCGACGTTACACAAACTACACATAAAAATATAACAAAAATTAAATGCAACATTGCTAGTGGAGATATTTAAGTTATTTTCATTTTGATATTTGATTTTTCTTTGCGATTTGGTATAAAACTTGGCGCTTGCGTCCAGCTAATCTTAAAGTAGTACCTAATTTCTTTTTAAATGCTGAAATTTATAAAATCTAGTACAATATTGTTTTTGTTTTGAGAGGGTTTTGGATATCACATCAAATTTTACTTGAATGAGTTATTATTATTATAAAAGATCTGTCTAAACAAACGAAATGTATAAATTTTTCGTGTCAAAAATTAAAATTATCCCGAAAATAACATTTAATAACAACCCTTTCACTCTTAAATGTACTTTTTAAAATTTTAAGATTTTCTATGTATAAAATTACACGCATTTTGCCGTCATAACATCATAGTTTTCTTTGAGTCTTTTTTTTAAATAAGGACACACGGTTGGGTTTTTTAGAGACTATTCAGAGCCTGAAATTTCAACATGGAGACGAAATAGTAAATGAGAATTAGGCACAACATTCACATGTATAAAATAGTTATATTTATTCTATTATTATAAATAAATCAAATTTAGGTACTTTAATTACACGTGTGAACTAATCAAATGATTATTTAAAGTTGCTTTTAGCACTTTAATTTTAAAACATTTTGTTCCTATATTTATAGCTAGTAAGAAACCAACTGTTTTGGGAACAAAGATAATGGGTGTTGGCTTAACTTGGAAAATTGCAAACGATATTTTTTTTTAAAGAACTGACTAGCTGTCCTGTTTTTTGAAAAAAAATTCTTCTAATTCACCTATTGAACATTTTAATTGAGAGAATCATTAGTTTGACTGTCATACAAATACTTAGTCTAAATGGGAAAAGAGCGTCGAATAAAAATTAGTTTAATGAAGCACATTGTCATTGAAATTGTGATGTAACGCAGCTTTTTGTGTTTTAAAATAATATAATTTTTTTATTAAACGTTTTATTCATGGAAACTATTATATATTTTATGAATAAATTATAACAATTTTTGATGTAACAATCGTTGCATAGAACTAATTTTACTGTAAAATTGTTGTTAAATGGAGAATTAATTATCTTTTCTATGTGTGTGATATTCATCTTTAGTTACTTTCTAGTTTACTTTTGGTTTTCTTTCTTTAAAAGTAGAGGAACCCTTTAAACTATCAATTTAAACTATACCCTTTCAATTAAATTTTGTAAAAAAAAAACATTTCTTATAAATAAAACTTAAGTAGTTGTTAATTTCCAAATATGAATAATCTAATTATGTTTTCATGTGATATTAGAAAGAGTAACGTCTTAATTAACAATATTGCATAAACAAATTCCGAATGTATTACTTGGTATGTAATGAACATCAGTTTCTACAGATTTCCTTTGCTTTTAAAAATTCTTTCTTTAACTTATGTCTCTTTGACTGACAGTATTTTGAGTGACACTCTTATAGCAACATTTGATGCCCGTCTTCCTCTATAATTGAAAATCTCATAGACTTGTTCGAAAACTGGCATCAGACAAATAATACATCCGATACATGGTGTACTTATACATTACAAAAAATACTTCCATCCATCACAATTTCGTTCGTCCCTTGTTGAAATTGGATCTCTGTTCTTAAGGGAATAAAAGGTTATATAGTAGTATGTATCTTTTATATAATCTACAACGGTATATGTTCGATTTAAAATCGACGAGTAAGATATCACGACGATAACATCCATAAATCGCTATATAACATCATATATGCCAGCTATGTGATTTAAGAGCGTTTGTCTTCTCCTGTCGATGTGATTTATGCGATATTTTTCTTGGATGATGATTGAAAAGGATCGAAATATATCGCGTATATAATAATTGAACACAACATCCTGACATCCATTTTTCACGACCTAAACAGACAAGGAATGGATATGTTTCATCACGAGCCAGCCACAACATAAATTCAGTCACCCCATTCGGATGTAATGTTGATCGAAAGGACATGATGATATTTCAGAAGCGTTCTTTTACAAGAGACTTTACAACCATTTTTCAAGAATTCAACAACGGAGGATGGTATTAATAGAGCCGGCATCCGTAACAGATCATTCCTTTCTGAAGTTGTGGAGGTAGCAATAAATCTTCGACGGCAGTCATCGAACCTTTTTCAACAACCTCACACGCATATCTTCAGATTCCACTTCGTAAGATCTCCACCTCCGCCAATCAGAGCCCGCATTTCGAGTGACAATTATCATCTGACAGACCAATGAGAGGTCTTCTCACGATGCGAGATATATGCTCCTGGTGGAGACCACCTGGGTCATGATGATTCTCGGAAAACCAACCAAAAGAAGATGCGGACTCTCACGGATGGATTTAATATCAAGATCCTTGAAGCAATTGCAATACTTCATCATCATTGGGCCTTATTATTTTCTTCGCATCTAAAGAAAAATGACCCTCGAACATCCTAGTGGACAGACATACCTGGTTGATTGTGGGTGCGATATACCATGGAGGTTTTTGTTCTGCCGAAGGTCCCAGAACGCGTGTAATTGCAGACGATTACCGAAACAAATGGTACGGTTTCGCGCAGAAGAGTCTTTCGAGTTGTAATAGGGGGAGGGGCCGGGCCTGGTCGGAACCGCCGCTAATCATAGGGGGGAGATGTCATATATACTCGGTGTTCTTTTCTCTTTCTGTAAGTGAGGGATGGGCAGAC
The DNA here is from genome assembly GCA_963680715.1 of Tetragnatha montana. Classification (NCBI taxonomy): domain Eukaryota; kingdom Metazoa; phylum Arthropoda; class Arachnida; order Araneae; family Tetragnathidae; genus Tetragnatha; species Tetragnatha montana. The sequence goes on from OY796685.1 coordinate 49,135,954, forward strand.
GTGACCTTTTGGAGGATGGTTGGGAGTATTCGTGCAGTTTGCATGCGGTTGGAGTCGTGCGGCCGTGAGGTTTTTGTTGGCGTTTCTCAAGGTTACGGGCTTGACCACCTACTCCAGGCCGAGAGAATTTCTGTATGGAAAGGAGCCATCGGAGACGATGTGTGGGCCATGGAAAACCTGATAAAGTCTAGATTTAATGATAGTGTTGTATTAATTAATGTCTGGGATAGTACCTTTTGGTGGTAAGATTATGGAAAGATTCATGCTGTTACAGCTTAGTAAATATCTCTTACCTAAAAAGTTTGGCTTGATCACATCTACTATTATTGTTACTTTTCGGTTTGACTATGTCTAACAGGTGGGGTGAAAGAAAAACAAATGGTAATGATATAAAGCAAGATCCACAATTGGGTAATAAAAATTCGTATATAATGTATCCCAAGAAATTTTCCTTTTTGACCATGAAATGAACTCATAATTTTCTCAAATTACCTATTTCACCTTCTGAATTGTTTTTCTTATCCTCTTTAGCTACACGCCACTGCATTTTCCTTTGTCTCAAACTAGACAGCCTCCAAAATGTCAGTGGCAGTTTAAGTTTTGATTTCTGTTGTGTTGTGGGTGAGGGTACAAACTGTTTTATAAACATCTTTAGCAATAAAGTCAGATAATTTCAAAACATTGAACGATAATATGCCTATTTTTTCAGTCACAAAAATACACTTCTCTGGGGACTTCAAGAATACGGTACTACAGATAGCTTTTTCCAGTACATTTTTATACAGTACCTGTATGTTTTCCTTTTCGATGAGTGGCAGGGGAACGTGTCCCCGGCGTGGTAACCCCTTGGAACCGTTAGTCATGTAATATCGCCCGCCGAACACAACATCATGAGTTATAACCATAATAAATAAACTAACTACAATAAAAAGCTTCGGTGTGTGGCAGGTAAACCGCATAACCGTGAGGTCCGCAATCGTTCGTGCCGATGCACGCTGGGTGCTTGACATCCCGTAACGTCCCCCTGTCTCTTCGGCGGACGACTTCATTCGTCGTGAGTGCGAGGTGGTTTCTTCTCTTTTGTTCTTGCTCGTTGAATTATTATTAGAATCCAATGTGGCGGCAGACGAGTAGAGGTGAAGTGGAGTTTATTGAATTGAGTGGACTTCTTGAAGGGGAGGTTTTAATACAACGAAGAAGGATATTCTCTTGAGATGCTTTTAGACTTCACTTGTATTTTATGGTTTTTGTTTAAATCTTTGTATAATCTTCATTCTTCTAAGACTCATTTAAAGGCTTTTCAATTTCAATGTTCATCTTTGAGGAATCATCCATAGTGACAAGTGTAAATAATTGTTGTTTCACTCTTGACTCTTCCTTTCTCCTATTTCATTCACAAATGAGTGATTCATTGGAGAGGATCACTCAGGATGAACACTGAAAGTTATAGCCCATTGCAATTTTTTTTGGGGAATTTTCCAGGTGCCCCCCCCTCATGTTGTTACATTATTACCTGCACATTTTCTGGTCTCTAAGCCAATTTTTGACCCCCCACGCACCTAAAAAGTAGTTTTATCATGTTGATGTATAGGGAAAATATTGAAAATATCTTAATTTTTCATTTTTTTTTTTTTTTAATTTAAGAAGCCTGAGAAAATTCTTAGATAGAACTTTTTTCTGCAGGGGGATATTTTATGAGAAATTTTTAAGTAAAGGTTTGGAGGTACTTAAATTAGGACCTTAATAATGTGTAATCGTGCATTTAACACGTATTTCAGATTCCATCAGGATGTTATTTCCCACCACAATTAATCATTAAAATACTAACAAATAAATCAGTCAGACTACGAAAAAATCACCGGATTTCATCAATGCTAAGGTCAAATAGACCAAAATAAAACACCTTTACAACACTCGATTCAATATCACACTACTTCCGATAGCGATCCAAAAAAGCCATATAAAAGAATGGTCGTACTATACCCTTTCACCGCAACATCCTTATGGCTTGATTGTCTGACACTTAAGGTTCCTTAACAGAGGGGAGATAGATTGACAGGGGCACCTGTTGCTTCGAATCAAAAAGGCATTAATCCACCCCGGGAACAAAAGACAGAACAATCCCGTCAGGAGAACAATCGGATTGGAGAGATTCTTTTTCGAATATTGCACGTGCTGAGCATTATGGTATTGTGTACTGGTGGTCGTATTATAGGGGTGAGAGGGACATGATGTCTGTTTGCGGGTTTTGGTAATTTTTTTTTTATCTTGTCCAACCAAACCCATGAGACAAAAGAGCTTAAGTAATGGACAAGGTTGTCTTGTGATGTGATAAGGAGAAATGTGGTTGATTTTCGTTTGTGTTTGTGGAGACAGGAGAAGAAGATATACTTTGGGTCAAGGATATCCTGGCACTCACTGATATACATGGATTGAACATTTTGACCAAATTGCTAACTCTTAAAATGTGTTTTTTGATTATTTTTTTTAATTCTTATAAGAATTATATAGTGAGAAATTGTATATTCTTATTTTTTCTTTGTATACTTTTCTTGCATTATTATTTTCCAAGCGTAAAAACAATTTTACCATAATATAAATAGAATATTTTGACAATGGTTCCGTGATTATTGCCATTTGTGTATCATTATACTCATTTATGCTAAACTAGACAGCAACGTTGGTTGACCCTATGACGTCACTTACAAACAAAGTAGTTCCCATCGCGGTGTCTGAATTTTGAGTGAAATGAAAAACGTCAATTTAAAAATATGATTATTTTGTTAAACCCATGTAGTATAGTATATAGTGTCTTTTTATCACGATTTGCTTACCGAAACTCCTCCTAAGCAACCCAACAGGCTTTCTTTTTACTCATTTTCTCCTTCTTCGTAGTGACGTACTGGGTTCAGGAAACGTTGCTGTCAAGTATAGAACTCTAGTGTTGTACTCTTTTTGGAAGCTTGGTACATCAACCAACTGCATAAACCTATATTTTTTTCCATTGATAAACGGAAAAAATTAACTTACAAACACTGTTACACATTTCTGATTATACTTCCTAGGATTTTTTCTATATAATGATGAATTATTCAAACTATATTTACACTTCCCTTCTTTCATTTAGTTTACGGTTCTTTTACGCCCCTATAAAACCTGTAAAGGTCATAAATAACAGAAATGCTCCTTTTCACTTACGGAAAGGTGTTGATTATACCACTTCATAGGATCATTTCTACATAGTGACAGGTTGTACAAAACTATATTAACTTTTCTACTTGTTTCTCTTGCTTCTTTCAGTTCCTTTTCTTCACTCTTCTTCTATATATAAAACAGTCAAAGGAAAATAACATAATACTTGGAGCTCATTCGCACTGCTTCACTTTCACTGTTCATCCTGAGTGATTCACCACTCCTGTGAATCGCTAGTTTGTATAGGAAAGAGTGAGGGAGTAAAGATTCACACTTTTCACTTTGGATGATTCTCTTCCAAAATGAACACAAAAAGTGACAAGTCTAAATGCTCCTTTTCACAAGCGAAAAGGAGTTAAAATAGTTACACTAAATAACTTTTTACCTTACGCATTCTCTGTTCACTTCTGGAATAGTGCTTCTTGAAGATGACATTGGAGACATTTGTGCCAAATTAAACTTCATCGTGACTTTCAGTTCAGTGAATTGGCTAGTTTACCACGAGAGTAAAATACGACGTTATCTGTGCGATTCCAGTCTCTAGACTTTTTAATTTCCAAATATTTTACTCTTGACTGAGCCAATTGTTTCATTCCCCACAACACCAAATCTCTTCATCTCAACAATAGAAAAAAAGCATTGTTGCCATCTCCATCCAACAATGAACCTATCTTCATTACTATTCCCTCCACTGTTGCACCACAACAACAAAGACAATCGCAGATTCCTCTCGCAGTCCGCCATAGGTCATATTTCAAAATACAAAAAAAAAAAAAAAATAATATCCCCGAGACGGTTACGTCTTTTTTCTATTAGCAGACAAGGAAAAAAAAACATTTGAAGAAACCGAAAGAGGAATTCCTATTCCGCTAACGAATGGCGGGACCTCGCGATTTATCTATAGCGAACAACATGGTTCAGTTTGTCCGGATTCATTAGTTGGGACGTGGACGGAATGGCAACCAAAACGGGACGTCTTTGTCCGATTCTGGTTATTTATGCCGATTATTGCGACTCTGGAAGGGATTCGTCTCTGGTTGTTTTCTTGCAGCGAGAGCTTTGCATTTTTTGGTTGATGTGAGTTTTTTTTTTCTCTACGGGGTGTGTGTCAATTCGTGGATTTATGGGGGCTTTTTGGGAGGGTTGTCACGTTTCGAACGGTTACTACATGCGGAGTGGGTTTTGCCGTGTTTTTTTTCTTTGGATGGAACTTTGTGTTTATTGTGGCGCTTTTTTGGGTAATGTGTATCAGTGATTTTGAATCCAGGTTAGTGAAAGCCTAAAGGAGTGGGAGGATGTATAGTTATAAAACGGTGTTTGAAGTTTTCTCACGTTTAGGTGTGGGAATTTTCTGAGTGGTGTTTATCTTCTAAGACGGAGTTCATATTTTAAATGATGGAAAATTTAAGTCAACAGTTATTAGTTTTTATTTGCTCTTTTTGGCACACTGGTCTTCCGTTCTCCCATAGCATTGCATCACTTCAGTAGCAAATTTAGGATTTTCTCTAGGGAGGGGGCCTGAGGTCCTAAAAATGCTTGTATTGCCATAAGTTTTGAAATTTTAAAAGGATGAATAAAGTTTAAATAATCGATTATGATCATAAATCCCTTTTTTATTAACATTTTTTATAAGGATGAGGAGAACTACTATGAATTGACAGATAATTTTTATTGTAAACTTTTCCTATAGAGGGGCTTTAGCCCCCTAGCCCCTCCCTATGAATCTCTTAGTACTAGTGTACTAGTTTTATCGCATTCTCCATCTTGGTAATAAGACATGAACAAGTCAGTGACTTTAGAGTGTAAAACTTTTCAGATTAGCATCAGGTATCAGGTAAAATATTTTGCTAATATTTTCCTAATAATCCCCTCAGTACATTTCACATTAGATGTATATTTGTTTCGAAGGAGTTACTGCATGTTTTGTACTATAATTTTAAAAATTTAACTCGATAAAAATTTTATAAGTGAATCTTGAATGCTTTTATTGATATTTAGTGCACTTCACATTTGGTTTACTTTAACAGAAATATGTGCATGAAAAATAAAGTTTGAAAACATTAAAATAATGATTACAATTACAATACTATACTTTGCTTACTTTGGTATTAAAACAGCATGGTAATTTTAAACGGGATAGGTAATGGAAAAGTACCCTTAAATAATCATATTAGAGGTTATCGAAGAGGCCTTCTTAAAATTGTCACAGAAGTCTTTAAATGTAAGTATTTGCATTGTCATTCATTCTTAGAGCGACATAAACGCACCTAGAACGTGTCCCCCGATCGTAAACAAGCCAATGAGAAGAGCCCAATACCAACTTATCCATGCAACCACCTGATCCCAATTACATCATCTCAGAATCCGAAAAAGCCAAGTTAATTACTTTTAACGCTCATCCCCACATAAATATAAACATCTTCCATCCATTCGTCGCTGGGAGCCACGAAATAATGAACTTATTTACGCAGAGGGCGCAACTCCCTCTCGTTACGACATTCCTTAGCGCTTAAAGAGAAAAAAGGAAGAAAAAAGCTTAATGTCTCTCCTCCTTAAGCTTAATGACAATCCGCTGTAGTGATACACCTCGTCTTGCCACTTACCGAAGGAGGGGAGTAGGGCAATTTCCTCTCGCTAATAACAATAATGAAATGAAGTGAACTACTGAAGAAGCCCATCACTTGTTGCTGTCGACCACCGAAGGGGTCAGGGGTCAAGTGGCCTTTGTCGCTCGAATTATTGTTATTATTATTTTTTTGGTAAGTTGGTTGCTGCAGGGGTTGGAACGATTTCTGTGATGAGTATGGATTCTTCTGTATGTATGCGGTGTAGACGAAATTTCTCTCTAGTTGGGTTGAGTTGTTGCACACCCTCCCTTCCGGGGATGGAACCGCACGGATTTGATTGCATTCGGAGAAATTCGGGAATAGAGCTAATTGGGGAAAAAGTCTCTTGGTGGGAAAATAACTGCGTATCGTTTGTGAATGCTTTCCGAAGAAGAGGAGGAGTAATTGTTGAAGTGATATTGGGGGGAAGTGAATTGGTTGCTTGATTGGCACCCATATAATGACAGTTACAAAGGTGTTTATAGTTCATAGAGATTGTAATGATTTTTCGAAACGTATAGCTAGTAATTAAGGTATAATTTCGATTTGAAGATGTAGAAAAAGAAAACAAGGTGAATTATTGTTTTTGTACAGTTTTTAATGGCTACAAACATTTTCTAAGGAGATGTTCTCATTTGCTGGATACATCTTGAATCGTTTTCGTCACAATTTACTCTTAAGTTTTAAGTATAGTTTTGGATTTTCTCCACCATCTTCTAAACTAAATGTTGAATGATCTTACTCTAGATATTAGTGACAATTAGGTTTCAACTATTCTCTACTTCAGTGAACTGTTATTATTATTTTTTAGTTACGTAGATAAAACCCCACGCGTTTACTACTTTCTATTAATGTACTATGGAGTTGGTTTTTAGTTTTGCTTTCTTTCTTTCTTGTATGTCAGTGATAAAAATAACTTATGGATGGAATCTTAAGGTTTCTCTTTGCTTTACTTAAATTCAGTCTCTCTTCATTTACTATGAGGGGGAAATAAGAGAAAGACTGAATGAGAGATAATACTATCAAATCCGCTTAATGTCATCGATTTGAGTTCAAGATCAGAATGATAATAATTTCCGATTGATAATAATAAGCGGTTCTATAATTAAAAGTGGCAAACAGTGTAACTCGAGTGTTTGCATTAAAATCACGACTGTGTATAGTCTTAATTGAATTAGGCATTTACAACGATTTTCTAGTATGTATTTTGCAACTTAAACATTCTTAAAGAAAAATATAGGTGCGGATCATATAACACTACTATACATTAATGACTCATTTTGCACGTTTCTGTATTAAAAATTGGCCTTGCATCAGGAAAATAAGAGGTTTTTAAGGGATTTTACCAAATTTGATAACATCAAACAATACATTTTGGGTTAATTTAAATTTAGGAATGATAGGGACCAGTCAGTTTCGATATTATTATCCGATTGATAACATTAACCGTGATCATATTAAGCGGAGTCGACTGTATCAGAAATAAAAATTGAAAAAAAAAAAAAAATGAAAAAGATTGAGAAGAGGAAATGGACTTTTGCATCTTCCCGTGAGCAAACACCACACTAAGTTCCATATAGTCCATTTCCTCTCACCTGTTAGCATGTATAATGCATGAGTTTATGCAAATGTTATACTCATTCGACACGGGATCGAATGATCAAAAAGTTGTTGAGGGTATGTACAAAAGAAATTAAACGACGAACAACAGGTTGACGAGAGTACTTATTTGCACACGGGGAGGCAGTTGATGGGATTGTTCTCGGTAGTATCTACCACCTGCTTCGGCTAACGATTTTGGGGGGATCCATATTTTATAGTATCACCATCAGAAAAGAAATTGGGGGACATTGCTTTATGTAAAGGGAGTTATTTTAGAGATATCCCAATGTTTATATTTATCGATATAGTATTTGTATTTATCGAATGTGATTAAAGAACAGGAGCGGATCCAAGGGAGGGACACTCTGGACAGTACCCCCCTTGGACCTTAAGTAAAAAGTATTTAAAATGAGTTAAAACCCTACTTTTACAGATCAAATTTCAAAAAATTTTCTGGGGTAGGACCCCCATACCCCCAGCGGTACCACAAGGGGATCTTGAGTGATACTTTTTAGAAAATCCCCAACATTTTGACATTTTTCTCAAAAGGCGAAGTAATGATCTGGAAAAGTGTCCCCCTCGGAGCCGTGATGGATGTAGTTCAGACGAGACTCTCTTGGGCGTAAAACTTAGGAAACCCAAAGGGCCGGTCGGTGTACACTGTCCCTAACTCATCAAGACAAACGAGTGACTCACTCCTCATTTCGAAAGAGAGTGAGTTAATCATGACTATAGCTATAAAAGAGTGGAGACAGAGAAAACTTCATTTCATAATAGATTCGTTTTGTTTCCTATTATTATACAAGGTCTTCGTTCTTTTTCTTCTACATTTCGATTCTTTGGAAAGAATCCATTCTCGATACCATCTCCCGTGACCTCAAGGTCAGAATTTTCAGTCCTCCAGACGAATTCTTTTTTCTGTCGTTGCATCACAACCGATATTCCGCGGTGACGTCCTGTGTCACAATATTTCTGGGATGGTTCTTAAATTGCATTGTGATGCAGCTTTTTTCTTCTGCCGCTCGGGTTCGGTTTCGCCCTTTGATGTGTCCGCATGCGTTACCGTCTCCGATTCATTCCCGGGATTCGATCTGGAATCGGATACGCTCTCAGGGAAATCGATTTTTTTTATCAATGTGATAATTTCCGAGAAAGTGTTTCTGGTTTTGATGTTTTTGTGGCTTTCTGGGAATCGGGTTGTGTCTAAAAATAATTACGTGGTTCGGGCTTAAATATCAAGTAAAAGAAGACCAGCGTCATTTTACAAAGGAATATGATTTTTTTATTAGAATAAATTATATCTTGCATTGAATATAAAAGTAATTGAAAAGTAATTCTTAAATTTGAGACCAAGGTCAACCTCTGAATAAACTTCTCGGAAAATTGATATCCAAGTATCTACCTGTTCTAGTTCTATAAAAAAATTACTATAAGTTATGACTCTATTAAGAATTAACGTTAAATGCAATTACGTCATTTCTCTTGATAGAAAGGGGAAAATTTAGCATCACTACACTGCAAACGATACATATAAGAACACTTTTTGTCCCAGAATTAACACTTTAGTTTGTGTTGTTAGGTAGAATACGTTATTGTGTTGTGAAAGTGTTCTGAACACGTTTGAAAGTAGAAATGTGTTCTAATTCAAAAATATGTTTGAAAATAGAATTTAAAATATGTTTAGAATCTCTGAAAGTGTTCTTAAATTTGGATCGAAGCATTTATAAGAACACATTTTCTGTTGTAAATGTTTAGTAGTAACAGTCTAATACAACACCATCTTTCTCTCACACACAACACAATCGTACCACATTCACAACACATTCGCAATACAATCTAAACGCTTTTAATTAGATGTGTTTGTTATTGCGTTTACATTGTGTTTACTTAACGTTGCAAATGTGTTTCACGAATTTGCAGTGCATCCAGAAATGTATTGTAAAAGTGTTACTGTGCTAAAGTGTTATTAAAGTGAGTGCTGTAAAGAGTGTTATTGGTAAAAATAACAGATACAGTAGACAGAAAATTTTTCTTATAGTGTTTTGGATCTAAATTTTAAGAACACATCTGGATTCTAAACATATTTTACAACACTAATTTTAGAAAACATTTCTGATGAATAGCAACATTTATAAAATATATTCAGAACACTATAACAACACAATAGAATGCAAAATGTTCTAGCTATTTAACTGAATTGTTGTTAATTTGAGGGGAAAAAAGTGTTCTTTATTGTGTTGTGCAGGGTAATTTTGGATTTTGTCCTCTATTATTCCAATAAGCAGCTCAAATGTAAACAATCACAATTACAACTATGATAATAATAATAATAATAATAATAATAATAATAATAATAATAATAATAATAATAATAATAGTAATAGTAATAGTAATAGTAATAGTAATAGTAATAGTAATAGTAATAATAATAATAACTATTTACTGCACAAAATTTTTTTTTACAAAAACACAAGGAAAAAAAAACATTTGACGCCAAGGGGAAATTTAACAATTCCCGTTCAGGCGACAGAGAATGAATTTTACATAAAATACAAAATAAATGAAAAAAAAAATTATAACAACTTAAGAAAATGAGTAAATAAATAATGGCAATAAGCTGGATAACTGATTATAAATAGATAGCTTCAATTGAGGGAAAAATATGAATCCAAGTCGTCAATAAATAACAATAATAAACAATAAACAATTACAATCCCTACAGAAACAGACATAATGTGGGAATGACGTGAATATCTTCCAAAAACTGACGTTACTTATTTAACACCTCAATTCCCAGTACTACAGGGTGGAATTGGTTACAGAGTTATTGGGGAAAGGGTGTTATTAAGTTATCTATTACCAGTCATTACAGTGATAAATCGTGTTGGAAATACTCCCTGCGTAATTGGGCGAAGGGAAAATTGGGCGAAATTAATTTACATTTGACATCTCTAGCAAGCTTAATTGGACTAAGAATGCTGATTAATGGTTTATCTAGGAGGGTCTTGTGTTATAATGTTAACAAATGTGTACACGTGAAATTTCAATAGAAAGTAATATTAAAGGTGAAGTTTACAGTAAATTGACACTCAAAAAAGTTGAAATTACCTTTTAATTTTATATAAACTTTTGCAATGATAATCATTCAATTTATTGTTATATCCAAAAACTTGAGGCATAAAAAGGATCTGAAGAAGATAACAAGTTTATTTTTTAATCATATCCAATAAGATTATGAGCATTCGGTCATGGACATTGGGCTCATGATAATGTATACTCTCAAGATTTTTTTTACCATCGAAAACGTTTAAAAATACTCCTCTAAATTGTATAATATCCTGACCACAATGTTTCCGCACTCAAAAGACGTAATGAGCATCATAACTAACATTTTATAATCGAAAATATCTTCTAATATAGGTTACTGAGACAACTTTAAAGTATAGATGGATTTTACACTGTAAAAAACCGTGGCACTTTCCTTGGAAAACCTGAGAAGCTGCTGGGTTGCCCATTTTTTCCAAATAAAGTTCTTGGAAAATAACAAAACGGTACGGTAAAATCGAACAGAAATATCCAGTATTTTACTGCATCGTTCCTGTTATTTTCCAGCAGGAAAAGTACTCGGAAAAAATGGGCAACCCAGCAGCTTCCCAGTTTTTCCCAAGGAGAGGATATTTTTAACACTGTTACGATGTCGAAATAGCTTTTAAAAAGCATCATTGTTTTGCTTTAATTGTGTGAGGAAACCCATTAACTGCAGTAAAAAGAACCTTTATAAAAAGGTTACAAATTCAACTGAGAGCAAGTGTTGGGTATATTGTTATCTAAATCGAAATTTATTGCTAACAATCCCATCGTGTAAAGAAATATTCTAACACCCTATCGTCCAGTAGTATCCAATTACTCCCAACCACACATCCTTGTAAACGCACTTCAAAAGTCGTGTTTCCAGCATTGTTATACAAAGACCCACAACAAAGCTTCGTATAAGCGATAGATAGCATCACAAACAATCCCAGAAACACATCCTCACAATCATGTTTCTATTATTTACCCAAGACAGGATGGAACAAGGGGGCAACGATCCTTCCCGGCTTAATTAAACGAAAAAGGAACACCCAACCATTCGGAGAAAAGGGCACATCACAATAATCTACGGGCACGTTCCTCGTTAAAATAAATAAAACGTCCCCTTATTTCGAATTAATCTGAAGACAATGTTCGCCTTCTTAAATCAAATAAAGAGGATCCTTTATGAATCGTGTTATTTTTCCCATTTCTTTGTCTGGTGAGGATGATGGAACATAAAGGGACAGAGAATCAACCGTTCTTTTTTTTTTTCGTCCCGATTGACTTGTTGCATCGAGGTGTGAATCGCCCTTCAGGGCTTGTTAGCGGTAATTAGGGCCGCCGTTGAAAGACGGACGATTTATCGAATATGAATCTGTGTCCAGTCGGAAGTGACCCCCCCCCTTTCCTTCCACGTGACCTGTCCATGGTACAGCACACCGACGTTACGAATGATCCTGGCACGTGACCGCTTATTGATCCCTCATTGGCCGGAGGGGAGAGTCGTAAATTACGTCTTTCAATTAATGTAGTAGTACATCTTTTTTTTTTGGAACAGTTGAGGAAAATTAATTGCTGAATATCGCTCGAAAATGATTCTTTAACACCAAGATCGTAGATTTCAGATTCATGGTTTATGTCATCTGTTACACTTAATCATTAATTACTTCGTTCTACTGTCGTAAATCTAATAACTGTCGTTCTATAGACAGGTATACTATCTACTGAAGATTAGTTTTGCTATTAAGTGGAAAAGTATTTTTTTATAGAGAAGAAGAAGAGATTTCAGTCCTTTTTATTTTGGTTTGAACACTTCATTTATTTCTTATATTTTTTAAATTTAGTTTCAATTGATTACTTATTTTCATGAAAGATATATTTTTTTTAATTTTAGTCCTAACCTTTTCTGGAAGTCTTTATATATAAAGATTAAGAACTCAATAAACCCTTTCAAATTGCAAAAGGAATAATAATTGCATCTTAGTGAAATTTTTACAAATGCAACTAACATTTGTATTCACTTCTAATTTTTAATTTAATACTACACAGACTTTTTCTCTCACCAATTCTAGTTTTATATTTAAGTATTAATTTAAAATTTTAAGTAGAATTTAAAGGATGTTCTAATAATTAAACACTAATAATATATTAGTAATTTATTATCTGAAATGACAATAATGACATCATAATCGCACATTTTACAGAAAAAAAACTGTGTTTTCAGTTCTACCCATCTCTTCAGCATTTAATCACCTGTTATAGCTTAATTTTGTTACTTCGTTATCGTTGGTGACAAAAGTGAGGCCCGACGACCCCCTTATCGGCTGCGTGTTGGGCTGTCGCTCTCGTTCGATAGGTGAGGGGATGGTTGATAAGATTCGTTCGGATGAGACTGTCGTTTGGCACCTAGTTTATCTTGTCCTCTGATTAGCTGGGTGACATTTTCTTATATGGCTTAATCTCGTATTTCCATAGTCTTTGTGCTTTTATTCGACATTAGTTCACCTAATGAGTATTAGGAATATAAACAGTTATTAAAATATAATATAAACTATATTAAATGTTTTTTTGAATGTCGGTGGTTCAATATTAAAAAATATAAATTGAAACCTTAATTTAAAATAGTGGTAAAATCATGGGATTAGGTCTCATGATATCTGTTGTACTATTTCTCTTAGGGCGAGCGCGCACGGGCGACTTTTGTCACGGTGACAAAGACAAAAACAACGTTGCTAAGGCTGTTGTTAGGGGCGGGAAATAGAAGCATCCAATAGAAGCATTCGCACATGACATCACTGGAGGATAAAAACAACGTTGTTAAGGCCGTTGTTAGGTAAAGTCATGTGATTGAAAATGCTCTATTGTTTTCTTGCGATATTTTTGATACTAGTAATCCTGGTCGCCGTGACTTTAGTCACTCGTGCGCGCCCAGCCTTAAAATCTACTTCATGGCAGTTTGTGGAATTAAGAATTCTACAAATTAATTAAGGGTTAAAATACGAAAGTTTACGAACCAAAGGGAAGAGATAAAAGAGAGGGAGGAGAACCAATCTTTTTTGATGGATTTTCATATTTTAAATTTTTAATATTACACTGCAAAAGTGGGAAACACTTTTGCAACACTAAGTAAACACAATAATGAACACTTCTAATCAAAAGTGTTAAAAATATTGTGCTGCGAATGTGTTGTGTGAGAAAAAGATAGTGCCTATATGAAAGTGTTGCTAAAAGTTAAAGAGACAGAAAACGTGCTGATATAGTGTTTTCGATCCAAATTTAAGAAAACCTTCAGATTCTAAACATAATTTCACAACACTTTTTTGTATCCCTTATCTGGAATAAAACTCATTTATAACACTTTTAAACATATTCAAATATCATAAGTGTTAAAGTGTTGCACTTAACAACACAACTGAAGTGTTGTTGATTTTAGGGGAAAAAGTGTTCTTAAAAGTGTTTATTTTTTGTGGAACTTTTGCAGTGTAAGTAATGTGTAAGTATGTGTAAGTAAGTGTGAGTAATGTAAGTAAGTGTAAAGTGAGTTATACAATTTTTGTTAAATATAAAATCTGTTCCCCACAAATTCCAAAGCCATGAATATTTTTGCAAGAAAATAATCAAAAGGTATTTTTTTTTTATTTTGGTCAAATATGTAAGGTTATAAAATTCATCTTTCAGTCTGTTACTTAAACTAGGAAGGGTCCTTTACCCAGTAGAAAATCTTTGGTTTTCATTTAAAATTTCACGCATTGTCCGAAACACCAATAAAAAATTGTTCACTTGACATACAATGTCGGTGTGGAAATTTGGAGAAAAAAAATTGAATGTGCAGAAAAAAACTAGACGTCTCTCACAATGTTTTTGGAAGTCACTTTCTCTACTAACAGACAGACGATTTTATCATAATCCCTTTCACCAAGTGCCGATCCAAAAAAAAAAAACACAAATCAGCATTAGAACAAAAAAGAAATAAAAAATTTATCATAATTTATTTCACACACATCAGATTGCTCATCCGACCCAATCTGCATAACACTCACACACACGGCAGTTTCTCTCTCCTTCTCTCTCGGGCTGTCCCTTAGCAACGCCTAATGTCAGCCAGGTTGCTAAGGGGGAGGCACCGGGAGGCGGGGCCTATCACTCACCCGAGGCCACGCCCACTAAAACCCGTTCAACGGAGGAGAAAACAATGAACTGGGGTCAATTAAATATGTCATTTTGTCAAGCGGAGGGCAGGCGCTTTATTTATTTGCGGAGTATATCACAGGAGATGTATTTATTAAGGGCGAAATGGACTATTGACAGCTACCTACTGTGACTTTTATAGGGAGAAGTGATCTTGACAGGGTTAAGCTATAGGACTGCAAATCTTTTCAAGGGTTTGACCGCCCGGTTGCAGGGATTATATACGTATTGAGATGTCAGGGGTGGATTTATGTTCTGATGCGTATTGACGTTTATGTGGGAAATTGTTAGAGGGTTGTTAGTGAAGGTGCCTCCTTAAGGGCCACCGTAGACTTTCTGGATGTAATAAAACTTGGATGTAATAAAACAATTATCTCCAGGAAGAAACCTGAGTTTATGGCGCCGGTGTTTTCATGTGGTCAATTTTCGACAGCTCTCAGGCGCGAGAGCGAGGGGAGATACAAAGAGATTGAGGGAGATAGGGGAGATAAACTGCTGGTGGTCCGGCCGCAAATTGTTTTATTACATCCAGCGGAAAAGTTTATGGTGGCCCTAAAAAATTGGGGTTTTTTTTAATAAAAGGATTTTGTTTATGAGTTTTCTTTATAAAAAAAAATGATTGTTCTCTTTTGACGGTAACAAAGTGTTAGGGCGAGCGCGCACGTGCGACTTTTGTCACGGTGACAAAGACAAAAACAACGTTGCTAAGGCTGTTGTTAGGGGCGGGAAATAGAAGCATCCAATAGAAGCATTCGCACATGACATCACTGGAGGATAAAAACAACGTTGCTAAGGCCGTTGTTAGGTAAAGTCATGTGATTGAAAATGCTCTATTGTTTTCTAGTGATATTTTTGATACTAGTAATCCTGGTCGCCGTGACTTTAGTCACTCGTGCGCGCCCAGCCTTAGAGCTTTTGTTTAAAATGTTGTTACAATTTTGAATAATTTTATTCTTTTGCATATAACATTATACTCCACAGCAACTTTTTCTGAATCCAGTACGTCACTACGCGGAGGGAAAAAATGGGTAAACACAAAGCCTGTTGGGTTGCTAGGAGGAGTTTTGGTTCGCAAATCGTGATAAAAAGACACTATATACAAGTATAACGCAACAAAAATTTTTGAAATCGGTCAACATTCGAACATTGCGCATAGTAAAATAATTAAAACTTCAAAAATTTTGGTTGTAGTCCTCATGAATCACATGAGATCATAACCCAAGCCCCTGCTAATAAAAAATAATGTTTTTCTAGTCCACTTTTCTACTTAAGGAGGATCTAAACAACTATTAAAGACATTTTGGGCTTTCCTCGGGTCTGAAACATATGACATCTTTTTAATTATTTATGCAATAAATTTGAATGATTTATTTTGTATATTTTCTGTTAAAGTTATTATTTCATTTCAAAATAAAAGTATAAAGAGGAACCACATGAACACAAAAAAAAAAGATTATTCAAAACAAAATAAATAAAAATTCATCTGATTGAATTATTTTAAATACAAAGAAATGTTGTCATTGTCAAGTATAATCTCTCCTTTCCCACCTTCAAACATTCAAAAATATCAGTAGGTTATATCTTATTTTTGAAAATTTTGTTTCTTCCCATACATCCTTATAAAACAGAAGGGAAAAAATTAGAAATCAAATCAAGGCATCATATAGATAGCTTAATGTTAAGTTCACTAAAAGTATTGTACAACAAAAATCGAAGGATTTGGCAGCTAAATTCTCTTTATTCCCTATGAGTTATCCCTAAAAAAATTCAAACTTCCAAGTTACTGATTTTCAAGGTATTTTAATTAGATGCCTAAATTAATTATTTTTTACTATGTAAACTTTCTTACTTTTTTAGCTTTAAATTTGCATTGAAAGAGAAAAGTTTTAACTGGATATAGCTTTCCACAAAATTCGACTTTTTAAGAAGCCATTAGTTTAAACATTTTTGCTAAAAAACACACAAATTCCATTCTTCTAACGATGAAATGGTTGGGGACACACAGCCACAGGTATTACATCACCTTCCTGAACACAAAAGGGATCCTTTAGCCCCATTTCCTTCTACAACTAACATCCTCACAGAGACAAGACGGCACCAACTTCTTGTTTTCACCCAACACAACAACGGAGAGGGTCTTAAACACATCAAAACCCTCAAAAGAACATTTCTCAGCGCAGGATTTATACCTCCCTCCGCAAAAAAAAAAAAAAAGTGGGCCCCTCCTCCATTGTTGTCGGGAGACAGGTCCGGAAAATAAACAAACCGAGCAACAGGTTATCGCCGCAGACATCTACCAACTTCCATAAAAATATATATAAAAAATAAATAAGGGCGAACAATACCGACGCGAGCGAACGCAGCCGACAGCGAGCGAGACGGCATGCGGCCGCGGTGGTGACTTTTGACGGTAGACTTTTTTTTCTATTACCTGTTGTTGGGTTTTTTTTGTGGGGTATTGTTGTTGAGGGTGCCGCACGCGGGGTAGGGGGTGGTTCCATCCGTCGGAGAACGTTTTTCTGGGGTGTTTGGGTCGTCGGGTTTGATCAGTGGTTGGTTTTGGTGACGGCTTGGTTAAGTTGGGAGATTGTGTGTAGTGTGAGGTATTGCAAATTTTCGCAAGTTTCAATTTCAAAAATGCATAGTGAATGGAGTTGTATAGAACCTATGGTAATAGAGGGAAGACGTTTGGTGCAAGTTATATTCGGTTCCTGCTTAAAGTCACAAGATTGAATAATTCAACTTAAGATTGAATAATTCAACACAAATTCACCGTTACACATTGAACTATTGCTAAGATAAATTGTCATGTATACTCTAAAATCTTTTTTCGGCTTCACAAATAAATGTTCAAAATTCCAGTATTCATTCCTGAAATTTAAATTGAGTTAAAAATATTTTATGCAAAGGGTAAAGGGAGACTACAATAATTGGGAATTTTTTACTCATATGGAACACGGAAAATGTTAGCAAATTGTTCAAGTGAGACTGTAAGACGTCATTTAAAAGAGAGATGATGGAGCTAAAGACTGATTGTGATGCACCAAAGAGAACCATGAGACATTCGTTTTTTTTTTTTAAATAAAAAAAGGAGATACTACAGGCAGTGCTTTTCAAAAAAAAAAAAAAAAAAAATGAAAAGTCTATGTAAAAGAAAAAAATATCCTTTTTAGAAGGAAGAGGAAGCAATATAGCACCCTCCCTTGTTTATTATTTATTCACCTTTTTTACACTAGTTCTATCCAGAAGTTCGATTTCTCAAAAACCTTGCTAATTTTACAAAATATCCCCTCTTTGAAACTTTAATTTCTGAATTTGAGTTCTTTCTTTGAAAATTTGACATCTCGATATTTTTTTTTTGTTTTGTTTTGACACCTCCTTTCGCTTATACTGTTTATCAAACATGGTGGTGCAAAAATAAATTTCATGGAGGGATCAGGGATCTGGAGAGATCTATTTAGAATAAAAAAATGTAAAATTTTATCAATTTGCGTCCAAAGAGAGATTATTCTCAAAAAGTGTCCTCTCCTTGCTGATGGATCCGCGCCTGATACATACCCACGGATCTTTCACCGTCTCTGGGAATGTTTTCAACAACAACCGTCTCAACAACTCAAAAAACCGTCTATATTTGTGTCCGGACGCAGAAGACCCTGACACGCAGACGTTCCAGAGACGAGATGAATGCGTCCCAGTCACGTGATTGGGGTGGAGGAGGACCAAAAAGAAAAAAGTTCGATTTCGAACCTCCTTTGTTTATTTCGAACGAACGCCGTCGGAAGCCGGCGAGACGATTTTGCATCATGGGACAGTTGAACGCTCTTTTCTTCGGTGATGGTTCGATCATTTGTGTCGCGAAATGTCCCCCCGTTCATAATAATAAATTGTAACGGGAGTTTTCCGTCCTGAACTCTCCCGTCTCTCTTAACCTCAGGTTCTTGGGGTTATTTTCCGAAATAAATACTACAGGCCAGTAAAAAGGCGGACAAACTTTATTGATACAAATTTTGATCTCTCTCTTTCTAAAACATTTTTTAAACTCACTCGAAAACATGTGAGCACGGGCAATAAAATGTTAGCTCGCGCTCTTGGTAATGAGTACTAGTACAGGCTGGAAATAAGTACTAGTACAGGCTGGTTACAAGCTCCCCCTTAACCAGTCTCATACGTCCTCGAGAGGCTGGTTACAAAATTTGGTCTTTGGCTTGGATACTAGGCATGACGTCGCCAGGTTGACGGCTCTGCTGCTGGTGAAAGTCGTCGGGTTGACGGATTGGTGGTGTGGTAGTCTTTGTCGGGATGGCAGGGGTGGCGATGGTCGCCGTCGGGGAAAAATCTCTAGGTGAGGCCATGGTGGTGGTCGCCGTCGGGAAACCGTTTCTAGATGAGATGAGGGTGGTGGTCTACGTCGCTCCCGCCAGGGATGAGCAGGATTACTTCGATACGCAGGGTCAACATTCGGTTGTGCCCTCTCGATGACTTCTCCAACTTCCTGTCGGACTGTAGAAATTCGATATTGAGGTCTCGCCTCTCCCCCTAGTTGTAAGCAAGTTTGACCAGTTTTGATTACAGGGGCCATGCTCCTAGCAGAGACTGTGGTAGACTCTCGTGGGATGCAGCTTACTTCTGTTTCTTCTCCTTTTGAGCAACCGGGGCAATCTGCCCCGATGCAACCGGGCGCTCCACATCCGCAACAGGAGTCCCTCCTACCTTGACTGGGGACCCCTGGATCCCCCCTACTGCTAAAGGGGATGCATGCAGGAGTTTGCCGATCCGCCGCTCTATCGCAATCGCTTCCCGGGAAACCCATCGGTGATTCCCCTCGCCTCGGTTGAAACCTCTTGGCATCAGCAGACGACTGTGCATCCTTTCCGTGACCTCTCATGCCGTCGCATGTATCCAACCTCCCCACCAGATGATCTGGGGCGGCCGCGGCGGCCCACCCACTACATGTGTCGAAGAAACGCTCCCTAGTTTCTGATGGGACACGCTTCCCCATTTGGTCAAGAATCCGTGTGGGACAAATCTGACTTTCAGAAGACATTGCGGTGGGAGGCTGTGCTTCAAGTTGAAGCCGTAACTTGTATAACTCAAACTGGTTGGCTTCCTTGGTTTTTCTTTCTTTTACTAAATTGAGATACAACTCTCTGATAAAATCTTCCTCGTATACGTTTGATTTTACGACAAAGTTTTTTAGCTCTACCATTGTCATCTTCTCACTTACATCCAGCTCCAATTCTTCACATAACGCTATCATATCAATTTTCTTCCCTCTTCCGAAGTATGCCATTTCTATTTAATTTTTTCCTATACGACCCTGAATACCTTCAAATATTACTAATGCTAAAACTCTGCTTTTCTTCAAAGTTAGGAAACTAATCCTTCAGTAACTATACTGGTATACTTTAACAAAACTCTACACTCAACATTATAAGTCAGGATGACTTAAATAACAATAACCATAAAATTCATCTTTGGTAGATGACTTCACTTATCTTTAGTCTGAGTAGATGATTGAACTAGATAATCCACTTTTACTGGAACTGTAGGTTGAAAGGCCCCACGTTGGGCGCCAATTTGTAACGGGAGTTTTCCGTCCTGAACTCTCCCGTCTCTCTTAACCTCAGGTTCTTGGGGTTATTTTCCGAAATAAATACTACAGGCCAGTAAAAAGGCGGACAAACTTTATTGATACAAATTTTGATCTCTCTCTTTCTAAAACATTTTTTAAACTCACTCGAAAACATGTGAGCACGGGCAATAAAATGTTAGCTCGCGCTCTTGGTAATGAGTACTAGTACAGGCTGGAAATAAGTACTAGTACAGGCTGGTTACATAAATCAGTTTTTGAAGTTCGGTTCCTGTTTGATACGGATCAGTGATGGTTGATGATACTAAATGTTTGTGTAGCATGATGTTTCCTTATCAGTGTATACTACACTAGTTTGGGTTGTCTCTTATTGTGTGGATGGGCATTGTGGATATCACTTTCCCTTTTTTCAAAATTACACCTATTGTAAGATATCTTGTTAAGTGTGGTAAAATAGATTTTTCTTTTTTTTTTGAATTCAAAGTGGTTACTTATCAAAGTGTCGCCTTGTAAATACTAGGGCTTTATAGGAAAGCATGAAAGGAAAGACGTTCATATGATAATATCTATTGGCGGATCCAGGGGGTGGCACACTGGCACTCTGGAAAGTGCCCCCCCTTGGACCCAAAAAATCACTCATAAGTACGAAAAAAAGTTCCAAAAAGTACTCAAAATGAGTTAAAACCCTACTTTTACAGGTCAAATTTCAAATTTTTATTTATGGGGGAGGACCCCCATGCCCCCCAAAGGTACCAAAAGGGGATCTTGAGTGATATTTTTTAGAAAATCCCCAAAATGTTGACATTTTTCTCAAAAGGTAAGGGTGATGGTCTGAAAAGTGCCCACCCCCCTTGGAGCCGTGCTGGATCGCCTGATGAATAGTCATATTTAGTATATAAACTTTCACTAATGCACTGGTAAGGGAAGTAGTAGTAAATAATACCTTTCTTCATCTCAAAATCTAGATGAAGTTGATAAGACTCTAGGCCAAAAGTTCTCAACCTTTTAGCCACTACCACCCCTTTTTAGGTTAAATATGTGCCGACTTATTATAAATTATTTAAAAAAATCTTCAATAACTAGTGTTAATTTTTTCTCTCCAAACAACCACGCAATTAAGAAACGTTATTAAACATCTGCATTATTAATCACTTTAAATAAGATAGATAATGATCCCAGTGATTTTACCCATTAATAATAGTTTTATTAAATTAACGCCCTGCTCTAGACTATAGGGAATTATATAAGCTTGGGATCATACACTTCTTCAAACACTCACACACAAAAATAACACATTTAAGAAAAAAAAATTTGTCCTCAAATTAACAACACCTTAGTTTTGTTCTTAGGTAGAACACTTTACACCTTATTGTGTAGTGATAATGTTCGGAATATATTTAAAAAGTGTTGCTATCCATAGTGTTCTAAAATTATTTTTTTTGTAAAATATGCTTAGAACGTGAATGTTTTCTTAAATTTGAATGGAAAACACTATAACACAGTTTCTGCCTCTGTAATATTTTAGCAACACTTTTACAACACTTCCTTTTTTTCATACAACACAATCGCAACACAATCACATACACTCGCAACAAAATTAAAAGTGTTCACCTTGTGTTTTCTTAGCGTTGCAAAAGTGTTTTACACATTTGGTAAGTAGAAATGGCACCACAGAGGGGAATAGGACAACCTCAAACTTGGACATAACCCGTGACTTTCTTGTGAACCTCGCGTGATGCAATTAAAGGATTACCCCAAAAGAATCAATTACTTATCTCCTTCCTTAACGACACATCAAATTAAGAATTAGAGAAGATAAAGATCAGATGAAAACACCGCGATACCATCATCTGATTCACCCCCAGGAATTTCGATTACGAATCCACGCAATCAATTCCTCCACAACCTTTTTTAAAAAAACCCATCCCAAAAGTCCATTAAACTAACGAATGCAATAAGCCCTAATGAAAAGCCATAGATACTCATATTACCCTGAGGCACCAACTCAAGGTTATAACGCTGAATGAATGAATTAAAAAGTCGGGACCATCAGAAACGGTTTTAATTTGGTTATTATTGCCTTTCTCATTTATTCGTCAATGACTTTTCAGGGGGTCATCAGTCAAGGAGATGTCACCGACGAGGGAGGGTCCCGAGGAATAAATAAGTATAAAAATAATAGGGGCGGGGGTCGCCATCTTTTATGCCGGGAGGGGGTCAGGGGTGTTGTTCGATATTAGGAATGCGAGCGAGCCAGCGGTCTTATTAAAGAAGTGGGTGCTCGTTATGGTAGTCTTGACTTTTCTTCTTGAGTTTCTCTGGTGTTAATAGAATGTGCATCCGTTTTTGGTTTATGTGGTGGAACGGGTTCTAAATCATCATTAGGATGAGTGTTGTGAAAGAATTGAGGGTTGGGTGGGATTCCGTTTTTTTTTCACTTCTCTTTTGTGTGTGTTTTGTTTGAATCGATGCATTAGATGTCGTATAAAGGGTTTGAAGAGTTTTGAGTGGAATGTAATGGTGTGTTGCTTTTTGTTTGTGTGCTCTGGTTTGGTCGGATGTAGAATTTTTGGTCTTTCGGAATCCACTTTCTTCTTTTTATGCCTTTTCTCTCTTTTTTTCTCTTTTTCCCTTTCTTTTTCAGCCCAAGGCACTTCTTGCACTCTTCAGCACTCTTTCCAAAGCATAGGCGTAACGAGGGGGGGAGGTTATTGGGGTTGTAACCCCCCCATTACATCGATGGTTTCTAAAACATGAAAAACTGAAAATTTTCCCTTCACAAGGAAGACGGTTAACAAGGAACTGTTCCTTTAGGAACTAACCCAAAGGGCCTCAAAATGAATTTATACACTACATTAAGAGACGAATTTTTAAAAAAGTTCTGGGGGAGAACTCCCAAATCCCCCTCTAAAATTTTTACGTCTGTTATACTGTGTTTTTCCCTTGAAAGTTAAGCCTCTTAAATGAAGTTCTCCCTTCGAAAGTTTTGCATAAGAAAAATTTATATTTTACCTAAATTATGAGACACTTTTCAAAAGGGAGTAATATGTTGGAGGGGTTGACTGGTCGGAGTAACACCCCCCATGGGTCATCTCTAGTTACGCCACTGTTCCAAAGTGCCCCCCTCCTTTGAATCCGCGCCTGTTTGGGTCTGATAATGACTAAATTTTTAGGGGATGTTTGGGCCCCTCCCAAAATAAAAAGTTTATATATGCCACTAAATTGGAATCAAATCTGACCGCATCAGGCGTGGATCCAGCAGGGCTCCAATAGGGGGGGGGGGAATTTTCCAGACCATCACCTTTTTGCTTGAGAAAACTGTCAAAATGTTGGGGATTTTCTAAAAAGTATCACTCAAGATCCCCTTTTGGTACCGCTGGGGGGTATGGGGGTCCAACTTTGAAATTTGACCTGTAAAAGTAGGGTTTTAACTCATTTTGAGTCCTTTTTTTGGGACAAGGGGGGGGGCACTTTCCAGAGTGCCCGCCTTGGATCCGCGCCTAAATTAAATATACTGTATCCAGTGTTATTCCTAGGATTTTTTTGGAGGAGTAAAAATACTCCTTGACTTTTTTAGGAGGAGTGAAATTCAATTATGAGGAGTGAAATACGGAAATAGCATAAACTACACATACAGAGACAAGAAAACCGTAATCAAACTCCCTAATCATCAGAACAATAAGTGAAAAAAATATAATCTCTTCCTCTCCTAAAACGACCAAAAGTAGGTCCAATCTTTCAAAAATATTTTTCCAGCTACGCCATTATGGCCACAAACCATTTATAGTTAAATTTCATAAGTATTTTCAAAGTCTAATTGATTGGAATCACTGCAAAAGAAAAATTTGGAGGGGCATAGGGCATTTTTTAAGCTAAACCTTTGTGAAAAATTCAAAGAGTGAAAATACTCCTGGCTAGTTTTTTAAAGAGTATTTCCGAATTTCAAGGAATGAAATACTCTCTCAGAGGAGTTAAAAATATCTCTGACTGTGGCAGTATATATACAACTCAGTTCAGACATGCATTTTTTTTACCACCCACCCCAGCATAATTACAACAACCACCATCAAGATCGACTACGAAACACATCTTCGCCAACAACGATCAACGGAGCACGCACGGAAGCGGCTATAGCTTTCTCAGAAACCTTTTGTTCCCGGCATGCAATTTCCTCGAGGGGGGTAATTACGACGACGGGGATGCAAATGCTCTGGGAGGGGCGTTCCCGGGGAAGGGACACACCTCGATGTCGCATGTTCCGAGCACCCTTGCTACACCCGTCACGTCTGCTCGGACAAGGAGTGGCACTACTTTGGAAATCTCCACCACAAGTCTGGCGAAAACAGTCTGCTGGACTGATTGCACAAACAGTGACTGTATAAGAAGCAGAAAAACTAGTTAGTGTGGTCGGTAGTAACTAACAACCATCATGGCCGTTGACCATCAGTAGGGTATACCAGTAAAACCACCCTTTTTATGTACTAACAAGTGATTTGTGAGAGTTTAGGGTGGTGTAATGTATGTGTGGTATACTCAGTGGCGGATCTATGGGGGGGGCTATAGGGGCTATAGCCCCCCCCTTGGGACTTAAGTTTACACTACATAAAATTGAACTTTTTCGAGAAAAAAAATTAAGTTTTTAGAAAATTTTGTTTAAATTTTCAAAATTTTAAACTTTTTTCAGTTTTTTGTAGCCTTTTTTTACAATTCAAAGGGTCTACAAAGCATTAAGCCCCTTCCAAGATCTTTAGCCCCCTGCATTTTTATAAACTCCATTCACTATTTAAGGATTTCTAGAGGTTTTAGCCCTTACAAATTATTAGCCCCCTGCATGTTTGAAGGTTTGATTCGTAATTTAAAGGGTCTATCCAATCCAATGAGCTTAGCCCCTAAAAGCATTAGCCTCCTTGCGTTTTTATGTTTGTTACACAAATTTATGAGCTTTAGCCCTATGAAATATTAGCCCCCTCCATGCTCTTTAATAGCCTCTACAAAGCTTTTAGCCCTCTTGCGTTTTTAAATATATTTGGTTCACTATTTAATGAGCTTTAACCCTTATGAATCCTTCCATGATCTTTAGCTCCTACAAGGCTTTTAGCCCTGAGTTTTTGTAGATTCAATTCACAATTTAAAGGGGCCAATGAGTTTTAGCCCCCATAAAGAATTAGCCTCCTTGAGATGTTTTATAGTGTTTAGTTCGCAATTTAATGAGCTTTAGCCTAAAAGCGTTAGCCCCCTCCAAGATCTTTAGTTTTCAGCACTTTAATAATATAAATGCGATTCAGAACTTGTAGATTCCAATGAGCTTTCTAAGCCTTACAAAGCATAACCTCCAAAATACTTAGCCCCTTACATTTTTATAGATTTGTTTCACATCTTAAAGGTTATGAGCTTTAGCCCCTCTGCAAGATCTTTAACTCCTTGGTTTTTATAAGATTCACCTTTTAAAAGGGTCTAATGTGCTATGTCTCTTACAAAACATTTACTCTGTTAAAATAGAGACGGGGTTAGGGGGTTCAAACCACCCCCATGAAATTCTTATATCTTACAGTTTGTTTTTTTTTCCTTTGAAAACGAGTACAAAAAATCATCTTTTTCGTGTGACACTCAGAGTCCCAAATGACCAAAAATGAGTCAAAACACAACTTTTTAGGGTCAAATTTTCAAAAATTTTCTTGGGGGAGGTTCCCCCAAACCCCCCTTATGCCTCGGGATGGATGTATGATTCACTAAACATTGAAATTAAGTGCACGAAAATTCACATTTGATCTATATTCTTGGAAAAAAATATTTGACTCAAATCATCGTAAAAAACCCTCCCGGTTGACACACCCTTATTATTTTGATATATTTAATGATTAACTAATTTAATTACTAATTAATTAGTTATATTTAACAATACTAGTCATTTACAATCAACACTGCCCTCAATATTTAAGACATTAATGAATATTGTAAAAAGCACGGCTTTTTACTTCATTATCAACCTCAATCAGATTAAGTTAGCCCCCCCCTTGCTCATGTTCTAGATCCGCCACTGGGTATACTAATCAGGTGTATTATAATTTGCGTTATGGAAGTAATGCGACCCACTACTCGATGTAATTTGAAAATAACACCTGTTTCGGATGTGCTTACCAGCCAGAGGTTATATGCATGCATTAATAAGTAGGAGTTAATTAAACAGGTGTGCAGTTTAACATGTGTATAACGTTTCAACTGCATATGTGTGCAACACTTTTGCAACACTTAGTATACACAATGACAATAATGAACACTTCTTACCAAAAGCGTTTTGATTTTGTGAAGCATTGATGTAAAAGTGTAGCTAAAAATTGCAGACATAAATTTAATAGTGTCTCGATCTAAATTCAAGAACAAATATTCAGATTCTAAACAGATTTTACAACACTATTTTAGCACACATTTATGAATAGCATATTCAGAACACTATCACTACACAATAAGCTGTTAAAGTGTTCTACCTTACACATAACACAACATAAAGTGTTGTTAATTTGAAGAGAAAAAGAGTTCTTCAATCTAAATGGGTTTACTTTTGTGAGGGAGTGTTTGCATACTGATGTTTATAACGATATTTCTGTATGGTCCCGGCGAGATCAAAGCTTAGTTATAGAAAACTGTCTATAATGATTAACTTGTCGATAACAATGTATTTTTTTAGGAGGTCCCTACAGCATCGCTATAAACGGGGGGTGTTACTATATAACCGTTTCTCAGCGTTAAGTTTCTTCAAAATAGCTTACTAACTATGGGTTTACGGTTCACGGAAGTTTGTGCCGGTATGGTTCATGATATAGTTTAAAGTTTCAGAATTAATTTGATTAGAATTTAAATTAATTTTATTTCATAGAGTAATAATGTTAAGGTTTTTACCGAACTTATTTGCCTCACAAAAAGAAATCCAGGTGTGTGTTTTTAGCTTAGTGTTTCTCTCAACATTTAACTTTCCACTGTTTGTGCAATTAGTAATCAATCAATCAAATTCAGACTACTCCAAATAAGTCCAACAGGGGGTGCCCCACCTCCGTTACCACCATTGGTTGTTTCCTTATAATTCCAAATATGGATTTCAAGCTTGCAGGAAACATAAATCCAAAATTATTACACATCTTCACAAAAACGTTTTCGAAACATTATTCAAAGTTTATTTCAGTTATTTTTTGCCTGATACCATTCTTATCATTCAAAAAAAAAGTAAGTCATCTGGTCATTATAATAATCCAGTCAAGATGATAGCCATCCACCTTTGCCAAAGGAAGTTCTGATCAAACACGTGGAATATTTTTATCAAAATCCCATATTTGAATAAAACAACCGAATCGGGGTATTCAAATTGTGTTCAAACATAGGTGCATTTGCAGGTGGTCAGCCAATGACGATAAATCGTCGGAAATATTCACCGAATTCACCTGAGAATCGTATACCTGTCTTCCGGTGTTCTTAATTATGCAACGAAACCACATTTTGTATTCTGACAGTTGTGGAGATTTTATATTTTTCCGTTATAAGAGTTATGCTGCTAACGCTCCACATAAAAATAAACACATTTTAAACAAGTTTGAGGACATTTTGTTGTGCTCAGTTTAACAACACTTTAGTTGTGTTGTTCGGTAGAACACTTTAACATCTTATTATTGTGTCGTGAATATGTTTGAAAACTGTTAAAATGTGTTTTGTCCAGAAAAGTGTTGTAAAATGTGTTTTTAGAGTCTGAAAGTGTTCTTAAATGTGTACATCGAAACACTATAAGAACACATTTTTTTCTGTGTGTAATATAATTCTTCAGCAACACTTTTATAGCACTCTTTTTTCTAATACAACACAACAGCTATATATACAGTTCAAACTCTTTTGTATAGAAGTGTTAATTTTATTGTGTTTACTTAGTGTTGCAAAAGTGTTTCACTCATTTGCAATGTATAGTTAAGAAATATATAAGCTGCTTCTATAAAAATACATATAGTATTTCAATAACCTAAGCTATACTCGACAGCAACGTTATTTGACCCTATGACGTCACTAACAAACAAAGTAGTTGCCATCGCGGTGTCTGAATTTTGAGTGAAATGAAGAACGTCAATTTAAAAATATGATTATTTTGTTAAACCCACGTATATATAGCATCTTTTTATCACGATTTGCTTACCGAACCTCCCCCTAGTAACCCAACAGGCGTTGTGTTTACTCATTTTCTCCTTCCGCGTAGTGACGTACTGGGTTCAGGAAACGTTGCTGTCGAGTATAGATAGGAACGACGTGATCTTGTTACAACGGAGGCCTGTCGTAGAGCTTCATGTGGAGACGAACAATTTAGAAAATAAGTTAGGGTAACCAATAAAAAAATAAAAGACATTCATTTTAACGTATATCTTGTTCAAAGATCTTCAATTTCAACAACCTCTCATGGCGAAATGAATCCCCACAACGTGCATTTCGAAAACCCCCCTTTCTCGAAAGAGAATAAAAGGACCTTAATGAGTGATTTATCACCCTTTCCTCGCGACTTAAATCATTGACAAAAACCCCTCCGTCGAATTTATCACTCTGACACCACGTTTCAGAAACGGTTACCATAACTCAACCTGAACTTCAGGAGAAGAAAAAAAAGAACTGGACGTCGAGGACAGAAGGTATTTCTTCCGATGTCCCGTTCATCAGGAAAAACCATAGAGATATGAGAAATTGAGTGCACATCGTTTGACTTTCTTTTCTTATAGAAGGAACCATAGGAACGTCTCTTATATCAGACGCATCAGCATTGAATTTCCACGTGTCTAATTACTTTTTGGAAAGAATATTTGTTAGCTTTGAAATACTATTTCGTATCGAATACATATAAGAATCCCCATTAGATGAAAAATAGTCTGATAAGTTCATTTTGAAGCTTCAAAGGGATATTCAGGAAACAGTTGCCAAGATGACGTTTACTGGTCTTCATTTGCTAGTTCAAATATTATTTTCTTCCAGAAAATATAATTGTGGATTAATATTGTGTATTAATTATTAATATTATCTATACACATACACTCTAAAAAAATCATGTTGATTTAACAAAGAAATCCTGTCAGCTGTGTTACCAGAAAACCCCTGTAGTTTTGTGCAGAAATGTCCTGTTACATTTATACAGATTCAGACTACAAAGAAATCATAACCGAAGCTATTTTAGTATACGTGATACGATATCTCTATGTAGTCCTGTCTACAGATTCTCAATAAACATAACAAGATTTCTATGCACAAATTATAGAGGTTTTCTGGTAGCATAGTTGATAGGATTTATTTGTTAATTCGTTATAGGTTTCATTTCTTAGAGTGTCGGCATCGTAAATGATTCAAATACAATAAATTAGTTCACTTATAAAATACAATTAAACACGCTTGTAGGGATTTGGTTTTGACGATTAAAGGGGGATATATTATTAATAACCAAGAGTATATTATAAACCTCATCAATGTTTAATGAATATTGTACGGTCCTTGAAAATTCTGCAGCGCAGAAGGAATGGTCCTTTTCTGGTGTCGTCACACTGAGAAAAATGACGATTTCAGATCTGAGTACATAGATGGTTTCATTTTGATATGAAACTTTTTGTTTCAAATATGACGACACATTTATTTCAATTTTGAAATACCAGAAATACTTAGTTTCAAACAATTCAATTAATAGTCACCACTCAAATTATATGTATTTTTGTTTTATGTTTGTAGAATGACAGTGGATGGCACTTGGAAAAACCTTTGTTCTTTTAAAATCGTGATAGCCCAACTTCTCCAGTGGCGGCATCACATCACTATATAACATTACAAGCTGACCAGTCACTTCCCAGTGACGTTACATTGTGGACTAGTCCCATTCCCATCAAATACTGTAAGTACCCAATGCTTTATATTCCTGAAACACTTGCTCAAAAACGAGCATTTTATCATATTTGAGTACCTACCTGCATATGTTCAGAAATAAGTTTATACATGTTTTCAAACTTACGTAAATTTGATTCGCGGAGCCAGTTAAAATTTGTAAAACCCTCAGATTTGAGTATTTTTTACTCAGTTTTGAAAATGCCGTTTCTCGAGTGCAGGTATCAGGATACCTTTTTGCCACTTTCTATATCAGTGGTTCCCAACCGGTGGACCGCGGACCATTATTGGTGGTCCGTGAGAGTCTTGGAAGTGGTCCGTGAAGGGGCCCGGAGAAGGACAAAAAAAATCCAATAAATATAAATTTGAGCTAATTGAACGAGAGAAGATGGAATTATATCAGTAACGATGACTTTCGGCTGAGTAGTTTTTGTGAATAATAGTCACCACCTATTTATTTAAAATTCTTTTGTGTACTATAAATATTTAAAGTTAAGTTAAGAGGCTCTGAAAATAACTCGGCTGCGTTTCTGTAGGCCCCGAAGATTTAAATATATCATAATACAAAAGATATAATTAAAATTTTCTTAAAATATAATTATAATTCAAAGCATCATATAAATTTACACGCTTAGTTAGGGAATATAAACTTTCATCTTTCAATTTTGAGAGGATAAAGGATTTTAAGCTATAAAGAGGTGGTCCGCGAAGGTTCCGATTTTAAACTCTGTGGTCCGCGGACTTTTCTGAGTTGGGAACCACTGTTCTATATGGACCATACTGGGTTGTATCGATGCGGACTCTAGTTAGTATCATATCCTACTAAATAGACGTTCCACTGATGAGATAAGATCTCATCACGCCGATTCGAAAGACCCCATGGATCCGGGCCTCGGTCGGTATACCTTCGAATCGAAGCGGTCCGCCCGATAAATCTAGTTGACAACGAGGTGTTCGGATTATTCCAATGGTGGATCGCGTGCTCGGAATCTTTTTCGGTAGAGAGACAACACTTTTTTTCTCTTCCAGTTCCATTCTCTTTTTTCCCTATTCCTTGTCCACGGAGGAGCTCTGCTCTTTGATTTATGGAACGTGGAATTCGAAATTTTTTTTTCGCCACCGGACGGCGACCTCGGATGAGTTTCGTTCGAAAAACGAATCTTGTTCGATGATTCGATTTCGAATGATTGGAGGGGTGGCGTGTTGTTCCGTAATGAGGGTGGAAGTGGCAGTAGGGAACGTCGTTTTTCATCATTCGAATAGAAACTGATGATGTGTCGCTAGATTGGTTTTGACGTGATGATCGGCGGAGAATGTAGTAATTGTGATTAAATTCGGACTCGTAAGACGTTCATTGTCGGATGAATGCAGCCTTCATCTGCTCTCTAATGGTTTAAGGATATTTTTTTCTAAAATCGTATTTGTTGAACTGTTAATTCCTATTTCGTGTTTCCCTCCCTCGTAGTATTGTTTGGATCAGAAATATTTCACTATGTTATGCTAGATATGTTGACGAGTTCAGTATGGATTTCTTTTTGAGTATGGAGTTTTGAGGGTGAAATTCGGGGTATTTTATAAAATAAATCAAGAAATACGTGTTCTCCACAAGAAGAACGAAATAAAAGACTTGTTAGTCTTTAATATTTTTAGTGATGAACACCGATTGTAATTAGTTATCGAATACTTAAATGAACTAAAAAAACTAAACTAAAACTAAACTAAACTCATCGGCGCAACAGCCCTATAGTGGGCAAAGTCCTACGATGCCCATCTTCGTTTTCTTGACCGTGGGGCCCTGGGGTGCAAGGCATATGACCCGGTTAGGTGGTCAGTCTAACGCAAGACCCCCAGTGTTTAGTTCCCAAGCACGCTTGGTCCTCAATTTATCGACCCACTCAAGGGATGAAAGGTTGAGTGGACCTTGCCCAGCCCGGGAGCCGGGAATCGAACCCCGGACCTGTGGCACGGAAGAGCTATGCGCTACCACTTCGCCACCGGACTTCCACTTTAATGAACTAGAGTAATTTTATAGGCATCAAATACGTGAAAAAAACTATTAGACCCTGTCGGATGGTAAGAGTTTTAACTTTTTCCTACGCTGCAAATTCGTTAAACACTTTTGCAACGCTAAGTAAACAAAGTAATAAACGCTTCCAACCAAAAGTGTTTTGATTGTATATTGTGATGGAGTTATGCGATTGTGTAGTGTGAGTAAAAGGTAGTGTTATTAAAGTGTTGCTAAAAATTTCAGATACAGATAATGTGTTCTTATATACTCTCTTTCGATCCAGCACAATTTCAAGTTCTAAACACATTATACAACACTGTTTCTAGAACACATTTCTGGATAGAACACGTTTTATTAACACTTTTCAAACATATTCAGAACACTATCCCAACACAATAAAATGTCAAAGTGTTCTAGATAACAACACAAACTTAAGTGTTGTAAAATTTGAGGACATAAAAGTGTCCTTAAAATTATGTTTATTTTTGTGTGCGGCGTTTGAAGTGCATAAGAAGAGTAATTAGGGGGAATTCCGTTAGGAAATCGTGAGAAAACCGGACACTTCGCGGACAGGGAATTTATCACCACACATAAATCCTCCCTCAGAGACCTGACATTGATTCTTGACTTCCCAACCAATCATACAGTATTCAAAAAACCTGACCGAAATCTTTTTCAAAAACTACCATAGCATCTCTGTGCAAGAACTGGAAAAATAAATCACAAACCTCAGAATCATCTTCGCTCGCCCATTCATCAGCAGGGGTCCAGCTGAGCCCATACGAGGACGACAGTGTCAGGTGACGTCCACCCCATTGTTTTCGTCGCCCTAATTGGACGACGGGCCTGATTTATTCGCGAGGGCTGGTCAAACAATCAATTCATTTATCCGGTGGTTGATGCGCTCAGAGGGCAGGATGATTCTTGATTTATGTGGGTGCGATGTGAGGCTATTTAGCTGCGGGACCTGTCCTGATGCTAAAAAATTATGGGCTTCTGATGGGCACCTGTAGCTTCCGGGAATGTGGTA
Organism: Tetragnatha montana; assembly: GCA_963680715.1. Taxonomy (NCBI): domain Eukaryota; kingdom Metazoa; phylum Arthropoda; class Arachnida; order Araneae; family Tetragnathidae; genus Tetragnatha; species Tetragnatha montana. Next base: position 49,169,124 of record OY796685.1, read on the forward strand.
GTAGGTGTCAGTACTGCCGTCGTTAGCAAGAAGGGCGTATCTCGGATTTTGGCGATTTTCAGGTTTTTGCATATCTAGAATCTTTGGAGTCTTCTGCACCTTATGATACCTCATTCATGTACCTATGGGTACGAAAAGGTACACAAAAACGCTAGTGAAAAAGGGCGTATCTCTGAAATTTCTTGAAATCCTTAGGCGATTAGGTCGTTTTTCCTAAGCCTAAAAGGCGGATATCATGCCGAATACCTTTCTCTACTAAGCAAGAAAGCCGCATCTCCTGAGATACGGCTTTTTTGCTTAGCAAAAATTCGAAATATGTTCTTGGCAACCAAAATGCTTACAAGGAAACGTTTTCTAGGGTGAACTCACAGAATTGTATGAAAATTTTACAGGGGTTAGTATATGACTCAAACCACCTTCTGTAAAAAAATTAGCTGCTAAATTACAGTAGAAAAGCGAATATCACCCTCATTTTCTAAGCGGAAAGGGCATATCTCCTCTAAATTGGTTATGACGTGAATTCCCATGAAAAAAAGGCCGTAGTAAGTTGGAGAATGATTGGACCTACCGTACGATGTCCCGAAAATGGGGTAAAAGTATAATTAACTGGACGCGAAACTTAAAAAACGAAAAGTGCTTGTACTGAAAATCTTGATTTTCGGAGATGCGCCCTTCTTGCTAAGGACGGCAGAGTAGTAGGGGCGGGTTGTGAGGGATTTGTTCTGATGCATGAAGAAAGTGATTCCATGCTTTTTACAGATAGGCTTTTAGTGATGCCTATTTTTTTTACTTCTTTTATTCTTAACACTTTACTCCTTCAGTTTAGAAATACAAGAACGGGTGGTAGAGATAGTTTTCCCTTAGAGATAGTTTTCTTTCAAACATATTTTTTATTAAAGAAAGTAGAAATGTTTTAGTGAAAGAGAGAAATTTCAAAATTAAGGAAGTCAAATCAGTACAGTGTACTCAATATCAGTGTTTGATAAAGTATTATCAATTCGGTTAAGGAGTTATTATTTACTAAACTGAAAGAAGGGTATACTTAATAAAGAATAGGATTTGTCAAACCCTTGGCAGTTTACCCTATGTCTGGTTTTGTTTACTTTCTAAACATTCCTAGTTGTCCCGTGTTTCATCTTGAATCTCACTTGTTAAATGAATTTTCCAGGGTCAGAAAAAAATATAATCCATGCTTTTCGTATACTTTTATCAATACATAAAGATAGATTTTGATCTAAATGATGTGGTTTTGTTAAGCACCTGCACATACAGATTCATTACAAGTATAGTTAAAGTTAGCTCAGGACGTATCAGAACTATAATGAACAATTAAACCATGCATCAAATTTGAAATTTTGTTATCGTGATACGAATTCTTCACTGAGTCAATAGAGTAAACGTAAAAGAAGACAGGAAACAAATTTACTTAGTGATTGTGGTTTGAGACACCATCTGCATTTTGTTCCATTCTTTAGATTGTTTCATGTCCATATAATTAATTTCAATAATCAGAACAGTCTTTCACGTATTTTGTTTCTTACTTTTATATGTAACCATTTTTATAATATAGATGATCGTAGTTTTAAGTTGTTTAAGTTTGGAGTCGGAATGGATATTGGTTATTCATCAGCTCGTATTTTTTCTTACCGTAAAAGCTAACAAAATTCATTCACTTAGTTTAAAGTTATTTTTCGATTTTCACCATTTACATTCAGTTATAAGAAGGCTGAAATGGCATCCCAGAAAATATTTGTGGGTTCCATATTCTTCTCTTTCTCCTTTTTTATACTCTTACCTTATTATTTTTTTACTACTATTTTATTTCTATGGGTATTTCATTACTCAATTTATTTTTCTGAAATAAATAAGCACACTGCAAACGTTTAAACCAAAAAATAAACACATTCAAGAACTCATTTTTTTTTTGTTGTTGTCAGATTAACAACACTTTTAGCTTGTGTTGTTAGCTGGAACACTTTGCACTGTATATTGTGATAGTTTTCTGAATAATGTTCAAAAGTGTTGCTATCCAGAGATATATGTTATATATATATTTAGAATCTGAATGTGTTCTTAAATGTAGATCGAAACACAAAAAGAAAACATTTTCTATTGTAGTTTTCAGCAACACTTTATATCACTATTTTAAGAACACCTTTCTGTATATCAACACTTTTCAGACATATTCAGAACCATACCACTTGTTAACTTGAGGACAAAAAGTGTTCTTAAATTGTTGTGAGAGCATTTGCAGTGTACTTTGGCTGTATTATTATCATTATATACGACTATACAAAACCGTTTTTCCCTTTTTCTACTCGAACAAGCCACGATAACCACAGCAAAATTTACGACCATCGTAAACGATCCCGAAAAACCTCGAAAACCAACGGTCAATTTATCAAAACCCATCTCTTCTTCACCGTAATAAGGCGACAAAAATCGATGCCCTCAACCACCACGTCCACTTTATTACCCGAAGAAAGACCAACCTGGAAATTTATGAACCCAGAGTTAAAAACTACCACGTGAATAATCGCATCACCACGCACAGTAATTTATAATTACATGCAAGGATGACATAGTATATGGTATACCCTATCCACACTGTGTTATATAGAGGTCTTTTAATAGGGCCAGTGATAAATGATGGACTGTAATTGCTGGAGTGTCCGTTGGTTGGACTCGTCAGGTGATACTTGGCGTCAACCAAATTGATATTAATGCAAGCGGAGCAAACGGGAAACGATTCTCTCTTTATTTCCGATTTCGATCTGTTATTAATAATTTGGATCGATCCGGTAATTGAATCGATCGAAAGGAAGATTTATGTGAATGGGCAGATGAATCCGAAGTGATGATGAAAAAAGAGATGATATTAATTTTTGGTTTTTAGGTCCAATCAACCTATCATCAATTTTGTCACTCGCGTGGTGTTTTTCGTATGCCAAATTTTTAATTATATATTATGGTATTTTAGCTCTCAATGAGTGGTAATCTGCAGTGATTTAGGAAATTGGGAAAAATTATTATGAGGTGGTAGTAGTTTGGCATTGACGTTATAATTCGCGATTTATTGCCAAAAAATAATTTAATGTTTCTATATTAAAAAAGGGGATTTCGATTTAACCCCAATAAATAGCGATGGAGACTTCAATTAAATGTTATTATGAATGAATATAATACAGCTGCTTCCTTTAAAAATATTATTAATTATTTTAACCGGATAGCTTTTTCTATTCATTAAATCATTTAAATATCCATAGTTGCTTAGCTTTAAAAACCAATTTTAAAGGTTATATATCAAAATAACCTATCATTTTAAAATAATGAAGTAATTTTCTCGATAACATCTGCCTATTGGAAATATTATAAATTGATAATTCAAAAATAATGTTTTGCACAGAGTAATAGTTTTGGTTTCATTAATGAGAAGGGTTAATTAAACTATTCTGACTTCGAAGAGGAGTGTATATTAATTATTTTCAATTCAAAACATCCTCGTCATATAATTTAATGGTTGATAATATAATGGTCGGTTTAACCTTTTAAACGCCGCAATTCAAATTTCAAATTAAAAGTTCAGATTTTTGGCTTAAATGGCTTGTTTCATCATTACTAAAACCAATCTTGACATTTTTTGGCAGAAAAAAAATCCTAAGTAGGATTTTGAGGATGTTCCCATTTGGGAACATCGGCGTTTGGAGTGAAGTTTTTAGGGGGATTTCCAAAAGGCATATATTTCAAAATTAATTCAAGTAAAACTACTGAAATAGGTTTCTACTCAATAATTATGAACATTTTTATGATATTGGACTGTTTCTTCATATTTAATTCCCATGGTTGGACGATTGGGTAAAATTTTATAGATTTTCATAAGAAAAAATTTACATATTTATTACATGCGTGACACTTTTCCGTACATTTTTATTGCACAATGGGTAATTTTTCGGTATAAAAAATACGAAAGAATGTTACCATGCATTTCAAAGCTAAACAGTTATCTTTCTGAGTGAAAAATTAGTTTTATTTACTGTTCTATCCGGATATCTAGCATAAAATCCATGAATTGCATTCAAATTTAATTAGCTTTCAAAAGTGATAATCATAACTATCTCCATTGATTTGTTAAAGCTGCGTTTCTTATGGAAGATTCCAAACTAAACAACATATATCTTACATCCAACTTACGTTAGAAGAGTGTTTTTAGATGCACACACTTTTCATTATTTTCAAAATTCTTCAAATTTATACCTAAAATTTTATGTAAAAAAGAGCACTTGAACAAAATAATTACCCAAGTCCTCAGAAGTACTCCAAATATGCCCTTTGCATAACCCCTAATAATAATTACTGAAAAATAATCGGTCGGAGAGTTAGAAAAATATACAAAAGTAGGAATCTGTTATAAATATTTCGCATTTATTCCTCCATAAATCTGGTAAAAAAATAAAATTATAGATTTAGACATTTAAAACATCACAATTAACCTGCTTAGATCCTTTGAGACAGAAAAGGTCCAAAAAATTAAAGAAAATAAGAAATAGCTTGAATTTTTACTTGTTATAAAAATCTCCTCAAAATCTATACCCCAAACGCCGATGTTCCCATTTGGGAACATATACGTTGAATTGGTAATTACTCTCCAAAATTGGAATATGGAGCTATTCTACCAAGCCAATTGAAAAGATGTGTACGTAAGCTACCTAAACACAGCATAATTATTTAAAATTAAATTTATTTAAATTTATCATAAATTGAAACTGGTGCAACTTTTGGAAGAGCCAAAAATCTGTTATTTTGATACAAATTCCACAGAAAGGATTAAATTGCACATGAAAAACTTTTGCATGTAAAATAACTTCATATATTTGAGTTTCTTACTACCAAGTATCAAATTCCTGCATGAAAAATTACGTGGTGAAAAAATTCCCTAAAGTGATGTTCCCATTTGGGAACATCGGCAGGTAAAAGGCAATCTTTAATAAAGTTTAAGTAAAAAGTTATTTTATATTAAGCACGTGCTATTTCATCTATTTCAAAATTGTCCCATCTGCTCGTATGTCTCTAAATCAAAGCAAATGAGATACTTGAAGGGATATACTATAATTAAAACAGGAATACCAGTATGATTTCTGTTTGATATCAACTGTTTGAAAATTAATGTCAAACGAGAGAATTTAATTTTAATTTTTTTTTACACAAAATTGAGTAAATTAGTTACTGTTGGGATATATTACTATTGCAAAAACTGAAATCAACAGAGTGAAATAGAATTAGGAATGCAGTAATAAGATATTTGTTTTTACAATATCAAGTAACTAACATTTGTGATTGGTAACTAATATGCTTTCAATTTTAAATTAGACATTTCTGGATCAACTCCCAGTCTCAATTTAACGTAATAATTAAATAATACCTCTTTTATATTTTACTTACTTTTCGTCTTATTTTATATTTTATTCTTTATAATGTTTTCTCTCAATAATTTCTAGTATGTTCTTTAATCTATTCCAGGAGTATGTTCCTTTTGCTACATAATAGTTTAAAATGTTTTGTTGAAACTCTAAAAAAAAAAACAAATCAGAAATACAAATTGAATGAAAAGATGCGTATTTTCTAAATATTACTTACGAATATGCTTTGAGCTTCTATTATGCATTGCCTCTACAGATTCACCTCACATAATATATGTAATCTATGAAATTTTCACATTTGAACGATTCATAGTTTTGATCTTAAATTATATGGAATTGAATCTTAGAATATGGAGCCAACAAAATAATTCTCCAAACTCAATCACAACCCCGAAAAAAATTTTTTCCACCATTCTCAAAAAAGATTTTTTTGTACCAAAAAAAAAATCCTCCTTCCTTCCCGAATTAAATTATGTTCCTAATTTAACCCAAACCTTAAAACCATCAGAAAAAAACATTCTTCCACCTCACGCATAAGAATAGGCAATCAGGGGAAAAATCTAATCGATTTTAATCATACCCGGCACACGGCAGGGAAAAAAAATCCCATCCTCACATACAGGAGAAAAAAAAAGTTGCATCTCTATTAAGTCCACACACCGAAAACGGAAAGAGATATATAGGAACACGAGTAAAAAATCGATTGTTCTTTCTTCTCCCCCCCCCCAAATAGAATTTACAACAGTATACCTCCTCTGTCAGCGCTCCAGGTGGCCAACGATAGAACTAATCCCCTTTACCACACAGCGGATTCAAGAGAGAAGCATCTTTATTAACATTAGCCCCATCTGACAAGTTTCTCATGCTTTTTTCCGCGCTGACAGCGAGACTAGATAAATTCTGGAACACTTTTTCCCTCCATCGATTTATTATTATTTATCCATTATTTTTTTTTCGGAAGGGGGGGGGCGAAACTAATCAGGAGGGTCATTTTGTGCGTTAAAGAGAGGCCACGTGACAGATGCGGTCCGCGGTTCGAGCTGAAGGTTAAATAAACTCCGGTAAATTAAGTTTTCGAAGCTTTTTTTTATTATTATTCTACCTCCAACCCCCCTTTTGTATTGTTTGTTGTGTGCGTGGTGTTTTTTTCTCTTTGTCTCATTACGGGCAAGCACAAATTAAGTCGTTTCTTTGGTATGGAAGATGAGTGATGATTACGCATTGGCAGATACAAAGCGAGGTTATATAAATTGATGGACTTCCGAATTTCGAAAAAAAAAAAGGTTTTTTTTCGGGGTTCCCTTCTATGTGGTTAATTTGAAGAAGGGAAAAAAGCGACCGACTCAATCAGTGGTTCTCTGTTGTGATCCATCATTGCTGTTTTGCCAATATACCTACCCCTTGATGGAGAGATATAGTACGTGGGGAAACTGGGAAACGATTGGGAGCTTTTTCTTTTAATTGACAAATGCTGATGATTCTCTTTTTCTTATTGAAATGTTTCTATCGATGTTCTAAGGATTAGATTCTCTTTCTTCAGATGATGATGATGATGATGAAGCAAGTAATTTATTAAGTTAATAATGCAATGGGTAATAGTTGAGGGATGTAAAAACTTAATTATCAATGTATTAATTATGAGATTATACTACTATCTGTATTTTATAGGTGCAGTTGAATGTCGACCAAGTAAAAGATTTTTTTTTCAAAACGTCATTTCTAAATTATAGGACTATCTTAATTTTATTTACCTTGAATTTGCCAAAACTTCAGATATTCGCTTCAAAGAGTATTTTTTATCACTAAGTGAAGAAAATCTATGAATTTTCCAATGTAAAACGATGTTCTTTAAAATTGATAATTGCAAATTAATATCTTCAGTGAATAACAAATCATGGCTGTACTTTGAGGACATAACTGTTTTCTCTTTTTCTGTCAAATGAGGGAAACTTTCCATTACTTGAAACCTCAGACCCTTTCTGATAAGTTGCAGGAGGCAGCCTTTATAACAATCCATATAAATACAGCTAATTTTATAGACCCGAATGACATTGTGACTTCACCGGCAAACATATTCCTTGTAGTTAAAAGAAGATTGGCTTCGTTTGACTTGTACATATATATTTTTAAAACTTATTCCCTTAGTGGGGATTTTACTAAATCTAAATTCTTTCTGTTGAAGAATTCACGGAAAAAGCACGTTTTCTAGGTGTATATGCGTCTCTCTAGGCATGTAAAATTTTCGTACACAAATACACAATGGAAAATTTAGTGCAAAAGGACCAATTTTTTACTGTGTAACTTTGCAACAGGTTTGTAATTTTTGGACCAATCAATGATGTCAAATCACATATTTTACAAAAATTGAGGCATACGGAAAATTTTCGTCAAAACACAATGGAAAATTAGGTGTAAAAGGACGAAATTTTTTTACAGTATAACTCCACTAGTGTTCGGCACTAGTTAACTAGAACTAGTTGCAACTAGTAGTTAACTACAGATCAACTAGTAGTTAACTAGTAGTTTTAACTACTTTTGGTTTAAACTAGTTTAACTAGTAGTTGAACTACTTTTTTTTAATAACTACTAGTTGAAACAACTTTCAAATTTTTAACTACTTAAAAAAAAAATTTTGTTTAAAATTTCAAAAATATTTAAAATGTTTATCAAAATATACAAAAATTACACTGCTATTTATAACTGCAATAGAGTGTTTTCAGGTGACGTCACAACCGGTTATTTTCTTTTAACTGTGTACCTTCTGTAGGGCTTTTAACTGTTGCTAAGACCGTTGTTTCTAAGGCAGTTTTTAGGTATGGGATCACGTGATTGCAAATGCTCCAATAGAAGAATTCCAAGGCCAGTCATTTTCTTTAACTTTTAACCTCTGTAGGGCAAAAAACTGTAACATTTTCTGTTGCTAAGGCCGTTGTTAGGTCCGAGTCATGTGATTGAAAATGCTCTATAGTTTACCTTTTGTTTTTATTCAAATCTTCCGATTATTTTCTGGTTCTAGTGTTTCAAATTTCAGACTTTTTAACTCAGTCAATTATCGGAAAATTCCTTAAAAAAATGGAAAACTTTCGGCTAAATCAGAAGAATTGGCAGCATGATAAATGTTCCAAAAAAGCGGGTTAATCACAAACTAATTAATAATTCCTTAGTTTGAATTTCTCTTGTGTTCAAAGTATGACAGAATTTTCATCTAAATAGCTCTAAGAGAAATATTCGACATTAATGTTTGATTTGATAAGGGGTTTAGTGCAAAAAGACCCACTTTTTCGTATAGTGTAATTTTGCAAGCCAACAGACTTGCAATTTGAAAAATTTTAGTCAAAACACAATGGAAAATTAGGTGTAAAAGGACCGAAATTTTTTTACCGTATAACTCCGCAGTTCCTTCTACACTAATATCTGTGAGTAGCAATTCCCCCCGGAAAAATACCCCTACAGAGCGGCACGGAGTAGGACCCCCGCTGTTCGGCCGCAAAAAAGCGAGCACGCGAATTAGAGTTCAAAAGGGCCGGGGCTGTCGAAAATTGGTTCCCGGCGGGGGGCGGAGCGGGCCTTCATTAGCCCTCTTCTGTTCACAGGTTGCGAGGTCAGTCCCGTGACCATGGTGGTTTGATGCTTTGTGCTTGCTTGCTGGGCAGGGAAGGCTTATTGTTGTGAGTGTATAGTGCTGTCCTTTAAAAACAACCCACTGTTTCATATTTTCTTCATTAAAAGCTTAATAAAAAGGATAATTAAATCGAACAAAAAACTGTACTAGCGGCTCATCCTCCCTAACATTTTAGTGCTTAATTCCAACTATCCATTACAAATTGGCAGCCAATTAAGTAAGAATTTGAAAAAAACCCACTTTTTCCTAGAAGGAGACTCTAATTGGCCGACTGAGCTAAAACTTTAATATTTTATTCTCATAGTAATGGGATAACATAAAAACCCACGAAAAATGCTCTAAAGTCTTTGTAACATGCATTTTTTCAAAATCTGTAAATCTGAAGCATATTTTTTGCCAAAAATCTACATTTTCTCAGCTTGTTTAAAAAATAAGTAAATAAACCGTTCTTTGACCAGTTTTTACACCCCTGACACTCTAAAAGGCATAGAAAACCAGGGTATATGAGATGGTAAAATTATTTTAATTATTTAATTAAAAAATCTCAATGGGTTGTTTTTAGGGTACAATTTGGAGTGGGTTGTTTTTAAAGGACAGCACACACACTATATGTGTTTGATGAAAAAAGTTTGGTTATTGAACAAGTGTGAGTTGGGTGTTATTGCAGTTATTGTTCTTATAGGGAATATTGATGGGTTTGTAAAGCCATGATAATGTGTAAAGAATTCAATTAGCTGTAATTGTTTATTATTTCGGTTTGATGAATAATTTGGAACGATTAAATTCCTTTAATTTATAAATTTCTTTACATTATTGAAAAGGTGATTTTTTCGATATGCTAGTTTTTCTCTTGAAGTTTCAAGGATTAGTGGACTAGAGAATTATTGGTGAAAGTTATATTTATAGATGGTGAAAAAAAGATGATTTTACATACATCTAAAGGGGTTCTTAGTTATTTTTAGCTCATTAGACAATCAACTGAACAATGACAATTTCCGAAATTGAGTTTTTTTAAATTTCACACTGAATCAGTGAAAAACACCATTAATTGTTTTCTAAGATCCTAGATAGCTTAAATGTCTTGACAGTATTTTAATAGAATAATGTTTTTAGGTGATCCCCATCCTTGTCAAATAATATCTATTATAATGTGCCAGAAAGATAAAAAGAAGACAGGGGTAAGTTAAATATGTGCATTTATTGACCAATTGAAAATGTTAAATTGAGTTAAGTAATTCTACTAAGCTTAACATGACTTACCTTGATGGCTTATTCAAATTATCTAGGAAAGGAAAGGTTATAAGCTTATACTTAAACTGCATTTACTTCTTATTGATATTAAAGGTTACATTTAAAGATTACCATTTAAGTTTAATCCCGAAATTGGCAAAGTAACCTTGCCATTAATGAAATCCCATGATAAGGAAAGAATGAACATTGTGTCTTTCAGGGTGATTTCGAAATAAAAGGTTAATACCTCTTTTTTGAAAGGTTATGGTCAAACTAAATAAGTGGCTTCAATACATAAATGAATAGTAAAGGATGAAGTTGGGCATTAGAGTTTAGAGTTCAACTATTTTGGCTAACACAATATCACTAATCATGGAATTACCCTGCGCAAGCTAAGAAAAAATATTTGAATTCAGGTCATTTCAAAGTTTGAAAAATTTAAAGGTTACTTGGCATAGAGAACAAACAGAGAAAAGATATAAAAGATGTATAAAATCTTCAGAATTCTTAAGGCTTACCAAATTAAATTTTCTTTGTTGGAAAGAACACTCAAATCCAAAGACTGCTCCTTTTTTAGGGTAAATCTAGGTAAGGCTTAAAAGTTCTCAGCGCATTCTTATTATTTATTGTAAAAACCAACAGTTATTTATGTTAAATTATACTTAGCAAAGTCTAAAATAAAACGAAACATATGATTCTGTGCCCGAGTATAGTGCGCTACTAAAAAAAATCTTCACTTTTTCTTTAAAAAAAATCTGCAGAATATCTGCAGTTATTTGAACATCTTCATTCTGAAGAAAATCTTAAGATAATGTTCTTAAGAAAATCTTAAGATTATGTTTTCCTAAGATTTTCTTGAAAATGAAGATGTTCAAATAACTGCAGATATTCTGCAGATTTTTTTTCTGAAGATTTTCTCCAAAATATTTAAATCTTCAAATATTTTTCAACAAGAAGTGATCCGCAAACCTGGAATATATTTCAATAAATTCCAGGCTTGGTATATTCTTTCTAAAGAGTATTTAAAGATTCAAATATTTTGCAGAAAATATCATGTTTATAAAATAAGATTCTGTGAAAGCAATATATATATTTTGAAGAAAATTTGAAGATTTTGATCATTCTGAAAAATGACTTTATAATTGTCTTCAATATTTCTGCAGATTATATAAAGATACAACATGTCTTTAAAATGTCTGCAAATTTTCTTCAAAAATTCTGAAGACAATTCAAAGGTAGTGGTAAATCTGCTAAAAAACTTAAGAATTTCTGTAGAAAGTGGCTTTTTTCTTAAGAAAATCTTCAGATTTTTTTTAGTGGGGTGCCACCAATAATTTCTGGTGGAGGTAAATTTATATTCTGTTCATCGATAGTGAACAGCCCATGTCCTGTGGGAAGCAAAATTTATTTTTTCGTTTCCTTTTTCTCACTCAAAGTCACAGTGTATCATCCTACCCCAAGAGTAAAAGTTTTTAAATATAGGTTCTTACAAAAAAAACACGTGACTTTTAAGCTTAACTCAACTATTCATTCATAAAGGATATATTATTGAGTTAACAAAACGCAGAAAAATAATTAAATAAACAAAACAAAATGAGACTAAAATTATTTTGGATTGTCTTATGAGACAATTCCAAAACTGAAGATTCACCGACTCCCCACCAGACAATCCGATCCGTCAAATCCGCATCAGCATGCAACCGACCACATACACAAAAAAAAATCTCGCCAAAAACTTACAAAAAAACTTTTCGCAAAACTGCGGCAAAAAGAGAGGCCCAAAATAATCCCGATGCGGCGGATTAAGCGGCGGGGAGCCGCGGCGTTGACCTCCCTTTGTGGCGGCAGGTCGCCTCACAGAGATATTTATTCCTTTTGGGGCTTTTTTATGCCGAAGATTCTTTTTTTTTTATTTCTTGCGGTGGCATTCCTTTTTGAGCGAAGTCCGCGTTGCTTGATGTATCGGACGCCGCCTCAAATGGACCGTGTAAAAGAGGTTGTTGGATGGTGGGGTATTATCTCAGATGGGTATAACCTTACTTAACTTCGAAAGGGCAAAGGTTTTGTGGGCACTTAGTATTTTTGAGTTCTCTTCTATCTGTCTTATTTACTCTTTCTAAATACCTTATTTTTAATTGTTCATTTTTTTCTCTCATTCAGCATCAGCCTTTCTCTCTCTATCTCCATAATAGCTCATTTACACTGTTTCACTTTTAATTATCATAAAGCCGGGCGCGCACGAGTGACTAAAGTCACGGCGACCAGGATTACTAGTATCAAAAATATCATTAGAAAACAATAGAGCATTTTCAATCACATGACTTTACCTAACAACGGCCTTAGCAACGTTGTTTTTATCCTCCAGTGATGTCATGTGCGAATGCTGCTATTGGATACTTTTATGTCCCGCCCCTAACAACAGCCTTAGCAACGTTGTTTTTTCTTTGTCACCGTGACAAAAGTCGCCCGTGCGCGCTCGCCCTAATGAGTGATCATCACCTAGGAATGCATTTTGGATGAATCCTCCAAAATGAAGATCGAAACTTGAAAAGTCTAAATGAGCCTTCAGATACAACTGTTGTCATTTTGGAGAAATCATCCAAAACGTATATAATTTCAAAACGTTTTATAATTTTTACAGTTGAACTGTAAAAAAAACCCTGGCACTTTTCTTGGAAAAACTGGGCAGCTAGGTTGTATATTTTTTTTTCCGACAAATGTTCCTGGGAAAATATCAAGAACGTTCTGGTAAAAATTGAAAAACGTTCCTGGAAAATATCACGTCCAGATGTTTATGAGAAACGTTTTAAAATTTTTATCGTAACGCTCCAATTATTTTCCAGGAACATTACTTGGAAAAAATGGGAATTTTTCGAGTAAAAGGTCAAGATTTTTAACAGTGTGTATATTTGTTCATTCTTTCTCCCCTTCACTGTTTTAATATTAACTTATAATGTAAATGTCTACTTCGAATCCTTAAATACGTTCTATACAAAAATATAAAAAAAAAAAAAAAACTAGACAGAGAGGATAGAGACACTGACTCTCTCAGACTCTGGATTTTGCTAACAACTATAACAAAATTACTCAATTACTAGCTTCTTCCCTAAAATCAATGCAAATACTGTTTGGTTGAGTGCTTTTTGCTTTGTAATCATCCATAATGATTTCATACTGTTTTTTATCATACTATGTTTCATTATGTTTTTAAAGCTCTGAAAGTTTCAGTTGAGCTTGTTTTTCCCCCTTTGGTGCTATTTATAACAAGTTGAAAGTTGAAGGTCAGTTAAAGTCATTTTAAGAAAATTTCATAAATATTTCTTATATTTCTCAACCTTCTGTATAATAAAGTGTGGAAGTAAAATATAATAGAGGTTCATTTAATCTGTGTCGGCTCATCAAGTAACCTGATTAAACACAACAACTTAAAACTCAAATTAATAAAACAAAAACTCTGTAAAAACACATGTTGAACTTCCCGAACGCCCACTTACAATTCAACACACTACATCTCACTGAAGCACTAAACAACTCAACTCAAAGGGTGTACGGGATGACAAACGAAATCCTCCACCGAAATTAGAAACCAACTTTCACTTCGAGTTTCGCAACCAATAAAATTCCCCACAAAACCCAAAAAATAAATCAAGAGGAAAAATTACACATTCCACTCCATTTATATAACTTTTTAAGACGGTTGGTTCAATGTGAATATCAATTAGGCCAGGCGGCTTTATGAAGAATGGAGGTTAGGCCGCCGCGGCCCGGCGGGGTGGCTCGGGCCTACGCGGGTGTCCTTCTCTAGGCTTTGTTGGGCAATGACGGAGATTTTTCGTTCCATTTTAAGAATGTTCTTTATATTTTTGATGGATTTTTGTCCCTGATGTTGTGTTTTGTGTGAGCAAAAGCGATGGAATGCGTTTGTGGTTGTGAGTTTTCTCGGAAAAATGTCTGTTTTCGATTTGAAATATCCGTGTTTCTGGGGGAGTTGAGAATGGGAAGGGGAATTGAGGACCAGACATAAAGGAGGAACTTCGTTGGAGAACATGGTGTAAAAAATGGTAACGCAGTTCTTTAGATGAGTAAACTTTTCCCAGCCAAAAAAATATGCATAATTGTTTTAAAAAAAATGTCTAAAGTGCAGGTTTCGTAAAGAAATCTGCTGTTATTTTGTGCAAATTTTCTTTCTTTGGACTTTATCAGCATATCATTCTGTAGTTTTTCTACAGCAATATTCCAACCAGCCTAAGGACTTTTCTGTGGTTTAAAAAAAAACTGCAAATTTTCTAAATTAACTGCAGACAGAGTGTTTTAATTCCCTTCAGTATTTTTAAGACATTTTGCAGAATTTCTTGGCTGGGTCATTACTTGATTCATTCAATTAAAAGTTTGTTAAAAGTAGAATGTACTAAAATTTTGAGGTCGTTAACTTTTTACAGTTTTTTCTATTAACCATTCATATTTCTCTTGTATTTTCTTTGTTTAAGTTAAAGGTTCTTTTTTTCAAGCAACCCTGGTAGAGTGCTTAAGTAAAGGTTTAAAATCTTGACAATAAGATGTTTGTAAAAGATATTTCATTGAAAAAAGGGCGTTAGTTTACAAGAAGGCATGGGAAATATAAAAATTAAATTAACACACCATAAAGGAATCAGGTTTAGACTTTTAAAAATTAATGAAAACGCACATGGGAGATTTAAAATTTCATACAATAAGAGAAAAATAAAATTTTTTAGTGGAACACATAAATTGAAATACTGTTTCATCTTAAATAGCATAATGATTTATATATGTTAACATTTTTCTATCTTGGAACTTTGAAGCATCCTTATCAATCAAAACGTAGAACCATTGTTTTTTTGAAAAAAAAATACTACATCTGAAATTTAAATTTTGCATTTATAATAACTTTCTCTTTTTCAACAACAGTTTTAGACGTGGAATGTTTTACTTGATGAGAATAATAATATTTCTGTTTTTCGATAGAAAGTGATATTTTCCTGAAATTCAAAAGCCCTATTGTTTTATTACCGTTTATGAGGAACTTTTCGGTTTCTAACTTTGATATTACTTCCATTTGCATTTATACTTAATGCAACTAACGGATCTACATACAGTTTCCCAAAATAAAATATTGGGCTTTTAAACTTACAAGCATCTAAAAGTTTTGGGAATTTATGCTTGTAAAATACTTACTTTTATTCCCAAAATTTTTATTTAAGAAGAGGAATTTTACAAATTACTCCTTAACACATCAAACTCAAAGTTCTCTTTTCCTTAAGGAAGTGCCAGAATTTTCCTCTCACATTTAAATTAACATTTTAAAACTTTGGCTCAAAAACAAACGATTAATGAATACGTTATTGAATGCGATTGCTTATACAAAAAACTCTATTTAAATAAGATAGTATGTAAATTAATCATTTTGGAAAATTTCTAGGGACAGTATAATAAGGACAAAGCAAACCTTCTGATTTTATACGAACAACCTAAAAAATTAAAATAACAACTAAACATCTTCCTGAATTTAAGTCAAAAAATGGAGGTGACTACACTATCAATCGAGGTGCTAAATCCATTGATTTTAAAATAGCGAATAATGAATTTAAAAAATTTACTAACACACATCCACTCCAATAACACATACCTGATGATTTTCAGCTCAAAGAACACTCCGACCACATTTAATACATCGAGAACATTTCTGTTTAACTGTAACTGTGAACTGTAAGTTTAAATAACAATTCTACAACTTCCTGAATTTAAGTCAAAAAATGGAGGTGACTACACTATCAATCGAGGTGCTAAATCCATTGATTTTAAAATAGCGAATAATGAATTTAAAAAATTTACTAACACACATCCACTCCAATAACACATACCTGATGATTTTCAGCTCAAAGAACACTCCGACCACATTTAATACATCGAGAACATTTCTGTTTAACTGTAACTGTGAACTGTAAGTTTAAATAACAATTCTACAACTTCCTGAATTTAAGTCAAAAAATGGAGGTGACTACACTATCAATCGAGGTGCTAAATCCATTGATTTTAAAATAGCGAATAATGAATTTAAAAAATTTACTAACACACATCCACTCCAATAACACATACCTGATGATTTTCAGCTCAAAGAACACTCCGACCACATTTAATACATCGAGAACATTTCTGTTTAACTGTAACTGTGAACTGTAAGTTTAAATAACAATTCTACAACTTCCTGAATTTAAGTCAAAAAATGGAGGTGACTACACTATCAATCGAGGTGCTAAATCCATTGATTTTAAAATAGCGAATAATGAATTTAAAAAATTTACTAACACACATCCACTCCAATAACACATACCTGATGATTTTCAGCTCAAAGAACACTCCGACCACATTTAATACATCGAGAACATTTCTGTTTAACTGTAACTGTGAACTGTAAGTTTAAATAACAATTCTACAACTTCCTGAATTTAAGTCAAAAAGAGCCAAGGCTCTTACTACACAATTTACACAAATTTTACACAAACACGATTTTAGTTTATTACACAAACTAAATCCATTAATTTTAAAATATCGAATAATGATTTAAAAACTACACCAACACACAAATACCCTCTCCAATAACACATACCTGTTGATTTTCAGACCAAAGAACACTCCGATCTCCCATCGCACGGGGAAAACAACCACATTTAATACGTCGAGAACATTTCTGGAACAAGCCCGAATAATACTCGAAAGAACATCGCATATCCGAATCGTGCCTAGCCGTCGTATATCGCCACTTCCCCGCCACTACTATGCATATAATTCCACATCGTGAATCGTAACTTAACAATCGCCGTACATATAGAAAAAAAAAAGCCGAATAGTGTCGCCGATTAATACAAAAAAGATGCTTCCTTTGAAGACAAAAGAACCGACCAGCAATTTGGCGCCGTACCTCATCCCCTGAACGAGACAGGGGATTAATGCAAACGTGTGTTCGAATCGCACTTTAGAAGAACAAAGGGGCATTCAGGTGGTGGTCATTAAGATTATGGGATATTAATAGTGCGGTGCCCCCGGGAAGTGATGGGGTATTCAAATTTAGTGGGATATTAATATATGAAGGAAGTACTATATTTGTTATTATTAAGGACTATTTAAATAAAGAGGGATGTTATAAAAGGGAAGTGATGTTTGGATAATTTTGAGGGTTGTGTGAGTAGCTAAAAAAGTTGCAGTAACACAAGTGTTGCAGGTAACACAAAGAGTGGGTTGTGAAGGTGCTGGTGGATTGAAATTTGGATGCAGAGTGGATTTATGAATGCTCTTCTTTATGTCCTGGATTGCCCGTCAGGGTAGTTCTGGATTTTTAGTGTTGTCCTAGTTTGAACAAATCTTCGTGAACCAGATCCCTCCATGAAATTTCTCCCCCAGAAATGTGTAGGGATTTCGACCCTAAAAAACTAATTTTTGATAACCACAAGCACATAATAAACGAAAATATCTGGGGAAAGTGACCCCCTTGGCTTAAAAAAAGGAAGGGAAAAGGAAGGGAAAAAAGGGTAAAAAGAAGAAAAAGTACATATTTTAAATGATAAAAAATTTTTGGTCCTTCAGAATCTACTTTCTTTTTTCTCCTTTTTACGCTTTTTTTCTTTCCTTCTTTCCCTTTCTTTTGCAGTCCAAGGAGAGGACACTTTCCGGAGTGCCCCCCTTTGAATCCGAGCTTGCTTAAATTAGGGATGACCTCTAAATGACGGCACAATCTCCTACTAGTTAATCGGCCGCATCAGGATTGGTTTTTTTTTACTACAGAAGATCCTTTGAACAACAAAAGCCGCCCCGATTCGACTCGAACGCATAAGAATAACGCCCATAGTTGGGACAGCACCAACTACTCCCCATGTCTAATTACACCTAAATACACCGGGTACAAGCCTTTCTTCAAACACCTGTGAGCAGAGCCATGTGATTATCGCATGTTTCCCACACAACAGCAAAAAAGAAATCGCTAGAGAGAGAGAACGGCTCCTAATCACACGTTACCCCCTCATTGGCCATTCCGACTCATCAATCCAAGAAGAGCTCATCTGTGCGGAGGAATCATCATCATCGATGATATATGCGAGACAGAGGTGTGCCAACTGGTGAGACATGGTCATCTAATGATATCCTTCCACAGCAGAACACGAGAAACTCCCATAAACGTTCTATGGGGGGTGGAACGAATCGCGCTTTTTATGCCGACCAATGGCATTGGATTACGGAAGGTGGCTGGCTGTTGTTTTGATGATTGGGGGACGACGGAGTGATGATGAATATGGAATAAGAAGAAGAGGGGTGGTCGGTGCCCCTCTCGATGAATATGGAAGCGTAATTTAGGGCACTCCCTCGTCCTTGGAGTTGGAGTCGTTGTTGGATTCCTCTCTAATTAAAGGACGAACTACTTTCTTTTTTTTTTTTTTTTGGATGTCCCCGCCCTTTCTAGCATTCGATTGGGAGTGACGGGAGAGAGCCACAGGTGGGCCTGAAAAACAATTTTTGGAGCAGAAATTATAGGGTTGGCGGTAACTGTCTCGTCGCAGATGGAAAGTTGGTTCGTTCGATGCGTTTGATGGATCCCTGTGATGCCATTAGGCGTGTCATTAGAAAGAGCGCGTGTTTTAATGAGGAATATCCGGAGATTTCTTTTTTTTTTTCTTCTTTTCAAATTCTTAAAAGTCGGATGTTGTATAACGGACTCCGTTGTATGAAATGGTCGTGGCCACAACTAAACTCATAAGGCCAGAGAAGCTCAAATGTGTGGCGTGGAAGTCCTGATGTCCATTTTGATCGCTCTTTGAATACAACTCAACTCAACTCTGAGTTACATTAAATAATTTAAATTCCTTCTAATGAAACTTTTGGAGCATTCAAATAAAATTTATTACGATTTATTATTAAAATATTATAACGAGATTTACCGTCGATATCCCTAACATCTTCAATTCACATCAATATTTTCCATTCTAAATATGTATTCTATATTTAATTTCAATTCCATATTTGGAATATTTTCCATATTTTCAATTCCATATCCTAATATAAAATAAAAATACATATTAAAGTAAAAAGGATGAACATATTTTTTTGCAGTTACAAAATATTATTCAACAACAAATGTAATGCGAATTTTTTTCATTATAAACTAAAGTAGGCATAAAAGTTCATAAAGATTTATTTAATATATAATATAATCAATCGTTTGAGAGATAATGCACGAACTACTTTTGTTTTTTTTTTGGCCATCCAGAACACACCTGCAAGTGAATGGTTAGATAATCATTTGATACTTAATGTGAAATTCATGCATTTATTTTCGGTACATATAACTTACTATACTGATCACGCCATCATGTTCATGTTATTTAATATATTCTGTTGCACTCTTACATCTGATATATTCATGATTACAAACTATTTAGTCCTTAATATATTCCTATGTACAGTCGTGGAAAAAAAAACCGTTACAGTGGGCGTTGTGAGCAAACGGCTAGGGTTAGAAGGGTACTTTAAACGCCAATTTTCATGAAATAATGTCTGCTTGAAAATAAGCTATAACATAAGTCCTTAGGGGGCCGTCTACATATTAAACGAAACACTAACTTTTTTTTTTCTACGGACGCCAACAAAGATTATCCTTGATTCTGAAAGAGCACCCCTCAAAACCCCTAAATTCCAAGTTTCATATCATTTTGGTCAAAAATAAAGCAAGGAGGAGGGGTTGAACTACGTAGAATTTAGGTCGAAATCTCGTATCTCGTAGATTTTGATCCCTATAGCCATCAACCCCGTGCAAGCAGTAGGAAATTTCAAACAGAAAATTTCCGCCAACCTCTAATCGCCAAAGTTATATAGCTTATGAAAATTACGGTAACCCGCAAAACATAATACATTAACT
Organism: Tetragnatha montana; assembly: GCA_963680715.1. Lineage (NCBI taxonomy): Eukaryota > Metazoa > Arthropoda > Arachnida > Araneae > Tetragnathidae > Tetragnatha > Tetragnatha montana. Next base: position 49,189,315 of record OY796685.1, read on the forward strand.
CAAACCTTTGGTCACATTTGTTATTAACACCTTGTAAATGTAGCCATGTGGCCTAACGGTTAGTGTGCTAGATCGCAAAGATTTAGACCCAGGTTCAAATCCGGCACCAACCCTGGGTGATTTCATTTTACAAATATAATTTTAAAAAGTTTAAAGATACCTCAAATTTATTAAACTTATATTTGAAGTTATTGTTACAATACTCTTATTTTTGACTATTATTTTTAGCAAAAGAAAAACAAATTAGAACTTTTTTGCGATATGTAATATTTTTTATTATAAAAGTCACAAATACAAAAAAGGCCAGACATTTTCCTAGTTTTTTAACAATTTCAAATTTATTAAAGCCCATGCTTTCTCTACATAAATTTCAGAAAGGAATTTGATTTTAAATATAAGTCAGGTTTTAAGAATTTTTTTATACTTAATAAGAACGGTATTATCTTAAATTCATTGTCTATTAAATTTAATTCAATGTTTTAAATTTAAGTTAATTTAAGACTTTGATATTAATTGCAATCAAGATAAAAAAAATATAGAAAAAATAATCAGCTAGCTAAAGAAATTGTGGAATGTTTAATACTACGTATTTAATTCGGTAATCACAGCATTTATGTAATTTGCACGACCCACCCATTAATCGCACGTTTACAAGAAGTCTCGAAAGGTCCTTTCCCAACTTAACATGGAGTTTTGTAAAACCATGGCAAACATGATTTTTATAGGAATTATTAATGGCCGCAAATGTAAACTGTGTCTGCTAGAGGACAATGTTCGCTAGTGAAGAGGCAAGGTTCAAATGTTGTAGTATCAATTTTTATTACATATTTGGAGAAAGCGCCGCTAACCTCCTGCTTTTTCACACTCAATTCATTATTTTACAGATCGTCTTTAAATTGGAAAGGGATTTGCTTTACTAATTATCATTAGAATTTAATGAAATTTAGTTTACAGGAGTTTACTTGTGCTCTCTCCAAATGTATAAAAAGAAATGTTATTTTTTTTCGTAGAATAAAGAAGTTAAACGTTTTCCCCTTCGCCTGCGAACATTGTCCTCTAGCGGACGTGAATTCCCACGAAACTGATGTTTTGTCATGGTATGACATACCTGCATGTTATGTTTTGGCAAGGACCTTTTGAGACCAGCACCACCTTTGAGGCAAGAGGTTTGTGATAACGGTGTCGGATACAATGTGCAAGGAAATTAAAATAGACTGACATCATTAACTTAATGATAAATAAAATAGCGGTGACCACAAAATAAAAAGATTATCACTATAATTGAAATTCAATTACCACTTTTAATTTAACAATATTTCTTATGTAATCAATAAATAGCTGGCTTTGCTCAGAAATCGGGGCAATAGCAGCCTAAGGTGCTAAAGCCCTAAAACAGTTAATTAGGGGACGTCCATAAATTACGTAAGGTCAAAAAGGGGGAGGAGGGGCCCAGCAAAATCTCACCTGGGGGGAGTCAATTAAAATCTTACGTCGACTTTTAATTTAGAAAATACACGTTTTTTCTTTAAATTTTTTTAGCAAAACTACTGGAAAAATGCGAAAATTAGTCAAAAAGTGATTGAAAAATTTCACGAGAGGGGGGAGTAATTTATGGATATCCCCTTACACAATTCTCAGCTGAAGCGTGTTATTGCACCCTATTTTGTGTTGTAGAAAAAGTTATCGATTCCCTAAAAAACATACACACCCTATATCACAAAAATGTATTCCGAGAATATTTACTTGGATTATTTTTTTATCAATGAGTTTTTAGACCTGGGTGGTGCAGAAAGGGCTATAGGGCAGAAAAATTACAGCCAAATTAGATGTCTTAATTTCTATCAGAGTTAATTACAACAGATAGTTCTGAAAATAGTTTTAAAAAAGGTATTTCAAAAATATATACAGATCGAAAAAAATTTACTTCAGTAAAATTAAGTTCTTGTAAATTGATTATTCTCTTCATGACACTGAAGGTTATATCATTTTAAATATTCAAAACCATTAAACTTAATATTGAAAGCTTGTCTTGTCATCAGCATTAATATTAATTTGGAATTTTATTCACTGAGCACAACGCTTCGAAATTTAAAAAATTCTCTTTAAAAGTGATTTAAACTATGCACCCAGTCTAATGAAATCTCAATATTAAATAAGAATTATAAACTAGTTAATAATAACAATAATAAGCATTATATTTAAAATTTTAATTGATGTTTCATTTTTATATCCTAATATGGACATATTTTAAACATGCTAATTTCATGAATATTCAAAGAAAATGTTTATTTCTTAGCTAGAAAATCCTATTAGAATTATTATATAATTATTAATTTAAAAAACACCAAAAAATATCAAGCTTTCTGTATTAAAGTATTTTCACAAGAACTTCTAAGGCGCAAAAATCTGTTTTATTAATTAGTAAATTTTCTAGCTTTTATAAATAAGACCACTAAATTTTTTTGCCTTTTCAAAACCAACTGTTAATTTTTAATAAATGGTAATAAAACTGTATAAATTTGTTTGAAATATATTTAAATATGAAAAGGTATCCAACATTTATTCAGCTTTAAGTTTGTCTATATCCCTATGGGGAATTTAAAACATTGAGATTTTGGACTTTTAAAGACAACGGGGACAGAACCTGCAAACTAGCGATCACGAGCCTGTTACTCTACCGACTAGGCTACCATTTAGGAAATTCAAATCGGAAGAAAAAATTGCGCCAAAGCATAGATAAATAGCCAAATCTGTTTTAACTTCCTTGGAATTTAACATAATTGTTGCCAATTTTTTCCTCTTAGAAGTTAAGTCCCGCTAAATTCCTTCCAACTGCATATTCACCCCAGGGCTTTGTTTTTTACCCAAATTATATGAAATTTGGTATTTAGGGGTTTTAGGGGATGCACTTTCTGGATCTCTAATGATCGTTGATGGCGTCCGTAGAAAAAAAAAAGTTAGTGCTTCGTTTTATATGTAACCGACCCCCTAAGAACTTAAATTATAGCTTATTTTCAAGCAGACATTATTTCATGAAAATTGGCGTTTAAATTATACTTCTAACCCTAGCCGATCGCTCACAATGTCCACTGTAACGGTTTTTTTTTCCACGACTGTACCCTCGAATAACACAAATTGCAGTAAACACTGCTCATTACCATCAAAACCCCTCATTCACATTACAAAACATCCACGCAATCAAATTAACAAGAGCAACAGGTTATCCAAGGCAAACACCAGCGACATATTCACCATCATCATATTTCATAGGCATCACGACCCCCCAAATGTCCCTCAAACGAACACAGAGAACCTTCAGTCACAATTTTGTGTCAAGCAGGTCCCATTCTGCTGGTGTCACGACCCCCCGAATGTCCTGACGGGGCATGAAATTTTTACGGGGCACCCTTGTCAACAGCGACGGGGTCTCCCGGAGTGGTGGCACGCTGCGCCTTTCCATCAAGAGGGTCACGCGCGCTGCACGAGACCCGAGAGGGTGGTCCTTATTCCTCCAAGGCGCCTCTTTTGTGAAGACTTCATTGCAATTTGTATGGGCTTTTTTGAAGGGAAGTCATCGATGGTTAATGGAAGTTTTGTTGGGGAGTTGGTCCGTGAGTGGGGTTTCTTATTGTGCCAGTCCCGGTTGGGTGTGTTGTTGGCCTTTACCTGCCTTTTGTAGGGTTTTTTTGTATTGTAGTTGTTTGTGATGTGACGGTTATGGGGTTTGACAGATTTTAATAAGTGCTCTTTCAGTCCCTAAAAACCATTCTCAGCTCTTCAAGAACCATTTGTTGTTAGGGGGACTAAAAAAGGTTGTGTAGAAGGAGTATGAAAAAACTTAAATGTGGTATTCTGAAATTCAGAAGTTTTCCCTATTTTTGACCATATCCAAACAACTTCAGATCATCCTGGGTATGCCACTGCTTTAAATTGCCGAAAAGACATTTAATTGATCTAAAATTAAATTCTATAATTACTTATATTTCGTTTCCTTTTAATGATATTTTCCCTTTCCTATTAACTGTTAAATTAACAAAAACAAAACGTAATTTTAGAAGTTATCGAAGCCTTCAAAATAGAAGAAATAATTCCTTCTCAGAAATTATTTCACAACGAACTCTGCGTATTTAAATTATCCTTCATTTTTCTTATTTTCTTGTTAGAACTCTCATTCTGAGAAATTCAAATTCCATATTGAGTCAGACCTCATAAATTCAACGAAGCACACAATCTCTACCAATGAATACTTCATTTTTAAATGAAATTATGATGAAACGGACCAATGCTTACAACTATACTAGTCCAGCCTCCATCTAACTCATCAGTTATTATAGTTCTTTAATACTGCCTATCAAAAATTGCTGAAAATCTGCATTTGCCGTCATAATAACTGAGTAATTATACTCTATTAAATAATTATTAAGTACTGTTTCGAAGGAATTCAAAAGGTCCTGTAGTTTATGGGGGTTGGTGAGCAATAGCGAGCAGGGGGCGGTAGCTCCCTAGTATTTTTTTTTTAAAGAAATTATGATGAAACAGACTGATGATTACACAGTTACACTAGTCCAGCCTCCATCTAACTCAGTTATTACAATTCCTCAAAACATCTCCTTAGGATATGTAATAACAGCACATTAAAACCCCCTGTTTATGCCCAGGTATGCAAATCCTCACATTACCATTCCCGAAAACCACTGCCAAACTTCATTAAATGCATCTCAATCCATCACATTTTCCATTAAACAGCCATAAATATTGAACGACCTTTTTAGGTGAATTACTCCACCAGAGGTCCTTTAACGCGTTTTAAAGCGACATCTATCATTCCAATGGTTCCTCGGGGCCTAATAATAACTATTATTCCTATATAGGCAAGAACTACAGTTGGAATGAATATTGAGAGATCTGATTATACTTTAACATAATAACATGCGTGAGAGGCACCCACTCCCTGAGAAAACCATAACGCGATAGGATCTATTAGTTTTGTATTTGCATGTCGGCATCTTAGAATTATTGGATTGAATCTTATCCTCCAATGGTTTTTCGAGAAGGGTTGGGCCTCTAATGAATGGGTTTACACGCTATCTGGAGTGTAGTCTGGGGTTTGAATGAGGTGCAGAATATAGGGAATGGTTGCGATTGGAGAAGAAGGATTGAGTCATGCACCAATGATATAAATGCAAATGTGAGGGGATGCATTTGTCATTTTTTGGTCTTGTAATTATTATTTGGATTTGAGAGCAATTTGAATAATTGAGAAGAATGGCTACAGTTAAAAATTTGCATGCTTAATCACACAGTTTTAAATTCGAATAATGTAGGAATTCCTTGGAAGACTATTTTAAACTACTAGTTTTAAATAAAGAGTTTGCAATAGAGCTTTTTCAGGTGACGTCACGACCAGCTATTTTCTTTTAACTGTTAACCTTTGTAGGGCTTTTAACTGTTGCTAAGGCGATTGCTAGGTAACGCGGTATCTGTTGCTAAGACTGTTTTTAGGTATGGGGTCACGTGATTGCAAATGCTCCAATAGAAGAATTCCACGGCCAGTCATTTTCTGTAACTGTGAACCTCTGTAGGGCAAAAAACTGTAACATCTTCTGTTGCTAAGGCCGTTGTTAGGTCCGAGTAATGTGATTGAAAATGCTCTATAAGTTTTCTTGTTACTTCAATAATAGCTGGGAAGAACGAAAATATTTCTTCATGTTTTATTCATGACCACTACCTTCCCTTAAAATAACATCAGGTAATGTAGATGTAGACGAAAATTGGATTAACCAAGTATTTTTCAAAACAAAGCTTTTATGCACTAAGCTTGTCAGAAACATTTGAGTCTTAATTTAATACCAAAAATGGGACAAATAACTCTGAATCAAGCCAATAATTTAGAATTTAGATAATGTTTAAAGCAGATAATATTTTTAGGATTTTTTAATTTTTTAAATTGCACAATCAATCGAACTTTTTATACGGCTCCTGTATTTCAATCTGTTATCTGTCACTCTTCTCTAAAAAAATATTTAAGTACTAGCTTGAGTAAAGCAATAGGCAATTTAAGACAATTAGGTTTTAAATAACTTTAAACCCAATTTTAATTTTAAAATCGTAAAAGTAGTTTTGCTCAGTGGCGTATATAAGAGGGGGGCCGAGGGGGCCCTGGCCCCCCCCCCCGAAATTCGGACTAGGTGTACCAAAACCAGTTAAAACCCTGTATTTTAGGGTCAAAATTCAAAAAATTTTCTGGGGGAGGACCCCCAAACCCCCCTTTTGTACTTGGAATTTTATTATTAACAACTTTATTATAATAAGTTCATAAAAATCCAAGTCCTACCGAAAAATATATGTCCAAAATTCGGACTTAAGTGTACCAAAACTAGTTAAAAACCTGGTTTTTTTAGTCAAATTTCCAAAAATTTTCTGGGAGAGGACCCCCAGACCCCCCTTTGGTACTTGTATTTTTATTAATAACAACTTTTCCTATATTAAGTTTTTAGGACCTAAATTTTCACCTAAAAAGCTATATTGGACATATTAAATATGTGGGAGAGGGGCTGGGGAGTAATTTTGGGCCCCTCCCGAAATAAATTCCTACATACGCCACTGGTTTTGCTGTTGTAGTTGAATGGTTATAATAGAATATAAGTGGGAAATTTAAATTTTTTTAGGAAATTTTTTAATAGAATTTAAGTCTCCAGTTAAATATTAAGTATGGGTCAAATAACTTTGAATCAAGACAATTTTTAGATCATGTTTAAGACAAATAATATTTATTTTTTTAATTACGCAGTTCAAATTTTTAAACGACTCCAATGTTTCATAGGTCATATGTCATTCTTTGCAAAAAAAAATCTTTAGGCACTAGCTTGCGTAAAACAATTAAATAGAGAGCTTCTAATTTAAGACAAACACAATTTGGGTTAAATAACGTTAAACCCATCGTTTTAGTTTTAAAGAATAGTTTTGCTGTTGCAGTAATATCGTTATAATAAAATATAAGTAGTAAATTACATGAGAAATATTAAAGTTTTGTATTGAATCACTTCCACTACCTTTCCACACTCATCTTTCACATCACACTATCTTTTCACAATTATTCCGGTTAAATAACATTAAACTTATGGTTTTAGTTTTAAAAATAGGAGTTTTGCTGATGTAGTGTATCGTTATAGTAAAATATAAGTAGTAAATTATATTAGGAAATATTAAAGTTTTGTATTTAAACACTTCCACTATCTTTCCACACTCATCAAAATACCACTATAATGGGATTTCACAGTCTGACAGCTAAACCCCTCCAACAATCCCACACACCATTCCTTTGATACACACATCACCCATCCAAAAAAAAAAAGAAGAAGAAAACAACTCAACTCCTCTCATCCATATTTCATATCATCCGTTCGCATATGGGATCCATAATTAACTTCTCACGGGTTGACAGACAGCTGGGAAGAGCCTGTCACTTGTCAAGGGGTGATCGGATCCCACATCTGTGGCCCTCCCCTCTGTCAATCCCTGCTCGACAGCTGGATCACTTTTTTTTATCTTCTTTTCCTTTTGTTCCAAAGGTGAGGCTTTAACTCTTTACGCTCGTGTGTGTGTGTGGAATTTCAATGCGTTTTTAGGGTTAAAACTATTTAGATGTTAGGTAGCGATTGTGGGCACCGACGAAGAGACAGGTAAACATGTTCGTTTGAGAGGTTGATTTTGATTGGATGAGGAGGGATTTTTTTTTTTGTGTAAATAGTGTGTAAATTATAGGGTTGAGAGAGAGAAGCGCTCCGTGAATTGGTACTGTTTCGTTTTATCTTTTGAATGGATCGAGGTTTTGCTACAAGGTTGTAAGAGAAGCTGCTGTGTAATTTCGGTGGTTACAAATGACACTTTTCGTATCACCAAGTATTTTGATACATATGTGTAAGAACAGGGAATTCCATTGAGGAATAGAGTTTTACTGTCAGTTAAGGTCAAAAAGGTGTTCTAAAATTTTTTAAAAATTTTTGTTAAAAAAGGGAATGGTATTAAAGTGGATACATTATATGTGGTTTGGCTACAAGGTTTTAAGAGAAACTGTGTAATTTCGGTGGTTAAAAATGACACTTTTCGCATCAACAAGGATTTTGATACATGTGTATAACCATGGGAGAGTATGATTTTCTAATGTCACCTCCATTGTGACAGTTAAGTCAAAGAGGTATTCTAAAAATTTTTAAAATTGAATCTATTAATTTTGTTAGTTTAAAGAACGTTGTGTTAAAAAAGTAATGTTATTAAAGTAAGGTTCTAAAGAAAGCTAAAGACAGTAAAGTCAAAGAGGTATTCTAAAATTTTTAAAATTAAAACTAGTAATTTGGTTAGTTTAAAGAACGTTGTGTTAAAATAAGTGGATACATTATACGAGGTATGGCTAATAGGTTGCAAGGAAAGGTCTCTAATTTTGGTTATTACAAATGAGGCTTAAAAATGATATTTTTCGTTATTATTTTAATTTTTTTGAAGACCCAAATCTTTCAGTCTTTTTATTTTATATGTTTAGGCGGTAATTAAAAAACAAAAACAAAAATCTCCTAATAGTAAATAGTTATGATTAGTGCATTTTATTTATCAAATTCTTCGTTTCAAAAACAAGTTCAGTGCAAAATAAAACAATTGTGACTTGAATACATAAATAGACCCTGTTATTAAATAGTTATATTCAGATTTTTAAGGAGATAACACTAGTTAGAGATAATAGAAAGTATATTTATGCTGATATCAATACCTTGAACCTTTCTCATAATCAACTTGCTTGTGCTAGATAAACTGGTTTATCATTGAACCACCTGGTTTAGTTTTTTTATTTAAATGCTAATGAGTTTTTGGAATATTTTATAGAAAGGATCAAACAAAGCTCCCGAAATCTTTTATCGTAGTATGTATATCTTTAGCCTAATGATGTGGTTGGAAGAGACTTTAAGGTTCAAAGATCATTAAACAAATCGCTTTGCATCCTGTTAGAGTACGGAATTTTAACGTCTACGTGTTTTAAATGTCAATTCAGTGAAAAAAAAATATTTAAGACAAAGGTTACCTGAACAAAGATATTCATTATTCTTTAAAATATATATCTCTGTGGTGGTAAATCATGGTTGAATGTTGAGTTATGAATAATGGTTCTTTGTGTCGTACTTTCAGAAATACCGAATTGCGTTTTGAATTTTAAAATAGAATCGAGGTGATGCCACAAAATTGACATGTAGTGTAAAAATAGTTTTGAAGCATGTGTTGGTTTGAATTTCGATTGTGAGTAATGAACCTTTCGTTATATTGTTTTTATTATAAATTAAAATCAAAATAAGAATTATTGGAGAGAATTTTAAAACTTTAGAAACGTTTAAAAAAGTAAACTTGTTCTTGTCTGTTTTGAAAAGAAGCTCAAAATAATCTAAGTTTCATAAGTCATTACAATTATAAAACCTAATTTAAATGGAACATTAAAGTTGCAAAATAACATGTATAAAATTTTAAACTACTTTAATTAACTTAGCTTACGTAAATGAAATAAAAATAAATGTCTTTACGTTATATTCTGTGTTGATATCAATACAAACATATCTAATGAAAATAAATTAAAACGCATTACTTAAACAATAGTAATCATGTTTTGTTAATTTTTATAAATGCAAATATAATTGAAAAAGACTTATAAATAGCAATTTTAGAGTTTTTGTTAACACATTTTGTTTGACCAATTTTGGGTTACTCAGTCAGCTTATAGGGTCGCTTAATCTTGATAAAGGCTTTAATATCCAACCTCTTCTTTCTGATAGCACAAATATTTTATAGGGTTTAACAATTTTAAACACCATGCAACTTCTTAAAACCTGAAATCAAAAGTATTGTCAAATTCACATTAATGATATACATTTTATGAAATTATTAATATTATGCTATTATTATGGAACATTCGGTATCTTAATAATAAAATAATAAAAAGAATATACAATTTTGCTTGTTCAAGAATCCTGGCTTAATCCTTCCAAGTGAAATAGTAATTAATTTCTTAAAATTTATAATTAAATTTATTTCAAAATCCTAGAAATTATTAACTATTAATCCTAGAAAGAGCAATTTTCTTTCCTCAAATCTCAATCAAATAAAAAACTGCAACCAAACAATCAACTCTCATACAGTCAATTCATAAAGTATAGAATTTGATGTGTACTTCATCCGTTAATCTATCAAATCTTTCAATTTGATTTCATTCAATACAATATGATTAAGTGAATAGTGAACCATCGACTTTCATGAAGCCACACATTAAGGACGCAGTCCAAGCAAAATTAGGCACCTTAAACAAATGAAAATCACTTCACGATTTTCATTAAAACGAAATAGTTCTTAATTTATACAGCAGAACATTTCTGATTCATGAAAAAACCAGAAAAACTATATGTATGGAAGATAATACACAATCAATCCATCAATCCATCAAAACTTTCAACTTGCATTCATTTACTAACATTTTGATTAAGTGAATCCTCAACTTTCATGAAGCCACACACATTAAAGATGACGTCCAAACAAAATCAGGCACCTTAAACTAATAAAAACTGATACGAGATACTTAATTTATATACAGCAGAACACTTCTTATACAAAAAAACCCCCAGAAATCATACATAGACGGAAGATACCACATTCTCCCTCCCCCTCACAAATCGTATTCCTCCCTCAACCACTATCAGTTCCTGGAACAGATCAAGATCTCACCCCTCACCAAAAAAAAAAATCCTATTATTTAAAAGCACAAATTTGATGGATAACACGAGGGTAGGCACGACAAAAAAAAAATACATACATCCCCTCTCTCTACCTGAGTCAGAACCCAAAAACGCAACCATAAATAAATACCTCGCACAATAATAGGAACAACAGAAACAAAAAGAACAGGTAGAAAAAAGAAGAGAGTTATCTTTAATCTGTGATGGAATGATGGAGAGTTGGATGAAGATGGGGGGGGGGTGGAATTCGTCACCGTTTTTTCGGGGGGGATGAGGTTTGATGTTGTGTCCCCAGAAGATCTGCTGCAGATTACAAGAGAGAATAGCCAACTGTTTTCTTCGTTATAAGTCGTGTGGAATGAATTGGAGGGATTTTCTTCAGGTGAGGTTTGATCCCCCCCTCTGGTGTGTAATTTTTTTCTATATTGAGCTATTTGAAGTGAGATGTGTTGGGGGTTCTGTGAATTTCGTGTTGTATTTTTTTTGTGTTGTGTTTTAAGGAATGAAAAGGACTGTCAAAGGTGAATAGGAAGGATGTGCTAGAAATGTTCAGCTAAAAGGGTATTTATTTGAATATCAGTAGTTCTGTTAAGCACAATGGGGTCTACTCCACTAAAAATGCTCTCTTCCCATAACGAATTTTTAAATTATTTGTTATTGTGATTAATTATTTATTTATATTATTTTAAAATTTTTAATCAAATTTCGCTTGTAAAGGTTTTTTTCCGAATTCCTTAGAAAGAATTGTCTTCTAAACTTGCGCATCATATGCAATGATAAGATTTACTAAAAGATATCAAATTAATTTTCAGTTTTAAATATGATAAAATGCTCTAGAGACATGTAATTTTGTTTAAGTTTTGGTTATATAGTAGTAGGTACTATTTAAAATTTGTAAAGGTAAAATGTTTAATTTTGTGTGAGTAATTTTTAAAGTTTTTTGTTAGGAAATTAATACTTAAGATCCTAGGAAATGATAACTCTTTCAAAATATTTTATACCAACATTAATTTATGATTTTAAAATTAATTTTCGGAGAAAGATAATAAATGGGAATCTAATTTGATACTATTCTGAAGTTATCAATAATTTGTAAATTAAAAATACTTAATTATTGGAAAGCTTGCGAGCACAAAGTAATCTATCTACACTTCTTAACATCTTATTCAAATAAGAATACATGCACAAAAAGAAAATAAGGGTGTAACAAATAACTTACATTGAAATCCTTTCGATGTTTTTCCGTTACCTAAGGATATTTTAGCATTTGGCTTTCACAACAGTTTGACAATTTTGTTAAGTGGATAGATAACGGAATTGTACCATCCCTTCTTCACTCGAAAGCGCATACATTTCAGTCGTTAGCTTGGCACATTCCCTCTCTTGTGTCAAGCTAACGGCTGAATCTTCAAACCGACGTTCACTTAACAGTAGAGAAAGTGGAAATGAATGAAATCATTTTAATTCAGTGTTTTAACAGTGATTCCCAAAAGTACTGTTGAAACAATGCCTGCAACAATGAAAATAAATTGGTTGTTGAGGGATTTTGGCTTTCACCGTTCTTGAATCCCAATGATTTCATTGTTGCAATGATGGATTTATTTATTTATTGATGTCTATAATTTTTTTAAACAATGCTGTCTAAAGTGAAATTATGAGTAAACCATTGGGTAATTAATGTAACTGATTCGAAACTTACTTCTTTGACTCTGCAAACGGTTTTTTGTGCAGTTGTTTCGGAAAGTTCTTACTTATTTTTTTAACACTTTAGCTTTTATAAGAGTGTCACTCATACACAGATGAGCAGTGACGTTTTTTTATTGTTTATTGGTTTAGAGTTATCATAACGAGTACATTAACTTTTGAAGTTTCTGTGTTTATTATGTTTTTGAGCTAAGTTGGTTGCCGTATTATGCGAAATTCGATATTTGTATGTATTAGCTGAACTTTCACCAAAGCTTATAGTTGATGTAGCGAAAACAATGAATGGAAAACTGGTGTTGTAATTCTCTAAAATACTAACCAAATATTATTACATACTTTTTGAATTTTGATATAATTATCAATGTTCTCTTTTAAAATATGCTGTACTAGACTGCAAAGTCACTTGAGCCTGGAAAAACAAAACAAATAAAGTAGTTTCCTGCGGTGTCAGAATTTTGATTGAAATGAAAAACTTCAATTTAGAAACATGATTAGTTTGTTAAACCCAGGTATATATAGTGCCTTTTTATCACGATATGGGTATCGTAACTCCTTCTAGGAACCCAACAGGCTTTGTGTTTACACATTTTCTCCTTCCACGTAGTGACATACTGGGTTCAGGAAACGTTGTTGTCGAGTATGGTAAAGCATTATTTATCATCCCAAAGTTGATCTATAAATCATTTATTTGTTTCATTGAGAAAACAAAACAACAATTTTTATTTCTGTAACTAAAAGCTGAAAAAAACCCAGCGCATTCTCACTTTCAAAGTCAAAATTACTAGAAAAAAGTGCGCAGATACCTACCTGTTCTTCTATAGAACTTTTTTTTTTCCAACATCGGAATGTCATCTGCGGGGGAGCACAGGTAAGAAAAAAGAAAGAAAGAGAAGTCAGATCTCGACAACCTGTTGACCCGAGAGCCCGTGTTCCTGTTTGTCCGTCCCGATAAGCCCCTCTACAAATTTCTCCTCCCGGGGTGATGAGTGGGGCCGATAAGCGGGGAACAGCGTCCCTCGGATTTATCACATCCGAGGAATCGTAAATATCCCGAGCTTCCTGGTTCGCTGGAATGGAATGGAATGGGAATGCCGCGTGCGTGGAGAACAAGGGTTTGGAACGGTGTGAGGATGTTGCTCTGAAATCTCTAACCGCTGATTGAAATTAAAGTTTTATAGTCATTAGGTTCTAAAATCCCCTTTTAAATTTTTGCATCTGATTTATTTATGTGTATTTTAATACCCATAAAATGGTATATATTTTATAGCATGTAATACATATCAATCTGTTTAAATTTTAAAGCGAATATAGTAACCTGTAGCCAGAGATATTTTTAACTCCTCTGAGAGAGTCAAACTAATAATGAAAATCCTCCTTGAAAATCGAAATTACTCTTTCAAAAACTAGACAGGAGTATTTTCACTCTTTGAATTTTTCACAAAGGTTTAGCTTAAAAAATGCACCGTGCCCCACCGATTTTTTTTTTGCACTGATTCCAATCAATTAGACTTTGTAAATACCTATGAAATTTAACTTTATATAAATTGCTTATGGCCATAATGGCATACCCGGAAAAAAAATTTGGAAAGATTGGATACTTTTGGTCGTTTTAGGAGAGGAATAGATAATACTTTTTTTCACTTATTGTTCTCATGCTTAGGGAGTGTGATTACGGTTTTCGTGTCTCTGTATATGTAGTTTATGCTATATCCGTATTTCACTCCTCACAATTGAATTTCACTCCTCCTAAAAAAAGTCAAGGAGTATTTTTACTCCTCCAAAAAAAATCCTAGGAATAACACTGCCTATAGCAACAAGGGTTTGGAATGATGTGAGAATTTTTTTTCGAAGTTAAGGGTACACCTTTATACTTTATACATGTGAATCGTAGCATTCTACCCCCAAGTAAGATTTTACCACGTGATTGATTTGAGAAAGATAATGCAGAATGAAAACTCTTCTAATTTTAAATTTGTTGTTAAGACTCGTATTTTTTATATAAATAAATGTATTTCCACCATACAGACAAAGTCCATTTACATGGCAGTAAAATATAACACACAAATATCAAAATACATTAAATATATTTAATATTTTAACCTTATAATTTTGATTACAGTTTTTTTTTAACTTGTCATAATATCCTGGTTTTATCTCCAAAAATCATCCAAATTTTCAGTAGGGTAAAAACATTTGGATAGTTTTGCAATTTATTTAGTAAATTTATTCGATTAATTAGTAAATTGCAATAACTATCAGATTTATCAAAAAATTTCAGTGACACAAAACTCATTTATTTTCATTTAAAGTTTTGTATAACCACGACGAATGTTGACTTATTAAAAACCAGTTATAAACTCATTCATATTTAATTAATTTGTAATTTGATTACAATTATTATTAATTCGTATATTATTTGATTAATATACTTTTCATTTTGAATTTTTAACTTAAGATGTAGGTAGTACGATTAATTTAAAAAAAAAGCTGATATGTATCAAATAATTACGTACTGGAATGTTTTAAAATGGCGAAAATATAAAAACCTTGGCTACAAAATTACATTATTAATTTGTATATTTCTCTTCTTTACTGAAATTAAGTAATTTATTTTAATAATAAGATACAATTATAATAAACAAACCATTGCATTTTCTTTCCTGATAAACTTGCAAGTTTCTTGATAAACAATTTGAAATTTTCAATAAAGGATCTTTTCATCTTTAAATCAGGATTATTAATATCTCCAAAATTATCTACAACAGTTACTTGAATTTTTAAATAGGAAATTTCTTCATCTTCAATCACAAATAAAACGATCAAGTCCAGAGTAGTATTTAATATGTTTCTAAGATTTTTCATCAATGAAAAATCACAAAAGCCTTTACAAAAGTTTTATCGATAAAGCATAAATGCATGAATCACATTCATAAAAAAATTAACTAACGCCTATACCCGCAGTCTTGAACCCCTTCTAAAAACTTAACCCAATTAATCAGTACTCATTAACTCATTATCGGACTTAAATTAAAAACCAATTTAGCCCCGAATGCGTGCTAAAATCCCCCCTCTAATGAATACGTTGCGACTTTGATATGGGCCAATCGTTAAACAGAAACTCAACGATTAATTGCCAACATCTGATTAATGGTCTAGATAATATTTCACGATCTGTGCTGATGCCATCCGTAGGCGCGTAATATAAATTATTTTTTGAATTATTCGAGTGTGACAACCGAATTTAAGTTTAATTCTTATCACCTGTTTTGGGTTTAATTTGAAATTGACATCTGCTTTGCCTATAAGGATGTTCGAACGAAAGATTAATTTTGTTTAATGGTCTGTTATTAGTGTCGTTAAGTTTTGAGTCTTTTCAACGTTTCGGTTAATTGAATTTTTTGTTTATGGAAGGTATATTAATTTGGTTTTATAGTGGTTATTTTTGATTTTTTTAACGATTCTAATATTCAGGATGGTTGGAGAATGAAATTGAAAAGAAAAGTTAAAAGCTATTAAAGGAAAATAACTAACTCCTTGGGCATTACAGCCCGTGCTGGGAATATGGCCTCTCTAAATCAAAAGGAAATAGTACTACTAAAACCAGAAAATTTAAAAAAACGTCGAAGTATTCCTTTGTACACTTAAATTGAATTTTGATAATATTATTTTCTTTAATACTCTAGTTGTAATATTTTTTTTTATTTAAATGTTAAATATAAGTAAGTTGACATTCTATGATTGATTAAAAATAAGACCTTCTAAAAATATACCACCTTATGAATAGATACCTTTTATTTATTGATAGACCATTTATATAACAACTTATCAATTTTTAAAAATTTTAAGACATAATTTTAAGGAAACATAGCTTAAAGAAAATTGATATTGAAGTTATAACTTTAGACCTTAAATTACAGTTATTCTTTTTTTAACAATATTTTCATATCTTCTTAAATTAATAATAGGAATATGTATCGAAAAAAAGGAAAAATATAAAAATTTTGTAAATAAAAGAAAGCATGGGGGAACTTAAGCCATCATAATAAAACTTTACATTAATATTGCAACTTATATTATTTAATACTTCTATTCTTAACACGAATTATTATTGGTACGCAAGTATTACATTTTATACAACAAAAAAGAAAGAAAACATTAGGAACATTTTAGTCATCATAATAAAACACTGCATTATTATTTTAATAATGTAATAATTGTATATAATCGTATAATTGAACACTTTTTAAACACATTATTTTTGTGCACAAGTGTTACATTTTGTATTTACAAAGGGGGAATTTTATTCATTATGATAAACAAAACCCTTCATTATTATAGCTACAATCTTTGTTAAAAGATGTAACCAAAAAAATATGCGAATAAATGACGAAAAGGCCGGTGAAAGTCTTTTGTAAATGAATACCCAATCGATTTATCCTACCCTAGAGCTATAATAAACACGATCCGATTAACATACAACACCTCTCCCAAACACACGCTATACCCTACTACGCTAATAATTCCCTACTGCATTCGATTTGCATCAGAAAATGCCCGGATTTTCATTAGCAGGTGGGCAAAATAACAAACATACCCCATGAATTTTACAAGAGGGAGGGGCGAACAACTCAACCCACCCGAAAATTGTCAGCGATCCAAAAAGAAAAAAAAATACATCTTAACGAGATCCCGATGATAATAACTTGCTCTTTAATTGCTCGCTGCATTACTTATGTGCATATATGTGATGTGATACGAGGGGTCTTTTGCAATTACCTTGACAGGGGAGGGTGACCCCTTGGCCCCGCGCGCTGAGCGATGGGACCCATGGAATGCCGGGAACGTCATCGGGGATTGTCGTTCTTTTGATTCTTTTCGGGGTTGCGTAAATATGCGGAGGGAGGCATCATGGTTTTGCGATTTGCTGACGGTGGAATTGACCGGGAAGTTGTTTTAATAGTTTGGTGGTGGCGGTCTGCTGTGAGAAAAGTGGTTGTTGTTGAAAGGTATGGTTACTGATAGCCTGAATTTTAGGGGTTTTTTTTGTTAGAATTAAACTTCCTTCCTTTGATGTTTATACTAAGGGGAGAAGAGCGCTTCACCAACTGTGTTGTAAATTAACTACAAGTGTGTCGAAGTTGAAAAATGATTCTTAAGAAATTTGAAGTATTGGGGAAGAAAAAGGGTTAAATAAATATTAGTTACGACGGAAAATGTTTTCTATCTATCTACAAAAAGAGAGTTTGTTTGTAAAATATTTGTTGATAGTGAAAAAAAATTCTTATTGACTATTATGGGGAGAACCATAATGGCATTCCAAATAATAAGGTGTTCTCTATGTCTTTTCTAATATCTGTCTGTCTTTCTTACTCAATCGTTGTACTAGAAAGGGGGATTTGGAGGGAGTACCTAGGTCGTTGGACCTTCAAACTCCAGTATAACTACCCTCACTGGGTGAGGCCATGAGCTGAACTGTTACAGAACGTGTGACTTGAAAGTCACAGTCAGCTGAGGAGTGGATAGCTTGATGCTAACCCCCTCTTGATTTCTCCAAGTAACCTTGGTACTCATTTTATCGACCCCGGAGGGATGAAGGGCTGTCGTTGTACTAGAATTGTACTTAAAGGGTATGAATAAAACCCTGTTTATTATATAGAGTCAAATTTCCAAATATTTTCTTTCCTCTTTTTGTACTTTGAACTCCAATAATCACATTAATTTTCATATTAAGCTCAGCAAAATGAGAATCCTACCTAAACATTTATTAAACTTTTTAAATATGCATAAGGAAAATTTTAGGTCTCCTCCATGGTGCAAAAATCTAGCTGTACTAATTACTAATTATACTTAATTTTCTTAAAGGATATTTGGACCCCTCCCGAAGTAAATGTTCCTCGAAAATACCTGGAGTATATAGTCGGCCCCCAAACTGCTGTTTGATAGTTCATGCGGCCCTCGGGCTGAAAAGTTTGGAGACCCCCTGCTCTCTATTATAGTTCTATTTGCTTATATCCCTAATTAAATCCCCGTTTATAAAGACTTAAATCCTTACCCCCAGATGGCTCATATGTTTTGTTCTTTTCAAATTTTTCCCATATGTACTGTCCAAATTGAAATTGAAATAAATTATTATTATTATTATTATTATTATTATTATTATTATTATTATTATTAAATCCCTACCCATGTAGACCATCTCCTTTACCGCATACCTGGCCAACCACCTGAGCACCCCATTCCGCCTGACACTCGCTAATCTGACGGCAATTCATCTCGCACGAGTCGTTTTAGCCCTCAACGGAATTTTTTTTTTTTTTTTTGCCGCGAAGGACAAAGAAGCTCCGTTCTTTTTTACGAACAATTAGCAGAGATCCGACCCCTTGATAAGGCGGACATTCCGGGATCTGTCATTGTCGTGTGCAAAAATGTGATCTTTCCAGGTCCATAGTGCGAGTGAAGACGAATAGTATAGGTTTTTCTATTTTGTTTTGTTGAAGATTTTTGCTAGTAGTGCGGTGTTCACAGTCACCACTAAATTGTTCGCGAAATATTAGATACCTTCGGTGGTAAAATTTTAACTATTGTCTTCTTTGTTGTAAAATAGTGTTTCAATACGAATGAGTTTCGATTCGTTCACGGTATGAACTATAAATTAGAGTGGTTTTATCCCTGTATCCCTATATCCCTGTACTCGACAGCAACGTTTTCTGAACCTATGACGTCGCTACGCGAAAGGGAAAAACTGCGTAAACAGAAAACCTGTTGGGTTTCTAGGAGGAGTTTCGGTACCCAAATGGTGATAAAAAGACGCTACCTATACACTTGGGTTTAACAAACTGATCGTATTTTTAAATTGACGTTCTTAATTTCACTCAAATTCACTCACGCGCTGGGAACTACTTTGTTTGTTTTGTTTCTTCAGGGTCAAGTAACGTTGCAGGCTAGTATATACTATAGACAGCAACTTAAGTTGAGCCTATGACCTCACTAACAAACAAAGTAGTTCCCATCGCGATGTCTGAATTTGAGCGAAATTAAGAACTGCAATTCAAAAATATGATTATTTTGTTAAATCCATGGATATATAGTGCTTTTCAATCACGATTTGCGTACCGAAACTCCTCCTAGCAACCCAACGGGCTTTGTGTTTACCGATTTCTCCTTCCGCGTTTGTGACGTACGGGGTTCAAGACGCTCTTGGATGTTTTGTGCTGCTCGGGATAGATCTCTAAAATTAAGCATACACTGTTAGAAAAAAAGTTCAACCTTTCACCTAAAAGTGGTTCAAAAAAAGCTGCAACCGAAATGTGGCGAAAAGTTGCACCATGTTTTCGGTGCTCATCCTAGCACCGCGGAATAGGTAGAAGTTAGAACCGAAATCAGCGATACGGAAAGAACCGAGTCCGCGGTGACAGGTTGAACCGAGATAGGCGATATGGGAAGCACCGGGAGTACGGTGAAAGTTTGAACCGAGATGGGCGATATCGGAAGCACCGGCTCTACATTGACAGAAAATAAGGTGTTTTTATTAGTATGATATTAGGATGCATTTACCTACTAGTTTTTTTAAATTATTTTGTTCATATTCCTTAATACTCATTTCATTTTTTTTACACAAAATTTTATTTATTTTCAATATGGTAATTCATATAAGCTGAAAAAGCGTTTTGTGCCAAATCTGTAAGGAATTCATTTAGGTTTAAAGTTCTTTTGAAATTTTTTTTCAGGTAGTCAGACTATGTCTAATGTAGATTTATATTATAAAATTGAACTTTTTTCTTTAAATTATGTGTATAAGTATAACCTTATTATCTCTAAACCAAAGGAGCCCAATTTATTTCTCCAAGATAACAAGGAATAATATAAAAATAATCAATTTCATGGTGAATTTTTTTTATGTACTAAAAAGGTTTTTGAGATAACAAAGTTATACTGTAATTAAAAAATACAATTTCATAATAACAGAAAATTTATTTTACCAACTTCTCAAACTTATAAAATGTTTATAAAACAATATCAACAATTTTTTGGAAGAAATTAGATTTATTTAAAAGTAATCCATATCAAAATACCAATAATGTAAAGAGATTTTACCATTTTAACTATTTCAGATTCTTATAAGGAGTAACTTGAGTTCTGTGCTCACTTTGAATTACAGAACATTCCTAAATTATTGCTACAATAACAAGATAGTTTTTATAAAATATACATAAACAACTATTAATTAGCAAGAATTAGCAATTTATTCATGGGTTAGAATCAGAACAGTTTGAATTTCCAACAGTTACATACATAAGATAAATATAATACACTAATAGACAGAACATATACACTAAGAAATTAATAATCAAAGATCATGTATTTAGGGATTAAAACAGAATATCCCTTAAACTTGTAAACTAATAATGGATACTTGTTTAGAAAATCAGTAAATATTTATGACTTTAGTTTCAAACAACTTGTAACCTAAAATGTGAAACACTGCGTGAGAGTGAATATGTTCGACACTCAAAACGTAGTTCTTCCCCTTTACACAATAAGAGGACAATTTTCGAAAAAACAGGCTCATCCTTTTTCAAAATTAACTAGCACATACAAGTTGGGTTTGTACTGAAATCCATTGACTACTGCATTTGATAAAAATCGAGAAACTCTTTCAATGCTTCACTTAAATCATCTTACTTAAATAACGAGTGAAAATATTTTACATACTTCATTAGTTCCTAATGCCAGAGAAAGATGAAATTCTAATTTAAATGCTACTAATTAGTTAAAGGATATGTTTAAACTTATAAATGATAAGGGAGATGTTTTTAATGTAATGATCCAAACAACAAGCCAAATCAAATCAGAATGCTATAAATAAAATTTCATGTTTACTTTAATATCATATTTTTAGAGATGAAAAAGAAAAATTCAATAATTTCCTTACATAACATTCTATCTTTCCAACATAATTAAATATTTTTGAATTGGTAACAAATTTTTTGAATAACAAATTTATTTACAATTAATCAAATCAAATAGAACAAGAAAAATATCTATATCACCTGAGATTGCAACGATCCATGTAGGTGAACGAAACATGGATAGATATATTTACAAAAACTATAAAGCGTGATGAAGTTATAAACTAAAGCAGCAGTTCTCAAATTGGGTGCCGCGGCACCCTGGGGTGCCGCGAGCCTTTGCCAGGGGTGCCGCGCCAATAATCAAAAAGTTGTCAAAATTTTTTTGTCGTGGTACTGTTGACCGTTGTGCTGTTCCTGCTATCGTACTGCGCTATTGCTGGTTTATATCCATATTTTTTTAAAATTTCCAAAAGGTAAAAATGATTTTAGCTATTTATTTGAAAAAGTGAAGGGAGCAATAATTAATCCTTTCTATTTTTATAGAAATAATTATCTTGGATGTTTATAAATTTTTATGTCACTTATAAACTTTCCCATTTCGGTCCAAAAGGGTTAAACGCTTTTAATTTAAAAAATGCTTCCTACTCACAAACATACTACATTTATGCAGCATGCTTTTATGATTCTATGTTTAAAGTACTATGTAAAATTAAATCTTTATTTCTCCCTTCCTTTTTTTTCAAAATTTCATTTAGTTTTCCTTTCAGAATATGTTCTATTTTTGGAGTTTTTATTAGTTGTTAGGACCTTATTTAAAAAAACTGTGGTATATCCTTAAAGTAATTTTTAGCTAATTCCAAAAATGATAATAAATACATAATTCTTTTTTTTTTAATTTTATATCAATGTATAAAGAGTTTTTATAACTTTCATCCTTTAAATTGAAACATTTTCGATGAAAATCAGAATTGGAAAAAAGGATGATTATAATATACCCTTTGATATAATTAATTAGTAATTTAATTAGCTTAAGGATAACAAGAAACATGCTAACATGAGGCTGGTTTCGAATTTAATTACCATAGTATAATATTGCCTATTTTAAAATTAAGTTCATTGCAGATTTTTTTTCAATTATGTTCTGCTTACAAATACTGTCAGAAATTGCATTTTAATCGATTAAAAATACAATAATATTAATTAAAACCTTAAAAATAAGGCTAAATTTGAATATTTATACATACATGTGATAAAAAATTATTTTTTTTAAACTGTGGCTTGTAAAACTTTATGGTTGCATTTCTTTCAATTTTATGTTCTTAATAGTCTAATATTGGGCCCCCTCAATATTTTACTGAAGTCGGCCCTTATGGATACTCCTATTATAAGACGAAATAAATCCATTTTTTTTTATATCGATGCTCCGGTTTAGAGTACTCATAGTTCCAAGTACTTTTAAGAAAATACGTTTATGTGAGCAGATTAGTAGAGTATTTGACCACTGACTTAAAAATCTAGTATAGATTCTGCCGATCCCTCAATCAAACTTTTTAGGGGTGCCTCGAAATTTTTTTAGCCTTCCAAGGGTGCCGCGGTGAAAACAAATTGAGAACCCCTGAACTAAAGTGTACAATACATGAAAATAATATAGGAAAAATATAAATCGATCAGCAGCATATATGTTTATAAATTAGTTGGGGCTAAAATAATCAAAATTGACATTCAGAACATCCTAACATAAGCAAATGCATTCAAAAACTTTTATTTTTACAATATAATCAGAACAACAGTTTTAATGCATCTTTAAGAATAATTGTTTTATCTTTTATTAATTCCAATTTAATTATCTCTTAGAATAAAATTTAAGCCAACAACAAAAACATAAAAATAATACTATACTTCAATAGTAGTACTCAACACTTACTTTTTAAATGAATCCACAGCAATCCAATTTCCGCGAGTCACGACAACAAATGGACAAAATGGCTGATGGAGGAGCAAGAATCTCGATTCTCGGTTCAATCAGGCCGCACCGAAACCCTTAAGATCTTTCACCGTAATTTCGGTGAAACCATATTTTCTTCGGTGGCAACGATTTTTCATCGCACCGAAATTCTGGTGCAAGCCTTAAAATCTCAAACATTTCACCAGAATTCTGGTGAAATATTGAACTGGTTTTTTTAACAGTGTAGAATGAAGGTAGATAATGAGAAAAAGGTAGAGGAGATAAAATAAAAATATTTATAAAGAGAGGGACTCAGAGAAAGACCCTTAAATGCTTGCTGTTAGGGAAGAGAAAAATCTAAATATTTCTTCAGTGTGGTGTTCTTAAATACTCCATTAAAAATCAAAGTTGAAGTTTCCGTTAACTTTTTAGTTCTTAAATACTTTTAAAGTTCAACGTACTGGCTTCTTACTTAACTTAAGAATTAAAATCCCTACATTTTTTTCTGATTCATCACGTTTGCAATTGCTATATTTTCAACAACAAAAAATATTAAATCTTAGTTCTTGGCTTTTCTGAAAGCCTACATTTTACGGTGTCTTTTAAATGAGATTTAAATTTTTAAAGGTAGAAGCACTTGTTATCAAAAATTTATACAGTAGTTACTCAAACGCAACAAAAAAAAAACGGTACTTTTAGGATTAGCCTGGCGCAATCTCGCCAATCGGTCTTAATTGGTGATGCTTTTCAAAATACACATAAAAATATCACAAAAATTAAAAACAACACTGCTACTTAGTTAATATAGTATTTTAATCGTTTTCTTGCAAATTTTGATAGTTGATTATTTTTTTATTCTGATAGTTTATAATTGACTATTTCCGACGCTTTGCACTGGGACAATTCAAAAGTTTTCGAAAAACTTCACTCTAGAATGTTACTTAATTTACTTAATAATTATTTTACCAAGCTTAATAAAAACTTTGTTCCTATGTTTTAATAAAAACACCAGTAAAAGTGGTTGTCGGGGTCGTAACAAATCGCGGTAAATTATACGTTACAGTAATTCATAATTAGTACGTGTAAAATGAGCATTTAAGTTTAAAATAAATTGGAAAAAATTCCGCGTTAAATTTATCATAACCCTTCAATACTCTCATCTTTCTTTTAATTTAATGAATATATTTCAATAATTTGTATTTATTACGAGAGCAATTAGAAAAAAAAACTACCAATAGGGTTATACTTTCCCTAGCTCACTTTGAAAAGTGACCCAAAGAAAAGATGGCAGAAATAAAAGTTTTTCTCCCCATCGTTTTGCTTGGGATTTTCTCGTGTTTCAGTCACCACTAAATTGGTTGCGAAAACTTCAGTTAGTTTGTGTGATTATTAGTTTTCAATTCTTTCAGATCAACTGAGCATTTCAATAAGAATGAGTACTGCTCGTTCACGGTGTGAATCAAATAAGTCATCATTTCCTTTCCTCCTTAGTATCCATGCATCCCATATAAGAAATTAAGCTTAGATGGAAGGAAAGATGATAAAATGTAGAAATTAATGCACTGTAAAAAAAAAAAAAGACTTCGAGACATCTGAATACGAATATTTTACAGTGTGTTTTCCAATTTTTAAAATTAGAAGAACTTATTTCCAAAAAAATATACTGTATTAACTTTAGCGTAACGAAAAACGGTACTTTTAGGATTATTAGCCGGGCGCAATCTCGCCAATCGGTCTTAATTGGTGACGCTTTGCAAAATACGCATAAAACTATCACAAAAATTAAAAGCTACACTGCTAGTTGAGCGATATTTAATGTTTTTCAATACTTGATTAAATTAATTTTGGGGGATTTATTAGAAAATTCTACCCTTGTGCCTATCCATCAATGCTACTTAATTTTACTTAATAATCTCATTTTACTTAGTTTAATAAAAACGTCCCACCTTTGAAATAAAGGCACCAGTTAAAGTGGTTGCAACATATCGCGGTAAATTTTATGATACATTAATTCATAATTGGTATGTGAACAATCTACATTTAAGTTTACAAATAAATTGGGGGAAAAATTATTATGACCCCTCAACTCTCTCATCTTTCTTTTAATTTAATGAACATATTTCATTAATTTGTGTTTATTACGATTGTGATTAGAAAAAAAAACTACCAATAGGTTTCTACTTTCCCGAGCTCGCCTTGAAAAATGAACCAAAGAAAAGATGGCAGAAACTAAAGGGTTTTTTTTCCATCTTTTTACTTAGGATTTTCTCATGTTTCAGTCACCACTAAATAGTTCGCGAAAACTTCAGCTACTTTCAGCGTTTAAAATTGCTTTTTTTCCGCAGTCTTTGCTTTTATTTAAAAAAGAATGAGTTCTGCTCGTTCATTGTGTGAAACAAATAAGTCTTACGTTGGCTGTTATTTTCGTTGTTCCTTCTCAATATCCTTGCATCCCATACAAGAAATTAAGCATAGAAAGAAAGAAAGATGATAAGAGGTAGAAACAAATGTGGGAAAAATATAAGGCACCGAGAGAAAGAAATCTAAATACTCATTTTAATGAGAGAGAAATACAAATTCCCCTCTCCCCAGTTCTTAAATATCTGATAGTTTACTTAATATTTTTTTAGTTCTTAAATACTCAAAGGTTTACTTTATATTTTTATAGTTCTTAAATACTCAAAAATTTACTTAATATTTTTTTAGTTCTTAAATACTCAAAGGTTTATTTTATATTTTTATAGTTCTTAAATACTCAAAAATTTACTTAATATTTTTTTAGTTCTTAAATACTCAAAGGTTTACTTTATATTTTTTTAGTTCTTAAATACTCAAGGGTTTACTTTACATTTTTATAGTTCTTAAATACTCAATGTTAACTTTATATTTTTTTAATTCTTAAATACTCAAAGGTTTACTTTATACTTTTTTAGTTCTTAAATACTCTTACAGGTTTCTTTATTAAAATTCCTTTATAATTTGGCCAACCTTTAACAACTTTGCATAGTATTGTATTTCATTCTATTGTTTATGATTTCGTACTATATTTATTTAGCATTCACACGTTTTTACTACTCTCATTCTAACTTTTGGTATTGTGTATATTTTTTGAGCCTAAGTTTAATATAATAAAACATTACTGCTACCATTATGTTCGAAGAATACAGCTTTATTAGATCTACAGCTTTATTAGCTTTATTATAGGTAATGAGCTAAAATAAGTACACACACTTAAGTACTATTTACAGAATATATACAGTCACAGTTACTAGAGAACAGCCACAGATAAATAAATGCTTCATAAAAATTTCAACTAAAATCTCAGCCAATACACGACAAAGTACCTCTGTAATAAAGGCACCAATTCAACAAATCGTGGAAAATTTTATTTTTTGTCAATTTATAATAATCTAATATGTATACAATTAACATTTAATTTTCGAAAAATTGAAATAAGTTTGGAATTAAACTTTATTATAACCCACTAATACATATTCATTTTAATTCAATGAACATTTCATTAATATTTGTTTATTATGTGTTGTGTGATTAGAAACAATTCTAACTTCATCTTCTTTTTAATTCAATGAATATTTTATTAATGTGTCTTTATTTTATGTGTGTAATAGGTAATAGTAGTGTTCGGCAACTAGTGGTCAAAAAATAGTTAACTACCAACTACTAACTAGTCTGGGAAAATCTAGTTGCAACTAGTAGTTAACTATTTTTTCCTGGGACTAGTTACAACTAGTAGTTAACTGTTTCCCAAAGTAGTTAACTACTAGTTAACTACTAGTTAACTAGTCTATTTAATTTTATAACTTATTTTTTGCCCAAATTCTAATACATCTTTCTTATCTATATCACAAAAAACGCGCAAAAAGGGTTTTTAATTCTGGTTATGGTATTTTGAGCACTCTACCATAATTTGTTACAGTACAATTTTTTCTATATTTTGATAAAAATTTTAATAAGAATTTTTTTGAAAGTAGTTGAAATTTTGAAAGTAGTTTCAACGAGTAGTTATTAAAAAAAGTAGTTCAACTAATAGTTGAACTAGTTTAAATCAAAAGTAGTTAAACTACTAGTTGATCAGTAGTTAACAACTAGTTGCAACTAGTTCTAGTTAACTAGTGCCGAACATTAGGTAATAGTAATAAGAAACAATTTCTAACACAGTTAAATTTTCCCCTGCTCAACTTCAAAAATTCAAACTCGTATCAAATCAAAACCTTTTCGATATCCAACTTCAAAAAGCACCCTTCTTCAAAAGAAACTAAAAAAAAAAGTTTCTCTCAGATCAAGAGCAATACCAACTTAGAAAAAAAAGGTATATAAATTATTTTGTCTTGACAAGTCGTACTCGTTATCATCACGTCATAAAAGCGCCTTTTAAAATGACAGTTTAATGATCGTCCGATAGATGGCGCTAGTCATCTTTCCGTTGACGAATGGAGTCTTGAAGTGCTCTGGATAAGATAAGTGGAGAAGCTGTTGTTTTACGACTGATCACATGAATTTTATTTATGCAGCATTAAGATTGTGAGGAAGTTGATAAAAATATATTTCACCCAACAACATAAGTAGATGTTCTTTTTTATGTCTCTGAAGAGAGATTGACGTAATGTTTCGTACAAATTGAAAAGTAAAAGGGTTTCTGTTTATGAACGTAACGTCTTATAGCAGTTTTAGATTGTTTTGGGTGAAATTGAATTAAATCTGATTACTTTAAGGAGGATAAAAATTAATTATAGCGTTTGATAATTTTATTTCTTTCAACTTTTTTAGTAGTTTGAGAGGCAATGATGGAATTTTTCAAAATCTAATTTTAAAGACTGAGGAATTATCCTTCAATTGGAGCAAAATTCGTTTATGAAAACCTGCCGAAAAACGTAAATTAAACATTGCTTCACTTTTAAAATACTTTTATTTGGTAAGAAAATATTTGAGAAATTTAACCCTGCAAAAAATTGCTTCATCGCAGCAATGAACGCAGTTTCAAAACAGCGTATATTTCGCTTGTGTAGAAATTTGAGATGCAGAATTTAAAATTGCAGGAGCAACCTTTTCCAAAACACAAAATTTATCAGAAAAGCTGTTTTTATCCTTTGCAAGTTTTTCAGTGTTGTTATGTAGTTTTGTGGGGTTTTTTTAGTTAGATAAAGACAAAATTTAATCAAAAATGTTTAAAAATTTTCAAATTTGCGAACTTTTTTTTTTTGAGGCCTGAAATAGTGTTATTTTCACACGCTAATAATTTCGAGAATATTCACGATATTTTCAAGAAATGTTTTCCGGTGAGTTTTTCATAATATTGGCAACAATAATTGTATTGAAGATTTTTTTAACTCGATCTCCTTTAGTTTATAATTAATTTGTTTGCTAGGGGCGCTGTAGTCATCTCAAGAGATTCTCCATGGTCACTTACATAGGGGTAGACCTTACTTCCATGACCCTAGGAAACGTTGTTTCCAAATAAAAGCCGTGAAAGGGACTTTTGAAAACCCTGAGTAGTTCTATAATATTGTAATGGTAGTATAATAATATTAATAGCAATAGTAGTAATAATATTAATAATATTGGAGCAATTTATACTCTATCTAAGAACATATTTGCGTCTTAAGAATACCGCTAATTTGAATAGCAGTGCTCTTAAAAATATTTCCCAATCCACTACCTATAAGGGAAGAATAGAGGATATTTCCAATTCTGAAAGATGATCCTTCTGATCCCTAACCGTTACGGCAGCAAAGACGACTTTAACACCCCTCGGCCCACAAGGGTCCTTCACCGCGACTTTGAAGAATCCTCCAACACCCTACCCCCATCCATAAAGGGGACATCGGGACCCTACAAATCCGGAAAAAGTCCCAAACCTCGCCACCATCCATCCGATAATCCGACCAGGGGCGCAGAGCGAGAGAGCGATTGCGCCCCGGCTAATATGCATCGCTCGACCCCCGTAATCAGAGAAAAGTCGGTCGTTAAGAGCCCCTAATTTACGAGACGGCCGCGTCCGGCTGAGAAATGATGATTGCGTTTGATTGGATACCTCGCTCAACTGCGACCGTCGATTAATTCGAGTATAAATGATGTCGGTCTTGTATTAATACGAGAAATCCTCTCTCCAGATCGTCTTCTGCTGATTTATACCGGGGGGTTGTTTTGTTAGGTGGCAATTTGTGACGAGGGTCATCATCACCAGGGATCGGTGTCCGTCTCTGGAGTGACCGTTGGTGATGATTATTATGCTCGTTAAGAGGGGGTGTTGTTGGATTTTTAAAAAGTACTGGTAGTGAAAATGACCCTTAGCAGGGTGATTATGTGTGCGTATTATCCGAGTGTTTGTGTAACGTGCCTTTATGAGAGGAATTGTATTATGTTCGAATGTGTGTTCGCCGCCATTATGGGATCGATGGTGGTGGAATTACGATGTGTTTGATGGGGGTTAACGTCTGGAATGTGTGATATAGGAAAGTGAAGACGGGTTAATACCCTGATATTAAAATTTCAAATGTTTTGTAATGTTACATTAACTAATTACAAAACTACATTAATATGTAGTTATATGAATCGTGTGATGTATATAAATGTAGATTTCAATATTTTCACAGAGCTATGTTTCAATGTATGTTGCCTAGGGTGGATTTTGATGTGTTCCCATTTACCAAATTTAAGCTCAGTAGGAGAGTTTTAACCATAATAATTTAAATTTAACTTTTAGATAAGTTAAAATGCCTATGAAAATCGCTTAAAAAAATCTCTAAGAAGTTATTGATATCTAAGTTTACATTCCTTACAAAAAATACATAAAATAATTTAAAACTAAGAGAACTCAGAAAACTTACATGAAGAAAAACCATAATTATAAAAGAGTATATAAATAAAATCATATTTGAACGTGGAAAATTTTCCATTATCACTATTGCAGGGTAATATTTTTCTATTTAAATTATTCGCATGATAGGGTGTTTTTTTAGGTATTGTTTTAAATACTACCTTTGATAGAAGGATGTGGTCGAAACACTGTTAATCACTCTAAATAAAATAAAACTGTTTTAGGATAATTACATGATTCAATCGGATTATTAGCCTCCAATCGATATACCGTACCATGCAATAAAAAGCGGTCATTCAGGTCAAGTTACAAACACCCCCATAACTTATTCAAGCAGAAGAGCCCACGAAAGAAGATATCAACTGTCACCAGGACGTTAACGAGTTGACAAAATCACCCACGAAACCGCCAGAAAGTCACTCCCCTCCCCCCCAGAACAATTTTTAATGCCCTCCAGGCACAAAAACGACCAGAGGCCATAAAAACTGTCATCTCCCTCCCTCCCCTGTCTTAATTCCAACCCTCGCTTATTATTGGATGTCTTAATCTCGGTGGACCAAACTGCCTTCTGGCACGTACCGAATATTGAGATGTAAATTCAAACAACCTAGAAATTAGGGACACAAGCAATCTGGAATGAAAACGTGGAAAACTCACGTATGGGGTTGCTTGTTGGACATGGAACTATCTCTTCTGCGCATGCGCAGATGTGGGTGATGTGGGGTTTTATTGCCATCTGCCATGCAAAGCCTGGACACTGGATGATTTTTTTTTGTGATGTGCTAGTTGGATATTTGACGGTGTTTTTTTTTTATTATTTTGGGAGAGATTTTATTGTAGTGGGGTTCATATAGAAGAGCCAGTTGGGGAGGTTCCCACACAAATAAGGTCCAAAAGAGAATCTTAATTTGGTGTGGTCGTTTAGTTTGAGCGTTGGGGTTGTGGTGATTTGGGTTGGAAGGTCTCGTCGGGTGTGAAAAATTGCAGGCACCAGTAGGAAAAATGTTTTGAGTAGTTTGGGATACGAGTTCTCTTTTTACTAAGTTTAACAAAGTTTGCTACTAAGTTTAATTAATACTTTGCTGATTTTTCTACAGGCAATGAAAAGTTTAAAATGATACTCAGAGAAGAAAATTTTAACAAATTTGTTTTTAAAAGTATGAATTCACATAAAAATAGTTACGGAAATTAGCTTTTAGATTTGAACAGACTTTCTAGGTAGAAAACCTAAGGTGTGCAAAAATAGGTTGAGAGTTTATAATTATACGAATAAAGAATTTCAATCTTTATTTCGAATAGAGTTAATTCAAAAAGGAAGAATCCAACCAGACTTTTCATTTTTCCAGAAGATACTTCTTTATTCTGACATTTTGTTGCCGAACAACATTCAAGGCTTAGTTGTGAAAATATATAAGATCATACAATACCATTACTGCTGTTAATATACGTATTGTTTCTTGTAAATATTATTTCAATCATAGATTAATTCTATACATCATCTATGGAGAAAACTAGAGTATGTATTTTAAATGGAATAAAATATACAACCTGCTGATATTGATTGATTCATGACCTTTTGCATTTTTATTTTTAGGGGGATTTCGATGAAGATGCGATGCGTATAATTTGGCAACAACTGTAGAGATATAATCAA
Source organism: Tetragnatha montana (assembly GCA_963680715.1). Taxonomy (NCBI): domain Eukaryota; kingdom Metazoa; phylum Arthropoda; class Arachnida; order Araneae; family Tetragnathidae; genus Tetragnatha; species Tetragnatha montana. Next base: position 49,221,074 of record OY796685.1, read on the forward strand.
TAAAGATGCCTACAGCATCAGGTTTGTTAAACCTTTCTATTCTTCCACCTTCCATTACGTATCTGACTGAGTTTAAAATTAAGCCCTTTGCTACATTTTTAAAAGAATCTTTTATGACATTAATTTCAATGGGCATGAACAGAGAGAACCTCACGAACCAACAAACTCCAGAACAAAAAAAAACCCCGACACACCTCAAAACAAAAACTCAAAAACCCATTAAACACCCCCAGCACGACAAAAAAAACCTCTAAACTGAAAAAAAGCGCCCGACATTCACCCGAAAAGCAAATAAATAACACTTTTATGACCCTGTTGTTCCAACCAGTTGCCCGGCCACCAGATGGCGCTGGTTGATGAGCGATCGGCGGGAGTAGAGATGGATGATATATAAATTGCGGTCCTGCCTCTGACACAAATCGAAAGGTATTTCAGAACCGATCGAGGCCTGGGCCCGTCATCCCCCCTATAAATCACGTGGGCTAGCGTCTTTTATCACCAGACCCGGTAGACAGCGCAGCGGGCGGATTTTTCGGGTAACTAATTGGTGGCCCCCGATCGACCGTACGATATATGTTGGTGCCAGAGAAGAAATCTTTGGGAAGGTAGTATTGGCACCTATTAATATCTTTGCGGTTGGTATCGATTGTTTGACGTCTGAATACGGGTTTTCGATCTGTTGGGGTGACCGGTTGTCGATTTCTCTCGGTCGATTTGTCGGTTTTGGGTAATTATTTGAGCGGTGGTGATTAGTTAAAGGGGAGGACCACTCTGTTAAAGGGATTGAGAGGTGAAGGTAAGAAGGAACGGGAGAGGATTAATGCTTGTCTTCTTGTAATGTCAGAGATATATCTTGCGTAGTTTCTTCAGTAATACTATACAATACAGCAATTTAAGTTGATCCTACGACGTCACTAAAACAAAGTAGTTCCCATCGCGGTGCCTGAATTTTGAGTGAAATGAAGAACGTCAATTTAAAAATAGGATTATTTTGTTAAACCCATGTATATATAATGCTTTTCAATCACTATTTGCGTACCAAAACTCCTCCTATCAACCCAACAGGCTTTGTGTTTACCGATTTCTCCTTCCGCATTTGTGACATACTGGGTTCAAGAAACGTTGCTGTCGAGTATAGTTCAAAACTGAATGGGATTGAAACTCTCTTCATTGTGATAATTCTACCTAGGTCTATCGTTGATAAGAATTGTGTCTTAATTTAACCACAAAAATTTGTCTTTAAAAAAACAGATTATTTATTTACACGATCTAGAATTCCGTTTCCTTCTATTTACCGTTCCGTAATTCTATTTACCAAATTAAATTTCGAATATTTACAACAATGGAAAAATGCAGCATCTCTTAAAATTCAAAGTTTTCAATTTATAAACTTATTGAAAATTCTCTCCCGAATCCGAAAATCCTGAAACAGAAAAACGCGAAACAATGTGACGTCAAGCGTGCCTCTCGGAAATGCGCAAAACACCATTTCCATGAAAACACACTCGCTGTGAAACCGTTTTCAAATTGAAATTATTAAACAAGGCACGCGTTACGTCACAAAGGTATATTAAAATGGGTTCAGAATATTTTAAGTCATTCTGAAAACATTAAGATTAAAAAAAATTGGCTGCAATTGTCCATTCCCTCAAACTGAAAATTAAAGCAAGAGTGTTTTCAGGTGACGTCACGACCAGCTATTTTCTTTTAACTGTTAACCTTTTGTAGGGCTTTTAACTGTTGCTAAGGCGGTTGCTAGGTAACGAGGTATCTGTTGGTATGGCGGTTTTTAGGTATGAGGTCACGTGATTGCAAATGCTCCTAAAGAAGAGTTCCACGGCCAGTCATTTTCTGTAACTGTTAACCACTGTAGGGCAAAAAACTGTAACCTTCTGTTGCTAAGGCCGTTGTTAGGTCCGAGTCATGTGATTGAAAATGCTCTATAAGTAATTTTGAATCACTAGTTCGGCACTACTACTACTGAATCACTAGTCTACAGTTTAGCGACACTTTTACAACACTATATTTAGAATACATTTCTGGATAGCAACGCTTTTCAAACATATTCAGAACACTATCACAACCCAATAAAATATTCTAGAACAACACAAACTAATGTGTTGTTAACTAGTTTGCAGGGTCCGAAACTAGTAACTTTTCCCCCTAAATAATTTCCACCGACATGTTTTGACTCATATCCCCACATTATCCTTTCTCTCCTCGCAATAAAACCGTTCGGCCCCCATATAAAAAGCCACCAAATCTCACCGGTGTCAAGCCAATCCATCCCCACACCAGCGCCCGAAGCGAAAATACTACAAAACTCATTCCCGGCTTATCTCCGCCGCTGCAGAGTTTATTTCTATAACACACAAGAGTTTATTCAAAACAAAAAAAAAAACTCCTCACTCTATAAGCCAGCTATCGAATATATATATCTATGCTCCCGCGCGTGTTTACTTTAAACATTTTTTATTTATTTATTTACTTTACCATCATTGTTTACTTTTTTTTTTCTATCTCAACAAAAATATTCACTAGTAGTAGTAGCTTACGCTCAAATCCAATCAGTAGCAAAAAATATTCCGGAGCGCGGAGTTATATCAGCGTTTTTGGTGTGCGGATCCGATTTCCTTTCCAGCAGAGACTTTATTTTATTTCGCGCTCGAATAACAAAAAAAAAGGGATCAAAACTGGAATCGTACGAATAAGAGTTTCGAGCTTTTGTGCTTGCCGTATGAAATCTGGCTTTATTAATTTGGTTTTTCGAGTGGATAAAGGGAGGGGATCTTTATATATTCGAAAACTCCATCGAATGCAATTGACGTTTAACTCTGCCGCTTCTTTTCTTATTGTTGGGGATTTACGCCTTCTCTCCTCCACTTGGTTCTTCCAGGTACACAATGGAAGAAAAATTTCCCCGATAAATCGTTCTGTTACTCCGAGCTCTCGACATTCTTAAGAAATTCCGTTTAAATGCTGCTTGCAAATAGTAGGTGGACCTATTCTTTGCTAGTTCTTTAATTTGACTCTGTGTAGAGGAGTGTTCTCAGTAAATACACTTAATCCGGTAAAGCTTCTGCTCAATCGTTTTTATTTTGTTCAAAAGAAGATTTGGGATGTTATTTTATCTAAGGAGTCTAATAAGTCATTTTCAGACTAAACTTTGAATCCATTACAATTCTTAAACTTCTTCAAATTGGATACTTGTTACAAAGTATTTTGTTTGTTGATGATTTAGATAGAACGCAAGAACGAGTATTTTAACAAAGCTTATTTGGAAAACATACTTTTACTTTTATATTTGTGTGAAAAGAAAAAAGCAAATATTTGAGTATCATCTAATTTGTACTGGACAAAATGATACTTTAACAGGGAATAAAGATATAATTTAAAGTTCAAATTTGGTTCTTTTTAACATTCGGAACAGGTATTATTAGAATCTTCTAGCTCGTTAAATTATTATTGTATGAGAAGAAATCCTTTTGCAGCCAGTCGAAGAGAACTGACGTTGTGTTGTTTTTTCCGCATACAATGTGCTCTCGCAGTAGAAACGGTTTTACAGTGGTTAAACGGGGTAAACAACTTTAACACGTTTTACCCAACTTTTCCTGCAAGTTAAATTCAGTTATTTAGTTTTAATGAAAAAAATTTAATTATGCATTTTGTAAAGAATTTAATGATATTTTTATAGTTATGTTAGACAGTAATTTATCTGCATTTTCCATGTAAAAAGGTTTATATAGGCTTTTCATAGCATGGATCAATTAAATAACTGCTTAAAGTAAGATAGTTTATCTCAAAATATATTTACAAGAATTATAAATAATAATTTATAAATGTTTTTTGGTAAATTTCTTCTTGCACTAAACTCCAAAATATGAACCCCGGACAATAAAAAAAAATAAAATAGGGTCAGTTAAAACATTTTCGAAAATGTCTGCGTTTTTGAAAATCTCTTATTTCTTGCATAAATAATCTCAAAATTTAACCAAAGATAAATTTCCCCCAAAAAATTGAACAAGGAAACAAAATTTTAAGCATTTTTCACAAGGAAAGTTTCAACGATAGATAGGATCATGGAGGACAAGGAATTTCCTAAATAAATTTCTTTTGCTAAAGATTTTGTACAAAAAAACCAAAGGGATGTAGTTTTGTTACGAAATTATGAGGGGGGTTCCGGTTTGCTTATCTTTGCTGACAAGACGGGAAGGGGGGCCAAAAATGACCAAAAACATGCTAACGTAATATTTGAACGGCCCCTAAAAAACCCCATGGAGCAAAAAAAAAACCGAAGAAAAAATTTTATAAAAGATACTGATGCTATGGGACGTTCAGAAAAATATAAAACGCCAGTAGATAATAACGTTAAACATACTCATATATTTTGAAAGCATGTACGCATCTCGAGTACGTGCAAGTACATCATTAATGTTGGAATTCACATTTAACCCCCGTATCATGGATGCCTAGGGGCGTATAAAATCTGAAAGAATAAAGCGGGGACGTTTTTTCTTACCATGAAAAAGGGATCTTTTAATATGTTGGCTCAAATATCGGTAATGAAGCCTGTTAAAAAAAACTTATTTTTAAAAGATTTTTACGTGTGTGAAAATAAAAAAATATTGAATACCAAAAAAAACGATGCTACAAATTTGTTTAGCTCGTAAAAAGTCAGCATGGATGTGTATACACATCCATACATACATAACATACTATAGTATGTTATAATAATTTATTTACTAATAGTGTCTTATTATTAAAAGTTTTTCTATCATAAAAGTATACATGAATGTTTACAGTTTTTCCCAGATGTGTGTTTAAAGATTAATCACCAACAAATTACTCATAAAAATATCTATATTTTTTCAGCGTAAATTACATTTGTTTTTTAAGGGTGAATCCTAGCTAAATCTAACTTTTTATTCTAGTTAAACATTGAAGGAGAACCTTTATTTTTTACACACAAAATGGACATGGAGGGTTACTGTACCCCCCTTAAATTATTGTTAGAGTGACTTAATCATAGGCATGTCAAGATTCTATGACATTAGAGTCATTATTCTTAAAATTACAATCTATTCTTAATTTTTGGACACGAGGATATAAATAAGGGTCCTATATGGCGTCTGTACTAAAATGTAATTCAAAACATATCCTTAACGCTCCACTGCAATAACTTTTTTGGGGTCATAATTACTTTTAATTGTCACATACCTCCTTCTTCTACTCACTCCACTTTAATTGAATCGTCAGTTTTAAAAAGGGAATAAGACCAAATAATGACAAATTGACTTTTTGTGCGCAAAAAAAATCGCCAAGCTTCGCTCTACACATGAGTGCAAAAAGGAAAAAAGTAACTACCCCCTATCTGCAGATATAGCCCCTTGAATTTGCGAAATCAATGTCCATTCATTGTATTTTTTGATTAAATTTGAAATTTAATTTAATTTCTTTCTTTTCTTATTCTTTGACCTGCAAACTTACCCTAAATAAAATTTCATTTCAATTTAAAAGCGTTTTTTCTTTTTTTTTAACCAATGGATATTTGACTCCATTGATAGCGCCTTAGTGACCCAGTTTTATAGTAATTTTTAATTTTATTCGTCTAAATCTTTCTGTCTTTCACTTTTTTACCGTGGTGAACTAAGCAGAAATATAGTTTAATTGTCAATTTAAGTGGTTTTTAAGATTTTTGTTCAGCTGATATTTCAATAAGGTTTAAGAAGGGAATAAGTCCATCCTCTTTTTTTAACTGTAAAACATTTTTAAATACACTTATAATTTTTTCGATGTTCGTTCTGTATTCTTAACAGTGCCATGAATTTTCTGTAAAAATTTGGTGGCTATAGGATAAAAATTCCATTACTTATACAGTTTTTTTCGATTTTCTCAAAACTTCGTTTTTGGACTTATTCCCTTCTTGTAACTGACGATTCAATTAAGAGTTGAATTCAGAAAACTTGACGATTGAACGATTTAGCGCGATTCTATAACTCAGTTAGCTTTACTATTCAAACCAACGCTTTTTTAAAAAAAATTGGATTCGATGAGGGATTAATCAATCACACTAGAACAACCCATTCGCCCCCATAATAATAATAATAATAATAATAATAATAGACTCTCCGATAATAATTGTCTCGAAAATCCCAGTTTTTCTTCTTCTTCTGACATTCGCTCTTCTTCGAATAAGACAATGCTTGCAATGTCAATGGGAAACCAAAAACAAACCCACCACAGAAACGAGCTTTAAATGCGCGGCTAAAAAGCGTTGCCATCCCTTCAATGCTAATAAAGGACCTTAATCGCAGGAGCTGATTGCCGAGCCCCCGAAGAATCCGATTAAAGATCTTCTTCGCATTGTCTCGGCTCAACTCAGCCCACTAATGGAACTAATAAGAGGGGGGAGGGTGCGATTTTTCCCTTTTCCGAGACAAAGGCACCCCCCAAGAAAGGAGGAGGGCTATTAACCCTTTTCTTTTCGCGTGTTATTCTCCCTCCCTCCCCCCCCCCCCCCTAAATCGCGGATAAAACGAGAAATCGTCGTTTGTTCCGAAAACTCCTCGCGATAAATTATTCCGCCATTGTTGAGCCGGCGGAAAAGTCGTCTGCAGCGAGAGTTTCTTTTTCCATCCCTCCCCCCTACTACTACCAACTTGATTTAATTACCGCTTTAATTGAATTGAGTGCCGGAATCAAATTCGGTTGGCGGAATGGAATTTTCTCTCGAACTTTTTTACCCTCAACCACCCCTTTTCCACTGCGAAAATTTAAGTTTAATTAACCCTTTCAGCCCCATCCGCCCCAGAATCTCCATAGGATTCAACGCTAATCTCGGGCGTGTTAGGATTGAAGGGGGTTTAATTAATACGTTCCGGAGCTCGCTTTTGAGGGGAAATATGGGGTAGAGAAGAGAGAATAAAAGGTAATGTTTTTCGCGTGCCCGCGGGGAATTATGATTTCGAATTGTTTTCAACTTAAAGCTTTCGATATTCGAAGGAGGGAAAAATTAGCGGGGCTCAAGGGCTTAATTTCGCCTCCCGAATTCTTCCGGGGAAAATTAGGAATGCCGTCGATGTGTTGTTCTGAATTTTAATGGACTTGATTCCACGGCTATTTGACGCATAATTGCCCCAGTTTCCCCTTTGTTTTCAATGATAAAAATTCTTTTGGTTTGTTTTGGGAAAAATCTCTATTATTATTATTATTGTGCGAGGATTCGAGATCTGTGATTGTTATCAATTTTTGAGTTTAAAAAGATCTCTGGGTATTTAATTAAGTGTTGTTATAAAGGTCGGATTGCCAGAGAATAGATTTCGATGAATTTTAATTTTTTTATGGCAGTCATAGGCATGTTTGAATGTTTGGAATTTCTAAGCTCCTTGTTTTAGTTTTCTTTGGACTGATCTGCTCGTGGAGCTAAAGTTTATACACGCATGAATAGTTACATTTATAATTAGAGTTTAGCAAAGCAATGTGTGTGTTATGTGATGTTTTGGAAAAGTAGTAGTGATTCTTAATTTAAACTAATAGCTTATAATAAGGTATTGCTAGTTGTTTAGAATAACCGCGTTTTAAAATTGGTTGTTTTTAAGAGAAAATCTATGAGTTGAAAATCTCTCTGTTTAGCTTTAAAAGATTTATTTGGAGAATTTAGCTATAAGTTCTTGAGTTAAAGTTGTTAAATTTCTATAGCAAAGCTGCAAAATAATCTGTTGTTTTAAGGAACTCATTAAATTAGAACTGGGAAAAGTATATATTTTCCTCATTTAAAACCCACTAAAGTGAGACTACCAAATATGTTTGCGTTATTTTTCTAATTTAGGACATTTGTAAAAAATTAATCCTACTGCTGTTTTTAATCTTGATATTGGATATCATCTACATCATTATTGGGCATTCTTAATTGAATAGGAAGGTACCATTTGTCAAAGGTACTTGATAACTCTGTTTTAAATTGATGAAATAAAGTATCCATATCAAAATTTAAAGAGAAAACTATAAATTCTAAAGAGAAAAATTTTAGATACTCACAAAAAACTTAAACTTTGATTTTACACTTATTTTCCTGAGCCTACTCTAAAGAGTAAACTCACAACTTTAAGAATGCTTTAAAACTGAAGCACTGATTGTAAAACCATAAAAAAAAATTTCAACTAAACCCCCGAAAAAAGCGTTTATGTTTCAACGCATAAAACTCCTCAAATTCCAATTTTACTCAAGGAGTTTGAATTCCTCACACACTAATAAAAAGGGCGACGAATTTAATTAAATTTTCAACAACTATCCTCTTTCGAAAAACAAATTAGTAGTAGTTCGACACTACCTAAAATAGAAAAAAATCTCGATCCCGCTTTAGTACAGAGAAATCATAACATTTGATTGAAATTTTACCCTATCTCACTATAGAAGGCAATTACCCTTCTCCAGATCAAGCTATCCTTAAAGCCGGATTCTTATCCTTTTTTTTTCTTCACAAGGGGTGGCCTTTCGATTATTATTATACTCCGGAAGAAAAAAATCCGGGAAAAAAAATAATGGAGCGGCTCAAGACCCGGCTTATAAAATACTAAAAAAATCCCGGGAAAATAAAAGGTTCCGGGACAACACGATGCGTTGGCACCTCCGGTGAGAAACCGGGAGCGAGAAGAGAGAAAACGGGAGAGATCCCGTAAAAGTTTTACGGCTACTAAAATTAATAGAGCGTGGGGCAGTAAAAATCATAACCCATTGATGCCCGACTCCTCATCTCATCTCCGGGCACAAAACAGCTTTTCTTTTCTTCTGGGGGTCGGGCACACATTGAGGGAGTGGAGGGGGTCGGGTAGTGTATCCGCGATGTAGGAGGGTTTCTGATGTTGTGGAGGGGATGTGGCTCTTGAGAAAGTGAAACCCATGAATGGCAGGAGTTAGTGTTCGGCAACTAGTGGTCAAAAAATAGTTAACTACCAACTACTAACTAGTATTGTAAATTGTAGTTGTAACTAGTAGTTAACTATTTTTTCCTGGGACTAATTGCAACTAGTAGTTAACTTTTTCCCAAAGTAGTTAACTAGTCGATTTAATTTCATGATCTACTTTTTGGCAAAATTCTAATACATCTTTATTATCTATGTCACAAAAAGTGTTTACACTTCGCGCAAAAATGGTCTTTATTTCTGGTTATGGTATTTGAATGCTCTAACTTTGATAAAAATTTTAAATATCTTTTTAACTTTTAAATAAAAGTTTTTTCAAGTAGTTGAAAATTTGAAAATAGTTTTAACTAGTAGTTGATTAAAAAAGTAGTTAAACTAATAGTTGAACTACTTTAAACTAAAAGTAGTTAAACTACTAGTTAACTACTAGTTGATCGGTAGTTAACTACTAGTTGCAACTAGTTCTAGTTAACTAGTGCCGAACACTAGCAGGAGTCCGACTTAAGCCTCAGTTGATAGATGCTGCCACCATCTATCGCCACCTCCACAATTTTTCCATGTCTCTGAAGGGAGAGTTTAGGGTTAGTAAAAAGGAACCGTTACATGATACCACATATAAATCTCATTATTATTATTATTATTATTATTATTATTATTATTATTATTATTATTATTATTATTATTATGTTAAATTACTAAAAACTGTGTTTTCTATTTCATTCAAATCTTGCGTTAACTTTGGGACAGTATTAATGAGGGAATATAAAAAAAGCTCCCATATCTTCAGATAAAAAGGCCTATCGACAAGAGTATTATATGAAATAAATAATATTCCATTCCTGATTCAATATTAAAATGAGGGCTGCAAAAGGGAGTATAGTGTAAAAAAAATAATACTGACTTAAAATATCATCATAGAGTAGTAAACATTTTCTTGAAATATTAAGAAATGAAACAAAAATTATCAATAAATTTTAAAAGGTTCATTTACATCCTTCCCTTAAAAATGTAAAAGATGCATATCATTTAAAACAGAACAAATAAAAAAAATACAACAGTAACATAAATTAGAGACAAGAACATTAATAACAGTTTAAATAGTAGAACTAATGTATTATTCCGAAATATATTTTTTAAACATTGCAATAAAAATTCAAATAGAGCTTCTTACACAAAAAACTTCCTTACCTCTATCCCTTTAAGCCACTTTTTTGATTTGAAGATTTTTCTCTGTTTAAAGAACGAGAGAATAGTAAATAGGGGGTTTCATACTATTTACTATCCCCTCTTTTTATTAGAGCGTCTTTAAGTCCACATAGTCCTCTTGAAGATAAAACTAGATACTCCTTTTTTTAAAATTGACTCTTACATGTCTCAAAAGAAATGTAACACTGTAACAGTCAAGTTAAAATATAGCAATTGATTTAGTTACCTAATTGTTAATGAGCATTGTTTTAAAAAAACCCTTTGTTGAATTTTAAAAAATGCCTTTATTTCAACAAAGCATGCATTTATTATACCAGTAATAAGGCCGTTTGTTAATTATCCTAAAAATTGTTCAAATAATAAAAAAAAATTCACTTTTTTATTTTAAAATGTAAGATAATCCAATCCATTATTATCAATTCATATTTTTATTACAAATAGCAAATACATGGAATACTTTTTGGTGACCACTTGCCTTATATTTGTCTCTTTCTATGACTTTTTTTTAAAAAATTGAATTCTTTTCATCATCATTCTGATTGAAGTTGACATCAATAATATTTTCCCTATGCATTAGTGATGCATCTTTTCCGAAATACACACAAATACATAAGTCAAAGCTCATGTAAATCACCAAAAAGGCAAAATGACACACCCACATGACAGACAACCACATGTCGGACTCACGCCCCTTTTCCTCGCAATCCCCCCTCCAAAAGAAAAACGTCCTCACTCGAATCTATTAGACGCGATTTGAGTTCGCAACAAACCCGTGTTCCAGTGAGGATCATCGCAAAAAACTACACGCCCGGCCTCATCCTTCATCATTCATAAAGAGCAAAAATCAAATCACACTTTTTGCCTTCTTCGCACTCGCTCACACGCCCCCCATTTTTCATTCATTCATTCATTCAAAAAAAAAAGAACGTTCCATATCCACCCCTTTAATTCCCATTTTCTCACGGCGTAAAGACGATCCCCACCCCTCCTTGCAAACGATAATAATAATATTAATAATAATAATAATAAAGACGGAGTCTCTGAAAGAATGAGGGAACTGGATATCACTACCGGGAGAACTCAAAAAAAAAGGGGGGTAGGAAGAAGGAGAACAATGACATCTTTTCCCGGCACACTCGAGGCGCATAAAACCCTATCAACATCTTTCCCCTTTTTTTCCGCAGAGGGAAAAAACCGAGGGAAAAAGGAGTGCGCGTGCCGAGATAAAAAAGTAATTTGAATTTGATTACAGTCATAGATTAATGCGATGAATTTTAACGAGACTAAGAAGAAGAAGATGAGGATGAAACTGGAAGAAGGGAGTGAAAGTGATCCCGGTTTTTCTCTCCTCCACCCTCTTAACTCCTTCTTTTTTCCATCCTCCGTTCTTTTTTGGGGCTATTCGAGACGGGGTGGTTTATTCAGATATCGAACGGATTTTTTTGTCTTGCCCTTGGGTTAAGAGATTTTTCTTTTCTTTTTTTTTTTAGTGGGGGTGGTTGAGATGATGCGTTTTCTTCTGGGGGGTGGTGAAAGCAGGTGGGGTTGCGTGTGTGGGATTTTTTTTGTTCTTTTTGGTTTCGGTTCCGTGAATGAGCGGGTGAGGTTTTAATTAAAATGGATTGAAATTTGAAAAAAAAAATTAGGTGGGAAATTTTTTTTTGTTCGAGGATTGGGATTTTAAAACTGGACTGCTACTCAAGTAAAAGTAGTTTTATGTGATATTTCCATTGAAAAAGCTAAACTGATTGAAAAATTAGTTAAGCTTATTAAACGGTCTTTTTCTCTGCCGCTTGACCATTGGTTAACCAGCAGCTAAAGAAAGAAAATGAACTTTTTGCTGACCCTGATTGGTGGAATCCTTTTTTAACCGATGGTTATATAACCGCTGGTCAGGTAGTAAAGGATAAGGCTATAAGTTATATTCTACTCCTAAGTGGTTGGTTGCTTCTTCGTTTCTCAGTAGTTTTTCAGTTTCAGAAATCCTATTTCATGTTTTGCTAGTTTTATCAAAATTATTCGCAACATCAGTACTACTACAATCTATAATTTTTATTTGTGATAATTACAGTGTCGCCTTCATAATTCAAAGATGAAAGAACCACCATAAAATTTGAATTATATCCAAAATTTCAAATAAAATTAATTTAATTGTAAATTCCAAGATCCAAGATTGATCTTCGAAGTAACAAATTATTTTTGTTCTTTATCCCAATCTGGCTTGACCGAAACATCAAACCAGTTCCATGAAACCATGATCATTAATATATGTTTCATATTAATGACGTATTGGTTTTCCAAGTTGTATACTGTACTTTCAGTAAATTAACCCATTTTCGGCCAAAGTTGCGAAAACGCAACATTTCAATAAATATTTTTTTATTAATACTGTGACGCAAATTTTTCTCAAATTTTATTTTTCGGCTATTGTTAAGGTTTCTGAAGACATTAAAAAAATATTAGTAATAAAATATAAGTAACCCCTATTTTTTAAGAAATTTTCAAAATACGTCATTTTTCTAACTTGAAACAGTTATTGACAAAGTCGAATTTTTGAAAATGTATAATTAATCCATTTAAGATCAATTTAACGTTTTTATAGTGGACTAAGGTTACATGTTCTATAAGTAAAATAAAAAAAAAATTCTCTTAAATAAACTAAAAAAAAATTATCTAAATTTAAGGTTGCGTTTTCGCAACTTTGGCCGAATCCATGTAAATTCGGCTAAAAATATCAATTTTTTTTTATTACCTAAATTTCAAATATTTGCATGCTAATATTAAAATATGTTCTGATATAGAAGAAAAGTGCAAAAATTTTTGTCCTCGAGCGATTTTTGGCCCCTTTTCGAGTGTTCAAACTTGAGAACACGCTTACTGAACTCCAGTTTTCCCCGCAATGCACTTTCTAAAATCTACATTTCCTCTACAATTTATTTAAATAAAATTTAATGATTTCATATGAAATCATGTATTTGAGTCTCTGAGGTGTTTAAAACTATTATTTACCTTTAAAAAATGAAAATTTAAATATAAATTATGCAATATGCATCCACTTTCTGTTCAGGAGTTTTTCCTGCAATACACCTGCATTAGAAAATTGCGCTTGACCTTCAAGCTATGTTGACCTCTATTCAGACCATAGATAAGGGGTCCAGGTCCAGCACATCTGTGTACACAAAATTTTAGGTAATTGGTAGGGGGTTATAGAATTTCAGGGGATGGGTAAAGGAAAACACAGGTGCAAGAGCTTTCAATGGAAAGCCCGCGACAGTTTTATGCCTTGTGAATCTGAACAGTAGAGCGTCCACGCCCCTTACATTCTTATTGAGTGGGGAAGGAGGTAGGAAAGTGTATTGAGACAACTGAAACAACAAAATATCCCACAGCGTTGCGAAATTTCTGCCCTTCGCATGACGGGCAACGGTTTCCACTGATAGACTGGCCCCGTAAGATTGGTGCATTGATTCGGCCAAAGTTGCGAAAACGCAACATTTCATTTCTCATATTAAATATTATTTTTTCTGCACGAAACTATTTTTGAGTTTAATGAATGTAATTTAAGCATGTTTCAATAAAAATATTACAACATTTTATAAAATTTATATGCTTGGCCTAAAATGGGTTAAAAAGATACTATAAATGGATTCTGATTAATTAATTTTTAAAAAAAATATCGTTATTAAAAAATGATTATAAACAATAATTCTAAACCGGTTTTTTAAGATCTTAAAAAAGTATAAAAAGTATGTAGTATATTTAATTGTTTTGTATTTCATAAAAATTTAGCGGGATGAGGGGGAAATAAGTTTTATCTATATAAACATTGCTGTTCAATAATATATCTTTATTGTGAGCGAAGGCGGAGAAATTTGCCTCAAATATACATTTATACCAATTGCAGAAATGGATGGAGGGAGAAAAGGACAAAAGAGAAAAAGATAATGGGGTTCAGGAGGTCCCCTGACTTTTTTTTCTATTTTGAAAAATTACTCTTTAAAAACGGGGATGGGGATTTCACACATTAAATCTAAACAGGTGGTATTTTTAAAGGGTTTTTTTTACATCTTAACGAAGAGGTATGACATCAAAAAAGAATCCTAGCGGGAAGACTGTTGACTTTATTGCATCTAAACGATAATTCTTATTTATTTTAACACACAGTTTGATAAGCCTTTTATCCCCCGAGCAACGGCGGGCATATCAGCTAGTATCTCAATAAATTTTCACCTTTAAATTTTCATATTAATTTTTACATATTAATGATGTTGTACTTACTATCATGTGCCCATAAAATTGGATATGATTCAAGTGTATTTTTATGTACACAGAAACTCTAATACAGTAAATTTGAATAACATAAAAGTGTACAAATACGTCCCTGTTGAAATTTCATAAGAAAAACGTGCGGCATTTAGGAAACTCAGGGTAAAAATTGTAAAAATTAACTTATTAAGATGAATTACTACAGAAAGTATTTAAGTAGTAAATATAATTAGTTATTTAAACATTAAGAGCTTATGGAATTTTTTTATCCGTTTCTATGAAGCAAAAAAAAAACCATTGAAACAATTGGTGTTTAAATTTTATTCAGATGAATGAAGTTCGAAAGCCTTAAATTGATTTAATATCACAGGCTTTATTTACCTTCTACAAAAGTTCAAAGATGATAGAAAGAAAAATATGAATATGAAATAGAAATTTATACTAAGTTACAACTCTATGATTTAATAACAACACTCATAAGAAGTTATCATGTTCTAATTTTACTTAAAGACATACCTAATCAATATTACTGGAGCAAATCATATGAGTTTTAGTTTCATAATTACTTTAGGTACCTTAAATTTTAAGAAATTATATTATCCGTATCTTTTATGCTTAAATTTTTCTAAATCATAAAATAAAAAAAAAATGAATGAGTCTGTATTGCCTTTCAGTTCAATAAAGAAAATAATTATTTACATTCCAAACTTATAAACACATCAAAACAGAGTCAAACCTTCGAAAAAAAAACGTCTAAGATGTCTTCTTCTAAACATCACCAAAAAAATATGTAACGTCGCCGCCTTAGTAGCATGTAATGAGCTTTACTTACAACCGTAACTTCTTTTTTTTTTGCTGCATTTTATGCTCATTACAAAAACCTACGGAACGATAGAAAAAAAATCCTTTTGTTCTGCGGAATCTTTCGAGTGAAAAAAAAAACCGACCATCGGATTGCACTCCAACAGCCGAATTAATTTATTCTAATCACCCCTATCTAGAATAAGCACCAGAATGATCCCCTCTGCATTGTTCCAATTGGGCTACTTAAGCATATCGGAACATAAGAATAAAAAGAAAATGTGTCACTTAATATCGTTCTTTAATGAATACATCCCATCCCTGGAATTTTTTTTCCCGCCACGCGTATAGGGGGGGTGAGGAAGAACATAATTATCATCAAATGAATTGGTTAATTGGAATGCCAGGGAGATTCTATGCCCTTCGAAGGGGGGGAGTGCCGTTAAAAAAACGTGAGAGACAAAGAAAAATCTGTGGGTGAAGTGAAAAAAAGTGCGTGGAAAAGAAAAGCCACTTCATATCTGGAAACAAACGGTTAATGACAGTTTGGATGGCTGGACAAGATCGCCATTTTTGACGTCGGCAAAAAAAAAAATCGTTTGCGAGGGTGGGGATGTCTTTCAGACCCTGTCCAAAAAAACTCTCAGTAATGGTGTCCCCACCCTCATTGTGAGGGGTGGTGGGATACGGAAAAAAAAAACTTTTTTTGGACGGACGGGCTTCTTTCAAAAAACAACCCGAACTCTCTAATGAAGGAAAACACAAAAACAAAAAATAAAATAGAAGAGTTTGACGCGACAAAAGCAGAGTGTGTCCGGGCGAAATTTCGTCGCACGTGTCCCCTCGTGCCCCCCATTGTCAACCTGCGACTCAAAAAGCTCCATTCATATTGAAATTAGAAGCCATCGCTTAACAATGAACCCCTGGAACAATGCAACCTTTTGCTCAAGTTGTCAGTCTGCCAGGAGCCACCAAGAAAATTTTTGAATTTTTGAAGAAGTCTCTCCGCGTGGCTTTTATATTAATTATTATCAAAGAATTCATAATAATAATGATAATAATAATAAGTTCTTCCCGCGAAATGGCAACGGAGTATTGTCATGCAAAATGGCGCTCTTTAAATTCAGCCGTGGCGGTTTTTTTCTCCCACCGCCTCCTAATTTGTATTAAAATAATGGGCTTGAAGTTTTGAGTTAATTACTTGATCGTCAGAGACGTATTGTGCCCAAAAGGCCTTTTAAAAAGCCCCCCTGAATCGCCCGGGGCGCTTTTGGAACGTTTGTTTTGTATTCGGAATAATTCGCTGGGGCATTGTTTTAGCTCCCCCCATCGAATAGAGGTTGCTCGATCCCCGTGAGTACAGTACGCATTCATTCGCTGGTGCTTGCTCAATTAAAGGCTATACGCGAATCGCTCTGTTTGAATGAATGAATAGAAGAATAACACACAGAACGGGGTTTGAACTGTTTTGAACGAACGGTTGTTCTGATGAAAGAAAACAGATTACTATACTACCCTTCATACGAGCTTTAATTCAGTGAGGATTTGATTTTCTTTTTAATACTATTATTCTACAAAATTGAATAACAAAGTAATGAGGTTATTCGAGCTAATTGCTTTTAAGTCAAATCAAACAAAAAATGGTCACCCAATATTCCAAACATTGGTGTTTTTTAATTTTTAAAGATGTATATTATATTGCTACACCGTACCTCATTCTCTAATTTATTAAATAGATTTGAAATAGCAAATAGCTTTTGAAAACTCGTATGAATTTGATAAACCCTGTTTTTTTTACTATTGAGATGAACTATTGTATTTTATACACCTCTATCTAAATATTTGTACCCGGCTAATCCTAAAGTACCATAAAATTATAAACATACGTTTAAAACCAAATACTTCGCATACTTTCCTTAACTGAAAATCTACACCTCAGAAAAATTAAAAGACTGCATTTTGTTCAGCTAATTAAAAAAAAGTTGTTTTAATAACTTTTAAATAAGCGAAAAATTTACTACATATAAGGTTAATGCTTTATGCCACAGCATGCCAGCAATAGATCAACAAGGTCTTCTAATCTTTTGTTTTTACAACTTTCTATCTGTTATGGCAATTATGCTACGTTCAGAATTGAGAGGTTTATTTCCAGTAATAGCTTGAATCTATGTACCAAAAACCAAACTTGGTAATGATGGTAACCAACTTTAAAAAAATACATGCTTAGTCCACAAAAAAAAACCCAATTCAACGTCCATTATTATACTAAGTCTTTAAGAAGAAAAAAAAATCCATCAGAGAGGAAAACCTCCCAGATGAGAGATTAAACCCCAACCAGAGAAGAAAACAAAAAAAAAAAAGCCTCCAAACAGCAAGCAGCAGCAAGTGCCCCTCCAGCCGGGCACGATATATGAAATTCCCTCATCTGATTTATGAAATCGTTTGGAGAGCCAGGGGCAGGACCATAACGAGAAGCCGAACAAAGGAGGGAGCCGTGACACATGAGGGTTGTAAACTGTGTCCATCTGATCACCTGTCCGGCACCCTTCGGGATTTATCCCTTCAATCAGTCGCTATGGCTGATGACCGGCCATCGATGGGATATCGAAGCTTGCTTGCTATTGCTGAGTTAGGACATTTTGTGGAGTTTCTAGCGATGGTGGTGATGGATATTTTTTTTTTTTTTACCTGGAGGCTCTCTCTTTGAGGTGGTGGTTGGAGTTTTTCGTTATTTGAGTTTATTTCGTTTGTGGAGTGGACTCGAGTGTGGAGATGACCGGCACTGTGTGGTTTCGTTGTGAATGGCTGTTTTGGAGAGGTGTGCTGGTTTTTACAAATGCTGGGAACACACAGTTGGCTTTTCAGTACGCTCAAGTAGGCACAGTAGGCTCACCTTTTAATATTTTGATGGGGATTAAAGCAAAGGAGATGGAAATATAAACCCTAAGTTATCAGAGAATAATGTGCTAAGGGGCCATTCATTAATTACGTAAATGTCCCGAGGGGAAGTTGGAAAAATCTCTACATACCCTTACTTGGGGGGTGGGGGGTCAAACCCATTCTAACGTAAGATTTTCCAAGTTAATAATTACTGATAAATGGTATTCCAAAGACTAGAGATAATAATATAATGGTAATATGTAGTTTGACAGCAGGAATATTACTTATCTGTTGAAAAATAGAAATCTTTGATTTACGTCAAACTGAGAGTTTTAGTGTAACTTTTCTAACATTTTATTATTTTGAAAAACAAAATGGAATCTTACGTAAGAATAGGGGGGAGGGGTTTGAAAAATCTTAGGTACCCTTACATGAGGGTAGGGGGGAGGGTCAAAAATTGCCAAAATCATCCTTACGTAATTAATGAATGGCCCCTAACAGGTTCAATACTAGACTGAAAATTAATTAAACTAAATTCACGTTAGAGTCTTAATCACACTGCAGTTGACAAAAACCTTTATAGTGCATATTTTGCCTGTGACATATTTTGGTCACCCATTTCCTCTCAAGCGATAATTGGTGGAATGCTTCAGGGAGTTGTATCATCAAGCGTCAGCATGAACGTCAACTGCGGTTCCGTGGGTGGGTTGAGCGGTGGTAGCCCCCAAAACACGTAAAAAAGGTAAAATTTTCAGTCACTTCCTCCCGGCTAAAAATTTGATACATTATAGTAGTTAACACAATATCTCGAAGAAAAAACCCGTCAGCTGACTGGGTGGGGAAAGTGACGCCCTGGGTGAAAAGAAGGGACCAAGAAGGGTAAAAAGATGAAAAAGTACATTTTTAAAGGACTGAAAAATTTTCGGACTTTCAGAATATACTTTCTTTTTTTTTCTTTTTAGACCTTTTCTCTTTTTCTCTTTCTTTTTCAGTCCAAGGAGGGGGCACTTTCCGGATTGCCCCCCCCCCCCTTGAACAGAAACTAAACTATAAGTCTGTTCATTTAGAATTGGCGCCTGAAACATGATCAAAAACGCTCAATAATGCTTCATAACGGTCATCACACAACTTCAGTGACCGATTTTTTTACAGTATTTTAACTACTTCTGTTTCGGCTGCCTTATTGTCATTGCAGAAGACAATGCTTTCGATGATAATTACAATAGTAACTGCTTCTAATACATTTCGTCTCAGGCGCCAGTTCTAAATGAACAGACTATAATAACTAGTAGCACAGCTCGTACCGAATATGTCAAGTTTACGTAACTGCAACTTAAGGTATCCGACTGGTTTAAAATCATCGTTTTCGGCAAAAAATGTGAAAATGAATTTATTCTTAATTATTAAAGCTAGTTTGATAAGGTTTAAAAAAAGGTCTTACTTTTTATCCTAGGTAAGTTAGAAAAAGAGTTATGACAATTTTTATTTTTTAAAAACGTGTCTCATACTATGGCCGGAAATGTCTATGCACGCGCTTTGTGAGGAATGGTATTTTTGAGGAGTAGGGTTCACGGAAAACAAGATTTCTCTTATACTACTTAAAGTATGATAATAAAACTTTCTGAATTTGTTGTTCATATTATGATGAATGCTAAGTTCTATGATCTAATGCCAATTTTTAAATCTAGTGATTTTTCAAGTATTTTTACATAAAAAATTGTAGTTTTTTTTGGTAAATTTCTATATAAGTGATTTTGAACATCTATATATCCGAAACTTGTAATAATAATATAATTTTTCTAGTTCCTAGCACAGATATATAGATAAACTTCAATTTCTTTCAACCAACATGTTTATACCTTGTGTAGAACTTTTATAAACGTGTTTGGCCTAACGTGAAAATTTTGCCTTTTTTTCACTCAAATTTCTCAATATTTTGAAAAATAATTTTTAAAAAATTTTGATTTTTAGTTTATTTGTAGTTTTGAGACACATTCTATTGAAAAACAACCTTTAAAAATTTATTTATGCAAAATTTAAAAAAAGTGTCTCAAACCAGTCGGATACCAACGAAATTTGGCCATACTTAACGAAAATCGGACGAAACTTGAACGTTTGTGCTGCTTGGGTAGCTATTAACTAATTTCCGAATAATACCAAATAGAAAAAATCAACTTGAAGGAACACTTGGGACACTAGCACCAAGTCAGTGAGTACTTCTCACCGTGAGAACTAGTCGCTAGCGAAAACGAAAAACAGTGACTAAATAGTCGATACCTTCAAAAAGACCACAGCACCAGCTCAAAAGTGACTATTTTCTCACTGTCAATTTTTAAGCAATTTTTAACGAAATACAAGCAGAACAAAGAAATACAACCAGATTCTATTCAATTTTTGAATATACATTTTTAATCGGAATTCTAGGTTCTTTTACTGCATGAACTTCCATTAGACATTAATAGACTCTCGTAAAATAAATTTAAACAATTTGAGGCAGAACATGTATCATTATTACTATCTAATTACTTGTATATTTAATTAATTAATATTTCATCAAAGATGGCGGCGATTTAACTCAAAAAGCTTTGACACGTTACACTTTATTCCTACGCCTTGAAAAAATAGTTCTGACATAAAATAAAGATTATTGTTTCATTTAGGCGTTGAAAATGCATTTTAAAGAATGTTTATTGCAGAACAAGGGACAATTTTAAAAAAGTTAGAGCCACTGTTTGAGGCAAAAACGATGTAAAAAAATATTGTATACAAGTGAGAAAGTTTTCGCCTGCTTCAGACATGGCGAGTAAAAAAGTGACAAGTTCTCACTGGGAGAACTTCTTACGGACTTGGTGCTGGGTTTTTTTTGCAACTTTCCGAAATGTGACGTCTTGATAGCGAAAAGTGTGATTAGTCGCTAGCGACTACTAAACCGCAGCACTTGGTGCTAGGGTCCTTGGTGAGAAAAAAAAGTATCATCACTGAAGGACTTCCGAAACGCAGCACCAGTCGATTTCGAAACCACCACCACCCCCAATCCAATAAGAGGATCACCGACACCCACGAAAAGCCCCCCTTTAGAATATAGACGTTGTAGTTGTAGGCAAAAAAGCAGCGGCAGCTCTATCAATATCTCCTCTACACACACACAAATACTACACTCTATCAATATCTCCCGCAAAAACCATTGCTCCTCGGCACTTCGGCGGGGAGGCTGCGGACCATTTATATTTTTGACAACTTAATTTTAGATAGGTTCGGAGAGGGGCAATTACTACCAACCCCCCCCCCCCTCTCAAATAAAATAAACACCACCGCCCTCCCCCGTTGCCACGCAGACGGAAGCAAAACTAGGCTGTCACTCGGCGGCCGAGTGCAGATTTATTTCTCGGCATACAGCACCTGTGTTGCGCGTTGTAGTCTTTCTTTTTTCTTCTTCCTACAATCACACTGGGATTTTTCTGAGGGGGTGTTTCTTTTATAGATTGGAATGAGTTTTGAGATGAATAGCGGCGAGGTTTTTTTTCCTGCGCCGAAGAGAGTCCATTTGTGCTCTGGCAACTTCATTGAAGCTTTTGTTGGGAGTTAAGGGTCGTAAAAAAGGGGGGCTTGATGAGAAACACCACATGAGGATGTTCTTTTTTTAGGGGGTGGGCGCAGAAGACCCCCTCCAAGTTCTAGAAATTGCCGCTGGGTGGTCGTAAAAAACCCTCATCATTGAATTAGTGCCGAGATAGCGTGATGACACAAGAAATCTTTGCTTCGGATGATTTATGAGTTTAGTCACACATTCTACCGGGAATGGAGCATTTTTTGATGTTTTTTGTGCGGGTGGCCTGTACTGCAAAATGCCGAATCGTTGTGATGATTTGTTACGTACCTAATGCGTTCTTGTTCCATTAGTAGTAGGCTATCGTTCGCTGGATTCAACTGTGTAATGTGATTTGGTTGGGGAAAAAGTATTTTCTGAGATGTAACTTTTCGGGAAGTTTCCTGGAATATCCTTACTCTAAGCATTGTAGGATTGTGAGGTAGTTTTCATCAATTTGCTTCCTTTTCATGAAACACCTAGAACACTGTAAAAATAATCTGAAAAAAAAAAACCGGGAAAGCTTTGGCAGCAAAAGATGCCAGAGCCTTCCTTTACACAGGATTTTTCTGTTGGCTGAACTTTTTCTGTATGCTGCGATCTTTTTGCAACTTAGCCAACGGAAATATTCTATTTCTTTAACTACATATTGTCTGTCTATAAAGACTGGTGTTTCATTTTCTCCCATTTTCGTATATAGAGCATTTTCAATCACATAACTCGGACCTAACAACGGCCTTAGCAACAGAAAGGTTACAGTTTTTTGCCCTACAGAGGTAGCTGTGGAATTCTTCTATTGGAGCATTTGCAATCACGTGATCCCATACCTAAAAACCGCCTTAGCAACAGATAAACAACGGCCTTAGCAACAGTTAAAAGTCCTACAGAAGGTACACAGTTAAAAGAAAATAACCGGTTGTGACGTCACCTGAAAACACTTTATTGTGGTCCGATGGACGATGCACTGCGTTTCTTCTTTTTTTCTCACCAGTTCCTTCTTTGAGTTTACTAGTTTTGCATTAGTAACATTTTGATCTACGGATAAATGTCAGGAGAACTTTTAAACATGCATTACAAATCGGAAAAAATAAAATTAATTACAGGTTAGCATTGCTAGGTCACGTTAAAATATCTACAAGGGGATTTAAGGACAATATCTAAACTTTTAGCATGTTTCGTCTTGCCTGACACAGAATGGCCTAATCTGACCCTTGTGTCATCAAACCCAACCAAGGGTTTGAACCCTTGGAGCTAAACCCAACCAAGGGCTAGAGGGTTAGGGGCGATTTAAAACTAGAGGGGAAAATGTTAGAAGGGGAGGGTCACAACTAGACAACTCAGAATCACAGAGCGATGTGGCAGTCTGATATCGGCCCTAAAACCAGTAAATTCGTTCGATTCCGGCTTTCATGATATTACACCAATAGAAGAGCTGAAACTTCAGTTAATTTCTAATCAGTCCATCCGTAATATCTCAGTCTTAAGGGTTAAAATAAGCTTATAATAAGTCATGACTTGTTATATAAGCCTTTCAAATAGAGAAATTACGATTGAGTGGGTCATCATCAGATCTAAACTCTCTTATGCGTCTCAAATGTTGGGCTATTAATTTCTAGTTTGGGAAGGAAAACAGCCAAAGAGGACTCGAACCCACATTGTTGCGGAGACAATTCCAACTACTTAACCCCGAGACAAAAATGTTATTTACAATCAAGCAAACAATCAACGCTTGAAAACTTCGAAATCGGAACACCTTAGTATCTTTCCTCAGAATTTTTGGTGGCAACCCACTGAGTGAGCTTGGAGCCTGGGAGAAAGGTAGTGTTCATTTCGGAAGGGGTCGCAGGTTCTTGGTGGAAGGGTCTTTTTAGTTCTGTCGGCATGTCCTGGTGAGTTTCATATTCAAACGTGTTTATTCTTTAAAGTCAGTTGAACTCTTCAATTCAGTAATTTTAATAACAACAATAGTTTCACGATAGAAAATAATGCGATAAGGGTTCCCAAACTTTCCTTAGTCTTAGGTTGGAACTAGAATTTTATAAATTTACGAAAATCTGTTGATTACTGACATCCTCGTGTCTCCTTTAATTAATATCCCCAGTGCCACGATATCCACTTTGGAAACCCTTTCTGTATGTTCAAAGGGAGGTTTTTTTTAAAGTTAGTGTTGGTTCTTTTATAGACTTAACTATCAATTCACTAGAAATTCTTCTTAGATTACTATTTAGCTCATCAAATATAAAGATTGTTTAGATTGTAGAAGATGGGATATTTCTAATTTTATTGCACTTTTTAGACAGTAATTACTAAATTAAGCTTACTTTTACTTACTGAGGGTTATAAAAGTTTATTTTTGTTGATTTTGGATTTCGTACATGATTTATTTGCTAGAAAAATACTTTAATGCAGATTTTACGAGTTACATTAGATTTTAGTTTATTAAAACTTATTTTCTTTACTTATTGTTATGCATGAAATATTCAAAAATGTTTATTGTATTAGGGTTATTTACAGTACAACAAAACAAAGTGTATACTCAATAGTTATGTTTACTTGTAAATACTGATGATTTGATATAACGATATGCGAGATTTTGAATTGAAATTAGACAATTTTTTTCCCTTTAAACAACAAAATATCATTTAAAAATAGGCTAATTTGGTATGATTTTTTATGAGAACAATTCTTGGGTTCTGTTGAAATTTATTATCTTACCAAGTTTGGAAATTTTAAGTATGCAATCTTATCTGTTTTTGTTCTCTGCTTGCATAACTTACAGAAAAGGTAATCTTTAACACGAAGAGCACAAGTATAAATAATTAAATATCTTCCATTTCAATTCAATTCTTATCATCGCCAAAATAACTTTATATTCGAGACTTAAGTCACCAAAAATAAAGTACTTTATACATTAACTGTACTATTAGCCCGACTTTTTCAAAGAAGCAGCTGTAATGTCTAAAATTTATGGTCTATCTTTTGATTGCACTAAATCTAAAACAACAAATAAGATTAACCAAGAGTTTTTTTTTTAGTTTGTAATAAAGGTTCAACTAAATTCCTTTTGCACCATAAAACAATAATAACCAAACCAATCAAAGTAAATTCGATTTGATGAACATTAAGTTTTAAGAAAAACTCAAGATGACAAAAATCATGAAATCGTCATTTAATTCTATTTTAAGCATTAATTAAAATCCTGCTTAGGGTGTTGCTACATCTCAATAAATGTGAGTAATCGATTGAATTTGTGTTTATGATTGAAAGTTGTAGAATAAAACTGCATGATTTCATTAAAAAAATTCTGATCGGAAGCTACTAAAATATCTTTATAAACATTATTTTGATGAAGTCTTTTTGATGGAAGATCTATTTGGCTTTCTTGAAACCAAATTGAAGGTTTTAATGACTAGTTGTTATAGTTAATTCGGTTTTTAGACGAATATCAAACAATCTTCATTTCAAATAATTACAAAAAGTATTAAACCTTACAAGTTTTGGTTTTGTACAATGTCAATTTAGCATTTGGTTCGGGTTTGAGTTTAAAAAGTTAAACCCAATGAGTTTAAAAATTCACTTGGAAAATCTGACATTTTTGAAGTAATATAGAAGTTTTAAGGGTTAACAAATGCATACATCTTGTTCAAAATTATAATTTTTCAAAAGAATGGATAACTTAAATTTTAAAACTAGCTGGTTTTACTTGTGGAATCTAGAAATCTAACAATTGAATGGGTGGCTGGGAAAACGTTGCATGTTTTTTTAATAAAGAAAAACCTTTGTTAAAAAAAGACATGCAACGTTTTTCCAGCCACACATTCAATTGTAAATGAATCCCAATGCTGACTATTTGTTAAGGATGTGTTGCCACAACTTTTATAAATGTTGTGTCAAGATTTTTTTTTAAATCTCGAGTAAGAGTATAAAGTTAAGGAAGTGTCTATTTGGACGGCAAAAACGGCAGTTGGCCCATGCGCCGTAGGTCTCGCGGTTACGTAGCAGTCCCGGCGCTTAGTGTGATCTCTAATCAGAACCGTTGCCGGGGAAATAAGAGTAGAGTTTAGTTGTATATTGATCGTCCAAATAGACAGTGCCCAAAGTTGAACTGTTTCCAAGATAAAAATAGAAACGAATGCTCAAGACTATCTTTATTATAGCAGATCGTAATTTTGAATTTATATCATTGATGGTAAATGATCGATCTTTTTGGAAAATCTCTGCTGACCCCAAATTTAACTACTTCTGAAATGTTAAAGCATTTAGCTTAAAGTGTCCTGTGTTTATTAAAACTTGGAAAAAAGAAAATGAAACTGGCCTACTCAAAACAGTATTTTCTTAATAAAAAAAAAATTTTAAAAATATTTTTTGCTGAATTTCTACAAATAATTATATAGTTGCGTTCCTTAAATGTGTTCCTTTTTTTAAGTTGCTGATTGCTTAGATTTAAATTTTAGTTCATACTTAAGAACTGAACTTGTTTTACTTTGATCCGATATTTTTATCGAAAATAGCTACCGTTACTTAATAGATATTTCCTTCCAAACTATATTGATCTGAAAATATGCTTATGGCTATCCAAAGGACTATATCATTTCGTGTTTCTTTCACAGTTTTGTAAAATCAAAGATGATATCAAGACGGAATGGTTTCAAAAATTATGAATGCAGGAGAAGAAAGTAAAGTGTCCATTGCTGTTCATTAAGGAAACCGGTTAAAAAGGTAAATAGTTTATTCAGTAAATAGAACATGAGCGACCAGCGCTCTCAAGTCAATCTAAAAGTAGACATGCAATCCACACTTTATACCTTACGTAAGAAGGGTTGAGTTGTAGGCTAACCAGTGTTGCCACAAATGGGTATCACAGCAACATTGCCACTCGTGTGTCCTATGTAAAATTAACTTGTATTATTATTATATTATGAAATGATCAATTTAAATGATATTGAAGCGACAAACCATGATCAAAGAAAGATACAGTAAATTAAAAATTAAAAATAAAATTTTTATATTACTCATTTTAAGATGTTATCATCAAATGAAATTTTGCTCTTGTGGGTTATTTTGTGTTAAGTTAACGTAACTGCAACTAGAAGTAAATGAAATCTGGACGTACAAGACAAAAATTTAACAAATCGTGAATGTCTTGAATGAATTTAAGCGTATTTTGGTAAAAATAGTCATAAATTCGTTAAATATCATAGTATACATTAAAGTGCAAGTTTCTAACTGAGCGTAATTTTTATTTTATTGGATTTTTTATAGTTATTGTTAATTTTTTCTCCTACGTTCGTGAATCGTTGTGTTTAATAATGCATGTTTCTATTAATTTTGCAAGAGTATTTTTTCCAAAATAAAATTAACGTTTTAAGACTAACTTTAAACTATTCATGCTTTGAAGGAATTCCAATTTGATTTGAATTCGAAGGATTTTTTAAATTATGTCAGAGTCAAAATGATTTCGAAGGGTTTAAAATTATGTTGAGTTGAAATTCGCGTAAAATTAATGCAAATTTTTTTTTCGACTCCCAATTTTTCAAACCGCGTTCCCTAAAGTTTTATCAGAAACAAAGTTGAAATTCCGTATCCTTTTCTATGTTAATCTATTTATTTTCTATTATTATAAAGAAAACCATACTTTTCAATTTTATTTTCGTTGCAGCATTTTTGGAGAAAGCAGTTTGTGACAGAATACTGATTCACACGATGGTGGTTCAAATCAACGATGTCCGATGAGTGCTTTTATGAACAGGTAGTTTTTATTTATTTGCATATTTGAAATAAAATGCTCATTTCCTATTGTGGAACATTAAAATCTTTTTTTCATATGTTTCATACAACAAACTTATTGTTCTTTAAAGTAAGTGTTCAATCAAAAAGTTAAAAAAGTGGGTTTTTTTAGTTATAAATTATTTTCTCAGTTGTGTTAATGCAGTTTAAAATCAGAAACCCATTTTCATGCGATAAAATTGAGAAATCAAAATATAAATTTTTAAAATCCACATCACAATGCAGATTAATATAACCAAATAAATCTTTGGTTTGTGGGATGTAATATCTGAATTTAAAAAAAGTATAGTTGAAAAGAAGCTGGTGCCAAGGGGCAATACTGCACCTGCGTCAAGAGTTAAAGCAATAAGGGAGATGTTATAATAAGTTTTAAGGTTACTAAATCGCCACTGGAACAGTGGTAAGATGCTTGCTTAGCATGTGGAAGTTCCTGGGTTCTATCCCCGGTATTATTTTATTAAAAAAATTATACTTTTGTAGAGAAATTTCAACCAACCAATGAGAGCAGACTGTGCTAAAGGTTTCCAGTTGTCAATAACCTCTTGTTTATAGTTGCACATTTTTAGCTATTTTGGTTTCAGTTGTGGTTAGTAATAAATATCACTTAACACGAAACTCTAAATTATTCACTTGCTTTCTTTTCAAGAAAATAAAAGTTCAATATTAATTATTATAATAACTTACTGTATAAATAAATAGTGTTTTCAGGTGACGTCACAACCGGTTATTTTCTTTTAACTGTGTATCTTCTGTAGGGCTTTTAACTGTTGCTAAGGCCGTTTATCTGTTGCTAAGGCGGTTTTTTGGTATGGGGTCACGTGATTGCAAATGCTCCAATAGAGGAATTCCACGGCCAGTCATTTTCTGTAACTGTTAACCTCTGTAGGGCAAAAAACTGTAACATTTTCTGTTGCTAAGGCCGTTGTTAGGTCCGAGTCATGTGATTGAAAATGCTCTATACACATTTCAGAAGCTCCAAACAAAATTTATTTTTGGGTAAATTTTTGCGAATACTATATGATTAATGTGATGTTTTTTCTACACGTGTTTGTGGGATTGAGGTTATTGAAATTATAGTTCTAAAATAGTAATCTTTTTTTAGCAAGAAAGCACGATCTTAAATCTTTATCTGAAATAAAGTAATAATTTTCCTTTCTGAAGCTTTTCACTGCTTAATATTCTAACGAAGAAAACATCATTAAATAACTCAGTAATTCTAAATATAATAATCTTAAATTAATTGGCAAAGTGCGTGTAGCTAGTTTTATTTGCAAGTTCAATCTTTCTACTAAAATCAAATTCACTTGAGTTTGATTAGATATCAATGTTTCCCTAAGTATAAGAGTATAAAAGTCCACTGAAAAACCCTTTAATTTAAAAGCTATTATAAAGCTCGATCCAGCAACCTTTGGATTTGAATTCCTGCGTCTTGACCACTAGGCTAGATTATTTTATATACTTTTTTTACAAAATAGTTTATATAAAATTTTTGTCCAGTAAATGAAGGAAAAATAGTGTTAAGAGTTTAGATGACTTTTTATGGTTTTAAGATTACCTCAAATTTCATCGTATATCAAAATCTGAATTTCCGAATCATTTTAAAAATTCTTTTTGGTGAATGTATTTTATATTGATCTTAATTATAAAAAATTACTTAACTTAACTTACTTAAAAAGTTACTTAATTTTTAACGATTTTCGAATATAAAAATAGTTTTAGCTTATTAGTTCTCATTAAATTTTAATAAATTAAATAATTAACAAGTTTCGAACACTTCTTGAAAAATTCTTTTAAAATAATTAATTGAATTTCGAGAATACGAAAAAGTTAAAAACATCCGCTAGACTATCCAGATTATAGAGCATTCGCACATGACGTCACTTGGAGGACAAAATCAACGTTGCTAAGGCTGTTGTTAGGGGCGGGACATAGAAGTATCCAATAGCAGCATTCGCACATGATGTCACTGGAGGAATAAAACAACGTTGCTAAGGCCGTTGTTAGGCAGAGTCATGTGATTGAAAATGCTCTATTGTAGCATAAAATTTATTGTGCTGGATAATTTTACTTTTCCATAAAAACTGGGTCAAACAAACGTTTATATCGCTATAATGTGGTTCCAAAATATGATTTGTGGGGCGATATGAAACCCTCTATACTAGACAGCAACTTAAGTTGACCCTATGACGTCACTAACAAACAAAGTAGTTCCAATCGCGGTGTCTGAATTTTGAGTGAAATGAAGATCGTCAATTTAAAAATATGATTATTTTTAAACCCATGAATATATAGTGTCTTTTTATCACGATTTGCGTACCGAAACTCTTCCTAGCACCCCAACAGGCTTTCTGTTTACCCATTTTCTCCTTCCACGCTGGTGATGTACTGGGTTCAAGGAACGTTGCTGTCGAGTATAACTCAAATGTAAAGTTTTTGAAGTCATACTTGATTGAAATGTTTCTTGACCCTATGATGCTACTAAGCGGAAGGAAAAACTGAGTAAACAGAAATCCTGTTGGGTTGCTAGGAGGAGTTTCGGTACGCTAATGCTGATAAAAAGCGCAATAAAAACATGGTTTTAACAAAATAATCATATTTTTAAATTAACGTTCTTCATTTAACTCGAAATTCAGACACCGCGATGGGAACTACTTTGTTTGTTAGTGACGTCATAGGGTCAACTTCAGTTGCTGACTAGTATAAAAAAGTTGAGGCGCTTGTATACCAATAACGAGCTAACTCTGATGTAAATCTGTTGAAGTTAGCTTCTTGTTGCTGCAAGCACCTCAATTTTTTTAAAAATAATGTTTTCTCTCTATAGGATCCAAAAGCAGCATACGGAGCCACGAGTGTGGAGGTTTTTTTCCTGTATCTCCTCTGAATCCAGTATTTCTCCTGAGCACAGTACTGTTGCTGAAAAATCAACTATTTGTGGGTCAAAAGGACCAAAGGACATTTTATAAACACTAATCTCGTGAAGAAAATTTTTATTTAACGAACTTTTGGTGCAATGGAAGTATGAACTGGAACTGAGAGTGGTACTAAATTTGTTAAAGCGTCATTTTATTCAAATGTGATGAATAGAAGTTTTTCCATTAAAATTTGAAAACTCATTTTACTATGTCATCAGTTATTTCCAGGCTGTCACGTATGTTTTTTATAACGTTTTCAGTTTTTCCCCTCTTTAAGCATCCCTGAACTAGCAATTCCAGGACAAGAGATCTCGGAGGTATATATTTTCCTGCTATCCCTGCGAAGGTGAATGCTTTGAGATTTGAACATCCCTTTATGTTAAGAGGTAATAACTGGTCATGTTTTTATCACACGGCGAAATTCCCCCTCATAGAATTCTTAATAAGTTTCATACGGCTTCAAATTCTATTTGGTCTATTTTTTATGAATTAACATAATGTATTTCTCCCAAAGTTTGATTCAAAGACCAAAGTTATCTAATATCAAAGTCTTAATCTCCAGAACTGTAAGCTTTCACTAGCTTCATTGCATCTGTGTACTTTTGTCTATGGTGGCATCTACTTCTACTAAGACTTTATGGTCTACTAAACTTTTTCTATCATCTGGGTTAGGGCAGTAATATTTTTTCAGTGTAGCTACTATGTGATCCTCGTTTGGACACGTCTTTGCATGGTAACCTACCAATCGTTCTGCAGAGAAACCCAGAATAATCAAAATTATCGACGAACACACAGAGTACTAGAACAATGAGTTCATGACCATAGGCGTTAATGGGAATCGAAAAAGCATGGAATATGTCTTGTGATAGGGGCTATTTTGGCGCTGGGATCGCATTAACTATTCATGCCTATTTCCTTACGTCACGAGAGGCGGAGAAAAAAATCTTGATCGTCTAATAACCCTCCGAAAGGACAGATTGAATGAACACGTCACAGCCAATCACAGCTTTGACCACCAAAATGTACTGCCTTACCTTACAGTAGTAGTTTACAGTAGGAATAGTATTAATTTAGTTTCAAATTTTTTTAACTTGAAAATTTCTACTTCAATACTGAAGTAGAAATACAATCTTATGGCTTTAATAAATCTTCGAATATGGTTTTAAACGTTCTTTAAAATATTTTGACTTAGTTTGGAAATTTCTATTTAAATACTGGTGATCTTTATTAATCAATCTCAATATTTTCAATTTGTATAAGATTAATTTACCTTATGCTTGTGTTGAAAGCACTCTTATAAAAATTTTATTAGTTATTTTAATAGTTTTAGTTATTTTA
Source organism: Tetragnatha montana (assembly GCA_963680715.1). Classification (NCBI taxonomy): domain Eukaryota; kingdom Metazoa; phylum Arthropoda; class Arachnida; order Araneae; family Tetragnathidae; genus Tetragnatha; species Tetragnatha montana. The sequence continues at coordinate 49,252,771 of OY796685.1, forward strand.
TTTCTAGTTTAATTCTAGTAATTTTGTTTCTAGTTAATGAGAAGCATCATTTCAATTGTTTGTCTTGATTTTTTTTTAAAGTGTTATAGTTAAAAATATAGGGTTGTGTAAAACTTTCAGCTTGTAACTTTTTTAGACTTATTTTTAACTGAGCATATCTTTCAAGATTTTCAATGAAAAATTTTGAAAATTACCATGGTTATAAAATACACTTTAGATATTATTACCTTTATTTGATTTTTAATTGTTTTAGTTAGTAAAACATATGGCCTTTGTTTCTTATTACCCCTCGTGAGGTAACAAGGTACAGTCGCTTGTGGTAATGATACAAGTAAAAAATTCATATCCGCCTTTACTTAGCAAGTGCATTTTTTTTTTCAAAGATAGCTAATAATGATAAAAACATTCTGTAAAAATTAAATTTATAATTGTAAAGGAAAATCATGTAGAGTTTTGCATGTTTCTTATTACCTCATTTACATCTTACTACCCCACTCTCCCCTACTTAATCAACGAGTAAAATTTAAATTTATAACAGTGATTCCATAAAAAGTGTTTCTTGTGTAAAATTATTATCTTTTAACCCATGTTATGTTTTCCCTTTTTAATATATTTTTGGTATAGTACCTAATAGAAAAATTTGTAGTGCCACGTACCTATAATTTATTTTTCTCAGGTGGTACGCTCTTTCAAAAAAGTTGGCCTCCCCTTGTTTTTAATGGATGATACTCGTAAACTTAGTGTTCACTCTATGGAAAATGTCAGTTCAGTTATTTTTATTCTTGTGATACCTTGGTAAGTTTACAGTAGGAATAATATTAATTTTATCTTAACCTTCTTTAAAATATTTTAGCTTCTTAGTTTGGAAATTTCTATTGCAATACTGGTAATCTTATGGCTTTGATAACTCAATATTTTCGGATTTGTAGAAGAGTAATTTACCTTCAGCTTGTTGAAAGCAAACTTATCGGAATTTTCTAAGTCATTTTAACTTGCGCTCAAAAAATAGTATCTGTTGGAAGAATTTTTATTTACTTCCCGACTATTTTTTGTATTATGGCCTAAAATTATTCATTCTGTCTTCATGATTAGGCCATAAGTGATCTTTCGATAACCCTTTCAGTAATGTTGTGCCTTTTTCCAAGTAACAGATTTATTTTAGCACAAAGTACTATCTGCGCGTGGACTGGTTTACTCGAAGGAGAGAAAAAAAAAAGGATTATTTCCTACTTGAGACTTTTCAAAAGATTTTTACAAAGGAAACTCAAAGTCACCACTAAAAATGTTAGGAAAAGGCTTGAAGTGAAGCATCCTTCCCACTAACCTAACCATACATTGGCAGTCTCGTGGAACTGTTTTATTATTTGTAGACTAAATTGACTTCCGCTGGATAACTAACCTGACACGAACTCTTTCAGAGAGAGTGACGAAGAATCTTGGAAATTCTCCCTTTCCACGTTTTTAACAGGCTATCCCGAATCTCTCAGGGCCTATTGAATACTTATTTATGAAGTGTTGTCTCTCTAATACCTTCTTTATGGGATGTCATGTCGATTATTAGGGTAGTGTCAGAACGGATTCAGATCGGTATCTGTACTGGCCATCGTTTTCGGACAGATGAGAAACGACATTCAACCTCATTCAATTCCTCTAACAAAAGCTAAGATTAATATAAACCCCAGGAGGACAGCTAAGCAGCTAAGTCACTTGGTGGTTTGTAAATTAACAGCCCGACAATTAGGAATACCCCTTTTGTGTATAACAAGGAGTTATGAGGCTTAGGTCAACCTTATCACTCGGGGTTCCAGTATCCAAATAATGAGACAAAACACTATTTTATTAGGGAAATTTGCAAGGAGCAATAGGCCAATTTTACGTAATAGCACATTATTTAAAGAGATAGAAACGAAATTCTATATAACCACTGAAATGTTTCAGATTAAACTAGTACCCTCACACTAAGTAAATCACCTGAGTCCCTTCCTCTCGAGAAAAAAAAATGATTGTGCTTCTCAGTCACCGTTTTGGAAATTAAAAGAAATTTGTGAAGGTAAATGAGAGGCCAGGGGTTGGTCGGTCGGGGTTTGGGACGGTAACTACTCTAATACCATTTAAATAGTCAATTTTACTATTGCAATTTAAAGTTCTTTAGACTCTTTCAGTTTCTAACGTAGGCAAAAGAGGTAAAGTCTTGAAATATTTTGGAAAAATAGTTTAAAAGTCTTCGAAAATAGTCAAAAATAGTGTTATTTTACAATAATTTGACAGTTACGGTTGCAGTTAAGAGTCCAAGAAAAAATCGTTATGTCCCCCCGTGGATGCGCAGGAAAATTTATAAATGCCCAACTGCATTTATGTCCGAGTGCCATACCCGGGGAGAAGGCTCAGACTCGAACCAGGGTTCGATCTGAGGGCCTTTCGGATGGCAGACTGGTGTGCTAACCACCACGCCATCCGTTCCTGCAGCTATGACAATCTTTTAATTAATATGAAGTTGATACTCCAACATAAAGTTAAATATTTTAATTTACTTTTTATAATATAGATGGCGCCAGCAGCGTGTGACGCATTGAGGTTAAGCTGCTGCGCAGCGTCTACTGCGCATAACTTAATTTAACGTTGATATTTCAAAATTTCAAAAAAGAAATTCTGAGGATCGAACCTGCGAACTTCAGGTCGACAGAGCAGTGCCTTAACCACCATGCCATACATCTCTGCAACCACTAAGTTTTTAATTTAAAGTGTATATTAACTTTGACTTAACTTTAAGTTTAAGTTAAGCTTAAGTAAGTTAAGTTAAGCTTAAGTTAAGTTAAACTTATGACTTACTTTAATTTAATAATAACTTAAGTTTAATATCAGATCCACCGTCTTGTGAATGCGCATGCGTGTGAACTTAATTTTTGCTGTTTTTGGAAAATTTAATAAAATAATAACTGGGGACCGAACCCAGGAACTTCCGCATGCCAAGCAAGCATGCTACCACTGCTCCACCGGGGCTTACTAACTTTAAAACTTATTTTAATCTGTTCTTTATTTTAACGCATGCGCATTCCGCAATGTTTGGAGATCGGACTGTATAGCTTTTAGCTGCTCGTTTACTAGTAAGATTTATTTTAAGTCAAAGTACTAACTACGCGTGGACTGGATAGAGCGAAAAAAAAAACTAAGTCCACGCGCATGTGAGATCTGCGCATGTAGAGGGTTCGAGAACGATGCATTAGAACGGTGCTCGAACCCAAAATGTGCTATATTCATTGTATATGACTTCTTTGTAGCATTCCATACAAGTTGTATGTACACAAGGCTCCCCTGATTCATTCTATATGTTGTAAATTCAAATTTAAGTCCCGCGCATTATACGTCTGCGCACCTACTATAATAGACGACATTAGTCATTACGTCACTTGCTTGTTTGGAAACGTTGATTCCATCAGTGATTGGTTCCGTACGGATCCGTACGGATTTACTTCCAATCACGGATAGAATCAACGTTTCCAAACAAGCAAGTGACGTCACACTAATGTCGTCTATTGGAGTGGTACACTACGTCAGAGTTTCTGATATATGACTTAGGATCTTTACTAATGGTAGTTTCCTAGATTTATTTCCATTTATGAAGCCCTGTCTAATTATTGTGGCCTTACTTATTAAGTCTAAGCAGGCAAGTGAGTAGTAGGAGTAAGTAGCTTCGAATAGTTGGAAGTTGGACTTAGTCTTATAGTGTTAGTCTGCTTATTAAGCTGAATATTGAACTTCCAATAGTAGACTTAGTAGTCAATCTAATACTATAAGACTAAGTATCTAGCTACCTACTTTTACTTACTTGATTAGACTTAAGTCCTAGTGAGAAACCGCCGCTAGAGGGCAACACTGCAAGTCCCAACCTGTAAACAGAGATTTTTTTTGTTTGTGTGTGAACTCCAGTGTTTTGAACTTGCTGAAATAAATAAAATACATTTTTGAAACAAAAAAACTAGTCTTTATTTATCAGAACTCACAAAAAAACATAATTTGCTCCAACTGGTCGATTAAATCTCCCTGAAATAAGTCATACATTATTAGCAAAGCAATTTTAATATTTTTAAGTTACAGTGATACAAGTTAGTTAGTAAAATAAATCTAAACTACCATATTATCCATTGTGTAAAGCTTTGATTTTCACAAATAAACATTATTCTACAATTGTATTGGTTAACGGTTTGACTAAAAATAATTTTTAACATAGTAAATTTAAAATACATGAATTTACGGTTGACATTGAAATTTCGATCTATTAAATAGTTTAAATAGCAATTTTACGTATTTATCAATCTAGAACATACTACTTTTTAAAAAATACTTCAATTAAAGTATCTACTAAAGTTAATGTAATAAATCTGCTACAACTGTTGTACAAGAGTTTCCTGAAAAGTCATACATCATTAACACGTAATTAGCATTTTATAACTATACAACTAAATAAAACTTTTTGTTTTTAAGGTTATAGTAATTAAATAAAAAAGTATAGTACAAGTAGTTAATTAAATATATCTAAACTTCTATATTTAGCCTTACGCTTGCTAGACAAAATTTTAATGATGTGATAAATTCAATGCCATTTATCACATTCCATATAACATATACACTGCTTGAAATAAAACTATTTTTTGTTACTGTAAATCATACTTATAGATCTGAAGTTGATACATTTAACTTGTATAATTATAACATCAATGCAAGTAGCTAATAAAACATTTATAAATTGTCCTTAAGTAAATCTGAAACTCTCGTTAATGTAAATTTCTTAATTAAGCATCTTTCATTACTAGATTTAATTTAAGTGTTAAACTTAGATGCGCTGATTTTAAAAAAATTAACTAATACATTATACCTACTCTACAATTTTTGTTGGACTAAAAGTACTTTAAACATTCCAATTATTTTACCAAGTTAGTTACTAACTCTAAGTAAAACAGAGGTTTCAATGTATTTTTTGCAAGTAAATCTAACTTTAATGTTAAAGTAATTTATCCATCTAGAAAATCCTTATCTCTACAAATTTAAAAATTTTTACATTAACTTTTAAAGGATTTAACATAACACCAACTAAAACGATTTTACACTAACTGGTTTAAGAACAGTGATCTACAATTATTAAGTTTACCTACTTTAAGGCATTTTTAAGGGGTGAACTCACTAGTCCTAAACCAAAATGTCTGGTCCGCCAAATAAAAAAGGATAGGTTTCAATTACTTTTAAAGTAACTATTGCAGTGAATACCAATAATTTCAAACATCTAAACTAAATAATAAAAAAATACGTTTTCGAACTTATTAGTTTAAGTTCTAGATTAAATGTTAATATTGCACTAACTGACACAATATACTTCTAATTGGTTTCGCAGCAAAATAAAAACGCGATATTTTTTCTTACTAAGTCTTCCTTAAAGTGATTTTCTGACCGTCCGAGCAGATTTTTGGGGATCTCGGACCACCGCCAATTTCTAACGCTGCAACTTAGAGCGGAAAAACTTATTTAGTTTTCATAAACAAGGTAAAACATGACAAGGGGATTGGAATTTTTGTTTCTACCCTTAACCATTTGCCCACAATAACCCATTTTTTATCTCTAGCTCCTCAGGATTGCTCCGCTGACTCACCAAACCTTGGTGATTCCGAATAGTCCTTAACTACAACCCTCTATCATTTTTTGCTCTTGTGCTTCGAATCACAATGCATATACATACAGAGGTCACATAACTACCACGATATCGAAACTCAATTTTAAATCTAAAGGTCCCAAATGGACTTTGCAAGTCAACTTTTGTAAGGTTATTTGAACCCATAAAAAACTAATCATCATACTCACTCTTAAAGCTACTCCAAGCAAACTACAATACTACATCCAAAATGTCCTTCACGCTGATGTTTGAAATTTATTATTGCTTAATAAAAAGTATAAATCAAGGGGGGGGGGATATTCTTAAAGTATCCTTTCTCTTTACAATTAAGCTTAAAAATTACTACCTTACATTACTTTAAATTTTATAATAAGTTTAAAGCTTATAAAAGCGTTGCTCTTAAAACCCAAACAATTTAACAGATACTGACAGTGCCAATTTCGAAGTGTCTATTTGGACGGTAAAACCGGCAGTTGGGTTGGCACTAGTTGGCTCATGCGCCGTAGGTCTCGCGGTTCCGGCGCTCCAATCAGAACCGTTGTCGGGCAAGTGCCGGATAAACAGGACTACAATGTTAAACTCTTAAAGTACTTTTAAATTAGTAATTGAAACATTAAGTTTTTCGAAAATTACAAGTAATCCAATATTTTATTCTTCTTAAAACTAATTTTTCTCTTTCAGTTAATTATTTTTTTCAACTGTGCACTAACATTGGTTAAAACGATTTAACACAGTATAAGTTAAAAACAGCGGGGTCTGGGGATCTGCAATGTTCGTTTTAAAAAAATAATGTTATTGCAGGATGAATGTTTTTTTTCTATCCTTTTAGGTCAAATAGAAGCGCTCTCTCAAGTCTCAGTAGACATTTTACTAGAGTTACCCATGATACTTTCAAAACACATAAAAGGTTGCAGATCTACCTGTATAAAGTTAATCATCGTATACTCACACTTAAAGGTCCTTCGGGGGACTTGCGTCGATTCATGATAAATTCCTGAAAATAAAACTTAGGGTCGGATGGGGCAAAATGGGTATACATAGATTTTAGCAGTTTATATTTATAAAATTTAATGTTTTTTGGCATGCTGATTTTACTTGAGACTCAATAGAAATCAGCATGCCAAAAAAACATTAAATTTTATAAATATAAACTATTTAAATCCCTGTACCTATTTTACCCCACCCAACCCTATACAAAGAAAAATAAATTATGTTTTTATTACTAAAAACAACCTTAAATTTAAACAAATAAATGCATTTTTCGCCCTTCAGCACACTCCAGATGGCATTCCTCAAACTTGTAATTATATGTAGATCACAACTTTAATCACAATTAAATTCTTATTAAAAAGCACACCTAATCAGTCCTTTATAGATTCTACTATTTTTTTCTATGAAAATCTTAATTTTATTAAAACTCTCTGTAAAACTAATAAATCTTAAAAAAAATTTTGCGTTTTACATATATTATGATCGATTGTTTCTAATATTTCGTATTGGGTCAAGTGGGATAAAATGGATACAAGGTTTTGAACAGTTTATATTCATAAAATTTAATGTTTTTGTCATGCTTATTTTTCTTGGGCCTCAATAAAAATCATGCATGCCAAAAAAACGCTAAATTTTATAAACATAAACAATTAAAATTACTAATACCCATTTACCCCAGCTACCAAATGCTCAGAATTTAACTTACATAAATTACATTTGCAACTTCAAATTGATCAATCAAGCCAATGACCACAATTTTAGCTGTTCAACTTTTGACTTTATTACTTGTCATTTTCAAGTTTTTTCCCCATAAATCGTTCAAAAATCTTAAGCTACCATAAATTACCTATTAGGTGAATCCTAAATATCATAGAGAATAAGGTTTATAATTCTGAATCTTACAATATTAAAATGCTGCTTTGGAAAAAAAACTCTTACAATTACTTCAGTTGCGATGTATTGACATGATCATAAAAATCAAACAATATTTGAAAAAATTTGGAGACATGTTTACAATCCTGAGTATAACCTTCTTCAGGAACCCTTACCAAAACATCTTCAGATTGGTTTGATTTAATGCTAAAATAAATTGATTAATAGTTTGCCGAAATTGTAAAATTCTGGTTGTTTAACTTGTTACTACTTTATTATTAATTTTTGAGATTTCCGATGTTTTACATTTAATACTGATCTTTAGCTGGCATAAACTTTGAACGTAAGCTCTTGCTACAATTACTTAAATTGAGAAATATTGACATGATCATAACTCAATCAAACTTAATATTTGAGATTTAACTACATTCATGAGTGCAATTCTATTTTAGGGATCCTTAATCTCAAAATCTTAGAAAATCAATTACTAGTTTATTTAACACAGCTTAAACTTTGATAAATGGATATAGATACTAGATCTTGGGCTTTCTATTTATACATTTTGATTACAAAAGTTTAAGTACGATATTCAGTGAAACATATAGATTGTCAATTTACTAAATTATTTCGTCGTAAAGGTTACCTCAAATCCCGATATAAAAACTTCACTTGTTTACCTTTCTTTTCTCCAAAAACAGCTTCGAGTCAAAAAAGAGCAATCGTGGAAATCGTCTTCTAGAGCAGCTTGATTCGCCAACTCGTTGAACATGCAATAAAAAAGATCATGAGCACTTCTGCACAAGATTAAAAATGCTTTTAAACTGTTCGATAAATTTTACACTTAAACTTCTACTTCAAATTACTAAAAGGCAGACTACTAAATTACATTTGACTTTTACACTAATATATTACCCTATCCAATTATGAAAATATTTCAAATACTGAAAGTGTAAAGTATTATCTATTTTTCAAATATGTGTTCAATAGTTAGTAAGCACAGTAAGAAATTATCGCTGCCTAAACGCTATTTAAGGTACAATTACGTTTGTTACCTTACAATAAGTTAGAGACATGCCCCAGTTCATAATCATGTTTTCAAAAGTACTAAATAAAGTCGTGTTGCTTACACTTAAAAGTAGGGAGACAAGGAACTCATTCCTAAATAGTCCTATCCTCCGCTTGTGAAATACTAAACGCAAGTAGCCATTTTAGGCAAACCAAAACTCAAAAGCTCTAGTCACACAACAAAACAATTTAGTCTCTAACACAAAACATTAAACTTAAGCCTTTTTAAAATGAATATTACATTTATACAGAAAGCTTAAAAGTTAACTAGACCAAGCGTTTAAAATCGAAATATCTGAAAGATCCTACCTTAACCGAGCTACAGCAACAGGAACCAACTTCATACAGCACAGCCAACGTCCAAATGAGCTGGCACGTGTCGGTTTTGGGTTAACACCCCTCACGTGACCTCTCAAGAGCGCATGCCCCTGCGCATGCTGCCTAGAAATATGCTAATTAGTGGTCACCAAAAAATAGCAAAACACACCCTATCAGAATTTTTGCTCAGTTACAGAATTTTGAATTATTTTATTTTTGGCCACATGCTATCCTAGGAATCGAACTCGCGAACTTCCTAACCACAGAGCCAAGGCCCAAACCACTGAGCCACAACCGGCTCGACAGAGCAGTGGTAAATTACGTACTGGATACTAAACCTGATGTAAACTAAAAAAAAATAAAAACGGTGATAAAATGTCTGAAGTTTTTTTTTTTTTTTTTTTTTTGATTTTCCTAAAACTGTAATTATACAATGTTCGATTAGTTTTAAATTAATTAAAATTAAAAACTTGTTTAAAGTTCTACCAATTTTAGTTATTTACTACCTGGAGACAATACGCTGGAGGTGGTATGGATATCGGAAAGACACCTGATCGTAATACACCTTAAAAATATAAGTTGTGCAGGAGATAATAGAACATAATTACTCCCAAACCCAACAAAAAAAATCCTTCCTAATAGTTGATAATATAGTTAAATAATTAAATACTTATCCACATAAATAAAACTTTGAAATCTATTGGTGGAGCGCTAATTTATTAATCCAAGTTCAGAACCAGCTTTGTATCTTATTTTTTTTTAATTTCATGTTTTTAAGTTGTGATAATTTAATGATATTTTAAATTTATTATAATTAATTATTTTAGATAATGTGTTTAAAAAAACATTTTGATTGAAAGTTCTTACACAGTTTTACAGTACATGATGCAAAATGGAAAGCATTTTTTTTTAATGTTAATGATATGAAAATGCTACATTTCTCTTTTAAACTTATTGAAAGAAAATGGATAAACCAATATCCCTAAGGTTTTATTAATATACAGTTTTTTTTTAATATAACAATATTTTAATACATAATAAAAGTTAAAATTTAATTAATAATTTTAAAAATAAATCACCACTCAAATAATATTTTTTTAAATTTTATGTTACAATATGGGACACTTTTACAACTTGAGGCGGGATTCTTGACATGATATGCGTATATCCCCGGCTTACAGGAAAAAAACCTCATTCCCTTCCGGCTAAAGTACCCTGTACGAGGTCATGCCAAATTTGGCGATTTCCTACTTTTTATGCCACGTACTTTCATCAGAACACTGAGTTTAGAGTAAAATTAAGAACTTCAATTTAGAAATAAGATTATTTTGTTAAACCAATGTAAATATAGCATCTTTTTATCACGATTTGCGTACCGACACTCCACCTAGCAACCCAACAAGCTTTTTGATGACTCAGTTCTTCCTTCCGCGTAGTTACGTCATAGGAGGGTCAGAAAACGTTGCTGTCGAGTTTTAGGATAGGGAGCACGGATAGATGGAAAATGGGCACAAACAATGAAACCCCACTTATTTACAGTTCATACGTAGACGAGTCAAACTCTAACTCATCCGTGTTGAAATTCTTCTCAGTGGCTAGAGAGAACTCAAGTTGAATTTTTACCACTGAATGTATCTAATGTTTTCGCGAACAACTTACAAGGAGAGGATCCCAACGTGTCATCACCGATTTGGTTCATTTTTGGTGTGGAAGTAGTGCATGACTAGGACATCAATTTGTGAAAATATTAAGAAGCAACTTTCAGAAATTTTGGAGAAAATCGCGATTTAAAATTTTAACATGCACTTATATATTTAATAAGATTCGCATCTTGTAAGAGGATCGTTGTGTAGCGGTAAGAGCTGCGATTCCCAACCCAAAGGTCCCGGGATCGAGTCTCGCTGCATACCATAATTTTTTTTTTTTTTTTAATTTTCCACGGAATTAAGAGCACAGATGTGAAATAAAGTAGTACATACATATTTATAATTATCAATTTTAAAACATTTTTTTAAATATTTTTTTGTGGGAAAAATCAGATTATCTGATAATTATACAATTTTTATAACTGGATAATATGTAATCATATTTATAAATATATTATTATATTTATAAGGAAGGTATGGGATGAAAAGGGTAAACACCAGAAAAATCTACATGTTCATATCTTTAAATAATTTTATTGAAAAAATCTTCATTCCTTGTTTCCCCAAAAAATAATTATTAAATCCAAATTTTTATGATCCTATTGTAAATACTATACTTACCAAAAAAATGTTTATTTTAACTATCAAATCAGACACATAACAAATCCTTCTAGCATAACGAAATTGGGTACTTTCTTTTGGATAGTTAGGGATAAATTAAGGTAAAACTTCATCTATAAAAATAATTTTTTTTTGTTTTGAAAAAATCTTTTCATTCCTTGTTTCCCAAAAAAATAATGATTAAATCCAATTTTTTATGAACCTATTGTAAATATTATATATACACCAAAAAAAAAAATATACAAGAAAAAATACTTTAAAATTAAGAATTAAATATTATTATAAGTGTATTTCATATCTGTGCTCTTAATTGAGTGGAAAATAAAAATAAAATTAATGGCATGCAGCGAGACTCGATCCCATGACCTTTGGGTGGGGAATCGCAGCTTTTACCGTTACACCACAATCCGCTTGCAAGATGCGAATCTTATTAATTATACAAGTACATATTAACATTTTTAATCGCAATTTTCTCCAAAATTTCTGAGAGTTGCTTCTTAATATTTTCACAAAGTGATGTCCTAGTCATGCACTACTTGCACACCAAATATGAACCAAATCGGTGATGACACGTTGGGATCCTCTCCTTGTTAGTGGTGACTGTGAACACCGCACTCATCCAAGTGGCATGTATACTGGACAGCAACTTAATTTGACCTTTTGATGTCACTAATAAACAAAGTAGTTCCAATCACGGTGTCTGAATTTTGAGTGAAATGAAGAACGTCAATTTAAAATAAAATGTCCTAAAAATTCAAAAATAATTTATTGGGTTTTGTGAAGTAGAAAATAACTTTCCGGTAAGTAAAAATTAACTGATTTTCTCATCACTAAAAATAAAAGCGTGGGCGCTAGTAATTCTCTATTCACTATTTATTCTAAGTTCTCTTTTCTCATTTTCTTTTATATAAAATTATAAATTACTAGAGCCCACGCTTTTATTTTTAGTGATGAGAAAATCAGTTAATTTTTACTTACCGGAAAGTTATTTTCTACTTCACAAAACCCAATAAATTATTTTTGAATTTTTAGGACATTTTAATAAAAGCGTTTTTTTAAAAAAGCTTTTTTTTACTTATTTTATTTTCTACTTTTTAGTCTTATAATTTTGCCTAAAATCTTAATTTTATTCCAATTGTTGGTACATGATTAGTAAAACCCCTTAAATTCGATGCTAAAAATTTAAAACATTACCCCTCTATTTACTTAAATAAATTTTTTCAAAGCAAGTAATTTGTAAGTGATAAACTTTTCCAACTACCACTGAAGAATTTACAAAAAAAAAAATATTCCAAAAGGAAGAGATTTTATAATTTCTTTTTTACTGAAAAAGCCCAACACCCGAAGCATATTCAGTATTTCTATTTAAGCCATAAATAATTCCATCTGAACGAAAGCGAAATCTAAAAGAAATGAATAGCTATAACTGTCATCAAAACTCCCATTTATCCATCAAATGAAAAGACATGAATGAAAGTATTTCCAAGCTTTTAGAACACTATTTCCAAGCTCTCTAATTTCTCATTAATAACTTCGTTAATAATCTTAATTTAAAGATAATATTTCCCGTTTTGAAGATTGAATATGGTTCAAATATATATAATACGCTATTGTACAAGTTTTGGAGGCCATAGTCTTTTTGGAGTGTCTTAAATTCGAGTTAATCGGATAATCAAGAATACTCGTTAATTACCGTAATTAGAGAGTTATTGACTCGGTGATAATGGAATATTGCATTGTCATGAATATTACACCATGCTGCAAAGTTTCAAGGCTTAATATCGTTTAGAAGTACCTGAAATTTTATGTACAAGAATCTAAATGACAACCTAAAAATTTGCATAAATTCGTCTTTAATTTCTTTAATTAGTTGAAAATTGCCGTTTTGATGATGGAATATAGTAGTACTATGCCTATTACATTATTGATCCGTGTTTGGGAGCGAAAATATTTTTTAAGGGTCTCAAAATAGAGTTAATCGGATAATCAAGAATACTCGTTAATTACCGTAATTAGAGAGTTATTGACTCGGTGATAATGGAATATTGCATTGTCATGAATATTACACCATGCTGCAAAGTTTCAAGGCTTAATATCGTTTAGAAGTACCTGAAATTTTATGTAAAAGAATCTAAATTTTTTGCGATAATTTGCCGTTAATTAATTTAATTACTTGAGAATTGTCGTTTTGATGGTTGAATATAATAGTACTATGCCTATTACAGTAGTGTTCTTTTTTTGGGAGCTAAAATCCCTTTGGAAGGGCCTCAAATTTCAGTTTTTCTGATAATTAAAAATACTCGTTAATTTACTTAATCCTTTGGTTATTGATTAGATAATAATTGGATATTGGAGTGTCATGAGGGTTACATCAATGTGTAAAGTTTCAGGGTCCTGGAATATTAGGAAGTGACCGAAAATCGAGTTTTAAGTTTTCACCCGTGACCTTGGCCCAGAGCAAGTCTAATAAAAGCGTTTAAATAGGATTATTTTGTTAATCCCATGTATTTATAGTGCTTTTCAATCACGATTTGCGTACCGAAACTTCTCCTAACAACCCAACAGGCTTTCTGTTTACCGATTTCTCCTTCCGAATTTGTGACGTACTGGGTTCAAGAAACGTTGCTGTCGAGTATAGTATATCATTTAACAACAAATAGCCATTCCTTATAATAGGATCACACACCCACACTTACCAACAAACAACGACCAAACCTCCCTAAAATGACGTCATCAAACCACCAAAAAACGAAGAAACAACCCCCTGCGACACATTTCACGAAAATTGGAATAGCCCACCTCTCTCCACTCCACTTCTCTGTGGGTGTGATTAATCGGCAGAGAGAACTTTCATTCCGAGGACCTTCCATCTTCCCATTCTTTTGTGGGTGTCAAAGGGGGGGGGCTTATTCTCCCAAAAAGTTTGTTAACTCGCCCCCCCCCCTTCCATCATTCCCCCCCCCTCTTTCGCAGAGGGTGCCAAAAAGTGCCTCGTTCGAAACACTAATTACGTGGGTGCTGTTCACACTCGCCGCAACATGTTTTATGATTGATTCTTTCACTTATTATTGTTATTTTTTTTTTTGGGGGGGGGGTCCCTCTGATGTGTGATGGCAACCTTGACCAGTGATTTTTCTTGTAATGCGTGCTGTTAACGACCATTATTGAAGTAAGTGGCCGTTTGTGAAAAGAGTACCATATTGTTTTCTGTGAGAACATCTGGTGGAAAACATCAAGGGATTATGAAGACTGTGTGTGATAATAGTCACTCCTTAATAATTAACAAAACTTTTGTGTACTATAATAAATATTTAAAGTGAAATTAAGAGGCTCTGTAAATTTTAGTTATATCGTAGCAAAAGATGTAATTAAAATTTTCTTAAAAATAGAATTATAATTCAGAGAATTTACATGCTTAATTAGGGAATTTATACCTTTATCTTGCAATTTTGTGAGGGATTTTAAGCTATTTACTTGGTGGTCCGTGAAGGTTCAAATTTTAAACTCAGTGGTCCTCTGAGTTAGGAACCACTGAAACCACGAAAGTTAAGAAAACTTTGATTGCAGTGCACCATAGATTAATCAATCTAACTAAATGAATTTTCCCAAAAACTATAACTGGAAAAATCGAAAAATTATAACTATAATCGAAAATTTAGGAGAATATTGTACTTATTTAGATTTAGTTTTATTATAAGGGAAACTTGCCCTAATTTACCGGTAGGCCAAGGTCTAGCTCCCTAAATTTTAAAAGTACTTAAAAATTAAAACTAAAATATTTCTTCATATTTCCTGGGGGAGTATTTTCAATTGTTTCAAAGGTTTTGAGATATTGAGATCATTAAAAAAATATTGATAAAACCAAATTAAATTTAGCACAAGGGGTCTTTTGAAGAGTGAGAAATGAGCATGCGAAAGTTTACTGGAACATAGAAATAGTTACCAATTATAGAACTATAAATCTTAAATAAAACAAGTAAAAATCATGTAGAACGACCCCTTAATTATTAACAATACTTCTGTGTACCATAAATATTTAAAGGGAAATTAAGAGCTCAGTAAAAAACTCGGCCGGAAATTTTAATTATGTCATAGCAAAAGATGCAATTAAAATTATCTTAAAATAGAATTATAATTCAGAGCATCATATAGTATAAATTTACGCGCCTTATTAGGGAATATAAAACTTTATCTCGCAATTTTGTGAGGGACTTTAAGCTTTAGTACAGGGTGGTCCGTGAAGGCTCAAATTTTAAACTCATCAGTGGTCCGCGGACTTCACAGAGTTCGGAACTACTGATTCTCACGAAATATTTTTCAGAAATCAATGAAGGGTATGCACCATAAATTAATCATTCTAACTAAATGAATTTTCTCAGAAACTATAACTGGTGGCTACTTTCATGTTCCATGAAATTTTTGGTAGTACATTTATTTCTCACTCTAAAGCCCTCTAGTCTCTGAATAAACCATGAATAAGTAAGATGAAATATAGTAAGAAAATTTAAAAGGGTTGCAAATATTTAATTTGAGAAAACGCAGATTACTAATCTCATATTTTAGTCAAAAATGGTAGATAACGTTTATGAAACATGATAATAGTAAAAGTTTTTTTAATACGGTTAGTTAAGCAGTTGCCAGGTTCTAGCCAACCTTATGCTATATAGTGCTGTCCTTTAAAAACAACCCACTCCAAATTGTACCCTAAAAACACAACCCATTGAGATTTTTTAATTAAATGATTAAAATAATTTTACTATCTCATATACCCTGTCTTTCTATGCCCTTTAGAGTGTCAGGGGTGTAAAAACTGGTCAAAGAATGGTTTATTTACTTATTTTTTAAACAAGCTGAGATAATGTAAATTTTTGGCAAAAAATGTGCTTCAGATTTACAGATTTTGTAAAAATGTATATTATAAAGACTTTAGAGCATTTTTCGCGGGTTTTTATGTTATCCCATTACTATGAGAACAAAATATTGAAGTTTTAGCTCAATCCGCCAATTAGAGTCCTTCTAGGAAAAAGTGGGGTTTTTTCAAATTCTTACTTAATTGACTGCCAATTTGTAATGGATAATTGTAATTAAACATGCTAAGCACTAAAATGTTAAGGAGGATGAGCCGCTGTACAGTTTTTTGTTCGATTTAATTATCCTTTTTATTAAGCTTTTAATGAAGAAAATATGAAACAGTGGGTTGTTTTTAAAGGACAGAACTATACTAGACAGCAACGTAAGTTGACCCTATGTCGTCTCTAACAAAGAAAGTAGTTCCCATCGCGTTGTCAGAATTTTAAGTGAATTGAAGAACGCCAATTTAAAAATACGATTATTCTGTTAAACACATGTATATATATAGTGTCTTTTTATCACGATTTGCGTACCCAGTGGCGTAACTAGAGTTGAATAATGGGGGGGGTGGTGTTACTCCGACCAGTCAACCACTCCAACATATTACTCCCTTTAAAAAGTATATGGTAGGTATAATAATAATTATTATTATTATTTTTTTTTTTTGCAAAACCTCCGATGGGAAAACTTCATCTAAGAGGCTTAACTTTCAAGGGAAAAACACAGTATAACAGACGTATAAATATTAGAGGGGGGTTTGGGGGTTCTCCCCAAGAAATTTTTAAAAATTTGTCTCTCAATGTAGTGTTTAAATTCGTTTTGAGGCCCTTTGGGTTAGTTCCTAAAAGAACAGTTCCTTGTGAACCACCTGCTTTTTCCTATACCTGTGATGCCCTCAGCGGCGATTGGGTGGAAATAGTTGGGGGGTGGACTGGTGGATAGCAAGTGGACCTTCCTTGTAAAGAGAAATTTTTTCAGTTTTTCATGTTTTAGAAACCGTTGATGTAATGGGGGTTACATCCCCAATAACCCCCCCTCGTTACGCCTATGAATGTCCTTAAACCTTATGTAGCTTTTTAGAAATCGTAAAGTAGGATTTGCTTCCTTATTAACTTGATACGTGAAAAATTGTTGGTGATACAGAGTTGAAAGTACAAAACGGGGGTCTGGGGGTCCCCCAGAAAAATTTTGAAATTTGACCCTTAAAAACAGGGGTTTTAACTCGTTTTTGAGCTGATTTTCAATGGGGGGGTTACATCCCCAATAACCCCCCCCCCTCGTTACGCCTATGTGCGTACCGAAACTCCTCCTAGCAACCCAACAGGCTTTGTGCGTACCTACCCATTTTCTCCTTCCGCGTAGTGACGTACTATCACTATGTTTAAGAAACGTTGCTGTCGATTATAGACATATAAGAGAGTGTGACATGTCACATAAGAGAGAGGAGGGGTGTGACATTTACAAAAAATCCCTTAAATTACTTCTCTATTTTGAAAGCTATTGAAAAGTCTTCTTTCATTAAAAAATATTCCCGTATATTTCCCCTATAAGATCCCCAGCCATAAAAATAATTACAATAGATAATTACTCCGAGCGTACAATGAAATAGTTTTCAACACACATCCTCCGAAGTAATCTAGTTTCCTCTCCCCAAAAAAAAGAAATATTTTTCTACAGAATTGAGTCTTAACCATCAAGTTGTTTTTCTTCTCTAAAGAGAAATCACAAACTAAATTACTCCAACTTTCATTTTTTAACTGGACGTTTGCTGCACGACGAAAAAAAAAAACAACAAGGCAAAAAATAAAAAAAAATTAGCCAATTAAAATCGCTCAAAAGCCACTCTCCCTCTAGCCTGCTAAGCCTTCTGTACGACGACAAGAGCTCTAAGACTGACGTATAAATTACCAGACGAGAAAAAAAATTCAACAATACAGACAAGAACGTCGCGGCAGAAAAAGGGGCCTCATCCTTTTAGAGAATTTAATCGTTATTTAATTTCGGAGATATAAACGAGACATTATAATCCTTCAAGTCACATAAAAATGTTGATTAATTAACTGCAAAATAAATTTAAGCGCGCCTTCGCTTAAAAAATAACCGGAGAAAAAAAAATTAACAGCATCATCCGGCCAACAGTGGATCTCCGTTCATTTCATTACGGGAGGAATCCTTCCGGTTGCCATGGCAACCCGGACGGGGGAGGCGAAATAATTACCCTCGCCCCCTGTAGGGTTTTTTTCTCCGCCGGCCAACAAATTTGACACTCCGTCATAGAAACCATTTGTCACCAGCCAGCCGGGCCTTTGCACCTCTGGAGTGCGCTTATGAATTGTGCTCCACTGATTTCGCAAGCTGTCTTTTTCGGTCCTTCGGGAGAAACGTTTACTTTTTAGTGTTATAAAATAGTAAATCTGAGGGGTTTATGCAAGTCGTGTGATATATATTTTTGTATCGTTTTTTTTTAGGGGTGCGATTAATGCTGCTCTTTTTAATGCTGTTGATTCTTCTGCTCCATTTATTTTGCCTTTGAGATAATGAGATTTGATCCTGTCTTAAATAACTTACCTCATAGAGTGTTTTCAGGTGACGTCACAACCGGTTATTTTCTTTTAACTGTGTACCTTCTGTAGGGCTTTTAACTGTTTCTAAGGCCGTTGTTTATCTGTTGCTAAGGCGGTTTTTAGGTATGGGATCACGTGATTGCAAATGCTGCAATAGAAGAATTCCACGGCTAGTCATTTTCTGTAACTGTTAACCTCTGTAGGGCTAAAAACTGTAACCTTTTCTGTTGCTAAGGCCGTTGTTAGGTCCGAGTCATGTGATTGAAAATGCTCTATTGTTTTTAGATTGCTAGAGTCTAAAGAATGTTTTGCTTTGTGAAAGATGTAATTTTCTCAAAACCTATATTCTGGTTTTATTGGTGAAGGTAAGCTAGAAATAGTAGTAAAGTTTAATTTTAAACTTGTGGTTTCACTTCAAAGTTTAGAGTACAGTACAGGGTGGTTATAGTAGAGCACTTGCTATCACGTGACTCGCACCTAGCAACAGCAAGATGTTCCTCACCACCGATTTTCTTTCCAAAAGATGTTTCCCCTCTCTAGAATTCAGTCTTCACCCATAAAAAGCTTTACCTAAAGTCAAAAACACCCAAAGTTCCATGGCAGAAATCGGCAGTGAAATTTCCTGATAAAATTCAGTGGGATTCAAGATAATTCTACAGGGATTGGGGTTTTCAGAAGGGTCCATTTGCGGCATTGTGCAAGCGACTATTGGGGGAACAACCCTAGTCGTAAATCACACTTGACTTCCCAAACCGGACACTCCCTGAACCCAGTGGCGGATCTAGGGGGGTGGCACTCTGGAGAGTGTCCCCCCCCCGCTTTGGACCCAAAAAATCACTCATAAGTACCAAAAAACGTCCCAAAAAGTACTCAAAATGAGTTAAAACCCTACTTTTACATGCCAAATTTTAAAATTTGACGGTGAGGACCCTTATATACCCCCCAGCGGTACCAAAAGGGGATCTTGAGTGATACTTTTTAGAAAATTCCCAAAATTTTGAAATTTTTCTCAAAACATAAAGGTGATGGTCTGAAAAAGTGCCCCCCCCCCCTTTGGAGCCGTGCTGAATCCGCGCCTGCCCGAACCACACACAATACGTCTGACTGCTGACTTTAGGGCTCAGTGTGTTTCCGCCTTAAGGAAAACACTGCACAGATCCCTCAACTGAATCCTACCTGTTCCAGCCACATCGACTATCTTTCAAAAACATCCCATTTCTCAACAAACAAAAAAAAAGAACCACAATCCCCCTCCAAGCACCCACAACTTGTTGATCCTTCTCAAAAACCGCTCGCTCGGAAGCTCTAAAACCCCCATAACGGACAAACTCCAACTCGAAATCAATGTCCGAAAAACCGTGAGATTACCCCTGGAACTCATCCACTCGAAATTCCTTCTGCCCGGCTACACACACCGGGGCAGCAGAAATATGGAGCTAAGCCCCGGTGTAATTTCGTGTCCAGTCATTATTTCCAGGCCAACCAACTTTCGGGGAAAAGAGGAGAGCGTGTCTACACATCTATATGATTTTTTTTCCCGCCAGTAATCCAAGCGGGGCACGTGACCTGGCGGACCAATCCCGTATTAGTATTCCGGAGGCCGTCGGCGTTGCCAGCACGCTGCCGCAATTGTGAGGAATCCAGTTAGATTTCATAACAAGTTGGTGCTGGCCGCTTAAGATGGCTCCCGGAGGAGGTTTCTTCCTATCCTCCTTTCTTCCTGCTCTTTCTTTTTGCCTCATTTCCACAAGAAAGCTCTCTGCTCCTCTTTAGGACACCGCATACTGTATCTATGCCTTTCAGTTGTTGTTGTTGAGGCAGTTTCTTATGTGCGAAGTCTCACACAAATACTTCTTCCTGTAGTTTATACCGTATATATTCACCACACCAAACGGGTATTACTTTTAGGTACAGGTTAAAAGCATGTTCAATAATTTATGGGGTGGGGTCTATACAGAGTGTCCCAAGATATGTGTCCACCCCCTTTAACTTTTGGGCCCCTACAGATATAATCATAAAAGTGGTGTCTAGGTATAGTTAAGTGACCATGCCCTATCCTTTTCAATGCATCAACTTTTAACATTATTGCCGTTGAAAGTTGATGATTATTAGTGTTCGGCAACTAGTGGTCAAAAAATGGTTAACTATCAACTACTAACTAGTCTGGGAAATTGTAGTTGTAACTAGTAGTTAACTATTTTCTCCCGGAACTAGTTGCAACTAGTAGTTAACTATTTACCAAAGTAGTTAACTACTAGTTAACTAGTCTATTTAATTTCATGACCTACTTTTTGGCAAAATTCTAATACATCTTTCTTATCTATAACACAAAAAACGTTTATACTTTGAGCAAAAATGGTCTTTATTTCTGGTTATGGTATTTGAGTACTCTACCTTTGATATAAATCTTAAATATCTTTTTAAATAAATTTTTTTAATTGAATTTGAAAGTAGTTTTAACTAGTAGTTGATAAAAAAATAGTTAAACTAATAGTTGAAATACTTTAAACTAAAAGTAGTTAAACTACTAGTTGATCAGTAGTTAACTACTAGTTACAACTAGTTCTAGTTAACTAGTGCCGAACACTAATGATTATATGTTGAGAGTTATATGATATTTATTTTAAAAAGTTTTAGAGATTTGCTAAAATTACTAAGTTGTAGAGCAACATCGATTTAGTAAAAAATACACCTTGTGCAGAGAAATGTCTAGAAAACAACCCCTAAAACGCACACTCACAAAACCTATACTAAACTGCAACGCTACTTGACCATGGAGAAACATAAAAAAAAAGTTCCCATCGCGGAGTCTGAATTTTGAGTGAAAATAAGAACTCCAATTTATAAGTATTATTAGTTTGTGAAACCCATGTATATGTTACGGGCAAAGTGATTAATAGGGCATTATTAATAATGCCTGTCGAGTATAGAGATAGATAGAAAATTGGCACTAACAATAATACCCCACTTATTTATAGTTCATACCGTGAACGAGTCGAACTCATTCTTTTTGAAACACGAAGAGGAACGTCCATTTAAAAATAAGATTAAATTTGTTAAGCCCATGTTGCGAACCGAAACTCCTCCTACCAATCCAATATGCTTTCTGTTTGCTCAGTTTTTCCTTCCACGTAGTGACGTCATAGGGTTCGAAAACGTTGCTGTTCAGTATAGGGATAGGGTGCATGGATAGATAGAAAATAGGCACAAACAATAAAACCCCACTTATTTATAGTACATTACGTGAACGAGTCGAACTCATTCTTATTTAAAACCTCCTCAGCCTTGGACCAAACGAATCAAGTTGAATTTTTACCACTGAAGGTATCTAATGTTTCGCGAACAATTTAGTGGTGACTCTGAACAGCGCACTAGCAAAAATCTTCAACAAAAGGAGAGAGAAAAACCTATACTACTCGTCTTCACACGCACTACGGACCATCACATTTTTGTACCCAACACGACAATGACAGATCCCGGAATGTTCGCCTTATCAGGGGTCGTTGGATCTGTGCTATACAAGGTTGCAACTTAAGTTGACACTACGACGTCACTAATAAACAAAGTAGTTCATCGGGGTGTCTGAATTTTGAGTGAAATAAAGAACGTCAATTTAAAAATATGATTATTTTGTTAAACCCATGTATTTATATAGTGCTTTTCAATCACGATTTGCGTACCGAAACTCCTCCTATCAACACAACAGGCTGCGTGTTTACCGATTTCTCCTTCCGCATTTGTGACGTACTGGGTTCAAGAAACGTTGTTGTCAAGTATAATTGTTCGAAAAAAAGAACGGGCTGAGTAAACAGGATTTCTGTTTACTCACTTATGCTGTTTACTCTGACGTCATAGGGTCCAGAAACGTTGCAGTCTAGTATAGAATATACTAGACAGCAACGTTAGTTGACCCTATGACGTCACTAACAAACAAAATATTTCCAATCGCGGGGTCTGAATTTCAGTGTTCGGCAACTATACAGTGGTCAAAAAGTAGTTAACTATCAACTACTAACTAGTCTGGGAAAATCTAGTTGCAACTAGTAGTTAACTATTTTTTCCTGGGACTAGTTGCAACTAGTAGTTAACTATTTCCCAAAGTAGTTAACTACTAGTTAACTAGTCTATTTAATTTCATAACCTATTTTTTGCCCAAATTCTAATACATCTTTCTTATCTATATCACAAAAAACTTTATGCTTCGCTCAAAACGGCGCTTTATTTCTGGTTATGGTATTTGAGTACTCTACCATGACATTTTAGTTATAAATAGCAGTGTAATTTTTGTATATTTTGATAAAAATTTTAAACAAAATTTTTTTTAAAGTAGTTGAAAATTTGAAAGTAGTTTCAACTAGTAGTTATTAAAAAAAGTAGTTCAACTACTAGTTAAACTAGTTTAAACTAAAAGTAGTTAAACTACTAGTTAACTACTAGTTGATCGGTAGTTAACTACTAGTTGCAACTAGTTCTAGTTAACTAGTGCCTAACACTACTGAATTTTGAGTGAAATTAAGAACTTCAATGGACTCTAACCGTCTGACGTCACACGGAACCAACACGTGACCTACTGAGCTTGCAATTGGTTACCACAGATACTACACTAGTAGATCTACTAGTGTAGTATCTGTGGTACCCAATTACAAGCTCAGTAGGTCACGTGTTGGTTCCGTTTGAAGTATCGAACCAGATAGGCGGTTAGAGTCCATTGAGAAATATCATTAGTTTGCTAAACCCATGTATTTTTTTTTCATTAGCCTTTGGGCCTGGGGTGCTAATTACTTAGCTTGTGTCCAGGCCGAGTGGCTGGGATTAATTAACGGAGATGGGCACCGCCTGATGGGCCACTAGGCCCAGTCAGAATTTGATTTGATTGAAACCCATGTATACATAGCGTCTTTTTATCACTATATTTGCGTACCGTCCTAGCAACCCAACAGGCTTGGTGATAACTCAGTTTTTCTTTCCGCGTTATGACGTATGAGAGAAAAAAAACTTCCAACCCGTCTTCACACGCACTACCATGGACCTGGAAAGATCCCATTTTCGCACCCAACACGACAATAGGGTTGTTTCCCATTTTTCAATCTATTTTTTTCTATGAAGAACAGATTGAAAAAATATGTTTGCAAAAAACCCGAAGTCTCTAGGACCTCAATTTATTTTTTAATTAATTTTTAAAGGTGATGTGCAGATGCGTTCCTTAAAATCGGAGCACTGAGCAGTGACGTCAAAATATCCACCGCTATATATCCAGGGCTTTGATAGTTCTAATACTGGTAGATATAAAGAATAATTGAATCGTTTATTTCAGAAACAAGTTAAACGCTGTGTTAATCCAATGGGCTCTAACTTGTTTCTGAAATAAACGATTCAATTATTCTTTATATCTACCAGTATTAGAACTATCAAAGCCCTGGATATATAGCGGTGGATATTTTGACGTCACACGAAGCCACGCCCCGATTTGGGGAGCTTTGATTTTTAAATCGTTTTAATTAATTAATGAAGCGTTTTAAAAATTTTCTTTTCTTGATTTTCTTATTTTTTGGGGGTTTCCTTCGTTTTTCAATTGTTGAAATACGAAAGTTGAGTTGATGGAAACAACCCTATTACAGATCCCGGAATGTTCGCCTTATCAAGGGGTCGTCGGATCTCTGCTAATTGTTCGAAAAAATGAATAGGCTGAGTAAACAGGCTTTCTGTTTGCTCAGTTTTTCCTTCCGCGTAGTGACGTCATAGGGTCAAGAAACGTTGCAGTCTATACTATACTAGACAGCAACTTAAGTTGACCCTAAGACGTCACCTAGAAACAAAGTAGTTCATAGATGTATAGATATCATACAGTGAACGAGTAGAACTCATTCTTATTGAACACATATAGAAAGGGAAACCAAATGAACCAAGGTAAATATTTACCACTGAAGGTATCTAATGTTTTCGTGAACAATTTAGTGGTGACTGTGAACACCTCACTAGCAAAAATCTAGCGTTAGCGTGCGCTGTGACGTCACACCCAATTGAAGTCCGTTTTCTGATAACGCGACTTTTCTGGCGTTTGGGCAAAAATAAAATTTGAATTTTAAATTATTTAAAACACATTTTTGAACTTAGAAAAATCAGATATTTGAGAGTTTTAAACCATAACGTATCAAAAAAGTATAAAATTAAGCAAATCCCTCACTCCTGCAAATACCTCATTCACATTTTGACTGAAAGTAAACCAACCCTATGACGCAATTAGTGTTCGGCACTAGTTAACTAGAACTAGTTGCAACTAGTAGTTAACTACCGATCAACTAGCAGTTAACTACCGATCAACTAGTAGTTAACTACCGATCAACTAGTAGTTTAACTACTTTTAGTTTAAAGTAGTTCAACTATTAGTTACCTACTTTTTTAATCAACTACTAGTTAAAACTACTTTCAAATTTTCAAATTGAAATTTTTTTTTATTTAAAATTTAAAAATATATTTAAAATTTTTATCAAAGCTAGAGTATTCAAATACCATATAACCAGAAATAAAGATCATTTTTGCGCGAAGTATAAACGTTTTTTGTGACATAGATAAGAAAGATGTGTTAGAATTTTGCCAAAAAGTAGGTTATGAAATTAAATAGACTAGTTAACTTACTTTGGGAAATAGAGTGTTTTCAGGTGACGTCACAACCGGTTATTTCCTTTTAACTGTGTACCTTCTGTAGGGCTTTTAACTGTTGCTAAGGCCGTTGTTTATCTGTTGCTAAGGCGGTTTTTAGGTATGGGATCACGTGATTGCAAATGCTGCAATAGAAGAATTCCACGGCTAGTCATTTTCTGTAACTGTTAACCTCTGTAGGGCTAAAAACTGTAACCTTTTCTGTTGCTAAGGCCGTTGTTAGGTCCGAGTCATGTGATTGAAAATGCTCTATTGTTTTTAGATTGCTAGAGTCTAAAGAATGTTTTGCTTTGTGAAAGATGTAATTTTCTCAAAACCTATATTCTGGTTTTATTGGTGAAGGTAAGCTAGAAATAGTAGTAAAGTTTAATTTTAAACTTGTGGTTTCACTTCAAAGTTTAGAGTACAGTACAGGGTGGTTATAGTAGAGCACTTGCTATCACGTGACTCGCACCTAGCAACAGCAAGATGTTCCTCACCACCGATTTTCTTTCCAAAAGATGTTTCCCCTCTCTAGAATTCAGTCTTCACCCATAAAAAGCTTTACCTAAAGTCAAAAACACCCAAAGTTCCATGGCAGAAATCGGCAGTGAAATTTCCTGATAAAATTCAGCGGGATTCAAGATAATTCTACAGGGATTGGGGTTTTCAGAAGGGTCCATTTGCGGCATTGTGCAAGCGACTATTGGGGGAACAACCCTAGTCGTAAATCACACTTGACTTCCCAAACCGGACACTCCCTGAACCCAGTGGCGGATCTAGGGGGGTGGCACTCTGGAGAGTGTCCCCCCCCCCCTTTGGACCCAAAAAATCACTCATAAGTACCAAAAAACGTCCCAAAAAGTACTCAAAATGAGTTAAAACCCTACTTTTACATGCCAAATTTTAAAATTTGACGGTGAGGACCCTTATATACCCCCCAGCGGTACCAAAAGGGGATCTTGAGTGATACTTTTTAGAAAATTCCCAAAATTTTGAAATTTTTCTCAAAACATAAAGGTGATGGTCTGAAAAAGTGCCCCCCCCCTTTGGAGCCGTGCTGAATCCGCGCCTGCCCGAACCACACACAATACGTCTGACTGCTGACTTTAGGGCTCAGTGTGTTTCCGCCTTAAGGAAAACACTGCACAGATCCCTCAACTGAATCCTACCTGTTCCAGCCACATCGACTATCTTTCAAAAACATCCCATTTCTCAACAAACAAAAAAAAAGAACCACAATCCCCCTCCAAGCACCCACAACTTGTTGATCCTTCTCAAAAACCGCTCGCTCGGAAGCTCTAAAACCCCCATAACGGACAAACTCCCTCTCGAAATCAATGTCCGAAAAACCGTGAGATTACCCCTGGAACTCATCCACTCGAAATTCCTTCTGCCCGGCTACACACACCGGGGCAGCAGAAATATGGAGCTAAGCCCCGGTGTAATTTCGTGTCCAGTCATTATTTCCAGGCCAACCAACTTTCGGGGAAAAGAGGAGAGCGTGTCTACACATCTATATGATTTTTTTTCCCGCCAGTAATCCAAGCGGGGCACGTGACCTGGCGGACCAATCCCGTATTAGTATTCCGGAGGCCGTCGGCGTTGCCAGCACGCTGCCGCAATTGTGAGGAATCCAGTTAGATTTCATAACAAGTTGGTGCTGGCCGCTTAAGATGGCTCCCGGAGGAGGTTTCTTCCTATCCTCCTTTCTTCCTGCTCTTTCTTTTTGCCTCATTTCCACAAGAAAGCTCTCTGCTCCTCTTTAGGACACCGCATACTGTATCTATGCCTTTCAGTTGTTGTTGTTGAGGCAGTTTCTTATGTGCGAAGTCTCACACAAATACTTCTTCCTGTAGTTTATACCGTATATATTCACCACACCAAACGGGTATTACTTTTAGGTACAGGTTAAAAGCATGTTCAATAATTTATGGGGTGGGGTCTATACAGGGTGTCCCAAGATATGTGTCCACCCCCTTTAACTTTTGGGCCCCTACAGATATAATCATAAAAGTGGTGTCTAGGTATAGTTAAGTGACCATGCCCTATCCTTTTCAATGCATCAACTTTTAACATTATTGCCGTTGAAAGTTGATGATTATTAGTGTTCGGCAACTAGTGGTCAAAAAATGGTTAACTATCAACTACTAACTAGTCTGGGAAATTGTAGTTGTAACTAGTAGTTAACTATTTTCTCCCGGAACTAGTTGCAACTAGTAGTTAACTATTTACCAAAGTAGTTAACTACTAGTTAACTAGTCTATTTAATTTCATGACCTACTTTTTGGCAAAATTCTAATACATCTTTCTTATCTATAACACAAAAAACGTTTATACTTTGAGCAAAAATGGTCTTTATTTCTGGTTATGGTATTTGAGTACTCTACCTTTGATATAAATCTTAAATATCTTTTTAAATAAATTTTTTTAATTGAATTTGAAAGTAGTTTTAACTAGTAGTTGATAAAAAAATAGTTAAACTAATAGTTGAAACACTTTAAACTAAAAGTAGTTAAACTACTAGTTGATCAGTAGTTAACTACTAGTTACAACTAGTTCTAGTTAACTAGTGCCGAACACTAATGATTATATGTTGAGAGTTATATGATTTTTATTTTAAAAAGTTTTAGAGATTTGCTAAAATTACTAAGTTGTAGAGCAACATCGATTTAGTAAAAAATACACCTTGTGCAGAGAAATGTCTAGAAAACAACCCCTAAAACGCACACTCACAAAACCTATACTAAACTGCAACGCTACTTGACCATGGAGAAACATAAAAAAAAAGTTCCCATCGCGGAGTCTGAATTTTGAGTGAAAATAAGAACTCCAATTTATAAGTATTATTAGTTTGTGAAACCCATGTATATGTTACGGGCAAAGTGATTAATAGGGCATTATTAATAATGCCTGTCGAGTATAGAGATAGATAGAAAATTGGCACTAACAATAATACCCCACTTATTTATAGTTCATACCGTGAACGAGTCGAACTCATTCTTTTTGAAACACGAAGAGGAACGTCCATTTAAAAATAAGATTAAATTTGTTAAGCCCATGTTGCGAACCGAAACTCCTCCTACCAATCCAATATGCTTTCTTTTTGCTCAGTTTTTCCTTCCACGTAGTGACGTCATAGGGTTCGAAAACGTTGCTGTTCAGTATAGGGATAGGGTGCATGGATAGATAGAAAATAGGCACAAACAATAAAACCCCACTTATTTATAGTACATTACGTGAACGAGTCGAACTCATTCTTATTTAAAACCTCCTCAGCCTTGGACCAAACGAATCAAGTTGAATTTTTACCACTGAAGGTATCTAATGTTTCGCGAACAATTTAGTGGTGACTCTGAACAGCGCACTAGCAAAAATCTTCAACAAAAGGAGAGAGAAAAACCTATACTACTCGTCTTCACACGCACTACGGACCATCACATTTTTGTACCCAACACGACAATGACAGATCCCGGAATGTTCGCCTTATCAGGGGTCGTTGGATCTGTGCTATACAAGGTTGCAACTTAAGTTGACACTACGACGTCACTAATAAACAAAGTAGTTCATCGGGGTGTCTGAATTTTGAGTGAAATAAAGAACGTCAATTTAAAAATATGATTATTTTGTTAAACCCATGTATTTATATAGTGCTTTTCAATCACGATTTGCGTACCGAAACTCCTCCTATCAACACAACAGGCTGCGTGTTTACCGATTTCTCCTTCCGCATTTGTGACGTACTGGGTTCAAGAAACGTTGTTGTCAAGTATAATTGTTCGAAAAAAAGAACGGGCTGAGTAAACAGGATTTCTGTTTACTCACTTATGCTGTTTACTCTGACGTCATAGGGTCCAGAAACGTTGCAGTCTAGTATAGAATATACTAGACAGCAACGTTAGTTGACCCTATGACGTCACTAACAAACAAAATATTTCCAATCGCGGGGTCTGAATTTCAGTGTTCGGCAACTATACAGTGGTCAAAAAGTAGTTAACTATCAACTACTAACTAGTCTGGGAAAATCTAGTTGCAACTAGTAGTTAACTATTTTTTCCTGGGACTAGTTGCAACTAGTAGTTAACTATTTCCCAAAGTAGTTAACTACTAGTTAACTAGTCTATTTAATTTCATAACCTATTTTTTGCCCAAATTCTAATACATCTTTCTTATCTATATCACAAAAAACTTTATGCTTCGCTCAAAACGGCGCTTTATTTCTGGTTATGGTATTTGAGTACTCTACCATGACATTTTAGTTATAAATAGCAGTGTAATTTTTGTATATTTTGATAAAAATTTTAAACAAAATTTTTTTTAAAGTAGTTGAAAATTTGAAAGTAGTTTCAACTAGTAGTTATTAAAAAAAGTAGTTCAACTACTAGTTAAACTAGTTTAAACTAAAAGTAGTTAAACTACTAGTTAACTACTAGTTGATCGGTAGTTAACTACTAGTTGCAACTAGTTCTAGTTAACTAGTGCCTAACACTACTGAATTTTGAGTGAAATTAAGAACTTCAATGGACTCTAACCGTCTGACGTCACACGGAACCAACACGTGACCTACTGAGCTTGCAATTGGTTACCACAGATACTACACTAGTAGATCTACTAGTGTAGTATCTGTGGTACCCAATTACAAGCTCAGTAGGTCACGTGTTGGTTCCGTTTGAAGTATCGAACCAGATAGGCGGTTAGAGTCCATTGAGAAATATCATTAGTTTGCTAAACCCATGTATTTTTTTTTCATTAGCCTTTGGGCCTGGGGTGCTAATTACTTAGCTTGTGTCCAGGCCGAGTGGCTGGGATTAATTAACGGAGATGGGCACCGCCTGATGGGCCACTAGGCCCAGTCAGAATTTGATTTGATTGAAACCCATGTATACATAGCGTCTTTTTATCACTATATTTGCGTACCGTCCTAGCAACCCAACAGGCTTGGTGATAACTCAGTTTTTCTTTCCGCGTTATGACGTATGAGAGAAAAAAAACTTCCAACCCGTCTTCACACGCACTACCATGGACCTGGAAAGATCCCATTTTCGCACCCAACACGACAATAGGGTTGTTTCCCATTTTTCAATCTATTTTTTTCTATGAAGAACAGATTGAAAAAATATGTTTGCAAAAAACCCGAAGTCTCTAGGACCTCAATTTATTTTTTAATTAATTTTTAAAGGTGATGTGCAGATGCGTTCCTTAAAATCGGAGCACTGAGCAGTGACGTCAAAATATCCACCGCTATATATCCAGGGCTTTGATAGTTCTAATACTGGTAGATATAAAGAATAATTGAATCGTTTATTTCAGAAACAAGTTAAACGCTGTGTTAATCCAATGGGCTCTAACTTGTTTCTGAAATAAACGATTCAATTATTCTTTATATCTACCAGTATTAGAACTATCAAAGCCCTGGATATATAGCGGTGGATATTTTGACGTCACACGAAGCCACGCCCCGATTTGGGGAGCTTTGATTTTTAAATCGTTTTAATTAATTAATGAAGCGTTTTAAAAATTTTCTTTTCTTGATTTTCTTATTTTTTGGGGGTTTCCTTCGTTTTTCAATTGTTGAAATACGAAAGTTGAGTTGATGGAAACAACCCTATTACAGATCCCGGAATGTTCGCCTTATCAAGGGGTCGTCGGATCTCTGCTAATTGTTCGAAAAAATGAATAGGCTGAGTAAACAGGCTTTCTGTTTGCTCAGTTTTTCCTTCCGCGTAGTGACGTCATAGGGTCAAGAAACGTTGCAGTCTATACTATACTAGACAGCAACTTAAGTTGACCCTAAGACGTCACCTAGAAACAAAGTAGTTCATAGATGTATAGATATCATACAGTGAACGAGTAGAACTCATTCTTATTGAACACATATAGAAAGGGAAACCAAATGAACCAAGGTAAATATTTACCACTGAAGGTATCTAATGTTTTCGTGAACAATTTAGTGGTGACTGTGAACACCTCACTAGCAAAAATCTAGCGTTAGCGTGCGCTGTGACGTCACACCCAATTGAAGTCCGTTTTCTGATAACGCGACTTTTCTGGCGTTTGGGCAAAAATAAAATTTGAATTTTAAATTATTTAAAACACATTTTTGAACTTAGAAAAATCAGATATTTGAGAGTTTTAAACCATAACGTATCAAAAAAGTATAAAATTAAGCAAATCCCTCACTCCTGCAAATACCTCATTCACATTTTGACTGAAAGTAAACCAACCCTATGACGCAATTAGTGTTCGGCACTAGTTAACTAGAACTAGTTGCAACTAGTAGTTAACTACCGATCAACTAGCAGTTAACTACCGATCAACTAGTAGTTAACTACCGATCAACTAGTAGTTTAACTACTTTTAGTTTAAAGTAGTTCAACTATTAGTTACCTACTTTTTTAATCAACTACTAGTTAAAACTACTTTCAAATTTTCAAATTGAAATTTTTTTTTATTTAAAATTTAAAAATATATTTAAAATTTTTATCAAAGCTAGAGTATTCAAATACCATATAACCAGAAATAAAGATCATTTTTGCGCGAAGTATAAACGTTTTTTGTGACATAGATAAGAAAGATGTGTTAGAATTTTGCCAAAAAGTAGGTTATGAAATTAAATAGACTAGTTAACTTACTTTGGGAAATAGAGTGTTTTCAGGTGACGTCACAACCGGTTATTTCCTTTTAACTGTGTACCTTCTGTAGGGCTTTTAACTGTTGCTAAGGCCGTTGTTTATCTGTTGCTAAGGCGGTTTTTAGGTATGGGATCACGTGATTGCAAATGCTGCAATAGAAGAATTCCACGGCTAGTCATTTTCTGTAACTGTTAACCTCTGTAGGGCTAAAAACTGTAACCTTTTCTGTTGCTAAGGCCGTTGTTAGGTCCGAGTCATGTGATTGAAAATGCTCTATTGTTTTTAGATTGCTAGAGTCTAAAGAATGTTTTGCTTTGTGAAAGATGTAATTTTCTCAAAACCTATATTCTGGTTTTATTGGTGAAGGTAAGCTAGAAATAGTAGTAAAGTTTAATTTTAAACTTGTGGTTTCACTTCAAAGTTTAGAGTACAGTACAGGGTGGTTATAGTAGAGCACTTGCTATCACGTGACTCGCACCTAGCAACAGCAAGATGTTCCTCACCACCGATTTTCTTTCCAAAAGATGTTTCCCCTCTCTAGAATTCAGTCTTCACCCATAAAAAGCTTTACCTAAAGTCAAAAACACCCAAAGTTCCATGGCAGAAATCGGCAGTGAAATTTCCTGATAAAATTCAGCGGGATTCAAGATAATTCTACAGGGATTGGGGTTTTCAGAAGGGTCCATTTGCGGCATTGTGCAAGCGACTATTGGGGGAACAACCCTAGTCGTAAATCACACTTGACTTCCCAAACCGGACACTCCCTGAACCCAGTGGCGGATCTAGGGGGGTGGCACTCTGGAGAGTGTCCCCCCCCCCTTTGGACCCAAAAAATCACTCATAAGTACCAAAAAACGTCCCAAAAAGTACTCAAAATGAGTTAAAACCCTACTTTTACATGCCAAATTTTAAAATTTGACGGTGAGGACCCTTATATACCCCCCAGCGGTACCAAAAGGGGATCTTGAGTGATACTTTTTAGAAAATTCCCAAAATTTTGAAATTTTTCTCAAAACATAAAGGTGATGGTCTGAAAAAGTGCCCCCCCCCTTTGGAGCCGTGCTGAATCCGCGCCTGCCCGAACCACACACAATACGTCTGACTGCTGACTTTAGGGCTCAGTGTGTTTCCGCCTTAAGGAAAACACTGCACAGATCCCTCAACTGAATCCTACCTGTTCCAGCCACATCGACTATCTTTCAAAAACATCCCATTTCTCAACAAACAAAAAAAAAGAACCACAATCCCCCTCCAAGCACCCACAACTTGTTGATCCTTCTCAAAAACCGCTCGCTCGGAAGCTCTAAAACCCCCATAACGGACAAACTCCCTCTCGAAATCAATGTCCGAAAAACCGTGAGATTACCCCTGGAACTCATCCACTCGAAATTCCTTCTGCCCGGCTACACACACCGGGGCAGCAGAAATATGGAGCTAAGCCCCGGTGTAATTTCGTGTCCAGTCATTATTTCCAGGCCAACCAACTTTCGGGGAAAAGAGGAGAGCGTGTCTACACATCTATATGATTTTTTTTCCCGCCAGTAATCCAAGCGGGGCACGTGACCTGGCGGACCAATCCCGTATTAGTATTCCGGAGGCCGTCGGCGTTGCCAGCACGCTGCCGCAATTGTGAGGAATCCAGTTAGATTTCATAACAAGTTGGTGCTGGCCGCTTAAGATGGCTCCCGGAGGAGGTTTCTTCCTATCCTCCTTTCTTCCTGCTCTTTCTTTTTGCCTCATTTCCACAAGAAAGCTCTCTGCTCCTCTTTAGGACACCGCATACTGTATCTATGCCTTTCAGTTGTTGTTGTTGAGGCAGTTTCTTATGTGCGAAGTCTCACACAAATACTTCTTCCTGTAGTTTATACCGTATATATTCACCACACCAAACGGGTATTACTTTTAGGTACAGGTTAAAAGCATGTTCAATAATTTATGGGGTGGGGTCTATACAGGGTGTCCCAAGATATGTGTCCACCCCCTTTAACTTTTGGGCCCCTACAGATATAATCATAAAAGTGGTGTCTAGGTATAGTTAAGTGACCATGCCCTATCCTTTTCAATGCATCAACTTTTAACATTATTGCCGTTGAAAGTTGATGATTATTAGTGTTCGGCAACTAGTGGTCAAAAAATGGTTAACTATCAACTACTAACTAGTCTGGGAAATTGTAGTTGTAACTAGTAGTTAACTATTTTCTCCCGGAACTAGTTGCAACTAGTAGTTAACTATTTACCAAAGTAGTTAACTACTAGTTAACTAGTCTATTTAATTTCATGACCTACTTTTTGGCAAAATTCTAATACATCTTTCTTATCTATAACACAAAAAACGTTTATACTTTGAGCAAAAATGGTCTTTATTTCTGGTTATGGTATTTGAGTACTCTACCTTTGATATAAATCTTAAATATCTTTTTAAATAAATTTTTTTAATTGAATTTGAAAGTAGTTTTAACTAGTAGTTGATAAAAAAATAGTTAAACTAATAGTTGAAACACTTTAAACTAAAAGTAGTTAAACTACTAGTTGATCAGTAGTTAACTACTAGTTACAACTAGTTCTAGTTAACTAGTGCCGAACACTAATGATTATATGTTGAGAGTTATATGATTTTTATTTTAAAAAGTTTTAGAGATTTGCTAAAATTACTAAGTTGTAGAGCAACATCGATTTAGTAAAAAATACACCTTGTGCAGAGAAATGTCTAGAAAACAACCCCTAAAACGCACACTCACAAAACCTATACTAAACTGCAACGCTACTTGACCATGGAGAAACATAAAAAAAAAGTTCCCATCGCGGAGTCTGAATTTTGAGTGAAAATAAGAACTCCAATTTATAAGTATTATTAGTTTGTGAAACCCATGTATATGTTACGGGCAAAGTGATTAATAGGGCATTATTAATAATGCCTGTCGAGTATAGAGATAGATAGAAAATTGGCACTAACAATAATACCCCACTTATTTATAGTTCATACCGTGAACGAGTCGAACTCATTCTTTTTGAAACACGAAGAGGAACGTCCATTTAAAAATAAGATTAAATTTGTTAAGCCCATGTTGCGAACCGAAACTCCTCCTACCAATCCAATATGCTTTCTGTTTGCTCAGTTTTTCCTTCCACGTAGTGACGTCATAGGGTTCGAAAACGTTGCTGTTCAGTATAGGGATAGGGTGCATGGATAGATAGAAAATAGGCACAAACAATAAAACCCCACTTATTTATAGTACATTACGTGAACGAGTCGAACTCATTCTTATTTAAAACCTCCTCAGCCTTGGACCAAACGAATCAAGTTGAATTTTTACCACTGAAGGTATCTAATGTTTCGCGAACAATTTAGTGGTGACTCTGAACAGCGCACTAGCAAAAATCTTCAACAAAAGGAGAGAGAAAAACCTATACTACTCGTCTTCACACGCACTACGGACCATCACATTTTTGTACCCAACACGACAATGACAGATCCCGGAATGTTCGCCTTATCAGGGGTCGTTGGATCTGTGCTATACAAGGTTGCAACTTAAGTTGACACTACGACGTCACTAATAAACAAAGTAGTTCATCGGGGTGTCTGAATTTTGAGTGAAATAAAGAACGTCAATTTAAAAATATGATTATTTTGTTAAACCCATGTATTTATATAGTGCTTTTCAATCACGATTTGCGTACCGAAACTCCTCCTATCAACACAACAGGCTGCGTGTTTACCGATTTCTCCTTCCGCATTTGTGACGTACTGGGTTCAAGAAACGTTGTTGTCAAGTATAATTGTTCGAAAAAAAGAACGGGCTGAGTAAACAGGATTTCTGTTTACTCACTTATGCTGTTTACTCTGACGTCATAGGGTCCAGAAACGTTGCAGTCTAGTATAGAATATACTAGACAGCAACGTTAGTTGACCCTATGACGTCACTAACAAACAAAATATTTCCAATCGCGGGGTCTGAATTTCAGTGTTCGGCAACTATACAGTGGTCAAAAAGTAGTTAACTATCAACTACTAACTAGTCTGGGAAAATCTAGTTGCAACTAGTAGTTAACTATTTTTTCCTGGGACTAGTTGCAACTAGTAGTTAACTATTTCCCAAAGTAGTTAACTACTAGTTAACTAGTCTATTTAATTTCATAACCTATTTTTTGCCCAAATTCTAATACATCTTTCTTATCTATATCACAAAAAACTTTATGCTTCGCTCAAAACGGCGCTTTATTTCTGGTTATGGTATTTGAGTACTCTACCATGACATTTTAGTTATAAATAGCAGTGTAATTTTTGTATATTTTGATAAAAATTTTAAACAAAATTTTTTTTAAAGTAGTTGAAAATTTGAAAGTAGTTTCAACTAGTAGTTATTAAAAAAAGTAGTTCAACTACTAGTTAAACTAGTTTAAACTAAAAGTAGTTAAACTACTAGTTAACTACTAGTTGATCGGTAGTTAACTACTAGTTGCAACTAGTTCTAGTTAACTAGTGCCTAACACTACTGAATTTTGAGTGAAATTAAGAACTTCAATGGACTCTAACCGTCTGACGTCACACGGAACCAACACGTGACCTACTGAGCTTGCAATTGGTTACCACAGATACTACACTAGTAGATCTACTAGTGTAGTATCTGTGGTACCCAATTACAAGCTCAGTAGGTCACGTGTTGGTTCCGTTTGAAGTATCGAACCAGATAGGCGGTTAGAGTCCATTGAGAAATATCATTAGTTTGCTAAACCCATGTATTTTTTTTTCATTAGCCTTTGGGCCTGGGGTGCTAATTACTTAGCTTGTGTCCAGGCCGAGTGGCTGGGATTAATTAACGGAGATGGGCACCGCCTGATGGGCCACTAGGCCCAGTCAGAATTTGATTTGATTGAAACCCATGTATACATAGCGTCTTTTTATCACTATATTTGCGTACCGTCCTAGCAACCCAACAGGCTTGGTGATAACTCAGTTTTTCTTTCCGCGTTATGACGTATGAGAGAAAAAAAACTTCCAACCCGTCTTCACACGCACTACCATGGACCTGGAAAGATCCCATTTTCGCACCCAACACGACAATAGGGTTGTTTCCCATTTTTCAATCTATTTTTTTCTATGAAGAACAGATTGAAAAAATATGTTTGCAAAAAACCCGAAGTCTCTAGGACCTCAATTTATTTTTTAATTAATTTTTAAAGGTGATGTGCAGATGCGTTCCTTAAAATCGGAGCACTGAGCAGTGACGTCAAAATATCCACCGCTATATATCCAGGGCTTTGATAGTTCTAATACTGGTAGATATAAAGAATAATTGAATCGTTTATTTCAGAAACAAGTTAAACGCTGTGTTAATCCAATGGGCTCTAACTTGTTTCTGAAATAAACGATTCAATTATTCTTTATATCTACCAGTATTAGAACTATCAAAGCCCTGGATATATAGCGGTGGATATTTTGACGTCACACGAAGCCACGCCCCGATTTGGGGAGCTTTGATTTTTAAATCGTTTTAATTAATTAATGAAGCGTTTTAAAAATTTTCTTTTCTTGATTTTCTTATTTTTTGGGGGTTTCCTTCGTTTTTCAATTGTTGAAATACGAAAGTTGAGTTGATGGAAACAACCCTATTACAGATCCCGGAATGTTCGCCTTATCAAGGGGTCGTCGGATCTCTGCTAATTGTTCGAAAAAATGAATAGGCTGAGTAAACAGGCTTTCTGTTTGCTCAGTTTTTCCTTCCGCGTAGTGACGTCATAGGGTCAAGAAACGTTGCAGTCTATACTATACTAGACAGCAACTTAAGTTGACCCTAAGACGTCACCTAGAAACAAAGTAGTTCATAGATGTATAGATATCATACAGTGAACGAGTAGAACTCATTCTTATTGAACACATATAGAAAGGGAAACCAAATGAACCAAGGTAAATATTTACCACTGAAGGTATCTAATGTTTTCGTGAACAATTTAGTGGTGACTGTGAACACCTCACTAGCAAAAATCTAGCGTTAGCGTGCGCTGTGACGTCACACCCAATTGAAGTCCGTTTTCTGATAACGCGACTTTTCTGGCGTTTGGGCAAAAATAAAATTTGAATTTTAAATTATTTAAAACACATTTTTGAACTTAGAAAAATCAGATATTTGAGAGTTTTAAACCATAACGTATCAAAAAAGTATAAAATTAAGCAAATCCCTCACTCCTGCAAATACCTCATTCACATTTTGACTGAAAGTAAACCAACCCTATGACGCAATTAGTGTTCGGCACTAGTTAACTAGAACTAGTTGCAACTAGTAGTTAACTACCGATCAACTAGCAGTTAACTACCGATCAACTAGTAGTTAACTACCGATCAACTAGTAGTTTAACTACTTTTAGTTTAAAGTAGTTCAACTATTAGTTACCTACTTTTTTAATCAACTACTAGTTAAAACTACTTTCAAATTTTCAAATTGAAATTTTTTTTTATTTAAAATTTAAAAATATATTTAAAATTTTTATCAAAGCTAGAGTATTCAAATACCATATAACCAGAAATAAAGATCATTTTTGCGCGAAGTATAAACGTTTTTTGTGACATAGATAAGAAAGATGTGTTAGAATTTTGCCAAAAAGTAGGTTATGAAATTAAATAGACTAGTTAACTTACTTTGGGAAATAGAGTGTTTTCAGGTGACGTCACAACCGGTTATTTCCTTTTAACTGTGTACCTTCTGTAGGGCTTTTAACTGTTGCTAAGGCCGTTGTTTATCTGTTGCTAAGGCGGTTTTTAGGTATGGGATCACGTGATTGCAAATGCTCCAATGGAAGAATTCCACGGCTAGTCATTTTCTGTAACTGTTAACCTCTGTAGGGCAAAAAACTGTAACATTTCTGTTGCTAAGGCCGTTGTTAGGTCTGAGTCATACAATTGAAAATGCTCTATAGTTAACTACTAGTTGCAACTAGTCCCAGGAAAAAATAGTTAACTACTAGTTACAACTACAATTTCCAGTTAGTAGTTGGTAGTTAACTATTTTTTTACCACTAGTGGCCGAACACTAGACGCAATTGCCGGACAATAGAGAAATTTCGAAAACAAGCTTTCCGGTATCGCATTACGGAGACACGCAATTAAAAATCAGCACCCTCTCCCCTCCAAATTGCCCCCAGGAATCAATTTCCCTTCCGAAAAGAGGGTGGTCCGCAAACGACACGAAAGGAAGTCAGCCGGATTACTACACCCCCTCTCTACCCTCATAATCACAAAGTTGGTCCCAAAAAACTTTTTTCGCGGGGGGTCCGAAAGGGGCAATTATGAATTAAACGGCACCGGGGCACGAGAGCGATAATTATCGATTAAGTGATCGTCGTCGTGACGTCATAGGTGCCCCGCCGCTGAGAAAAAATTAATTCTTGAAGTTGATGGGGGGAATTTATTTCATTTCACGGGTAGGAATGATTTGTAAAGGACGGGAGGGAAGAAAAAATTCTTCCCCTCTTGGGGATCTTCTTAAATTCATATATTTCTCAAGAGGGATGAATGAATATTGGAAAACGGATCTTCACAGATAGGGTTAAGTGGAAAAGTTTTTAATTTCTGTGATGGTATTTCTTGGGGAATTTTTTTTTCCGAGGGGAATTTTTTTTTTTGTTCGCATAATGGCTGTGAAATATTTCAGGGGCTTAAGTAAGGGGACGACGGAATGCGAATGTCCGGTTCTTCCGTGACAGAAAAAACCGGGATATGGATGGGAGCGTTTGAAACTCTCCGGAAAAAATTCCCGGATATTAGAATTCATTAATAACTCCCGAGTCTGAGTTTAAGATGGATCCGGATCAATCAAGAGATTAAGTAATAGTCGTTTGATGTCGATTTCCTTTTTCTTTTTTTTAATTTTTGTGATATAAGAGGAATTTAATGCACGTTTTCCCCCTTTCATTCTAATACGTTTATAAGGGGAAAATCTCGATTTAGTTAATAATAAATGAAATAATAATTGCAACCTCGAATGCATTGATTCTGTAAGCCATTCAAAGCCAGGTTTAACTACATTCAGCCATTTATGGAATTTCAGTTATTGTGAGGTTATATTTTTTCTATTATATAAAACTGGTCTAACTGGGTGTGAGAAGGTTTTCAGACAAAGTTTAAAGTTTAAAGTTTAAAGTGTCAGGTTGGGGTAAAATGGTTATAGAGGAGTAAAATAAATACAGAGATTTTAATAGTTTAGATTTATAAAATTTAATATTTTTTGGCATGCTGATTTTTATTGAGGTTCAAGAAAAAACTTAAAATTTTATAAATATAAACTGTTAAAATCGCTATAACCATTTTACCACACCCGACCATGTTACATCAAAATAATATTGTTTTTTCGAGAGAATTTTTAATATAGGATATTCTAAATTTGAATATTTACTGGGCAACTCAGTCTTTTTCTAAACTTAGTAAAATAATTATATAGCATACAATAAGTTATTTATATTTACTATAATTAATTATAATAAAATTTCTTGTATTATAGGATAAGAGAATAGTATAGGGAAGGGTAATTTCCTGTACTAACGTGACAAACAAAAAAAATGTCCTTTACGTACTACTTCAACATAAACTAGCCTAGTGCTAGGAGGAAAATTTTCTCAAAAGAGAGATATTCATAAAGTTTGTAACTCAAAGCAAAATATTCAATTTATTCAAGGCTACAGTACTAAAATGTAGCTCCCACTTCGTAATTAGAAAATCAAAAAGGAGCTGTTTAACTACACTACTTGAAATAAACTTCTTGAATTTTATTACAGTCCCTACACCTATTTTACATGTCTCGAATACTTAAGGTTCGCATAATAATTAATAAAAGTCGAGACGAAAAGTAATGAATGTATGCCGATATAAAAAGAATGAGAAACCTCCCCTCAGATCAGTTAGTTCTCCTGTTTTCTACTATATGATGTTAGTCACGCTTTTCCCCGTACTGTGGGTCTATTTTCAGATTGGATGAAAGTGAAAACACATAATTAGAAATGAAGTTTAGTATCGAGAGAGGATTGAGTGATTTTTTTATAAGATTGGTATATTGAGACATTTTAAAAAAATATTTTTTTTAACTAAAAATAAACTAACTGATACTTTATACATGTTACGGGCAATGGTGATAAATCCAGGCATTAGTAATAATGCCCGCGTATTTCGGGCAAAGTGATACTCATTGACAAATGTCTTTTAACTTATTACATTGCCCGCCTCACTTCGGGCATTATTAATAATCCCCGGTTTATCACTTTGCCAGTAGCATATAAGTTATTAAAACTGGAAAATGATTTAGCCTGTGGGGATACAGAGAGTCCCTAAGCTCCTGACCCCAACCATTTCATTCTCAACTCAGTAAAACTGAGTGCACAGCAACTTACTCTGAGATCGGCCAATCCCAATTTGACATACAATTCCCATAAAAATACTCCAATATTACAATTCCTATATTTGAACTCCGATCCGATTGATAAGAATACTCCGATCCGAGATAGGTTAATCCTAAGGACATACAATTCGCACAAGAATACTCAAATATTACAATTGAATAACTTTTTTCAGAAACATGTCAAACGCCACTTTTCTTGTTTTGAGATAAACGAGAAAAACTGTATAGAAGCTCACTAAATTTTTTATGAATGAGTTTAGTAATTTTTTTCTTAAAGTAGACCTCCATTTGGGTATTTTACAGACAAAAAGAATTTTTTAAATGTTTTTATTCTTTGCATGAAATTTTTGCATTTGACAAGTTTCTGCAATAAACAGAGTATTCAGGCCTTTTTTTTCATAGCTTAACTCTAATTATTTTTAGGATTTGGTATTAAAAGTGGGAATATTAGTTGAAAATAACATTTCCATATTAAATACCAACCCATAAAATTATTATAAAGTTCTTATTTTTTTCTCTTTTGGTTATTAGATGTACAAATACTTAGTTTTATAAATAATTTCAACTCTAGACTCAAAAATAATGGTCAGCCAATTCAAAATGTTAATATAGACATCTTTGAAGTCAATTAGATAGTTGTTTAGAAGTAACTTTGTCGACAGTAAAACAATTTTGCTTTAAAAGCCTACAAAATTAGTTAATTAGTTCAATATTATGATCTGGGGTATAGATTTGATGTCCACTTTTAATGAAGTGATTCATGAATCCAAAATATCAATCACATGGATGTAATAAATGGCCACAAGCATGGAAATTTTTAATAAATAGCTACCAAAACGTCCACTCTTGAGATTCGTACAAAAACTTTAAAAATATGGGTTTTACTATGGCTTGATGGACCTAACCTCTAAAGAATGACTTTTCCAATAGCATATAGTTTTTGTATGCGATTAAATAACAAACTGCAGCCCCAAACAAGCGGTAGATGAGACGGCATGAACGAAATTCCCCGCAATTTAAGTGCAGAAACCAGTCAAGCGACGGCGTTTGACTTGTTTCTGCACTAAAGCTGAAATTTAACATGCTGAAAAACTATTTTAAAATCCCGTTATTTTTATTATTCATACACTAATATGTGCGTTTACCCCTACAGAATCATATGACACCAATAACTCATTTTTGAAAAAAGTGGCGTTTGACATGTTTCTGAAATAAGTGATTCAATTATTCCATCAGTTGGATTTTGATAACTTGGAACTTTATAATGGTGAGGATGGTCCTTACAAATGTCCTCAAAGTTCTCTATAAGCAGCGAGTGTAATGAGGTTTAAATCACCTCCTAAGCAGATAGAAACCCTTCCTAGTGTGGCAAAAAGCAACAAAATTAGGTCAAGATGTTTCGATTTGGCCCCTATTAATATCGATTTAGGGGGATGAAATTGCCCTCCTCATCATTCCTCAGGAAGTGTTGTTCGGAGTCATTAGGAATCTTCGGAGGAAGGCTTCTGTAGCGAAATCAATTAGTGAGTGGTTAATAGAATTTACACTTATCTCCACTCCTAATTTCTACTGGAGGATCCCCCTCAGAAAATCCAGGGAGGGCTTTTTTCTTCTTTTGCGCCAAGTTCGAAAAGAGCCAATATCTCATCAGGACCTTCATATATTGGTAAAATAATTACAGCTCTAATGACCGTCCCCCCATTGACATTCCCTAATACCCATCTGACTTAAGTGCGTAACTTTATATACGCTAATCTTCCTCCTTCGCCTCCGTTCCTTTTTAAAAAAGGCTGCTGCTGCTTCAAAACTTTTTTTTTTTTTACTGCTCTTGCCTCTAAACTTTTTTATTTTTTGAGAACGAAATTTGTTTCTCGACTCGAGGGTGGTTATTAAATGCCACGAGGCTCGCGCGCTTAGGGATAAATATAGGGTTCTTGGGGAATGACCGGGGGATGAAGCTGGCTCGGGTTGCGAGAGAGAAAGTTTTTTGAAAAATTTTGTGCATGGGGGGGGGGGAGTGATGGTAATATCCAACGGGGGTATTGGAAAGTGTGTGTGGGGGGGGGTTGGATCGACAGTCTCGAGCGGCCAAATTATCAGCGCGGAGGAATTTTTCCCGCCGAATATTGCGGTCGAAAAAGTGAGTGGCAACCTATTGGATATCGTCTGCGTGATGGTTTGAATTTTTGAGGTTCGGAAGTTGGTTGCAGCTTGCGAGGGTTTTGCGAAACGCAATTAGGGGAATTATGTCACTTTAACTATCGAATGTTATGAACACAACAGCAAGTTGAAATGCGTTGAGGAAATATCGGTTTATTTGTATTTGAATATACTAGTTTAAACTAGTTTAAACCGGTGGTCTTAACTCTATAAGAACTAGGGGGGAAATTACAAGTTAACAAGATTTGAGCCCCAAGTATAGAAAGTATATGTTAAAATAACTCAATATTTAACTTTAATGTAATTAACGAAAAATATACCGTGCTAAGAGTTTTATGAAAACTTGAAACCTTCTAGGTTAATAAGATTTGAGCTCCAAGTATAGAAACTATGATATGATAAAATAACTTTTAATGTAATTAACGAAAAATATATCGTGTAAGAGTTTTATAAAAACTTTGATGCTAGTTTAGGTGTAATTATCATTGGCACTGGTTATTTCCACG
Source organism: Tetragnatha montana (assembly GCA_963680715.1). Lineage (NCBI taxonomy): Eukaryota > Metazoa > Arthropoda > Arachnida > Araneae > Tetragnathidae > Tetragnatha > Tetragnatha montana. The sequence goes on from OY796685.1 coordinate 49,296,681, forward strand.
AAAGTAACAACTAAACTCTTCTCTTATCTCGCTATTTTTGAAAATTATAAGTTAAATTAAAGCAAAATACTCAAAAGTAGCAGCCTGAAATCGAACCGGGGATCATTAGGTTACCAGACGCACACTCTACCACTAGGCCATCGGTGCTGATGCCAGGATTGTTCAATAACATAATTTTATTCTTATAAAGTATGTAATAACAAACTCCTAACTACTGCGCATGCTTCAACTGTCGTGGAAATAACCACTTCGATTATCATTCACAAACTTACAGTTACAGTTAGTTACAGCTCACTCCTTTAAACAATGTCTTTTCTAAAAAAACCCCGATTTTTCAGCAGCCGAGTGATTTTAAAATTTAAAAGTAGATTGAAATGTATTCAAAATAAATATCAAGCATCCGATTGAACTTTTTAATAGTATGCAGCATAAAGATCAGGCGATCTTGCAGAGTTTTACTCTACTCTTTCAGGGCTTTCTAAAAACAATCATAACGAAAAAAATAACTGATTTTTGAGGTATGACGTTCTTGTCAAGAGTGATATATGTGATCCCACTTTCTCTATTACCCAACTATTTATTATTTCTGTAAATGACATAAACAAGCAAAAGGTTAATTTATAATTAAGCAGGTCTGCCTATTACAAGCTATAGTAATAGATTTCGAAATTACAAGCCAGTAATTTTAAAAACCTCAATTAATGTCAGACAGCAAAAATTACTATAACAATATCGATACATTATTCCAGCAAAAATTTAAAGAAACAATTAACTTAGTTTGAAGGTTATGAAAAATTCCCAACTATATTCATCAGAGATTGCTTTTAACATATTGACCTATTAAAACTCGAAGAAATAACTATGACGGTTTGAGTATGTAATTTCTAGACAGATTAAAGGCTTACAAATCTACGATCATTAGACACTGATAAACAGAAGTTGTTTCTAAAATAATAGTCTTGGAATATCACCTAATCAGCTATTATATTAGACTTCACCAAAAAACTTTGATATTTTTCAAAGTCATTCTCATATTGCTTTTAAACTGCAAACTGCGTAGTTTTTCCGACACATTTTTAAGTTAAGTTTTAGTAGAAACAAGACAATTTCACTTACAGGACACTCAGCTCACTTGGAACTTGCTGTAACCATCCAGCTTTCTTAGATGAAGCTATAACTTCTGACGAGAAGATTTCTCTCAACCCTTATCAGTTAAAAAGCTAAGAAGGCTTTCAAATAAAAACTTCCGTAAAAAAAGTGGTGACCAAAATGATACCCTTATCCTCAAAACATTTTCAAACTTCTCCATTTTAATAATATTTTATAGTGATTCTTAACTTAAACTACTTAGCCTAGCTCTAGCTGTTACTGAATATTAAAAAGTCCCTTCATAGGTAAAGTATAGAAAATGATACCAAAAATTTACCTAAAGAAATATTTTATTTTAAGTGAGGGATTTTGAGAAACTATTTCATAGGAGAGTCACAACACTGAAATGCAAGTATTAAACACTCGAATAAAACTGTACTAATTTAATTACTACTTATAATGATAATTTATATAACTCCACTGCATTATAGATGAATGAATAAAGAATAAAATTATCTTATGGTCTTTTTAAATGTGTATACTTTCTGATTTGTAGAGTTAATTTATTTCATTTGTCTCATGGTAGCAAAATTTAAATTTAATATTAAGCAAAAACTTCAACAATTCCTTTTTTATTTTATTACATTTTTCTGCTTCTTCTGAGCAAAAAAATATTAAAAATAAAGAATATGATTCTGAAAATTGTTAGGTCTGATTATAGAAACTAATAATTCTTTTAATAAAATGTGATTATTCAGAAAAATATTTAATTTAATGCCTTAGATTAATTTACATTTTTAAGTTGAAATTGTCTTCTATAATAACTTTTTAATGTGAAAAGTAGTTAAGTAACTTAAAAATAATTTGAGTCTTACCCTTAATTACCAGTTGTATGTTTCAGTTTTAATTTTCTATCATTTTAAAAGTGCATTTTTAAAATCCTTTTAAAACACTATCATTAATTTTTTTTTCCAAGAGAAGTATCCTGCATCTCCAATAACATGTATGGTTATACCCAGAATATTAAAATTTAGTTAATCAGTCAATCACACAATCTCTATACTAAATTACAACGTTTCTTGACTATGACGTCACGGGTTGAAGGAAGGAGCTTTGATAAGAAGCTGCATTTTCTAGCTACCTAATTGGCGACTCAGAAATGACTCTCGCTGTCTTTTTTGCCAACAAAACAGCAACTTAAGTTGACCCTATGAAGTCACTCACAAAGTAGTTCCCATCATCGCATTGTCTGAATTTTGAGTGAAATGAAGAACGTCAATTTAAAAATATGGTTATTTTGTTAAACCCATGTAATATATAGTGCTTTTCATTCACGATTTGCGTACCGAATCTCCTCCTATCAACCCAACATGCTTTGTGTTTACCGATTTCTCCTTTCGCATTTGTGACGTACTGGGTTCAAGAAACGTTGCTGTCGAGTACAGAAAGTGAGGAGTCTTCTTACGTCAACCCGTGACGTCACTGTCAGGAAAACGTTACACTCTAAAACAAAAAAAGGAAAACAGGACAACACTGTTTTAACAAAAAGTCAAAATATTTATTTCCGTCAGTGAGTTGAGTTTCGACGTTGTTGAAAACGCTTTTCAATCAATATTCACAAGACCGTTCATTATTATTTATTCTACAAGAACATGAGGGGTTGAAGAACGAACAACAAAAAAAAAAAAAAAATGCCTTTTTTTTCTTCTCTTCATAACAACAGAGGGGGGGGCAACAATAAACGGGTGAAGAAGGGACTGTACATTCGGGCAAAAGGGGACACTGTACAGATGAACCTCATGCCCGACACATTCATTCTCTCCGCGCGATATTAAAGCTGTACAAGAAGTATTTTTTTTTGGGGGGGGGGCTTTACTTCGACCTGGGGGGGCATTTGAAGACTCGCAAATGGTTCCAACGCTCGTAAAACCTGTACAAGGAGAATGAAGTAATAAATGACGTGAGTCTTCGGACCGACGAACACATTTGAGCATTCTGGGACAAAGTAGTACAGTCGACTAGGCTTAATTAATGTGATCACTTTTTGTCCGAGAGTAGAATGATAACAATATCCGATTGATAATAATAAGCGATTTGATGCTAGAAAGTTTCAAACAGTGTAACTCAGCTTTAAAATCACAACTGTGTAGTCCTAATTGAAGTATTTAAAACGATTTTCGAGTATTACATTCAGTGGCGGCTCGTCCATAGGAGCACATGAGCACGTGAACCCCCAATAAAAATGAAATAAATCAATAATAACAAAAATGGAAAAACTAATAAAAATCTATTCCAACTTGTACCTTATTCAGGATGAGCTTCCAACCCCTCTTCTGTTCAAATTGTGGCATTTTTACTTAATTTTATTTTCAAAATTTAATTGTGAACCCCTATTTGAACTACCCTCGAGCCGCCACTAATTACATTGCAACTTTTACATTCTTAAATATAAAATACGAGAGTGGGGAACATATAAAGCTAATAAATTATGACATATTTTGTGCGATTATGTATTAAAATTGGCCTACACCTACACATGGGGAAATAAAGGAGCTTTTTTAAGGGATTTCACTCGATTTCGATAATATTAATAAGCGATATACTGATCCCATAAAACGATACATTTTGCGTTTAAGTGAAAAAGGAGTGATAGGGACCAGTCAATTCTGATAACATTAACAGTGATCACAATAAGAGGAGCCGACTGTACTAATAATAATAAAAACACATTTAGTCTCCCACTGCGACTTGTATTGAGAGAGAACACTTAAAAGACAACACAGTAAAAACACAGCAATGATCATCTTCCATATGAGGGGTCGGCCACCCCTTAATTAGTTCACGAACCGTCTCATCAGTTCGATGGATGCAAAATCGGCAAGGTTATAGTTAAAACCGTAAGGACAATTATTTATCGTCCTTAACTTTTTTTTTTTTTTTTTTTTTTGATTTTATGGGTTCCGCAGCCGGATCCGACACAGTTCAAAAAATTTTCGTTCCCGCCTTTAAATCCGGTTCACGCTTTGGAGTATACATGGGTTTCGTTCCCGTTTTATAAGACCGGTTCACGTCGACTCGTTCCCGTTGGTTCACGCTAAATACACGACTTTATACGATCGCAAGCGATCGATTTTTCGAAAATCTCGGCTGCGGACAATTTTTTTCTTATTATTTTGATTTTTCGGTTTGCTGTACACTATATACCACAGTGGTTTTGATTCGGAAAAAATGATCGTCAGTAGTTGCCGCTCCTAAATATTCCATTCTTATTTCTAGTCGAACATTAAAATTTATAATCGATTCAAAGGTATTAAAAAAATATCGCTACCTCACAAGGTCCCCACTCTATTGAATAAAATTTAAGGAGTTTCCTAAATTATTAATTAAATTTATGGATTAAGGCCCTCGAATTCCTTTCGCAAGGATCTTTAGTGCATAAAGTGAAATTGGAAGAAAATTATTGAAAACATCAGTGAAAGATGTTGTATTACAATTAGAATGCTCCAAATTCGAATGGAAAACTATAATTTTACCAGTGTTAGAAAATTAAAAACGTTCATTGTGATTTCAAGACTTTTAGGGTTTTAAGAAATTTCAAGGTCAGTGGGAACTCTGATGTATACGAAAATGTTAACGTCAAATTGAATTTTACTTCAAATAGTTTTTTTCTAAGTACAAAATTATAGGTATAATAAATTTAAAATTAAAAGGGTTTAATGCGAATTTTTTTTAAATGGAATAATATGCATTTAATCTGAAATGACTCATCATTGCCGATTTTGCCAGCTACCAAATATACTACACATGACTATTTACATATGCCAGGATGAAAAGCCATATACACATTCTGAACATTGCTATTCATTCAAACCGAAAAGGACAGAAGATCGATTCTTATAATAAATTAATCGATACTCGAAATTAAAGAAAACACAAATGAAAGGAAAACACACATTCATTCTTAAAAATAAATAAAAGCTGAATGTAAACAACAAAAACTTCAAAGTTTTGCCTTAGGGTAGAGTATATAGAAGTAAATAAGTTAATATTTACCTGGAGATCGCTAGGGTTCATAGCTTTTTATTAGAAACCCTACCAGTGACATTTTAAGTACATGCTCAATACCTTTTTCTTTTACTTCTATCCTTTTCAGCACAAATCACATAATAAAACACAAAGTAAACAAGAGTTGTTATCAGAAAGAGAATGCTATACTAGACTGCAACTTTTCTTGACCCTGGAGAAACATAACAAAGAAAGTAGTTCCCAGCGCGGTGTCTTGAATTTTGAGTGAAATTAAGAACTTTAATTTAGAAATATGATTAGTTTGTTGAACCAACGTGGTATATTTAGCATATTTTTATCACGATTTGGGTATTGAAACTCCTCCTAGCAACCCAACAGCCTTTCTGTTTACGCAGTTTTTCCTTCCTTAGAAGTAATTAGTATGTTAAACCCACCTGTACATATAGCATCTCTTTTATCACGATTTGCGTACCGAAACTCCTCCTAGCAACCCAACAGGCTTTCCGTTTACTCAGTTTTTCCTTAGTGACGTCACAGGGTCGAGAGAAACATTGCAGTCTAGTATAGTAACTGAGGAATACTGGGAAATGAAACTTTCTTGGTGGTAGTTATGAAATGACTAACTACATTGACTCGCATGTAGTGATATAAAAAAAAAAGCAAAACTAGCATCAAAAGAGGAACTGTTAACTCTTTAACTGTAACTGTTAAGAGGACAAAATCACAAAATCCGGTAAAGAAGAAGAGATGGTTAATACTGAAATCGCCATTCTTTATTCAGTTAACTTATAAGCAACATGTTAAAAAAAAAAACCTTTTTTCTTGAAAAAAGTTTATTATTAGGGGACTTTTTTTTGTTTGTCTTCTATAAATGAATGAAGTTTTGAAAAATTTTAAAGATGAATACAAAATGAATTGTTGATAACTATCTCAACAAACTGCATAATATATAATATCAGCAGTTGCTGTAAATTGATAGTGTAATAAATGTAAATGAAAAATTTCAAAAAAAAATTGTTTATGAAAATGTTTTATTTTCTTTCAATGAAAAGTGATCAAAATGTTTTTTTAAATAACACAAAAACATTTCTTATGACATTAAAATCAATAAAACCTGACAACAAATCACACGAGGTTGCCCCTAGATTAATATTAAATAAATACAAAATAACTTAAGTTGAATCTGATGGCAGTACAATGACTTCACTAGTCCAATTTTTTTTTTGCTTATTAACCAAACTTAAAACAGTTGGTTATAATATACATCGAACATAAAAATAATGCTTAAGCTACCACAAGAAACACCAAATTTTTTTAACATTTCAATTTTACATCATAGGGGGTACAGGAAAACAATATTATTAAAAACCAGCAAACTTTTATAATAATGACACGATCCAGAAAACAGTGAATGACATGACTTATGAGCTTTAAAAAAAAACACCTGCAATATAATAACAAACAGCAACATATTGAGCAGTTGTTTACACACTAAAAAAAATTATTCAACTTAACAACAACACGCCAAACTCAACATCAAACTGGCCACAACAAGGATCACAGTGGGAGACATCTCAAACTGCTTTGAATAAGGACATAAAAACCCCCAGGTCGAAAGGTTCTAAAATTCAAGTAACCACCGAAAAGCATTTGACCAAAAGCATTTGACAAGCATTTTGTAACATTAGCTTGGGTTTTTTTGTCGCCGCTGTACGGCTCAGAATTCTTTAATTTTTTATACAATTTGATGTAAATATCTACCTTTATTCTTGTGATTTTGGGTATTCACGTTTTAAATTATTTTTAAAAATATTTTTAATTGAAGCATATACTGTACTTCAGAGGTAAGCCTTATTTCTTTTGTATCTATCTATATTGATATACTTTTTAACTTGGAAACAATTAAATAGTCTGCATTGTTGCAGGGAACAGTTAGGTATTTTGTAACTAACTTACTTAGATCTTTTGGAAACTTGTAATTTAATAAGATTGAATTGAGATCTTTAACAGGAATATTTTTTTAGTAAGGAAGACTATATTATGTGAATTCAATCTTTTAATACACATTCAGAGCCATAATAACTTAATGTAATACTTTCTTATTGCATTTTTTATATAGGATACGATACAAATATCGAAGATCTTAAAAGGGAAATTTAATATTTCCCCAATAAAAATATGCAAAGGATTTAAGTACTTAGCGCCTTACCCTTATAATTTAGTAAGCGATTTTATCCTATTGATCATATCTTTTTTTCCTATTGATCAATTCCTATTTTCCTATTGATCACTATCCTATTGACATCAGTACATCCAACCAATAGAAACTGCAATACTTCCGGTGGTTACCCTCACAAAAATGACGTCATCAAACTTAAAAAAAAAACTCATCTAAGCGAAGAAAAACGAAACTGTACATTGAAGAGGCGGGGCTTGAGAAAATATCGATGATGAAAAAACATATCTCGATGAAGGGAAAATATCGATGATAACAAGATGGACGACATCAAGACGACGGACGATGGAGGCGCATATGACGTCACTGGGCCTGCCTGCTGAACACGTATATGACGTAGGGGGGTCGCGTATAGAAAAAGGGTCCGACCCCACCGACAAAAGTCATCAATATTTTGAAGTTATGGCACAATTTGTAGTACGTTGTCCTTTTTTCCTTTAAATTCATTTATTTATATATACGGTCCCTCGCAACGACGGGGAAAGGTGGAGTAGTGGCACATGAAAGAGTTCGTACCGCCAGGGGGCAGCACCTGAGCGAGTCTTTATTTTTTTCTCTCGCGCGCACGCTGTTCTTTTTTTTACTTGCTGTTGTTGTATTTTCTTCTCTTTACTTTTTTTATTCGTATATTTATATTACAAGAGTCAAAAAAAAGATTGCTGCTTGGAGACATCCTCGAGTGAAGTGCGGATCTCACCCGAGTGAAACTAGGGATGGAGTTCTGGCGGCTGAAAAAGACAGAAAAAAAGGAGTGTAAGTCAAAGTAATGACATTAACATTTTTTATCTCGTTCGTAAATATGGAGGTTATTGGACAACAAGGAAGGAGGTTATTGGAGAGATGTCTCACCTGGTGCATACTGGGGTCGTACAGACCCCCCGCTCCATCTCCATAGCCCGCTGTCTGGGAGATGACATGCCTGAGGGCGTTTGCCTGCAACGAAACACACCTGTTAGAACACAATAGACACACATATTCAAAGTCAAGCAGTCAGGCACTCTACTATACTCAACAGCAAAGTTTCCTGAACACAGTACGTCACTACGCGGAAGGAGAAAATGAGTAAACAGAAAGCCTGTTGAGGTTGCTAGGAGGAGTTTCTGTACCAAATCGAGATAAAAAAGGCACTATATATATAGATGGGTTTGACAAAATAATCATAATATTTTTAAATTGACATTCTTCATTTCACTCAACATTCAGACACCGCACTGGGAACTACTTAAATTGTTAGTGACGTCATAGGGGCAGGAAACGTTGCTGTCGAGGATAGAAGTGTTAATTATCGTATATACTTAGTGTTGCAAAAGTGTTTCAACGCATTTGCAGAGTATTGCCCACACATTCATGCTCATCTTTTTAGAAAACGCGACCTTATAAAATCAGTCCAATCAAAGAGCGTCGAATAAGAATTAAAGCAAAACACTCGCATCCACCCACATAAAAGGAACAGAAAATCTTAAGTAAGGGGGGGGGGGGCGGCAAAGAAAATTACAGCAGCACACGGCGGAACAAAACCTCTAAAACACATCGGCCACAACACATATTCAAATTCAAAGGCACTCACAGTCCCCCCACTTTCCAGTTCCACCGCGGCGGGTCCATCCATTTATTTCATTTCTCTCACACAGGCCTGTACTTAGCTCGATACGTAATCACCAGCACCACTAAGTAAGTACAGAAGCCTTCGAGAAAAAGGCAAGAACCGATTTCTCTGCTCTTAAGAAACACTTAGGGGAGGGAATCCGCCCACCCATTAACGGAATTTTCGGTTCTAAAACTCATCGGTTCCGGAACCATCGACCACCACAAAAGGAAGCTTTTTGTCTCGCGGGGTCAAGGAGTCCCTTTTTCGGCGCCTTTCAAGTCCTTTCAGATGCATATAATGCGGTCCCCCATTTTTGGTAAGGATCCGAACTGGTTCCATTCTTCGGAATAATCGAATCTTTTATGATTCTTGTTGTAATCTGTGAGTGAAAAGCGTAACCACAGATGAAGCGAAATGAACTAGTTCGCGAGGTGGTTTTTTTGTTGAAATGCATAAAAGGATGGTACTACACGGAAGTTCAGAACTCTATTATGTGTTATTCAATGGAAACTATTACATTCTAGTTGTTGTTGTTGACTTATGCCACTTGTAATATTCAAGCTCCATCCGCAAAGCGTACAGGAATTAAGGCTCCTGAGAAAGTGAGGCCCAATGGCAGAGTCCGACTTAAATTATATTCTTTTTCTTATGGGGTGACCTCAAAGTGAAAAAAAAATGTTTCTGGCGTCACTAGCCAACGTGCATGTCAACTACTTTTAAATTTTTACCTGCTGAAATTCTTTGAATGAATGTTTTTATGACAAATTATACATTTTAAACACGAATGTGCATGGTAAAAAACGAATTATTTCGTTTTAAATTTATTTGCGTTTTTACATGAACATGTGTGTGGTAAAATGCAGAGAATTAGCACAACACATGGGTTAGGATGGGTTTGTTTTTAAGTTAAAGTTCTCTATTAGACAGCAAAAAAAATCCTGTGTATAAAATATACTCCAACAACCGACTTTGGAAGAACAACGAATTACATAGGCCTGTTAACACAAGTGAAAATAAAGTTCGAATAAAATCGAAAATTGAAAAATTTCACATCTTTCAAAAACCTCAAAACTACCAACTCCAAAACCGATTCCTTTTTTCTAATCGACACAGTATCAAACCCAAATCCCCTAGTCCCCCTTTATTTAAAAAAAAAACCAGCCTTTAAAAAAAACCTTTCGAAAATAAATAAAAAAAAAGGCGGCGAAGTATGTTCATCAGCAGAGCCGGTGTGATAAATTAGAGTGTTTATTTATTCACAGCACCCAGCGTCTGCTGCTCCCGTTAATCTAATCCGGGATGGGAGATATTTTCTTCAGAAAGAGAAGCCCTTAATTGGGCCGCTTATTAGAAAGTGAGAGATTCGGGAAAACCGGGAGTTTTTGATGATGAATGCGGGCGCTAACCGGAGCAGATTGGGAACGGGAAGCGACTATAAGATGATGGAAATTAACAGAAGAAGATGGAGTAGTGAGTTCTGGGGGGTGGGAGTATGAGATGTGTTCTCTATCTTTTCAATGGGAGCGTTCGGTTCGCATAATTGAGATATTCTTAGTAGCACTCGAATTAGGAGTGAAGATGAGCATCTAGTAATTGAAAGCGAAATTTATTGAGGATGAGGTAATCTAATATTGTTTTACTTAAAATGTGAATGACTATCGTAATTTTAGAAGGAAAACGTAAAAAACGGAGGAAGTTGTGAAAGCTAACTGGATAAGTTATAATGTTTTCTCTCTTTTATTCTATTACTGATATTTTTCAATTACGACTACTATCAAGAAAACGTTCCCAGGCTGAACACGCAGAAACGGACGAAAATTTTAAAGGGGTTAATAGATGACTCAAAACACTAACTGCGAAAAAAATAGCTGCGGAATTACAGTAGAAAAGCTGTAAAAATTCTTAAAAATCATCATTTTTAACACCAAATGAGCGACCCTACAAGGCGAGATGTGCAGAGAAAGCGCCAAATGCTTAAATGAACTGGCCGCGTTTTCTCTGAAGCAGTTTAAATCGGCTAATCAAAAAGGTTCATCAAATGTATGTCAAGTCGCCAAGTGGTGCTAACTCAATGTGTTTGGCAACTCAAAACCCAATTTTCAACATTAATTTACTCCTCTCTTAATGAAATTCCGTAGCAAATTTTTTCACAGTAAGTGTTCTGTGTATGAGTCATCTTCTTATGCCTGTAAAATTTTCGTCCATTTCTGTGAGTATAACCTGTGAACGTTTCTTAGTAAGTAATTAATAATTCTACAACGAACGAACTTAATACATCCTCATAATGGGAAAAAATATTTCTTCCTTCAAGACAATAAGAGATTTTAACACTCTAGTTCGGCTATATTCACAGCTATCGGCGTCCGTGTTAAATGCATGGTCAAAGAAGGATTCCACCAATCAGAGTGAGCGAAAAGCTAATTTTCTTTCTTTAGCTGCTGGGTAACGAAAATGATAAAATAAAACTATAAAATGTCTAATTTGGGTATAATTTTAAGGTTTCAAAGAGTCGGTTGACATCGAAATGGGGAGAGGGGCCAATCACTTTTAAAAATTTTAAAATTTAGGATAAATAAAAGTTTAGAAGTCAATAAATTTTTTTACACTCAAGAAGCCATTTTGCATTTACGCCTTTTTTAGTGACTCTCCCCCAACAACCCTCCTTTAGGATCGACTAAACGATAAGGAATATTTCACTCTTAAAAAAACACTCAAGATACCAACATTTCGGCATTTAGTACTACAACATCTCCAGCCGAAACCAGCCACAAAAGCACAACAGAGACCACCACTCCCGTCATAAACATCACCGGCATTAACGCTGCTCACAGATTGAATTTTTCCACCCCCCCCTTAAACGCTCCCGAACAACTTAAACCCCCCACAGCCCACATAAACGCCGCAGCAAACGATAGAGAACAATCAATGATGCACCCCTCTGCTAGCTAAAACGATAATCCATACCTACTCACTCCCCACACAACGTCGTTCGTTTTTGAAGAGAAAAAAACCTCCTCCTTAAGATTCCTCCGACATCACACCCCAGAGAAGAAGTCAGCCGACAACTCAACCCGCCATTTAGGGCCGAAGCGGAATTCAATTTGTGCCGCGGCGCTATCGGTATCTGGCAGCAGGGCACCCCCTTTGTTAGCATGACGTCGCATGTCTGGGCTAATTCAATAAGGCCTCAGCCGCCGCCACCTCAAAACTTTCCCTGGGCTAATTCCGAGCGGATAAAAATATAAGAAGCTGGAGGAGAGAACTCCCGGAAATCGGATTAGAAGCTACTAACGAGGCCTGTTTAAAGGGCGCAGCGCCCCTGCTGAGTGACAGCCCCGGTCCCGCGAGGCGAGGCTAATTTCTTGGTGGTGGTTGGGGCGATAAAAAAAAGCCTCGTGTGGAAAAACCTGGAGGAAAAAGGCTTGTCGGGAGATTATTATCATCTTCCAGGATGAAATTATCCGCGGGATTATGTGATGCGAGATTTCTTTTAATTTTTTTTTTAGTGGAGCTTTTAAAAGAGCGAGGATGTTCTTAATCGGCTTATCGCTGTATGGCTTTAAAAGGCGGTTGTATTTGATGAGGGAGGTAGCTGTGGCGTTATTTAAAAGGCTTGACCACGTAATGATCGCCTCTAATCCTAATGGAATCTTTTGAGTTTGGATGGTTTGAAAGAGGAGGTAAAAGAAGATAATCTAATAATTATCATACCCTTTCTGTCTACTTGGGTTCATCTTACCACGGCTTACTAGATACTTATACAGGCTAGCCGAGTACGGAAATCATTGCAAATCCAGATGGGACCAACTGGCAAAGCATATCCACAGTGTTGAAGGCGGTGGGTGATATAGGTAGGTCTTGTAGCGGGAAAAGTTGTCAAATGGTTTTCATTGTTTAAAACTCGGCTAGCCTGTATAAGTATCTAGTAAGCCGTGATCTTACCATGGAGACGAGCTATTTAGATTCCCTACAATGGATACGATGACTTATACATATTGTTGCGTTGGTTTGCAACAATAGTCATGACTGCTTCATTCAAAAGTAAGAACAACTGAGTTTGGTAAATTGAGTAAGCTTAACACATTTTGAGTTTGATTTCATATGAATTCCTTTCCAATAAAGGAAATTCTTTCAATTCTATCCACCCAGAACCCATGTGTAATGTTTACCAATAGAGAAATGTTCTAACAATTTCATATCAGACTCAAAACTATCTTCATTAGTCCATAAGTTATTAGAAGTCTTTTGTAAACTGGACCCAATCTCGTCCAAATGAATCAGGACTCCTTTAAGGCAAGGGCACAAATTATGAGTCTCGATTGAGCAAAAGTATTCGTACACGAGCTACAAAAGATGCCAGAGCTTTTCTGTACAAGGGATGTCTGTTGACTGAATTTTTCTGAATAAAAGAATCTTTTGGAACTTATTGCTGTCAGAACTTTTCTTTAGCAGACGCAAATATTCTATTTGTTTAACTACAATTTATCTCTAACTCGGATGTCTCATAATTTCTTCCGAATTAGGAAATTTTACTGGTTTCTGTCCCAAAAAAGCTCTGACAGAAGATTTCTGTTAGCGGAAATGTTCAGTCGACAGAGAAATCCTGTGTACAGAAAAACAATAATTTTTTCTAACAGTGTCTCACCTGCGACTGTACATTGGCCCCCATGGACTGGTAGGAGTCTCCTCCTCCGTTCAAGCTCATGTTGTACATGGAGTCCTGAGGAGCCCCGGGCGGAGGCGGACTGATCATCTGGCCCGGCTGCCCACCTTGAGACGTTGGCACCATGCTGTAAGGGGAAGAACCCGCTGCAAAAGAAACAAAACCAACGTCAACACTAACGCAACGGATTGCAAAGAGAAAATGGGCTAACTCGAGGATCTCTGGCCGTATTCACCACTAACCTAAGGTAAGGTTAACTTAGAATCAAAACTTCAAATTGGTAGTAATGGAAACTTGTTTTAAGCCAATCAGAGTTGGCGACCGAAAAGGCTCGATTCCATGTTAACCTTAGGTCAAGTGAATACAACCGTAACCTGAAATCAAACCTTTGATTGGTAGTTAGTTACAGAAGGAAAAACTAGCCAATCAGAAGATGGGGAAATAGATTGATTCCAGGTTAACCTTAGGTCGGCTTAATGGTGAATAAAGCTGTTAGAAGAAAAAGCTTAACAACATTATTGTGGATGAGGAATGAACTGAATTCAATTAAACACAAGTTAGAGTCTTCAAATTCCCCCAAGTTAACCCATTTAAAGTACATTTTATAATTTTATAAATAGAAATAGCGATCAGAGTATATACGATTTAATACATTTGTCAAATGCTTTTGAGTCTTAACACACAAGCACACTACTACAAAAATTTCCCATGATTAAACTTTCAAGAAAACCTACTAATCTTTGAACTATCCATTTTTCTTTAACTTTAGTGAGTTGTTATACATAGTTATACGTAGTTATCAAGCAATTAAAAAACAGGCTTAAATGGTATCTGTACAATTTACTTATTAAAGTATTCATTTCTGGAAGGATACTGATCTTAAAAATTGGGCCAAGAAGGGAAAAGGAAGAAAAAAAAGGGTAATAAGAACAAAAAAGTACATCTTTTTAATGACTAGAAAATTTGTGGTCTCTCAGAATCTTCTTTCTCCTTTTCTCCCAGCCCAAGGAAAGGTCACTTTTTGGAGTAACCCCCCTTGAATCCACACCTGCTATTAAGTTATGAATTCAAAGTTATCCAGAACCATCCTACATCATCTAGTTAATGATAATAACCTAAATTTTAACATCTCCAACAGGATTTTAGAAATTTGAATTTAAATGTACTTAAACCCTATAAAAAACGCGAAGACAACACGTTCGACTGTCGCTATACGACCTTGCGGAACGTGACCTCCCGAGCGTACACACACAGGACACAAAAGAGAGGGACGTCCTCCAACCAATTAGAAAGAAGCCTTCCATAAACAATAATCAAGCCTGGTGTTGCTGCTGTCAGATTTATGCCCGAGAAAAACGTCCGTCCGAAGATAGATTTATAGCAGGAAACGACGCCACAGATTTACTACGGCCTAAATATATAAAATAAAAAGAACGAGATCCTCAAGGGTTAATTGGTCCTAAAGCAAACGGACAATTAGAATTTCGCGGAACCGATCTTTTTTTTTTTTTTATTCTAGAATTCTTCCCTTTTTGAACGCTGTTGCCAGCAGAGCGGTCGAAACTCGCGTTGCAATTAGCGGAGGATTGATTTAGGCCCCCGTTGTGACGAATTCATTCATTGGTGCGCATGCGCCGGAATACCGGGAATCGGGTGATCTCACGGCACAGGAAATAAGTATTTAATTTCACATATATTCGTCAAAGCTCTTCTTGCTTTTTCTTCGGAGGTAATTAATGGGGTTTTCTGGAATTTTACCCATGCCTGTCAGAGGAGTAATTAGGGATTTATTGCACCATCGCAAACAGGAAAGCACGAGACAGCATTATTCGTGTTAAATCTGTCTTATTCTCGGGTGATTTAAGGCATTTAAGCTGTTTACGACCGCCTATTCTTCGATTTCGAATTCGTGGAAAAAGGGATTTATGACAAAACTATGAAGAATTATTTAAATTGCACCCTATTTTCCCACCCACGAGTTAATAAATGTAATTAGAAGTTTAAATTCTGTTACTTTTATTCTTTAAGTATGTCTAGCTGATAGACCCGGACTTACGGGGAGGAATATGACGTCATCTTTTAAATGTTCTATCATGTGATGCCTATTTTTCTGTTGTTATTAACCATCATTTTTGTCAAATTTCAACCAAAATAAAATTAGTAAGCCTAACAAAGATGAAACAGAAAAAGGGCGTTCATTCTTTAAGTGTTACTTGAACAAGAGACATGATAAAAAAAAACCTAAGTGCTCACTATCATTTAAATTATACTCATTTTACCACCCATAAGTTGATAAAATGTTTAGAAGTTTAAATTCTGATGCTTTTAAAAGCTAAAGCTAGGCATGGGTGAAAATGTGTCTTCTTGGAGCCAAAACTTATGAGCACTAACATGTCGTACAATACGTAAAAATTATCCCTAGTACTTAGTAGAATGTTATCGTGGCCATCTAGACACGTAATGCCAGAGAAGCTCGAAATCTTGAGGGACGTTCTAACAACTATTTCGCGTCATCATCGTTTTTTGGACAACAGCGCAACTCCAGCCTGAAATCTTGCACGCTCTCTTCAGACTGGAGTTGCGCTGTTGTCCAAAAAAAAAAAAAAAAAAAAAAGCGATGATGACACGAAATAGTAGGCAGAACGTCACTCAATATTTTCGAGCTTCTCTGGCCTTATGCGTCCTAGATGACCATGATGTAATGCCCATATTCAAATGTTTTCAATGGACATTATTTTTATTTTTCTCTGAGCAAAGATCCCAACGATTCTCGTATAACCAATTTTATTTTTGTTAAAGCATATTCATCAGTACACGCATAGACAGACACCCAACGAAAAATTATGTAGGTTATAAAACCATTTACCTACTTCAACGAAAAAACCCCTCTTAACACAGACAAAAATTCGCAATACGTCTTCGCACACATCGAGAGAGAAAAAAGGGGGTTTTCACCTAAATTAGCCCATAAAAAACACAAAGCCAACGACCTAAACAAACGGCCCGAACATGCAAAAAGACACGGAACGAGTCCCTACACCAAAAAGATTTACGCTGAGTGCTAATGTACGACAGATATACACACACGGAGTGCAAAACGACAGATTTACTCACAGGGAGCACCCTGCAGAGAATTACTAAGAGTAGTCTCTGTCAATAGCCAAAGTTATCTACGAGGCAGGCAAGAGGATTTAGGCCGGGCCCCATATCTCAAGGCAGCCCAGACTTAAGTCTCGAGGCGACACAGAGTGGCCATTGCATCTATCAGCGGCGGCCCCAATGCCCGAATTTATTTGCCCCTTTTTACCCCGACGGTCAATTGGGGAATAGCTGGTGCATAAATAACGGGAGGTCCCTGGGCCGCCGTTATGCTAAATCCAGGCAGTCCGGCCATGTAAATTCTCATGTCCTGCCCATGCCTTTTATTTCAATGGCGTGCCCGCACATAACATCGCGGAAAGGGGATCCTTTTGTGGGAGGTTGGTTCTCCCCCATTCGTCTATAGGGGTGACACCCGAGGAATGGAACGGCATTAATGCATCAAAACCTCCCTCGAGATGGGTCTGGGGTGGAGGGTTACATCCTCCATACCCTCGACGACCCTTCTTTTTTATCATCATTATTATTATTATCGTCCCTCTCTCTGCACCCCATTTTCCTTTTCCCCTGGAATGTTTTATACATGTGTGCCGTTGGTTGCGAAAGTGGACCAAGTCCACTGTTGTCAGCCGGGGTGGAAGACATTTTGTTAACGGACTCTTCACAAAACATTTTATCTTATACAAACGGACCTTCACAATATTTTTCACTCTAAAAACGAATTCTTTTAGGTAATTAAGCTGTTATTACCTTAATTTTAACCTGTCGTTCTCAAAAAAAAATTAAAAATGTCACCAACACAGAACCCTATTTTCACAAAAATAGGACAGGGGCAGGGTTTCCACTCAATTTCAGAAATAAAATTCCCTGACTTGTTTCCTGGCTGTTTACGGCATTTTTCAGAAATTTCTTGCTTTTATGAACATATATTTCAAATAAATGGTCAATTTTTTTACCACTTTCTAAAGCCAAAATTGACACCCAAACATTAAAATTTTTTCATTTTCCAGGTATTCTGTATGATTTTCCAGGTTTTTGGCCAAAATAAGCAATTTTCCCAGACTATCCCCTGACTTTTAAGGTGAAATTAAAATTCCCTGACTTTTCCAGGTTTTTCAGGTCTTCCCTGACCAGTGGGAACCCTGTACAGGGATCTGTCCAGATTTTTTGTGAAGGGCCCTGTTTTTGTAAAAAAATGTGAAAATCTACTCATAATTTTGTGAATTTGAAGTCAGCGTCCAATTAGTCTTTTCAGCCAGAAGCCTGTTTTTGTGAAAACGGGGTCCCAAGTTTGTAGTAATGTGAAAAATCCCAAAACCATGTTTTTCAAAGAGCTGTAGTTTTTAAATTGCACGTGACTACCACCATTACAGCTCAGAGGAACGGTAGAAGCGAAACTGTTTGTAAATAAGTGTCTGTTTAAAGGCTAAAATATTTGGTGAAGGATCCGTTTTCACTATGAAATATTTTGTGAAGAGTCCGAAAACGGACCGAAAATTCTTCTAAACAGTTCCCTGGACTTAAAGGAAAAAAGGGACTACCTCAGGACTACCTCACGAAATAAAGAATCTAAAAAAAGTAACTCTGAAATCCATGTTCATCTCAAATTTTATCATTTTTGACTTGTCCCACTCTCACTCTCAAGCGCAGCTCGTATATGAATATAATCGAGACCCCGCATTCACTTCCCAAGACGTCGTTAAGCTGGTTCTACATGGAGCCTTTTTTGCCGGATGACGGGCCGCGATCCGTCTTGGCGCGATGGTTGGCGACAAGAAAAATCCCTATTTTTGAGGCAGAAAACGGATCAACCAAACCAGGTGGTCACGTGAGCGCGCGGACCAATGGCTAGGCGTGATACGCCCGACATCGCGGGCCGAGAAAAAGTGCAGGCAGCTCGCACTTTTTCTCGGGCCGTCAAAAACGGAGGGGGTCACGTGATAGAAATTCACCAATCTCCGAAACACCGAAGAGAACATCGTATTCGTATCGTATGCAATGGTGTTTTGTTTACAAAAGTAAACTAAGCTTAATTTTACGAAAAAAGCTTCATCTGTTGATTTTTACTAAAAATAATCAATGAAAAACAAGTTGAACACGTTCTGTCACCATTAAAATATAAAAGGTTTTGTAGAATTTGAAAAAAATAGTACTGAGAATCTATATGTTTTCCGTAGTATTGTATGTTTTTGCTTTTAGTTTTATGGTCATAGAAGTAAAATTTAAAGGATAATTTACTTTTAAAGCAAACTAAAGTACCATTTAAATACCCTACTTCAAGTTTATATATCAAAACTTACTTTAAACACTTTCCCTAAAAACTATATCTTGTACTTCCAAGTTCGATAGAAAAGCCTATATACTATAATTATTTACTCCACACATTTTTTATGTGCTGGGATGTTAGGCAGTGTTATGTTTTAAATAGATTGAAGTATTTGTTGTATGTTATTAATTTCAGAACCTGATAGTTATACCACATAGACATGAGACAATAATAAAAGAAATTAAATTGATTTTACATGTTTTCTTCCTCGATTAATTGAAAATTATGTTGCTCATAACATAAATTTTAGAAAATAAAAATTGGTCAGTAGTACTAGGCATATTTACGTATTCTCACAAAATACCCTGCAATAATGTCACATTCTCGCAAGTGTGATGTATGTGAAAGAATTTGCTTTTTTATGATTATGACTTGTTTTGGATACAGATTTAATTATTAATTTTACCCTAATATCAAGACCTGATTATCTGGGCCAGATTTAGAAAATTTTCCACATAGTAGGCACACTGCGTTGCAAGGAGTCCCCTTGATGTTTTTTTATAAAAACAAATTTCACAACACACAATAATTGGTAGGTATACTACTTATGTACTGTTGTAAAACCATTTATTTTAGGCTTTTATTTTCCAATTTCAATTTCTTCAAGAAATATGAAGTAAGTTTTGTTTTATGAGTTAAGATACTTTTGAGATTTAGGGTTATGTTTTGAATAGATTCAAGTATTTGTATGTTATTAATTTCAGAACCTGATAGTTATACCACGTAGATATGAGACAATAATAAAAGAAATTAAATTGATTTTACATATTTTTTCCTCGATTAATTGAAAATTATGTTGCTCATAACATAAATCTCAGAAAATAAAAATTGGTCAGTAGTACTAGGCATATTTACGTATTCTCACAAAATACCCTGCAATAATGTCACATTCTCGCAAGTGTGATGTAAGTGAAAGAATTTGCTTTTTTTATGCTTATGACTATTGTTTTGGATACAGATTTAATTATTAATTTCATCCTAATATCAAGACCTGATTTAGAAAATTTTCCACATAGTAGGCACACTGCGTTGCAAGGAGTCCCCTTGATGTTTTTTTATAAAAACAAATTTCACAACACGCAATAATTGGTACTTATGTACTGTTGTAAAACCATTTATTTTAGACTTTTATTTTCCAATTTCAATTCCTTCAATAAATAAGAAGTAAGTTTTGTTTTATGCGTTAAGATACTTTTGAGATTTAGGGTTATGTTTTGAATAGATTCAAGTATTTGTATGTTATTAATTTTATAACCTGATAGTTATACCACATAGACATGAAACTATAATAAAAAAAATTAGATTGATTTTACATGTTTTCTTCCTCAATTAATTGAAAACTATTTTGCTCATAACATAAACCTCAGAAAATAAAAATTGGTCAGTAGTACTAGAAATATTTATGTATTCTCACAAAATACCCGCAGATGTATGTGAAAGAATTTGCTTTTTTGTGATTATGAGTATTGTTTTGGATACAGATTTAATTATTAATTTTAAGATTTAGGAAGGCCAGGTCTCGTAGGCCTAATGGTAAATCAAAGGAGAACGAACAATAATAAAAGACCAATCAAGGCTTACCCAGCTTGAGTTTGTACTACGCGTAGTTCATTAACGCCAAGACCATGGCCCTATAGCCTGGAAGATTAATCTTGTAATATAAAAGAAATTAACTTGCTTTACATATGTTTTCTTCAACTCAATGTCAATATGAAAATTTTATTTTGGTCATAAAAAATATCTTGCCCCACAGGAAGTGATGCCTGGGAGTCAAATTTGCTTATCGAATGAACGAGTATTGTTTTTGATGAAGATTTAATTATTAAAGTTAACAACATCAAAACCTGCTGAAATTTAAATACTTATACATGTACTACTTCCCTCTATTATTAAAAAAATTATTTTGCCTAGTGGAGTACAATTGTAAAGGGTGGTTAGTAAAATAAATTTTTAGAACAAATTATGGGAATTGTGCAATTAAACTCAGCTTTCTTTATATTTGGGTTTAGGTCGGTGCATTTTAACATAGTACCAATGAGTTAT
Organism: Tetragnatha montana; assembly: GCA_963680715.1. Taxonomy (NCBI): domain Eukaryota; kingdom Metazoa; phylum Arthropoda; class Arachnida; order Araneae; family Tetragnathidae; genus Tetragnatha; species Tetragnatha montana. Next base: position 49,317,751 of record OY796685.1, read on the forward strand.
TTTTATCAAGTCAAGAAACAAGGTTCTCATTATGCCTTAATTTGTTATAAGCAGGTTCAGCGGTATGCTGAAAATTTAACTAGTTTATTGTATGATCATTACAATATTCAGCTTTACATTTTACTCATTAGATTTTATTAAAGACAAATTATCTTCAACACAAGAATTTATCAAAGATTAGTTTACTGACAGGAATCTTTTTACCATATATTTTTAAAAAGCATTTTTCAAGGGTAATTCATCAATCAATTTTTTCTTAGGACTAAAATATTAGCTCGAAAACTATTGTAAATTTCTGTACAAGAAATCCTAGAAAATACAGAAAAAGCTACACATAAATTAACCCCCCCCCTTGTTTTGTAGAAAATATTATTCTAGTGTATTTTTATTTTTAAAGTTAAAGATGATTTTCATGTTCAAGAGAGTAACCCGGAGTATTTTTATTTTTAAAGTTAAAGATGATTTTCATGTTCAAGAGAGTAACCTGGAATGTTTTATTTTAATTTAAAGCACTATCAATTGTTAGGACAAAATAAAAAAAATCCATACTTTTCATTCTGTAGTAAAATTGAATGTTAGAGCTTCCCATACATTTGAAGCAGCAAAAATATTTATTTTCCAAAATTTAAAAAGAATAATTTTTTACTGTCAATAGAGATAAATATTAATTTAAGCATATATGCATTTACAAGTAAATCAAAATTTTAAAAAATTTCTAATTTTTATTATTTAAAATTAGTGACAGCTACTAATTTTTTAATACCCAAAAATATTTTACAGCCATATTCAGTCATCAGTGCTGCAGTACAACAAGGATAATTCAAACTGAAGGAGCCATCAAAATTGTTCCAATGAATTAAAAATTAATAGAAAAATGAAGGCATTTAAAAGCATGTGTTAAGAAATAGTAATGAATCAATTTTGTATTTGGGATCGAAAAGTTAGTTAAGAAAAAAGAGAAATCTTTGAACTATCCTCAACTTTTAAATGAAGATCCTTTCCTTGATCTATCAAAGTTGCACTGTGTGCACAAATGAAACAAACTAAAACATTTTTACTAAGAAAACAATATTTTATTTGTTCAGAAAAAGTTAAAGAAAACTTGAAATAAAAAAATCATTCGACACAAGTCCATATATAAAAAATAATCCTTTAATTGTTACCAAAAATAATTTAGAGGCTGTATATTACATAAACTAAACAAAATTACAGTTTTTCATTCTTTTATAGTCTATTAATTAGGTATACCAATTTGAAGGCAGAATGTAATAAACAAATTACTAAATGTAATGCAAACACAAAAATATATATATAACAATAAATTTTAAAAGGGTTCCATCTTCAATTATTTATATTCCAATGATAAAACTGGTCTTTACTCAAAAACCTAAGGAAAAATATTAAATACACACTTTAAATTACATGTAAATTCAATTAGAGGAAAAACACAAAAAATATTGAATATATTAAGTACATTAGTAATCAAACTCACTATGCTTCATACAGTTCAGTTCTAGAGATCAGAGATTAACAGCCATATTCATAGCCATCAGCGCCGGTGTTAACTAGTTGCTAAAGAAAGAAAAATTAGCTTTTCGCAGAATCTGATTGGTGGAATCCTTCTTTGACCAAGGAATTAACACCGACGCTGATGGTTGAGAATATGGCTGTAAGAGTTTAACAATATCTTAATTACATATTAACTCCATTTTCTGGAATTAATGGTCGTGTCGATTTGAAATTTTCTCCAAATGTTTCGCCCTCTTCTTCGGAAGGAATCCTCAGTGGAAACACAAAGGGAAACATTAGTAGAAAAATTCCAATCGACATGACTATCAATCCTGGAAAATGAAATTAGTATGCAATTTTCAGCGCGGAAGTTCTTGTTATTTTATAATCTTAATTGATTGTTAGATAATTAATAAACTAAAACTTTATCATACTTTGTTCATTATAAACTAATTTCAATTACATGCAATTTTTGTAACACAAGATATACCGACAATGATAAAATTGAAAGTAATATCAATAACTCATTACAAATTACAATAAAACCTAAAAAATAAAAAACTATCCCAACTGAATTATTTAAAAATTTGGACAGTTTGTAATGTAACCCTCAGATATGGTGCATACCATTTCAGAGGTGGTGTGTAGCACCTTGGACATCAAATACCGAGTACTACCGTGAGGTTGGCAAGTGTAACCTCAAAAATTCTGCGTACCACCTACTTGGGAATGGTGTGAAACATCTCAAGGGTGTTATGTAGTAGTTCGGGGAAGAGGGTGTACAACCTTCAGGATGGCTTGCAACTGAGAGTGGTTTGTACCACCTGGGGAACTGCATGTAATACCTCATTGGGGGGTGTACCACCTCAGGACTTGCGGTAAAATGCTTTATAAAAATCCCAAGGTATTACACACCACCCTTTTGAAGTTATACCCAAACCCCGAGAGGTTTCACACCACCCTCATAAAGTTTCCCAAGAGAAGTTTGAAATGGTACTTTCCATTGGATACCCGAGAAATTTAGTTTTATAACCATTAATATAAATAATTAATTTTTACTCAATTGCATTTTTGAAAAAGTGAACCCCCACTTGAACTACCCAAAAGCCACCAGTCATTTGGTGACACACAGGGCCACCGAGAGCCAAGTCGGGCCCCGGGTAAAAGGTTGAGAAGCGGGCCCCCAATGACATTCTCATTTCGAAGTAGGGGGTGAAATTTTCTAATGTACCTCCACCCATGCATTCATACGCTTAATGTAATTTTTAGAATATTTCTAGGCAAGATCTGAATTACACTCAACTTAAAAATATCGTTTTCTTGATAATATGATGAGTAACAAGTAATAAAGGGGGTCTCGGGGTTTTCCCCCAGAAAATTTTTGAAAATATGCCCCTAGAAAACTGGGAATTTACTCATTTTTGGACCTTTATGTGAACAAATTAATTTCTAAAATATTCAAAATGATATCTGTCTTAGTACTCAATATGAAAAGCTTTGGGTACCGGGCCCCGGGGTATCATACCCCCTCGCCCCCCTCTCTCGTCAGGCCTGGTGACACACATAGAAGCAGTGGCGAAGCAAAGTAAAAAATTTAATGGAGGGGGATAGGAGTAGTTTAGTGGTTTTCTATGATCAAAAATTTTTCTGAGTTTCCAGGAGGATACGCCCTAACATTTTCAAAGTAAAAGAACCTGTGAATAAATAGTTATAAAAATTTCAAAGGGTTGTTGAACCCTATACTCATTCTCTACATACTGCTATACTTACATGCATAAAAAGCTTTTTATCTTTTAAAAAAAATTGGGAAGAAATGTAGAAATCATTCTCGAAATTCTTTTTTCCAATATCTTGACTCGACACCGTTAGTAAGAACCTGTTGAATAGAATAAACAGAAATATAAAAGGAATTAAGCAACAGTACCAGTGTTGTTACTAAAAAAATCAGATGGCGATATTGGCAATTTTTATGTATGGGGAGAATTTTACTTATTTCAACTGCACTATGTTACAACAGGTTGATGTGAGGTGACGACAGACTTTCTGGCTATCTAATAGGTGAAAAAGACAAAGCAAGCAAGAGTCATCTCTGACTTGTCAATTAGGTAGCTAGAAAGTGTGGAGTCTTCTTACATCAACCCGTGACCCGTCACTGACAAGAAACATAATCTAGTATAATTCATAATAAATTTTTAGTTTTGGGAATGAGTACTACAACCCCAACACCCACTGGCTACACCACCAGTAAATAATGTGTTACCACAACCATACCGGGAAATTTGGTGTTTTTGCTTGACTTTGGTAAACATAAATTAGCATCTAATTCTAAAGTATTGTGCAAAGCAAGCACACGCACTATAAGTTGTGCTGTAAGAAACAGTCTCACAAAATAATACCGAGCAAAAAAAACTGTAATGTACAGAAAACTTTGGTAACAAATATTGACCTTTCGTTTTCGAAAGGTATGGAGCGGAATCTTATCCCGGATAAAGTTGAAAATGTTTTTATTTCTTTTTCATGTATTGCTAGGGGTTCACATACTTCGAATGACCTGCCACTGTGAGTGGCAAATAATATCCCCATATAAATAAAATTTAAGATTTGCAATTAAAAAGGTGAAAAAAGCTTGGATGCATTGCTATAAGAATAGAAATTTACTGCACTTAGCCAGTCATCTCATTCAGGATAAATATCTTCTTCAGTTTCAGACTACATAAGATAATATTCTTAACTTCTGTGGAAGAGAAAAATAATTGAAATGCTAAACAATTGTACAGAAATCATATTAATTGAATCACAAACTAAGAAGAATATTAGTAACAGACATTCAATAGCGAAATACAATACAATTAAATAACAATGTCTTTACATACCTAGCAGGTTCAATTTTAATTATTATGAATAAATATTTGTATTTCGCTAATAGCACCTAAAAGTAAATGTTAAACTTTAAATAACTTAGTCATTTAAGCAACAACTTCTAGAGATCTACAGGGGCTATAATAGGATTTTTTAAGTAAGGTAAAAATGCTTTTTTCTATACTTTAAACATGCATATTCTGGATGGGCAAGAAGCGATTCCTAAAAGAATGTAAAACATGTAACGGTAATTATTCTAGTTAAGTGGTAGAGCAACGCCCCTTCTAAAATATGCGAGAGTATTGGGTAAAAGCGACTAAAAGGCAACCTATTTCTTTTTAGCGCCAAGCTTGGTCAGGTATATCCTGGTATGAAATCACTGTCTCTAACAGGAGTAACAAACTGTTATAAACCATCATACCGCCTGGACAAAAAGTTTCAACAACTGCCTGAATCGGGATATCAACCATTAGATCAATCTCATACCTAATATAATTAAAAACATTGTCTATACAACCAGTTCTGATTCTGAGGGGACATAGGGAGGCGTCGTCACAAAATATTTTTTAGACAGTCCCCGAAATATTTTAGCCATCATCTTAAACTGCTATATACACCGAGTAAATTCAATTTCAAATCAAATAAATAAATAATTAGTTTTCGGTACAGCTTTAGAGACTTCAGCCGCCTTTTTTACCCACAGCCTCAATTATAACAACCATTTAGGTCCAATTTTAAGTATTATTACTAGATCCTAAAATAGTAGTAATTGCTATTATTGTTAGAGACAGGGCCCGATTTAGAACACTAGGCCCAACATGCAGGAAGGGGCCCCCCGTTGCCATATTTGGTGCTATATAAATGTAGATGCGTTAAAATTATTGTTTGATTAGTATGAAAATTCACTATCGTCAGGGTCAGACACGTTCTCGGTTATCTTTTACGTTTTTTACATTGCTAAAAAGTTTTAGATTTTTATTTTCGAGTTAAAAAATGTAATGAAAAAACATTCAAGGAAGTATAAAAAGTTATTTCTACTATAATTTTTTGTTAACTTTTTAAAATTAGGGGGCCCCCAAATTGTGGGGCCCCTAGGCCCGGGCCTAATGGTAAATCAGGCCCTGGTTAGAGATAGACAACACTCAATCGTGTTGCTGTGGGAGATGTGGTTACACATTACAGATGTGGTGACTGGAGGACTATTTCTAAAGCTGTTTCCAACGATATAATACAAAACAAGATAAATGTGATCACACGCGATATCAAGCTTTATTATCTGTTATTTTATAGCAGTGTCTCTTCTACAGGAAACAGAATCTGTTTCATAAAATGATGCAATTTCTTTTTTAGCATGAACATTAAGCTGTACATTGACTTGTAATCAGTGCTGAAATTGGAGGGGGACGCCGTCCCCCGAAGTATTTTTACCGTCCCCGTTCCCTAAAATATTTGTTTCCACGAAAAAAAATTATAAATTTAAGGGTAGATTTAAATACGAAAGAAAATTTATTTTTTCTGACCTAAATTCCCATTTGAATGAGTGTTCGGATTCGCCTATCAGCGTGCCAGCAGTTTCCCCGTATTCCGATTCGCAAATATATTCATATTCGGATTTTTAGGGTCAAATTTCCAAAAACGTTCTGGGGAGGACCCCCAAGACCCCCTTCAAGTATTTTAATCTCTATTACTCACGATTTGCTGTGCAAAAAATGAGTAAAAACCCTGTTTTTAGAGTCTAATTTCGAAAAAAAATTAAAAAAAAAACCCACATTTTTATACCCCAAAAACATATCCTGGATCCGCCACTACTAACATAAAGATGAATAATGTTTTTTTTTCTTTCCATCAATATTTGTAATGAATACTTAAATGTTACATAGTTTTAAGGTTATAAAAATTATAATAACTGCATTTATGCTTTTATTCTAGCATTTAAAAAATTTCCCATTAGCCCCCACTTTCCCCTAACTATGCAATTAAATGTAATCTATAATTTGATTATCAATTCAAGTAGGTACTACTAAAAATTAGTCATATTTTACCCTCCATCAATCATCTACTCTGTAAAAAGGTGAGGGTGAGTCTCCCCAAATATTTTTCTCCAATTTCAGCACTGCTTGTAATGCAAATTACATACAGAAAACAACGCCAGTATTACGATTGAAATCAATCGCGAGAACAAGTACTTTGTTTGTTTTAAATAAGAAATCACTTTACAATCATTTTCAATTGAAATACACTTCAAACCAAGAGAAACGAAAATTGAACTTACGCCATGTTTGTAGTTTATTGTTGATGTTCTCTAATCTTCGCGGCTGCCGATGACGGAGAGCAAAACTTTTTTTGCTCCCGTTTTCACGGGCCGCGTTTGGTTGTTCAAAGGCGACCGCAGCGCCACCACTTTTTGCCAACCAAAGGGATTTTTCTGATGGCGGATCAAGCAAACGCGGGCCGTCATCCGCGAAAACGGGTTCATATAAAAGGGCCTTTAGCCGTCCTCTTAATGCTCCCGGCGTTTACTTATTTATTTCACTCACTACAAAAAAGAGAAAGGGGGTGGTCTACCCCAGCGGAGAAAATACCCCACAGCAGCATTTCATTCGAAGGGGCTCATCCCATCAGAATTGGCCGTTTATCCGACAAAAAAAAAGGGGGCGAAAAAACAGTGATCAGGGCTAAGTGCAGGGATGGAGATTCCAACCAACAAAAGAGATGCAAAAAAGAAAGGGGGAGAGGAGAGAATCATAACAACAACAAAAAGGAACAGCAGAATCAATTTTGGAAATGGACGTGATTTTATTAAGGGGCCTGCCATCCGTCAGGGGGAAGGGGGCGTTTTTAAAAGTGGGGGCCACTTAGGCGCGGCCCATTTCTGCTGACCATCGGAAAAGCCAGCCACTCGGTTCAACATGTTGTTTCGGCATCGATTTGGGTCTCGACATGAATAGGCAGAGAGGAGCGCTTATGTTTGCACTCAGAGAGATGATGATGGTTGAGGGAAGATATTTCTTCTTTTTTTCTGGGGGGTGGTGGGACTTTCTTTTTTTTTTGTGTGGGGGAATGTACCGATAGGGAACAATGTAGGGTGACAGCTAAAGCATTGGTGTGTGATGAACCATATTAATTTATCCAGAGAACAGCTATTTGTATTTTATATTGGTACTCAAAGTTAATAACCAATCGTATCCGTTATCGTTAAATCCAGGATTTTTTTTTCTGTGGGGGAATGTACCGAAAGGGAACAATGCATGGTGACAGCTATAGTATTGGTGTGGGATCAGATCACCCATGTTAATTTATCCCCAACTGTTATAACAAGGAGAAATACTCAATTTGGTACTCAGAGATAATAATCATCAATCGTTACTGTTATGTAGTTTAGTTTATTTTGCAAACGATGCTTGCTTGTTTTTATAATTTTAAGATATCAAAATACTAATGTATGAGAGTTCTAGAGGGAGGGGAATGAGGTTGAGGTCCAGAGGCTGAGGGAAGGATTTCTTTTTTTTTTGGGGGGGGGGGAATGTACCGAAATGGAACAATGTAAGATGACAGCTCTAAAGCATTGGTGTGGGATCACCCATGTTAATTTATCCCCAGAACAGCTATTTGTAATCTATAACAAGGAGAAATACTCAATTTGGTACTCAAAGATAATAATCATCAATCGTTACTGTTATGTAGTTTAGTTTGTACCAATCTAATCTAAAAATGTACTAGACTAACAAAGCTAGTTAAAAACCTGTTTTTAGAGTCAAATGTCCAAAACATTTTCTGGGGGAAGCTATGGTGCTTCGAACTTAATTACTCGCATCTTTTCTTATATTACGTTCTTTAAGACGGAAACTCTACCGAAAATGTACTAAAATGCTACATTGGACCTATCCATGCATGGGAGGGGGTGCGGAACATTTTGGGCCGAAATAAATTCCTATATACGCCACTGGAGGGTTCTAAAAGCTATTTTGAGGCATGGGGTTCGTGAAGTAGAAAAACTAACATTATAGTGTATTTCTTTTTAATATTTTAGGTTATCTAGTAGAAAAAGCAGAAAACTTTAATTTAAAAGTGACTGAAAAATAGATACATTTTTAAAGACTAGTCCTAGTGTGAAATTTTCTATGAAACAAACACTGAAATCCATATTAAAAAGGTTCAGAAAAGTTTTAACAAACACGGTTTCAGAGTTTTTAAACCATATGTGTGTTTTATACAGAAGAAATTATCAAACAATGCAAATTTTTTTTTCCAAATGCTCCAGCATGCTGGATAAAAGCTTCAACTATTCAACAAAACGAAACTTAAATTTCATAACTAAAAATTTTTATGCATCAAACCAACAAAATTTACGTGCACAACAGTATTTCCAAAAAAAACACCACTGAGCATTATAAAATAATAAAAGTGCAATAATATAAAAGCAAAGATTTTTTTTTCTTTCAAAAATCATTAAAAAATGAATCAATTATATAAAAAAGTGATAAGAATAGTCCATACCAGATCTGGAAGACAGGTGCGGGCTTCCTAAAATAAAAATAAATCAAGGTCACACCAAAAAAGAGAAAACGAAAGGAAAAAAAAATCAGCGAATAACTGTCATATCGGGAAAAAATGAACTCATATTCAAAACTAATTTCATCAACTAAAGCAGGGAAAAATCAAAAAATTCAAAAAAGCAATCAATAATTCATTCTCTTGTGTATAGGAAGCCCGTCATAGACACAAACACAAAACTTCAAACACAACATGCTTCGAAGTTAGAGTTGTTAGTATACACCAAAATATATATATTCAAACACACAAAAAGGTGCAAGTCACAAGTGTCGAAAACAAGTGGTTAATAATCAAGACTTACGTCATCACAGTTTAGTAGTAAGGTGTGAGGTCAAGAACACAATATCTATTTTGATTATACCCAATTCTTAAAGTACGTAAAGTACGTTATAGTACTCAATTGTAGTGTTAATGTATTGAAAAAATAAATGTAAGTTATAAATTTAAAAAAATGTTTATGCTGAAAACACGGTTTAAGTACGGAATTATGTTCATACACTGCAAACGCTCCACACAAAAATAAGAACATTTAAGAACATTTTTCTGTTCTCAAACTAACACTTTAATTGTGTTGTTAGGTAGAACACTTACAGTGTTTAGTTTTTCAAATATGTTTGAAAAGTGTTAGAAATGTGTTCCAAATGTTGTGTTGTAAAATCTGTTTAGAATCTGAAAGTGTTCTTAAATTTGGATCGAAAACACTATAAGAACACATTTTCTGCCTCTGTATTTTTAGCAACACTTTTACAACACTATCTTTTTCTCAAACAACACAATTTCACACAATTGTTGTGTTAACTTAGTGTTGCAAAAGTGTTTCACGAATTTGCAGTGTATGCAAAATAATCGATATTTACAGATTAACCAGATTGTTTTAAACTACGCAAAATAATCGATATCTAGTGATTAACCAGATTGTTTCAAACTACGCAAAATAATCGATTTTTAAAGATTAACCAAATTCTTTTAAACTACGCAAAATAATCGATTTTTAAAAATTAACCAAACCACATTGTTTCAAACTACGCAAATTAATCGATATCTAGAGATTAACCAGATTGTTTCAAACTACTTCACAAAGATTATGCCCCCTTTCCAAAAGAAATACAAAGTACAAAAATCACAATCGCGCTTTATAATTCAAGTAGGAAATCCCCGGCTCACAATTCCCTTCTTTCAAAAGAGAAGAAAACCCACTACTCCTAAAGCAAATATATTAGTTTTGGCTCCGAGCTTTGCACACACAGCAAACGAAATCAAACAATTCCCCCACAAGACAAAAAGAGAACTCTTCAAAACTCTTCTCGAAGGAGGCTTTTAGAAAAATCACCGCAAGAGGGGGCTCTTAATGAAATGAAAATTGTCCCGCACGCTAGTTTTCATTTACCATTCATTCAATCACTGGTCCGGAGAGCAAAAACAGGAAAGCCAGAGCGGAAAAAAAAAACTTCTCTTTGGCGAACCTCCAATCAAGAAACTGTCACAGGAAAATTTGTTCAAGGTGCAGCAGCCAGCTCGGGGGCGGAGGGGGGGGGTTGATAAGAAAACTTCTCCCCCGAACGAAAAATAATAATAATAAAAAAGAAACGGCGTGTTTTAATTTAAAATAGTGCCGAATATAAAGCTTCCAAAAGGAAAACCGTCACTCACTTAGGGAAGTCATCGATTTGGACAAAAAGCAAAACTTGGTGGAGAGAAATTTTCGGATTCTTTGACAGGCTAATTTCCGATGTCATTTTTATATTATGTATTTCTGTGTGTTTCTTCTATCCCCCTTCCCTTATAAACCGGGAAGGGAATAGGGATTGTATTATTTTCCCTCCTTTCTGCCTTGGGCCTAATTCCGGAAAAATAATAATGATAACAATAATAACAGCAACAAAAATAAAGGGAACCTGACCCGAATAGGTATTTTATGTATTATACGCGAAGAAGAGGGAAAAAGTCTTTTTCCTGGTGGGGAAGAATTTAATAACTTTAGTGTCAGTGCGAGATGTATCAAGCATTGGCGAGAAAAGAAGAAATTCCTTCCCTTCCTTTCATATTTCGGCTGTACTAGTAGAAGCGGGAATGAAAGAGGTAAGAAGAGCTCTTTTCAGCGGCGGAACTTTTCGGAAGAAAAAAAAATTCAATTCCTCCCCGCAAAGTGTTACGTGATAAATTTAATGAAAATTTCAAAACCATATTTCGCCGAGGAGGATATATTTTCTGGTGGAAGGGGAGGAATGGAGATTTTATTCCCGCAAGAAACCTGAAGAGCTTTTTGGTCGGTCGGTGTCTGATCTGCGGCCATTTTTCAGGAAAAAGGTTCAAATGGAGAGAAATGGCACTTTGGATCCCATATTCATGCAGTGCAAGTGGCTATAGACCGAAAGTTATTGAACGTGGATAGGGAAGAGCGCTTGCTGGATGAAGTTAAGCTTCGACGCTCTTTTGCAAAGAGGGAATTTATGGGAGGGACTGCGGTTACAGAATCAGACCGAGCTGAAAACCGTTTTTATCAATAGTTAAATTTAGAAAAGTGGAGGAGTTCTTTTATGTACATCTTTAAACATTTAACAGCAAATAGTGAAGTAAATTTTATTAAAAAATGTTAAATTTCAGAGACACTGCTCATATAAATCTCTATTGTTTCAATATTGTTAAAATATTTTTATGAATTTTAAGTAGTAAGTTGGAGAGCATTTTTTATTATTAGTACAAGTTTTACTTATAAAAGATTAGTCATTTTATGTAAATCTTGAAATATACATATCAGTATATTGTCATATTGACTTTGATTAAAATGTCAAATTTCAAAGACACTGCAAGAGCAAATTCATGTTCTTCAAACTGTAGTTAAAGATATTTAGCTATGAATTTTTAGTAAGCTGATGAAAAGCATTTTTTTATTATTATTTTAAGTTTTACTTATAAAATATAGTATTTCTTTTAGTATTTAAGATTTACATTAAATGTAACAGTAACTTTTGATTAAAATGTTAAATTTCAAAAACTCTGCACGTGCAAATCCACATTATTTAGGCACTACTAAATGTCTTAGATATAAATTTTAAGCAATTTTTTTTCGACGAAAGATCATTTGAATAGCTTATAATGGTAAAAAGGCACTTTTGCAAAGTAAGATAATAGATGAATAAAAAAATTAATGCGATGAGAATCAAAAATATTTTAGGAAGTCAAGAAGAGTAGTAAAAATTATTTGGTATGGGCAGTACCTATTTCAAGTTTTCCTACCAGAAAACCCAGATGGAATTCATTTACACTGTGCACAATATCAGTTTCAAGGTGTGACATGTTCTCCGGGGCAAAATCAGGTCAGGGTGAAATAGAAACGGTCAACGCAATCGAAAAACCATTCGGTGACTGTCACTCAAAAAAAAAAGTCACAACCCTCCTGCCTTTAAATAAAACAACCCAACAACATAACATCCCACACCAAAAACTTACGTCTGCAGACCGCGTACCACAGTCGCACAAAACCTCACCGACAAGACGAGAAAAAAAAAGAACATTTCCGGGCAGTCCGCGCGGAGGGTTGTCACCCGAATTCCAAAGACCCCCTTAATGTGACAGAAGAAGTACGTGGCAAAGAGACAACAACGACGAATACGAAAAAAAAAGGGGGGGCGTCCGTAACCGAATCTTCTTCGGCTGTCAGACGAGGCCGACCGAATGCACATCGCAATTTGCCGGACAGCGGCAAAGCAAAAAAATATTCCATTCCGGGCATAGATAGGGGAGGAAAGGACAAGATAAAAATTTATTATATATAGAAAGGGCGATCCGGACGCCCTTTCAATTAGAAGCCCCTGTCAGGGAGCTGTCCGGTTTGCAGCCCTGAGGGAAATATGATAAATTACGACGAAAAACGCAAACTTTCCGGGGGAGGCTCAGCCCCTGAGGGGCTTACGTTATGCATTCACCCCCAGAAACGCACCAGGTGACATCCGGACTGGGGGCTTTATTTTTATTGAAGGGGTCTCTGGGTCTATTCTTCGGGGTAGGTATTAGAATTTCGGGATATATTTTTTTTTTGTGTAAGGAATAGGAGAAGTAATCCCGTGGGTAATCATACAGGGGGTGTTGGGTAAAGAAGTTAAGACCGCTTCTTTTTAAGGATGTGGGTAAGTTCTTAAGGTGGAAGATTTGGGTCTCTTTTGGCTGTCAGGTGGTTGATAAGGGATAAATGCGTTGCCAAGAAGTTACTGTGTACTTTCCAGGCAACGGAACTTTTTCCAGCAGCCGTGGAGTTGGGTTTTCTGTATGCAATCCTAATCCATAAACAGATTGCTGGGTTATACTGGAGGAAAAAGTTCTTTGTACTATAACGTTAGCTTGCAGTGGCGTATTCATGAAAAAATTTCGTGGGTGTATGCGAAGGACTTTCAGTAGGTTTCTTAGGGTTTATATTTAAAAAGAAACTTCTTACTTTTGGGAGGGATATTCTGGAATCTTTCTCGGCTACTCTTTTCTAGGATTATTGCAAGGTGTTAGGACGCGCCTAAATATTGATGGTAAATGGTGATGAATTGATGTTAAGGGAAATCAGAGTGTTTTAGGTACTCAAATTGGTAATTAAAGTTAAAGGTTTAAATTAATGTTGTTCTCAAATTAACTAGAACACTTTTTTTTGTGTTGTGATAGTGTTCTAAAATATAGTTGAAAAGTGTTGTTATCCAGAAATGTGTTCTAAAATAATGTTGTATAACAGGTTTAGAATCTGAACGTGTTCCTAAATTTAGATCGAAACACTATAAGAACACATTTCTGTCTCTGTAATTTTAAGCAACCCTTTTCAGCACTATTTTAGAACACATTTCTGGATAGCAACCCTTTTTAAGCATATTCAGAACACTATCACGACAAAATAAAATATTATTGCTAACAACACAAAATGAAGTGTTGTTAATCTGAAGACCGAAAAAAAGTGTTCTTAAATATGTTGAGTAGCATTAAAAACTAAAATGTTAATTTCAGGACAAAAAACTGTTTTTAAATGTGTTGTGAACAACTACAGTGTAACAATAAAAACTTAAGTGTTGTTAAACACGAAGTAAAGTGCTGTTAAACACAAACTAAAGAGTTGTTAACAAAAAAAGTGTTCCTATAAACGTGTCGTGCAATGCAGGAATCACACCGACACCCCCCCCTAGCACCCCCCTCAGCTTTTTTACCCCCCCCACACAGAAGGGAAGCTTCCGTCAGCAGCATCAGTCGAGGGAGGCAGCAGGATGCCGTCTCCATGGCGACCGCTGCCAACAATCCGGCCTCACCCCTGACCTGTCCGGCTGGCCGTAATCACGGGCTGGAATCTCGGACATTCCGCGCGACGCGACGGCGACAGTCCGGGTAACAAGGGGTAATTATCTCCCTTGTAGTATCGGACGACGATGATAATGATAATGCCGTTTTATTACAAGGGGGAATTGTTCGCGACTAATAATATCTCTCGGGGTGCTCTTCTGCATCCTCCTCTCGTGGTTCTAGAGGGATGAGGGGGGTTTCTTGGGGGGGGGGGTTCGATAAGGGGGAGTGGAGATTGCTGTGCAGGGAAGCAGTGCGATAGGGAATTGTGTTGCGGTGAAGCCCAGATAAGGGGTTGGATTTCTCTTGAGGTATTGTGAATTATTGTAATTGTGTGGATGTGTTACGTGGGAGTGATTGGCTGGGATTTGGAGATTTTTTGTTGTTTTTAAGTCAGTAAATGAAAAACTTGAGGGAAAAAATAAAAGTTATTACTTTAATAAGTAATAACTGTAGTCACAAGTAGTGAAAACTATTGCTTGAACAAACAGAGAAACGCTAAAACCTATTTTTAAAAATTAAACTTACAAACAATAAGGAAGAATAATCTTATAATAAAAAGATTTCTAGCTTAATCTGTCCCCTAGCCAAATTCGTAACCCACCTTTAAAAACAAACCTTTACTTTATGTGTACTGCCAACCAAGCTTTTAAGAAAGAGGAACGTTTTCTTAAAAGCTTGGCTTAGTAAAACTTTGCATTAAAATTATGGATACAGGTAATTTAACATAACCATGAAGTCGAGGTTATATGAAAACGGAGAACCCAGATCGCAAGTTTAGAAGACCTACCAGAAAATAACTGCAAGCTATTAAGATCGGCCTATGGAAAACTTTGGAACACACGGCAAAAGGTTATTTAGTTTTCCCAGAAACCAGCCGTTTGCTTAGTTTGCTTTTCGGTCAAATATATTCTAATATACACTTAAGTATAAAGTATATACGTATTTTAAAGTAAATAAGTAAAGCAATTCTAAAGTATACACGATAATTCTAAAGTATATCCGTACTTAACCAGCTCAAGATCTTATAAGCACAAATAATCACACCCCTAAGAAAAATATACAACACACAAACATCAACAACACCTATACAACAATCATCGATTGCCCCCCACCACCCCCCATCTTTGGCGTCGTCCGAGAGGGGGGAGAGAAGCGCTGACCACCGCATCAGGAAGGAGCTGACCAGCGTCCGCCGATAGGGGCGCCACAAAGGAGCAGCCCCGGCACAAAGGGCGCAGGTAGTAAGGATAAGGATTGATCAATAAGACGAATGAATGGATGGAGGAGGTTATTTAACGGCGATGGCTGCAAGCTTTGTTTTGAGAAGGTTTGTTTATACTCGACAGAAACGTTTCCTGAACCGTACGTCACTACGCGGAAGGAGAAAATGGGTAAGCACAAAGCCTGTTGGGTTGCTAGGAGGAGTTTCGGTACGTAAATCGTGATAAAAAGACGCAACATAGACATGGGTTTAAAAACTAATTATAACGAAACAATCATATATAAAGTTAAATATTTTTAGTTCAGATTATTTAACAGATGGTGCCAACGACTAGAATAGTTAAAAAGCAAATTATAGCTAAAGTAACAGTTATTAGGCTTGGAAAATTATTACTGGCTTTCTACAGATCAAATTTCTATATATCAAAGACTAATCTCTTCTAGAGCAACTAACTAAATTCACTAAAATCCTTTTAAAAACTGAGAATTTGAAGCAAACAGAGCGGTTTTTAAAAATTCCAAATGCAGTTATGCTATCAAAGCATCCATCAAACAAGAACCGAAAAACAGCTTACTCCTACCTCCCAAATAATAAATCCGTTAACTCTTCAATGAACAACTCTCATCACAATTAATACCTAATTTACCTTCCCTTGCAAAGGAGCTGCCGTTAACAAGGTTAAAAACGCGAAGTCTGAGCCGGCCTAACTGCACCTTTAACGGCACGACGAATCAGAAATATTTAATTAGTCAAAAATCGCATTATACGATTCTACGAAGAGATCACTCCACTTGAAAAATCAATCCCAAACAAAATTAAATCTCACCCCCCTCAAAATAAAGAAAGAATCACCCCTAAAAGCACCTTTCCAGGACTTCTCCCTTCGCTTTTTAGCAAACTACTCTCGAACCCAATTCACGTCATCGAGCCGAACGAAATAACGACGATCTTTATTTTTTCTCTCTCCGTCTCACTCTAGCACCAATTAAACCGGAGATTCTTAACGAGCTCAGAGAAAATAAATAACGGGAGGAGCTACAGAGGAAAAGAATCATCCTCCTCCCCCTTAGATGAGCTGGAAAAGAACCCCACACACACACACAATACAAAAGCGAGGAGTCTTCGGGAGATTAAACATACCGTAACTCGAGAGGATGAGAGGAAAAAAGCAATAATGGCCGGGAATCCTAACGAGGTGTAATTAAAGACGTATCAGCGGCCTCCAAAAACACGTCGTGCTGTTAATAATTGGCGTCTGAGGGCATAGTTCCCCGTCGCCATGGAAGAGTCACGTATCCCCTCTCTCTCTCGACGCAAATTGGATGCGCCCTGGGATGCAGGGGCTCCTTGTAGGGTCAGCCCAGGGAAGGTCAGGGAGCACCTATTAGGTGGAATGACCCTTGATGGGGGTGATTAAAGCCGCGTATCAGTCCAGCTCATCATTCATGTAAAGCTCAAGCTCAAGCACCTCAAAATCTCGGAAAACTATTATAATAGAGTAACGGACCTTTTATCCGGAATCCCAAATTCCGGAACGCTCCAAAATCCGGAACGTTTATAGATTTAAAAATTTTCTTGTTCTGAAAGTATTTTCCCTCACAAAACTTGCTGTAACATCATTCATGTAAACCTGTAACATTCATGTAGGGTAGTCGTCAATCATTTATAACTCTACCGTTATCTCTGTAGTTTTCTCATCGCTCACCAGTTCTACAGTAATAGAAATTGATATTGTAATAAGGAAGGTTTTTTTTAATTTTTGTAAAATTTATATAGAAGATTTACAACATAACAGTGTAAATTGCCGGAAAGCTTTAATATCCATGTATTTTTTAATCCCTACCTACTGTATTCCTATATCCTAAGTAAAATCCCCCCACCTTACCACAAGGCTAAATATACGTTCCCTGAACCGTCCCTGGAGCACTAACCTGGAGTGTTAGAAAAGATATTTAAAATTAAAACTATACTAGACAGCAACTTAAGTTGACCCTATGACGTCACTAACAAACGAAGTAGTTCCCATCGCGGTGTCTGAATTTTGAGTAAAATAAAGAACGTCAATTTAAAAATAGGATTATTTTGTTCGATTTCTCCTTCCGCATTTGTGACGTACTGGGTTCAAGAAACGTTGCTGTCGAGTATAGTATACTACTGTTATTTTATTGCGATACAATTCGTCTAAAATTTGGTTTGAGCCTTTGGGATAGGTATCTCGAAGGTATGAAATATATTTTTGACAGTATTATTTGTGGAATCTTAGGTATTAATAAACGAAGAAAAATAAAAGAAAATAGAATGAAGAAAATAAAAATTTCTTATTTTTAATAAGAGAAAATATCTCAAAAGTAAAAGCATAGTTAAAGACATAAAAGTATTCGACACTCTTAGAACACTAAAAACCAAATATCAATACCTAATAGGACAAGAATTTAACTACAAATTTCATAAGATAATGGTTTCCCAAATATTCTAATATATTAACAAAAGCCCCCATATCCAAGCTATACCCATTATGCATGAGTTGGTAAAGATAGATATAAAATTATGTAAATTCGGTTAGACCTAAGTGAACTAGGTAGAATTTTTACTTTATAAAAAAACTAACAATGTAAAAAAAATATTTTGCTACTGAGTAGACATTTTCTTTCAACACATTAAACTTATCCAGGAGCAAAAAAAAGTCTCATAAAAGAGCATATCTTGTAGCTATTGAAAACTATTACAAGCTTTAAAATTTATTGGGCGGGCCCAAAAAACCCCGGCTATCTCCTCTGCATACATAAAAGCCCAGTTTTTTCCCCAACACAGACAAAAGACCCCACTAAAAAAAAACAACCCTTTCCCGCTACATACAACAAAGGAAACGTCTATTTTCACGGCACTTAATAACAAGGTCATCTCCCTTTGTTTAAAAAACAATAAACTCCAAACTAAACACTTATAAATCTGCTAACGGCTATAGAAAAAACTCCTTCGAAGGGAGAAAAAAAAACCGGGAGCAGCAGAGAGAAAATTCCAACACCCCCTACTAGCCGAAAAAAGGGGCCAAGCCCGGATGCAGTAAAGGAAGGGAGCAAGATAATAGGAAAGGCGGCAGGGAAAAAAAAAGGGAAAAAGGTGGCGAAAAAGATTCCGCTGATCCTGCAAAGGGAAGGAAGCATTGGGCGGTGTACGGAAACATTCCGGGGCTTTTTCCAGGGGGAGGGAAGTAGGGGGGGGTCTTTTCCGTGGATGAGAACCTATGGGAAGAGGTTTAGCCGGTTTCCTGGATTTCTTCCCTAGTTAGGAACCGACTTTTTCCTGATAATAGCGAGTGACTTGTGGTTCTGCCCATAAACATCATTTTGGAAGGGAGGGAATAACGAGTTATTCCCTTCTTCCTGGCTGCTTGGGGAGGGCCATATATTCTCATCGGGGGACAGAAGATAAGGGATTTATTTTTTTCCCTCTTCTCCTTCTCGTGGTATAGGAAATTATTAAAAAGATCAATTTTCGTTATTTTCTCACTTAGCGTTGGTTAAGAGCGCCGTTGCGGTTTTTTAAAAAAATTTTTTTCGGTGTAGGGAGTTTTATAAAAGGGATTTTGTGTAAGGGCTGATAAACTTTGTTGGGGAATATTATTATTAGCGCTGATTGTGAGTAGTTGGGGAGGGTATTGCCGGGGAGAGGTGTAATTTTTAAGTAATTGAAAGTTAAGGTTTCATAAATTTGGAGAGTTTTATTAACGAAAATCAGGTTAGGAGAAGGTGGCTTTTTAAATATATTATACGAGTAAAAATATTTTTTGCGTTTGGCTAAAAATGAATTCTAACCTAATCTCTGCTGCGTTTATGGTTATTTAAATTCGTCTTAAACAATATAATTTAAAATTCATTTAAGATTAAAAATGATATTTTAATGCCATTTATCAAAAATATTTTCCTTTCACAATGTCATTATTTATTAATATTTTAAGAGTGAAGATTAGAAATTGCTCTTTATATTACAATGCTATATAAAAATGTTTGTATTTTAAATCCTCATTTTGTCAATTTAGGTTTTGGTTTGGGGTTTTATGGCACAATTTAAATTTATGTAATATTTTATATTTTGATATTCATCTCTTTATTCTTTTCATAAAAATAAAAAAATATCAAGAGCTTAGATCAACAGATATTCATATTAAAAATGAAAGTCTTGAGTATTTCAAACCTCAAATATTTTTTAGTAAACCTCCGTACAGTAAAACCATACTTGAAGTATTGTGTTGCATATCACTGAGGGGGGTATTACCAAGATAGCTTTAGTGTTTTGATGTAACTACTAATAAAACAGAGTAGAGGACTACGTTATATTAGAATAATTTTTGGGAATGAAATACCTGAACATCCGTAGTGTGGTATATTAAAGGACCTTTAAGTGTCGAATACGTACATTATACTTCGTGCACGATACCTAAGCATACAATCATTATTAAAACCCCGATCAACAGCCACAAAAAAGCGGTCTTCACACGGCACAGACAGACAGCCTCAAGTCCCCTAAGAACCACTATAAACCCAATAAAACGCAAATTACCTATCCGGCAGACTCCAAAAACCGGATTACGCAGGGCAAACACCCAACCAAAACCAACTCCACTCAAAAGAGCAACAAACACACACGCCTTCCGCAAACATGAGGGGAAAAAACCTACTTTTTCGGCACCAAAAAGATTGACGCGGCTAATTACAACGACGGAAAAGTTTACCCAAACTCAGCTGAAAATCCCTCGGATAGGGGGAAAAAATTCCCTCCTCCGCTGCTATTTTTCCCTCCGTAAGATAGACGGCAAACAAAACAATTCGGAGAGGAGAAAAGCCAATAAAAGCTGCTGTGGGCCTCCAGAAAGAAAGCAATAGCCATCAGCGAGCACACATACGTTGCTGCTGCACAAACATTTGTCCAGGCGTAGGGATACCTACAAACTCAAACAATTCTTTTGGCGGATTTTCCCTCGCACTTGGGGCGGCGAAAGGGATGCGATATTCAGGGCGTGTGGGGATTATGGGAGTCGATGGATATCTGAATATGCCATGGAAGGTTTGGTTAGTGTATGGCGGGAAAGCAAAGGTTTGTGTCGGGGGAAAAAACCTTTTTAAGGTTAAAGTAAAGGTCGAAACCCTTGTATGCCCTTAAAGGTCAAACGTAAGAGTCCTTAAGGTCAGGCTGTTTTTGCTTTTCTTCTTGTCGTGAATTTTATTTCAATTAAAAATACAAAGAAATTTCAAGTTCAAAGAGAAGGGGATTTCGAATTCAAAAGTCCTCAAAGAACGTAATTAAGAATCTCAATTATTTCGCCTACGAACTCTAGCTTACTTGCTTTATTATGCTTTTGATACTTCATGTAATTGAGGTGCTTTTACCAAAAACGAGCTAACTCCAATGTAAAGCTGCTGGAGTTAACTCGCTGTAGCTGGAAGCTGCTCAATTGTTTAACATCTAAGGATTTAATCTTTAACAAGAGTTAAAATTTCTTTTCACTCTATGTGCTAACTCATGGAGAAAATATTACATTCGTATTCGCTGTTATTCTAGCTAAAGGAAGTTTTAAATAATTCTTCAAAGTTTAGAAAGGTGAGTTTTGGAAAAGTAAGAAAACTAATTTTAAGAATTATATTTTATTATATAATTTTGGCTGGATAAAAACAACCTCAAAATGTTTCGAAATAAAACACTTATTCATTCTTTAAGATAGTACAAATATAACAAACTTTTTAAAATTATTGTCAAACATAAACCCACTAAACTAACAAGAAAGAATAGTTTCTCAAAATATTACATTATTAACTTACTTCAAAAACCTCCCCCAAAACATATTTTAATTCAACCCCCGGCACTAAACCCCTCCACAATAATAATAATCCAAAAGTAATAAGCTCCCGGGATCCCCTTTGGAACAATTCAACACCTCGGCATAAATTACGACACAATACCTACACCCACTCCCCGAAAACCCCCCTAATCTAAGATTTAACACCCTCACACACCATCCGAAACCCATTCACACCAACCCCCATCAACCAAACACCCACTGCTGAATGAAAGAGAAGGATAATCCACTGACTGCTGCACCCCCATAAAAAGCCCCATCCGCTAATTCCAATACACACATCCCCTCATCTATCCCTGGAGACGAATAATAATAACAACAAAAAAAGGACCAACGCACCCAAACAACCCGAGTCTTCATAATGTTAATAACAAAAACGAGAGGAAAGTATTAGTATTACTATAACTCCAGCCCAGCCAATACTGGCTAATTCAAACTAAAGCAGGGGCGCAAATCCTCCATTATCAGAGGGCATCCGAAATGGAAAAGTCCATTTAACTGTCCCATAAAGCAGGGGCTGGATGTAAATGCGAGAGGGGCCCCTTATCGGCGGGGGCGCAACGGGCACCGGGGGACGCCGGCAGACGGCCGCCCCGGCAGATAAGGGGGCTAATCTGGGCGGCCCCCTTTATCAGGGGCGGCCAGGCCCGCGGTTGCCCGGGCAACCGGTGATTAGTGTGGCCCAGGCGCGTCTTTTGGTCTATTGCGGAGCTGGGGCTTTTTTCTCTTTTCCTTTCGCGCGAACGTGTGGAAGTTGGGAATGACTACTCCGGGAGTGGTGGCTGCTCCCGAAGTTCTTTTTCTTCTTTTTTTGGGGGTGGAGGGATGACGGATCAGGAGGATCTTGTTTTGGAGAGAGTGAGAGCGGCGGCTTTTTATTCTGGGAGAGTGTGTGAGCTGGTTTTAGCGACTGTTCTTTTATTGCTACCTGTTGGAGTGATTGTTTAAATATAATTTTGAGTAAAACCGATAATTCGAATATAAATTTTAAAATTGATGATTCAGGTGGATACCAATCCAAATCCTAATTGTGCAGTTTTTATTATTGTAATAAAATCTACATTTAAGATTTTCAGGGGTTCGTCCAGGTTTTTCTATTAGGGTCTTATTTTATAATTTGGAGAAAAATTAAATGGAAATTTGTGAAAATGAAAATAGAGGGCCCTTAATGCAACTACCGTGTTCCTAACTTTCAGAATGAACTCAGAATCCAGCAAATTCCACTAAGAAAATAGATACAAACACATTCTGACCAAAAGTTTCTCGAGTTCAAAGAAAACTAGTACGTTTTGAAGAATGGACTCTAACCGTCTGACGTCACACGGAACCAACACGTGACCTACTGAGCTTGCGATTGGTTACCACAGATACTACACTAGTAGATCTACTAGTGTAGTATCTGTGGTAACCAATCGAAAGCTCAGTTGTAGGTCACGTGTTGGTTCCGTGAAGTCTCGAACCAGATAGGCGGTTAGAGTCCATTGGATTTTCGTGAAGAGTAGTTTTTTAGAATATCGGAATTTTAAGAAGGGTTTTAAAAACAAACTCATTTTCTTTCTAGATAAACCCCTGATTCCATACATTTATTTTTGAAAATTAAAGTGACGTATCTTATATACCCTTTACAATTTCTACTTGAAATAACGAAACTAATTTGCTTTGAATTCAAATAAACGAAATACAATTTCTGTTATTAAATTAAAACTACATGAACGTTTAAAATTTCTGCATATTTTACAAGCCTTATAAGGAATAGTTTCCTATTTTTTACCCCAACATCAAATTTACGGGATGGCACCAATAATAAAGTAATCCTAACATTACGTACTCTTAAAAATAAATACACTAATAAGGTAAAACCCAAAATGTTGTTTGGAAAAGGTAAAAATGGTTATTGCATGCAAGAGTTAAAAAGCACAAGCACAGAAAAATCATGCACAGATGCTACTTGCTAACTAACACCACAAAGAGACAAGCACTCAGATTACGAAGCACAAGAAACATGCCATAAGTTATATAAAAAAAATTTATTTAAAAAAATTATTCACAGAAATTGGCAAGCTTATATAAAAGAAGATGCCTTGCACAAGGTAGTACAAATAGTCATCACAAGATAATTAATTTCACACTTGTAGGAAGGAGGCTGTAAAAATGGCACTTAGTGATAACAGAGTGGCGAGGAGGACTGACCTGCTTTTTTAGCAGCGTAAAGATTCGCCTCTTCTTGAGCTTTTCCGATGTTTTTCTTATATCGTATCCTTTTGTTACCAAACCAATTTGACACCTGTTGAAAGAGAACGGGGAAAATTATTTGTTGAGTTTTAGTTTAGATTGAACAAAATAAAGCTAAAATTACTTTTTAAACATATTAGTGAATTGGACTCGTCAGGAATTAGTGAACTGAAAGACTTGTTCTCAGTTGCCTTCCAAAAAAAGACATCAGGTATGGTGGAAGGTACGTTTCCGTAGTTTTCAGGAATGGATAATTTTCCTATAGTGTTATAGTCCTATAGTGTTGATGAGAATTCGAGCCCAAGTTGGGCATCAATTTTTAACAAGATTGAAAACGAAAAAACTTATTTTGACAACAAAAGACGAGATACATAATTTATAACTTCAATTCCAAAAATAATTTGAAATTTTGAAAACGTACGTACTACAGCGCGTGTATAAAAGTGATATTTAGTGATACGTGTGATATTTTCCAAGCAAATAACAAATTCACTCTAACCACCATTCTTCCAGTTCACTTATACTTGCTTGCAATGTTTCTGAACCCTATGACGTCACTACGAAGAAGGGAAAACTGCGTAAAGAAGAAAGCCGGTTGGGTTGCTAGAAGGAGTTTTGGTGCGCAAATCAAGGATATAAAAAGACGCTATATATACGTTGGTTTAACAAACTAATCATATTTCTGAATTGAAGTTCACGCAAAATTCAGAGACAACGCTCGGAACTACTTTCTTTGTTTTGTTTCTCCAGGGTCAAGTAACGTTGCAGCCTAGAATAGTTCTTCAACAGTCCAATTCACTAGTTTGCATATTTAATCTATTAATTCTCACCTGAGATACTGTTATTCCGCACTTCCTGGCCAATTCCTCCTTCGCTTCTTCACTAGGATAAGGATTGCTGAGGTGGGAGTAAAAGTATTCGTTGAGGATTTCTGTGGCTTGTTTACTGAAGTTCCGCCTTTTTCTCCTGTTTTAACCAAAGAAACATCCAATTAACACTAAAGCAATGAAATATATACAGTTTATTGCAGATGAAAATAGCTAAATAATAATTTAGACGCTTCCAGAAGCAAAGAGCTAACTCTAATGTCGAAATTAGCTAGTTATTGCTGAAAGCGACACAATTTCGGAATATATAGCTTGATTTGTCCATTATCAAATTATCATAAAATGACATTCATTTTCCCACTATCTTATAACATACCATTCCATCATTCAATATGATAAGTAAGCAAATTATATTCATTTGATAAGATGGGTGTAATACCAATAAATTAATGCTGTAGTTTCAATTCCGCGATATCTTTTACGTATATACTGAAAAGTCCCCAGAAATATCGCAGAGATAAAATTCCAAATAACTGCTATTCACAAATTAAACCTTTCCATATCTTTTAACGCGTAAAAAACTCGTTTAACAGCAAACAACCAGTAAAATAAAACTAAACACCAAATAAAAAGTCTCGACAAATTCCTCGGAAAAAACCTAATTCCATTTCAGCCAAGCAAAACGGAGAAGAAAATATTCACTTTACCTCATAAATTCTCAGAGAGCAATTTAATCCGAGCGCAAATGAAACCCAAAATGCACACAACACACAAATAAACACGGCTTATAAAAGCCGAGGACAAAAATCGAACATTAAAAAAAACCCCACCGAATTACCCACCCAACTCAACGCGCACTCAAATAACAGTTACAGTTACAAACAAGGCGAGCAGGATCGGATCTACACAAGTAACCGAATTTATATTCATTACACGGTAGACGAAGCAAAGAAAAGCAACAGCACTCTGAGAAAATAAATTTAATATACAATCCCCCCCACAGCATAAACACGTGTCAAACAGCCTCAACCCGCCTTTTAGAGCCTTCGGTGTAATAAACATATGCCTCAGGGATGCATTCACGAGCAAAAAAATAAAATAAAATAAAATAAAAAGTTGTTTTTTTATCAAGTTTCTAAATACCTCGCAGAACGGTAAAATTTATTTTAATGCAAAAGAGTGGATGGAAACAACAAAAAGAGCGCACAGAGAAGAAAGTAAAAAAAAGAAGGGGTTTAGAGAAGGTAACGAGGCCAGAAAAACCATTTACCCTGTCCGCTAATTCCCCCCTCCGCCCCCATAAAACCTGGAGCAAAACAATTTCCTTGGAAGGAAGAAGGGTAAAAAATTAAGGGAAGGGAAAGAGGGTATAAACACCTAATGCCGATTCCGAGGCGCGGTGGGTAGTTACAGGGAGGGGGAGCTTTCATTAATCCTTTGCGTAGAGGACGCTACAAGCGAATGCCGATGCATAGCAATAACTCTGAGGCAAATAGTTGTTCTGGGGCGAAAGCGACAAAATTTGTGTTTTTGAGAATCTAAGAGGTGATTTTATGGCGGTTAATATTCTCAACAGTTAAACCATCGAAAACTATTCTGAAGGATAAACTTGAAGGATTTTGAAGGATAAACATAATAATACAATAAATACCCGGATTACACTAGTTAAGCTTAACTTTAATAAACCATTTAACGTTTAATTGATTACAGTTATTTCGATTAAAACATTACATTATGGGGCGAATACAAAATTTGTGTTTAAGAATCTAAGAGATGATTTTATGGTGGTTAATATTCTAAACAGTTAATCCATCAAAAACTATTTTGGAGGATAAACATTACAATACTAAAAATACAATAAAAACTGGATTACACAGTTAAACTTAACTTTGCTAACTATTTAACATTTAATTGATTACATTTATTTCGGTTAAAACATTGATTACTTAACATTAATATTTTTAAGTTCGATTTAGAATACCTACAAATTTTTAATACAATCGAAGAAAAATTTTTCTATCTTCAAACTAAAATATTGTTTACCAAAAATATATTAAATTATTTGTACGTAGTATTCATTTTTAAAATAAATAAAACAACGAATAAAATATATGAGGGGTTATTTAAATGGTATATTATTTATATTAATTAATTAATAAAATTTAATTGTTTAGTTAAGTTAGATTAGTTAATTTAGCAATCAATTCCGTCACTCAGCCAAAGCACAATAGGTGTCGGCGTCGAACTTAGCTAATTTAACTCCACTGTGAAGCGTTGCTTTCCCGCAACAAAACGACACTCGCGGGGAAAACAGTTTTACAGGTACGGTGCACTGCGGGAAAAGTATACATTAAGTGACAAAATTTTTCGAAAATAAAAAGTATATTTTGTGGTGTTTATTAAAATTAGGTATCAGGATTGGTAACTAAGCCCGTATACAACTTTTTGGGCAGTAAAAATCTAGATGCTCGACTTCTTTCCAAACTTAGCAAACGCAATATAACGCAAGCAGGCGTTACTTTAATTGCACGAGCAACATCCAAAAACAAGGTGCTTTAACTCTTAAACAGATTTTTAAGACTAAAGCGCATTAAAACTTACTTAGTAAAAAAAGCGACTCAAACTTTATTTTTTTTGCACCCTCGACTTACTTTAACAACCCTTTAAAAACCCGGAACGCCAATTAGCGAAACGAACCGCCCGCGTTTACGAAAACGAGGTGGAAATTAAACGCAACACTAAACGCACAAAAAGACGCCTTGAGATACGACGACCGCTTTAACTCGACGGGGATGACCAGATTAAAATTTCGTTCGAATCGACCCTCCTTTTACACGCACCTTATTCTCGTTAGCAAAATAATTGACTGGATCGCGAAGAGAGGGGGGGGGAGCGAAGTAGCGTTTAATGCAGCGTCGGCCATTTAATCCTTTCCTTGGGCTCCTCGAAATTATTTCCCACATGCGTTGCGGCGCGCATTAAGCGGGAGGGAAAAAGAGCTCCTCCAGAAATAGGGAAAAACCGTGAAAAAGGGGAAAAACTTATTTATTTACACCGCGTCGGCTTAAGGTACAGATTTAATTTGCCTCATAAACCCAATTTCTTGCGCGCGAGGGGTGAAAAAATGATAATAATAAAGCGCAGTCGGGGAGATTTTTAAGGGCAATTTCTGGAGTATTCCGGGAAGAATTTTTTTTTGGTGGTTTCGGGTTTTAATTGGCGGCAATCACGGAAATTTATCGCCGGAGAAAATTTCACGCGTTTTAATTCGCCAAAACCCGGCAAAACCCCTCGAGAGGCTGCAGCCAAAAAGCGAGGTTATGTTTTACTGAGGGGGGGGGGGTCCGAAAAAGGGGAAGGTGGTAAGAAGCCGAAGCTCGTTAAAACTTTACAAGTCGGCGGCGCATTCGTCTCTGCGTAATTGGACGGATTTCATTAACCGCTTCAGCCCTAGCACGCCCGAGATTGGCATTGAGTCCTACGGAAAACCCGAGGCGGTGGGGACCGAGAGGGTTGAGACAAGAGCGAGGTGGGCACAATTTGGGATGATTTACACCACAGCACAATCGCGCGATTCCTGCAGGAAAAAAAAAAATAAACCGGGAGTTAAAATGCAGATTATCCCGGGCATGAATCGGGTCTTATTCAATAACGGGGATGGGACGCTAAACGACGTTAAAAATTCAAAGCGGCGGTCGCAGTTAACGACGCGAGAAAAAAGCGATGGGGCATTTCTCGCCGAGCGAGTTTTGGGGTAGTTTTCTCTCTTTTTCCTACTTCTCTCTTTCTCTAGAGAGAGAGTGCTGTTCTGTCATCCCCCGGAACTATTCCGACTAATTATTTCGTGCCGAGATGAGGAGACTCTTCTGAGAAGAAATTGTGGTAGTATTTCGTTTGTGGATGAGAGAGTTGTTTTTTGAGAGGGTCGTCACTCGAAATTAGGGTTGCGGAGAGAGAATGGTCGAATGAGTGGGTTGGAGATTAGTTTTAAGTCGTCTCCTCGGTTTCGGGGTTTTGAGCGTGACATACTGGAATGTTCGCTTAGGGTCTCTTGAAGAGATACTGTTTTTTTTTAGTTGAGAAAATGCATGAATTTGGTAGCTTAACCACGGGAGCGCATTGATATAGTTCGACTAATAAACTAGAATAGATAAGGAAATATAAACAAAAACTATTTAAATAACTGCTTTGTATTTAGGATGAAGTTAAAACTCTTTTAAGTTGCAAAATGAATGGGATATTGAGATTTTTAGATTAAATAGGATTGCTAAAAATAGCATGACAAAGGGTTACAAAGGTAGATTGCCAATAAAATTAATAACTTTTCTAAACTAAAGATATTCTACTGTTGTAGTTTTAAAATGTAAATGTTTTAGAAAAATTAAGTTAAAATTTGTTAGCAAAATATATTTTAAAACATGCTTCTACTCCATTACAAAACAAGACTATTTAAACAGCTATTTTCTTCAAAATGTAATTCAAAAATCCTTTTAATTTTCTTCCTATTTCAAACCTTTACCCGTTTGTTATTCAATACTATTTATATAAGTTTATTTATAACTAAATATAATAAATACTATTTATTATACTAAGGAATGTACTTCAAAAATCCTTTTAAATTTTCTTCCTATTTCAAACCTTTACCCGTTTGTTATTCAATACTAATTTTTTTAAATCGTACATTTTCCATAAATAAAGATACATACACCTTCAAAAATAAACACAAACTTATTCTATTTGCTTCAGAATATCCATTTGAAAAAAAAATATTTATAACTCATTCTTAACTATTAAACAATCAAATAACTTCAAAAATACAATCCAAACCAGCACATGTTATTCCTCTCAAAAACAAACCCAAAACATCAATTTCCTTTCGAGTATCCTTCACAGCAAAAACGAACAACACTCCAATCTCATTCCCGACTATCTATTAGACAATTAAATAACCAACCTCCCCACACACAACCCAAGACGCATTGTTCATCTCAATGGCCATCCGAGAGGGATTCAAATTCCCCCATCTTAAGCCTAATCCAGGGTCCCGGGGAACAAAAGCCAATAAACGGGCGGCGTAAGCACATCCCCAACCGATGCGGAAGACGAGAGAGGGGGGGAGGCAAGAGTTATGGGGGCGGCCCACGGTCCAAGGAACCCGGGGCCCATTACACGGCCATATGGGCCCGGCCTAGCTTAATTCTTCCGCCCCGCTCGCCCCGGAATGATGCCATTGAGGGCCGGGACGCCCTAATCCGCACTGACCGGACTTTATTCTGCTTGTCATACGCGGCTCGCAAGGGGATCTGTCATCGGACGAAAACGTCGCTACTTTTTGCATTGAGTGTGGGGATGGCCGTCGCTGTTTGCTTGCGCGGTAAATGGGCCGGGTTGCTTTTTGAGGGGAGGGCTTTTTTTTTTGATACCTTTTATTTGCTTTTATTTTAAGTAAATAGAAGGATACAAACTCTATCTGTAGTGTTATTGTAGCACTACATGCCGTAACGCGATATTTTAAAGTATACATAGATCTGATGAAATCAAACGATTGTAGAATTCCGTAAGTTGACCGTTAATGAAACATATTACAAAAAGGGGATAATTTTTTTTTATAAAATTCATGAGTAAGCTACTAAACGTTGTCCAAAACACTCATGGAAAAATTTATATTTTTTTAGAAAAACGGTTTCATGGACCGCAAGGGACAACTTAACACTTTAAACAATGAGAAATCTGTCTCTGTCTCAATACATAACTAGGAATTTCAATGTAGACCTCCTAAACATGGGCGGATTTAAAAGGGAGGCCCTTGAGGAAATGCAAACTAGAAACTTGCGGTTCCTGATTGCTCTGGAAGAATTCTTCACCGTTTGGAAAAATGGGAAAATTCTGAAACAGTTGGGGGGTACATTTCTTCCTTAGGAAATACACACAGCGTTTCTACTAATACTTTACAGATATATTTTAGCTAATTATAAGATACTGTATGGAATGGAGGCTTACCTGGCGTCTAGAAACCTGGACCTGAGTATCATGACCGCTTCGCACGTGCTCTGCTTGAGCTGGACCTGGATGGAGTTGAACTTCTTGTGGATGATCTGGACCATGCGCTCGATCTCCTTGCCCGTGATGGGCCGCGTGCGGCTCTGTTCCCGCAGCAGGTTCATCACGTGGGTCGTGAACTCACTGCACGCCTAAGAAAAGAAAAAACAGACACATTACATTCAGTTCAAACAACTCTTCACTTTCGGAGTTCCTCCGATTTTATTCACAGGAGAGGATCACTCATGACGAACAACGAAAGGGAAATAGCATGTGAATGAGCCTTAAGATATCGAAAAATTCACACAACAGAATTTTGTAGATTAGTAGCCAATAATTTAAGGTGCTTATTTGAAAGACTTAGCTACACAGTACCTGTATTTTACACTTCAAGTCAAATGCAAAAATATTCGTGCTTCAAAACACCGAATAGCTTATGTATCTAAAATGGGATTTTTCTTTTACTTGGCGTTTAATACTTTTTTCCTTATCTTATGCTTTTGTGTTGTTTCTTGTTGTTAATAAATCTTAGCAAAAGTGGATATACCAAAGTATCACTAAAGAATGTACGATAACTAATTATTCTGTATATAGAAGGTACGACAAAATTAGAACAAAAGATTTTGAATTGGTCCTAAAAATGCCCACAATTAGTAAGATGTTCTAGTTAACCAGGATTCGTGTTATGATTTTGTTTATCTCTGAAAACTTCAAGGCATACTGTATGGGCAAAATTTTTTTTCCTGTCAAAGGAGTAAGCAAAATGAAATCAAACTTTTATTCAATATCAAGACTGCTTTCCTAAAAGGAAAAGTGTAACACTCCTTCCCAAGATCCTCAGTCAAAATCCCACACTATATCAACAAGTGACTCACAAAAAGATAACACCATCAAAAATCCCAAACAGAACAGAACAGATAACATCGCAACATAAAACCTACCCCATTCCCAAAACCAAAACACCACCACAGCCCTAACACCCACCACAAAAAAAACCCAACCTCAACAGATAAAACCCAACCACAAAAAGGACCCTAAAAAGAAACCACCAGCACCAAAATTAAATTTCACGCCAGACCCCTTCTTCCCGGCATCAGCGCTTTTCATGAGACATAAAGTTCCAATTAGTAGCCCCTCCCAAAAAGAGAGGGCGCATCGAAGCCCCCCATTAAATATGACAAGCCAGCAGCAGCCAGCCCCTCTCCAAGCAGTAATCTCCCCCGGAATCAATAACTGACCGGCTTACCCCATAAACTCCAGTGGTCAGGTTTTATGGCCACTCCCCTAATACCCTATCTTTTTCAGCCGATTCTTATCCAGCCAGGTGGCTCCATCCCTCCCGAAGGATAGAGGGATTTATATCTCTAGCGTCCGCACCAATTAGCCCTGACATAACTCATGATATCTCTCCGAGGCCTAACTAGTTTAGCCCGCGCGCGCCGCAGCAAAAAGCTAATCTAGGCCGCGGAGAGAGGGTGTATTCCATAAGGCTTATGGAACACTAATCACATTCCGAGGGTTGTGTTTTGTTTCAGCGACTGACAGCTCCGGATACGCTCCCGTGCTCTTGCGCTTCTTTTTCTTCCCTCTCTCTCTTCTGTGATGGCGAAACCCCACACTACCTTGGGCGGTGGTTTCGGGGGAAGTCGGTTTAAACGGGTGGATTTAATTATAGGATGTTGGAGCTCTCTATGATCCAAAGCATCCCTCTCTTTTCTGGAATATAGACGCTGTTGTGTTTAGTAGATTCTTAAGGTGAGATAAGTTTTGTCTACCGTTTGGCCAATAGATTTATATAAGCGGTCTCTATTTTTTTTAAAAACCTGTCGATTAAGGTTAACTTTCTTGGGGGTGAAACAAAGCCTTCGATGGCCTATTTATTTTTTTTTTCAATTTATTGTGGTATCATTTAAATTAAACAATTCCTCCTCAATTTCGGAAATAAAATTTCCTAGCTTATCCAGGTTCATTTTGAAGTTTTTCGGTCGAAAAGCCAGCTGTCCACCGCAATTTGTCAGATATTTCATGCACTTTCGATCAAAAATTTTAAATACAATGTATAACTTTTTCATTTTCTGAGGAAAAATTAAGGTTGACTTTAAAAAGGTCATTTTCCAGGTTTTGGCAAAAGTAATAAACATAAATTAAGTTAATAATTAAAATTTAATTATTAAAAATTAAGTGAAGATAATTTTCAACTCATTAGGTGTTTAGATAAAGAGACTAGGTTGCTAGGAGGAGTTTCGGTACGCAAATCGTAATAAAAAGACACTATAACTGGACAATGAGTTTAACAAAATAATCATGTTTTTAAATTAAAGTTCTTAATTTCACTCAAAATTCAGACACCGCGCTGGAAACTACTTTGTTTGTTAGTGACGTCATAGGGTCAGGAAACGTTGCTGTCGTGTATAGAAGTAAACAAAATTTGGTCATACATAACAAAAATTGGACAAATCTTGAACGTTTGTGCTTCTTGGGTATTATTAACCAACAAATTGCATAATACTGCATTTTATTCTTCGATCACTTATGATTCATTGCATTATTTAGCATTTACAACAAGTGTTTAACCGTTCCGATACTGAAGAAAAGCTACCGAAACACCAACAATCGCACCCAACAAACAAAAACGCATTCAACAGCCTTACAAAACCTTCAAAAACCCCAATCTCAAAACCACCTCACGTCCAATCCTCGACCATAAAAAACCGCCGGAAAAACCCATTAACCGACTTCTTTTCATCACACAACCACCTGCGACAGGTAAAGGCGACATTATTAATCAATGGAAGGGAGCAATCAGGACCCGATTGTGTGCTCCCTCATTAATCAAGGAAGGAGCGGGGCCCTAATGGGGGTCAAGGGTCCCCCGGCCGTCGTCACCTGCGGATGAGGGATAGGGAGGAAGGATGGAGTTTTAAAACCCGTTCCTTCCACACGCATGACTGGAATGTTCGGAGGGAGAGAAGAAATGACGTGTTTTGGATGTGTACGTTGTAGGTTGGATTCACCTTGGGTATTATGACAGAAACGCTTTGTGAAAATCACATTGGAGAAATCGGGTTTTTTATAGTAAGTGTAAGTGGATGTAAATGTGGGGTAGTCTTATGCGATTGGTTACCGATTATGTATACTTGTGTCCAAAAATTAAGGATAATTTAATTTTTTAGGGATAATGACACAAATCTTATATCCTTAGCAATGAAATTCATCTCATAGGGTCTTCTTAGGGTGGGTTACGTGGTTCGGGATTAAATTTCTCAAACAATAGTTTACGGGGGTACAGAGGCTTCCATTGATCATGGAGTTCCACACACATTTAGAACAGTAGAAGAATCGTTCGTGTGAGAGTCGTTTTACAAAAAAAAAAAAAAATCCCTGTTATTCGTAAAGAATATGCTACTCCTAAAATCCATGTATGAATTTAAGTGCTGGAATACTTTAAAGTTTGATTTTTACACGTTATTAAGTGACCTCTCCAATCTTCATTTTAGGCGGAATTTATCTCAAGCATAGAACTTAGCACTGAGAGAATATCTGAATAATTTGTGGACGAAACGGAGTAAGCAATTAACAACACAATCTTATTTTGATTTCAAGTTTGTTGGGTGCTTAGTTAGTATTCACCTGACTTGTAAATCTATTCCCAAATTAAATCCATTTCATAGCATAAACTACCAGTTTTTCCCAGCCCTAATTTTAAGCAGTTTAATAAGAACAAGTAGATGATTACCGATTACACGTGAATTTCTGGAGGTTCATAAAATGAAAATCTCACACGCATAACTAACCAGAACAAGTATTATATATTACCTGGTTACCTAATTATTTTTGATAGTATTTACCCTTATGGAAAACCACCCCCTCGCAGCTTCTCTCTTCAATGAACGAAACACTCCGAATCCAGCAGCACAAAAACCCCTCATCCCGCTTTCAGCACCACCCCTAGTCCTACTCATCTCCATCCTCCCCTCAAAAAATCCACCCTCGCCCCCCCCCCCTCCAAGCGAGAGGTTAAACAGAGAACAATCCAAAAGGTAAGGAGGTGGGGGCAAAGAAGATAGAGAGAAGCAGAATCCCCGTGGACTCAATGCCACATGGCGCTAACGGAGCGCACATCGCCTCACAAAAGATGCAAGGGGGAGAGATGGGAGGGGGTGCTTAGATTAGCGTGCAGTAATGGAAGCGGGCAACTAATGTAATGTGCGGCCAACGCGGCTTTGTTTAACCCTAATCTTTTGTCTGGGGGTTGACAGCCGTGAAATGCAGCGTCCGGACCGTTCTTTGTCCCCTTATTAATTCATGCGCGTGCTGAACTTTTAATTGGCGACAATATGCGACGGCGACGATACGGTCTTAACAGTCACCGGGCAGATAAAACTATTATTATTGTTATTACTGCGGTGCCGACTTTTTTTTTCTCTGTCTATTGTTTGGTGGGTGGGTGCTGCTGTTTCTAATCCGATATCGTTTTGGCAGGGAGTAGTGCTGGAATGCTTTTCTGTTTGTGTGATGGCGGCGTGAGTTTTGTTATTAGAGCTGGGATTATTATTATTGAAGATGTGTGACGTCATGGAGTGGGCTGGGATGTGTTTAATGGTTAGGTTAGTGTGTTTTTTTAGGGATGTGTAACACTAGATAACTATCATGTATGTGGAAGTGCTGCAGTTATTTTATTGTGTAAAGGAAAAGGTGTCAGAAATTGAAATTCATTAGTTGGGGGACAAAATGTAGATTTAAACATTAAATATATGTCGAATAAGAATTAAATAGGAATTTGACACTAAACTGCGAGGAAATACAGTAGAGAAAAGCATAACTATAAGTGGAATTTAATATTATCTTAAAACACACTATTATTACGAATTACTGTTACCTAAATAAATTTATCGAAATGTAATCTCAGATTTAAATAATAAATAAAATTTTAAAAATGTACTTAAGTTCATTACAAAAGGCCAGACAGAATGAAAATTCGAAAGCTTTGAAAAGGAAAATGTCAAATAGAAATAAATTAAGTACTTTAAAATTGGGTTGGAGACATTAAATACATATTTATCAAAAATATAAATGCATTTTCTTACATTAAAAATGCAAGACAGTTACTTTCAATTAAATTAAAAACAGAAAGTAAACATGGCATTCATTTCTTTCATTGTACGCAATGAAAAGAAAGATAAATTGCAATTCCAAGGGAAGTCGAACACTGTTGCCTTACAGTATAAAGAATAAATCCTTCAACTCAATTACAACAGAGTAAAGAACAGTACCCAATACAAACTATTTACTCGGTCCCTTTAACTAACTACACAAAAGACACGACAACAAAAAAAATCTCCAACTTTCAAGCAGAAACCTGCAGTCCCTTCCTACAATATAACTCCACAAACTCAGCATACATACAATTACAAAAGAAGCACACCCCCCAGCAAAGAAAGACACACGCCATCCCCTAAAACAAAAGACACCGGCGGCGCGACACTGACAAAGAGAGCATTTGTTCTCACATCCCGGGGACCGAAACACCCCGACACATTTCATCATCACCACCATCCTCAAAACTCAAAAAAAAACCAACCTGTTCAACAATGCCGCTCTCTTGACGCTTTACAAATGACGTCGTCTCACCACCTGACACCCCCGCTCCACCAATCAGAGGTCAAGACGGATGACCGGACACTGTCGCCAGTACATATTCATGCCGCGAGGGGGTTTTTATATGCAGCACCCCCCCCTTCTCACCCTGTGATGATGAATACGGAGGTTTCTTTATTGTTTAAGCTTACGTCCCCTTTTTTGTGGCGGCTTAATCGTTTCAGGTATTATTAAAAAGTTGACTTTTTTGAGAATTGATGACCCTGAATACTTTACTCTATTTTTTTATTTATGAAGTCTTTTGGTGTTGTATTGTTGTAAGTAAATTGTAGGGAGATATTTTTTTTTGCTTTGTGTGCCTCATAATGGCCGCATGAGCATGTGGGTATTGTTTTGTGAGGGAAGGGGAGATAGTACAGGTTCATCATTTATAACGGCCGACCGCGGTTTATCTTGATGTGCTTGCTTCCTGAATCGAGGTGTGATAGTCAAGGCATTATTAGAGAATGTGGAATGTGAAATGTATGAGCATTAATTTTTTTCCAGTCATTTAATGAAATATAATAGCATAGTTAAAATTAAAGATAAGTTTATAGATAGTTTAATTAGTTTCATTAAGAAATTAAATCTGAATGAACTCGATTTTCTTTCTAAACTGTATTATTAAGCAGGTTTGGGAAATAATTTTTAAAATAATATTTACATTTCAACACGAGAATGACATATTGATATTGTACGGTACATTTGTTCATTAATGAAAATAAAAATATAAAATGGTCATTCCATTTTGTTTCAACAATAAAATATTGTGTACTATTAAGTTCAATAATCACACTCAAATAAATTAAATGTATGTAAAGATACTTTAAACAACCTTATAGATTTTTTGATAAAGAGTTATGTTTTTAACTTGATTTAAATACCTATTATATAATTCCAAATGAGGTTTGATGTATTTATAATGGATTTTAAGGGTCTATCTTAAACTATTCCCAGCCCAGTTACCCAAAATATTTTAGTTCCAAGCATCGAAAATAAGAATTAAGGGGAGATACTTATAAAATATTATTTTTTTGAAATCACTGACTTAATTTTAAAAAAATCCAGAAAATCATAAGTAAAAGAATACGTTCATTAATATTACACCCTTAATATTTAAGGTAATTAAAAAGTAACATAACATAGAAGACTAATTGATCAAGAATTATAAGAGAGAAAGTGATAGGGGGAAAAGAGAAATAGGGGGGAGAGAGACGACTGGATTAAATTGACTGTCCATGTCCATAGATAACTACCCACACACAACAGCAAGTCCTAACAAGTACAGACCGATCTCAAAATTTAAACAAAGGACTTCCAGTCCCAAACAAACCCATTAGAAAATTCGAATCACCCCTCCTGGTTGAAAATTAACGCGTCCTCGTCGGGTCCAATCGCCGAGCGTCACCCGCCGTACGTCTTCATAAGGGGCGACAACTAATTCATTAAAAATCGTCCCCCAGGTGCCGGGGGGGGGCAACCACCCTTTCCCCGAACCCCAAGGGGGCCATCCATCCCGAAACCGACTTAATATCATTATCGAGAGCCCTGCTACTTAAGCCTGAATATTTCATGTATATGCGAGGGCGGGGGAGAGACCCCTTTTTGTGGAGGGGTGGATTTCGGGTGCGGTTTGGGGTGGAAGGGGTTGAGATTGTGGGGTTGTGAGGATTGTGGATTTTGATTAGAGTTGTTCACTGCTTTGTGATGATTGTTTGAGTGAGGAAAAATATAGTTTTCATGTTATTTTGTGTTAAGTACATATTTTTAGATAAGTGGAGTGATAGCAAAAAGTTTTTTTAAGAAAAAGACATTAAAATTACATGATAGATTCTTCTACAAATAGTGGATTTCATAAATTAAAACACCTGATGAAGAATATGCTAGTTAGAATTTGGAATAATACACAAGGGTCTCACTCATTCTATCAATGAGTGACCTAGTGAATCAACGAGTGAGTCAGTAAACTCGTACTATGATCACACATTTGTAACATAAGGAAATGTTTCAAATAAAAAGGCTTTGTTTCTTATGTTACTTCAATGTTAAACGTCGCAATCCCTCCCTGGTATTTTGATTACGAATGAGAAAGAGAATCACGTTTAAATGCTTAAAACAAGCAAGCGAAAAATCTTCACATTTTGAAATTTAAGGTTTGTTGTTTACTGTATCTTTAAAACCTTTATGTTTAATTGAAATTTGTCTTTTCTTTCTTTTTTTTTTATTATTTTCCCCCTTACAATGTATTATATCTATTTTCACCTGAAAATATGTCACCTGAATGGGTAATTTTCCCCTTGGTGACATATAAATAATTTTTTCCTCAATTTCTGTAATAAAAATATATGTATGATGGTAATAAAGCTTGTTTATGTCATAGTTGGATAAAACAAAAAACTCTCTGCGCACAAAAATTCCATCAAATATTATCTGCAAACTAATTAGTGCCCCTAATTGTTTGAATTTTGACTTAAAACCATTTTGATAGTCTCATTGTTTACCTAAATACTGTAATAATGCTTCATAAGCAACAACAACAAGAAAAAATCAATTTATTTACCAAAAATTTAAATTATTTGAATAAGATTTTCTGCAAAATTCTAAAACTAGCTGCGTTCGGCGTGCGCGTGTGCTTCTATATTATCCAAGTATGGTTTATGTTAAAAAAATACATCCTCTAATTTTCTTAATATTTTCTAATATGACTGTCATATGTATAACGATTAAGTAAACTATCAATGCTCAAAGAATTTACCGAATTCTATAAATGTTCCCAGTACAATAGAATTGGATTCCTATAAAACTACAATCTACAAAGAGAAACTTACAATTAGGATAGATTAAATTTTTATAGGGTTTCCAAGTAAAAAAGACTTGACAATTTTACTATTCGAAACTTCAAATTCCAAAAGAAATAACCCTTGACTACCGACCTTTCCTCCAATTCCACTTAAAGGACATATCCCCCACAATAATAAAAAAAAACCACAACAATAAAAATAATCTTATTATTCGCCAAACCCTTTACTTACATTCCGGGGGTCGATCTCTACTTATCATCACCCGGGGCACCCTTGCATCACTCATCACCCACTCATCTCCTGCGACAAGTGGAAGACATAATGGGGGGTGGATTTAACAACACACCTCCCCCCAAAGATCATCGAAACGGTGGTGGCCGAGAGAGAGAATATGAGAGGGGGGAGATATGAGTTTGCACCCCCAGATAAGCAAATAGAAGCGAGGGCTTTTTATCCGAATGGCAGTCGGAAGAGCGGTTACAGCTGCGAATGAGTGGAAGGATGAAATAGGGTTCTCGAGGAGGTCTCAGCATCCCCTCTTTTTTTTGGGGTGATTTGGCAACGGGGGAGGGATATGTGAAGAGTTCTTTTTGTTCAGAGTTTGTCGTATTTTTCGTTTGTAATAGAATTGTTGGATTAGGGAGTCGATTTGCCCAAATGGATAGCAAACAATCGGGTTTTTAGGTTTTTAAGAGACTTTCAATTATCTTATGAATGCTCATGGTTTTGCATTCAGACTATCTTTCATGTAATAATGTATTGTATCTCAAGCGGCCTTATTAAATCTTTAAAAAGAGGAACATATTATTTTAAATGTAAAACTTTTAATTCCAACAGCCCACGTAGAATTTACGAAATATCATCTATGGAGTTATGCATCTAGTAGTATGAGGAAAACCAAGCACCAAAAAAGTTTGGAAACGTATTTTAAAAAAATGTTCAAAAATTTTCAGCGAATAAAGTTCTTAAAAACGTGCTCCACACATTGAAAAAAAATTAAATGAGAATACATAATTCAACACTCGTAATGCTAAAAATAGTCTAAAATAGGGCTGCTTAAATTGCAAAACATTATTACATGGAAGAAAGTCTGAATGCAAAAGAAGATAATTGATCAAAGCATGCAAATGGGGAACTGAAATCACCATGAGTTTCCAAGACATGATACAAATGCAATAGATAATTTCCTTCAATACATCCCTTAATTTGCTAAACCTTTCCACAATACTACTTTTATAATTCCGGTCACACAAAAAGATAAGACTAGTAAGACAAGGTTACTTAAATTAGATTATTATATCCAAGGAAGTTTTCATGCCAAAACACGAGTTTTCTAATTGAGACAACCTGATTAATCAATACATGCTGGTACGTGGTACAGTTACAGTATAATGAAAGCAATATATTGTGGTGATCAATACAATGTATAACTGTATGGTGAATAAAACGGCATACAAATACAGGTATTTTATCCTGGTTAGAGAATTATTGAATTCGGAAAATATTATCGAAAAAAAAATCTTAATAAAGGAAAGGCGGCTAAGTAAAGGCTAAGCATTCTGAGAGTAAAAAAAACGGCCGAAATACGGTTAGAGTAATAAATTACAAACGGCCTTTTACATTAGCTTCGCGCGTTATTTATAAGCCCCGACACTACTGCCTTCAAAGCAAAAGATAAAAGAGGGCAAAAGCGGAGGAGGAAAACAACCCCCAAATCCCCACCGATATAAATGGAGTTTGGGGTAAAGTCGATCGGCCTCATCCCTTCATCCACACCCAAATGAAATAACTCAAATCCCGACCCGCTTTTTTACCCCACTATAAGAATAACGAGAAACTAAAACACTCTTTCTTTCCTCCTCGCACTCCATAAACCCTTTTACAAGGGCTTTATTTAGATTGACACGCAAAAAAAAAAAAACACCCTATCGCCCCGCAAAAACACCCTTTTTATTTAGCCCCCTCCCTCCCTCCTTGTTTATATGGAGGACAAATGAAAAAGGAATCCATCCTTGGAAGAAAACTTCCACAATTAACCCCCTAATCCCTAAAGGAGGGATTTCTCCTGTCGTCCGGGGAAAAGCGGGAGCAGGAAAACGGGAATTCCGTCCCAGCTGCCCCGGGATCAGGCGACGTGACGGGTTGTCGCCGTCTCCTGTCACAGGCCCGATCCCCCTCGTGTGACGAGCTGAGCCGCCGCTGTCACGCTTTTAAAATCCTCCGGCTTCGCGGAAACAAGGCGGGAATTATGCCCGATTTGCCCCCTTTTTTCTTTTTTTGCCCCCGCGAGCGGTAATTGAATCGGGTGGTTTTGGGAGAAACAATATGGTCTGATGCTCCATGGAAGCGGTTGCAGTGAGGGTAGGTGAACTGGAAAATTCCTACGGGGAAACAATTGTAAATGAATGGGTGGGTGGATTACGAATCGTTTTATGGATAGATTTCTTTTGTTTACTGATGGAGTTAAAGCATTAGCTCGCTACAAATAATTCACTTGAATATTAATTGATCGTGCTTAGGGAGTAATAGTTTAAGAATTTCAAATACTATTCAGAATGAAAAAAGTTAACATTCGTGCTTGCTTTTATACAGCCAGTCAACCAGAAAAATACTCTGCATATTGAAATTTCGTACTAAACTTGATAATTTTTTTAGCATATCTGTGCTTTTTCTTTTGCTATCTATTTGAGTCATTGACGAAAGTTTAGTTTCTATAATGGTTTATATTATTAATTTTATTTCCTTCCCTTAAAACTTATAATTTAACATATTTTTTGAGCAAAATTAATAAAGACTTGTTTGTTAGTAATAATACACAGCCCAATAGGGGAAATACACCCCCTCAACCATAATGCATTTTCTTGTATTTGCTTCGTTGGGGATTTTGTTGGAAAAAGTGGGGGTTTCTGGGTCCAATGTTTGGAAGAAAATCAACTTTTATTCTCAACTTAACCTAAGACATTTCCTCGTGTAAATTGTATTCCTATCATTTCAGACATGACACTAACAAACAATTTAGGAAGAAATTTTTTCCAAAAGTACCAATAATTTTATCAAGTTCACCAATATGAAATCTCTAAGTAGTCAATTTTGGCAGATATGAACAGTTAAGCTACTATTGAACATCACATCCTACTAATACAGTATTTCTTCTACTCCTTAACTCCTAATTAAACTGATAATACCTCGACTTCTTACAGGACCACCATAGACTGTACTAAACACAGACGATATCCCAGTGGTCTTATCACCCACACACCCAAATCCCCATCTTAATCCACCCCAGCACGTTCTAAACCCTCAACATCGACAATCTCCCCGCTAACGATCGCACCGTTTAATCCCGTCGCCAGCGCCTATTTAATCCGCAATCCAGACAAAACCGGTTCGGGCCGGCAATAGACGGAGATAACAATCGGCACGGGGATTAAAAACAACAAAAGCGGGAATTAAAAGAGAAATGGGGATTAAAAGAAAGCACTTGGCGACAGATATACGGCGTATAAACTGTCCTTCAGTCGGGGACAGATTAAAGTTCTCTTAATTGGGGAAAGGGGGGGGGGTGGAGGGTGTGTTCTAATTACCACCAGCGGAGGAATTCGATTACCAGGTTGCTCTTTTCATAATTACGTCATAGAGCTAATACAAATAGAGACAGCTTTCCCCGCTCCGTACGGCAACCATGCATGTCAAAAACAGTCGAACCTGTTTGAGTGGCAAAAAGAAATCTTTAACATTGGAAGTCCCATAGGCGGGTGAATTTTGAGGTATAAAAACTGCTCTTTCTCCCAGAAAAATGATAGA
The DNA here is from genome assembly GCA_963680715.1 of Tetragnatha montana. Lineage (NCBI taxonomy): Eukaryota > Metazoa > Arthropoda > Arachnida > Araneae > Tetragnathidae > Tetragnatha > Tetragnatha montana. Next base: position 49,360,399 of record OY796685.1, read on the forward strand.
AAAAAGATGCCGACAATTTATTACACGAGAGAAAACAACGACGAATCAATTCCGTGAAGAAAAAAAGTACCTTTCTCGATTAGTTTTTTTTCTGTGAATTTTTTAAACTCCGCGGTTTTGGAAGAAAACGACTTTAAACTGCATTTTCGAAATGTTGTGGGGGAAATGTTTTTTAAAAAAGCTTCACATTATATAATATGAACCCTCCTGATTCGATCTGAGTCATTTCCGATTAGTTTAAACTAATATTTAAGGGAGAAAATTGTGGATTTAGTGGTCGAGGTAGAAAATGGAAGTTGGCATAGCTTGGCGGTCTGACCTTGGCGTGCGTTTTTGTCGTAGTTTCTTTACGTGGTTCTTCGAAATAATTAAATAACTTGTTTTTTTTTAACATTTAAAATTGCCAAATCATCTGTAAGGCAGATATATTATGCTTCTGCTTCTCGACGCAAAAATATTAAATTTCCTATAATTGTGTCAACTTTAAATTTAAGTATTTAATTCTTACCACTGATTTAGGTTTTTATTTTTGATAGGGGGAAGTTTTCAGTAAAACAATCTTTGTTAATCTTTTCTTACCATGTAACAAGCCATATTTAAAAAAAAATCTATGAACACTATCGGATCTTCTTTTTTAACTTTAAAGTTAAACTAATAAAAAAAACATATAAAGAGGAATTAAGTGTAGAACATTTGCGTCCAGCGTTTGGTTAATTTAAAACACGTATTATTAAAGAAACTTAAAGAAAGAAAGAAATAATTTACGACATAGTATATATTCCTTGAAATTATTTCTATGGATTTTCACGCCAATCTAAGGTACTAAGAAGATGGGACAGCTGTAATTCTCTCCTAACGCCAGGTGGTGGTTTGAGACATCTGACCACATGACCAATCATCTGTATTTAAGATAAGAATCTTTGATATTTGTTTAAATGTATCACACTTTTCTCTCATATGAAATAGAAACATGATTAAAGCTGCGCCATCAATTGCTGTGAAAGAGCAACTAAAAACTTCACCGTTTCGTTTCATAGGTAAAATCTTATTTTTACCTTACTAATTTTACTAAATAATTAAATTTTAAATTAAATGATGTTAAAAAAATTTATATGTGTGTGTATCAAGATAATAAATGGTTTAAGTATAAAAATTTAAATAAGAAACTTAAGTTTTATATAATGAATACATGCACTTAATATTAAGTGTTTTTTATGAATAAAACTAATTAATTTGATAGTGATACCTTTAATGATGAAGGGCATTTTATAATGATTTAAATAAAAGTGGATTTTGGAATGGTATTAGTCACTAGAATATTTTAAGCAATTGTGTTGTAAGTGGCATTTTGAAGTATTAAAATATTTGTAATTATTAGCTGTCTGAATTAAAATTAAAAATACAATATTTCTTTAAGTGGACTCTTCAAACACCACTTAATACTTGAAATACCTGTTTTTGTGGTCGAAGGAAGTAGATTTCCTAAAGAAGAAAATCGGAGAAAAATTTGGAGATAAGCATTGTTAATTGCTATGGTGAAACATCAACTAAAAATGAGATTTAGAACAAATGAGATTTTGTTCTTAAAGCTACAGAAGATAAAACTTCCTTAAGAAGAAAAAAAAGATAAGTTTAAAAAGGTCCTCGCGAGTCATCCACTGGTATAAAGTGATCGTAAAAGGCTGCACGCGAAAAAACCAAACACGCCAATAGTCCGATTTTGTCGCCAATCTGACAACCCAGCCCACCCCCGTTTGAGTGGAAAAATCGAGGGAAAATCGACATACGAAGAAGAATGGAGCAGGTGTTCAAAGCTGTCTCCATATGAGCTGCCCAGGATGAAAGTGGTGTAAGTCCAAAAATGACAAAAGTTGAGTTAAGAGTGGATTTGGATTGAGTTTTAGGTCCTTTATTTAGTGTAGTTGTTTGCTAAAGAAAAAGTTGATTTGTTGGCCCGTGAGAGCGACTCAAAAAATGACTACTTACCGAAACAGCCGTTATCGTCAGGATGAAAGTGGCATAAGTCCACTGCTCCGCTTCGTGCAGTGAATTTGTTTTGATAAGAGAAACCCCAAGGACATTCGCACAACTGCAAAGGCGGGGCCCGTGCGATTATGAAAAAGCGTCTTACTGGAGAAAAATTATTTTTTGTTAACTTTCATTACAAATTTATGGATGACCCCTTTTTGTAAGAAAATATCCGAAAATAAAATCCTCACGGGAAGATTGAGCGGGAAAGCTTTAATCCTTTAATCGTCATGGCTAATACAGACGCACCTTTGCAGTCAATATCTTGTATGTTTTATTCTACTATTCTATATAAATTACAGTATGCTAGTAACTTTAGGTATTGAGGAACTTAGGATTGATAAATGTATTAATTTATTGATAATTATTAATTGATAACCCATTATAATTCAAACAGTGTATGCCATAAATAAAAATTTAACATTTTTTATAATTTAGTTTTTTAAGTTAGAAATTACTGGTTTTAAAAAGAAATGTAAAAAACAAATGTAATTTCATTTAAAATTCCATTTCCTAACTCAAAATCAATCAATTTGATATATTGCTCTCAACTATCTATCATAGAAAATTATACAGACTTTATAAACGGCCGCCATCTTGGACGCCAGTTAAAAATCACCCAAATACCAAGTTTTAATGAAATTGATAACCCATTATAATTAAATCAGTGTCGTACTTTTCATCAAATGTCATAAATAAAACTTAGTAAAATGTTTTAAGTTATTTTTTAAAATTTAAAATTTATGGTTAAGTTTTTTTTATCTCTCTATATTAAAAAAAAGTAACAGTCGCCGCCGCCGCTGCCGCCGCCGCTGTTTCAGAAAATCTTCACTTTGACAATTTTGAATTGTCACTATGCAAAAACTATGGAACGGAAATTATTGAAATTTTGACCATTTGTAGAGAAATGCATGAGGGTCCTTTTCGTTCCAATAACTAATTAATGAGATAATTAGTTCTGGAATTATTTAATGTCAAAGTCGAAAATTATTTTTTTCTGCTGCGAGTTCGCCCCCAGCAAAATCTATTCACAGCAGAAATATGATTTTTTGCAGCCGCATTCTCTTAGATGTGAAGTTTTGCACCTCGTCGCCCTTTTTTCGAATTTCGAATTAGTTTTGGAGTAATTAAGTTTTAAAGTTTCGAAATTTTTGACGGGTTTTCGGTTTTTTCGTTATAAAAGAAAAACTAATCACAGTAGAACTATGATATTTTAAACACACATACAATTATTATTTATAAAAATATTGGCGTTTTGTTTTTCAAAAAAATCTAATTAGTTTTAGAGTTATTAAGATTCAAAGTTTTAATTTTTTCTTCTCTTTCTGTTGCCGTTCACTAGAGAAACAGGCGAGTTTTATGATGAGTCTAATTTCTTTTATTTTCAACAATGTTTTTTCTACAAAATGGTTGATGATTATTAGTAGACTTGCTGGATATTTCTTAACATTTCGATTAAATTATTGATAAGCTAAAAAAGGAATGTATTTCAGCAACATTTTTGTTGTTAATTTAGGGGAATGATACGAATTAAATTATTTATAAGCAAGAGAGAGGTATTTTCGCTATTACAAGAGGCTTAATTAAGTCGAGAAGAGTGTTAGGCTGGATTGTTGAGATGAACAAGCGAGCTCTGCTCGCTAAGATCGCGAAGCGATCTGAAAAGAACTGCGAAGCAGTTACGGGGGTTGGTGAGCGATAGCGAGCAGGGGGCAGGCCCCCTAGTTGTTGTAAAATATAATTTAATTTTATTGAAATGTCCATTTCCTAACTCTAAATCAATCAATTTGATTTATTGCTCAACTATCCATCATAAAAACTGAAAAAATTATAAACGGCGGCCATCTTGGACGCCATCTTGAAAATCACCCTAATAACAAGTTAAAATTAATTTAATAACCTAGTATATAATTCAAACAGTGGCGTACTTTATATCAAAAGTCAAAAATAAAAATTAGTAAAATATTTTAAATTAATTTTTTAATTAAAATTTTTTAAAATTAATGGTTAAAAAAGCGTTTGTTATTGTAAATAATAATTTCATTTCAATTAAATTTCCATTTCCTTACTCAAAATCAATCGATTTGATATATTGCTCAACTTTCTATCATAAAAACTGCAAAACTTTATAATCGGCGGCCATCTTGGACGCCATCTTAAAAATCACATCGGTAACAAGTTTTTTAAAAAAATGAAAACCTATTTTAATTTAAACCTCAGCTTTAGTTAAAGCAAATAGAAAAAATAAACTATAGGCATATCAAGCGAAGAAAGTTTCACGGTCGCCATTTTGAATATGACCCCCCAAAATGGGTCATAAAAAATTTTCCACCAAAATATTCGTAATCTAAGCATCAAAATCTGTGGAACAGAACCTTAAAATCTAACCTTGAACTAACCAGTCGCTCGGAAAACTATATTTACTACATCCCAATACCCATCTTCCTTCCCGAAACCCATCAATCTGTTAGGATGAAAGTGGTGTAAGTCCATTAAAGCTAATTTAAAGCACTTTCACTTAAAATTTGATAAAAGTTGATCCGCAGCAAAAATTGTGTCTCTGCCAAAAGACAAATCCACCCCACAGAGTAAAAATATAAGCAATCCTGAATTTTTAGCACATGTTTTCAGAAAACTTTCAATTACACAAAACGAAGTTCAGTGGACTTACACCACTTTCATCCTAACCAGCTCATATGTATTAGCTCCATGAATTACGTAGGATTCTGATTGGCATGCGGGTTTTTTTAGGTGGGGTGGGTTTTTTCTCTGTTGGAGAGGGGTTTTGGATTCTTTCGAATACTTGTTATTATGAGAAGGGGTTGGGGGTTTAATTGCGGGGGTCGATCGAATGACGAAAAGGAACGAAAAAGGGGTGGAATGGAAAGAGTGATGGCAATAAAAGTGAAAGGGAATCGATGGCTTGATGGGAGTGTATGTGTGGATAAGGGAATTTGTCGTTTGGAATAATGGAAATATGGTGAATAGGAATCCGATTGTTTTATTCATGGGAAAGTGTAACTAGAGTGGGATTTTTTTTTCTTGGGTATGGGGTGATTTTTACAACGTATGTAAAATTAATAGCAGTTTTTGTTATCTTTTTGGATATTACCCCTTTCGGTTTTGACAGTTCAATATTTTCCATATAAAGAAAGGTTAAAAATCTCGGTAAGTAGATTTTTAGAATATCTACATAATTTAAGTATGGTTTGCTAGTGCGTATTTCTCCTTACTTTTGTAACTTAAATTGAAATTTCTAAAAAAGAAATGCAGAAAACAATTTCTCAAATTAACTACACTTGTGTGTTGCTTGGAACAACACTTTGTGTTGTGAAAGTGTTCTGAATATGTTCGAAAACTATCACCATCCAGAAAATGTGTTCTAAAAATATTGCTGTTAAGTGTTAAATGACAGAAAGAAAATGTGTTCTTAATAGCATTTCGATGCAAATTTTAGAAATCATTCAAATTCTTAAGATATTTTGAAACACATTCAAAACACACAGCACAATTAGATGATCTAGCTAACAACTCAAAAAAGTGTTGTCACTTTGATGACAAAAAAAGGAATTCCTAAACGTGTATTGAGCGCAGCCGTCTAGTCTGATCATACAACACAGAACACATAACTCTCGACATCTACATAATAGCCAATCGGCGAAACCGGCAATCAACTCAAAACTACACCTCAACCAGAAAGGAGGGGATGGCGAATGAGTGACAGAACAGAAATCAAACTCGCCCCGCAAGGAGTCCATAAGGGGCAAGGTGGACGCCAGGACTTCATAACACCACGGACAGGTCATCCGCAACTCACACGGTCAAGCTGACCGCCCATTACTGCCCCTCAGGAACCCACCTACGCAGAAGGGATTACGGCGGAGAAGCCAACCGACCACCCCCAAAAGTTTCCGCAATTAGTCGTCGCCGGAGCAATTTGTATGCTAAATAGCAAGCCTAACCAAATTGCCTGGACCACTTGCTACGAAGGCTCGAGCAGCAATTACTGTTAGCAATCCATCAACCTTTATTACTAGGTGGTGCCCCTCCTTGCCTTATTGCCCCCCCCCCTCACTCCTGCAGGCTATAAAAGCAGTGGGAGTATATACGTATATGCATGCAACCACCCGGCTTTAATTTCTCGCACATTGTAAACAGAAACAGGGGCAGCAAAGAAAGGATCCGGCCCCTTTATATCCCCCTACTACAGGAGGAAGGGGGAAAAAACAAGATGGATGGGACGGAATCTTTCTAATTGCCACCGAGTTTCGAGTGGGTAAACTAATGAAATTATTCAGCGGGAATCAGCCGAGAGTTTATAAGGAGGAGCGGGATTTCCGGAGTTTTTGAGGATCTCTCCTTTCCTCCTTGAGTGCACCCAGGGGTGCTCGGTGCACCCCTTTTTTAAAAAATCATTGGTTTAAAGGTTAGTGGTGTGTTTATTAAGATTTTTTTTTGTGTGTAGGAATTAATATCACCCTGAAGGGAAGGATGAGGGATGCTAATTTCTTCACACTTCATTTCGTTTCTAAGTTGCAATTAGAGATGGGGAGGTCCCGGAGCCGCAGAAAAAAAAAAGTTCGGGATGCTTTAACTGATGAGAACGAATGGTAATTACGTATGTGTGTGTGAGTTGTTATACCCATGTTAATGAATAAATCTGCATAAACGCGAAGTTTGTTGAAACTATATCTGAGAAGTTTCAACGATTTTGTCCATTTTTTTCTTCTTGGAAGCAGAATTGAGATTAATTTCACTAATGGGTCGTCGTAGAAAAATTTTCGGAGTTAACTTACTTTTAAAACAGTTTGTGTAGTGAGTGTAAAGGCAAGAAGTCGCATCTTACCCAATCTATCAGAGAATTTTATCCAAGCAACACTTCTTAATATTTAACCAAACAACAAATTCCAATCTTAAAAGAGGAACTTCTGAGTTGATATATTTTTTTTTTCGTGTATTTAATTTTAATTATTCGAAAGAAATGCACTTATGGCCAAGAATAATGTATTATGTTAATGTAATATTATCATGTATCATTATAATCTAATTAATAATGTTATGTGTATGTAATGTAGATGCGTTTATGCTTATATCATACAGTCCCCTACATGGATCAAGTAAGAACCCAGGTGACTATAAACTTTTGTATTTGTTCGTATGTGATAAATACAATACAATTACAATAATTAATATGCTATGTAATTTTTTGAAGCTCACCGTACGGCATTCCACCTTCAATATCTGAAAATAATTTTATGTTTATTATTTTAATATTTACAAATCAACTGTGTATGTTTTTTTATGTTTCCCCCCTTTTTTTAATGTAAATTTTTTTATCCCTTTCAATTGGTCACCTGAATAAGTAATTGACACCTTGGAGGCTAATACGTCTAAGTGTTTTTTTTCATTTGTATTTTGCTCGTTATTTTTTCTTTTCTCTTCTGTACAAATGTTAAATGCTTTATAAATTTGTGAATAAAATGATTTGATTCGATTTGAAATAAAATAAATAATAAAAAAAAATCGGAACCGATGCTCCCTGGATGCCAGCTTTTCAAGGAAGTCCCCCGTTTGGAGGGACACATAATAATAACAACAAGAAGAGGATATTTACCTGCTCGTATTTCTCGAGCTCCTGGTGGTAGATCTGTCGGATCTGCGCGAGCTTGGCGCGGTAGTCCGAGTGCTCGATGGCGTTCTCGGACTGGGAGGCGGCGGCGGAGGCGTTGGCAGCGGCGGAGGCGCCGCCGCCCTTCTCCGGCCCGGCCACCCCTTCCGCGATCAGCATGTTGTCCAGCCGCATCAGCTGAGGGTCGGGCGGCTCCTCCTCTTGCGTGTTGCGGAGGCTCAGCACTGAAACAGAGAACCAACAATTAGATTGACTCGTAACACTCACGCCAAGAAATACCAATAGTTAATTTTTGATTAACTCAATTAAATCAATGGACTGTTCGGAGTTATAATCGAAGGGGGCTAACTATCGGAAATGAAATGTATCTTATTGAAACACTGACGCCGATAAGTTGAAATATACACTGATATAAAACAAATAAGAGTAGTAGAAGAGAAGCAATGAGACTGACACAGACGGTAGATGTAACATAAATTAAAATGTAACAAGCAAAGAAAATTATTAGAGGGATCCTGAGGATTAATATCGGAATATCACTGAAGTAAAACAATCATTAAACTGTTCGAGGTTATAATTAAAAGGACAGCTTAACTTAAACGTATCAAAATGAGATACTAACACTGACGCGACGAAATATCCAAATAAGATAATAAACACGTAAATTTAGCAATAAAGAAGCAGAAAGCGTTTAAACATAGGTTCTGTTCTTATAAATAAGTGCTTCAACAGTGAAGTAAAAAATTCCTATGTTAAGATGATGAGTCTAAATAATTATAATATTACCTGCATTGATAAACTAAAAGACAGTTTGAAAAATCACAATAATAAATTGAGAGCACTACAAATAGAATAAGTAGTAATATAACCCAAAATATAAATACAGACGTAAATTCTACTAAAAATTATACGATATGCAACAAACTGATTCTTTGAGTGATGTAAAAGCCCGTTACACCAAAGAAACAATATACAGCATAACAACCCAGTATAAAAATTCACAAACTCAACCAAAAAACACAAAACTTTCACTAATAACGACAAGAAACATACCCCAGACAAACAATCGGATTACAATCACAAACCATATTAACACGACCAAACAAACAACCCCCAAGTCGTCATCATCATCACCACCACCAAGAAACATCCAACATCATTAACCACCAACACCAACAAAACATTCGGGAAAAATGGCACATTAAGGCGTGAACAAATACCTACTACATTCGATATTACCAACGACGTTTCCACAGTGGAATCAGCCTACACAAGACACAGCACAAATTACACGTTCCGAAAGGGAAAAGAGAGGGAAAAACTCGCGTGCCGAGGGATCTTAGAGCTGGTCGGGCACGGAAAGTGTGCCCCGAATTAATATTTATGCCCCTGTTTTTTTTTGCTACTAATCACCCGGGGCATTCAATTAGGGCCCCAAACTGCCCTCGGCCACGCGATTAACGCTAATCGATGGTTATCACTCGTTTAAAATGCTAATGTCCCTCTCACCTGCCACTGTCTCTGTCGCGTAGGTGTCATGTGGGGTGCTTGAGAGGAGGTGGTTTTTGAGGTGAGTGAGATATTTTTAACTCCTCAGAGAGAGTATTTCACTCCTTGAAAATCGGAATTACTCTTTAAAAAACTAGACAGGAGTATTTTCGCTCTTTGAATTTTTCACAAAGGTTTGGCTTAAACCTTCAGCCACAGCATCCTAATTATCGTACTTTTTAATTGTGTTTTCATACAGCAATAGTAATTTTTTTTTTCATTTATTGTTCTGATGCTTAGAGAGTTTTAATGGAGTTTGTTTGATTGAAACCCAAAATAGCATCCTCATTTTTTTTTCAATTTCATTTTGTAAAAAGTATCTCCAGTAGCAAAGTAGCATTTGTAAAATTATTTCCGTATTTCACTCCTCACAATAAATTTTCACTTTTTATCCTAGGAATAACACTGGGATGCATCGGGGATTAAGTGGTAGACATCCCCATCATTGATATATTAATAAAATGTGGGTTATAGGGTTCGTATATTAGCTAAATTCACAGATTGTTTCCCCAATCAAACTCTTCCATGTTGTGCATTTCTCAAACAATAAAATTTGTGTTTTCTTAACTTTTAAACCGTTTATATATAGTTGAATGGGTTCAAATGAGCAGTTACGGATATATTTGAAAATTTATTACCACCTTAATAAAAAGTGAGATAAGGAATATTGTTCAACTTTCAATTGAAACATAAGATAGATTGATATGATCCCTCGTGCTCACGAATAACTAAATTTTCCAATATTTGACCACTGAGGCGGGTTCCAGTTTTCAACCCCTTCCTTATCCCCAACACAAAAGGAAACAAAAGAAGATGCTCCCAAAAACGGTCCCTGCTTATCTTTTGATTACGGGACCGGACAACCAAAAAGCGTTCTTTCAGCAGAACCGGGTCCGACGTGCCCAACAAAGTGTGCAGTGTATCTTTCACGCCTGTCCGCTCCATCTGCCCGCGGTCACGTGAACCTCCCCCTCCCCTCCAATATCGGGGACTGTCACTTCGGCTTATCGCGAAGCACCGGTCACGTGACGTAAATCGAATCTCACCCCTTTACCTGACGCCCTCCCCCCCTTTTGCGGCCGCGAAGAAAATGGCTGAGGTTTGGGGGGGCTGTCATATTCTCTTTCGACCCCCCTTTCCACATGGGGCGCTGACTTGTAATTCGTAAGGGGGGCTGATGATTTTTCTCAGGGGGGGGGGAGTGTTCGCGTGCTGGGGATGAAAGGGGTTGTGGGGCGATTCTCGGTAATTTAATATTTCGTTTGTTTTGTCCCGAAGTCGCATTTGGTGACAGTCGTGTATTGGGTTTGGAACGTGTTTAGTAAGGAATCTTGTGTTATTAAACTTGAACTAATTCTTAGCGAGCGAAAGGTCAATTTCGTCTCCGGAACTCAGTGTGGGAATACAGTGAAATTTATATATTTCTGTCCCTTATATCATGTTAAGCGATTAAGCTACACAATTTTAAATGGACACTTTTTACCTTTAGTATATATAGTTAAATATAGTTGATATTTAAGCAAACAGTGATAGTAGCTGCTTTATAAAGTTATAAATTTGTAGTATTAATCAGTTGTAATAAAAAAGCAATTTTATTGTACATGTGTTGCACTATTTTTGATTATGAGAGTTCTTTTATGCAATTAGTTTTGGAAAAAAATAAATTTATATTATTTAACTAACCAACCGACTTTTCTAATCAGAATGCTGCACAATAAAAGGAAACACACATACATAAAAGATAAATAATAAAAAAAAAAAACATGGCGGAGCCCCCACAACATTGAAACCAGATAAGAGCAGTCAGCAGTTGTATAAATCTCCTCCATGAAAAGGGGTTGTGCATGGAACAAAAGCAAAGAACCCCGACGTCGCCGAATCAAAAGGAAATGGAAAATGCCCGTCAGCCTATTCGAACGGCACAAAGGGGGGGATATATGTACACATATCCCTACCCGGTTTTAGAAGGTTACTCTCCCGTGATTATGTGTTCACGGTTCGCGCATTCGTATTTTCTCTATGGTCCCATATCTATGCTCCGGCCCCATAATATTTTTCCCTGTCCGTGTTCCTTATCCCGGGATTCCGTCTATCGGGCGCATCCCCTTTCTTATTTTCTTTCCGAGGGGGAGGGGGGTGCTCCTGTCGTTTTCCGCTCCCCGAACACTATTTCTTGGTCGGCGGCCAAAGGATTGCACATAAATTTCTGGGAAAAACGCGGCTACATAACCACGTATGTACCGATAACCCACGGAATTCATTCGAAAAGTGCGGAATAAAGAAGATTAAAATGTCTTTTCCTCTCCCTCCTCTCCAGAAACAGAAAGAAGCCGTTTATTTATTTGCTGGCGGAGAGAAGAAAATTGGTAAGGCCACTTTTTCCCCGGTAAGCACCGGGAAAAGATGCTTTTCAATACCTGGGAATCCGATTCCCGCCGCATTAAGGGAGGCGGATATCTCATATTCCTCCTCCCTGTGTTCAAATGAAAGCCGTGCGAGGCAGTAAACGTGATGCATGCGATCTTTTTTTGTAGGGGGGGGGCTGTGCAGAGATTGTTTCGGTTCTCGCTTTTATTAGGGGAGAAGCGCGCGAATCGAGACACTTCCCGAGAATAATAACTGTCATCTGTCTGCCTCGCGCATTCCTGGGTCCCCACGAATCTCGCGATGAACGAAATAGAATATGTGCTTTTTTGCTCTCGTCCCTGCTAGTAAACTCATTTTGTTTCCCCACTTCCGTCGGATTTCGAAATTGCCGCGGAAAAGCTAACTTTACAGCGCAACCTAACCTGTAAAACTAGTTTTTCCTTTAGAAGAGTTTTATCGCTGGAAAAGCAACATAAGCTTGTCGTTGGTTATAGTCTGTTCATTTAGAATTGGCGCCTGAAACAGGATCAAAAACGCTCAATAATGCTTCATAACGGTCATCATACAAATTCAGTGACCAGTTTTTTTACAGTATTTTAACTACTTCTGTTTCGGCTGCCTTGTCATTGTGGAAGAAAATGCTTTCGATGATAATTACAATAGAAACTGCTTCTAATACGTTTCGTCTCAGGCGCCAGTTCTAAATGAACAGACTATAGGTTTTCACCATTAGGCTATGAATATAGTAAATGAATGCAATGTAATTTCTTACGTTAAACAACAATTTAGCTTGGATATTCCAAGTTGCATTAGAAACTACAACATTCATTGCTATTAAAATGAAAATAAACTTCTATTAGTTCAATGTGATAATTTAAATACTTTGCTTTGCTGAGCTAAGAGTGAATAGCGGAAAAGCTAACTTTACAGAGGAACCTAACCTGTAAAACCCGTTTTTCCTTTAGAAGAGTGTTATCGCGGGAAAAACAACTTTTGTAATTGTTTGACATTAGTAATTGTTTTCACCATTCGGCTGTGACTGTATTAAATGAAGGCAATTATTATTTATTAGATTATAATAGAATATCAGCCTTGAAAATCAAAAGAATTTTAAATTTTTTTAATATTTGGTATTAAATAATAACACTGATCATGTTATTCGAATTCCATATTGAACTACATCGGAATGGAATTTTTAATACATTCACAAATTAATTCGTTGACAAAGTAGTCAATCATTTTAAGTTAGAATTTAACATCACCGTAAGCAGAACTTCATCAACACTTGAGAAAAGTTCCCAAAGACTACTCTAAATTCTAAATCCCCAAACTCGGCGATCCCACTGTATAGTAGCATCCGACATAGTTGCAGCAAACTACCCACTACTTCCCAAAGTGCGGTCAACGACTTGCATCGCTTTAATGGGAAGTTAAGCGAACACCACAACATTCGCTCCTCGGCAGTTCCAAACAAGCGTCTAATCCCCTCCTTTGGAACGATTCACAAAACTCCTGGCCGGACAGTCACCCCCCCTCCCCGAGTAGTGGTCAAGAGATCCATCTCTCGAGGGGTAGCGCGCGTGTGCAAATTCAGAAGAGGGAGAGAGAGAGAGTTAAATGTAGCGTCCACCCCTCCAGGGAGCTTCTGATTAGGAACTGAGGGATTAGCTGGACCGAAAGGGGTTCTGATTTATGCCGCCCCTTTGTGACGGCCGAGGGGTTAATGAGGGGGTCGATGGGAGGGTGGACAGTGGCTAAGAACTTCCGCCCAGATGCGCGCGTGGCGGTATTAGTGTTTAATTCGAATGGGCAATTAAGTACGGTGGGATTAGAGCGGGAGGAATTGAATAAGCTACTTAGGCGGAAACGGCCGCTTGTTGGGACCAACTTTTGGGGATGCGTGAGTGAGTGGGATTCGTTGTAATCTGGTTGAATGGAGCTTGACCGTTAAAGTATTTCTGGTTTGAGCCGGTATGCAAACCGCAGCAAGACATATACTACAAAAATTGTAATCCCGTTTGTATTTATTAGTTGCGTGTAAAAATCAGCATGTTTCGTACTTTTTTTTCATGTAACCATGAGTTTGAAATTTGATTTGAAGAAGTTTAAAAAATAAGGATTTTTACTTGTTCCCATTTATAATCTTATACAATGCTATTAGGAAGCAAAATATATCACGAATGTGATTAACATTTCTATATGAATTGATTTCAAAAACAACTTTACCAGTTCTTCTGTCCTTGTAAGCACGTATGGTGTTTAGAATACATATTTTAGTATGTTTTCATACATTTTTTTCGGGTCACCAACTTAGATTATGCATACTTATGTTCCTAACATATCTTTTAAAAAGTTGGGGCTATTAAACAAATTAGCTATGATTTGTTGCAATCATAATGCTTGAAAGATAGATATACTTAAACATAAATAACTTAATACATTGCAGTTTAAAGCCTTTTTTTTAATATATTTGCATGATTTAAAGCAATTAAAGAATGACAAGGATTTTTTGTACCACTTCTGTTTTCTTTCTCACAATTAGTTCCTTTGAAAAGGGTTTAAAAAGTCTATTTTAGTCTATTTCTTTCTATCTATTTATATAAAGATGGTTCTTAAGTCTTATGTCCCTTTTCACATTCCTTCTCAGCATTGACTCTTTGAGTATACTTGGAAATGAGGTTATCAAATCCTAGCGGTCTAATTTTAATCTACACTCCAAAAACTTTTTCGATACTTTCGCTTCGCCCCCTTTCCCAATCCTATTTATTCCCTCGGCTGCTATTCTTCATGTAGGCTCTTCAGCAACAACATAAAAAGCAACCGAAATTCCGAATTTAATTTCATATATCCCCTACCGCCGAGGAAGGAATCGCTCTGTCTCGTCCATTCCTCGTCGAATCGTTCCGTTCATCAAATTCGTTCCAACCCTCCACCAAATTCGTTCGTCCACCTCTTCAATCGCACCGGCGAATAAATACCGTGGAAGAAGAAAAGATTTCTTCTCTCCTCTTCGGAAGAAAACAACCCCCCACAAAAAAAAGAAGCCACTACTGGCGGCAACTAAGAGAAAAGGAATAATATTTTTTTTTCTCTTCTCACACAAGCCCCCCACAATAGGGGAATTTCTCAAGGGGGAATGGAACCTGCCAAAAAAGTAATAGTGTCGCGAAGTCATTTTCCAGTAAATCGCCTGAGAGGCATTAAATTGTCCTCGCGCCGCGGATACCCCCACCAGAACCCTTTACACAGTTCTTTCCTAACTTTTCTTTATTCGGTGTCCCCCTCCCTCCCTGTCTTTGTCTCTCCTCCTCCTGCAAATAAGAAATCGTACTGTTTCAATAAAGCCTACCCCGAGATTGGGCAGGTCGCGTTGTTATTTCCTCTCCCAAGAAAAGGTGGGCTTTCGTTTTTCTATTTCCGGACCGGGGCTATTTCCGTTGCGCCGCCCCTTAATGGGGCGCTGTGTTGTGATTCCCTCTCTCTCTCTCTTGGCTAATTTAAGGAGGGCAGCGGTGGTGTCCGTCGTTTTATGTGGCTGTGGTCACTTGGTGCTTTATAATCCTCGCCAACGATGTTGTTGAGAGGCGAGTGGAATGGCGGTTTAAGCACCCGGAAAGGGGCGGCTCGTTAAAGACGTGTGTGGATGGAGGGACGTTTTGGTCACTTTTAAACTTCGCTTAGGGGTGGTTAATGTTTTGAAATTGAAGAGGAGTGGAGAGGAGAGTGGAATTTATGGTCGGTTTTATAATGTGTTAGTGTGGAGTGAACTTTCGATTCTTTACCCGTTTTGTACTTGCTAGAAATTATGATTGAAGAATGATTTCTCGTAATTTGTTTTCTGAAAATTCAAACTTTTATGACATTTTGTATTATTATAAATAAGCAACATTCTGCTTCATCCCTTAAAAACATTTTCTTTAATTGTACTAGGGGGCCCGGCCTCCTGCTTGCTATCGCTCCCCAACCTCCGTAAGTGCTACGCCGCTCTTTATAGATCGCTTCGCGATCTGAGCGAGCAAAGTTCGCTTGTTCATTTACCAACTCTAATGTGACAACCCTTATCCAATCTAAAGTATTTTATTTCTCTTATCACTAATTTATTAGAAATATTTTCCCAAAACACCTGTTCAACAAGTATTATTTTTTTTGCAGAATATATAAACTATCCTCCCTTAAATACATAATAACCGCATGAACTTAAAAACAAATTCAATCTAATTAACTCTTAACTCCAATAAACTCGTCTTTACTATGAAAAGAATATTAATACTTTCACTTTACAAAAACCTTCCAACTCGTATCCTACAAAATTAACGCTTCACTTGATCACACGAAGACTTTTCATCACAACTTTTCTGAATATTTTCAAAAATAAAAGAAGTCACGTTTCAGTTTTTAATCAGCAAACCCCACGCACAGTACCTCACAGCAGCAGGGGACAATATCCCCAACTTGTCACGTATTAAACCCCCACTCCCCTCCCGTCTTAGAACGAACGCACGACCCTCCCCTGCATAAATACCCATTCAAAAGCGTGACCCTTCGATTATGCAAATTTTTACGATTCCCGCAGCAGATATTGCTCAATAATACACTCCACCACCCCCCAACCAATATTTAAAAGAGAACCTCAAGTGAGAGAAAAATTCATTTCTATCCGCGCATACATATCCATACATACATAACGCATAGGAATCGGGCGGCACAGATAGCTAGGGCATGCTGGGGATGGGAATTTTATTCAAATTTTTCGGCACCAGAGAAAATAGCGATAGCGTATTATATTTTGAATAAAAATAATAAAAAAAAACCACTTCCCGACGAGCCCTTTGTACCGTTATATCTGGGCTCATGCCTTGTTGCTCTTCCTTGGCGTCATTACCGCCCGATTATCACCCGGCGAAATTCGAGAGAGAGGTTTTTTCTTTCTCCATCCAAGGGGGGGGGGTGGAGAGAGAGAGAGGATTATTATTATTATTATCATCATCGTCGTCGTCATTTTCTCCTTTCGAACTTGACTAAAAAGAGCAGCGAAGGAATTGATGGGCCACATAGATTAAACCTCGGTAAAGGGAAGGATAGACACATTTTTATTTTTATCCCTATTCTTTTTCCCTAATATAAATCCGAAAGAAGAGCAGGAGGCACAAGAATAAGAAAAATGCGGATAAAAAGAAGGGACCGAATGTCTTCCGAACATTCTTCCACCCCCCCCCCACCGAGTGGCATTCGTTTTCAATCTGTCCCCCCCCCGTTCGAAGGAATAAGTGCGTTCCTTTGTTCTTTTCACACATGCTCTTTTAAGGGAATAATATAATTTTTTCGGTGTGTGTGCGGTGTAGGTTTTTTTTTGTGCGGGGAATCGTATCGGATATTGTTTATGAGGGGGGGGTTGGAAGGATGGAATGAAAGGTCGTCTTTTCGAGCACTTTTTCTGTCGAATAGTCGGTATTTGTCGCAGTCGAAGAGAGAGCTTTTTTTTAACACAGGGATGCATCAGTGCTTCCTATTTGAGGGAAGACTGTTTAGAAAAACCTTAATGTCTTAAGTTAAGTGCAGAATTGAAAAAGGTTTTTTGAAAATGGAATTGAATCTAAAGTTTCCAATTTGATAGTCGACAATTTGTTATTAGTTCATTATTATTTAGTAAACATTTCTAAATTTCACGAGGTATGCCGTGATATTCGTCACCTACCAGCAAGGCCCAACCGAACCTACACAAGAATGTTATTAAGATTTCTTAAAAGAGCGAATTTATGTAGTATCTGAACGATTTTTTGAGTTTTATGGCACAAGAACCTCACCAGAATAAGGAACTTTCGAAACGGAATTTCACAAGTGCATTTCTATGTACAAGAAAACCATAAAATATAATAAAATTTTACATGTACTATTTGAAGTTTTACAACTAAAATCTTGGTGCGAAACAATTTAACGGCCGTATTCTGTGCGCTTAACCAGCAGTCAAAGATGGATTCCGCCAATCAGAGTATTTCCAAGTAACAGGTTAATTGCTTATTATATAGAAATACTTTGCGTAAGCTAACTGATGAAAAAAACAACGTAAATATGCACAAATAAATCGAAAGAAAAACAGGCATACGGCCGTTTGAGAGATTTTAAATTGGCATTGACGAAAGAGATCGGAGAATCTCAGAAACAGCCGTATGCCTGTTTTCCTTTCAATTTATTTGTGCATATTTACGTTGTTTTTTTCCATCAGGTTAATTGAACCACTGGTATTCTGTGCTATCTGACCAGTAGTTACTGTGAGAAACTCCAAATAGCGGAAATCCTTCTTTGACCGCTGGTTAACCGCTGGTCAGGTAGCACAGAATACGACCAAATCCATAGAGGAGGGCATCCATATAGCAGTGAATAGACGGACACTTGACAATAGGCGATATCTGGGGGATCCAACGACCAGAAGAACGACATCCGCCATTGCTCAATAATTGGACCGATCCGGATCCATCAGGGGGATGTCGAAGAACGAGCCCCATTTCTTTTATCGGCATCATTCGATTCTCGAACACGGGGCCCCCTGCAATAAAATGAATACCCGAGGTCCCATGAATCACGGGTTTTTCCCGCGGTAACCTGGAAATCCCCAAGACTTTTCCCCCTTCGCGAAAAGCATAAAGAATTGCTCCCGGAGAGAGCATTTAAAGTAGTCTCCGCGAGAATTCACGAAACTTCGGCGAAAAAAAAAGAATATCTCGACTTGTACGGTAAGGAAATTTTTTTTTTCTTCAAGATTTTCCCCATTTTTCCCCGGGAATCCTCTCGGACTCTGTCGGAGGGAGAGTGGCCGGCGCTTATTTTATTCGATGCATCTTTTTATTCGGTGTTCCGCGGGGCGAGAATGCAACGGTAACCATTCCATCCGTGCCAAAAGGGGGGACGTGGTCCATTCCCGGGGAATTTTTCCGCTCCGGGGAAACGGGATCGGGAGAGGGGGATTGCCCATAAAGCTACTTCCCGGCCGGTTCAGGGAAAGAAGAGAGATGGACCATCGACAGGCCACCTAGACTCATAAGGCCACAGGAGCTCGAAATTGTGACGTCAGGACTTGTATCACACGTCATAACTTCCAGCTTCTCTGGCCTTTTGGTCTAGGTGGCCGATTCTTGATTGAAGGTCGAATCAAAAAGTTATTACGCTGAAATTTTTGTGATACTTCAACTTCAGTGTATAGCATGCCCCGAGAGAAGTATAGAAAGTATCATGTAAAATAAGTATCAAAACTAAAGTATAAAAGTATGTGTGAGAGTTCTAATTGGAAGTCTAGCTTTTGAGTTTTATTGAGTATCGAAAAGTATACATGTTAAATGTAGATAAAAATATTTTTCTCTTGCTAACGTAAATCTTTTTTTTTTCAAAAAAAAAAAAAAAAATAGGCGAGGGTAACAGGGATTTTCCTCGTTGAAATAAGAGGAAAAACGTTTAAAAATGGAGAAATATCTTTCCTTAATATTTGATTGGCATTTAAAGGAAACATTAAGACTCAATTGAATGAGTCTCAAGGAATTCAAGTTTTAAATACCGGTAATTGTTTTGAAATGGTAACATACCTTTTACTTTAATTTCTTTCTCCCTTTTTTTCAAGAACTGACACTCCAGAAGTAATTGAGCAAGTAATTTTTAGTTTAAAAAAAATTAAATTCGGATTTCAGTAGAACCAAATAACTTATTAAAAAAACTATAAATGATATCCATTGATGAAAGACAACAATATTGATTAATAATAACAACAAAGTATTTTTAAAGATGCGAAAATAAAATTAAAGTGATTAACCATTCCCCATAAATTGATTCCATTAACCGACACATCAACAACAGAACGAAATCCTCGATCCAAAGCGGAAGCCACTTAATACAATATTCAAACCCCCGACAAACATTCGATTCCGTAATCTAATACTCTCAAACCATTACAAATTCTATAACTCTCGCCCCCCCCCCCCGGGGAAGACTTATTTCACGCCACTTAGCCTCGTCCCAGACCGCTTTCCAATTAAAGCGCATTTTTCTTCCTCTCGGAATCGAATACACACCTCAAATAATCACTCGCACACAAATAATCGATATGCCTTCCATAATAATAATAATAATTCCGCAGCGAGTGATTCACTTGATTGGATCGATACTCAAGCGAAATAGTGACTGAGGATGAGCCCCAAAGGGGTTTCCTATTTCATTCGAAAGGGGAGGGGGGGAGGGAAAGGTGTCTATCTTTTCTTTCACCTTTTAAAATTCGAATAGAGAGCAACCCGCTTTGTTTTTCTTTTAGGAGGGGGCATTATTTGATCGAGTTTTATGATTTTTTTTTTGGTGCAAGCCCGTTGTTTATCGTATTCTCTCCCTCCCCCCTCAGTTCCCGGAGAAAATTCCAAACAATATATTTCTTACCATTTATATTCCTTATAGGTATTTCTTTTCTTTCGGGAAGGCATCTGCCCCCAACTTTTTTTTTTTCAAAAAAAGAAATGTCGCGTCTCCTTCACTTTTTTTATTTTATTTTTGCTTGGCGTGTGGAATTTTTGATATTTTTCTTCTTTGAGCCCCTCGAAATGAAATAATATGGATAGTGTCGAGGAAGGTGTTTTCTTTGGGTCGAAGGTAGACAAAAGTCGAGAAAATCCCGTTTTTCCCTGCTGCGTATGTTTAAGAATAAGAATACCCAGAAGGCCTATAAATTCGATTTATAGTTGAGAATAAAGCATCATACATACAAGCTTAAACCTTTTCATATTGTTTAATTTAATGGTATCAGAGCTAGGCAACAATAAGAACAACATTTCTATTGCTATTAACATGTTAGAATAATGCATTTTAAAATACTTAATAATTATTTAACTACCGATATGAAATCCCCTTCAATATAATTATATTATTGCAACAAATATCATTCATTCATTTGCAAAAGTGATCCATTGTTTAGGAGAGCCAACACGGCAATGTCGTTTTTCTGCGCTAAAAGTTAATAGGCGGAAAAACCAACTTTACAACGTCACCTAATCTGTAAAACCAGTTTTTCCTTTAGAAGAGTTTTGTGACAGGAAAAACAACTTTTGCTCAACAGCAGTACATATTCGGTTAATGCTACAGTAAAGGAAGGTAACTACATAACTTACATTGAAACGATGCAATAAAAATTAAACACATTTAAGGTAATATCAAAGTTTCGGTAATTTTACCAAAAGTAAAAAATTTTATTGCACACATTTAACTTATTTGGTTACATATGGATTTTCAAAAATAGTTACCAAATAAGGTATGTTTACCTTGTAATACAATAATGGATGGAAATATTGTACATATTTTATAATCCAAGAGATAGAATTAAAAAAAATCATACGCCATTGATATTAAGTAGAGAATGAGAATATAATAAGAATTTTCAAAACCACTTAAACGCTCAATACAAAAATTCAAAATAAACCTTAATAAGCTGTCCCCGCACAGATTGTACGAAGAAATCGTTAAAACAAAACAGATTCGACACCTCGGTTTCCTTTTCGGACAAACTAAAACCGCATCTCCAAGAAAAAAAAACGACGCGAATCCGACCAATTAATAGCCCCTCGCCCAAAAAAAACCAGCCCACCCCACCAAAAAAACCATTAAAACTTGGTCCGGACAACCCTCACCAGAAAACCACCATACATCTCCTCTCACTGGACAACCACGGCAGACGAAAAACGAGGCGACACGTTATAAAGCGGGCGATAATGGTGATGAATGAAAGGTGCGAAAAAGTCCAAAAAGGTGGCATCGTTGACACCCGCCCGGGGGTGAGCAATGGGTGGACAGGGTCCGGCAATCTGCACCCGGAAGTGGACACCACGTGACCCGTGATCGATGACGCTGCTCGGCTTCCGGTCGAGGAAATTTGGTGGAAGAGTATCGAGGTTTTTTTTCTGCTAAAAAGGCATCTTTCGAACTTTTTTTTTTGAGGTGTCACAAAAGGACGGTCCCCTCGCGCGCTTTTGTTGGAGCCTAATAGGGAAAGGATGGAGGAAGTTTTGGGGTGTGAAGTTTTCGCGAACTTTTAGGGGTCTTTTTGGTTGGAAAGAAAACTTTTTAAAAGAGTCGATGAAATTTTCGTGGTGAAGTTTTTGTGTGAAAGCGCGAGTTTTATAGTCGTTAATCATGATGCGATGGCAAGGGATAAAGCTTCTAATTTAATTTCACAAGTTTCAACAGGAAAAAATGTAAAGATGGCATAAATGAATTACAATAAATTTTCAAATGTCAGTGTGCGACCAAGGAATAGTTACGGAGGATGTAATGGCCTTCAGGACTCTTAACACGATCTATTATTACACTTGGACTCTTAATCTTGTGAATATAAAGAACAGCTGTAACTGTAACGATGTGAAATAGTATAAATATAATGATTAGTTTGCGTATCAAAAGCCCTATCACTCGTCAGCTGTTCCTGATACAATTGCTGTAATAAAGTACAATTGTATTTGTATCCTGTTTTTTGGAAGGACAAGATTCTCAGTTGGTTTGGATAGAGTTGATGATCACCACAATAGTTTTGGCGTTTATTGAAATTTAAACGAGTACTTTTGCAAGGTAACTTGTGTAAAAACTGCCAATACAATGAGAACTTATGTAGAAGGATGAGAATTTATATTAAATAAGCAAACCCAGCCAGAATTAAGCAACCCTTTAATATACCTCACTCTAAACGAATCTCCAGCGTGAAATTAATACCGCAGGGAGATTAAACATTTCCCCAGAAAAATCCCAAACAAAATTAACAAAAAACACCGCAAAAACCGGAAAAGAAAGACAAAGACAAAAACTCCACCCGCCACAAATTTTTCCGCTCCCGAAGACAAAAGAACACAATTTCTCAACAACACATCCCCACCAACGTTCAAACCCCTTCCTCCCTCCACAGAAAAACCAGAATCTACTTAAAAACTTCCATTCCAAAAATGTGACCACCCCAATCAGAGGAAGAAAAATAAAAAAACTAAAACAAGCAAACGACATTCCATTAAAAATTTTCCCCCGGAAAACCGGATAAACAAGGAACATCGATATTCCCCAGAAAAATAATAATATTCGACTGAAAAGGAGAAAAGATAATGACGGACCGGGAAAAGCCGTCTGAGCTTTAATTCAGGGAGGAGAGAGGGAGCTGCTGCCTGCCTGCCTTCTAATTACAGCCAGGGCCCAAATCACCCCCCTGGGACTCGAGGGAAAGGTTAATGGAGCAGGGGTCGGAAGCCATCCTACATTCCAACCTCTTACCATCCAGGGTTGCTCCTGGGCTTCCTCTCTCGCCAAAGGAGCACTTTTAGTACCTGAGGAGAACAAAGAGGGGATTGTTTTGGAGAGTTTGATGGGGGTGGAAGAGGCTTTTCTTCTGTTGTGATGATTATCGAGTGTGGGTTTAAGGAGAAAGGTGTGAAGAGAGGTAGGTAAATAGCAGTTAAGGGAGTGCAGTTTTGGAAGTTAAAGAATACTATTTATTTAACAGATTTGGACCTTTAATATTTAAATATCATTAACATTTAAGTTATATGAATATATCAAAAATTAAATGAATGTGTCAAAGGGTATAGATTTAAAAAGATAAAGCAAATATTTTTATTCAAAATATAACTTTTCGACCATTTAAATTTAAATCACATTTTTAAAACAGAAACGTAACTTAACGTATTACTTTCATGATTTTCACTTTATTTTCAGAGAAATCGATCAGAAGTAAGGAAAGAAAGAGAAAAGAAGATGGACGAGAAGTGGAAAAACAATATCATTATCGCTTTTACAGTTAATTTTAATAAAGAGATGAATTGTTAAGGTATACTAGTTGTAAAGTTAAAGGGAATTTAAAATACATACATGCAATATAAATATAACGATGCTATTCACCCCATCCAACACACAGTATGAAAGATTATCTAGTAATTTGTAGAAGGAATTTCACACACAAAAGTGTTTCAAATTAAAATTTGTAATAAAGGATGGCGCAAGAATTAAACGAGAGAAAGATAGTAAAAATATTTTCTCTCAAAAACCTCTTCTCTCCTCGAAATTAATCTTATTAAAAATTTCTTGGTGTCTCATTAATTAAAAAGGTAGTACATTCAACATTTTAACAAACAATCCTATCCAACACAACACTTATTGGTATCCCTCACAGCTATTCCTTCCACAACACTCCTCAAATCGGCGCCAAGGCGACCACCAAGCAGCGCTCCCTCGCCAACCCAGGGCGTGATGGAGGAGCGTCGTCCAGTGCCTTCTGGTGGGCTGCGGCCCGGGGAGGAGGAGATGCGGCCCGCGGACACCCGCTGAGTGATGCTCGCGGCTTGCGGCCCGCGCTCTCGGGGGGCCGCGAAATTAATACGCTCCTGCGACACGCCAAATGAGCCGAGAGGCCGCCTACCTCCTCTTGGGAGGGAATGACGGAGGGGACACTCTTGCATCGAAGAGACTTCGAAGAGTTGAAGTTCGTGAGGTTTGAAGATGTTGTACATACGTTGATGTTTGGTTTGAATTTTGTAAGGTTAAAAAGCCAATGATGGTAAAAAAAATGCTTTATCTATTACTGTAAAAATTGCCTAGCTGTTTTGAAACAGAGATTTCCGCTTATAATTTTGGAAATGAAATTCCCTGACTTTTCTACGATAGTTTTGTAGTTTTCCGGTTGAAAAACGTGTTATTCACTGCCTTTAATAAATAGAATATAAATTTATCACTTTCTGAAGCAAGACATTTGGTCATTTTCAGGTGTTCTGTATGAATTTACCTACAGGTTTTAGCAAAAAAGAAAGCAATTTTCCCCGACTTTCTTTTACCAATATAAAAATTATCTGGATTATCCAGGTATTCCCTGACCCGTAAGAACCCTATTGAGAGCCAAAAGTTATAAATACCGCTAAGAATTGAACAAAAACCGATTAAAATGTCTAGTTATATTGATAGGTTCACCAAAAATAGAAGATATTTGAACGAGACAGAAAACGGATTAAACGAGACAGAAAACGGATTAAACGAGACAGAAAACGGATTAGTATCAAAATTATACGTATTTCCAATAAAATAGAAGACGTTTGAGACCTTCAATACATGAAAAAACATTTGTTACTAAGATTATAAATTTCAAAACAAAAAAACTTCTATTAATTCAGTGTATAAATTATTTTAATTATTGTTATGTAATCTTCATAAATATAATTCTAATAATACATTGAATCATTAGTAAGAGCTAACACGAGAAGAGAGCTGCTAACACGGCAATGTCGTTTTGCTGTGCTAACAGTCAATGGGCGGAAAAGCTAACTTTACAACGTCACCTCACCTGTAAAACCCGTTTTTCCTTTAGAAGAGTTTTGTCGCGGGAAAAACAACTTTTGCTCGACTCGACATCAATAGAGCTTTCACCAATCATGTAAATTAAACGAAGGGAAAACATCATGTGCATGACAGGAATTCAGTTATTTTAGCTAGAAAATTTACCTAAAAATAACACTAACTCTTAACAAGTTATTTACAAATTGGATCGTGGGTCGGTTTTAATATATTAATCATTTTATCAAGTATAAAGTTGAAAAATATTAGTTAAATCTACATTTAGCAAACAATTCTTCAAACTCTCCAACTCAACAACATGAAACAGAAACGCAGAAATTGACAATTCCTTCCACTGCACGAGGCAAAAGATCCTTTCCTCTCCTTCACTAGCTAAGAAAACCCCCAAAAAAATAACAACACACACACAACAAAAGAATCATCTCAAAAAGGGAGAGAGAGTCCTCTCAAGAATCGCCTCACAACAAAAGCATCTCCAACTCAATAGCAGCATTTGCCTTTGACTCCCCTTTTAATAACATTAAGGGATCTTGGGAAGACAATATAACGAGACCCCCGCCAAAAACTGGGGAGGGAGCCACCTGCTTTCGAACGTAAAAAGGGGGTGGCCGGCGTAATTACGCGCCTCTCGCGCAATCGAAGATGTTCCATCCGCTTGGCTTCGATTAGAGTAATGGGAAAATGGTGTCTTTTGGAACATTAAATCGGGGGACAAAAGACACAATGCCCCTGTCCATTACGATAGGGGATTCCTCTGGGGGGTTGGTGGTCTTTTTAGAGGGGAGGGAGAGGACTTCTAACACGTAATCATGGGGATTCGATTGGAAATCATTTTGTGGGGGGCTTTGGTTCGGATGGATCACAGATGGCGACACCGGTGGTAGGATTGTGTAGTTTTTTTTTTTTTATGGAAATTGAACTTTTGATTGGGTGCACTAATGGATTGGAATGTTTTTTTGGAATTCTGAAAAATTATTATAAAATTTTTTTAATGTATTTCTTTTGTTACGTTCAGTTACATACTGTCTGTCTATCAAAGGGTGAACTCTAACTAGTTGCCTGGTTGTGGTTGTTGCTATAGAAACAGTAATAAACGAAAGGATGTATAAAGAACGAGAGCTCATCTTGTGATACAGACAGTAAAGGAACATGGTATTAACAAACACTGGGTTTTTTTTTTTTTTTTTAAGAATTTGGGAATTAGTTAAAAATTGGAATTATAAAAATAGATTGCGATTGAATCTTAAAGAAAAGTCAGGAGTAAAAGCGTTAAAAACGTTTAGTAAGACACTTCAAGCAAGAAAAGGTTATAAAATGTAAAATGATACGCTGAGTTACATAAAAATCTCTTAAATAAAAAGTTTAAATGAAAACATTCTAAAAATTCGATGATGATTAGATTCTGCAGATAATCCAGAGTTGAGTATTAAATATTAAAAATAATTCCATCTAAACATCAATGTAAAAAACAGGTTACACAAATTTGAGAGTTTCATACAACAAAACCCACAGCATTTCCAGGTTAATAAATATATAGAATTAAGAAGAACTCATTAAAAATTCGCATTTAAGCTCACATTTTAGGATTAAATTTATTCCAAAAGCTTAGAACATATTAAACATCCTTAAATCGCCCGAAATCTACATTGTTGCTAACTTCACGCATAACAAAGTTCATTTCTTCGAAAAATCGTCAATCCACGATACACGAATTATTTATTAACACAATGGCCCCAAAACAGCACAACCCATACGGCTCTAAATGAAAACGACTAAAACTGCTAAAACCCTTCCTTCCACATACGAGCTCGAGCCTCCCCAGTAATTTAATTCCGTTATATTATTCCTCCGCGCATTTTTTCCCTTTTGAAAACGGCACCCCCTTCTTTATACGGCCATTAACATTCCTTCTTAGCGGCTCTTTAATTAAAAATTTAATTTCGCGCCTTCCCTCGAATCACTCCTCTATATATCCCCAGCTTTTTCCTACGGGGTCTCCCATTGTAGTCGGACGGACGGAGATACTCTCTTTTAACCATGTGTAAGCACATATCCCGGAGGTGAACTTATCTTGCTGGAAGTGAGAATTCTCTACTCTCTTCGCGGGGTTTGTTTTGCTCCCAAATGCTGAGTAGTTTTTGCTTTTTTGTCTGACGAAGGTAAACTTTGACGTTTGATGTTGTTTTTCGGTTGAATAGTTAGAGAGGGTTTTTGGTCTTTTCTATCCGAGTGTTTTGAAAGGTGTTTGTATAGAGAGTTTCAGAGTGAGAAGAGGGAGTTTTAGATGATGTTTTAATTAAAAAAGATCTGGAGTCGGAATTTGAGATCTCTGATGAAGTTGGAGAGAAGATTGTTTGATCGTAGAACGGAGTTGGTGAAATCAAATTGGAATTAGGGAACAAGAAAACACAAAAATACGTACTACTTCGTTTTAGCAATAAAGGTGAATTAGTTGGAGTCGGTTTAATCTGATGAGTGAGATACAATTAGTATTATGTATTTTAGGACATTTGAAATTAACCTAAATATATGTAGAAGTTTGAGGTAGCAAATATGTATGTAAAAAATGTATGTCATAATCTTTATAGAGAAGAATGAGAGAGGAATTTGATAAACAGTTGGAATCAATTTAATTTGATTAGTAAGGTACAGGAAATATTATGTATTTTAGGACATGAAAGTTTGTTTCCCGCTTTGAAATTCACCTAAATGTATGTAGAAGTTTTATGTAGAAAATGTATGCAACAATCTTTATAGAGAGATAAATTTGATAAAAAGTTGGAACCAACTTAATTTGATTAGTAAGGTACAAGATTTATTACGTATTTTAGGACATGAAAGTTTAAAATTCACCTAAATTTATGTAGAAATTTTAGGTAGCAAATTTGTATATTACAATCTTTATAGAGAGGAATGAGAACGTGAATTCTAATATGTCTGAAATTCTAATAAAGTCTGAAAATAAGTCCTACATTTAAGGAAACATTTAATAAACAAGGAATGAATACACTTATAACATAAAACGCGACGGACGTAAGTGATATTCCCTTAACACAATGTCCTCATGTTTGATATTTCGACAATTAAACGCCTCAACATTAAAACAAACATTCAGTTGACAATAAATTCATTTTAAAGGCGGATTAAAACATGCATGATCATTGAGAACCGAACGATTTCCCAATATGAATAAAGGTTAGAAAACCGAGACTTGCCAAGCACCATAATAACGGAACTCCTAAAAATCCACCCCTTAGTCACAGTTAAAATCACACAGAATCAAGCAAGCAAGCACGCTCGAAACATCATTCCATTCCAAAACACACACACAGAAAGAAACAACTACAGCAACAACCATTTACCCGAATTTAATCGCAATCGGGCAAACAGCGCAATCCATTCATTCATTCACAGCATCGTTTTGCACTACAGACAGACAGAGGGATCTGGCAACAGCAGAAAACAACCACCACCCCCATATCAACCCGGGCAATCGTCGGCGGCAGTCCCCTCATTCATTAATTCCCGGGCACGTTCGGTGTCCCTTATCGGGAGCAAAAAGCAAAGCCAGCAGGGTCCATATTATTAAAAGGGGAGAGGGAGGGAGAACAATCGCAATTACTGGCGAACTTCCGATAAGAACTAATTAAACGCGCTGGGGTGTTCCAGAGAAAAGTTTCGCGACCGTCCGATCGCCCCAACAAACAGAGGGTCTGGAATAATAATTATCGCCATCAGAACAATCCCTTTTCTGTTTGTTGTTGTTGTTTTATCGCGGCGGATCGGGCCTGTCCGTCTGACTGTCGCTCAGGCCGAGTCGATACCGGGGAGGCGAGCAGAAATTGCGGATTCAATCGCAACTAATGGAAATTTGTGGTGAAAATTAAGCCGTTATCAATTTATGTAGACTTATTCCAAGGATTCTTTGAAATTTGTTTATAGACAAACGAAAGACGGATAGTAACTTTCAATTTTTCTACTACATAAAAAAATAAACGCATTTCAGAACACTTTTTTGTCTTCCAATTAGCAACACTTTCGTTCTGTTGTTAGGTAGAACACTTTAACACCTTATTATTTTATGATAGTGTTCTGAATATGTTAGAAATATGTTCTAAAAATAGTGTTGTCAAATATGTTTAGAATATGAAAGTGTTTTTAAGTTTGGTTTGAAACACCCTTAAGACTTATCTTTTATTCACACAACACGTTGGCAATAAAACCAAAACACAAAAAAACTGAGAATTACTAATCTGTTAAGAAAGTCTAACCTACACTGAATACAAGACTAAACGTTATTATTTAAGCTTTTCAATTGATTTCTTTTAGTTAATTCAAAATTCTAAACAAGTAATTTTCAATTTTTCTTTTAAATGGTAATCTTGTGATAAACCTATCCTATCTACAAATAATTTTCAAGGGATATTAGGCAAGGATACGTTATCATTTAAGCTACTTAATTTATTAACTATAAAAACTCAAATGAGTTAATAGTTCCAGGTTGAAATTATAATCATAACATCAGAACTAATCACCAAATAAATAAAAAAGGACATATCTGTGAATGGAAGACCCATTCTCAACCATAACTAACAAGTTATGAGCCTTTGAAATCGAGTTGATAAATTCAAATTAGTAAGTACCGGCAAAGCAAGCTTCCAAGTAGTACAAGGAAACGATAAAACCTCGCTTTTAAGCATGGCAATCAGAGGTACTTCCAGATCGAAGTTACACAGAATGAAGGAATGAAAGGATTTCAAATAAGTCGATAGGAACGAATACACATTCGAAGTACAAAACGAACACAGTAGTCCCCCGACAACAGCTTCCTCAAACATATTACGCTCAACTATTGACGAAACTTTCCGATGAGAGACACTCAACATCCCCTCTTCATATTGAAGTCGAAACTAGAATTAGAAAGTTTGTCGAAAGGTAAGGCGGAAATTCAAAATCACGGGATGAAAGGTCTTCGAAAAGGCAACTAACTCATAGAAATTCAACTCATAGAAATTATACAACACGAATTGGATCGAATTGGTAATCGAAGGAAGTTGGTCGTCGGCAAGTAACTTGTTTTCACTGCACGACAGGACACACAAGTGCGTCTGAAATGAAAATTCCCAATACTATTCCACCGATGATGAAAAGTTCGGAAGGCGCTTTTGAAACGGAGAATATTCACACGTTGATGTGCTGTCGCCTAAAGTTACAACGCAGTAGAATTTTGATTCGAATTTGGAATGTTATAAATCTTTACGTCTAAGTATTTTGGCGTTTTAGAGATTTGAAACTATGAATTTCGAATAACTTTTAGATGAATTAAGGTTGGATGTAGTAATCTATTGGAAAATCAAAAGAAAAAAATTATAAAATGGCATTAATTTTAGTTACTCTTTTTAAGGATTTTGTACAGCTCGTGAAGTTTATTATAGGAAGTTAACTTTCTATTGTAATTAAGTTTGTAAAAATAAATAACAAATTCGGTCATAACGAACAAAACTAAATTTGCATTTTGAATAAAACTTATTTTGCATTTAAACATCGTAAAAACCTTACATTTATAACACGAAATTTCAAGAGTTGTACTTCGCTTTTTTTTTTTTTTTTTTGACAAAGTAATACTTAATGAAAGATAGTCATCTACTACAAATCAGCACAAATTCAAATTTCTTTGGTATTTGTGTTTTATTGTCCTTCCATGTAAATGGACTGTGCCTGTATGGCGGAAATAAATTTATTTATTTATTTTTACTTCTTTTTCACACCTTTAAATTTAATTATAAAACGAATAGAATTAAAAAAGGCGTTATTTTAAAGCTGAAGTAATAAAAGTAATAAAGCATAAGGTGCGTTAATTTTGATGAAGAAACGCAAATAACGTTTAAATAAGAAACATTTCTACCTTAAAAGTGCATCGCACCACAACGAAATATATTCCACTCAGTAAATAAACAAACTAAATACAATCTACTAATTCCGTGATTTGAATTCCGAGGAAATTCCCATCAGCACGAGATACCACATCAACAAAGACGCCGAAATCACATATACCCGCGAAGAAATCTCAAACCCTCCTCCAAACAAACAGCGTCATTCAACTCTCAAAACAGCGTCACTCAACTTCATCTTCATCTCGAAAATCAACACTTTTCAACATCATCAGGACGCCAACAAAGCCGCTCCGCATCAACCAAAAAGAGGAACGGAGGAATCAAATTACCAAATAATACTTCCGAATAAAGTGGCTCGCCCCTTCTTTCATAGAAGGGCGTGTGGGAGGGGGGGGGCTATCACTGCACACAGGAAAACGATTCCCTCTCTCTCTCTCTCTCTAAAAGGGGGGTGGAGAGGGGGGTGGTTTAATTAATTCGGCAGGAATCCGAATCAGTTTATCGGGCGTGACGTCACCCGCATAAGCGCATTTTGATGCCTAATAAATGGGAAAGCCTTCCTCCGGGACCGCTTAAGCAGAACCGGTAATTGGCAGACACAAAAGAAGACGGTTTTGTGGAGGGTCCTCGGCGGGACCTTCTCTTCGAAATTATAATTCGATAGATGGCGGAAAGAGATATTTTTCGGTGGGGGGGGTCCACAGGGAGTGCCTTTCTTTACGAGGTATTAAGTTGCAGCAGCCGTGTTGAATGTTGAATCCGCAGCAGGATTCTCTCCTCAAGACTGTGAGGTAGTAATTTAATTGCTTGGTATTTCTCGCGGGGGATGGAGTTAATAGAGAGAGAGAGGAGATTCGAAGTCGGTGGTTGGAATGGATCTTTCCAACAGCTTTGTGTTCGGTGTGGTTTTAACCAGTGGGGAAAGTTATGCTTGGTTATTGTGTTGTGAACGCTGATGTAATTTTTGGCTCGGTTTCTGGTCCCTGAAGAACGAGGGAGTTTTGAGCAGTATTGGGGAGGAGAAAATTAAGGCGAATTATTATCAACGAAATGAAGTCGAACTTGGTGAGGTATGTGTTTGAAAGAAAATAATAACATAAGGGAGGGTGATGAAATATGGCGTGAAAATGTTAATAATGTATTGCTATCTTACGTTAGGTAAGAGCCTTTCTAGTAAAATTAAAATGTTCTTGTGAATGTGAAATATTTTTATTAGCAAGGCTTATTTCTCCTTAACTCCAAATGAACCTTTATTTCCCACAGTGGAAGCTTTAGAATGGGTTGAAAACTATATAAATACATCTTTTAATTATATAAGCTTATACAAAAAACAAATGAGGGAGGTATTATTATTGAAAAGCATGTAATTATCTGATGTAAGTACTTCTAATATGAATTAAAGTAAGTCAATATAAAGCTAGTGTATCTTCGGAAGGCGGCTCAGAACTGAAGAATCTTGTATTGTAAAAGGCACGTTTCAGGGGTGCACTAATCAGCTTCCATAAAAGACAAGCTATACTAAAGATCTTTTCTTTGAACCGAAGTTCTTGAGAACATGCAGGATGTATAATAAAAGGTAAATTATTTAACGGAAATATTTTCAAAAAGTCATTTTCCAAAACATCTAAAAATCGTAATCGGACACTGCATATATTGTTGACAAACAATAAGGAGGCAGTTCGCATGCCTCACACAAAAAAACCCGATTACGTCAAAGAGGGCAAACCAATCCTTTACAACGGTTACAACGACCGCAACCGAAAACCCCGCAATTTTCCCTACACACAAAAAAAAACCCGCATTCGAATTCCAAAAACCACCGATTTGAAATCCTCCCAAAACAAGCAACAACGCACAACACAACAGACAACACAATTACCCTCCTCCCCCTTACCTCCCACACAGCAGAGAAGAATCAGACTCAAACCCATCGCAGCAAAACAATAACAGGGACGAAATCCGAACGAATAATATAAATAAATTCCCCATCAATTCCCCCACCGACAGGGGAGGATGGAGAGGCAAAACGAATGTCCACGGAGCATCCCGTAATCAGAGGATGCCGTAATTACGAACGTTGGGGGAGATCGGATGGTGAGCTAAGTGTCCATTTTTCTTGCTCCTTTTTCCTCGCCACACGACGACACGAGATTTTTTTTTCTTGCTCCTGGGTGTCGAGTGGCAAAACGCTCGTGAGAAATCGGCCCGCATTTATCAGCGGGTAATTGTCAGGGGGCATTAATATCGCCCCTTTTTGTTTGTGGGGTGTTTTTTTTCTCGTATCGTGTGAGGTGGTTTCGGATTTTTGGTGTGGTGATGAAAAATGACGCCGGGTTGACGCGGAACAGGGATTGATGCTTTTAATCTGCTGCAGCGGGAGAACAGTTGAGTGATAAGGTGTTACTTGTTGTGTTGTTTCTGTGGGTATTTACTAAGGTTGTTTACTCTTGTATTGAGAATTGAGCCATATCAATTTAAGTGGATTTTAAAATAGTTTAACTTTCTCTAAAGACTTTTTTTTTTAATTTTTTTTTTTTGGAATTGAAGGGCTTTTATACAAGATAATCTATAACGAAAGAGGAAGTTCAATAAAGAAACCTTTTTTAAATAACAACCAATTTTTAATTTATAAAATTGTGTGCATGATTTGTTAATTTCTTTATAATACGAAAAAATTTCAGTCACAATCTTTTAATAAATTCACATTTTTTACTAAAGATCTTTTACTGCTAACTTGGTTCAAGAACATGTCATATAATCAACAGAAAGGTAATTTTTTAGTTTTAAGAACTCTAAATACATAATTTTAGTTACAACTGTTAAAAGCAAAGAGTGGTTACAAAATTTTACATGATACGCAAATATGTAATGTTGCCCTGGTTTTAATGTTCAAAAGAAGTTCAAAGTTTTTCAGAGGATTTAAACTTAAAAAAAAAATGCATTCCTTTTATACGAGCTTATTTACTAAAAATTATTACAGACATACCCCAAAATTGTCTCCTTCCTTCTTCATCAGATCCCAGGAAAACTCAAGATATCTCAACAAAACTATCTTTATCAAAACCCATTCAAAAATTAAACTCACAACAAAGCCCTTAAAGATCTCACACAATAACTTCCAAATAACAAAACAAAATCACTCACCACCACACCATAAAAAAAAACCTCTACATCACTCAACCTTCCAACAAAAAGCCAAGAAAGATGGCGTGGATCATCCACACCAATCCGTCCCAGCAATCTCCCCCCTCAACTCGGGGAAATTATTTTAGAAGAACTAATACGTCGTTCGAAAGGGGCGCGGATTTACGACCGGCCATTCATTCATACACGACCGCTCTTTTTGCGCGCCCCGGTAATGAGCGGGCGAAATAATTACGCCCCTGCCGCCCGCAAAAGCAAACGTCAAAACCCTCTCGACCCTAGAACGCCCGAATTTCTCCATCGAATCCCACAGAAAAATCCAGGCGGACGGGACTGAAAGGGTTAAGCCAACGAAACAAAGGGGACAAACGAATGAAAAAAAGTTTGTTTCTCTTTCTCCAGAGGGCGGACAATGCGAGAGGGGGGTCATTAGGGGGGACATTCGAATTCAGTCTGCCCCCTTAATAATCTTTCCGGAAATGCGGTTCTTTTTTTTTATTATTTTAAAAAGGGGGTCGCAAAAACAAAGATTCGTTTCTCTAATTGCGGAGGAAGATATCATGGGTTTACTTTTCTAAGGGGAGGGGGGAGTTGCTCATTATTAAAGTTGGTGTCAGAACATGGAAAAACATGAAGGGAGAATGGTAATGATAGTCACCAATCCTTCGGCACGCCATGTGTTTCTTGAGTAAAGATGGGAGTTCTTACCTGTGGAAGAAGAAAAAAGAACGTTAGCTTTGCATGTTTATAATAAATAATGGAGAAAAAACACTTTTTATGGTAAGTAACAAGCTGATTGTTTCGTTTCTTGTGGTTCACAGATTGTGGTCCCCCCGTAAGAATAATTTATTGAGGACTCTGTGAACGAAATGAATCATCAGTTGTTTTGTTCGATATTTTATTTGAGAAATGTTATTTCATTGCGAGGTGCTTACCTCAATATCATTTTATTTCATTTTTAATGAATAAAAGATGTCGGGTAAATTAAACTATTAATCTTAAAATACTTGAAAAAGTAGGTTAGTACAGTATAACCTCGGTATCTCGAACTTTGATATTTCAAAAACTCGTTAGGAATTTATTTTTGGGTCCCTTCTATTTCGAGATACTGAGGTTATATTGTATAGAATATGTTTTATAAAAACAATTAAAATACTTTGTGTACATAATAATCTGTAGCATACATTTTAAAACCTGAAGTACATATGAGAAGCAACTTAAAACTAAATCGAGTTTTTGACTATTATTGAGAGCTTCAAGCTACCAATGAA
This sequence comes from Tetragnatha montana, assembly GCA_963680715.1. NCBI lineage: Eukaryota > Metazoa > Arthropoda > Arachnida > Araneae > Tetragnathidae > Tetragnatha > Tetragnatha montana. Next base: position 49,395,621 of record OY796685.1, read on the forward strand.
ATGAAATATCTATCTAAATGCAATTGAGTCATAAACAAGCAAAATAAAGAAATATTATTAATAAAGACACCAAGATCGGATTTAGATTTATCTGAACAAATTTGAACTATAAACTTTGAAGATTTTAAGATATAAAGGGTAATTTCACCAAAATAAATGTATTAAAAACCAACAACAACAAATACCTACAAGCCATGAAAGGTACCTAAAATACATTCTACACAACCAAGAAATATAAGCTAAAAGGAAAAAAAATGGGCTAAAAAACAAAATGGCGAAAAAACTAACAAACGACCTTGTATAGATATAAAAAAACCTTTCGAAACTTAAAGACAAACCAAGACGTAGAAAACCCAATCAAACCCAACAAAAAATAATAACGTCGACAACCGCGTTTTGCAACAACAAGTCGAAAATCGTGCCTGAGCTCTCCAACAAAGCGGGAAACTCGACAACAAAAAAAAACCTCATAAAAATCTTGTCATTTTCGTTTAATTGCGCGCGAGCATTCTCTCAACTCCGGGGTCATGCTCACCCCCAGGACACGGACATGGAAGGAGGGGGGGGGTTGTAAGGTAAGGAATAGAACGTTTCTGTGCTCATCGCTTGACCCCGGGTTCTCATCGAATATTCATGAGGTGGTATAGAAAGCGCTAATTTTCCTTTTGGGGAAAGCAACAGCGTTTCTTCTTCAAGAAGAACGAAATGGTGGTAACGGACAAAAAAAAGAATGACGAGTATTAGAGGGGAGGAGCGCGGGAAATTACGGGGAAAGTAACGGTTTCAGACATGAAGGACCCTAATGTCACGGCTCTGATGATGTGTCCTTACGATGTTTCTCGTAATCTTTATTATGAAAATAGTATGCATCATTTGTGAGGAGGAAATTCAACTTATTTGGAAAGATAAACCTGTCTAGGTTGCTACGCCTTGGAAATAAGCGCGGTTCGTTCAGTCATTGATGTTTCGATTAATTTTCAATACAGTCAATGGAAATATTATGGAGAATGAAACTCAGTGTTATTGGTTAGAGAGAGATTTAATTCCAGTGTCTTGGTACCAAAAATAAATGTTTATAGAATTGAATGGCTAAGCTGGTTGAATAACTGCTAGAATTTTGGCAAATAACTAGTAAGATGTAAATTATTTTAAGTAAATATTATAATTCTTTAATTCGTATTTTCAAATTAACTCTGAAATATGCCTGCCTGTATGCCCGCTGCACTGCAGTATACAACACCTATCAGATTAACAAATTCGAAACTTAACTGTTGAAAAGTCACACTATTAATGCTAACTGAACGAATATTGATAAATGTATCACAGAATACAACCAAACTGATAGTAGTGGGTTGGAATAAAGGTGTTATTGAATTTTTTAAAGGAGTATTTTCTAACAAAGGGTTAAGAAAGTAACGAACACATGGTGAAGGAAAACTAAAACACAAACACAAAATAGCTCCAGTCAAATTAGCACATTAAAACCCCCACTCTAAAACATCATAAAAAAACGCAAGAAAATATATTAATACAATATCATCACTAAACCACTCTGGAATACAAATTCCCTAATCCAATTCAAGATTCACACGGCCGCACCAAACACATAAATAAGCCACCACTCTCTCCATAATCCACTAACCCTCCAAAAACGAAACAATTCACACTTGATTAAGAACTCCAACCAAGAAGAAATGAACCCGCCCGGCCATAATAAAAAGACTCACCAACCAATCAACCAACCCCCTCTCTCTCTCGACGGGAGGATTAAACACCTAAAATAATCCACGCTTCCGGTAAACGCAATTTACGATATGAATAGCATAAACCTCATAATAATAACAGCAGCACCTTAATAATAAGCGAGTTTTTTACCCTCTATCTTTTTTTCTCAGGCTAATTTGGGTTCACTTAGCCTAAGTAAAAGCACTACCGACAAAAAAAGACGCGAGACCCGATGCAAAAAGCCGTGAAGGATTCAATTAAAAGGTTAAGCAAGCGTAAAAAACTCATTGTTGGATTTGTTCATTTTCACTTAGGGCCTCTAATGAATTGCTCCTTTCTCTTCTTTCTTTCCCTTATTTTTTTTTTTTTTGAGGTTATTGTGTTTTTTCACTCCGTGTGTTTGTGCCTGTAGTATTATTCCCTCTCAATTTTGCAGTCCATCACTTGAGGGAGTGTCGGAGCGGACGCAATGCTGCTAAATGTTGCGTGCGGCTATTGAGAGAGTTGTAATTAGCCGGGCTTTGTTGTTGCGATTTTTGCGCAGAGAAGTTTCTGATCGACTTGGCTTTAGTCGGAGTTTTCACCCTGTGCGCAGCGATGCGATAAACCTTTACTACTTTGATTCAGCAATTCGCTTATTCGAGTTAAAAGAATCTAAGTAGCTTTTAGGATTTAATAGTTTAGATACAGTTAACTAAACTTAATCAGCCATTCCTTTTTCTGAACAATTAAGCTACTTGAAAAAAAATTAAGTAGAATTAATTGAAGTGGAATTTCGAGATTAAATTTAAGTAGCATTTCAAACAGCTTAATCAATTAATCTATTTCGGAAAAAAATACGATTTTGCAATTAAATTATTGTATAATTTACCATTTAACGTAATATAAAATTCCTCGATTAAATTATTTCTGTTTGTGCCAAACGTTTACAAATTAATTTGTTTATATGAAAACGTACCATAGCTGAGTTAGCAGAAGTCTTACAGTATTAGGTTAAGTAAGAATAAAACCTAAATTAGATAATCAAAAGTGATTTTTTTTTCATTAATATCGATGTTTACACGATCAATAGCCATTATCACAGTTAATAGCGTCGGTGTTAACCAGCAGCTAAAGAAGGAAAAATTAGCTTTTCATTGACTCTGATTGGTCTTTCTTCTTTGACCAAAGATTAATCACCGAAGCTGATGGATGTGAATATGGCTATAAGAGAACATCGCTTCATTGACACTATACTAGACGGCAACGTTAGTTGACTCTATGACGTCACTAACCAACAAAGTAGTCCCCATCGTGGTGTCTGAATTTTGAGTAATATGAACAACGTCAATTTATAAATACGATGATTTCGTTAAACCCACGTATAAATAGCGTCTTTTTAACACTATTTGCGTACCGAAGCTCCTCCTAGCAACCCAACAGGCTTTCTGTTTACGCAGTTTCTGCTTCCGCTTAATGACGTCATAGGGTAAGGAAACATTGCTGTCGAGTATACTATACTCGACAGCCCCCAAAGTTTCCTGAACCCAGTACGTCACTACAAGGAAGGAGAAACTGCGTAATCAGAAAGCCTGTTGGGTTGCTAGAAGGATTCTCGGTACGCGAGTCGTGATAAAAAGACGCTATATATACGTGGGTTTAATGAAATAATCGTGTCTTTAAATTAACGTTCTTAATTTCACTCAAAATTCAAACACCGCGATGGGAAATACTTTGGTTGCTAGTGACGTCATAGGGTCAGGAAACGTTGCTGTCGATTACACAACTAAAATACTTTCATACTTTAACCAACCCGTTCAAGGTACGCGATATTCCACTCGAAGCTTAACCTAACCCAATATAGCCTGACACCTCCTCCCCAGCAGCCGGACAGGGACGAAGTCCGGCAACACATTAATATTCAACGGCATCCGCGTTAGCTACCGTTAATTCGTCTGCACGACAACGCTCACCACTCCCCCCCCCCGCTGAATCCCCAGCAGGAATTAATTACAGCCGCACGCGAAAGCCGGTATTTATAAGCCTAATTTTCTTTTCTCTCAACTCCGGCAGGGAAAGAAATTAAATTTCCGGAATACTACCCACCCCCAACACGAGAGAAGGAAGGAGCAGGAATTTCGGAATGCGCGAAGACACATTTTTAAAGTTTCGCTTCACTCATTTATTTGTGAGCATTCCGCGCATCGCCGGGTAAAGTTTCGACTTTTAACGCCCAGTTGTAATTATAAGCGCAATTTGACAAATCTCTGGCTTTCTCTCACCACAGCGAGGAGACCGACTTTCGTGAAATATATCGGCGGGGAACAACTGGAGAGGGAGAAATTCGGGTCCTTTAATCTATTTTTCTCTCCGCGTCCCCTTAATTCGAGGGGGCCAACAACAATGACAACTATTTAATCCGGGTTCAACCCCTCTCGGAAATGTTTGTTCTGTAGTTGTTTTCCCCAGATTCCGCTTAGAGAATGCCGCTGTGGTATGTATCGGTTAGTACTCCGGTTCTCTGATTCGGTGAGGCATGAGTCTCGCGGGAGGATGGATATTTTTCACCACGAGAGTGTTGTTTCTTGAGACGCTTGCTTTCGGGAAGAAAAATTCGATTACTTTCTGTAATGAATTATTATTGTTAGGTTTCGGATACATTTAATTAGCTTGAAAGGAGAAAACCATTAATTGAGGTCTGCAGTGAAATACAGCCGTTATTTTTGCAACTTTCTCCTAACTACCACTTAATCACGTAACAAAATGACATCGAATTCCAAAGTTTCTGCCTTATAAACCGTTAAAATGAAAAAATGAACCATTACCTAATGAAATTTAAGGGATAACAGCACTCATATTTTAATACTAACATGTAGATCAGTGATGTCTAATTAGAGTTACAACTAAATTTATGGTAAAAAGAGTACCTACTAAACAACTAATGCTTGTTTTAAAGAGTTATTTTAAATTTAAAGTTTTAAAAGTAAATAAATTCAAAAACTAATTATCATAACTTTTCAAATGAAGTTTACAGTCCAACGGGTATACTCTCAATTTATCAAAAGACGTAATTTTATGTGACAAATAGAAACACTAATATCTAAGATGTTCTAACTGCAATAAACACTATCAAACCGTAATTGTATTCAATCCATCTATTTATCATAATTTCTGAAATGAAGTTAACCTTATATCTGCGGCCAATATGGCAAAAAAAAAAAAGCAATTTTATTCTTCAAAGAGAGATACTGAAACACAATGTCCTAAACACATTAAACACTATCAACTCCCACCTTGACGACCTTTTTTTCTTAAAAAAAAATTGCCATAAAAAAACTCCGAGCAACTTCTGACGATTTTTGTAAATTATTTTCACACCCCTTCCCTCAAAGATAACCCCCCCTCTCCCCCTTAATGGTAGGTTATTAGAAGATAAAAGTCAGCGCATCATCTTCTTTTATATCATAACATAAACCAAGTGTCGAAAGTAACTGTCTCGATCATGGCTCATTGTAATCGTAAAACTTAAAACGATTTACCCCCACAATGACGCCCTTCTTTCGCTCTTTGACTGACGAGAGAAGCCAACCAATGAGCTGGTTAGAATGTAAGGGGTGTAAGTCCACTGAACGTAGTTTTGAACAATCGAGCAGGGTGGCTACAGAAATTGAGAAAAAAAAATCCCTGACTTTTCCCTCGATTTACGGGAACTAATTTTATTAATTTTCTGACCTTCTCTGTACTTAGAACCATTATGCGTGTGTGTGGAAGATACATTTAAAAAAAATCCTACTCGTTATTTAAAATAATGTGACAAAATACATTTAAATTAATAAAATTTAATTTTAACCTTGAGAGGTGCTTGAGTCCAAGCACAGCATTTGTCACAAAATATGTTCCTGATTGAGATTAGAAAAGTAAAAAAAAAATATTCGTATGGTTTTGGAAGAAGAAAAGTGGTAGCACAAAATGCTCTAATCAGGAAATTTCCTTGATTTTCACATATTATTTTTAAGAATTTCCCCGATTTGACCAGATCAATAAAATTCCCTGATTTTCCCCTGATTTCCACGTTCTGTCGAACCCTGTTGAAGGTTTTTCTCCAATGGCGCCTATGTTGTTCCTATGGAGGAGACGGCACGTTTTAGGCAGCTTTTACTGGTCAACTATTGAGCTTTTCAATTAGGCGATTACCACACTAGACAAAGGAACATAGAAGAAATCCAAATCCACGTTTATCTCCCAAAATTTCGTATTTTTTTTTGGACTTACACCCCTTTCATCCTCGAATCGACTCGACTCGACCTCCAGAAATTACCACCGATAACGAACTCAAACGACATCCACCACCAAGCGAGAGAGAAAGATAGATAATAAACATTACGAAGAAGAGCAGCAACATCAACCTGACGATATATACACAAAAATACGTACAATAAACGCGCTCAATTGAGCGAAGCGAAATAAAAAAAAAATCAAGAAGCTCGATAACGAGCGAATAAAAAACCTCTCCCCCACCCCCAATTACGACAATTAAAAAACCTCCGCGGAAGACAAAGAGGTCGAAAACGAGGGCCGATAAAAAATAACGACGTGCAAATAAAAAAGGGGAGGAGGGGGTATAAAATTAGTAGCAACAGAACGAGCCTCTCTAAATCATATCTCGCGCGAGGAGAAGGAAATAATAACTCTACTCAACTCGACTTCTTGGTTTTTGGCGGAGGAGTAATGTAGGGGGACTAATTTCCCTCTTCCTAGAATGGCTCTCGAGTGCTAATTTGGATCGGGGCCTGTAAACGCGGCTTTAATTTTATGCGCTTCGACACTTTATTTTATCGAGGGGAGGAGGAGGAGGAGGGGTGGTTTTATTTCGTCTGGTCGACAGGTCAATGGGACGGAACAAAGGGGGTTCCGTAGTAATTCACGGGAGGAGTGGAGTGGGGGGGGGGTGTGGAATCACCTTGTATAATGGCGGAAGGGTTTCGACGGGAGGAATGAATGAATGAAGGCAATATGGCGGCGGTGCTGAAGTGTCGCACGAGTCTTTTTTGAATTTGTGTGAGGTAATTGTGCGTTTAGGTGGAGATTTGTTTGTGAAATTCGGTGTTTGAAGTCGTGCGAGATCCTAATTGTGTCTTAATTTTATTGTCTAAAAGTTTAGTGCCAAGAAATCCACAGTGTTTGAGAAAACTGCCTTGTTGCCATCGTTTTCAGAAATTTTCCCTTAAAAAATAGCCGACATTAGAATTACTCGTATGTACGAGTAATGACCTTGTAGGTGTTTTTCACTGTTTAAAAAAAAGTGAAAGATACTTATAAAGTCTCATTGGGGTAAATTTCATCTTGATAAAAATGTTTCACTCTTATAGCCTAGAAATTTATCAAATTAAACATAATTTCTTCCTAACCCCACACTCACAGATATTTTATACAGTTACTTTTTCATACATTCAACAATCATCATCCGTCTTTGCATGGTAAAAAAGTTTGTATTTTTTCAGCATTATATTACTTTACCTATAACTAGGCTACCAACTTAAATTATCATATGCTATTACCCTCAACAAAACAGAAATGCAAAACCAAGATATATCCAGAATAGAGAAATTTTTCAAAAAAGGGAAATTTTTCGGTTTTCATTCAAAATACATGAAACGAATGCATAAAAACCAAATATAATTCCTCATCACAAGACGTCTTAAGTTACGTCGCATATAAACCAGAGATAAACCTCTTCACATCAAAACAGGGCCATTAAATTGAATTAAATTAATAATAAAAAGCAGAGACACGAAGGTGACCCGATCGATAATAATATCCTCTCTTGATCTCTTGAGCACACACGACACCTTTCCCCCTCCTTCAAAAATCCTTTCCTTAAAACAAGTGGGATTAAGACTCAAAACAACGTTCTCTTTAAAGTGACACACAACAGAAAGCGACACCAACTGCACTCCAGGGAACAAAGAACGGAGCTCGCTTTCCAAAGATTTTTTCCCTCAAGTAATCCGGAGAGCGTTAAATGTCCCCGCTAATAACCGCATTCCCAGAAACGGGAGAAAACTGCTCCCTCTTAAAGAAAGACGCTCCATCCAGACAACTGGAAGAATATGAAATCATAGAGTGGAAAACGGGAGCAAAAAACCTCCATACCACCGGGCACGAACGAACGTCTTGGGCGCGTTAAAAATGCATCCTCTGAAACTCTCGCGAAATCCCCCGAAAAATCTTTTTCCTCTCCGGGAACAACCGCCCCTTCATCCGTACTAATTCTTAATGGGATTAAAGGAGGGGGGGGGGCAGCTCAAAAACAACAACAACGAGGGGGGGTGGCATTGTTGGGAACGCTAATTTGGGCCGCCCGTTTAAGAGGAGGCGCACTTAACGCTAGACTGGCTCGCTACTGCTAACAAGAAAACTGACAAACATTTTGCAAAACTGAGCGAGCATTTCAAAACAATGGGAGCAAGCAAGCGGCGTTTTCAAAAACAACAGCAGCAGTAGCAGCCGTTCTCTGGATTAGGCACAAGAAAGCGTTGCAACGCCTGGCTGCTTCTAATGAATAAAAGGGTTGCAAGGGGAGGGGTGGGGGGAGGGGGTGGCGAGAAGAAAAGAGCTTTTTCCCGTAATGGGGCCTGCATTAGTTCATTAGCTGTTTTCCCTAATTAACTAGCATCACAAGTTGGCCGCTCGGTAATTAGGGTTTTTGCAGGGGCGCTCGACTAATGAAACGCGCCATCGACTGAGGGCGCACTCAGGGGGGCAGTGGCGTAACTCAGGGGTCGAACTGGCACGACGAATTAAGATATATCATACAAAGAAGTCATTGGAACCAAATGTTTCCGTACCAAAACGGTTCCAAAGCATTTCGGTTCGCCTAAGATCCATAGCACCGTAAGGGTGTAAAGGACAAGAGATATTCAGATATATAACAAGTAAAATAACAGTTATTAAAGATACATATGGAAAGTATTTTGGTTTACTGTTAAATAAAGAGAATCATGCTATCAGTGTTGTCTCCATATTCAAATGTTGGTTCACGTGTTTAATAGGTAAGGAAAGGCTTAACTACACATAATGAAGCGTGGAGAATTCGAAACAAACTCTTGAGAAAATAATGATTCCAGTTTAACCAATGATAAAAATACTGTTATTGATACTTGATATAGTGTGCATTGCAACCTATTCCTAGTAAAATTAGTAACTTCAATTTGGAGATACGATTTGTTTGTTAAACCCATGTATATATAGTAGTCTTTTTTATCGCGATGTGTGTTCCTAAACTCCTCCTAGCAACCCAACATGCTTTCTGTTTACTCAGTTTTTCCTTCCGCGAAGTGACGTCACAGGGTCAAGAAACGTTGCAGTCTAGCATAGACGACTAGACAAGTAAACGAAAAAAACGTCCGCCTGAAAGGAATTTTCCTGTCTATCAACTGCCTGTGCTGATTCACAAGACGCTACATAACACAACAAATAAATCATTCAATTACAAAAAGACTCCCAAAAAAACCCCCAGAATGAAGTAGGTATACTCCACGTTTGATCACTTTATGATCGAGATGGGTGATTTGTACTTCCCCTCAAACTTTTTTTTACCCACACAAAGAGACAAATGGCAACACTCCACGAGGAGGGAGGAAATCACGCTTAAGGATGCATCACCCCCCAAAACAACGGAATAATCGACTCTTCGCGAAACGAATCGGCAGAAGGCCGCACGTTTCAATTTGGCCACTTACGACAAGCGCTCCCAAATCCCTTCGCCCCAATCGAACGCTTTTTCACCGCCGCCGTCACCCGAGACGCACAGCCCACGTCACAAACACTACTCTGCGCCGTCCATCACCCTTGCCCGGAACATTAATACCCGGGTAAGGTTGGAGGGGAATGTTGTGTCTAGAGCGAGCGTGAACTGCAACCCCCGACGTGCCGATACTCTTGAGTGGCATAACAGTATTATTCAATGTGAATGGGATTAAAAAATAACTATATCCCAGAAAAATATCAGAAAAAGAGACAGACTAAATAAGATGATGGAAAAATTTCAGTATTCTTCCCGTATTTCACACGAAATTTCATTACCTTTACAAGGTGTCTAGTTTAACTTCAAATAACTTTCAAATTGGAATTCTAAGTTGCTCCAGTCAACTTTTCAGATGTCGTTTGATAAATTCTAAATTTATGTTCCATATTTTTCTATCTTACATGCAAAATTTAGACGCTGACATCAAACTGGTAATTTTCTTGGTGTTCCGTACGATTTTCGCAGGTTTTAGGAAAAGTGAGTAATTTAGCAGTTTTTAAGACCAAATTAAAATTTCCCTACAATTTCAAATTTTTTTCAAGAATTTCCTGACTAGACTACGAAGAGAACCCTGAAATTTTTAAACCACAATCAGTTTTTGTTTGCGATGATCTGACAACACCACAAAGTTAGATGGAACAACTTCCAACGCGCAGTCTAGTAAAAACCGCCTATACACGCGGAGGCGGACTCGCACCACTGTGCCCCCAAACCTCCCACGCAGCCCGCAAAGGAGCAGGTTCAAACGAACCGGCAGCGGAAGAACGGAAGCGTGAATTAATTTTTATATATATACGGAGGAGAAAACGCGATTTTTACGGACTCAAAAATCGCGTTTTTGAGCGAGAGCGCGCAGAGGGAATCAAATGTTAATTTGCGGGAGCGTTTTTTCGGCGATTAAGGCCTAGTACAACAATGGGCATGATGTAAAACAATGAGCACGGGTGCGTTTTTACGGAAGGAAGGAGGAGGAACAACGACGACGCAGAAGAGAAAAAAACGCCCGGCTAAGCAGATAAACCGAGCGAGCAATTAATTTGGGTCGGACTGAGTTATTGTTTTTAGGGTAATTATTCGCCGCCCCAGCATTAATTAGGGGGAGATTTTTATTCGGGAACAGATGATGATATTCATGAGGGTAAAAACGGGCACGCTCTCTCTCTCTCTTCCCGAGTAATCTCTTAATGAAGGGGTCAGGTGTGGTGCGATTTCTTAACTATTGCCATCCCCCCCTCTAAGAGTGACACGTACAAATTAATAAGGTGCTTCCTCCTCAGGGAACTAGTATAAAAGTCTCGGTGTTAGTTTAGGAGGGAGAGTAGATCATTTGTCAACGTCGGATTCTGGAGGTAATTTATTGTGGATTTACGTTTTGGTGGAAAGGTGATGACTGCTTTGAAGTTGCTCAGAATAACTTAATTGGGTTTTAATGAGTTTAAAACAGCCAAAGTGATGATGGGTTAGTTATTATAGTGAAATATAAACAACTTTATTATATGAGGTTTCTAGATTTCCATACAGTTTTTTGTAGTGAAACTAGTTCAAACTTAGAACAATGAACAAGTTGAACTTAAGTTCATATAAAAATTCAAAGTAATGTTTACTCACAAAAATTTGGAGTCAGCGTACATAATGTAATAGAAAGGTGACACAATTTAATGAGAATAGAAATGCAGAAGAAAAACACATTCAGAAGAGAAACAAATTTAAGAACGTAAAATATTTTCTTATTTAGAATGAATAGTTAAAGAACATGGCAAGTATTGACAAAAAAACTTTCCCAGCTGATTAATAAATATTACATAATTATGTAGTTTTCAAATATACGTTTGGGAAAGATCTTTCTAAACTTTAAATTTATCTTAACGACACTTCAAATTAAATTTTAAGTCTTACTCACTAGTGTAGTGTAAGTATTGGAGTATTTAGAGCCTGTGATTATTGAAGCTTTTGTTATTTGTCTACATTTCCGATCGTTTTAACTCATTAACACAACCACTGCTTTTAGTGACAAAATCACAGGAACGATGACTACAACCATATTCCATTCTTTCACCACCACCTCACCCAAAGGGTGAACCACCCCAACTCACCCTCCACGAGAATGGGCCGCGCGCGATTTTAACTTATGCAAATTCGAACCTCGGTCGGAAACAAGGGGAGTGACGAGAGGGGGGCCTTTCTACTAGAACAAAAAAAAAAGGAGGGGACACCATCACAAGGGAGAGCACCCACCTGAGTCATCGAGAGATAGGATTAGTCACATCTCAACGCCGCGATTCCAAAAGGCCCTCCTCCTGAATATATCGCCCCGCATTACCCGATGGCGCGTGAAATTCCTATCATCCGCAGGCGGCCTCGCGTGACACGAGATGGGGATGCTCTTGTGCCCCGTTGTTGTACTGTGACAGGAGATGCTGCTATGCTGGGAAACACGCGGTTGGTGGGATATACGCTTTTGCTGCATCGCTTTGGTGTAGTGCGGGGAAGTTGCAAATAAGGGAGGTGTGTATGCAGGCTGTTCGTGAGGAAGTATTCTTGTTGTCAACGCCGCTCAAATTTCTAAGTGGATCGGATTTTTTTTTTTTAAATTATAACGCAGAAAATATTTATTTTAATAACCTACAAACTTGCACACGCATATTCTTTTAAGCTGCATTGTTTTGGGTAAGTGTGTGAGATTGAAATACAAGTTTGGATGTTAAAAACCAACGTATAATATGCACACAAAAAATGAAGGTTAAAGCTGGCATACAGCTCTGTTTTGGAGATAAGTATTTTTTATATCTTTTGAAATACAGGTTGTTTATCCTGGGAAGGTGGCTGAGCATTACCCTATTTTGTACTGTACTGAAAGGCACTTTTTAAGGGTTGCACTAACCGCGGAAAAAAAAGACAAGTTACAAGACATCACGTATTCACTTTTCTAAAGGATAAACATTAACAGTTAAGAATGAAATCGTACTATGTACTTTTAGTAATTGCTTTAAATATAAAAATTGTTTTCTAAAACTAATTACAAAATTAGAATGCAAAAGCCAAAAAACAGCCTTATTCCCTCTAGAATTATCGGAATTTTCGAAATCGTCGGTAGTTACATCCCGCGGCTTTAGGTAAATTATAGAGACTGAACTTTTAAAACAAGGTTTAAATATTAAGGCCACATCGCAATCACCCAAAACATAATAAAAAAGTACAAACACGTTGTACTACAACCAAAACGATTCTTTCCATGCAACGAAATGTAATTACCGAAAATTGACCATTCAATACATACATAAAAAGAAACACACAGTAGCAGTAATACCAGCCATGTCTGTAATAATGCAGAGCAAGCACGCTTAACTTGCATTTATCTACAGCCAGTTAGGAACTTACCGATAGTGCCCTACATAAGAAAAAAAAACCGAGCGTGCACAATAATTATGAGGAATGAGACAGTGGTAACCGAGTCATCACTGTCAAGCGCAGGAAAAGTCATCAATACTCGTTCCCGAAGAATGAAAACACAAGCACAAAAGATCGATTCTTTCGGTTTTTTATTATATCGGAAAACGATATCACAGAGCGAGAGGACGTCTGGATAACAGACTTGTAAACAAAGGCTGAAATATCATTAGCGGCATGCTGAAACCGACATGGAGGTTTTTCTGGGAGTGTGGAAGTGGTTTGTCATGCAGCATGCCTGAACATTATTGCAACGAAATATCTTTTTAGAAGTTTTAGAAACAGTAATAGGAAGGGAGGGTTAAGTTAAATGTTTACTCTTGGCATTAAAATCATTAGGTCTAAATTAATTTTGTTTCATGTATTATGAAGGATGTAGGGATAGTTATGAAATGAACTGAAAGAATTGAGACTTTTGTTCGAAAAGAATTTTTACTAAAAGTCGTTCGTCTAAACATATGTAACTGTTATTTCTACTTTTCTACCTTTTGTTACATAAAAATGTTAATTTCTACACGCATTTTGCATAATGATATGTTGTTGTTCAGACCGCACAGTAGTCTTCTTTGTATCTTCATAATATTTCATCATTAAAAACAACTATTATTTACCAGTAAAGTTTTCAAGATTAAAGAAAGATTTTAACATGCTTGAAACTGTTTATTTTCATCATAAACATCAAATTTTTAGCATAAAATAGTAATATTGAATTTACTAAAGAAAATTCCCTATTTCTCCGTTTAAGCCTTAAAAAAGGTGAGAAAACTTAATGTTTTTTTTTTGTTTAGAAACCATCAATAAAAACTATTTCATCTCATAAATAAGAAACCAAACCCACATTCTACTATGTTTACGAGTTTCAATTTCTGCTAATCAATACTACACCCTTCAAAAAGCCTACTTCATTGACGAAAACGTCAAAACCTCCATTAAGTCACTCGAACGCCCATTCGAGATCATTTTATTCCAGCATTACATCTCCGCAAACAGCGTCGTACCTCAAAACCTCTTTTCAACAACAACAACAACAACGAGCGAAGAGAGTCCATGCACAGCTACTTTACGACCACTCCGAGGCAATTCCATTTCGAGTATATGTCCCTCCATATTTCCGACCGCGATCCCGTATTTGATCATTACCACTCATAAACCTGCTCCCGAAAACGGGAAAAACGGGACACGCAAGACGGAGCACCGGCCCCAAGAGCCCCCCATACATCTCCGCCCTCAAAAAAAAAGTCCCATATCGGCAAAGTGGCCAGATGCAAATCGGACCGTTTTCACCACAAAAACGAAAAGGACAACGAAAAATATGACGACACTCCCCAAATGGAATGAACATCCCCCAGCGGGGGCGGGGGGCTGACCGCATAACGGACCCTTTGCATCATCGGAGTCCGGCCATTCGAGTTGATTAAATCTCTTCCCTGAGTCCGGCCAGGGCCTGATACAAATCCTTCCCCAGTGTTATTTACAGACGTGGAAATATTCCCCGCTGTCACATACGTTTCGGGGAGAGCCGGGCTTCTCTTTGTTCCTAAATAGAAATATTATGCCAACTGGTGCCTTCCAGACGTCCTTTCGACCCCCCTTTATGTGGATTTTTTTTTTTTGTTCCTTTCATATCTTGAGTTGAGATGAGACGTGCTTCTTTCGAATGGGTTTTTTCTCTGGAGGGGGGGGATGTGGGTGTGTTATCTCTGGGGTGAAGAGTTGAGTTGAGTTGAGTTATTCTGTGGTGGTGGAGTTTGGGAGATGGATGGGGGCCAATATTCTTTGAGGGACGTGATCTGTGTTCTTGAAGTATTAAAGGGATTAATTCACTTTTATTATTTTACTAGAAAACCTTAATTTGAAAGTTCTCTTTTTAGCTCAAACCCACGTATTTCTGCTCTGCATCCCTAAATAAAGCAAGTTGTTTTCTCCTACTAGCTGCAGTCATGTACGACCCATTTAATGTTAAAAATGTGGGATGCAGCTTTTGTTCTTTTCTCATTACAAAAGTAGTATAACCTTAAGAAATCGGTTTCAACATCCTTAAGAATGCAGTTGTTCATATTTTCGTGATTAACACCAATAACATTCTTTAAGTAGGATTCAACTTTGACGTTTTCGAAGTTATCTTCATTTTGTCCAACATCAAGAGTCGAAAATTGAAGCTTATATGAATTTGTTTTTTTTTTTTGTAGTCAAAGTAAGCGAAATGAAATATTGATACACAAATAAAATATCCTACCAAAATTTTCATAGAAACCCTATTTGTCCTAATTGTATTTAACCCTATTTGTACACTAAAAACAACTTTAAAATTCAAAAATCTTAATTAGGAGAAGCATTACAAATTCACTGATTTTTTTTCTTAGTTTTAAATAACAGCCCAAAAGGCAACAGAAAATCCCCTTAAACAGAATTTAAAACATTTACAGAATCAAAAATTTATTATAAAAAAAATTACAAAACGTCTTTTAAGCAAATACGAGAACGGAAAACTAAATAAAACATAATAAAAGCAAATAATTCTTTAAATACATCGAATTTTACCTAACCTCACAAGGAATTCCTCCCCATCCAGAGAGAAGAAAATATTCCGTCGTCCGTCCGAAAAGGACGGAAAGAGGGGGTGTTGGGCAGCGAATCCCTTTAGTATACGTGTTATTGGCCATTCCCATTTTACGAGTCCTCCGTTTTACGAGAGCCGGCGGCCCGGAGAGCCAAATGATACATGATGGCCGCTTTTTGCCGGCGGAGAGAGGGCATTTCACAGTTTATCAATGTCCTCTTGCGGTCGAGAGGCCCTAAAAGCTTTTTACGGCTTTGGAATCGGTTCCTCCTCCTTCCCCGCTCTTAATGGCCAGACGCCTTTTAATAGAGAATGGGAAGGTGCTCCGCTCTTAATTTTTATAATTACCGCTATTATTCGGTATGCCTTGCGATAACGATGTGGGGGGGATATATTTGGGAGTAATGGAGCTTCCGAGAGGGATTGTTGGCTTCATTCATTCATTGAATGAATGAAAGGGGAAATGTCATATTGGCGTTAGATAGGGGCAGTAATTCTTCAGATGAAATATTTTATTATTCCGGGGGAAAATTATTATTAATTTAACAAGGGGGAAAACTTTCAGTGTTGCGGTTTTAGTGAGTGATTAATGTGAGAAAAAGAACGATTTTAAAGAAAAGATTTTAACAGAAATCAATGGTAATAATAAGAAATGAATAATAAAGAATGAATATAGTAATAATAAGAAGGAATGAGCTAATATAAGTAGTAATGGAGCATCCGAGAGGAATTGTTGGCTTCATTTATTGAATGACGGAGGCTTGAATGAATGAAAGGGGAAATGTCATATTGGCGTTAGATAGTAGGGGCAGTAATAATTCTTCAGATGAAATATTTTATTATTATTCATTAGTAGACTGAACAGGGGAAATTATTATTACTCATTATTAGTTTAACAAGGGGAAAACTTTCAGTGTTGCGGTTTCATCAGTGACAGATTAATCTGAAGAAAAAAAACTTCTTAAAATTGTGTTTGTCTGTTTGTAATCCCAATGATGTTTCATAAGATTTTAATCCATAACAGAAATCAATGATGATAATAAGAAGAAATGAGGAATAATAAGTAATAAATAGAGTAATAGAGGAATGAGCCAATAAATAATAGGGTGAGAGAACTAAGTCTTAATAATTTCTTTGAGTAGAGATTTCGTGAAGTTACCTTGTTTGAAGAAGAAGTTCATAAATTGTACTCTAGACTAAGAATAGACATAGAGTAAGAATTGTAGTTCAATGAACAGGTCTCTAGATAGGAACTGCTTTTCCCTACAAAATAAATTGAACTAAAGGTTCAATGTTAAAAAGTTTTTCAGTTAATTCTTTACGGATCAGTTTCATTTTTCATCAAAACCAGAAAAGAGGGATAAAATTACTAATTTGTACAAGCAACAGCCCAAAACGAAATAAATTTGCCTGAATGGATTTTGATACAAACGTAATCTACACTAAATCACAAAGCAGAACCAACATTCACATAAGCTTTCAAACATGGGACAACAATAGGAAACTATTAGTACTACCGTGTCATCTCCCTATTGTAATATAAATAATCTCAAAATTTCCAAACACGGGTTAGATTTCAGTTTGGATTTTAAAAAACATGACTAACTTAATCCAAAGAGGAACCAATCGATGGAGAACCCCCCCCCCCAAAAAAAAAAACGTGAAGCAAAACATGGTGTCCCCAAAACAAAGACTCTTCCAACAACAGGCGATGGTGGACAAGCGATTGGACACGGGGAATCTCAACCCCCCCCCAGCGCACAGGATATAAGATAAATATCTATTTTGGGAGGGGGATGTGGTCACCTAGGCAACGGCCGGAAAGACTAACAGGATCCCCGGAGGGAGCACCCCGTGCGTGAAATTGCCGGACTGGGGCTAATGGATTCGTCATTTTTTTCATTAGACGCCCTCCCCCCCCTTCTCTGAGGGAGGGAGGGGGAGAGATTTTAAGCCCCCCACGTGACCTCTGACCGCCGACGTCATGTCCTTTTTCGAGGGATGGAGCAGACAAGGTGGTTGTTATAAATTTGAGGTTGGTTTCTTCTTTTCCAGAGAGCTTTAATTTTTCTATGTGTTGTTGTGTGGATGGAAGTGGATTGAGAAATACGTCAATGTTGTTGTTGAAATCCGTCGTGAGAGGTCCATTATCATTTATCTCTATTGGAGGAATTCACGGCATGTTTGGGAATGTGTTTTAATAAATAAAATCGGTGGGCTGACATCGAGCTTTTAGAGGGAATTTGATGGATTAGTTTACTCTATATTCCAACAAAAAGAGGGAGGGAACAGCTATTCGAATGTGTATAAGAGAAATATTCCTTAAATACACTCTAGTTTTCGTATATCTATCTACACGTGTATTCTTAGAAATACATGCTTTCATCAAAAACCCAAAAAGACATTAAAATTAACGAATAACAGTGCAGCTAAAAATAAAATACAGATCATTAATAGACAATAGATATTCTTTACATAGTTGAATTTTGTATTGTGTTTGTAAGTTCCAGGAAAAAAGGAATATTGGTACAAATGACATGTTATATGGTAATGGATAATTAATATTAATAGTTTTGATACTTATGCTGCTTTCAAATTCCAAACTGAAATATTTCTGAAGAAATTAATGTAAAGTTTATCATGCCAGTGTCTCAGGGTCACAAGATTCCGATGAACAACGATTAAGTACTAATTTAGACTTTAACATGGATCAATGGTTCCTAGTACAGTCGACTCCGCTTAATATATGATCACATTTGTCCAAGATCAGAATGATAACATAACAATATCCGATTGATAATAATAAGCGGTGTTATAACTAAAAAGGGCAAACAATGTTACACGATTGTTTGCATTAAAATCACAACTGTAGTCTATATTGAAGTATTTAAAAGGATTTTCTAGTACGTATTGTGCAACCTAAATATTTATAAAGTAACATATAAGAGTGGGCCATATAACGCTACTACATTCATGACTCATTTTGTATGTTTATGTGTTAAAATTGGCTATCCAACGGAGGAAAAAAATGGTGTTATTAAGGGATTTCACCAAATTTTGATAACATAAAACGATACATTTTGTATTAATTTAAATAGGAGTGGTGGAGACCAGTCATTTTCGATAACATTAAGCGGAGTCGACTGTATCTTCAGTACAAAAAAAAAAAGTTTTACCAAGTCTCCAAGGTGAAGGACACATGCACTTAACAGAAGTCCAAAAATAACCTCCTACTCAGCTGCCTACTACCCAAGTAACCCACTGAAGTCAAAGCAATCAATCCACACCAAAAAACAATACACTACTCACACTACACAAACCGACCATCGCAACAAAACCGGTAACCGAAAAAGAGAAAAAAATCTCCATCACACCTCATAAATAACACCCCTTCCTTCCAACAACAACTCAACCCGGAAAATCGCGAAAAAGTGATGAACGAGACCCTTCGCACCCAAAACCGAAGCACTAATCCGCAAAAAAAGAAAATCAGAGATCCATTAATTTCCCTACATACTCGCCAGCACTCAAAAAGTAACGATATAAAAATGGCGACCTCCTCCCGTCAATTACAGGCCTAAGTGACCATTAATATTACTACAGGGGGAGGGAGGGAGAGAGGCCTAATAACTATTTAATACACCGCCTAACCTGGACGGATCATTGAGCATTCAATGGGGTGGGAGATCCATCTTGGAAAGTCGGTCCGGTTATCTGTTTTCCCACGAGCCGATTTGATTTATGCTAAATGGTGTGGCAGTCGGAATCTTGAATCGTTTGGGGTTTTTCGTCGATGATTTCTGTCTGGGCTAATCGCTCCGAGGTGAGAAGCCCCCTTCGTCGAATGGTTATTGTTATTGGAGCGATTTACGGTCATCAGTTAGTTCGTCGCAGGTAGGTTCAGATGCATTGTGGGATGTGTAGTTATCGGATTGTTGACCGTTTCGGGAAGTGGGTGCCATTACGGTTCGCTTCCTGCGGGAGTCCGGAAGAAGAAAATGTGATGGAGGTTGTTGGTATGACAATGCTACATACGAGGCTGTTTGATTTGCGATGTAAGGTAGTTTGGTAAATGCCGCGGTTGGTTAATAATGAAATATCTGCTATTCGGGAGAAAAAATAACAATGAACAGCGATATTATTGTATCATAAAAGCAGCATGAATATATATTCGTTTAATTCTGACAAGGATAAATTTATTCACTTTAAATGACACAATAATTTTTGAGGGAAAATTACAAGCCTAAGAAACTACTTTATCACTTTATGATAATTTTAATTGCAATACCCATGGTAAAAGGACCATTGCCATTGACCTAAAAAAGTTTGGCTTTTGTCGGTTGGTCCATGGAAGGTATTTTATTTCCCTTCCACCACTCCAAAGGAAAATCCATTGCAGGCGTTCCCCTATCCGACAATGATTTATATGTTTTTTTAGCCATAACATCTATTACAAATGCCAAAAAAATATCCCAAACACGGAAAAATATTAGTTAAATAATTAAGGGTAAATGCTGTGAGCTGCGATTTTATATAACTTGCCAATTAAGCTTTTAAATATGTGAAAAAGTTTTGTGAAGTAGATGCTATCGGAGAAACACGGCAATGTTGCTTCCCCACTCGAAGAGTCTGATCGCAGTGAAACGGGTTTTACAGATCGCACTAGCAGGAAGAAGAATTTCTTCCTTCCTTACTGCTTACTGGTTTGATATTCCTGTTTCATTTGATTTCTCTACGTTACTGTACTATCTTTGGCCCCCTTGTATTGCCCATAGATACCAAAACAACATTAATTTGAATACATTAATTATAAGTAGACATTGAAGTGCATTGATTAGCATAATTTAAACTACTTTAGTCCACACTTCAAGCATTCATTCTGTAAAACTTGAATTTAGCAATTAATAAATACAAAGTATAAAATGCTTTGAAATGGCAGATCAATACCTTAAATTATTTTAAGGGGCACAAAAGTGAGAGAAAAACGAATGTAATTTGAATATTAATATACATTTTAATCAAAAATTTTTAAAAATCTAGGCTTGGGGAAAGTAAATTCACTCAAAAAGAAATCCCTCACAATACTTTTCTTTTGTCACGCCAGCATTGTTTTACAACGGCATTCACTTTAAATCAAAACAACAGCCCTAACGACTAAAGCTTAAATAAAAGGAAGAAGAACCCTTCTTTTGTTAAAACTTCTTACAGAGTCTATTCCGTTCATACCAAACTTAAGTTCCAAAAAAAAAAATCGTTTGCAACTACTTTTATTCGTCATTTCACTTCATTCGAAACCGCTCGACGGCTATTTAAAGCCTTCAACCGCCCTGGGGAGGGAGGAGGAGAGAATAAAAAAAAAAGAACAACTACTCCGGGCACAAGAAATCGGCCATTACTGCGCGAGAAATCTTTTGTTTCAAAAACTCTTGATGACACTACAAAGAACCAATCAACTGCAACCGGCCTTTTATTCCCCGAAAAACGATATTCGAGAACACATTTTTTGACACCAACCCCGAGGGCGAAGAAAAAAAAACTGGCACTCCGACGCCAAACGATAATTTTTTTACTCTTCAATAAAAAAAAAACACTAGCGTCAAACTCCTTAAAAAAATATAATGAATCCCGTGACGGTCAGAGTTAATTTTTTATGGGAAGGAGCCAGGGAGGAGAAGAGTATATTCGAAAAACAAAGGATAGGGTGGGGGGAAATTAGAATATTTCGCGAACCCCTGACGAAGGAAACTCTTATCTGCTGTCATAATTAGCATATTCTCATCAATATGCAGCCCGTGTGTAATTAATAGGAGTAAGAGGACTGTCATTACGATAGGGAGAACCTCTCTTGTTCAAGTATTATGTCGGTGTCAACGCGAAGATAGTGGTTTGATTTAATGATATAGGTTCTTAGTATCATACTTTTATGAAATTCAATTATTGGTGGTGGAGCATTTAAGTATAAAAAATACTCGATTTAACATTGATGGATAGTCATTGGACTAAAAATTTAATAATACATACCAAAACACTTGTTGTAATTACTCGTCAAAACACTTTACTTATTATAAATCCGAATAAAAATCGAACATACATATAAATTTAATTATAGTAACGTAATAATCTTAATAACATACATTTATGAAATTATTTTTTGTGAAGCTTTGAAGTTTAAAGCAATGAGATGTAATCATTGGTATTAAAATTTAATAGCGTCTACAAGCCAAAACCCCCTCATTGGTTTTTAAGTCAAACCATCTATTACAAATGCCGAAAAAATTTCAAGACACACGAAAAATATCACTTAAATAGTTTCGGGTGTATGCTATAAGCTGAGATTTAATATAACTTATAGCCAAACATGTGAAAAGTTCTTCGACTTAGAAGCTATTGGTGAAACACGGCAATGTTGCTTCCCCACTAGAAGAGTCTATCCGCAGTGAAACTGGTTTTACAGGTAACATTGGTAGGAGGAGAAACAAACTTACTTAGTAAGTAGTGGAAAATTCGACATTTATCTGAAAACACGAGTGGTTAATACATTCTGCATTCCGCTAATTTAGATTAAATTAACCTAACTAAAAAATTAGTTGGGGTACTTTTTAGGAGATGTACGCGTTTTTAAGAAGAAGAATGATTTTTTCCATTAGAAGGGGCAGTACAAAAAATTTTTTGACCATTACGAATAATTGAAATAAGGGGCTAAAAATGATTTATTTTACTGAATAAAAAAATGCGTAATATCCAAACATGAAAGACCTTAAGGTATCCAATAAGTATTTGAAACTGCTAAGTATAATTTCAAATACCTACTTTTTGACAATTTAATAGGTTTTTCATCTTAGGATATTGAAATATATTTTTATAAAATGAAAAATAATAATTTCAGTACCTTATTAAACTCAATGCTTGTGTAATTACCAGAAGTAAAACTAAGACCAGAAGTTACTAAAGCCAAAAAGCAAACCATAAAATCTAATATTTCACCCAACTTGATGTAACCAATAAATTAAAACCCGATTTCGTCGTCTAACTTTAATCATCCCGAATCTAGATTTATTCAAAACGTCAAACCACCCGCCAAATGGGTACGCCAAAAGTCGCCAAAGAGAGGGATCAATAGAGAAGGAGATCGCGCGCCTTAATCTAGATGTTAATTCCGCCCTAAGTAGAACCAGGCGATTAAAAATCCGGGAGCTTTATTAATCGGGGGCGGCCGGAATGAACGACTCGGCCGGATTATTCGTTCGCACTTGCCGGATCACGAACGATTAATGTCTCGCCTGCGAAATCGTGATGCCTGACGTAGAAGATGCATTTCCCTTACAATAGGATTGGGGGAAATCAATAGGAGATGATCGGGTGATTCTAGGGTTAGCCTGAATTATTTAGGGTTATTTATGTGATAGTAAATAGTTAAGTACACTAGACTTAATTATAATTTTATTGTTTAATGCATTAGATATGTTGTAAGACAATGTGAAAGTTCTTGAGATAAAAGTATTTTTTCTTTAAATGAGCAGAGATAAAAAAAAAACACTTTGAGGGTTTCACTAATTATTATTTAAACTAATACATGCGAATCAATTAAACGTGGAAAACTATAATTTAAAAATATACGTCGTTTTAAATCTTGAAATTATGAAAAATAAAGACATTTAAGGCCCCTATAAGAATGAAATAAATTTTATATTAATGTATTTAACAATAGATGGGTTAGAACTTAGGAAAAAAATATAAATATAGTATCTATGAGTTAATAAATTATTTAAACTCAACAAAAATAAAATTTGTATATTGTCCTGTATGCTAAATTATACCAGGAGAAACTGAGAAATGATGAGAAAAATATAGGAGATGCGAATTTTGAAGTACTTCTTTTCGT
This sequence comes from Tetragnatha montana, assembly GCA_963680715.1. Classification (NCBI taxonomy): domain Eukaryota; kingdom Metazoa; phylum Arthropoda; class Arachnida; order Araneae; family Tetragnathidae; genus Tetragnatha; species Tetragnatha montana. The sequence goes on from OY796685.1 coordinate 49,419,021, forward strand.
AACACTATTAGTAAAATTGGATTTAATGCTCGAGAAAAACTTCAAAATCGGAGAAAACCCTTTCAAAAACCATCTCATCTCCGAACTTCTCCCCAAACTATCTCTTTAAAATTACGCAAAAACCATCATCATTAACTCCTAACTATTTACCACCCCCAAACCAAAACAAAAACTCCACCATCGCATCACGACAGAGAGAAAAGTTAGGATTTCGCTCTCACACACATACCCGTTCAAAAATTCCCACAATAATAATAATAACAATACCGACAACAACAATACAAAAGGAAGGAAAAAACCTACAGAAAAAGACGATAAATTGGTTTAAAGGTAATGGTAAAGCGGGCCTTCGCCACCCTCATAACCAGACAAAAAAAATAAAGAACCACCAGCGGCGGCATCGGAGTATTCCATTTGTCCATTGGCTTTGTGGCCGAGGCGTTTCTCCTTTAATGTGAAATCCATTAGGGGTGGTTGTTTTTGGCAGCTACCCTCTCCCCAGTGTTGATGGAAGAAAATGCCGCATCTTCTTCCTCCTCGGTTGCCCGGGGCAACCGGGGAACAGGAGTGGCATCTCGCCTAAACTCGAGATAATGCTCGAATGGATAGGCCTAGTATCGGCACACCAACAACCTGCCCCCCCTCCCCCACAATGGAAAGCCTTTATTTATTTAGTATTTTTCGAGAGAGAGAGAGAGAAATATTTTATTTTATAGGCCTTTTCCCTTTTTTTTTTTCTCCCCTCCCCCGGATAAACGAAGTACATCTTCACTCGGGGGAGGTGAGAAGAACAGGATCGGGAGCACTTTTGTTTATAGGGGCGCCTATAGGGGAGGGTTCTTAAGAAGAGGGGATTTCTTCGGATAAACCTGGAGCAAGGGGATGTCAAATGATCTCTTTTTTTTCTATCCAGGTGAGGCGTTTATTTTTTTATTTTGGGTGAAATGGAAATGAAGACGTACGGTGGGGGGGAGAGAGAGAGGGCGCTTTAAGCGGTTTTGACGTTTCGAATTCGTGGAAAATGTAAAGCAACCGGAGAAACAAACGTATAATTTTTTTTTTTGTGGGGGGTATAAAATGCATATACAAAGCAGAAGTTTTCAAAAGTTTTCCTCACGGCTTAAAAGTTAAGTTTCTTAAAAAATCTTACAATAAATAAGGTATATGTCAAAAACCATGAGTTTTTTTAAACCATCATATTTTTATTCACTTCCATTTTAATACCTATCTCAATATGTTAACCTGATCTAAAGGGTTAAAACAAACTAAACTCAAATACAAATAATTTAAAGTTCCATAAAATGAGCCTGAAACAAGTGTGTCATATTTGTTTTTAGCTTATTTATAAATCTATATCTCTTTCTTTACAACTTAAAAAAACATTTTAAACGTAAAAATTAGATTTATGGTAACACTCTAATCATCGTGGAGTTCTAACTTTTAGAATTCTGTGCCAAACGCTTTTTTCCTGATGCAAAAACTACTGTAAATATGATTAATTCTTAAATCTTTTCTTAAATAAGATGCAAGGCTGTTATTAAAACGATTTCTTCATTCTTTAAAGACATACCACAGTTTCGGCGCAGGAAAAATTCGATTACGGTTTTACGCAAAGCGCGTTTATTCTCTTCAAAGACAATTATTCCGTGCCCTCTCTAATTTGAATTAATTTCCACAGCACCACACAATAATATGCAAATAATAAAAAAAAACTCTCGAAAATCGAGTTTAGTTAAAAAGAATCTAATTCCTCCCCCGATTAAAGACAAAACTCGCGCGTCACAGAGCAGCGGGTATTCAAATTATGACCGGAAATCGGCTCATTACCATAATTAAGAGCCTCCCCCCTCGAAACAATGCTCGGCTAAGTGGCTCGACTAAATGCCCCGGTGCGAATTATTCGTATTCCATAATTTAAAAGAGGGGTAGAACAAAAAAAAGGTTGACAAGTGCCTATTTAGTATTGGGAAAAGTCGCGGAGCATATTTAACGCCCCTGAGTAATACAATTTGCCGTACCGGGCGTAAAAATGGGGCTGAATATTCAGGGAGTCCTTATAACAAAAGGCGGAAGAAAGCTCGGACAAAAACCGACCATTGTTTTGCCTTTTTGACCGCCGAGAGCGGTATAATTGCATTAGCCGCAAAGTCTGTCTCCGGTCCTAATCACATTAAACAAATTAGGCGTCTCAAGCTGCGAGTTGCCGGATTTCTCTCTTTTTTTGGCTTGTATTTGACTTTCATTATTGTTATTGTTATTATTCCTTTTTTCACCAAGTCCTTCTTTTGTTTCTTCTGATGGGGGACTTTTTTTTTTGTCGCCTGCGGATAAAAAGCGTCAAAGATTCCCGCGCGTTCTTTTCGAACCAACTCAATTACCACAAACGCGTCATTCCGTTCTTTTTTCCCCCTTTTCTTTCCAGTTTTTTCCCCGTTGACGCCTCCAATTAAAGGTTGTTCTCACTTCTTTACTTTTCCCGGTTTTTTCCCCTCTCCCGGCTTTTGTCCTTCTTTTCCCCCGACGTTATTATCATTATTATTATTGTTTTTGCGGCTTCCTTTTTCTGTTTTTTTTTGTTCCTTTTTAATTCCCGCGCACGGACTACACTGAGGGAGTGAATCTTTTTGACACTTGTGGTCTCTTGACTGATCTCGTGATTTTTATCGTTTGTTCTTTGCTGCGGGGGGGGGGGGGGTCTGGGAGATTTTTTCCCCCAGTCCCTCCCTCGAGTCGAAAAGCTTTGAGATTGAAGTAAAGGATTCTTGAAGTTTTCTTCTGCCCTTGTTTTTATTACTAACACTAGAGGCAGAGATAGCAAACATTTATATTGCCTGTATAGTTGATGTCATTAGTAAAAAACGTTTCTGACTTGGTTTATTAACTCTTAAATTGTGACTGGAATCCTTTTAAGTTTTATTAACGGATCCAAATAATTTGTATGCTGAGAAGGATGCAATATTTATTCAGGTTCTGATGTAACAATTTTATAAATATGACCGAAATACATAATTATAAGGGTATGTCATCCCTTTTTTATAGTTTTCATTTTAGTTTGATAATAAGGCGTTAAGTAAATTAGGAATCAGGCGAATACTATTTAAATTTTCAAGAGAATAATACGTTTTGCCTGCAGAAAAAAATTAAAACATTCCCAGAAAAGATAAATTTTCAAAAATATTTTACGTGTTTCTTTAAAGAAAAGAATCTTACAGATATATTTAGCAACGGAGACCACAAAATCGTATTTTAAAAAAGGGTAGAATTCTGTAACCCATTTAAAATCACATACTAAAGATCAGGAATATCAGCGAAAATAGCACACCACACAGTTAAGTTTACAATAGTTTTATTGAAAGCAACAACAATAACTAGACAATATTTTATTTTTTTAGCGCACAAAAATAGCGTGATAGTTTTTAACAGCCTAGATAACAGAATTATACCTCTAAACAACTTATATTAAAATAAAATCGTATTTCTCACAAAAAGGGAAATTCAACATTCGAGCGAAAAAAAATCCAACTTCGCAACTATACGAACAAATAAATTACAAAGACGAGGAGGTAAAAACAGTCCCCGGAATTACCTCACAAAAAAACCCTCCACCGAAAACATTCGCCGCAAAACCAGAGAAAAGAACATCCTCAAATCCAGTTTCCCATCCAACGAAAAAAAATAAAAACATATCTATAATACATCCTCTGGCAGCAAAAAGAATAAGGAGAAGAAAAAGACGGAATCTCTACGAAAAGGGGACGAAAAAGAAAAAGGGAAAAAAGGACGACGGAGCTCCTTAAAAGGATGATTTCATCAAGGGAAGACGTGGGGAGCAAAAGGAAGGCATTATCTGATTGATAGATGGCGATAAAATACAATTCTCCCTGACAGTTCGAACAAAAGAACGCAGGGACGAATAAAAGTCGCGGGACGAACAAAGAAAGAGGGAATAATAATAACAATAACAGAGAGAGAGAGAGGGTACAATGGAAATAACAAGCGTCGGAATTATAAACAAGGGGATAACAGGGATGAAGAGGATGGAGAATCGCTCTGTGAGGGATGCTGCTCCCTTTAATCGATCGTCTGCCGAGTGAGAGGAACGCGTGATGGGGTGGTCGTTTGGGTTGTATCGACGCGCGTGCGATGGTGATTCTTGCCACTAGTAGGATTGAGGTTGTGAGGTGGGTCCCCATCATTAGGAAGGATCCTTATTATTGAAAATTTCGGTGATTTCCATTCAGCAATGGCGAGAAAAAAGTTGGAGGAGAGTATAGGGTGGTTTCGCACTTTTGTTACAGTCAAATATGAAAGTTACTTATTTTTGAGGGTATTGCTAGAGTTTTAATACATTGTTGCACCATTACTACACCTTATCAAGTGTGTGTAAGAGTATTATGTTTATGTATAAATAAATGTATTAAGGATACTGAAGTGATGTTTTATAATTCTCATGTGTGATGAATCAAATAAAAGTTTGTGTTTCAAACTGAAAATCATGTTCCAATAAGTGGCATGCCCAGTTATAACCTCCTAAATAATTTCTCCTAGTTCAATTGCTTTTAGCATTCTTTTCTTTAACGCTTAACTAAGAGGAAACGTATCCAAAAGCCATTAATAGCTCATAGCATTAGAACAACCTTTAGTTTTAATTAGTTACCAATTAGTTTTTGTTGCTGTTTCTAATGCCACTTGGGATATTCAAGCTCCATTGGCTAAGGCGTACAGGAATTAAGGCAAAGGGGGGGTCTCCTGAGAAAGTAAGGCTCAGAAAAATAGCAGGACTCTGACTTAAGCCCTGGAAAATTGGTTCATTGGGTCCGAAAGATAACATATTTACGCAAATCTCAATAATAAAATGAGCAAGATCTAAAAGATAAGCTGAGTTAAAAACAAACCGAATTTATCAAAGAAACATACGAAACTACTCAAATAACCCTAAAACTAATCAAACAGAACATTTCAAGAGACATTACACAAGTTTCCAAATATAAAAAAACTTACAATCTTTAAAAACCACCTTAAAAACCCATCGATTAAACCTTCACACCTCTCAACAACAACGCGGAAGAAGAAATCCAGCAGGGGAAAAAGGCGCAGAGGAAACTTTTCTCCCCACCATTGAAGGAAGGGGGCAAAAAGGGGCGCTGGTGACAGGGCGCACAAAGGGGGGCTGACAAATCACCAAAGCAGGGGCGCCGACGCCCGGGCGCCCCCGCCAATTAATACCCGTCGCCCCACTTCGCACTTGGCCGGGCCCACTATTGCCTAATTCGGGAATCTGGATTTCCACCTGAAAAGTAGGCTGCGTTCCAATGGGGGGCACTTCATCACAGATGTGACCCCCCCCCGCCGAGAACTTGCCTTGTTAGCGCGTTTGAGACGTTGTGGTATTAAGGGAATATCCCTGGGTGGATCGAGAAATTCTCACTAATAAATGTTTTGTGAGATTCATTTGATGGTTGGAAATCTAACATTCAAAACATCAAAGCGTTCCAGTTTGAACAATTAGAACAAGCTTTTTAATTTCAAGTAGTTTGCTAAAAAAAGGAAGCTTTTTCAATTCATACTATCCAAATGGTAAATACAGCACTTCAATGAAATAAACCCCCATGATTTTGCCAAGATTTATTGGATCGTGTTAGCTATTTAGTTACTTAGAAAGTTTTTTAAGCTTTTCTTTTGAACCCAAAAATCATTATCTCAAGCTAGTATTGTTACTTGATATTGTTATTGATATGGTATAAACATCCAGTAAAAAATGCTTGCAAAACATGCATGAGATAGGCATTGCCTGAACTGAAACTATAAAGGATTTGTAAATGTCAAGATTTGTTTTTTATTACGTTTAAAGTTTCTTGATGTTACTGAGGATGAGAGATATTTTTCACCCCGATGATATACTGAATAGGCGCCAAATTCAAGTCAATAGAGCTCTTTTTCAAAAAGAAAACTTGCATCATCGGGGGAAAAACAAATCTGTTAACAATTACATTTGTGTGTCCTATAATAACATAACTCATGCAACAAAAAATTAAGAACTTATCAACGATTTAAAATAAAGGATAATAAAAATGATAAGTTAAAGGTGGAGAAACCTATTATAAACCCCAGTTACTTTTAGATAGATGCTATCGACTATGTGACTAAACGTATCACATTTTTCACTCGACACAAAATACCGCAAAAAAAAAATAAATAATCGGTAACGGGACATGATCTCCTCCCCCGACATAAACCCTCCAATCCTTCACCATCACTCCTCCTCTCACCACACACGACACTTAACAAACGACACTCTCGACATCCCCCATCCAGAAAAAAGCAAACGATATTCTCTTCTCACAAAAAAAAAATGGTCGTGACAACCGCGATCACACTTGACCCCGGCTGTCCGTCCCAGACACGCGGTAACGGGACGAGATAACCTAGGGCTGACCGGGGTCCATGGGGCTGACCATTTGTCAGCAGGGGCGCAGATAAGGGCGCGGCTGGCGGCGCAGATAGAGGATGGAATTCTTTTTTTTTTTGTTTTTTAAAGATTACGGTTTTCTTCGCCGGAGGAGCAGATAGAGCTCTGATGAATGGATGCATTGTCGTTAGTGTAATAGGGATGTCGCATTTGTGTGATTGGAAAAGAAGCTTTTGTTGGAGATAGATGAATGAATGACTGAATATGCGAGGGGTTCGGAAGGGTACATGTCGGCCAACCCTTAAATGTAAGAAAGGGTTTGGAAAGGGTTGAGTCCCAAAGGTCATGCTGGTTATTGATGAGGCAATTGGAATCCATAAATATTTATAAATGCTATTGAATTAAAAATTTGGGGTTAAATTAGTGTACTTTAAAAAATATGTTTACATAGTTTTATGATCAAAAAATCTTTTTATAAATGGTATTTTTTTTATTGAATGGAGAGGCAAAAAATACGGTTTTATAATAAATTGCAATTCTTAATTCTAGTAAAAAAAAAAATCATTTTTTGAAGCTTTTATTCATCTCTAAGCGTTGTAGAGAAGTTTACATCTTCAAGGTAAATTCTTTCAAAAGATAAAATTATACCTAGAAAAAGAATGTGTAAAAAGAGTAGTAATCTAAACATTTAAAATTTTATACAAAGAAATTGTAGGCTAGAAATTTTAAAAAAATCTATAAAATGTTAATAATATAAAAATACAGGGAAACAGAACACAATGAAGAAAAAGCAAACAAGCAATAGAAAAACGACCGAATCTTAATATAAAAACGAACGGAGCAAATATAAAAAAAAAATTCTTTCATAAATATATAGGATGAGCTGAACAAAAAAAATTATCCAGAATTGAAACCACTAAGCAAATACGTTCTTTTCACGGTATAAAATGCAATAAAACCATTTATACCTGCTACAAAAGACAAACAATAACACAGCAGGAATTTGTAATTTAATCAGTTAAAACAACAAGGGAACTAAACACGGCTATATTTCCTCAGAAATTTCCATTCATATACATACAAACGACCCTTTTCAACAACGGAGATAAAAGAAATCTCAAATGCATACTCACTCAAGTTCCCACTCCAACACGCAATAATACCAACAGTAAATACTACAACAGAGCCACAGATATAAAAGAACAGCACTATTATTAAAACACCTTTCAGCACCATTCATTAAAAAGGAACGGGCAAACGGGCAATTTTACGACCCGGGAACAACCACCCAAGGGAGGCGTTACATTTTATTTATTTAATAACGCCTATATAAGAAAAAAGTACCTTTTATTTCGCTAAATACGTACAACCTTTTTCCTCCTCTTATTGCGTTAACACCGCTTTTCGAAATGCAAATGTAACAGCCCCAGAGATTCCGACACTATCTCCTACTAAAAGGTTGGCTCATAAATCCATACACAGTAGCTATCCCTGTACAACACGCTTCTCCGCATGGCTCAGGTGTAAGGCGGGATAGCCGATCCCAGCGGACGGTAGTAGAAATGCGAGAAACGCGGGTACGGTTTCTATAAGCCATGAATCAACCCTCGCATCGCCTTTCCGGACTATAAATAAGTCAGATAACAAGGAACGGTTTTAATGAAGATAGTTTTTTTTCCGCTCCAAGTGGGTTCCGTTTTATCTTTTTAACTCTCCCCCCCCCCATTATTATTATTACTTCGAAAAGGGGGAGAGAGAGACGCAAAAAAATAAATAAAATAAAAACTCATTCCCAGTTTTTTCCTCACGGTTTTCTTACTTATATTACGCATTCTTCATTCAACCCCCTCCTACTAATTGATATCGTCAGTGGCCCAGGCCGTTTTTAATACCGAGGCACCTCTCCGTTATGGATTGGAACGAGGTATATTGGAAGAACGGGGGTGGTCCATTGTTTCCCAGATGCTGATGAAGTGCCCCCATTAGGGGGTCTGAGGGGGGACCACTTTAGCCGCACATCTCAAGTTGCCCTAATGGGGCGGCCATTACGGGCCGGCGGCGCTAACTTTATTTATGAACCCTCATTAACAGCGCCATTATCACAATCGAAGAGAAGCCCATTGTGCACCTTCGGCGGCGCAGCTGACAAACATCACGTGACCTGATGGGCCCGGGCAGCGCTTTTTCGACGCCTTTTTCTCCGCGCGCGTCTTCATCGGTAATTAGAAGAACCCCATTGTCTTAACTCCTACACTTTTTTTTCCTGCCGCACACATTCATTATTATTACTATACTATCTCTCTCCTCGAAGTATGCATGGGAAAAAAACTTCAAGCAGGTGCTTTTATTTTAGTAGTGCCGCCGCTTTTTTGCCTGCCCGGTTTTAAAAGGACTCTTGCTTAAATTACGCTAGAACACTTTCTTCTACTTTTATACATTATAAGCGGTTTTTTTTCTGCGCATCGGAAGTTAAGGCTTTTTAAAGCGAACGGTGAAAGGGGGGTGAAACAGGTGGAAGAAGAAAAAGAAGGGGTGCCGATGTTTTATCACTAATTAGAGATCTTAAGCAATTATTTATGATTTCAGAGAGAGATCCGGAGAGAAAATTTTTCCTGACAACGGAGTATTTCTTGCGCCATTTTTTTCTTTTTTTGTTCGTGTCGCGAAAGGCTCGTCTCAAGTAGTTATAATCATTTTTAAACACGGTCAGATAACTTAGTTTAGAGAGGAAAGGGGTTTGTGGGGGAAAAAAATTAAAACTCGGGACATAAAAGGGTGGAGAAATTTTTCGCTTTTTAGAACAAAATCGGGCAAAGAACTTCCTTCGCGTGCCGATAATTATCTTTGTCGTTGAAATTACTGCAGGTTGTGCCTTATCTCTGGCTTTTTTGGCTAACTTACGGCTTTTAAACAAAAATGGATTTAAAGGGTTGGGTTTTTTTTACCCATCTGTGTTGTTCTCGCTTTTTTTTTTGTCCCCGAAATCTTTTTATTCTAAAACGCGACAAAGCAAATTGATTGACGCTCTTTATTAGTTTCAATGATGGCAAGTTTTTTCTCCCACTAAGGCTATTTGAGTGTTGAAGGCTATAAGAGTTAAGGCTAGGTGATACGTGAAAGGTTGTGAGGTAATGCGCTTTACGGAGTAATGAGGCAGAAAAAAGGCGACAGCGAAAGTAAGTAGCCTTCAATTTTTATTTAAAAATAATTATGTAAAAAAAAAGCTGCACAGAAATTAATCAATGTAAAACGATAAGACGTCGCCCGCACTTATAATGAAATGAATTTTTTTAACGGTCTATTAAATCTATAAAAGAATCCTTAAGTTCTTTTCAATGGGAGCTAATGAATCAGGTGAAAAACACTGAATGTCGCGAACGTGAATAGAGATTTGATAAATAAAACTTTCTACGCCAAGAATATAAGTTCGTCGATGAAATTACGCTTAAAGATCTGCATCCCATCTGCATCAATCAAAAATCAAATTATACCCAGGCCCTAATGGCTCGACACTGGACCACCAGTAGATTTTAATCATTTTATCGAACCCAGAAGAATGAAGGCCTGAGCTACCCAAGCAGAAGCCTCATGTCATCGAACCCGGGTCGGTAATGCTCGTAGTCCCAGGCAAGCTGACCACTACACCACCAAATATCTGCATGAAAAATAAAATTAGAAAACCGAGCAAAAGAATAACAGGTTAACTTGCCTGTTGCCTAATAGACAATACAGTAGATTTTGCAATTTATTCAGTTAGAGGAGCTTCAGTTAAACAGCAACATTTCCGCAGAAATTCCCATTACACATACAAACAACCCTTTTCTATTTTATTAACAAAAGTTTCTTTTCAGAAAAACATAAAAATGAACCTAATATTTATCAAAAGAATCTAAACAAAAATAAAGAGCAAAACTCATCCCCCACAACTGCTCCAAAAACAAAACCAACACATAAACGTCCCACAAACCAAATCCTCACCCCCCCCCCAAAAAAAAGAACACCGGGAAATCCTTTAAAGCCACTTTCAACCCCATCCCCCTTGACATGACTAAGCGCAGAAAAGGGAATTAGTGTGATGCATGGCTCATTATTTCCCACACCCATTGCCCATTCATCTAAGAAAACGGGACAGAAAAAAATAATTCTCCCATGTGGCTAAAAAAACGCACATTCCACGTGGGTGAGGAGAGACCACTTGTTAGATCTCGCAGCTTAATGAGCACGTTTGTTTTGCTTGGCTCGGGACAAAGGTTTTTTCCATCTGAGCTTGGGGCCGTCAACCCTCTGACTGACTATCACAATATTTACTAAGCCGGCGAGAGGGCCTCATCGGCGCCCAGATTAGTAAGCCCGAAATGAGAGATGCGAAAACATGGATGGCTTTTCCGGCCATGCACCTTCAAATAGATTTTTTTTTTAATCTGAGAGTTAGTGTTACATTGCAGAAAGCGTGGACGATGAGGTTGTGCAAAAACGAAGTCTGAAATCTCGATTTGAGTGATAGTATTAATGAGTTATCAAAGTAGATTAAATGTTACTATCAATAATTTTTTTCTAGCTAACAAACTGATAAATCCAACCTATTTGTTATTTTAGCATTTTTTTAAAGCTTTTTTTCTCCATTATAGCTCTTTGCAAAAGTATGTTTTTCCCTAGCTTAAAAACCCAGCTCAGTAGCTAATTTTCAACAGACTTTATGAGTTGGAGGCAACAAAGATTCAAAGCATGGAAAATTAAAAGAAAAAGATGCCTACAAAGCACTAAAATTTAAACACAATTAGAGTTAGTGTGATTGATTTGGAATCCGTAACCATTACCTTAATTACTCAACCCCTTTAAAATAATGCTACTTCTTCATTCCTCAAAGTTACTTATCCAGGAAAAAAATCTCCCAGCTGCAAGACTTAAACAGCAGCACTCCATTCTAATTATACGGATTCAAAGTGGCGCCAATCACACTAAAAGGTTAACAACCACCATTCTAATTAACCCTAGAAGCCTCAACCAACCCAAACAAATCGCTGCAAGTTTCTCGACCCCCCGCTCCTCTCGAAATATATGCGCTTCCCGCGAGAAGCCAAAAATACTACTGCGCTCCGACCCGAGTGCAAGAATAGTCATCATCCCCCCTTTAGCTAATTCTCAACATGGCGGAAACACACGGAGCCCTGTGCCAGAAGTCCGACGTAAAAAAAAAAAGTTCCTGTAGTCTTAGTTGAGCCGTTTCTCATCTTTACCGTGATTGGTTAAAGTTGATCAAATGATTTCGTTTTGACCAATGAGAAAATAGATGAGCATTGGCTTGTCGGGGACTGAAGATTTCTTGTTCCGACGTAATGTGTATAAATGGATGCCACTCTTGAAAAATGACAAGACTGAACTTGCTATTAGACTAAGAATATTTTTCAGAAGGAGACTTATAAATTTATTTAATTAACCACGAAACATCAATTATTTAACTTAAGAGTGCTTCCTTTATCCTTTATCATCCTTTAATCTCCTTCCTTCATCCTTTATCTTTATAGAACGACTGAAATTAATTTTTATCTTTTTGACTCCTCAGACAGATAGCCTGTTTTGTAAAAACTTCTGTTTTCAACAAGACTGAATTCAGAACAAGAGTGAACCCATGTAGTACATGGGTGTCAACCACTCTTCAGTACTGAAGACTGAATTTAGTCTTGTTAAAAACAGAAGTTTTACAAAACAGGCTATCTGACTGATGAGTCAAAATGATAAAAATTAATTTTAGTTGTTTTATTATAAAGGATAAAAAAAGCACACTAAGTTCAAAAATCAGTCACTTCTAAAGGCGGAAATGCACTGAGCTCTGTGGCAGCAGTCAAACATTATACCCCTAGTAACACAGCTCACAACAAATATGTAAAGTTTACGTAACCGCAACTAAAAGTAAACGAAATTTCGACATGTATATGACGAAAATTGGACGAATCTTAAACAGCTTGGAGTGTCCAGTTTGGGAAGTCAGACTGATCCCAGGGCTTGTTCCCAAAATAGTTGCTTCCTTCTAAAAATCCCACTCTCTGAAGCCGTCAAAGCCCGCTTTGACAGGAGTCGATCTTACCAGAAAATTCGACTGCCGACTTCCACAGTCGTTCTCAGTGTGTTTCCACCTTAAAAAAAGCATCCTCTTCATTGAGAAAGATCTTTGAGTAAACAGGAGGATCGGGTTAGAGAAGACAAGAACCTACAGTTTTTGCTCAACCGAGGCCTGTTTGCTGGTGGTTTGGGGAGGTAGAAATGGTTTAAATTTAGTTTGTCGGGGTGGTTTTGCTAGACGGTTTAGTTTAGGGTTATTTCTGGAGGGGAAGCTTCGAAGTGAGCCTTAAGCGGTTCGTTGAAATGTTTAATGGGTTTTGAGGGATGTTACACGAGGCAATTCAGAAGTTGGGAGAAATGTTTAAAAACGAATGAGGTGGGAAATGTGAAGGATGAATTGTGACAAGTTAGTATTTTTAGAAGTGACTTTGCGTGAAAGGGAGGGAAAGTAAAACGGGTAGAAAATTACTTCAAAATGCAAATTAAGACCCAAAAACGCAATACAAGCATGGTATGATGTATGGATTTAACAAAATAAATAACATTTCTAAAGCAAAACGCCTAATTTTACAAGGCATTCAGACAAGGCGCAGGGAAGGGAACTACTTTCTTTGTTGGCTCTCAGCTTAATTCTCCATTGTCAAGAAATGTTGGGAGTCTAATATAGGTTGTACGATCATGTTAATTCGGGTTTTTAGTGAGGTATGTTCCTTTTCTTGAAGTCTTTTCATGTTCCACAATGCTAGGAATAAAATCGTTTTTGAAATCCCTTTAAATGTAAAAAAATATCTGGCAGATCAAACAATTTTTCAGTTTTTAACCCTTTCATTCCCAATGATTCCAATTGGAATCATGACTTTTAGAATTTTTTTTCTCCTTTCCTGTGACTCCCAGTTATATTTAAATTATGCTATCAGAATTACCATTCTTTTTCCTTTTTAAAAATATTTTTTCTGATTGCGTGTAGATGGCAGCATATTCTATATTTATCGATTAAAAGGTAGTAGTTGAAGTTTTTTCAAAGTTGCTGAATCAGTGCTTTTTTATTTTTATTTTAAAGAAATTCAAAGGAAAATTTCTATACAGATTCTCTTTTATTTCAAAGATAAAGATTTATAAAAATGATTCCGCACATTTTTGAGGAAAAAATATTTTGAATATTAAGTGTAATATTTTTTTCAAAAGTCATGAGTCCAATTGGAATCATTGGGAGTCCGGGTGCAACTCAACGTTTCAACTTGGCAGATTGTTTTGATTCAGTGTTTATATGTTTAGATTTTTCAATCCTCCTCGCCAATGCGGTGAAACATTTTTCGGAGTTTATTTGAATTATTAATCTATATTATTAATTAAAATTGATTTTAAATTATATTTTTCTTATATTCATATGGTAAATGTATAAACGAAAATCACAAAGCTTGACTGCTGAGCAAGCAGTGTTTCTGCTAATGCATGGAGATTTATCAGAATTGGAGGACTCTGATGAGGATCTAGAAAATCTTAATAACTCTAATAATGATGAGATAATACAAACTCATCCATTAATTGAAAAAAATAATTTAGAAATTGAACTTGAAAGTGACATTGAAAACGAAGAAACCAATGATGACAAAGAAAACAAGATTGAGAATATTGAGATTGGACCTTTGCTACAGCAGCATCAAGGTGAGGATTCAGAGGCTGGACCTTCGCTTGAGAAACATCAAGGTGTGAAAAACATCTCGAAGAAACTCGTTGAAAAGAAACTCAAAGAATATGTTCAGTGGAAAACGACAGATCATGTGGTGTGTGATACTAGCTATAAAGAGCAGTTTTCAAGGCCTCCAGAGGAAATACCTTCTCCCTATTCATATTTCAAAATGTTTTGCTCTGATGATATTATCCAGAACCTTACTGATCAGACAAATATCTACTCCTGCCAAAAAAATGCAAATACCATTGACACAAACAAAGCTGAAATGGAAGTTTTCTTGGGCATTCACCTAATGATGGGTATAGTGTCAATGCCATCAATGAACAATTATTGGAGTGGATCAACTCGGTTTCCCCTAATAGCTGACAATATGAGTAGAAATCGTTTTCAAACTTTAAGACAGTTTCTTCATGTGAATGACAACAGTCAAAACATACCTTACAAACAACCTGGTCATGACCGACTCTTCAAAATTAGACCACTAGTCGATGCCTTGAGGGAAAACTTCGCAAAGGTTGAAAAAGAAGAACATCTCAGCATTGATGAGTTCATCGTCCCATTCAAAGGTAGAAGCCGTTTGAAGCAATATAACAAAAACAAACCTCACAAGTGGGGAATAAAAGTTTTTGCCTTGTGTGGGAAAAGTGGTATTCTATATGACTTCGAAATTTACACGGGGAAGGATACCATAGTAGATAAAACCAAACTCGGTATAAGTGGTGATATTGTAGTGAGATTAGTAGATACTGTTCCAGCGAGCATGAACCATAAAATTTATATGGACAATTGGTTCACTTCCTACCATCTGGCTGTCCATCTGCAGGACATGAACTTGTTGATGGCTGGGACTATAAGAGAAAATCGAATTCTCAGACCAAGTAGTAAGGGAAACGTGTTTTCTAAAACAGAAAATGAGTTAAAGTCTTCTGGACGGGGAAGTTTTGATTATGCTTCTGACGAAAAAAATGTAACCGTCGTAAAATGGCTCGATAATAAATGTGTGACAGTGATTTCCACATTTTGTGGAATTGAACCAGTGAAAGATGTTAAAAGATGGTCAGTGTCATCAAAAGAATACATTGATGTTAAAAAACCCAACATCATTGATGTGTACAATAATGGAATGGGGGGTGTTGACCTTATGGACATGCTTGTAGAACTTTATCGTGTGGATATAAGAGGCAAAAGGTTCTATCTGAGAATAATATTTCATTTGATAGACATTTGTGTGGTAAATGCTTGGCTGCTTTATCGAAGACATGTAGAGCAGATTGATAAAAAAACAAAATATATGTCATTATATAACTTCAAATCATCAATTTCTAAATCATTACTAATGTGTAATAAATACCCTCGTCCTGTTGGGCGTCCCATAAAAAGTTCGGACTACTCTCTGAAAGAAACAAAATTACCCATGGAACTAAGGCCCATTCTAGATGTCCGGTATGATACCATAGCTCATTGGCCCCTTACAACGGATGACAAGAAACGTTGCAAATTATGCATAGTATCTTATTCCAGAGTTATGTGTGAAAAATGTAACGTACACTTGTGCTTTACTAAAAAAAAAAATTGTTTTAAAATATTCCATTTAAAGTAGGAAATATGTCATTTTATAATTAACAATTCATAAAAGTAAAGCTCTCTAATTTTAAAGCTTATTGAGTTATTAAGTTAATTATTTCTTAATTTACATGCATTTTAAGTATTTTATATTTCTGATAAATAAGCAATTACTAAATTAAAATCATTCTAGTTTATAGTTAAATTAACTATATCAATATTATGCAATAAATGTGATGTTTTTTAATATTATGATTAATAAGTTATTTAATTAACTTATTTTTTATTGAAGAAATGTAGAGAAAGTAATGTTTTGTAAGATATGGATGATTTAAAGTATTGCTTAGCAAAAAAATACAGGCAGTAACAACATCTAACTAATTTTTTGACTGAAGTATTATGTATTTTATTCTAGAGTATTGTTGAAAAAGATATTTGCAAAATAAATAGGTTGAACGGAAGTATTGCTTTGCAAAAAAATAAGCTATAACTGATTTAAAATTATACTAGTTAATTAATCACTTGATTAGCTATCTAATTAATTTGTTGACCTATTTATTATGTTTTAGTCAAGAATTTTGTGCAATAAAAGTGATATTTTGCAAGAAAAAAGTAGTTTTTAAGTGTTATCAAGCAAAAAAAAAAATGAGCAATAATTTATTTAAATAAGTAATTTTTTTTTAAATCATAAATATATTAACAACAATTAATATTTCATCATAAATTTAAACAATATTTGTGATAAATAAACAATATCCAACTCAAAATGAATCCAAATGACACAAATCCTTTTTCTCCATATTTTACCCTTTAACTCCCAATGATGCCATTTGGACTCATCAAAAATTTTTATGAAGATATTAAAATTAATTTTTTTCCTTTACACCATGTTCTTCTGAGTGATAAATAAGCCTATTCTGAAAATTTCAAATTTTTTTGATGAAAATTAAAAAGTTGGGAATGAAAGGGTTAAGAAAGGTGAATGGTTTCTGTTCCGAATAAAAATTATCTGTTCAAGAACTCTGAATGAATATCTGTTTCAAGATATTTGTTTTTTGATTCTTAAGAAATTATTTTATTTGTAATAGTATTTTTTTTATTGTAATGTATTTTAGCTGCATTGTGTTTTTTTTTTGTACTCTTTTCTTGTATGTGTATCCCTTCCTTGTAATCGGAACTCTTCCGCTAACCAGAAAACAAACAAAATAACATTTCTAATGCCCACAACTCTTACAAAAATCACCACACCTCACCAAAAAAAAAAAACCCACCTCACTGCACAAATCCTTCCACCCCCACCTCACCCTTCGAATGAATCAATACCCAGCAAAGAAACCCACTCACTGCTCATCAAGCTTTTTTCTCGTGACGGGGGCAGTTTAGAAGAGGGCGCTTCCTTATTATCGGCTCCCTTAATCTGTTGATCGCATGTCAGCGGGTTGAGTGACAGGCGTCATGCACACTACCTCCCCCCCCTGCTGCATTCGTGCACATTAATGAGAAGCAGGGAGGGTTCATGTGTGCCTGATGGGGGTAATGGGCTTTTTTCTCCTCTTTCGAGTATTAGGGAAATTAAGAGAAAGGTGTCGTTATGGGTGCGGGTTGGTTTTTCATGATGATGGGTTGGTTTTGGAGACGACGAAAGAATTTTTTCATGTGAAATGAGAATGATTGGGTTAAAATAGTGTAATTCTGAAGTTTGATACTAATATTTCTGCATTTATGTTTTAAGATTAAGGTTACGAGAACTGTTTACAAAATATTTCAAAGAACAATATAACATTTAAAGAAGAATACTATACTGATAGAATAGATAGCTTACATAAAATGTGTTTAGTAAATTTCGAAGTCAACAGTCCCTTTATTCAACGCAGTATTTAAGTTTTAACAAAAATCAAAGCAAAATCTACCGCCAACAAACAAATAAAAAAAATATGCTGCAAACAAACACTCACATTTTTCCCTCAAATTAATAACATTTTAGCTTGTGTTGCTACCAAGAACTATACCTTATTGCGTAGTACTAGCATTCAGAATATGTTTGGAAGTGTTAGGGGCAAAACACACCGGCCGCCACCAGTGGCGAAAGCAATAAAAAAGCCATAAAGATTTTTATCTCACTTCTATTGGATACCTGCCTTAGAGATAAACATATTTATGGCTTTTTTATTGCTTTCGCCACTGGTGTGTTTTGCCCCTTAATATCCAGAAATGTGTTCTGATATGAGTTTTCAATCTAAATTTAAGAGTATATTCATATTCTTAACAGATTCCACAACACAATTTTTAGAACACCCATTCCTGGATAACAACAAGTTTCAAACATATTCCAAACACTACAACACAATAAAGTGTCAACAACACAATTTAAAAATTTTGTATATTCGAGAACAAAAAAAAGTGTTCCTAAACACGTAGAAACAAACAAAAAAAAAAACATTCCACAAAATAACATCACGACAATTTTAATACCACCAACCCAAAACCTCCTCATATAAAACAACAGACTACACCACCATAACAGCGTCTCCTCGACAAAAAAGCCAGAAGCATCAGGAATAAGAAGCCCCACTCCGCAGCAGAAAGCCCGCGAGGTGGTTGAGGGTGGCAGGGCGTGTAATCCCCCAGGTAAGAGCATCTCACCTCCACTCAGGATTACACTCCCACCCCCCCCGAGTGTCCCAGGGGCCAGTCATGAGCGATTGCCTTTCTTTGTGACAGGGGGGTCCTCTGGGGGATGGAGAGGAGACGATCGTGTAAGAGGGATGTCGAAATTTTCTATGGATGTGATGCTTTGGTTATGCCTGTTTTGTTTGTCTTATTTCGGTGAAACATGTTTAAAGGTGAAAGTAGGGTTTTATTTTTGAATTTTTTTTTTTTATTGTTTGAGAGTAATATCTTGGTATGCCAAGAAAAGGGGAAAATCTATTTTTGGAACACAGTTAATGAAAAAAAAATATGGAAGGCCTAGGACACAGAAATATAAATTTGACGTATGAAAGCTGGATTTGAAAACAGTAAGTAAATTTAATTGGTTAAGAGGTAAGAATATAATAAATCATTTTCCAGATATCAGGAAATGAGTCTCTTGCATGCAATGCCTTAAACAATTACTGTAATTAACTGCAAGAAAAATACACACCAAATTTTTAATTTAATTAAAATCTTAAGTATTTTATTATTTAACAAAACATTAAAAGCAATAGTGATATTATTACTTATATAACTTAATCATATAAAATAGTCAAAATGGCTTTATTATCTCCTTTTAAGCGTTAGTGAAAATCTAAGACTATTCATTTTATTAACTAAAAAAATTCTGAGGGAATAAAATTGTTGTAAAAAATACATTTGCATTAATATCTGGCTTGATACTGTTTAAAAATAATTTTGAAGTACTTTTTTAGTCAAAGCAGTGATGTGAGATTCCAACATCAGGAAATGCATGAAATACACACTATAAGTTGGCTTTCTTACCACCATTCATTTATAGCAGTAAAACAACTTCTACAGGACAACTTTTCCCCATCCCACTTCTGAACGGATAAATATTTTCACTGATCATTTTTCTCTTTTTAACTTAAGAATAGGCTAAATATTAAGACAAACAAATATAAATAACGCTAAAATTGCACAAAAACAACGCACGGTTTATAGTCCCTTAAGATTGAAGATCCTTCGACCAAATGCCCGCGAGTTTTTTTTAGCACCTACAAGTTTGTTTTCCCACTACCCAACTCTACTCACAGTGAAACAGATGTACAGGTAAACTTTTTTTTCCCAACATTTCCCATCGTTGACTTCTCACGAAATAGTCACATACGCTGAAAACATTCATTTTAACAGAAAATAAAGAAACAATCGAATCGGCGTTTATCTTACACTTAATTAAAACTTGAATAATTTAGTATAAAAATAACTGCTGATTTCTTTACACAGATAATTTGATGTTCATCAATTAATAATTATCCATACCTTAAAAAAAAGCCACTTTTAAGAAAATCCCCTTAAAAAAAGCTTTTTAAACGCAACAAGACAAATACATAGTGGCACATTTCGGCATCGTAATCACATACCAAGAAAAAATTAATAAAAATCACCTTTGCCTCCATACCACACCCTATCAAATTATTTCCAACGTCAACCAAACCCCACAACACGAAACGCTAAAAAAACCCCAAAATTTTCGTTAAAGAAAACGTACAAGAAAGGAAACAAAAAGACAAAAAAGAGACAAAAACCACTTTAATAAATAAAATAAAAAAAAGCGTCGGCGTCATAATAATCGCCACTTTGTTGGTGGCATGTGTGTAAAGGCCACTTAAGAGAGGCTTCCGGTCAAATATTTCCTCCGATGAGCGATCGCGCGCGCCGTCCAAAGTGGCTGGAGCAAAAATCACTCTCGCCACTCAACCGTCGCCTCCGCTCGCATTTTGATGGCTTCAACCAATTGCCGCACTACTCAACATTCACTTCGGGGTCCTCCGTCGTCAATCTTTTCTCCAGTGGGGGTGCCGAGATTGGCGGGAAAGCGCTCCTTTTGGCGTGTTTTTTTTTTAAATCGAGATTTTGAATTTGCTCAAATTTCGTACAGATTTTTAGACTGTTTTACTAAATTATGTGAATTTTCATCTTTATGACTCGGTAAACTTAAGGTAGTAAGTAATAATAAAACCTTAAAAAAAAAATGAAAGCTTCATAAAAATGAAGCTTTTAGGGATCTTGTGATAGCAATAAAATCTCTAGAAGTCGTATCTTTCCTGATATAATGTTGAAAAATGAAGTGACTACATCTTTTACAATTAAAATATATTAATTAGGTTCTTAAGAGAACATCTTACAGTGGTGTAACAAAAAATTGCAACGAAAAAATTTGTATTTCGTGGGAATATGGAACAGTTCTGTCGGGTTCTGTCAGTATCTGAAGGGTTCAAAAAAGGGGAAGGATAAGTTTTGGAAAGGATATATCCCTAAATACTACGCCTCTGATCTTACATATATTTTGAAGGATTTAATCAAGAATGACAAGCAAATCCAGCAACTTCCTTTGTATATTAAATACTTCGTAGATTTTAGAGTTAATTTTTAAAATAAGGGAAACTATACGATAAAATTAAAATACATATTCATTACAAATTCAGTGAGAGACATTATTATGAAAAAAAAAACACACTAGTCACACATTACGTAGGAGAATGTCACAGCCACTAACCTTTAACGATTGAACCCTGAACACAAACCCCATCTTATCTATTAGTATCTATCTCCAAAAAACACCACCGATATACCTATACCCCATCAAGATATGGCAGAGGAAGGAGAGAAAAAAAAAAGAACCACGACCGACCGGATCAGAAATAAAACACACCTAACGAAGAAATGTGATCCCGCCGGACGCCTGAGGAAGAGAAAAAAAAATCCTCCACGGAGTGCAAAGATTAGCCCTAATGCCCCAGAATCTCTTCTTGGCAGAAGAAGAGAGGGAGCATTAGGGTCCTCCACCCCCCCGATCAATATTAATTGTCAGTAATGGAAGAAGAGGGCCACGAACGTAATTTCATTGCACGCAGATGTTGTCAGGAGAAAACAACAAAAAGGGATAACTTTCGATAACCCCCCCCCATCCGCGAAAGGGTTCACACACCGTTCTTGGAAATACCCCTTTTCTTTCGCCGCCGCTGGAATATTTTCAGAGAGAAGAGTTTCTTATATTCTTATTACTTTTCTCTCTACCCCCCTCCCCCCGTTAAAGTGGCGGATATTGCGTTTGAAGTGCGGTCGATGGAAGAGGGGGCGGAATAAAATGCGATATAAATAAATAAATAAAAAAAATTCCCTCTTTTTGGGCGAAAAAATTGGTGAGGGAGTTTCGCCTTTTCGGAGATCCCCGAGATTAAATTTTTCGGTTATCGCCTCGGATGCGGGGAGAATCGTCCGATTAGAGAGGGGTCTAATGGGGGAAGGGGGTGGTTCGAATATCGGGCAGACAGGTGGGGGTGTGCCTTTTGAGAAAGACTGGAAAAAAGTATTATGCAGTCTGCATATTCAGGGTGGAATTAGGAGTAATGAAATATATCACGTTAGAAATATTAGTTAAGTCACAAAAATATTTATATTTAATCCATAATGGGTTTTGCGTGAATTATTGAATACGTTACCAGCATTCTATAGAATGGTTAAGCATTGTATATAATGCCTTTCCTGTAAACGACAGGCATTATATACAACGCCTAGGCATTCTAGATTAATCCATCTTAGTTGTTTTTTTTTTCCAAGACGAAAATTCAGAAATGCCAACTTATATTTTCAGTCAAACAAGAGAGGAGAAACATCAATTACAAATGGAAGTTATTTCAGACGACATAAATGTAACCAATTCTAAAGGGTTTGCAAGTGCAACATCTTTTTATTTATTTGTTATTGAATTTTATATTCGGGGCAGGACTTTTGGTTCACCCTATATATCTATAAAAAAAACATTTGAAATTCATCCATATAAGATTAGTATGAATAATTTTGTACTAAGATATGAGTAAAATATTTCAAAAGATACAAGCAATAAGTAATTAGTTTCAATTAATTTAAGTTCAGGTATATTAGGTGCTCTGTACGTAAGGAGTTAACTTCCATTAATTCTACTTAAATTTTAGGCTAATCACAACGAAAAAAACCAAATACAGTCCACCCCCACCCATAGAAAGAGAGAAAAAAGAAAAACGTCCCAAAAATAAAACGAAAAAAAGACGCAGCAAAGAACTTGAAACCGAACCTGAAAGACTTATCATCACAGCCGCATAAAAAGCAGAGACACGTGAGGGAGAAAAAAACCTCCATCCACCGGGGAGAGAAAAAAGAAACGCGTTTCACACGTGCAGAGAGAGAGGAAAAAGATAAGGGGGAGGAAGCGGGAGAGAGAGAGAGAACTCTGATCCCTCTTTCTCACACCCTCAGTTCACAGAAGTTAGGCCTAATGGTATTTGACCCCACTTCAGCACCCGCGATCCCTGGGATATATGTACGAACGTGACGATTGCGGTCACACGACAGTTGCGGTCACAAGGGGGGGGGGTTAACGACTTTATTAAAGTTGTAAAATTGTACAATCAATATCAATAAAGGCTTGTTATATAGGTTGAAAGAAATAATTTTCTTTTTAAATGGAGTACCTAGTCTTTTAATCTTAACTTCCGATTGATGTGTAGGAGACCTTGTATAGTACGTAATTAAGACAATTTATGGATTTTTCAGTGTTTAAATTAACTTGTGTGCAATAAGCATATCTCCCTTAATATTTTGATCTTAATTTTTAAAAAGTAGTCAACTTAATAATCATATCCTCTTATGGTTACTAATATAAGGATATTTTTAAAAGCCTTATCATTTATTATTTTTAAAAACACCATGAAAACAACCGGTTAATAGTAAGGAAATCGAGATAATCCTATGCCGTGTTAAAAAGAGGTTTGTACTACCCAACAAAATTAAAGCAATATAAATTATGATAAGCAAAGTTTAATCTACTCATCTATAAAATTGTATTAAAATAATAACAACAATACCAAATTGAGCTATTCTTTAACAGATAATCAGGAAAATAATGTAACAGACACCACAAGTGACAGCCAAATGCTACAAACACGTTTTGCTGAGGGAAAAAAACCCACTTCTCAATAGTACCCCATCTGCGGTGAATAACCGAAATAGTCGCGTAAAATATGCACCCCCAGACGATGAGGCTTCTATAACTCTTTTCCGTTATCGCCCCAGACTGATTCCCGCGCAGTCTTACGCATTTTGCTGAGGGAATGGAGATAAAATTGACAGCCCAGATGGATCGGCGAACCTCCATATTGCTCATGAAACTCAGGGTTATCTATGGGTTTTTTTTGCACGTGGCTTTCAACGCGTTTCATAGGGTTTTTTTTGTAGCGTTCCACTGGTGAAAAGGGATGTATTATGGTCGTATCGAGATATTTACCAAAGAGCACTGAGTATGAAATTGTGGTACATTATCCCATTTTTATATAGTAGATAGGGAAGTCTTGTAAGTGGTGAATGGAGGGGTAAAGTTAGAAAGTCTCTTACATAAAAATGATTTCCACATTAAAAAGCAATATAAAACTCTGGTATTTTTCGAAAAGGTTAAAGAATGTGCGTGTATTCAGTGTTAAAGAATGTCTTTTCTCGACAGCAACGTTTCCTGGACCCAGTACGTCACTACGTGGAAGGGAGAAAATGGGTAAACACAAAGCCTGTTGGGTTGCTAGGAGGAGTTTTGGTACGCAAATCGTGATAAAAAAAGACGCTATCCACATGGATTTAACAAGCTAATCATATATTTAAATTGACGTTCTTCATTTCACTCAAAATTCAGACACCGCGCTGGGAACTACTTTGTTAGTGACGTCATAGGGTCAACTAACGTTGCTAAAAACCTGCATACCGTAACTTAAACTTTAATAAGTGATCTCACACACTTTATAGGACTAATTTTAACAGCACTTCAAATTTAGTATAAGAGGAAATTAACAATTATTCTCGCAAGTTTTAACAACAAATTATGCTACAATAAATTGTCAGAAATCATATTTCACTCGATTCAAGGAAACAAAAAAAATTATCATAGTCGGATCAACTTATTCTTTAAATTGGAGAATGAAAAAAAAACCCCACTGTTTTTAATTACAAATGACACTAATTTAGACGCCAGATAAAAGACTTCGACAATCAATACCCCTGACAGATATCTTAACAGCATATTTTAATGACTCCATCCATAAAAATTAAAACACGAACATTAATTACCATTTACTTTAACAACCCTCTCGGTAACATTTTCCACTTTTGAAACTCGACCAAAAAAATATACAACAGGGACGAAAAAAATATTTTTTTTTACGAACTTCTGTGACATTTGTCACAAGATAGTTCGCAAGTTAACTTAAAACGGCTCAAGGAATCTTAACGATCTTCTCCTTTTTAAGATCTCCCAAACACCGCCTCGGGATGAAAAAAAAAAATCTCGGGATTCAAGAAGCGAAAAGACACAACCGCGTCGTTAAAAAATTAAAAAAGTCATCGACGAGAAAGAAAAAAAAAAACTCATACAAATATGATTCCAGAAGAATAAGCAAGTTATTACTTTTCAAAGCATTTCATTAACTTTTTTTTCTCTCTCCGACTCACTTGATACGTTCTTTTTTTTTATTTCGTAGTCCCCCCCCCCTCGAATCTAAAGCTCACCACTATTTCTTCCCCTTTTTATAATAATCTTTTAAGCAGCGTGGCTGTTTTTGTTTCTAGGTGAGGCGGTTATATCAAAGACTAAGAGAAAAAAAACTACATAAGCAAGGGTAAGAAGTAAAAAAACTCAAAAGAAGAGGTTAAAAAAAATACATCGAATAGGAGAAACGGAGGGAAAAAATCAAAGAAAAGTTTTCGGGGATTTTTATAATAATGATTATAATAATAACAAAAATAAGCTAGAGAGAGAGGGAGCGAGTAAAAAAATTAATACATCTCGGTAATGAATACTTTATGAAACTCGCATTTTCATTAAAAAAAAAGATTAAAAAAAGTCAGGAAAGAAGAAAGCGCATTCAACCAAACTAGTCATATTGATTCGCCAAGCCGCAACTTCGCGAGGGGTCACGGAGATTTGATTTTTTAAGGGTTCTCCGCCCCCTTTTTTCTCTCTCTGGGTTCTCGGCTCCGATTAAAAGAGGTGGGTTATTATTATTTTTTTATTATTCCTTTTTTTTTCAGGAAGTTCATCCTCGATTTTCTTTTCTCATTTAATTTACGCTTGATGAAACACTAGTCCCCCTCGATTGAAACGAAAACGAGAGAGAGAGACCGCCAAGGAGAAAAAATTAAGACGGAATTTTCGGTGGAAAAAAAAAGGAACCGAATAAAATTAAGAATCCAGTTTCGGTGGAGTAAAAAAAAAGAAACGGTTCCCCTTCAACGAAACCGCGTTATTGCTGTTATTATTTCTCTCTTTTTGTCTCGAGTTGTTTTTTCTGTTCAGATTTCTGATGTTTTTTTTCTTCCACGCTTATTAATTTTATTTATTTGTTTTGCTTTTCTTAAAACTTGTTTAGCGGCTGATTTTAAAGACGCGCGGAGAAAAGGGTATTTATAAGAAGATAAAAACGCAACCGATGGAAAGAAAGAAAAAAACATGTTAAAGAAGAAATGCCGGCAAAAGAGAATTCCAAACAAGAGCAAAAAAAAAAAAAAACCTCTCCACCAACGCAAAAGAAATAATTGCGTCAATTTCCCTTTTTACAAATCGGCATACCGAAACCCATTAAAATTAATGATTTTCTCTCTCAGGTGGAATAAGACACTAGATAACAGATAACCGGAGATAGTTCATTTTTTATTGATTGCATTACTTTACTTCTCTCAAACTGGAGAGGGGGAAAAAAAGAAGAAGGAAAAATCCCCAATTTCGCCATTCGCTATTCTTTTTTTCACAACCCTCCATGCGTATTTATTTACTTGAAATGTCATTTGACTTTAATGGGAAAGAAAACGGACACATAGCTTAAGAAAACACGACTTTTTTTTCCTGCACCCTTTTTAAAGATGTCGAACTTTTTTTTTTCTTCTTCAGTAAAAAAAAAGATAAAAAAACCTTGTTAACTTATGCCCGGCATTCGAAATTTCTAATTAAAATAGCCAGCTCTGAAGAGAAAAAAAAAAGGTAAAGTTATCGCGTTAATTAAAAAGTAATTATGAACAGAAAGGGAATGCCGCGAATGCGACGTTATTGCAACGTAAAAACGACGTCGTGATGCGGTTGAGGATGTAGTTTGTGCGAAATGAGCAACGACAAGCCGTAATTACCGGTGTCCTGAAAGGGGGACAGAGAGAAGAGATAGCGCGTTTAAAATAAATAATCGAATACCCATTCCGGCGCAGACAATGCTATGTTTACGACTTTCCAAATTGGTTTTTTATTGATCCTTTCGTTTCACACGTCCGCGATGGATCCTTGTGAATATTTTATGAAAGGGGTAAGATCGTTTGCGCGCGTGTTGTCAATTATGATGTTGAAATAATATTCAAAACGCAGAAACCAGACTTAATTCAATCGTTGTTGGTTAATTTGTTGACAAAGTAGCTCGTTGAGCTAAACGTATAAATACGAGTCTAAATGATACATTTTCGCTTATTGTTCCTTTTGTGGAGATAGAATACCTTCAAATTTACGTTTTTAATCATTTCTGCTTCTAGTGATATAATATGCCTTACAAATATTGAATAATGGCCACGTACGCATATTTGATAAGTGTAAAAATGGAGGTTGCACACCTTGTACTGTGCTTGTACGCTACAATTAAATCAGTTTATTGTCTATTATGCAAGATTAGGAAGGTAATGTCTATATAAATGATCCTTTACTTAATGTATTTGGACATGGTTTTTACACTAATTTCAAGTATCATTAAACAGGCCTATCAATAGGTTAAATTTAGTTAATTCAATATCCTGCTAGTCACTAAAAATTGATCAACTCATGATAATGATAATATTTAATTTTAGAAACGTTTCATAGTAGGATATTACTATTGATTAATAAGCATTTCATCGAGTCATGCAATGAACAAAAATTAAAAATTAAAAGAATCACTGAATATTAAAAAATAAAAAACAAGCAACGAATGCAAGAAAAAATGTATTTAAACGCAATTGAAATTGCCACACAAAAAGCAACACGAAAAAACTTAATCTTCTTCACTTCTGTTAACAATAAACTACAACAAACTCCCAACACACAGACATTTCTCAATATTCACACAAAACGCCAAAAAGTAAACCATAACCCCATCACTATGATTAAAATAAAGCAATTTGCCACCACATCCAATAAACACACCACACGAAAAAAAAACAACGATGTTCTTCACATCCAATCCCGCTAATTAAACGAAACCGAATCGGCGTGTGACTATATTAGGAGATCGATTGATTGCGATTGGTCTAATTATAGAGCAAGAGGCGTCTCTATATAAATGAATAAATGAGGAACAAATAAATAATCCCATCATTTCGTCGCCTCGCCGACAAAAAAAATTAGTCTCTCCACTTTTTCCGCGTATAGCACATGGCCCCACGGATACAGTTACGAGATATAGATACTAGAGAGGTTTTTTTCGGTCTCTGCTGCATACACTTTGTTTATGAAAAGCTAATCAGAAAGATGGTGGCTCGTGTCATCTGGTTATGATGGGGAATCTATCCGACGTGATATCTAATCGGAAGGGAGAGACAGGGCTAATAGAAATGGGGTGGCGGCAGCTAGCCTGTATAGTGGTTTGATATGATATAGGGGAAGGATGTGGTTTATATTGCATGAGGGAAAGCGTGGGGGAAGTGTAAGAGGTCGATTTTGAGACCTTTATGGAAGTTAGTTCGCTCTGAGGCTTTCTGTTTAGAAATTTAAAACATTTAAGTTTCTATGAAAAAATTTGCCTTTTAAAACTTAAAAAGTATATTAACTTAACACTTAATAACTAGTAAAAATTATTTTCATAAAATTGCCCGTTAAGATATCCAGGAGAGTCAAAAGGCAATCACATTGAGTGATTTCTTGTTTGTACAAACGAATTTTCGATTCAGCAATACAATCAAAGATCTCTTGAGGATGAGGAGTAGAAAATAACTTATCTCAAAAGTAGTTGAAAGAAGGACTACATTATAGAGCAAAACTAGAGGTTCTTGATGACAATGATCTTAATCATAATCGAGTAAACAAAAGGTAATAAATCTTACACCTAAGAATAGTTGCAGTGGAGAACTAAATTAAGAAGGTTAAGAACAACTTTAAAAAATAACAAAAAATATGAAACGACACTAATTAATCGAATAAAAACATTACTCCTTCTACATAATTACCCATCAAAAAAACACCTCCTCCCCCCAAGAAATTCCACAACAAACAGGTGACCCACAAAGCCCCCCATCCCCTCAAGAGGACATCCATCATACTTATAAGCTCGACAAAAACGCGCGCGACATTCGCGACAAGAGCTAACGAGGGACAATCCATCAAGCCCCGGTCAGGGTTCATTACCTCGCGTGACCCGCAGGACACCCTTTTAAATCGGTTTTCAAGAAATGGAATCTCAAGACTTGAGGTGATGAATGACGGAAATGCTCGTCATGATGTTTTTGAAGGGGAGGGAGGGAGCGATTTTGCGACGGGATTGTCATTTTTTTTTACGTTGAGTTTTGTGGGGGTGGATGTTCACCTTCGAAAGTTAGGAAAAATTAAGAGTTACTTAAAAGAAAGATATTTTTGTTTGAAACAATCTCCTTGTGCGTAAAAATTAAATTTAAACAGTATGAGCTTGTAACTAGGGGGCTATAGAATTGCAGTTGTAAACTAAATTAAGTGGTTTAATAACAACTCGTATTGTAAGAGCTTAAGAATCAATAGAATGAATTTTAAAATTTAAAAGCAATAGTAACTAGGAAGCTATAGAATTGTAGTTGTAAACTATATGTTCATTCACAACTCGTATTATATAAGCTTAAGAATAAATAGAATACATTTAAAAGCTAGTAACTAGGGAAGTAAAGAATTGCAGTTGTTAACTAAATTAAGTAGGTAACTTGTATTATAGGAGCTTAAGAATCAATAGAATAAAATTTAAAAGCTAGCAACTAAGGAGCTATAGAGTTGCAGTTGTAAACTTAATTAAGTAGGTAACTCGTATTATAGGAGCTTATGAATCAATAGAATAAAATTTAAAAGCTAGTAACTAGGGAGCAATAGAATTGCAATTGTAAACTAAATTATTACAACTCGTATTATAGGAGCTTAAGAATCAATAGAATAAGTTTTAAAATTTAAAAGCTAGTACCTAGGGAACTATAAAATTGCAGTTGTAAACTAAATTAGGTAGGTTAAAGAACAACTCTTGTTATAGGAGCTTAAAAAATCAAATGAATGAATTTTAAAGTTTAAAAGACGCAATTATTACAGCACAAGATTTCTTCTCAAACAAACATCAAATATACTTGATGGTAAACACAAATAGATATGTTCGAAACCAACTTTTTAGAGTAAAAAAATAACCTGACCGGTTTTTGGAACATATTACGAGAAAAGTTCATGACGTAAAAAGTCATACAAAAAATTCTATATTATAGAATTTACTCAAAACCTTAAATAGCCTAATATATAACTTTTACTCTTCAATTTCAGTACAATAAGAATCGAAACCACCTCTTCATACACGGGAACTCATAACAACAAGTCAAATATAAAGAGCACCAATAAAGGAAAACCCCATCAAAGTTTAAAAACGTACCATCTAATACTTAAGAAATTCAAAGCCGTCTTGAAGCCAACAGACGAACGAACGAATCAATCCCCATCATCTACCTGGAGCATCAGCCTCAAAAACCGATTACCACCGCAAATAGAGCGATGATCCTGTTGCATAATCATCCATCTGGTGAAGACATCAGCAGCCGGTAACAGGCCAGTGATTAATTGGGGAGGTTGGCGGCCCGCCATACATCATCCACCTGCGAAAAGACGACCCCCATCGATCCACCACCGCTTTTTCACTCCACCCCCTCTTTTTGTTCACTTCTCGGCAATCAAACCTTCATTAGACGACACGCGCCCTGAGTAATCGCTTGTTGTCTTCGGCTGCCGATTTGAATCTCTTCTTTTCGCGCGAGACTATTTACTATAGCCAGGTATTATTATTATTGAGTAACCCTTTCTTAGTGTTTCAATTTTTGCTTATGATATTTCATCAATCCTTTTACTTGGTTGTAACATTTAAGCATTGTAACATTTAAACATTATTAACATAAAAGCACACGTGCACGTCGAGCGCAGAAACTTTCATCATAATTTTGCAGAAAATCTTTACAAATAATTTAAATTTTTGATAAATAAATTGATGTTTTCTTCGACGATGCGTCTTTCGAACAATGGGACTGTGTCATTATGTTTTAAGTCAAATTTCAAACGACTGGGGGCATTTAATTAGCTGGCAGAATATTTTGAAGAAATTTTTGTGCACAGAAAGTTTTTTTGTTTTATCCAACTATGCATGAGTTATATACTTGGTTGCAACGTTTCTTGAACCCAGTACGTCACAAATGCGGAATCGTGATTGAAAAGCACTATACATACATGGGTTTAACAAAATAATCAGATTTTTAAATTGACGTTCTTTATTTCACTCAAAATTCAGAAACCGCGATGGGAAATACTTTGTTTATAAGTGACGTCGTAGGGTCAACTTAAGTTGCAATCTAGTATAGTGAATTGTTTAAATTTGTGGATCGAAACACTTCAATCAATAACTAATTTTCCGTCTCCGTAATTTTTAGCAACACTTTCATCACAACACAACACAATCAAAACACTTGCGGTGAAAACGTTCATTATCGCGTTTACTCAGCGTTACAAAAGTACTAAACGCATTTGCGGTACAATTCGTTTTTGGGGGAGAAGTCGACTCTTAATCCCTACGTCACGCTCAGACGGAACTTTTCATCGGTAGTGTACAAACTCGCAGTCTTACTCACCCCTTCAATAACATCCCTCCATATTAGCATACCATTACCATTCAAGACACACCGGCCTCCTCATCAAAAACGCTATCTCAGGGGCTAATCCCTCCCACTGCAAAAAGCCCCCGCATCTCAAGTACCTTAACGACCCTCGCCGTTGATCTCGCGGGGGGGGAGGGGGGTTAACCCGCGAAACGTCGCGCCCTAAGCCCCGGGGCCCGTATCGACCCTCGTAACGGCCGCCCTCCTATCGGTAATTAGCGCACTCCCCGCCCGCGCTGCCCATATATATGTGCCGGGGCGCACTAATCAAAGTGAGAAAGCCGCCGGGGCTATTGCCGCCCAATTAAGCCCTATTTAATGTCCCGGCCAGGTATGCCCCGCGCCCTATAAGGCGCTCGTAAATTCCGGATTACGAGCCCCGGGCTCCGGCTGTTAACTCCTGGAATCTCCTCCGGATATGGCCCTTTGTGTGTGGGAGAGAGAGCCCGCGCCTTCTTGGATTAGGAGGAGGAGGAGGCAAAACTTTTTTACTGGAGGTTTTTTCTTCCTCCTCCTATCTTCTTTTGTTTGGATTGTTTTGCACCTGATGGTGCTTAATTCGAGATATTAGGGAGCTGGGTGTTCTCTCGGTCTTCTTTTCTTTTCTCTCTTTTAACTACAAATTGAAGTTTTTCCGGATTTCGGGACGGTAGTTTTTAAGCCCCTGCTTGTTGTTTTTCTCTTTATCCTCTTTTTTTGTTGTTGTTCGGGTTAATGATCGGTGTTCGAAATCGGTGTTTGGTCTGGGTCTGATAGATTTTGAAGGGGTGTAAGGACGCGCCGGGGAATTGGGTTTAAAATCCCAATTATCGCACCGGAACGGTTTGGGAAGGCCGTTGGTACTTTATTAGCTGGATTAGTTTTGGTGTTGCATGCTGTTGTAGACGGTTTTTTTTTAAAGGGACATATTCTTTCGCCTTTTTAAAAATACTTCTGGAATCCCCTTGAGGAAGTATTGAAATTCTTCCAACCATAAATATTTCTCTCGACACCGAATTTTTTTCCTCGATTTCCCCTATTGCTTTTTAAAACGTAAACCCTAATACATCAGTTAAATTTAATCCAGCATATACAGATATTTTAACTGAAACATTATAAGCATATAACTGATTCAGATATATCCGTTAGCCCCTTACAAAGCAACCGTGCGTATTGCAAAGTAAAATTCAAGCTTAACTAAAAAACAGTGTTAGTAGAACACATTTCTATAAGGAACTTGATATGCAAGTTATTTTTTTAAACCGGTACTCACACTCTATTTGCTACAGATATTTTCATTTAATACAAGCCAAACAATAATGAAAACAAGTAGCAAAGTTATTTAAGTAGCAACGAAATAATGAATTTGAACAGGTATAACCTTCTTTTGCAAGTTATTCATCTTAAAAGCTATTCACCTCTTCAAAACCCACATTGAACGAAATTGCTTTTGATTGTATTACACGAAGGTTTGAAACCATCATTAAGATTAAAAGGATTCCATTATAATGATTAATTTCAAAAGAGATGAAAACAAATTAACCCAGAGTGAGAAAATAATCTCGATTATGTTGTTACAACTACCTGTTTATCTCTACGTTCAGATAACAAAATGCAAATGCGCTACTCAAAGTTAAGAGGAAGCGGTTATTCAGAAAACCTGTCGTTTGGCCGAGAAAATAAAAAAAATATAATGCCTCAACACATAATAAGTATGATTAATGACCATTAGTGGGAAAAATGAAGAAAATGACAACTTCAGTTGAATGAGGAAGTTGCGGAGTATAATAAATGGAACTCCTGTCAATCAAAAAGGGGTTGGATGTCAAATCAATAGAAATAGACGAAGGAAACTTGACTTTTTTTTATCCCCCAAGTGGTAAATTGTATTATAAGCGATACTTCTTTTTGAAAGAGAAAATAACAACTTACGAACTGTGTGGTTTGTAAGAGATATTAGCGATTCAAAGAATATCCTGGAAGTTGAATTCTTACCTGTAAAAAAGAAAAAAATACGTAAGTATACATTCATAAAAGATATATACAAGGACATTGAGACCGAATATTTAATATGACACTTTAATTGAGAACAAGACATTGTATAAGAACTGGTTAGTTTCTAAATGTAATGACGACACTTGGAAACTTAAATATGCATTGCTTAAGAGAACTTGTATTTCCAAAATAATTAAATAATAATACCAATCTTTTTATTTTGAGGGTAAGGCTCTCCAATTATTGCACAAAATATTTATCATCAGTCTTTAAACACTAGTATCACCAGATGCCCGACTCCATAAAATTTTCTGGCAACCATATTGAAATACAATTAAATAGCTGATTTAGGACAAATGAATGTCAAATGTTATCCAAGTACATAATTCAAGTGCCTAAATTAAAAACTTCCAGGTAACTTAATCCGTATATTTTAGAGGAGGTATACAAACTTTTATGCTTTATACTAGACTCCAACGTTTCTTGACCCTATGACGTCACTACGCGAAAGAAAAAACTGAATAAACAGAAAGCGTGTTGGGTTGCTAGGTGGAGTTTCGGTACGCAAGTCGTGATAAAAAGTTAAAAAGACGCTTTATATTACATGGGTTCAACAAACTAATCACATTTCTATATTGAAGTTCCTAATTTCACTCAAAACTCAGACAGCGCGTTGGGAACGACTTTCTTTCTTTGTTTATTCTCAGCTTGTTTCTCTAGGGTCAAGTAACGTTGCAGTCTAGTTCAGTACAACTTTATCTTCAAATCACTCTTTTTCCCCATATGGTTAAACATTTAAAACTTAGTACCTTTTAGAAAAAAACAAACATTGTAACCTTAAATGACATCGGTTAATAATACACAAAAATATTACAAGTAAGACAATACACCACTACTACACTACACCAAGGACACAATACACCACTACTTGTGTGAACCCCGAGCTTTCACTCCACAAGCACCCCATAACCCCCCACAAAAAAGGGGTCCTCAAAAAAGCCATTCCCCCCCCCCCTTTAAAAAAAAATCCCTCTCTCCCTTCTTGATCCTCCCACCACTTTCTCCCTTCTCTCTCTCCTTCTCCCACCCTTATTCATTTATTAGGTCAATCCGCATTCCTTATTCAGAGGCGGCACTTTGCCACCCCAGAAGAAGAAATTGAGAGATACTCGCTCTCCCGCTATCGTATGCCGCAACTCCCGGAATAAAACGCATTCCGATAGATATAAAGTGAGAGAGGGGAGAACGAAAAAGAGGAGAACGAAATCTGCTTCTACTGCGAGTGCCATCAGTGACTTGCCACTTTTCCCGAGGTCGCTTTCCGATAGACTGGGGGAGGGGGAGAGAGCACCCCGCGCGTGTGGTGATGTATGTAGCCATCAGAAATCGTTTGTAAATTCCATCATGGAATTCCCAAATGCGTTCTTGATTCTCAGATCTTCATTCTCCGCTATCTCTTTTTCACCGTTCCCTTCCCCAATACGCCCCATCCAGGGTAGGAATAAAAAATAAAAATAATGGTAAACAAAGTACAAATAATAAAAAGCGGTGGGAGTGATAGTGATAAAAATAAAAGCGATATGGAACGCGTTTTTGGAAGGAAGGAAGGGAAATCGGTTGTTCTTTTTTTTTGTGTGTTCGATTCCGGGGTGGTGTATAGAGAATGGGGGAATTTCTTTGGGGGGGGAGCGCAAATATTTATCAGCAATGGCGCCCCCTAGCGTTTGAGAGGGATGGATTAGCGGGTCATTGAGGGGTAATGCAAAGTCGATGGATTTTGAATTGCGGGGAGTGGAGAGAATGTGGTTAACTTCATACTTTTGTTGAGAGGATGCTTGAAAATTTTAAAGTACTTTTTGAATGAATGAATTTAATGGTGCTAAGTGTATGGGGAGATCAAGATGATATGTAATCGTTATGTTTAATTTATTTACGATATATCGATTATGCATCTTGTATAACGTTTGTTGTTTTACGAAGTGATAGAAAGTTAGTTAAAATATACTACTGATAGAGATTTGAAAGTGGAAAAATAGCGTTGAGCGACAGTAAATTTATAAAGAGAAACGAAGTTTTCAAATAAAGCAAGTTTCAATACAATTGCTGCATTTAGGGCACTCCAAGACTGCAGGGAATTATTGTCTCGAATTATATTTTCCCCCCTAATTTAAGTTTAAAAAAAGTCAGAGTTATCATTACATTTAGTGTATATGCTACTTTATTAAGTCTAAATTAGTATGAAAAATGTTGATGAATAAAAGAAAGAGATAAATAACACCTAATAGGCCAAAACTCCGTATTTTAAAAAGCATTGACACCCAGAAAAAAAATCAAAATTTTTTGTCAAATGGGGTGAAGATATTAATTCGGCTATGAATTAACGAGTAGACAAAATCTATTATGTGATGAGGCGTTATTTATGACCTAGTACAAACAGTTCGAAAGAAATACCAATTTAAATCTCCTTTAAAACCGATACAAAAACACCGATATACACTGCACTATCTAAAAGCTACATAAAATGGAAACAACTAGAAATGACTTCCACCCAAACGAAAAAAAATATGCACTGGAAAAACCTAGTAGACGATATTTTTTTTCTTCTTGAACTCGGACAAAACAAGGGAACAGGCCGGAGCTTTGTTCAATCGCACCGCCATCGAAAAATCTACATACAACCATCCTCCATTACATCCCTCCCCCATCTTTCGTAGGAGGGGAAGAGAAGAGAAAAAAATCCCCACGAAATTTCCCTAGTGGACTTTCGGCGCTCGGACTACGATCGCCCGGGGAATACAAGGTGCTCCCGAAAAAGGCGAGACAGAAAAGAAGTGAAGAGAGAAAAGTTCTTTTTTTTTTACCTAAATGATCCGAGCCATATTTCAGAATAGCCATTACGTCGGGTTTGTAATGTTCTTTTCATGCGACCAGAGAGAGGGTTTAGTTGACTCTTTTCTAGCTGCCCCCCTCCTCCTTTCGGGATAAAAACGCATCCCACTGTGGGTGGAATACCAAAACGTGCCAAAATAAGTCTTTTATTTGGCGGTTTTTCGCTTAATTTGATGAGAAATAGCTTTCAGTGAGTTTTTTCTTGCCCGTTTCGAATAGTATTGATTACGATGGAATGGAATATGTTTCATTTTTAATCCTTGACCATAGGTCAATTCCACCTTTTTTTTTTTTTTTTTTGACTGACATGGGTATTTCATCCAGTAGTGTAGCGAGAAAAAATTTCAGAGAGGGTATGGGGTAATTTAAGAAGCCATCTCTATGGACAAAAAAGGTAAATTCCTGTCTTCCGGGTGGGATGTATCATGACCATCTAGTTTAGACTCATAAGGCAATAGATGCTCGAAATCGTGACGCGAAATAGTAGGCAAGAAGTCACTTTTCAACAGCGATAGGTACAAGATTGCAGACCGGAGTTGCGCTGTTGTCCAAAAAAGCAATGAAGAGTGACGTCTTGCCTACTATTTCACGTCACAATTTCAAGCTTCTCCGGCCTTATGAGTCTAGATGGCCATGATTACACCCACATATCCATAAATTAGATTGAAGTTATTTCTGCATCATATTTTCTTACATTTTCATTAGATTTTGCTCTAACTCGGAATACGAAAAACCATCAGTACGGAAAACCCCGCCAAAGAGACAGATTTGGCACGTTCCGGTATTCATCCCATAGTGGGATGATAGGGTTTTATGCCTCCTTTCCTCCCTCGACTACTTATATCCATGCGGATATATATCCCCAAAATCGGATGGAAAAGGGAAAAAAACTCACAGAAAAGAAAAAGCCGATGGGGAAAACACAAGAAGGAATAGGACAACAGTACGATTCTGGAAGACGAGAGAAGCTTGTTTTCAGTTCGCTTATCTATTTATTGTCTTTTGGAGAAGAAGATGGCTTTATCGGCTGTTTCACTCCGTTCTTTTTAAGCCGATCAGATCGGCGAACGATGATCTTGTAAACTCGAACGCGCGATGGAATTTAATAAATAAAACATTTTCGGGGAAAGTTGGCATGGGACGTTTTGCGGAGCACCACTCTCGGTAAATGAGATTTGCATTTTGTTGTTTTTTGGGAGAAGTTGGTATATCCTCGCTCATTGTCCTCGTTGTTTTCGGGGCTGCTGTTATGGCATTAGCGGAGGATGCGGAGAAAACTAGATTTGGGGGGGGGGATGTTTTGAGGCAGCTTCAATCAAGTTGGAGCGAGGAGGGTAATTTTTGAGCTGGCTCTCGGGAAAAGGAAGTGAGTAGTACAATAAGCGTTCACAACACTTTTAAGAATAGATTTTTGGCCACTAATCATTAACACTTTAGTTTCTGTTGTCAACTGGAACACGAACAATTCATAGTTTATCGTGTTGTGATGGTGTTCTGAATATGCTTGAAAATTGTTGCTATTCAGAAATATGTTATAAAAATTGTGTTGTAAAATTTTGTTAAAAAATTAGAGACAGAAAATGTGTTCTTATATTGTTTCGATCTTAATTTAAGAACACGTTCAGATTCTAAACATATTTAACAGCACTGGTTTTAGAACACATGCTCTGGACCGCAACACTTTTTAAACATATTCAGAACACTTTGACTACAAAATTAAGAGCTAAAGTGTTCTAGCCAACAACACGAACTAAAGTGTTGTTGAGGACAAAAAAGTGTTCTGAATTGTGTTGTGAGCATTTGCTGGGTACAAAGCATCGTACAAAGCAATATTGTTAGTGCTAAACAAATATTGAGAGGAGCACAATATCTAAATATTCAATAACTGAAAGTAATCCAAGTGTATATTATATCTTTAATTTCTTATAAATCTATGTATTCGATAAAAAGAAGTTCTTATAAACCTGAGTATTAATTACTATTAATTAAATTAAAGTGATCGATATTACAGGTTAAATAATAAGTTTAATATCCAACGGTGTGAAGTTCTGACTCCTCAAATCACAAAATGCAGAAACCACAAACTTTAATAAGATTTGTCACATTAAAGGTAAGTTATTTCTTTGCAGTAACATCCATAATAATAATATTGTTATGAATGAGTGCTACATATTTCATATCAATCTGTTAATTAACACTGCTGAAACAAAAAATAGCATTATACATCATCTAAGTTCTTTATGTAAAAAGGAACTTCTAGAGACGTCTTAATTATGATAATTAAAGAAGTTGTCACTTCGAAGACAGCTTCACAGGTGTATTTAATGATAGTTTGCAAAACCTATTAAATTAAGCTTTCAACAGCTAATCTGCATTTAAATTATATATTTTGTTTTATTTAATGATAGCTTTCTTCTACGGTAAACTTCAGATCTGTTACTAAATATTAACAGGGAAAAGTTCAAACTGGTTTTCCTACAATGGGAGATAAGTAATTAAATCATAATTTAAAAACGAATTATGCGAAAAGTTGAGTACTTAATTTAATTTTTATGTGACAAGGAAACATACTGAAGGAAGAGAACAGTACAATTTACGTAGATAAATGTCGTTTCAAAATATTTCAATGACAAAAGGGAAAGGTGTACGAAATTTAGATAGAAATTTGTTTTCTAAATATCTCTCAACACTCTTTTCCCCAACAAGACGGAACTTTCTAAAGAAGAAAACACTTTGGCCTCTAGAAACTAACTTTTAATTAGTTAAATGCAGAAAAATATAAATAAGCAAAAACCAAGTTTAAAATTAAAAAAAAAAAATCATGTTTTCTCAACGTAGTTAATGAAATAACTTTTTTCCTATAGGGTAGAGTAAAGAATATACTTAACGAAATAACGTGTAATATATTAGAAAAATAGCCAGAAAATGCAAACCACTAAAATATACTAAGCCAACAATAAAAATTTGGCGATATTTAAATGCTTAGCATTTGAAATATTTTGGATGGATAAAGGAATTAATTGTACCCTTGTTTTACATAAATTTAACAATTCTATGAATTTGAAGAAAACAGAATAATTGAAATATTTTGGATGGATAAAGGAATTAACAGTACCCTTGTTTTACATATATTTAACAATTCTATTTAACATTCTATTAATTTGAAGAAAACAAAAATTGCATATAAGGCTTTTAGTATAGTGCCCTAAGATATCAAATATCAAACAGTTATAATTTAAATTCATAATACAGTACAAATTTAAAGAAAAGGTATTGAAAGGCGTTTAACTAGCGCCCAAAGACCCCCTCTCTTCAGAGAAAAAAAGAATACTCCAACTATAAGAAGCCCATCCATACGGTCCGAGTCCTTTAACTCTGTTTTCTCCTGGAGCCATAAAAGTCAGGCGGAGAAAAAAAACGCTTATAAAAGCAGCGGAGCACCTCCTAAAGCTATGTTAAATGAGTGACTCGTGACCCAACAGTCATATAGCTCGGGTTCAGAGCAGAAAATAAACCAATATATCATTCATTTATTTCTCATAAAGCGTTTTGCCGCACTCGTAAAATTTTTATACCCTATAACCACCGACATAACTTTGCCATCAAAGGAGAGGGCAGCCCCGGCCGGGGCGCGGGAGCCGGTGGTTCTAATTAAGTTAATTGTGGGGCGGCTTTATGAGCCAGGCCCCGGGCCCCGTTTTTATTATTTAAATTAAGTTTTCGTAGTTGTGTTTGTTTTGTTTAGGCCGTGTTAAATGAATGGTGGTATTAATGACTGAAGGGTCTATTTCACCTAATTGCACTTCCTTGCTTGGGTTCGGGTATTGAATTATGTGTTCTTTTCTTTTTAGAAGATGCCTTTTTTAAGTCAACTGAGCGTTAAGAAATAAATTTGTAAAATGTAAAAATATATAAGATTGATTTTAACAGTGATGCCTATGTCCAGTAACTAATTTTCTCTACTCAAGGGGGTACTGATCATTTTAATCAAAATTTAATAAAAGTAATTTAAAATATGTCTGTAACTTTCTTACTTGCAGGGTTTCTCCCAAGGGATCGGAGGGTGCATTCGATGATGGGACGTCGAAATATCACACGATTCCAGAAAAATCCAACTTTATTTCCTTTCTCGAAAACACATCACTACAGTTACATCAAAAACAGCCTCCCTCGTTCATGTCTAGACTCCAACTCCCCACCCCTTTCTCTCCCGCCCGGTCTCTTCATTTCACTTCCGGCGTACCGGGACCGGGCGGTCGTTACACGCCCCACCTTACAATAAAATTAGCCCTAGGAGGCTGATTTTATAACAAACACCGTACAAAGGGCAAACAATCCCAGAAAGACAAAACTAAAAATATATACATGGAGGCACCAGTTACAAATCACACAAAATCACCAAAATATCAAAATTATACAAGACACAAAATCACGAACCATAGAACAAAGAGATATTGAAATAACAAGAAAATACAACAAAAATCAGGAATCACGATCTATCAGATGTCGACTCTCTTTAGTCTCGACAAAGCATCTGCCCCCAGGTGCAATACCCCAGGTCTATGTGTGATCGAATAGTTCCACCTCTGCAAAGCTAGCGCCCAGCGGGTCAACTTGGGGCTCTTTGGTGTGGTCTCACTTAAATACTTTAATGGATTGTGATCAGATATGATCTCAACATTAGCCCCGTAAATCCATTTATCAAATTTGTTCAAACCGAACAAGACAGCCCAGGCCTCCTTTTCGATCCCAGCCCAATTCGTTTGAGTTGAATTAAATTTTTGACTAGCGAAAGCGATGGGTCTATAGACTCCTTGATCGTCTCTTTGAGTCAAGCAACAACCCACCCCATAATCAGAAGCGTCACAATGGACCTGCAATGGCCGACTCTCATCAGGGGTCGCCAGACCAGTGACATTACAGAGCAACACTTTCAACTCATCGAAGGCATTTTGTTCAGTTTCTCCCCAAGAAACGATATTGGGCTTATTTTTTTTTGTTAACTCAGTGAGTGGCGAAGATACTCTGGCATAATTAGGTATATATGCTCGATAAAACCCCATTAATCCTAACACCGACCTGACGTCCCTCTTAGTGATAGGTCTAGCCAACTTTTGAATTGCCTGAACCTTCTCGTCATCGGGACCATGCCTACCTCCACCAATCACATGTCCCAAATACTTAATTTCTTTAGCAGCAAAAGTGCATTTGTCTAACCGTATTGAAAATCCCCTGTTATCCAACTCTTCCAGAATCAACCCTACATGATTAATATGGTCGTCAAAGGACTTTGAAAAAATGACCACGTCATCCATGTATGCCTGGGCATACTCTGAATGGTGCTTTAAGACCCGATTCATTTCCCTTTGGAAAGTACCAGATGCCCCTGCCAAACCAAACGGCATTGTTTTCCATTGATACACCGCATTATGTGTGGTAAATGCAGTTAGAGATTTGCTCTCTTCGTCCATTTTAATTTGCCAGTATCCCTTTAAAAGATCTAGACTCGTCAACCAGTGAGCCGATCCAGCAAGGAAAACTAACTCTTGCATATCTTTCATGGGAAATACTGGTACCTTCGTGACAGCATTTAGAGCCCTAAAGTCTATGCACATCCTAACCGTTGAATCTTTCTTAGCCACACACACTATGGGATGAGCTAGATCTGATTCAGAAGGTTCTATCAAATCCAATTCCAACAAGTCCTGGATTTGGCGGTCTACCTCCTTCCGATAGGCTATAGGTACACTATAACAATGAGGTTTTTTCCTCACCGCATTATTTATCAACTCAATTTTATGGGTACCCACTCTGGCTGGTTGTACCGGTTTAGTGAAGGCACGTTTGAACTGTATAACCAAGACTCTTAAAGTTTCTAACTGACCCCTATCCAGGTGTTTCCCCGAAAGGTTATTCACTATTTCAAAGAATTTAGTTTCATTAGTAGCAGTAGGCAAAGTTTCTACATGACCAAATTCTCCCTCCTCTTCAAAAATCACATTTACAGCATATACCCCCGAAATGAAATGTTTTAATTTATTTTGATGCACATGCTTTTTCGACCCATTCGACAATTTTACTATAAACGAATGTGGGTTCCGTTTCTCAACTATAGTGGCAGGCCCTTGCCACCGGGCAAACAATTTATTTGAGGAATCGGGTATGAGGACAATCACCTGGTCTCCAACATTAAATACCTTATCACCCTTAGCCCTCAGATTGTGATAGTGTGCCATCTTTTCTTGTTCTACAGAGGAGACAAGACTAGCTTGTTCCGCAGCCTTCTCCAATTTACATTTTAGCTGTTCCAAATACTTGGAAACGGGGGTTGTGTTTATTAGCATGTTATTATGTTTCCCAGTCCACATAGATTTCAAAATGGATAACGGGCCTTGTGGTGGTCTACCATACAACATTTGAAACGGAGACACGCCAGTGGTAGTATGAGGAATTTCTCGATAAGCCCACAACAGATATGGAATCTGTAAATGCCATCCTCTGCCCTCTTCCCTGACTACATTGTGTAACATGTTTTTTAAGGTCCTATTGAACCTCTCCACTAAGCCATTTGATTGTGGATACCCAGGAGTGGAAAATCGGGGACTACTACCAATCTTTCTCTCAAACTCCCTTGTCATTTCGGCCACAAAATTAGTGCCATTATCAGAGGCTATTACGTTTGGGATCCCTGTCCTAGAGAAAATATCCAACAAAGCCTCACACGTGGCTTTCGCACTCAGACTTGTTAGTGGCACGGCTTCGCCCCACCTAGTGTGTTGATCCACCAGACATAGGATGTATTTATGACCCTTTGAACTTGGTGGATCAATTGGACCAATAAGGTCGACATTTACCACCTGAAATGGCAAATCAGGTCTTGTTATAGGTGTGATGGGAACCCTATCATTAGTTTTCACTATTTGCGTGAGCTGGCACTCCTTACACGAATCGCAAAACCTTTTAACTTCAGCCCGCATGCCTTCCCAATAAAAGGAATACTTGATTCGTTCTAGCGTTTTCCGGTGACCCATATGGCTACTGAACACCGAGGTATGAGCCAACTTCATGACTTCCTCTCGCTTACATTTCGGAACCACCAGTTGTCCAATACTCTCCCCAAGTATTTTGTCTCTATGTAACAGATAACCGTCTACAGTATAAAAATTTCCCTTGTTTTCCCTGGCCTGCTTCCAGGCGGTAGCTAATTCTGCACAATGCTCTTGCTCCGAACAAAAGTTATCAGCCACTTCGCTCACCTTACCCCCCTCCATGGTCCCCTCTTCATCCCTGGTACCTACTGTTTCCACTTCGTTTCCATATGAGGTAATTACCCTTGGAGATAGCTCCAAAACAGTGTTAGTACATTCTTTATCCTGCTGAGTCCCTAGTGAAAACTTACTGTAATCTGGTTCACCCCCAGTAGTACTCCTCAAGTCTTTGAGAACATCTGGTGGAAGCAAGGCATCTTCAACTAGGACGTCTGCCAAGGCGCATAACACATATTTGTGGACTACGTTTACATTGTTTCCCATTGCGACACCCATCGGAACGTAAACCAATGGACATTTCACTGCGGGTCCAAAAATGCCCTTTAGGTAAATGGTAGAGGCCTCCTTTGTCGAAATTCCTGGGACCAAGTCCCTTTTAATAACTGTTATTTCCGTCCCCGAATCTACTAATGCATGTACTAGTTTCCCTTCAATACTA
Source organism: Tetragnatha montana (assembly GCA_963680715.1). Classification (NCBI taxonomy): domain Eukaryota; kingdom Metazoa; phylum Arthropoda; class Arachnida; order Araneae; family Tetragnathidae; genus Tetragnatha; species Tetragnatha montana. The sequence goes on from OY796685.1 coordinate 49,462,910, forward strand.
ATTGATACCTTTTCCAGTTTACTTAATTTATCCACTATCGCCTGCCTGGGGATGACAGAACCCATTAAATCCACCCTGGCTGCAACTGTTTCCATTTCATTCACCTCTTCAGTGCATACTCTATTCACATGGGCACCTCTGCCCCCCCCTTCTTTAAGTTTAGGGCATTCTCTTTGGAAATGTCCTTCAGACCCGCATGTAAAACAAGTATATCTTTTACTTTGATAACCAACATTTCTGCTTGGAGGACTATTTCTTCTACCCTCCCTGTTTAATGGTGACCTATAAATGCCCTGGTGATCTCTCCTATCACCCCCGCTCCACTCTGTCCTAACTGCCACATCGTAAGACTTCCCTTTTGCTGAATAAAAAATATCGCAGTGTTTCCCCAGTTCTTTTGGCCGGAACCACCCTTCACCCTGCAAAACCCCTATATGAGTAGCAGTCTCGGGGTCTAGGGTCTGCAGAATCCTATCTGCTACAACCAACTGATTCACAGAATCCACATCACTTGCCTCCCTTACTTTGCAATAATAAGTCCACATGGACATCAACCGTGAAGAAAATTGGGAAAATGTCTCACCCGGGTTCCTTTTTGCTTTTTTAAACGCCTCTAAACAGGCTTTTGGGGAAGGCTGATACTCCTTTAAAACCACCCGTTTTAACGATTCATAGTTATTAAGCTCACTTTCGTCTAGATTATCTATTAAACTGGCCACTTTGTCCTCTAAAATCCACAACAACACTTTTGGTTTTAATGCCTCTTCCACCTTTTCACTGATGAATGCCTTCTCTAACGACGTAAAAAAGTAGTCCCACCCCTCTGCTCTTGTGGGTACCTTAGTTAAAATTCTCATTAGCCTCACTATTTCCTCTAGAGATCTCTCTTGTACTACCCGGTCCATGCTTCTCCCAAAATCTCCCCTATTTGGATTCCCCGACAGCTCCACCTCTAACCGGAGTTTTTCCAAAGCAATCTTTTCCATACTACTCGTATGTTCCCTCTCTACCTGTAATTCTCTATTCTCCCTTTCTGCTACTATTACTTCCAAAAACTTTTCCCCCATATCTTCATCAAAATTTTCGTTCTTTTTAATCAAATTTATCAACCAAATTTTAGACATAGAGTCATTGGGTTTTTCCCCCAAATCCTCCGCTAGCTGAACTAGGTCACACATTCTATGGGTACCCAGGAAAGACATAATAACTAATACCAAAATAAACAATTTTTTTTTTCAATAGAAACACCGAGACCAAAACTAAACATACCAAAAATACGTTTCTACACTACGCGATGACATTTATATCACAAGGGAAACCAGAAACGAAACTAAACACCTTTGATTTATGCAACTTGGACACATGTTGGGAAACAAACTAGGAAAAAAACACAATACCTCCAAAAGTAGAATCAAAACTTAGTTATACTTGAAGGACACGCCTCACTTTTTCGAAGAACACGATTCACTCAGCACTCCGCACATTTTCCAATGAGTAATCCGAAACTCACTTCAGAGGTCCGTTGAAGAACGCAGCAGGCATACCCTCACCGCCGGCGTCGGTAAAACGAAACTTGCCGCTCGCCGTTCCCTCCGATCACACCGCAGGCCACCAATGTAACTTTCTTACTTGCAGGGTTTCTCCCAAGGGATCGGAGGGTGCATTCGATGATGGGACGTCGAAATATCACACGATTCCAGAAAAATCCAACTTTATTTCCTTTCTCGAAAACACATCACTACAGTTACATCAAAAACAGCCTCCCTCGTTCATGTCTAGACTCCAACTCCCCACCCCTTTCTCTCCCGCCCGGTCTCTTCATTTCACTTCCGGCGTACCGGGACCGGGCGGTCGTTACAATGTCTTCAATTTATCCATTTGAATCAAATATATTAAAGACTCCTTGCACACACAAATAAGGTATAACTTAGTATTATCAAAGTTCCTAAAGTCTACAACACTACACTAAAAGCTTTATTATAAGTTTTAATAACTTATCTGGGAATTGTACCTAAAAGGCTAAGTCTATAAAAAACCTTGAGGAAAATACTATTTTAATTTTGAAGCAATTTAAAAACAATTTTTAAAATTACTTTGAAGACAAGGTAAGGTCCATTTCAGTTCAATTCACTCTTGTGGTTAAATCATGGGTAAAAAGTTAAAATTTTTTCCCAGGACGAAACTGGATTAATTCTTTTAATTAGTAATTAGAACCAATGCTTTTATTATTTCTTAATTACATGTGGGTTAATTTTTTCGTCCTGAAGAAAATCGCTAGGTCGGAATTTCGTCACCAGACGAAAAACTTTCACCATTGAGAACGAATAACGAAATTGAAAGGTAGGGTGATCAAGAAAGCAATGAAATTAAAACTTTCAGAAGGGATAATAATTGAAGAAAAACTTTAACAGGTTTTCTCAGCAACATAACAAACCCTACAAACTCAACGCATCTTCCAAACAATCAGCTTCACAGCAGCTTTATAATCAACCAAACCCAACACAACAATCAACGGCATCAAACATTCACAAACACTCTTCATTCAACCAACTCAAAACGAATCCACCGGGGACGAATCCAAGAGCATTTCATCATGCATAATTCGTCACAACCGCTTCCATTAAGAAACCTATACCCTCCCAAAAATCAAGGAGGGCTAATTTTCAAGCGCGAGAGAGGAGCCTAATTTATTTATAGGCCGTTCTCGCAGCTTGTCAATTTGCCATTAGGCAGAGCAGAGTTAAATGGCTGCTCATTAAGGCTACCTGGTCGCCATGGCAACGCGGGCGGCGTCTTTAAGCGATGTTTAGCAGCGGAGTTTACTTGTTGATTCCTGCTGCTGCCGTAATGACCGCGGCCACGTGACCTCTCGGCCCTTTTAATGCGTCGTTAGAGCGCGCTTGATGATGAGGGGGATGGATTTTTGACACGAATGGTGACAGTGGGGGTGTTTTAAAGGGGACGAGGGAATTTTTTTTTTTTGAAGGTTCGTCTAATGTGAAAGTGATATACCATAGTAGATTAATATTTATTAAAGCAGGGTTCCCGCTCAATTTTGGAAATAATGTTTACCGAATTTTCCAGGTCAATTTTCATGGTCGAAAAACTAGCTACATATTGCAATGTTTTTAATATTTCTTGCTATTTTCAACAAACATTTTTCATAAATAGTGCATATATTTTTCATGTTCTTACGCAAAACAAGACGCTAACATTAAAAAATTGGTCCTTTTCCTGGTGATCTCTATAAACTTTCCATGTCTTAAGAAAAACTAGTGTACTACTATACTAGACTGCAACGTTACTTTACCCTGGAGAAACGAGCTGAGAGCAAACAAAGAAAGTAGTTCCCAGCGCTGTGTGTGGATTTTGAGTGAAATTAAGAACTTCAATTTAGAAATATTATTAATTTGTTGAACCCACGTATATGTAGCGTCTTTTTATCGTATAAACTCCTCCTAGCAACCCAACAGGCTTTCCTGGTTGCTCAGTTTTTCTTTCCGCATTATAGGGTCAAGAAACGTTGCAACCAAGTATAGTTAGCTAATAAGATGGGTAAAGCAATGTAGACAGGAGAGAGAAAATTTATCAAGTTACATTTTATCAATGTACATTTTGCAACTAAACTTTTAAAACAAAAAGAGAAACTGAAATTTGTAAGATGGAAACGTGTGCAGCATCACGATATCACAGAAAATGACACAGACCCTGATTCAAAAATGACCCACACGATTGTCAAACTTGAAACAAGTCCTCCCCATCTCCTGTCAAGTCTGGGAGTGAGACGTACAAATTCTCTTGAAACCCGACACCGAAATCCTCTTTCTATGTCAACCCTCGTCGTCGCACCGCAGAGAAAAAGCATCTCGTCAAAAATCCGCCGAACGAGACAGCAGAAATTAATCAGGCAAAAACGGAGACACACAAAAAAAAAAACCTCGAAGCAGTCGAAGTCCTGGAAGCAAGACAGGGGTCGTATGGTAACGACAAAATTATGAATGGATAGAATGCGGGAGTATGAGAGGCATTAATTGACTGACACCATAATAATCGAAATGGCTAAAAAAATTTAAAGACTGGAAAGTTTCAATAAACAGTGTAAAAATCGTAAAAGCACAAAATTGATTACATTATTTACAACAATTTAATTTTTGAAGGTAATGACAAAATGGCATGTTTATGGAAGGTTTATGGCATGTCTATATATATAAGTAGGTGTTAGATTGCATTTTCTTACCGGTCTACTGTTAACCAATGAATGATGTTATCTTTTTAAATCATTTTGTACCAACTAATTAAATTAATTAGTTCTATTATATGAAGAGAGTGTGTTATGTACTAGTGCTCCGAAGATAATATGGCACCAGTGGTATTTATATAATGTTGTAATAATAAAATAAAAGTGAAATTAGTAATAGTAGTAGGTAAATAACGATTTACAGAAAACTCCTTAAAAGTAAGCAGTGACCTTCCTAATTTTTTTAATGATAATACGAGAACTGCGGAAACGTGCCCATAGTATACCGAAGAAAAAGGTTTATTATCATATTAATGAATTTTTTGCAGTAGCAAGGTTCGTCTTTCAAAATGTGAAAAACGTCAATAATTATTTACAGTTTGCTTCTATCGTTAAGTCCACCTCTGAAGTTTTATTTTATTATCTCATAAGTCCATTTAATTTTATCGAAAGGAAAAGACTTCAAAACACACGAAGAAAAACAACTCCAGAAACATTCCCCACACAAAAACAGATCCTGCAGAAAAAAAGTCGCTACTTCGGTGCTAGACTCGCACACATGGCACCTCGTTAGCCGCGCAGCTGCCGACACCCGATCCCCTCGGCGTGTCCAGCGGAAAAGAGTTTGAGAAGACCCAGGCGCCGACCCGGGGGTGTCGCACATCCAACCTCATCCATCACACCACCCTCCCCCCACAAAAAAAAAAAGAAGAAACAGAAAAAAACTAAAGACGGTGTGAAGAGAGCATTTCAAAAGTTGAGACGTCTCCAAGATTCCGTATATAGTATTTGTGTTCTTCCTCCAAATCAAATATGCAGAAGGACAGTCCGGAAGGACACGCAAATGGAGTCCGGCTGCCCGGAATGCTGCCGGAGACAGCTCGCGGACGGCCCGGACTCAATAGAAGTCACTTCGGGGGATGGGTTCGTTTTTTTTTTTTGGACGGAATTGCATTCGGATGAGGTGCCAGTTGCTACTAGTGGAAGGGCCACTTGCGTATGTATGTACTGTGTAGCGCGAGTGGACCAATGCTATAGTAGTATCAGTGGCGTAGACAGGGGGGGTGCAACGGGTCTTTTGCACCCCCCAAACTTTTTCCAAACATTTTTTTTTTCGTGAAATAAAATATTTTCGAATAGCTTTTTTATTTCCCTAACATAATTGTAATACATATTTTTTAAATCTAAGAATGGGATTGCACCAGCGGCTCTCTCCCAGCTGCGTGACTTTCATTAACACCCTCCTCATAAACCTATCAAAAACTGAGGGTTCGAGGGACACCCACACAAATGGCGGGAACTTTTTAGGTTTTCTGCCCCCTCGTATCTTGAGTGATATAAACAAGAACGCTCTTCGAGACGAGGGAGAGAAGAGAATGGAATTAGAACCGATTATCGAGGCGACCACACCAGACTTTGTAGCTCTGATCCCTCAGATATCAAAAATAATTTTAAATTTTGTATTTGTAAGTGTAAATAATATATCTAGTTCTTAAATTCTGGAAGGGGTCAGCAGAAGGTATCAGTTTAAGCTTGGTAGTCGCATTTTTATCCTATCTCAAGCTTGAGATAAAATGGCTCTCTTGTTAAAATGAATCGCAAACGAACAATTAATGATTTTTTTTTCTAAAAATACATCTGTGAATGACAACAGCTTAAGTGAAAGACCACCTGATCCAAAAAGACGCCATGGATGCTGCGTTATATTTTAGGTTACCAATAACTTTAATTAATGACTTAATGCAATTTTGATTTTGTTTAAATTAATGGTGATTTATATTCAAGGAAATGAAGCAATTTGATTTAAAAATAAAAAAAATATTGAATTTTTAGCTGTATATATAAGACCATAATTTTTATACATGGAAGTTTTTTTATTTATACTTTTTGAAGGTAGCTTTGTAGTGTTAGTGCCAGCCTATGCGTCATCCTTTGGCTTTTTCAGTTTCTTATTTTCTTATTATTCTCTCTCCATTTTTCGTTTTTTAAAAGAAATATTAACTTCTGATATGGAATTTTTTTCCTTGTCTATTATGACACAAATATGTAAATCTGTACCACTTTTACGAGTTATAATTATAGGTAGTATGTTAAACCAACACCTGTGAAAGAATTCAAACTTTAATTATACTTTAAACATTCAGTTTTTGTTGCAGTGTGTTTGAATATGAATATTTATTTCTATTTAAAAGATAATTATTTTGATAATTTTAGAAATGGAATAACACTTTTTTAGAGCTACCAGTATTAACAAGTAGTATATCATGTCCAATATATAAATAATACTTAATTCAATTCGGAAACACTTATTTATAGTTTAATTGCAATTGATTTTTAAATGTATGAGAGTAGTATAGGTACTCGAATAAGAATACATGTCTATCTTATTCTAGATGGATGGGAATCTCCTGGATGGAATGTGTAAATATTTCATGCAAATTTCGTAAGAGAGTTACATAAACATTCGGGGTTAAAAAATTTACTCATCAAATTCAGGATGAGTTTAAGAATCTATTAATCTATAATATAAATTGTCAAAATTTGATTTTACATAATTTGAAACAAATTTTTACTTACTGTTAAACTATTAATATTCTTTATGTTCCACAACATAATTTTACCTCAACATTAATTTTTTTCCTAGTGTTTAAAAAAATTCCTGTACCTGTACCTATCTGAATTAACGGGAGAGGTAAAATCTGCATAAGTAGTAATTTTAACGAAAATATACATAGCTATGTTGCTATCATGATCCTAAATATAATACAGAGGGTCATGTAGCATGTAGCTGTGATAGTTTTAAAGGTAAAATTATTCAGTATTAATTTTTTTAGTTTGATTATAAATAACGATACCGCGTGAAAAAATAATTGTAAGTCCGTTTAGGTCAAATAGTTAAACATCACTCAAGAAAACTAAAAATAAAAAAAATGTGAAATAAATGTCAAAAAAATTGTAACTCCTTGTAAAACGAAAAAGATGGGGCTTAATATTCATTAGATAATTCCTCAGCTACTGAAACTGTCCATAATGAAAGGGATACAGAATGAATACTAAGAGAAGCCGGCGAATTAAATACGTAATGCATGAGCCCCTCATTTTTCGTTTTACAAAGAGTTATAAATTTATTTTATACTGATATTTTCCTAAGATTAATTTAATAATTTATTTATTGTTATTGTATTTTTTTTGGTATAATTATAATTATATTTGGTATAATTATTTTTTTACTACGATCAAAAAAGTTTGATATTATTACAAGGCTAGTTTTTCCTTATGGTAATATAAAACCTAAATTTTTCTTCTTTCTTTCAATATCATAGTGCACCCCCCAAAAATAATTTCTGGCTACGCCACTGAGTAGTATAAACGTTTTATTGTAGAGTGAGTGCAATTTCATATCAAATCTAAATTAACTAAGTTTGGTATTTTCAACAAGGAAAAGTAATTCCGTAAAGGACACTCTAGAATGTGCTTTCAATAATGTGCTTTTTTAACATTTAGGGGGGAAAGTTATGTTAAATAGACAAGTGTCATTATTGTTGACAGTATAGTCACGAGTATTTCAAACATAATAGGAATTCTACCAAAAGATAAATCAATACCTGACATTCATTAATTTTAATAGCTAGGTGGGAAAAATCATACATCATGTCACCTCGTTCAGCAAGAAAGGTAACAACAATTGGTCAAAATGACCAATTACTTGGTTTAGTGTTTCTTGATCCTATGACGTCACTACGCGGAAGGAATAACTGAGAAAACAGAAAGCCTGTTGGGTTGCTAGGAAGATTTTCTGTACGCAAATCATGATAAAAAGACGCTATATAAATATCATGGGTTTAACAAACTAATCCTATTTCTAAATTGAAGTTCACTCAAAGTTCAGACACCACACTGGGAACTACTTTGTTTCTTTTGTTTCTCCAGGGTCAAGTAAAGTTGCACTCTAGTAAGTAAGAAAAGGGGTAAAAATAATGCTTTTCGCAAAACATTCATGAATTTATACGCTAATTTATTCCATCTCCATCAAGATGACTCAGAATAGGGTCGAAAAAAAACCCAAACAAATTTAACTCACTACTCAACACAGAGAAAAAATAATGAAAACAAAACATTCTAATTAGGACACATAAAAATAAATCCACATCCCCCACAAATCAAAGACCCCTTCCAAACAGCACTCATCGCCCATTAATTCCTTCACTTGGCCACTCCGCAACTCGTCAAGGAAACAAACAAGCCGGCGCAGAAGAAAAAAAAATATTCCAAGTGGCACACACGAAACTCTGGAGGAGAGGAAAATTAATGTTACAGCTACAAGTCGACATCGAAGACACCTCTAAAATCAGACGCACTAATTTTCGAGAAGAAGCAGCCTTGTCGGCACCCTGTACGCCGCTTTTCGGTTGCCACCACCGAGAGATAAATCATGCACTCTCGTATTGTACCTGAAGATGAATGGAAAAGTTTTTTTTTTGTTTTGTTTGGAAGTTGGTATTGGAGTGGATTTTGTTGTTTGTTTGGCGATGGGGGGAGGGTTGAAAGAATTTGGAATTTTAAGAAAGGGGAGACTCTTTCTGTGTGGGGTTTTGGCTCGGTTTCATATAACCTCTTAGCAAATTAAACTTAAGACACAACGAGGGGTTCGTAACATAGTATCACTCTTATTCTACATTTTATGAACACAATTTTTGGTCGGTAAACATTCTTGGGTGAAATAAAAAAGCATGTGGAAATATTCTCATTTATAGAGAGAAATATAAACTTAGAAGGACAAATCAAGCTTGAGAATTCATTTGGAACTTCAGAAAACTCTGAACGAAATCAAGGTCCTCACTCGTTTTTAGAAATAAAATTCTCCACCTTCTCCAGGTCAATTTTGAAGATTTTTTGGTAAAAAAAGCACAGCAACTTATGGCATTTATCGGATATTTCTCTTTTGAACATATATTTTAAAAAAAAGTAAATTTTTCTTTAATTTCCAGAACCAAACTTTTTAAAGTTTCAGTATAATTTTCCAGTTTTTTGGCATTTTTAAACTATTCCCTGCCTTTTTTTTTTTTTTTGGCAAAATTCAATTTCCCTAACTTTTCCATGTATGACCCGTGGGAACTCAGCTAAAATATCAGGTAAATTGAATAAAAAATAGGCAAATATTGATAAAAATATTTTTTAAAAGAGTGCTACTAGCAAAGTTCCATTTTCATGAAACTTCCACACAAAAATTAGATATATATATTTCATCACAAACGGTACTTACTTTATTACTCAACATCAAAAAGCAACGAAACATCGATAACTTTATATCGATGATTTTATCAACCTAATTCAATCAAGAAAAAAACCAACACCCTCAAATAAATCCACTTCTCTTAAAAAAAAAAAGTTTCATGCCAATAAAACCCAACCCAACATTTACGAATCATATTCCTCCCCCTTAAAAAATAAAAGCCCACCCCTCCAGATGGATCAACTCCCCGAAACAGCCGCCGCTATATCACTCCCTCCACCAAAAGTGAAACACAAGGAGCCAAACGCAGCCCCTGAGAAAGAGAAAGAAGCGCCACCACTAATGCAATAAAGAGCCAAGGTAGCCGCGTAATAATGGATGGAATCCATTAAACAGTGATTAAAACAAACGCGAACGCGGTGCGGCAGGAGCCAACCCTTTTTGCTCATTCCTAAAAGGAACGATGGCCGGACCAATGGCAATTAGTCTTGCGAGGCAGCAGAGAAAACGCTGATTTCATATTATATACAGCTACAGCTAGATTTCCTACAGCGAGTGCCAACTAGAAGAGGAATGCGCTGGGAAAAGAAACATGCCACAGAAGATGAAAAGGGGAGAAAGAGAATTCATTCACTTTGAGCAGAGAGGAGCAAGAAGATGAGTTTTTCCTGTTATTACGTGAAAAGGGCTACTGGCTAGATATATGAGTGAATTAAAGACAAAAGAAAAGATTTCTTCAAATCCACATTTTGGGCATTTTTGGGGATGGATAGAATGAGATTTTTGAGTATTAATAAGTATTATTAATGCATATTGTATAAATGACTTTGTTTAGCACATTACTACAGATTTATTTTTTATTTGAGTAGTGAGAAAGAGAGAGGAGATAGAATGAATCTGTTCCTGATTAGCACAACACTTTAATATAATTTTATACATTTCGTCGGAAAAACACACAGGAATACCATAAAAATCTCTTAAAATTAATGTTAAAAATATGGTGTTCGTAACATGATACTTCCCATACTTCTTTCCTTTTAGTAAATGAGAAATCCTGATAATCGCTACCAGGGACTAGCATAACTCATAAATACAATTTGAAAAGACACTCATTTTTTGCAGATCATCAGTCAATAGTCAGAACACAACAGTATCATAACGAATTGTCATATTCTTATGAAGAGTCATATTTTAAAATAACACGCATCGTTAAAGCAGCACGTCAGTTAAATTATTGTCAACCGAATGACTTTTACGCCACCAAATAAAAAAGTGATACAAATTATATTTGTAATCAGATATTCAACCAACAGATTCCATCGAAACATACGAACTCTCAACTTATACGTTTAAGTACATGAAAATTAAAACCCATTGTCACAGCTAACCCGCAAATAACGAGCCTCCTCTAACTTCTACTATAACTCACTTTAACAGATAGCGGCTAACTACCTCTACGAGAAATTCTTTTTCAGAGGATAGTACACCACATTCCCAACCGAGTGCCAACCGAAAAGAGAAAAAAAAAGAGACTTCCTCAGAGAGAAAACGAGCTCCCTTTTTGTTGTCGGTCGGCAAGAAAAGAAGCTACAAAATAATAACAATAACACTAAAAAGGGGGAGAGAGTAGAGGGGATATAATAATAATAAAAAAAAGCATGAAGCATTAATGTCCCCAAGAATGACGATCTCCTACATGCATATGATTATATTGACGATCAATGAGAGGAGAAAGCCCCTCTCTCCGCCGCCGACGCGCTACATATTTTCCGCAGATCGACTCCGAGTGATTATGTTCCCGAGAAAGGAGGATGAAAGTTTTTGCTCCCTCTCCTCCCCTTAATGGCATATTGATTACTGAAGAGTTAACTGCTTTTCAGCGGCTCTTTTTTGCTGCTGCTGCAGTGTGATTGAACGAGGGCCACCTCATGAAAGTTAAGTAGATAGTTTCTAATACCCGGCCACCCCAGAAAACACTCAGGCGAATTCTATTCCTCCGTCCCGGTTTTTTTTTCTTTTCTTTCTTTTCCTTCTTCCCTCCTCCCGACGATTGGGGGCTTCAAATGAATCTGTTGCCACAAGGGGATCCTAGAACGTGGAGGTGGAATGGGATAGAGGGGGCAGGGATCGCAACCCGCCAACGCCAGGCTAAGTCAATTTTTCAGCATTGGAGCTCCCAACTGCAAGATTACTTGCTATTTGTTAGAAAATGCAAATAGTTTTTAAAAACGATTTGGACTGTCAGGTCCTTCAACCCTTCCTCGAGATCTGTTTCTAATTGAATTCAGAACATAACAGATAACCGAAGGGTGTATTCAATTCAGCCATGGCCAACTAGGCCAGATATTGTGACGAACTTTTGACAGCTCTTTAACAACAGTTCAAGTCACTCTGAATGAAATTTGAGTTATTAAAATTTCTTTTCTAGTTATTAAATTGTTTTTTGAAACTTTTGAGGCATTTTAAATATTAACAGGGCGATTTTTAAATGTAATATTGCAACCAAGTAACCAATTGCAATTAAAGTAGCTATTATTTATGACTTCCTTTGAAAATAACTCTCCTAAGATTATCTGAAATGCTCCGAAAGTTGTACCTAAGACCTAAAATAAGGTCCCATCGCTTAGTTTCTCCAGGTGAGAAGAAAAGGTTTAAATCCGTACTTTAAAGTAATTATTTAATTAAATTTAATTATAACCTACAAAATTCGAATTGAAATATAAAATTACAACGTTTCTCGTCTCCTGCAGAAACTAAAAAGAGTAACAGAGATCAAGAACTTTTTAGTTTTGGAGGTGCAGAATTCAATTTAATTGAGAGTGAAGTTGAGTTGAGGGTGATCAAAGAGCGATCAAAAGTGACGTCTTGCCTACTACTTCACGTCACGATTTCGAGCTTCTCTGGCTTTACGAGTCTCAAGGAGGCCATGCTTCGGGGCTCCTCTCTATTCCTTCTCACTCTACGATCCGGAAGAACAAGAGAAAGAAGAAGAGGATGGAGAAGGAAAAGGAATAGGGTCAGTGAAAAGGGCCGGAATCTGGACGAGGGGGGTTGAAAGGGGGGGGCCATTCGATGGCCGGAGGAGGAATTCGAAGGAGAATATACAAAGAGCCCCACTGGATGGGATGGAGAGACGGGGAAATGACAAAACGTGATGGCGTCTCTCTCCGAGTAAAATATATAAAAAGGTCTCTCTCTGGAAATACCCGTTGTAAACACTCGTTCTCTTGTGTGGGGGAATAAATAAGTAAATAAAAAGAGGTCGCCCATTGTGTGATCGCAAATGGAAACGTTGCTCTTCGGAGGTGACACAGGGTTTTGATTCCGATGGCCGGTCGCATAAAGGGAGGCTGCTGTCTTTTTTCTTTTTTTCTTGTAAAATGTAACGAAAGAAAAGCAGGGTCGTGTTTTTTTGTTTTTTTTTAAGGTTCCAAACTGAAGGTATCGAGTCGATATGTGTAGGCATAATTTAGAAGGAGCTTTTATTTTTAAAGTTATTGGTATTATAGAATTTAACCACATTATACATAGTAGACATTGAATATGGGACTGACAGTAAAATTACCTGATGCTAAACAATCAAAAATCTGAACATCAAAGAAATATTGCTTCATAGTATCATTTCCTACAGGATATCTACTTTAAAAAAATGAGTGACATTCTATCAAATATAAGTTAAATTGATATTAAATATTAAGAAGAAAATTACTGAATACTAAGTTCAAGTTATTCATCATTCATATTATTTATACTAGGATATCATTTAATTGAACCGTGGGAACTACCATGTATATCCGCAAGACAACTGGTGCAATTCATACCTGCCATCGGTCTTCCTTATGACAAAAAAAAAGGGGGGGAGTACAATAAACCCTTGGTTGCAGTGTTATGGCTCTTTAGCCTCCCCGCCACAATTCATTCATTCAATTTACGAAAACTTCCAAAAGTAAGTTTAGGAATTGGAAGTAAAACAAAACAAAAATTTGAACCTTTAAGTGGCCCTTAACAAACCTAAATAAAATCCTATCAGAACCTTACCAGTCAATATCAGTGGGAACCCTTGCAATTTCTACTGAATTTAAAGAAAATGCATCTATCAGTCTTTGGAGGAGAAATACTGTCCGGACAACCGAAAACAAACTAAAACCACCACACTGCCACCCACACATCTCTGCAGAGAGAAGATAGAGCCGATCACACTTCTCACTTGAAAACAGAAGTGACGAAGGCGTTATCTGCGACCAACACATGACGAACGGCGACCTCAATGTCGTCACGTAAGCCACGGTTCATTATTCATTCATCATCCACGCCCCCACCGACTGACCAAACAACTAGGAGCGCTTATTTACGCAACGACTATTATTAGTGCTTCTTCATGATGTGCAGCTAGTTTGAATAACATGGCTTTTATAATGTATTCTAATCCAATACATATTTTGTTACGTATTACCTTTTTTTTAAAATGCTCTCAAAATATACCAATTGGGTCAAATCAAAATATACCAATAGGGTCAAATCAAAATATACCAATTGGGTCAAATTTGGTATGGCAATAACAGCCACCATTAAATTATTAGCACAGTAGAAGTAACAGGATTTATTAAAATTTTATGAAACTTTAAAATGTGACAATCTCTCATTTCGGATTTGGGTATTGAGGGGCTATTAACTGATTACCGAAATTCGAGATCCCACAAACAACACCCCAAAAAAAACTGATAAAATTTCTTCAAAAGGGTAGAACTCCTTTGAGAAGGGACTGTTTACCTGACTATGCAAAAATATAATTAAATTACTTTTTTAATCCCCTCTTTGAAATTGGGAAGGCTAGGAGGGGGAAAGCGTTCCGATCACCTGTTTGGATTAAGTGAATTCTGGGTGTTGGGAATCTTTGCTCAAAGATAATAATCATAAAGATAATAATTTTCTCAAAGTGATAATCAGCAATGTCTTTTTTTATTTCAAAATGGAACGTTAAGGATGAAAGAAACTTTTTAACTACGTGCATGTATAAAGTGACAAGTAAAATCCTACAAGGAATATAATTTGAATAACACTACAATATTGAAACACTAACACAACCTCACATTATTCAAAAACTATTACTACAAGCAAACATATTCTAAAGAAACACACCTCCGAATGTCTTTATCGTTATCATCATCAATCACATCTCGGACTACTCAATTAAGACAGACAGAACAGAAGCCAAAACCAAAACGACCATCGATGAAGCACCCAAAACAAGCACAATTAGCAGTTAGTAGCCGCGCGACGGCGTCATCAATCACCATAAGTTGGAAATTCCGGCAGCAGGGGCGCAAAGGGCGCACCGCCCCCAGATAATGTCAACAGTCCCACGGCGCGACATGACAGATGGCGTGCAAGTGCCACCCCAAAGGAATGTTTTTACTTCCAGGAGAAAAAAATTACCTCAAAGACAACAGCTGCCGTGGGATCAGGATTTTCCGCTTGTCCCCCGAAGATTGGGCCTCTCTCGTAAGCCACCCAAAAGGGTTCATTGGTACGAGCTCGAATTGGAATCATTATTTTTGTATGAATAGTTTTTGGTTAATTTTTTTAACTATTCACTTATTAGGTGTAGGTATGGAAAAGTTTGATTTTTAACTGATAATTTGTAAGATGTTGGATTGGAACTACTAGTTTACTTTGAACAGGTATGAATTATTACAGATTAATGAGCGAAAGAAAACTTGTTAAATTTTTTCAACCATTTATTTTGCTCTGTTAAATTTGAAGCAAACAAACCTAGTTAAGAGAGAAAATTAAAATATCCCATTTCTAGCCACTGCAAAATCTTTCGTTGAGTACAGGTTAATTTTTGAACCATTTCGTAAAATGGAAAAAAAAATAGTTTGATTTAAAACCATTTTAGAAAATTCAGCGAGGGAAACAGGAATATTTTATAACAATTCTGTGTGAAATTTCTTCTTGTTATTCTTTGTGAAATTTTCCAAAAGGAAACCAGACTATTTGAAACCCCTTTTTAGCAAAGACTTGTAGGGGGATGTCCAGACTTTTTGTAAAGGGTTCGGTTTTTGTAAAATAGTTGTGAAAATCTACTCATAATTTTGTGAATTTGTGAAAATAGGGCCCATATTTGTAGCATTGTGAAAAATAGTGTCCGTTTAAAGCCTAAAATATTTGTGAAGGGACTGTTTATAAGGTAAAATATTTTGGTCCGAAAACGGATCCAAATTTCTTCTAAACTAAGAAAAACTGCAATTGGTGCGATACAGGTTCAATTTTGACACATCCTCGGGTATTATGACATAGATAAAACACACTGTCCTCCAAACACTAAAAAAGTAAAACATTGCAAACGCCATTTCAAGGAAAGATTAAAGATCCACCGCTCGCGAACTTGGATAGAATTCACCTACTACTACTATTTCTAACCTGATCTCCATCGCGTGACGCCAATACTTAAATTCCCAACCCCTTGGAAAGGCTCCAGAATAAAAGAGCACTTAGCTACAAATTACAGAATTAAGTCATAGTAAATTCCTATTCATAAGACTAACTAAAAGCGATTTAGGTATTTCAAAACGGGCATGCATGTCTACACCTTAAAAGCCGCGATTAAATCATGCAGTTGGAGTAAGGTAATGGAATAATTTATTAAACAGGTGCTTGGAACTGGCCTTTGGTGTTATCAAACATCTAAATCTTCCCCCCGGGTGATTAAGCTACTTGCTTATTATTATTATTAGAGAAAAGTCAAATATCGTTATGTTTTAAAAGCGTTTTCGGTACACAATCACTTGTAAAAATAATTTGGTAAACACCAAGATTAATATAATTTATTTTAAAGGTTAGGGATCTACTATTATGATACAGTTATTAGGATATCGTGTGTTAAAGTAAAATTTACCTATAAACTATCAAGAATTTAAATGTAACTGAAAAAATATAAAATAAACTTGAAAACTATATAAAAGTCCCAAAAAATACAGTTGTCTAAACAATATAACCAGTTAACTATTAACAATTGATCATTTAAAAATTTTACGACAAATTGCAATAATAATATAAGTCTGTAGTTCTTTAAAACTCAATTAAAGAATATAAATTGAATAAATCCCGCAATGAAACAATTTAAAAAAAGAAAGAATTTGAAAAACAATTATTAACGAAATGCACGGATATTTTAATTTATTTTGATAAGATAACAGGGAGGTAAACAATTTTCACTCAAATAATAATTAATATTAAACACAGAAAAATATAATAGTTTCTTACGGGATGTTATATGTTTCTTTTAAGAAACAATATTTAAAAAGTTAGGAATTGTAAAAAAAATCATAAAATGAACGGATATTTTAATTTTATTTGATTTTCCCCAAGATTTCATACTTACTTCCCCCCAAAGATATCATTATACGTACAAGTTTTACCCACCTATACTATCACATAAATCCCAATCGATGAATACGTAAATCAACATGAACAGTCGTAGACAACGTCCAAACCGTGAAACAACTCCACCAACACACCTTCGCAATGACGGAAGAGAAAAAACGTACATTCCACCACAAATATAAAAAAACCCAACTCCCTCCCCCACAAACGACAGACAACTAGGGGGAGGGAGGTAAGTGGACGCAAAAGAGCCCCGAAAATTAATGTTTCAGGAATCAGAGGACGAAGAGGGGGGGGAGGATGCATGTAGAAGAAGATTGATTCGATTTTGAAGGGGCAGAGATAGCAGCGCGGGGATAATGTTTCCAAACAGACAGATGTGGAAGTCGCACGTAAGTGCATGATGGATGGGGATTCTAAGAGGCTGATTCGGGCCAGCCGTCAACCCTCTTCAGAACAATTGAAAAATTCGCCTGGCTCTTTATCCTCCGCGCCGATTAAGGTTGCCGCGACAAGGTGGTTTTTTTTTTTTGAGGGGGTGGTGGATTTTTTTTTTTATATTGAGTTGAGTTGTGGATGTCGATCGTGGGGATCTACAGGTGGTTGTGGAAGGAGAGGGTTGAGAGAGAAAGGGTTGAGGTTTGGTGTGGAGGGTGTGAGGAAATTGTGTGAGAATTTTTCGCGGCGTTTGTGTGAAGCAAATTTTAGATTTTAACTAATCGATTTAAATATTTTGAGTAGTAGTACTTATTGTTTAAGGACGTAATTATGATTTACTTTAAATAGCTTTTGCACGGTAAATTCCCCCCCCCCATTTTTGAAATCAGTTATTTTCCTTAATAGAATACAGAAAATGCTCAGTTTTTTTTTTTTTTTTAATTCGTCTACAATACCCCAATGCTTTAACGTTTGAATGATTGAAAGAAAAATGCCTTTTTCACATTTTTCAGAAAACTTTAGGATTGTGTAGAAGTCCTTCAATATAGTTTACATTTTTATAAATGAATAGATTTCTTTTTACTGTTTAGGTCAAGAAGCATTATAGCAATACCTAGGTAAATAATGTGACTAAATGTGCTTTTTGTCACTATTTAAAGGACTGGGGTCATTTATTTCATCTGCAGAAAATATTTGAACAAAATTTTGTAGGCGTTAAGTTTTTCCTGTTTTATCCAAATCTGGTTTTAATGATACCTAAATCAGGGGTGGAAAACCAAAAATTCATTTTTGGAGCAGCTTTAGAGCAAGTCTAATCAATTTTTGGAGCAAGGCTAATCAATTTTTGGAGCAAGGCTAATCAATTTTTGGAGCAAGGCTAATCAATTTTGGAGCAGTTTTGGACCACCTATTAGTGTTTTCGTATCAAGCATTTTTGTAGCATTACACTTTCATGTTAATTCCCAGATCAAAACGAAACTTTTGCGAAAGTCACGATTTTCCCACAATAACTCGTGATTTTTCTTGGAAATAGTCTGGAAGGTAAAAAATAGTAGGGATTATCTGGAAAAATAATTAGTTCGCGGTCCGCAGGTTGTGCATCCCTATTTTAGATGGAGGCTCATATTTTGTAGAGAAAAAGCGAAAAATCGCGATTCCGCTGATGGTAATCATGATGGCTGAAGATTGGCTCTTTCCCTGTTGGTAGGATTTTCAAAATTTGAATCAAATTGAACGGAAAATCATGTTTTTGGAGCAGTTAGGCGCAAAAATTTTTGCTGGATTTGGAGCAGATTGGAGCAAGGCATCCATTTTGGAGCAGTTTGGATCAGTTGGAGCAGATTTTCCATCCCTGCTAAATAACTTCCCAAAGGAGGTACACGTATTCTTTTGGAAATTTAAACCCCAAAAACTCTTACATCACAATAAAATAAATTATAATATTCCTTCTAATCGATATTATTTCTCTTTATTTTACACGCAGAGTTGCTACAGTTAAGCATTTCGTCTAGCTAACTCGATAACACCCAATTAAACTCCATTAACCAACCCACACACAAGCCCTAACCGAAACAAACAAACAAAAGGGAGAACGGCAGAGAAACAAACCCAACAACAACGTACTATACAAATCCAATTGCAGCAGCGACAGCACACAACAAGCGACTACCAAATTAGGTCAATTCGATCCTAACGAAAAAACAAAGAACGACCAGACACTCCATCACAATAGTAAGTAAATAAAACAAAAAAAATGCAAAAACTTCAATTAAACGAATGGAGAAGTAGAACAATAATAATAATAATAAATTGCTTATTAGGGCGAAAGGGCTCTTTCCCTGATTGGCTTCTTATATGAGGGAAAAGTGTTATGGATGGTTATGATATGTCAACGTCGGTGGGATGCGGTTTCCATGGAGACGCACGCCCGCGTCGATATTGCGGCGGGGGATGGATGGATTGATTCCCTCGTTGATCCCCAGGGGGATTAGGTGCCTTGACCGCCCCTCTGTTGCTTCCAATTACGACCACAGTACGGCATATTGGGTGCAATGGTGGGGACATTTTTTTTTTTAATATAACATGCTGGGGTTTCTATGATATTATCCCTTGGTAGCATGTAAATGTTAAAAGTATCTTTCTTAAAACTCTGTCACAAGAACTACAAAAATAACGGTTTGAGCAAAAACAAATGTATTTAAAATTTTTTTTAGTAATGTTAGGTGTTTTCTAATAACTTGGGAATACTTTAAAAAGAAAGCTCATGTCGATATATCTCTGTATTAGCTTTGTGCTGATAAAAAGCAATAAAATGTGGTTATGCATATGAAACAGTTTCTCTATTAAAACCCGATTTGAATGTAAAAATGAACTAACTCAGAAGAATTATATCGTCATAATGTGCTGCAATTAAGTACATTTAAAAAAGGAACAAATTCTGGGACATTCAAAAATTCTTAACGTTTCAAAATGAATTCTTTCAAACATTTCTACTGAGCATTATTAAAAAAATTCAGCTAAAATGGATATCTATAGAATATTTTAATAACCCCAGTGAGTAGAAATAAATGATAGTAAATTAAATTCTACATAAAATAAAGAAATTCATTTATAATTTAAATATAATAATTGAACAAGAATGAGAAACTTTAAAGAATAAATATTTTAAAATAAATTAGAGGAAACTGAGCAATAATAAAAACAAATTAATGACATTTCGAATAAAGAGATAACCAGAATTCTCATCAACATACCTATACAAAATTATAAAAAAAAAACTTAACATATTTAGATGTTATACACAAGCCTTACTCCAAGAGATTCCGGCATCCAACCCCAAGACCAGTGGAAATAAAAAAAAATCCCTCACAGTTGGAAATAGCCTTCAATCCCGGGGAACACGCCTCGACTCCAGAGAAGGACGAAAGAAAGAAACGCGCAAAAGAAGCGCAGGAAAAAAAAAATAGGACGGAGGAGAATATTTTTTCTCTCCTCTCTTGGAAGAAGGGTGCAAAGCAGATTATGGAGTGACGGTTCCCTCAGCCAATTCCGAGGGACACCGAGGGATGGAGAGGCCCCGAGTTTTTAAGTTCTTGGCCAAAGATCTGGATTTTAGATTAGGGCAATTGCCCGAAGTGCGCCCATGACAATGCTTCTCTGGAGGAGCTGCTGGTAGTTCTGTTGGAATTTTTTTTCGGGGGGTGGGTTGATGGGTAGAGTCGTTCAGGGGTGGGGGGAGGTGTCATGATATTGGACGTGAGGTGAGGAGTCGGTGGTTGATTTGAAAGCGAAAATATAAATCGACTACAGTTTATAAATTAACATATTATACGTGAGAAAAGGTTAGACTGATATCGTTTGGAAACCGTTTTAATCATATCGAGCCATTCAAATGGTTTGGAAGAGAATGTGTGGAGTTTTATGCTCGTCTAAAAACATTCAGAATTTTAAAAACTTAAAAATCTTTAAACTTTGGATAGAAGCGATTCCAGTGCACCTAAAATTCTGTAATATAACATGGAATATTTTGATTAAAGACTAAAGAAACATTGAAAAGCCTAATAGTATGATCCAACGCTTTAACATACAACATTTCAATTTTCATACCCCAAGCTCTTTAACTTTAACACTTAATCCTTTGCATTCGTAAGGGATTTTATCCCCAAAGCATTTAATCTGAATTTGTTTTGCGGTTTTCATTGGAATAATAAATGTGAGTATAATATAAAAATATCTTTGCCCATTAGATCCCACAAACACCATATTTTAGAGGAGCTAGAGTTACTTATAGCTCTTCTCAACATAGTATAAAGGAATTTTTAAACATTTCAGGAGCTAGCTAGAAGTACCTTTTCCATAATCTTCAAAACTGATTAAATAGGTACTAGCTACTCAATTAATTAAATTTTGATGAACTTCAGTAGCAAAGCTAGATGTAATACACATTAATATTTGGCTAATAATACCGGGAAAGTTAGTTAGAATGTATTATTGCATTATTACACTGTGTTACGACTTTCCAAGCAACAACTGATAAACCGAGAGTATCGTTACCCAAAAAAAGATGACAAAAGCGACATCAAGCACAAGCTTCGAGAAGATGGGTAATAAACATGCACGAAGGGAGAAAAAACACCTCACACAAAAGAAACCTTCTTATCAAGTATTCCACCCCAGGCACTTACGGAGGATAAAGAATATTAACTACACGCAAATAATTCCAGAAGAAGAGAGAAAAGGAATTTCTCGGCATTCAACTAATGAAATTTTCCTCAGAAGACGCGTCTCCTCTATACCCCTACACCAAAATAAGAAAAGCGTCTAATAATAATCATTTCTATGAGCTGCATTGTTCATCATCACAAATAAAAATCGCAAGAAAAGGCAAGGATCGGGACAGGAAAAAAAAAGTCGATACATTTTCATGAGTAACACGGGGCGGCGTTAATGCCCCAAAAGCCCATCACTACTGCATTGATGGGGGGACAAACACTATCGTATTTATTTATTGAACGCTGGCACAAGTCCCTCCGCTAGATGGCGGGCCGGTCGCTAATCTATCAGACCTCATATCCACATCCACCCCTGCGAAGTTGTTACGAAGATTGCCTATCTTGGAGCTGGCTGGCCGGGGCTTTTCAGATGGAAATTTCGCATCCCCACGTGGGACCGGGATGGAAGAAAACTCAAATGAGTGAAGAGGAGGAGGCAAGAAGAAATAAACAAGAAAGTATATAATCTTGGCGAGAGAGAGACTTCTTCTTGGTGGAAGTAGTTACCATAGAGAAGAAGACGGTTGGAGTTTCGTTGTCGGCCGTTAGAGGAAATTTTACTTTCAATTTCTCTTAAATATGCGGATGCTCTCTCCTCAACACGGCCCTTTTTCCCGATGATGAAAAATTCCGGGGAAAAAGTTCTTTTCCGTTGGAGTTGGAAAGAGAGGAATGGAAATGAACACCAGGGGGCGCAGCAACCGGAGGCTATTGTGGCTCTGGGATTTCTCATAAGTGCCTCTATCTTCTGCCCTCCTCGAACGAAACGGAAGAAGAAATAGAAAGAGAAGAAGGCACAGCTGGAAGGGAGTATATAGGAGGGAAAGGACCCAACGGGATGGTGGGGGGATATATATACCGACGGGGTATAGATCGGGAGATCCAATCTCCAAGGCAGAGAGAGCGTTTGATCCTGGATTTAATGCAACAGGACACGGTATTTACATGATAAGTTCAATGGGAGAGAGATCCTGGGATCGACAGGCAAAGGGAACCGCTTTTATTGGCATGACTATTGGATGCGGCGCATTAAGGAACCGAAAGAGCCGGGATGATATCGGTTCATTTTTTTTTGTTGTTGTTATTATCATTTTGGAAAGGCAGGTAGGACTTGGAGAACAAGTCGGGGGTGTGAGAGTTTTTTTTTAGGTGAAGTCAATGGAGCGGTTAATGGGTTTATCGTCTGTTTTGAAAGGAATGGTTTTTTGATAAAAATGTATACGGGAAAGAATGGCTAGGAGGTGAATGGTTTAAGAGGATTTAATGCTGACGGTGATAAAACTATAGGATGAGGTGACGGGGAAAGCTAGAAAACTTGCCTTGATGGAATATGGTTAAACCTTTTCATTTAAGGATAGGGTTTTTTTTATGTTTACTTAACTACCTGCATCTTAAAATTTTTCGTTCTGACTAGAAACTTTCTAACATGATTGAATCTTGAAAGTCAAATTTCAAAATGAATAAACTGGACTGGGACTGGGTAACTTACTGGACTGGGTAGTGGGTAATAGCACCTTCATGTTGCCCTTCACTACTTTAAATTTAATAAAGGAATTCCTAATTTCAAAATTATAACTACACAAAAAATTAGTTCACCAATAAATACAGTGCAGAAATAACAATTAGACAAATGGACAGTAGATAGGCATAAAGGCAAATATTGTATCTATAATTAAAGATTTAAAGCCCAACAAATAGTATGATTGCTATTAATATTTACAAATTACTAATTCCTTTTATATGTTATTTTAAAGATAATTATGCTAACAAATCTGTAAATCACGCATTTCTCAATAACAAATAACAACAATAACTTATCCCAGCGAATAAGTCGATCCACAAGTAACCCTCAACTAAAACAAAACACATGAAACCAAAAACCCCCCAATCCCCCCCATAGAAACCCTACTAAGTCCAAAACCCCAGAAAGCACCACCAACACACTCTTTCACCATAGAAGCTTTCTACAAGGAGAAGGAACAGAACAGAGAGAGAAAAGCATTCGGAGAAGGAGGAAGAATTAGCCTAAAAGGAGCAAATGGTCTCAGAAGAAAGCCCATCACCTGTCACAATGCATTTGTAGGAGGGGGGGGGGCAGGGGCTAATTGCGGCCAGTGGGGCGCCCCACCGCTAATGGCAGGGGCGCAATAATTACATTTGTACAGGCCAATGAAGTTCTATGGGAAGGGGGCAAACTATTAGATATTTATTATTTCGCAATGGAATAGCTTCCTCCTGAAGGTGCTGCTATGGGCGAGTAACACTGAGGGGATTCTTGTGTTAAATTGATGCTTAAATGGAAGAAATTATTAGTTGTGTTTTTTTTTTCTTTTATAGCAAACACGTTGGATAGTTTCAGCTTTTAAATACTTTATCTTAATCGGTTAACAGAAAAGAACAAATTTGAGTAGCTCAAGGAGAGAATGCAATATTCACCATTATTTTTTTATGTCGTATCGTCAATCACTGTACTGAAATACCGAATTGGATAAGTTTTTAATCAAAATTTGGTAAATACTTGTGGCATACATTTTGTAAGAACATGGATAACAATTGGTTGTATGGACTGAGGAAACACACTGAAATAAATTGCTCCCGGCTAAACTACAAGTAACAAATACCCAATACTGTGCAAAAAAGGGAAAAATAAGCCAAATATTCCCAAATAAGTCCCCAATGAGAGCATAACAGTTTTTCTTGCCCGATTCTAATAAAAAAACGTAATAAAAGCAATTCTATCCTCACCCAGTTCAGTCCATTGTCACACATATTTACGAATGATTTCTCCCCATACGTTCATACATAACACCAATCTACATTTTTATTAAGACACAACAAAAAAAAATCATATTCCACAAAGAAATTGACCACCAACAATCACAGCAGGTAAGTAATCAGAAAAAATAAACAAGACTACACAGAAGGCGTGTGCTGTAACTAACAAGCCGACGCCAATTTTCTCCTGTTTTTAAAGATCTTTATTACATTAATAATATGCATTGCTTTCGGTGATATGAAAATTAATGACGGTACAGAAACGAAATGAAAGCATAAATATGTGTGCTACCAACAGAAAGGGAATTCTGTGACGAAAATACTACCTACTGAGTGTCATAACACGCAAAGAATGGTTATTTTTAGTATAGGGTATTTTTGGTTAGCCACGAACATACAAAACGCAATGGGTTGTTGGAAACAAGAATTATGGTTTCCTAGTACACCGTTTTACTACATTAACTGAAAAAGTACCCAAATTAGCGAAAACCTTTCACATGGTATTAGCTACGACTCGTTTCAAACAATTTCCAGCTATTCATTAAAGGACAATTTGAAAATGCATTCGTAATTATGCAATTATACTCAATAAGAGCAATCAGGGGAAAAATGATCCAAATAAGAGAGACAATAAATTGTTTCACCCAAAATAGACACTGGGAAAAATTGTTTAGTAAAAAATAATGCTAAAAAAATAATTGATATTGACTCTAAGTTAGCTGGATTTTAGTTATAAAATCGATAAAGGGTTGGTAATTAATTGGTTTATTGATTGCTTATAAAGTTCAATATAGTTGGTCAATTTCAGGGTCCCCATCGAACGAAAAATAACTACCTAAAAAGAAATAATACGTACACACAACCAAATAATTTTTTGAATGAATTAGATTACTATCTATAAAGAAATTTATTGAAAAAGTATAACTTATTGGAAAAAAAAAGTTTAAACTAACTTTTAATTCTACATAGCTAAATATAAACAACACTGATTGAGCTGAAAGAAAACTGCAATCCCGAACCAGCATACAGAAATCATACAACAATGGTAATATTAAAGAAAAATACAACACGGGCCATGCTGGGTTTAAAAAAATGATACATCTATTAAGAAATCCTTATTGAATACGTAATAACGTAGTAACAATAACCTAAAACAGGTATATGAAGATCTAACAGTCTCCAACTCCACCTCAGAACAAGCAAAAAACCACTTCTCACTATCAGCCCTATAAACAGAGATCAATATCACGAGCAAATCAATCTCAACACTCACGAAAAGGCGTCACCCCGTACAACAGAGAAAAAACCTGCACTCAAGAGCACCCCTAACAAAAGAAGGGTGGAAAAAAAACTCCATTCATCTCCGGCGAAAGTCAAATTAGCGATAAATATCCATCCAGAGTGGGACCAGAAAGAAAAAAACTCCTTCAGTTCGTCGAAACAATGTAATGGAGGTTTAATTAGCAACCATGCAAAACTAACAGCAGCGGCTTTTATAATGATATAAACAAAAATCGGGAAGCGAAGCGAAGAGAGTGAGTGAGTGGAGTTGAAGTGCTTTCCAGCTGCTCCTGGATGGAGAGCGCAATCATCGCGTTTTAATCGTGATTTCACTTCATAAGCTTTATTGGCTTAAGCATCAGCGATTATGTAAGCGGTGTATGTGTGGAAAAAGCCTTCGGGGAAGGAGGCTGTTTTATTAGAGTTGGGTGGAACCAGTTTTCGGCGCAAAAACCGTTCGGGGTGCTTAATTTCCGCTTTGTCTTTGGGGGGGGGGACGAGTGACATTAAGAGCTTGTATTTGTGCTTATAAAATTTCAACTAAAGAAAATCTTAAAAACCACTTAAATTGGCAATTAAATTATATCGCTGATTAGTTCAGAGGATAAAAGTGAGACTAAGACAAATAAAATTCAAAAGTATTAAGAATCTGAGTCATTAAGGTAGTTTAATGAATATCAATAGAGTCAAATTTTAACTCTATAAAAATATAAAAGCACTTTTAAATTTAAAAAAAAAATGTTTTGGGGCATAGTTACAGCACAAAGAATAAGAAAGGAAAGTCAAATTTACTTAAATTTCAAATTAAATTTTTAAAATCGCAACAAATGGGCATCGATTTATCTGTCAAAATATCGGGATAATATCTGTCAAACAGGGATAGTTATTTTTCCCTTTTCCCACTCACGAGTAGGGCGAAACTTGGGAGATTTTTTTAGAATACAAAAAGTAAATTTGCCATTATTTTGGACTTATTCCCTTTAACAAACTGACGATTTCATTTTTTTTTTTAGATAATTTAGTAATCAAGCGTTTAAATGTAATCTCCAAACATGCAAGCGCTCTTTGATATATCTTCAACTTCCTATTTAGTGTTCGATAAACATTTCCTACCTTTCCACGCACGTTCTTTAAATTTCCTTGCTTGTATGCAACAAAACGTCCAAATAAATATTCCATCCCTACTCAGCCTGGTCACTTAACCCAAACAAAGCATTCCCCACCGAATCCCCCAACCACCGGAGAAAGGACAGTCCCCCAAGTAGAACGAACCGCTCCATCCAGAACAGAACCGATCTCGAACAAAATCTCTCGATTAATAAGGAGGCCCGTTAAGCGGAAAAGGAGTCCTTAGAAAGCTCATTAAGGAGCCCAGGCCGCTGCCCATTTACATGTGATCTAATATTAATGCAATGATAAATTACAATCTTCTCTCCTTAATCCGGGAGACAAGGGGAATGGAAATGGGGATTGTAGTGTGTTGTATGATGCGCGGGAACAAATTCTGACTGAGGGAGAGAAGAGGCCTTATTAATATTAAATGGCGCAAGAGCGCTGGGCCGGATCAGAGCCGGATTCCACGGGAGGAAGGGGTTTGCCGCCGCCGGACGGGGGGCTTGTTGCCATTGCGACGGGCCGGACAGTCACCGGTGGGGTGTCAGTGTGGTGTATGGCTCGATGAATAACAGATACCAAATTTTAAGAAATGTTTCTATACTTTTGAGTCGTAATAGAAACTGAAGTACGTTTAATTAAAGTCTTTAACAGGTAGTTGGTTTTTAGTCTTTAATGCAAGGGGTGTAAATATAACTGGGATTAAAACAAACTAAAGAACGGCAAAATAAAAGTCCGGGTGTAATTTATTGAATAAACGGCATGCATAATTTATCACTTTTAGAAAAAATTAATACCTAATCCGCAAACATAAATCAAGCTCTTACCCATAACTTCTTCTATTTAAAAGGTATTTTCAAAATGAGTTTAATTCATCTAAACTTTAAATTTTATGACGATGAAAGTATTAATACAGCTTTATTTTTTTAGATGACCACTATTCAAAGACACTTTCTTCTATATTACTCTTTTTAAATTAGCCTTTAGTGTACGTACCACAAGGAACCCGAATTACTAGAAAAGTTCCAGAATAAAAACAGCAATATTTTTTTAAAACAAAGTTACGTCGAGGAACGGGTCCCATTGATCATTTCCTTTCGAGCAGTCCAGTAAAAACAAGCCTTTAGAAATGTAGAAATTGTGAAATCAAGAATTGTGAATTGTGTCAAGAAAAATTGTGTTGGCCAAAGAAGCACAACTTGTCAGGTGAAAAATATAGAAGAATGCATTACGTTTCATCAGATTAACCAAGAAATTTAAAAAAACATGAAGTAACACTCGATATCACAGTAAAGGTTTTTTAAGCCTATGAACACCGGTCAATTCCAGTACACATTCAACCCCTGCACCCTTCTTCAAATCATCTCTTCAATCATCTCCATCGTCTCCACAACATCACTTTGTATTCGTCCCCCCAAGAGAAGACCCCCGACAACCACTGTAGAGAAGTCCACCACCCCAGCTACAATTAAGCCCGAAGTCCCTGCTGAATGATTAAATGAGGAGAAGGAATATCATAATCGGGATAAAAAGGAAGAGGAGAAATCCCCCGGAAAAGCCTCATCCCGACGACTCTCTTTTTAAAAAGTTGGTTGCTTGGTTGATGAATGGCGTTTTATTGTTTCGGAGGTGAAAACTTCCATTTTTGCAAATCAGGGGGTGATAAATATGCAGATGATGAGAAGTTACTGAGGCCTCCGATAACGAATAGGGGGGGGCGATGACAGTTGCGTCTTCTTTAAGGGAGGAACAATGAGGGGTAAAGGAGGGATTTAGGGTGGAAGATTGGGCCCGTTGTTCTGTTCTTTGGGGTTACGTGCGCGTGAGTAATTTTGATAGGCCAAAGTGATAGGGGTATTTTGGGAAGAATGTAATGGGAGTAACAATAATGAGGAGGGTTATATTTTTCATGCCTCATCTTTTTTCCAAGAGAAAGTATTTATTTAAACCAAAATTTTAGTATTTTCTTTAGTAAATACTCATTTAGATAGTGAGTAATAAACCTTAACAGATTTTGCTGTACTTTAGAAGGGTTTTCTATAGAAACATTTAAAAAATGAATATAAAAAATAAAAATAAGTGAATAAATAAATATATGATTTCAAATATTTATAGGTTTGATGAGAATTGATCGATAGCTGATTACTGATTGGAATACTTTTACGAACTTTGGAAATTGATAGGTTCTAAAAGTAATGAAATTAGACTTATTTAGAATTAGACAATTAATAAATATTAATTTGAATTAGACAATTAATAAATATTAATTTGTAGTCTTTCAACATGTATTTTACAGATACAGGACAAATATTAAAATTATAAAGGGTTGCAAAATATCCATAAACATAGAATTTAGGCCAGAGGTTCATATTACATACCACCCATTTATATTTTATAGAAGATTCTAAATACTACTAGTTTAAAAGGGAGGAAGGTTAGAGTAGATATTTGGACTAAGAATAAGGACGCGACACAGAACCGCGACAAATTTTCTTAGTAAGGACGCTTCATCCAAGAATTTCATTACAACCAAAATATACTGTAAATCACAACAGTATTACGGCCACCGAGTTCCAACACGAATTTTAAACCGCCCTCTCGAACCCACCTTATGAATAAACATCGGCCTCTGGAAGAATCCAATCGTCTTCCGGATAAAAACGCGTCCATTTTTGTCGCGGCACGCGAAATGAACATATCTCGTGCCATTAAGTCGAATTGATTCGATCGTTCGGCGTAATTAAACGGGCTGACAGAGGGGCGCCCCGGGGCACGAACGCCTTCTAATGAACTTTCTGGACCCCCGCCGCCGCCTCGGTTCGGGGCTCGAGCAAACACGCGGGGCGGCGAGGGGCACAGCGGCGCAAGTCCTTCCAAGGATGGGAATTTGGAAGTTTACCGTGAGCTTGTTCGATTTGATAAATAAGTTTTGGAAAAGGGAATGTGATAGAAAAATATTGTTTTATTAGCTAAATATAGGTTTTTTTTAATTGTTTTCAAGAGCCTAATGGGTTGGTGAGAACTTTTTTTTATATAGGTTGTTGACTACAACACAAAATTGTGGACCTTAGTATGACTGCAGATAAAGTATGGCGAATTTAAGGGCAAGTTCCTATACAAACCGATCAAAATAATCTCACATAATGGCTAGAATGATAACTTTGCTTCAAGGTGTTAGATTGATGAATGAAGTATTATAATAGGATCTGGGATGATAAAAAATATTTAAAAAAAAATAGAAACTCTTCTAAAATTAATTTTAAGGTTTATTAAGTGTTTGTCTTGTTCAATGGGCAAAAAATTGATATTTTTTCTAAAGATTAAGGTTTTTAGTAATGTACTATAAGCAAAAAAAAAAAATAATAAAATTATTTCTTTTTCCAGTTTAATAAATAAATACAAACTGACCATAAACATCATATCCATATTAAAGTCGAAACTGAATAAATTAAAATAACTTATTTAGAAATTAAATAAAAACTACCAATTAAATAAGAAATATTAAATTAAAACCTAAATTAATTCAGAAACTATTCGCAAACTGAGATTTTTTTACATACCTCACCGAACAAAAAAAACATGCTGGTTAAAATCAAACGACCAAAACGGTCCCAATCGAGTCGCTTTCATCACACCACTGTCCCTCACACCTCCACAACCCCGTTCCAATAGCCAACAACAAACAACAGTAAGGTTTTCCGGGGGAGGAGGAAGAGAGAATCTTAAAATTTCGTGCGCGCGAGGGAGAGATTCTCCGTAATTACGAAGCTTGTTGAAATAAGATTCGAAAACTGTTATTGGGAAAATATTTTGCCCGAAAGCGCAGCTAGGACGCGAAATTCCACCACCGCTTCTCTTCTGGATTTCCATTCTGATTGGGGAGGGGGCACGCGAGGCCGTAATTAGAAAATGGTCGATTGAAATATTTCCGTTCGTCGTTAGTACGAGTGCTAAAAGGGGAGGGAGGGAGGGTAAAGAACGACGACGATGGCAAAAATCATTCCGATCGACCTATTCAGGTGATGACTGGGGGAGGAAACAATAAAACACGAGTATATTAGTAATCGGGGTGGTGAGGGCACATTTTGTTGGAGGGTATGAGAGGAGGAAACGGAATGTCAATCCGATATCAATATGAAGAGAGGGGAGGAAGAGAGACGAATGTCTTCCGCATCCCCCCCCCCTCTCTGTTTCATGCGGAAGAACGATTTGTGAAAGAATCGCGCAATTAGAACGGCGGGGTGATGTTTCAAGAGAGGGACTTATTATTATTTTTTACTAGCGGTGGTTATATGATGAGAGAATGGGAGTTAGTTAATGGGTGGTTCTGTGATGGTTTGTTGGCAAGGGAAGGATTGGGAGGGTTGAAAATAAAAAAATTATTATTGACTTTAAAGACATGTGTGTGTTTGAGAGGCAACATCTTATTTAAAGAGGGGAGGTTAAAATATTTTTCTTTCTCATTCATCAATTCAATTTAAGAAGGATAATAATTGTGAAATGACATGAGATGTTCGTAGAGGGAGTTGAGGGATATAAAACAAAGCAAAGGGTAATGTTAAGAAAAGTTCTTTCATATTTATAAATGGAACAAACCAGATTTGCAAAGGGGCCGTTTCCATAGGCACTGTATTTTCATTCAGTGGATTACACATCTGAATCCACACAACAAATGCAGTGGTCGAGAGAAGAAAAAAGTATTTACCTGAAACAGAATAAAAAAATATTAGTCACAAATCAGAGATACTTACAGTAAAACAAAATATTATTTATAGAGTAAAATATGCCACACACATTGAAGGATAATAAATATTATTATACTAGACTGAAACTTCAATTGACAATTGACCCTGGAGAAACAAAACAAAGAAAGTAGTTCCCAGCGCATTGTCTGAATTCTGATTGAAATTAAGAACTTCAATTTAGAAATATGACTTGTCAAGAAACGTTGCAGTCTAGTATAGCAGTTTCTTTCACAACAATTTAAGTACATTTTTAAAAAAATAAAGACTATCAGTTTCGACACAGGAAAATCTCATTGAAATCTCAAACACATGCTTTCTATCTAATAATGTAGTTGATAATTAACAAAAATTTTAAAAGCTAGACTAGAGTAAAAACAAATATAGAGGACCTTCGAAACCAACCATTATCGAATACATCAATCTTTCAAACCGTTCAAGTCGAAAGCCCAATCCCAAATAAGAGTTCCCCCATCACAGCAGTTACAACAATCAAAGATAGTGGCTGCAGCTACATCACACAAACACTTGTGGAACGACCCCCCTCCTTAAATTTTAAACCGGAGAAGTCAAGTGATCTTGATCCCGTGGAATCACGTTCCCTGCGAGAAGGGACACCTAAATCGTTCAACCCCACTCCCAGGGGCAGCCTCAAAATCGAACACCACCCCCGCACGACCGAAATTCCATTCCAATAAAAGAACCGCCCCTCCAGAGAGAGAAAAAACCTCCTTTCCATTCCAGGAGAACGGGAAACAATAAAAAAAGCACTATCCCTTCCCCACAAAAATAAAAGAATGATTAGAGGATTATACGAAAGGTCAGGCTGAAGTATTTACACCCTTGCTGCATATAAACCGATTTCACTCCCTATACTACACTAGACAGCAACGTTTCCTGAACCCAGTACGTCACTAAGCAGAAGGAAAAAATGGCTAAACACAAAGCCTGTTGGGTTGCAAGGAGGAGTTCCGGAACGCAAATCGTGATAAAAAGACGCTATATATACATGGGTTTCAAACTAATCATATTTTTAAATTGACGTTCGTAGTTTCAATCAAAATTTAGACACTTAGCTGGGAACTACTTTGTCTGTTTTGTTTCTTCAGGGTCAAGTTGCTGTCTCATAGTTCCCACTCTTTTGTGAGGAAAAAAATCAAGTACTTTTCAAGGACTTTTTAAGGCTCATTTTAAATTTTTCATGAACTAACATAGAAAGGAGGAGAAGCAATTTACGAGCAACAAACCCTGTTCTCTTTAGTACCCCTATTTCAGAAAACAACAAAAACCTTTCTTATAATATAAAGACTAAATTATATTACCATTCAGATATTTAACAATTTCAAACATACTACTATATTTCACTTGTTTTAAGTAAGTCAAACAGAAAAATTAAAGTAGCCAGGTATACCTGTTCTACAATTTAAAAAATACCATCCGTGTTTAAGAAGCTAACAGGATATAAACTATTTGAATCAAAAATTAACTTTTTCATGTTTGAACTGAAAAGAATTCCAATTTAAAATATTTCAAATAAAATTCAAGGACTTTTAAGGACTTTGCACTGAATTCAAGTACTTTCCAGGGCCCTTGAAAACAAAAATGAAATTCAAGTACTTTTCAAGGATTTTCAAGGCCCGTGGGAACCCTGTGTCTAACTGCCGTATTCACCACTAACCTAACCTAAGGTTAACATGGAATTAAAACTTCTAATTGGTAGTTGAAAAAGGGAAACTGGTTTTAAGCCAATCAGAATGCTTGAGTCCAGGTTAACCTTAGGTCAAGTTAGTGGTGAATACAGTCATAAGTTAGACAGCAACTTAAGTTGACCCTATGACGTCACTAACAAACAAAGTAGTTCCCATCGTGGTGTCTGAATTTTGAGTGAAATGAAGAACGTCAATTTAAAAATATGAATATTTTGTTATACCCATGTATATATTGCGTCTTTTTATCACGATTTGCGTACCGAAACTCCTCCTAGCAAGCAACCCAACAGGCTTCGTGTTTACCCATTTTCTCTTTCCGCATTTGTGACGTACTGGGTTCAAGAAACGTTGACTGTCGAGTATAGTAAAACAACAGCTCGTACCAAACATGTCAAGTTTACGTAAACGCAACTAAAAGTAAACGAAATTTGGACGTACATGACGAAAACTGGACGAACCTCGAATCCGTGATTGATCTGAGAATGAAACTATCTTTTAGCAAATTGTTGCGCTCGGGCCAAATGAATGTTTTATCGGTGGTGACGTGACTAATTGGCCAAAGAGAGCGAAGTGACGTCGTTTTGGAGAGCCGCTATTAAGATATCCTAAAAATACAGGGGAGGGAGGAGGGAACATCGCAGGTGATCGGTGGGGATGATTTATTAAGAGTGGAAGTGGTTATTGAATCGATCTAGCACCGCTTCCTTTGGGCGAGTTGTTCTGCTGATATCCGCCAGGGATGGGTGGTAAAACCGATGTGAAGGATTCTAGTGTTTTAAAATGTACTGTTTATAAGTTAAACGCGAAATATTTCATGCCCATTATTACATAATTTCAGTTTCGGTTCACTGTTTTAAACTGAATTTATTTTTGTTCTTTCAATTGTATTCCTTTTAATGGAAAACATATCGTCTTAATAATTACTGTAAATGTTGTTTTACTGCCTTGCGTACCCAGTGCGCCAGAGAAAAAAACATTACAATCTTGTTTAGTTAGATATTTCCCCCCTTCTTTTTAATTAAATGTAACATTTCATACTATATTTTCTATTTATAATATGTGGGAATTAAATATATATATCATTGTATCTAGATTAGTTAGATAACTGATAGGGAATTATTAGAATCTGCAAATCAGTTTGCGTCAGATTATGAGTAGAAAATGGATAACATGAAACGATTTATATGATAGTAATACACAAATAAGAAATCTGAAAAAAAATTTCGTACTATTATTAGTGTTTTTCATGAACAATAAGTAAATATATCTAAAACTGTTTGAGATTATGGTTATTAAAATTTTAATGTTTGACATAAAAACAATATGGAGTTAAAATAAATTCCTCATAAAAGTGAGTTAGTAATAAAAAGTTAATATTAGTATCCAAGAAAAACCACTTTAAAACTCACGAGGGCTCAATTTCGGTTTATTTTTAAAAAACTGACTAGTAACTTCAAAGCCACACACAACCAGAGAAAATTCCCGGAATTTTTTTAGGGAAAAACGTACACAAAACATAATCTCAAACCGAAAATTTACTGCTTGCACATCAAATATTCTATTCCTTTCAATAAATACGAGATTTTTTAAAAGTGCGACGCAGCAGGATAAAAAAAAAAAAAAACCTCATTCAATAATGCATAATAAGCGGTCAAGTCGCAAAAAGCGGTCAGAAAAACACATCCCCGCAAAAATAGTTAGCTCCAAAAAAGAAGATAAAAAGCGTTCGGTGGTCTTTTTAGATGAAGGTCCTTCGTCATCGAAGGGTATTTCAATGGTCGAACCATATGGTGTCCCGCGGAGCTTTGGAAGAAAACGGCCAGGAGCTGAGGGCAGCGGAATTTCAAAGCGCGCACTCAGCAAGATTTTTTTTTTTTTTTTGCGCCGTGGCGAAGACAAGAAAAATAGGTGTACAAGGCACCCGTGCGAAGGAGGTGAAAGGATATCCCAGATTATTCTTTTTTTTCCTTCTTTTAAAAGAACGGGGAGATTTAGTGGAGGGGGGGGGGTTGAAATTCTTCTTGGGTCGTCGGAATCTCTCTCGCGGACATGCAGTGGTCGGTGGAAATTCTTTTCTGAATGGTTTCATCTCGAAATTCAGCAGAACGGCCCATCATTGAAAAATGTCCACTCTCCGGGGATGGACATTGGGGTGGACGTAACCTGGAGCATGAAATCGAACGGAAGGAAATATTGGATGAGGATTTTTTTTTAAGTTTTTTTTTTACTGAAAGTAGAAATATTACAAAGGAAAACCTCCATCTCTTATACAACCATGAATGGAAACTGATATCAATTTTTGTACGTTGAAAAAAGCTTTATGTGGCTAAAAAAACAAAGCTTTATGGAATTCAATTAAAATTATGTAATTGTTAAAAGGCCTAAATATCATAAACCAAATAGGCAAAACTATGGTGAAGAATTTTTAGTATCCTCTATTCACCAAATTGGTGGGTTTTCAACGAGTAAATAATAAAGTGTATGTGAGAAAATTGCACAAATCTTACTCATATTCATTTGATTAAATAACTATATTTAGGCAAAAGAAATGAACAAATTATAAATGGAAAAAATTGTTTTGACTTTTTGGGATTTGAATCTATCTTAAAACCTTGTTTTGAGGATGATCTATATTACAAATAAAATGAAGAATAAAATATTTCTTTTAAATCTTTACACAAGAAAAATGTCTACAAACATTTACTAAACAATAGATTCTAGTTAAGTGACTAAATGCAATCTACTTCGTCTTAGCATGTAATTTTAAAAAGTAGGGGTGGATTTGACACATGAATGATTAACTAGTAGTCAAAGGTTTTTATAGCCTCTTTCTAGACAGCAGAGACTATACAACTACCTCAACACTAAATAAGTAAAACAATTGCGGTAATATCATCCGATTTCCAGAGCAAAAACATATACGAGTTCGAGATATATGCTCAAATCTATCAGCAGAAACAATGCAAGAAATTTGCATACGAAACATTACCAAGGAAACCAAAAAAAGAAATGGGAGAGAGACAAAGCCTGTCTGGTCAGCACATCAGAATGCACAGGAATGACCGTTGGGGCTCAAACGGAGCAGAAAAATTAATTGCCTGAAAGTTATTGAGACATTTAAAGGGACGATGGTCGATAAATCCATGGTGGATTCTCCCTGAAAAGGGTTGCTGCTGCAGACGGTCACAGACAGAGCGAAGCATCGATTTAATTAGGACGTCAGGAAGGGCGATATGCGAAATTAAATTAGTACCTATTATCTCAAGTGCTATAAGGACATACATTTTTGTTTTTTAAATACAGG
The DNA here is from genome assembly GCA_963680715.1 of Tetragnatha montana. NCBI lineage: Eukaryota > Metazoa > Arthropoda > Arachnida > Araneae > Tetragnathidae > Tetragnatha > Tetragnatha montana. The sequence goes on from OY796685.1 coordinate 49,499,399, forward strand.
CCAAAAAGGGTACCTTAAGCCAATTATAGGGTGAAAATCCCAAAATAAAGGATTATAAAAATATGATAGGGGAGTGTTCCTTTGCGCAGTTTATGTGATGGGTCAGAGGGAACTCATTATAGTCTGTTCATTAAGAACTGGCGCCTAAGACGAAATGTATTAGAAGCAGTTACTATTGTAATTATCATCGAAAGCATTTTCTTCTGCAATGACAAGGCAGCCGAAACAGAAGTAGTTAAAATACTGTAAAAAAATCGGTCACTGAAGTTGTGCGATGACCGTTATGAAGCATTATTGAGCGTTTTTGATCCTGTTTTAAGCGCCAATTCTAAATGAACAGACTATAAATAGTGACATTAATGTGTATATTGGCAGACTGAGTTTGAGTGATTTATAAACAAGGTGAAATTTTAGAAGTGTAGTGTAGATGGTTGGATTTAAAACCGCAAAATGAGACAGATAAGGATAAGGGGTCTTAAGAACAATTTTTCCCTTTTTACTCTTCCTCCTTCTTAATGTTCGCTCCAAAAATAAAATCCTAACTCACCTCACAATACGCTTACAGAAGAAAAAATTACAACAGTAGTCATCATAGCTTAGCAATAACATCTTTATCTTAAGAACGTTAATTTAAAAATATGATTAATTTGTTAAACCCATGTATATAGTGTCTTTTTATCACGATATGCGTACCGAAACTCCTCCTAGCAACCCAACAGGCTTTCTGTTTACCTATTTTCTCTTTCCTCTTAGTGACGTACTGTGGTTCAGAAAACGTTGCTGTCGAGCATAAACACGGGTTTCATGGGGGAAAATTCATTATTAATTGTTGCAGTTTGTGTTCAAGGAGTTACTTTTATTCCAAAAACTACTCGCTTTTTACGCACACTACTATGGATCTTACGTAACGGTTTATTTCCTTTTCCACGCCAGAACGGCTTGTACTGCAGTAAATCGAACATCCCCTCGAATAGCCCAGGCGTCGCCTTATCGGGCAAAACACACGTTCTCCAGACGCTCTCAATGCAAAATCCCTTGTAAGAGCCCATCCGGAGGAGCGAGAGATTTTTCCCAATATTGGCCCTTTTCACTTGACCATGGATGGATATATCCCTGGACCCATTCTCCCCCCGCTAACCAATTCCATCGCCCTCCATCCCTCTTTTATATATATTCGAAAAAGGGGGTGGTTCTCGAATTTTTTTTGCCCGTCGGCGGGCGGAGGAATTCTATCTCCTCCTTTATGCATCAATAGAAATATATATTCCGAAGCAACTTTTCCTCTCTTCGGGAGAGGAATTGAATGCTAGAGGAAAAAGTAAGAAGTCAGTGAATCGTGGTGAGGCCGAAAATGAAAGAATCAAGTCGCCTACCCATTACTGGCATCCATAATTCATAAGAGTTCCCTTTCCTTTTCCCTCGAAATGCGATGGATGGACGAGTGGATGAATGTGTGAAGAAGTGGTTAGAGGGACCTCCTCCCCCCTATCGGGATGTTTGTCTTCTCGTTGGACGTTAATTGGGGACAGAGGTATTCATTACGTTCGAAACCTCCCCCCGAAGAAGAATTGATTGGCAGGTTACTGGATCTTACCCTGTTGTAAAAATCGCTTACTCGATTTACCCTTTATTTGTTATTTTATGGAGCGACTGAGTATAGTGTTTTTCCTGAACCCAGTACGTCACTACGCGGAAGGAGAAAATGGGTAAACAGAAAGCCTGTTTGGGTTGCTAGGAGGAGTTTCGGTACGCAAATCGTGATGGAAAAGCACTATATATATACGTACATGAGATTAACAAAATAATCATATTTAAAAATTGACGTTCTTCATTTCACTCAAAATTCAGACACCGTGATGGGAACTACTTTGTTAGTTAGTGACGTCACAGCGCGTCACTTCTACATCATCTGCATGCGTTTTTAACCCAATGTAGGAGATCTAACAGTTCATCAGAATTCAATAAACACCAAAATGGCCAACGAGTTGACTTCAAGTGTTGAAATTTCTCTGCATAAAGATTAAACGTGTTAACTTGCAAAGACGCCCGAAAATAATAGTAGGGGAGCCCAGAGTGTTTTTGGGTAGTAACTCGAGCGCGTCAGATAATCATAGGGGGGATACCTTGCATGCTTTTGAGTAACTCCACCAAATATAAGCTCTCTATGTTGGTGGGTAAGTTTAGAACAGCCCGTCAGATTTGTAAAAAAAAATTAGTTACATGGACTTACTCGAGCGCGTCAGATAAAGATAATGTAGGTTAGTTACCAGCTAAAAAGTGTACATTTTCTAAAATCTGCCGATTTGAGCGGTGGGCAAGGGAGCGGGAGGGTTACAAAGTTGCAAAGTAAAGCCAAGACCGGTAAGACGCTATAGCTCTTTTTGAGAAAAATGTACGAAACAAAATGTTTATGGACTAGTAGCCAGAAAACTAGTCTCAACTAGTTGTTAACTGTCTCTGTAGCCAATCTGACGCGCTCAAGTATGTCCATATAACTAGTTTTCTTTCAAATTTTGACGGGCTGTTCTAAACAAACCCACCAACATGGAGAGCTTATATTTGGTGGAGTTACTCAAAAGCATGCAAGGTATCTCCCCTATGATTATCTGACGCGCTCGAGTAAATCCACATTTAGCATCATGGAGAGTAAAAAAAAAAACATCGTGAGATTGGAATACAAAACGCAATACGACTTGAAAATTCAAAAATTCAATCGAATTAATCTCTAACATTAAATCACGACGAACAGTAGGGGTTAGTTCCTCCCCACATCGCAAAACATTAACGGGGGCCCAACCAAATAAATCACCGGCAAACCGGTAATTCCATAACACCCCTCCTAAACACCCTCGAAGAATACTCATTACCGCAAACTATTCACAGAAGAGCGCAAAGAAACTATTTACCCCAAAACACAAAACAAAAGCGAAACGATCCGCATCAGAGAGCGCGCGGGAAGAAAAGCCTCCTCCCTCCCCCCAAAAGAAGCTCAATGGATCAAAATTAGCCTCCGAAAAAGAATCCTCCTCCTAATGAAACCGGCATTGAAGGAGAGGCGGCGAGAAAACTTAAGGGACACCCTGGGCGACTATAGTCGCTAGACGTCGTTAAGATCCTTAGGGGCCATTCATTAATTACGTAAGGATGATTTTGGCAATTTTTGACCCCCCTACCCCATGTAAGGGTACGTAAGATTTTTCAAACCCTTCCCCTCATATTCTTACGTAAGATTCCATTTCGTTTTTCAACTCTCAGTTTTACGTAAATCAAAGATTTTCTGGGGTTATTCAATAGTAGTAATTTGATTAGAATAATTGGAATCTGTTTACACTAAGTTGGAAAATCTTACGTAACAATGATTTTTCTTTTTCGCCGGGGGCTCCCCTATCCTATATCAACACATTTCGGGTTCTGTCAAAAATATGTACTAGCTTCACCAAATGCAATCATCAAACGCACTTAAAATACCGCTATCACTGAACAAATCGTCTAAATGATTTTACACGTGCTCGAGAAATCACTGCGGTCCGGCGGCCCAGTGATTTTCTGATTCCACTGGTCCGAGCCGTTTTTTAGTTGTCCCCGGACCAGCAAAACACCCCAATTTCGAACGCTGGATATAAAGACCTTAACGACTTCGAGCGACTAGAATCGCCCAGTGTGGTCCAACCCTAACGCTAAACAAGAGCGGGCACCCCAGAATTAATCAAGGGACAACTTTAAAGCCGGGAATGCAAAGAGGTGTTCTTCTCTCTTCATCATATAAAGGGTATCTACCACCGCGACTCGAGTGGAGAAATTCTCTCTTTTATTATAAAAGGAGGGGAGGGCGTTATCACAAGGGCCCTGTTGATGAATCTAATGAGTCCTCAAAACAAGATTCGTGTTTGTAGGGGGGGGGGGAGAATGCAAATGCGGTCGCCAAGAGGGCGCCAAATCGAGGAAATCGAATTCTATTTGGAGGATGGAAAGGGTAAGAATGCCAATTATTATTCCTATCTCGGGAGGGTGTTTAATAGTATTGGAGGTTTTTGTTCCCGTCCAATGACGCTTGATTGAGGGAGTCGGTAATTCGATAAAAAGGCGAATCCAATTTTTCCCGAGGGGTGGGTGGGTTGATAATATGATGGGAATTGAGGCGAGGAGGGAGAATACGCCAAATGAGATGAAGGGCTTGTTCCATATGTAAATCCCTTCAGAGTAGTAGTACCTGAAGTTTGTTACTGCACAGACAGTATGAACAAGAAGATACAAAGTGAAAAGGCTTGAGCACATTTAATTCTACGCGGACTCTACTACCTGAAATCTGATGCACTATACTTGATTTGTAACTGTTCTCTTTAATTCTATGGAGCGGCTATGACAGAAAGGTTATTATTTGAGGAAAAAAGTTCAATAGCTACGTTTTACTAAGCCACTGTCCATACAGAGGTATATAAATCATGCAGTATAAGGGACTAATCCAGATGGGCAATAGGGATGCATCCCTTATAAGACATTATTACCAATAACTAAGATCTGATTGATAACTGAGATCTCAGCCTTACCAGACAAAAATTCTAGATTCGGTACAATCTGATATTGTGCTAATTTTATTATGAGGCAAGGATTTTTATAGTACTAAACACACCTTCTATTACCCAATAGGAGAATATTACGTAAAAATTATGAGGCAAGGATTTTTATAGTACTAAACGTACCTTCTATTACCCAATAGGAAAATACTACGTAAAAATAGACACAATGTCACATTAAACCTTTAAAAGATAAATCGCTAGAAGGCCAAAAAATGATACGTCGTACTAGAATGAAACAGCCGTAAATGGCTATTGGATTTCAACTTCAATGAGACAAAATTCCAGACCCCAATTTTTATAAAAAGAGTCGGAGGAGGTAAAATTCGAAAATCCCCGGCATTCGATTCCTCCTCCTCCCTTCCTTTTAGCATCTTTTCCATGCACGCGCATATTTCAGAGGGGGGGGGTGCGACTTCTTATAAGAAACCGTTATCACTTTATTTTTTTTTTCGCACCGCGCGGGTTTGATAACGTATATCAGAGGCTGAGGAAAAAATTATTTACGCCATAGGCAATATATTCTTTCCCACAGGGAAAGAGGCCATGTGGCAGAGCAGAAATTATTTGCAGAACACATCGAGAGCCATATCTAGTACGGAAAGGAAGTGGGAGAAAAAAAAAAGTCGGAGGAAGGGAGTAAAAAAAATTTTTTTTTTCTTTTTTCGAATCCGGATCGAAACTGAATGAAATAGGCTGTGTAAAGTCGGGGGCGGCAGAGAATGTGACGACGGAGAAGATAAAGTACATTGGGAAAGATGAGATATTTTAAATGACTCCCCACTTTTATTCGAACGGTGTGTAACCACGTTTCGATACAGTCGAGTTGAGAGGATATGGGACCTGAAATGAAAGGCAATTGCGAAATGGGGGGAATCAAATACCTTTTCCTCAAATAAGTTTCTTATTCTCAAATACTTGGGTTTTATATATGAGGACAGATAACTCGGAAATATCGTGACACTATTCGGTGGAATACTGCTAGCTACTCGATTTAAAACTTGGTATTTTGTGGAAAAAAAAGACACCGACACTAAATACTTCAACGTTACATTTCAATCCCTATTACAGTCGACTCCACTTAATGTCATCCCTTTTGTCCAAGAGTAGAATACCCGATTGATAAAAATAAGCGATTTGATGCTAGAAAGTTTCAAACAGTGTAACTCGTGTGTTTGCTTTAAAATCACAACTATGTAGACCTGATTGAAGTATTTAAAACCATTACCTAGTATGTATTTTTACAACTTTTTCATTCTTAAAAAAGAAAAATATGAGAGTGGAACATGTAACACTAATAAATGACACATTTGTATGATTATAATTAAAATTTGCCTTCAAACGGGAAAAAAGGAGGTTTTTAGGGGATTTCACCAGATTTTGATAACATTAAGCGATATATACTGATCACATAAAACGATACATTAAAAAGGAGTGATCGGAACCGGTTAATTTTGATAACATTAATTGTAATTAAAATAACCATTAAATCCTCAACCCCTGTTATTATTTCCAATGGCAAGTCAATCAAGCCTCGGTGATTTTTATTCAAATGTCTATTTACTAAAAGTTGTAAGCCGAGTGAGGAAAAGAAGACATCTTACTTATAAGAGTTAAATTCGAAACACAGCTTAAAAAGTTCGAATAAAATCAATTACAGTTCTGTAACACCCACAGGAGCAATAGAAAACGCAAGAAATACCTGGCACATAAAATCATTTAAAACCCATAATAATTACAGTCCTCGAGCCCCACCTGAAGTAGTTTTTAAAACAAAATAATAATGAAAACAAAGCTCATTTGAAAGATTTAGGAAATCCCACGACACCACTTCTAACGCACAATCGCAATCAAAGGAAAAATAAAATATCCACAATTTCAATCTAGAGATAATGCAATTACATAATTGCCGATCAATTCCACCAAAAAAAAATATATTAAACTCCTCCGAAAAAAAAATGAGATAAGGCCACTAGAGGGGTATGAAGAAGCTGAATGTAACTGCAAAAGTTCAGAACAATTTAAAGATTTAATTGAATTTAATTAATTGATAATTTATTAATAAATGACTTTGAATTTTGTATTCAAATTAACAACATTTTTAATTTGTGTTGTTAGTTAGAATACTTTTAACACTTTTGTTGAGATTGTGTTGAAAAGTGTTGCTAACCAGAAATGTGTTCTAAAATATGTTTTTAAAGTAGTGTTAAGAATCTGAATATGTTCAGATTGTAATTTTTTTAATCAACACATTACAGTAGTATACTTTTAGAACACATTTCTAGACAGCAACACTTTTGAAACATAATCGGAACACTATTTTACAACAAAAATGCGAAAATGTTCTAGCTGACAACAAACTAAACTCAAAAAGTGTTGTTAATGTGAGAACAAAAAAACTAAGTATTCTTTGAATGTGTTTGTAAGCGTTTGCAGTTAAAGTGCAACAGCAATTATTAGAAAGGTAACTTTCGATATATCGATGCCCAGGGTGATATTTAAGACGCAATTTAGACGCTCGAAACCGAATTAAAACCAAAAGAGGCGCCACTCATTAAGGAGCGTGAGTGATTTAAGGACGGTTAAACGAGCGCCTAAGGCGCCTTAATTGAACACAATCAAGACGATATGATTGAATGAAAGAAAAGGCGCCGTGATTCAATTTCGCGAGGAATAGGACTTGGAAAAATTTCGTGTGGGAGGGAGGGGATGATTTTCTTTTGGGGGGTTTTAATTCGATTAGGGAGGGAGAGAAGAGAAGGTGTATGCGGTTCCGGGAGGTAAATAGAGTGTGGTGGAGAAAATGGAATTAAGGTGATTAGAAGGTAAGGTGGGATTAGGGTGTTAATTGGGTTGTTGATTTTAATTTCATAACATTTTTCTCGGTGGGAGAGAGAGAATCCCATTTTGCTATTTATGTGAATGGCGGTTGTGTTTAGAAGCTCGTTTGTTCGAAATGGAAGATTTGTTCTCGAGTAAAGGGGTTTAGAGGGTTAGGTAATTTCGGATGATGGGGAATTTGAGGTGATAATTCTATAGTATACTATAGGATTTCCATAAAAGCTCATTGAGAATAAATTTATAACGTTTTAAAAATCACTGATCCAGATGCACTAAGCATTTTCTGTGTACGTAATTCCTAATAAAATCAAATAGTTTGGAAGTGCAGAACATGATTTGCGGATGACGGACAACCTTTTTCGCCTTTACTTCATGCATTATTCCAAATCTCACATTTTTATTTATTTCACTAAAGGTAAAGTAAACAACGAATGAATATTAACAAAGAAACACCAATTAAAAGTAAAGGTAATGTCTTTCAAAGATCCTCTTAACTTTTAATTCATGCATAAAATACGCTTAAAAATACCTATACCAGGTAAGCTATGATACTGATTATTAGCTAGAAGAAGTTTAACAGCAGCACCACCGTGTAGAAACTAACTGTTCCACAAATACCCAACTTACAAAAAAAAAACATTGACAAAGCAAGGACGACACCAAAATCACAGGTATGACTGATTCCTTATACATGTAAAAATTACAACGATACTACACTTACACCACCCCTTCTCCCTGAATACAAATCGGCCTTTTAAATCAAAAACGCAGTTCCAACAACTAACAAACCCCAAGTAAATCGAACCTCCATCATACATCCTCTCACCAACTAGCAAGAAGTCCGGCACGAAAACGCTTCCTGCTGCCGAAACCACCTGTGAACCGAAGAGGGAGTGCCCGTCACAGTTCGAACTCGCTTCCGAATCATTTAAAGGGCATAATTTTCCGCCGTCTGATCGAGATAAAAGGGCCGAGCACACCTAAGAGAACGGCCGGCGCATTCGTAATAAGTAAGTAGCCCATTAAAACAGAAGAGATTTCAATACGGAGATATTGAGCACGGTGTTTAGTTCAGGCGGTTCCCCACAGAAGCTATAGCGACTCAATGGGCCACGGAGAGGTCTGGCCAAACTAGAAGACTTTTGCGCCCCAAAACCATTAAGATAAACATTAAGAGGATAAATAATATCTTCATCACAATTTTATTGGCAGTATAATTTTTCCTTTTATAAAAACTACTGAAGAAGTACGTGTAAATTTTTATTGTAAAAGTAGCAGTAATAAACACCACAAACGAAAGAAGATGGCAAATAAAGCAATTTAAAATGCGACAAATCACCTGTCTTTTTGAATGAATTAGGTATTGAGGAGGGATCTTTACTGAAAGCAGACGCGGATCCATGGGGGGCACTCTGGGCAGTTCCCCCCTTAGACCCAAAAAAAGGACTCAAAATGAGTTAAAACCCTAATTTTGGAGGATCCCCATACCTCCCAGCGGTACCAAAAGGGGATCTTGAATGATACTTCCCAATATTTTTACATTTTTCTCAAAAGGTAACGTTGATGGTCTGGAAAAGTGCCCCCCCTTGGAGCCGTGCTAGAACCGCGCCTACTTGAGGGGCGTTGCACTAGGACTAGACTACTCCAGTACCAGTTGGAAGTGGTTCTTTCTTCCCACATTTTGTTAAAGATCTTATTGGTTTCGGGCCGCAAAAGTCTTCCAGTTTGGCCAAAGCCCAACTCAATGGGCCGAAGATGTTAGCATGCGGTTTTTTTAAAAGAGCGTTCGGACCAATCAATCGTCGCTTATAAAACCACTTCATTACATTCGGCGGAGGGAATCAGTTTCGAAGGAGGGTTTTATGGGTTTCTGTGGAATCAAAAGTGTGGGAATCGCTGTATAATCGGGATCGTAATTCAAGGATGCTTAAACATGGTAATTCAAATGAGTTTAAGTTGAGAACGTTTGCTTTTCGCCGAAAAGAGGGTATTAATGTCAATCACGGCTTTTGGGGATCTTTATTACAGAAAAGAACACACACCATTTCGGTTGACTGCTTCGATGGTTTTAGCACTTGGAGACTGACCGACCATGGTTTACGTTTGGGAAAATGGTCCGGATAGTTAAGTAAGTACTGGATTTTAGTTGGAACAATTCAAAATTTGAAAGTAGAACCGGACCTGGAAAAAGTTGTAACCTTCCCCCGAACCTAATAAAATTTACCCAAACCTAATGTATTGCTCCTATGGAGCTGACAGGGGCTTCCCCCGAACCAGGTTCGTAGGTTCGGCCACTTTTTACAGGTCCGAGTAGAACAACGAAGACTGGAAATTTATACATGCAATCAAAGCAGAAATAGGTAATCCGTCTGAGATACAGTCATTTAAAAAACACCTAATCTAAATCTAGCAGACTTAAGTTTTACCTACAGTTAATACTCACGGAGAAAATTGATATAATCTTGAATCTTGTCAACAAATGAGAAAATTACTATATACTACCAGTAAACACAACCACAAGGTTATATCCCCAAAAGAACTAACATTTCTTTAAAAAGAAAACTTGCAAAAGAGAAGAAATCAATATGTCAAGTCAAGGATCCAAGAATTTCAGAGGAACACATAACCACAATTATGAACCATTTTAGGTGTTTGACTCTTAAGTGACACTTCATAATAACTCAGTAACGGATGAGGTTTAAGGTTCAAATGAGAAAAATGTGACGGATTTAACCTTTTAACCTATATCCAGGTTTCTAAGCATGAATCAAAGTTATAATGTATTTAAAAAAAGGGATACATACAATCTGACATATTCAGAAATGCAATCAAAGCTCAAAAAAAGGATTAAAGTTGCAGTTGTCCAGAGAGAGAGAGAGCTTAACCTTTGAACGAAATCTACTCTATTCTTCACCTGAAGATTACATACCAACTCACAAATCCTATCGGAACCCGGAAAAACAGCAGAAAGAAGATAAAAGGGGGAAATAAAGAGTTAAAAGCTTTCAGAATAAATTGGTCAAAAAGGAAAGATTATTAGTTTTTCTAGATCCTCTCAATCCGCTTACTTTATAAGTATTGTTTCTGTAGATAACATAAAAGGTTATTTTTTAAAAAAATATCCAGAGAGCATCCTTTTGTAAGAGGAATATATACCCATAAATAATAAATTACATGAAAACTTTGACAAACTTTAAGGCCAAGGCATATTGCTAAATGTAGACTAAGCATTCAAAAACTTATCAGATGTGAAAAGCTGAAAAGATAAAGCAATCTTAAAGTCATACCACTAAATAGGTACCAGAAAAATTATTTTATCATGTTAATTTAAACCACACGAAAAAAAAAAAGATTTTTTTTTTAAATTCCAACATAAGTATCTCTTTTGTAAGAGAAAATAAACATAAATACACAAGAATACAAAATATATTTTTATACTAAATTGCATAACTATGTTTTACAATGTTATGTTTGCTTGTTGCGTTATGTATACTTATGTTTACACCACTAAATAAGTAGCAGAAAAATAATTATGAATACCCCCCAATTTTCTACCTCTAATTGACATTTTCTTTAGAAAGTGCATAAATATATACGAGAGATAATAAGGACGAACTACAATAAACAATTCTGAAGACTAAATTCTGAATAGAATTACCAGAGCGAATCGTCAGCACTGAGGAAGGAATCCCATTAGTTCTCGGGACGCAGAGCAGAAGCGACCGAATGCCTCACAATTAGGCCACCCCCGCGAGACCGAAGACGACGGCGACAGCACTAATCTCGCCGCTGACCAGCGTCCAGACAAATAACGGGGGACACAAACGCCCTTTTTGCCTAATCAGGAGGGAGCCAACGAGACACATAAAGTGCGGATGCGGGATAAGTAAAGGCGGAATCAAACGGCTGATGTCAATTGGTACAAATACTATACACTGCTCAAGAACACCTTTTTTGTCCTCAAATCAACAACACTTTAGCTAGAACACTATAACACTCATCAATTGTGTTCTAATGGTGTTCTGGGTGTGGTGTTAGAAAAGTGTCGCTAGAAATTACAGAAACAGAAAATGTATTCTTATTTTGTTTTCAATCCTGATTTGAGAACACATTTAGATTCTAAGCTCTATACTATTTTAAGAATGCATTTTCATCCAAACCTTTTTTACAGCACTATTTTTAGAACACTATAACAACAAAATAAAGTGTGGTAGATAGTGTTGTTGTAGAAAAAATAGTGTTGTAAACGTGTTAATAAAAATTTCAGAGTCAGAAAATGCGTTCTTATAGTGTTTTGATTAATATTTAAGAACACTTTTACAGATTCTTAACACATTTTATAACACTATTTTTAGACCACATTTCTAACACTTCCCAAACATATTCAGAACACTATCAAAAGTGTTCTGCCTGACAAATGTTGCTAACAAAAGTGTTAATAAATGTCTTTATTTTGTGTTTATATTTTTGTGTGGAGCATTGGTATTGTATCATTTAAAAAGAGTTATGTTGAAAATGTAGTTACACACTACATTTAATGAGCATAAAACATAAAAGAACTATAATACACCAAATACGACAAGCCTTCTGATATAAAGAGTGTGCAAGGTGTGTGAGGAGACACTGCAGTACTTCCCGTTTAGTAAGGTAAGCACATAACCATAATAGAAATACTTCTCTCAAGCAGCAAAACAATCCAAAAGCAAGAGAGTAAATAATACTACAGAAGATTTCCCATTCCTCACATTTACGGGAAAACGGCAGCAAAAAGAAAAAAGGCCTCGAAGTCATTTCAAAAACCGCTCAGAGAAAACACCGCCCGGAGGATTAAATATTACCCCTGGCGATACATACACACGGAGGCGAAAAGAAACGCTCCAGCTTTCTCATTTGCGGCTGGGAAAAGAGATCCAGCAAAAACAAATGAGGAAAAGAAGTTAAGCGTTCCACCAACTAACGCGGACAAGAAAGACTTCGACACGAAGAACTAACTCTGCTTGCTACACACACACGGACGGAAGGAAATATGCAAATCGCCGAAGGAGTTGTTTTTCAATTTTCTCTTGCCCCCGCAAACAATTTAATTTAAGGAATCCACTCTCTGCCCCTTTATTGCACAGGGAAGAAGTAAAAAAACTTCCCTCCCCGCGTATAAAGGGTAGGGAAGGGGGAAGTTTTTTAAATTAAGGAAGGAAGAAGAAAGATTGCGGTGTGACTGCCTCTTGATTTGACCGGCCGCTTAATCATGGCACGTGCTGAGAAAGGGGCACGTTCTCCCCCAGAAATGTTCTCTCAGCTGTCGCATTAATTGGAAGCGGTAAAGTGGGTGCATAAGCTTCTTTTCGCCCCGACTTTTTTTTCCCCCTTAAGGTGGTTCAAACTTAAATCGACTGGCACTCTAAAGTTTCATATCTTTTTAAAAAGAGGAGAAATAACCTCTTATTGTGGGGTGAAAAGGGGAACGCTTTTGGAGCAAATGGATTTGAGTTTTGTCAATATGGTTCTGACAAATATTCTTAATCTTTCTCATAAACAGAAAAGGAAAAACAGATCACGACATACTTATCAGGGTTCCCACTCAATTTCAAACAAAAAATTCCCTGATTTTTACAGGTCAATTTTCAAGAAATTTTGGTAAACAAAAAGCAATTCATGGCATTTTTCGGATATATCTTGCTTCTTTAAACACATATTTTCAATAAATGGAATTTTTTTTTACTTTCTAGAGACAAAATTGTAACGCAAACCTTCAAAATTGATCATTTTCCAGGTTTTTGGCCAAAATGAGCAACTTTCCCCGACTTTTTAAGTGAAATTAAAATTTCCTGACTTTTCCTAGTTTTCCCTGACCCGTGGGAACCCTGCTTATATGTTAAAAGAAAATGTTTAATTTTATGCTTTAACATCAAGATGACAATAAACTTGAGAGAGCTCAATCCAGATAAGATGAAGGAGAAAATTAAACAAGCACTGAACTTTAAATACAATTTTGTTTTAATAAATCATGCCACAGTGGCTGCGTTTCAAAAGATAATTGAGTGCATACAAGAAGACCATGGTCTTCTGCAGTCTAGGGGGAAGTGTATCCGAAGTGCCGAGGCAGAGCGGGCACTCTTGATACCAAATAAAACTTTGATCCATGGACAAGACAACCAATTAAACCAGATTTACAGAGCTGTGAAATATCTCACTGTGTAGTTTTAGGCAAGAAGAAGTTGTTTTTATAAGTCAATCATGGATCAACCCCTGATAATATGACTTGAGATTATAATTCCTTTGAAATGCAAAAAAAAAACCTTCAGTTTTCAAAAGTTTAAAAAACATAGGAACAACTCAAAGTAGTACTTTACTAGATTTTTTTTCCCAAAGGGAACACTTTAAACGATTTTTACACCTCCGAGACAAAAAGAAAATCATTCCAAGACACACCAAAATCTAGTTTACTCTCAAATCAAATATCCACAATTCCAACAAAATAAAAGAAAAAACACCCTTAAAACACTAAAAAAAACCCTCTCACCTCAGCTCAAACTACCCAGATCAACAGATTACTACACGCGAAGGGAATAACCGCCCAATAAATTAGAAAAAGAACCCCCTACTAAAAGAAACGCTACTTCTCCCTATCTACAACCCTCCCTACCAACAACCATACCTCCTCCTGCAATTTATTGAATTAGGCAGCAGGCCAACTGATTGAAAATTTGCCTGCCAGCCAGAGAGAGAGCATTTCTGAAAGTGCAGCAATACCGTGCGAGCGACGCTACTTGCACAGAGCGCGAAAAATACCAAAACCTCTCTTCTCTCTGTGGAAGAAAATAAAGTTATTTCCCGCCATAACCCGGGGCTTCTCTCTCTCCTCCTCTCGAAATTAGTTTGGGGAGTGAAGGCGAGCGAACATCGTATTCTTGCATTACCAATATCAAAAGATGTTTATTTAAGCAAGCAAGACCAACGGAGCTATGGGTTTTTGCTGCGATGGAGGGCTTTTATGACAGAAAGGTTCGCTCTGCTGAGGGAAATGTCGGACGAGTGCTGCACTTTGGTTTTTGCAAATATAATTTGGTTGGTTGGTTGGTGGGATGAGGGGAAACAAAAAATAAGGAAGGTGGGTTTGGAGAGAAATGGAAGGTTACTCGATTAGCGCTTTAATTTGGAGATGGTTTTGATTTTATTCATTGCGGATTCATGATTTGAAAAACTTAATAAAGGGATTCGTAATAAAAAGTTGTTCTTCTCGGAGGAGAAAATTTAAGACAGTTTGCGAAATAAATCTGAGTACAAATGAATGCAATGGTGCTCAGATTTTCGAGGAACTAGGGATTTTTTTAAGACACATTCCTGAGATTTTTAGGTTTATTTTGTATGCTCAGGGGTCAATAAAAATGAAAATAAACTATTAGGTTTTTTATAACTCAGTAGTTTTAGTTTAATGAGTTTAAGAGTAAATCTAAAACTCCTTTACAGATGTTAATGAAACGTGTCAATTTTCTGAAGAATTAAAGAATTTATTTGCTGCAGACTCACTATAGTGCATATTTGAACTCCTGAATTATAACGTGTCGTCATAAGCCTGAATCGTCTTTTTTGTTGATAGCACCGTCAGAGCAACTTTAAACGCGTTTAAAATCGAATTGCAGTTTAATTAGCATTTTTCAACGTAATTTCTCATGATGCTATTTCAAAAAAAAATTAATTTGAAAATCATGCATATTGTCCATTGTAAAAAATTGTTTAAATAGAAAAATAAATACGAAATAAAACATTAATTTGCCTTCAACACTCAACTTCACTTGACTTCTCAAACGAAAATTCAACCCTTCCAAGTCAAAATTCAAGCACACACAACTTTAAAAACAAACTCCAGCAGCAAGCACCCTTCTGACTGAACAAGCCGACAACCCGTTCCCGAAAAAATTAATGGCGGGTCGTGAGCCGGGGCGGTTGAAAAATCCCCTCCAGTGCCAATCAGGGCGGTCATTTGTCAGCGGGAACAACCGCACCGATGGATCGCCTTCATCGGCATTATCGAACGCCCTCCACCCCCCCCCCTCTGCAAACGATTAATGGAACAGCGTGAGA
This sequence comes from Tetragnatha montana, assembly GCA_963680715.1. Taxonomy (NCBI): domain Eukaryota; kingdom Metazoa; phylum Arthropoda; class Arachnida; order Araneae; family Tetragnathidae; genus Tetragnatha; species Tetragnatha montana. The sequence continues at coordinate 49,514,896 of OY796685.1, forward strand.
AAACGAGAGACCTCTCTTGTTAGGGTATTAATTTCCGAGCGTTTTATTCGCTCGACTTTCATTTTGATGTATCAATTTTACTATTGACGATATTTTTTTTTCTTCTAAACTGACTTTTTTTAATATTTAGACGTCCCTGGTCCCACGGATATATAATTTTTACAAAATTTCGGCGATTAACAACGAGATCCATACTATAATCGACAGCCCCAACGTTTCCTGAACCCAGTGGTCTTAGGATCACTGCTATCACCAGTGTTTCTACCTCTGCATGTTATATACTAATACGTTTAAAGATATTAAGACTTATGAAGAGTTAATAAAATCGAGTCATGCGCATTATGCGACTGATGCAGTTCGGCGATTTTTTTTTTTTTTTTTGAACAAAATTAAACATCAAAATAAACACGAAATTCCCAGACTAGACTCTCAGCAGTAGCTTTAAAGAAAAACAAAAAGAATAATCCTCACACAGTCAGAAAGGTGCTAGATCCGTCTACACACACCTCAATGCCAAGAGAAGGAGAGAGGCAGACGCTAAAATAAACCTCATACTTCTCAAACGCGAAATCAGACACAAGCAAGATTGATTAGCGAATCCCAAGCTAACGTTAAACTAAACCAAGATGTATTTCTGGTTAGAAGAGAGAAAAAAAAACTTGATTTCATCCTTTCAAATAATAAAAAAAAAGCCAAAAGGTGTCTGGCAGTGCATGAATGATCATCGGGAGGCCACAGTGGATCGGTTTCCGCCATCCTTTACGGCTTAGGGAGAGGTGCTTCACTCACCGGTAACAGCTGGATCCCACCTCCAACAAAGTCTCCTTCACACTTTATTAATAGCAGCAGCACAGTGGAGTTTTTATATCTCTTCCTTGTGACTCTCTCATTAGCAGATGAAAGCCCATCATTGTTGGGATGGTACAGCCGAAGACGCTGAGGTTGGGTTTTCGAGGTAGAAATCAATTGTTGGGGACACTATTGTCTGTCTCAACAACAGAGGAAACTGTGTCTGTGTTGTTGATATATTGAATTGTCCTCACTTGATAGTTAGTTGAATATGCGAGTATTTTAACTTGCTAAAATTGATGTATTATTAGCAGCCATTGGTTGACCTTAACCATTAACCATCTCAAGAAATGCCTGCAAAACGTTCTCTTAACCTTTTTCTTTCGATTTAGGAGTTTTCGAATTCCTCAAGCAGAATTTCGGTTGTCTTCTCATTGACCTAAGTATCAGTCAGACAACTATCTTAAACTTTACAACTGGTTAAATTCTGCAGTTATTTAGTTTTCCTTTGCTACTTGTGTGGAATTTTCACTATTTAAATTCCATCTTCTTATGTCGGCTCAAATACAGAGTAATCTTGCTTTGTTGAATTCTTTAAAAGGCATTGAAAACTATTTTACACCTTTACACCTTTTGGTAATGGATTTTTTTATAGTGCATTTAATTTCCTGTGTCACGTGCATGTCCAACTTGTTAGAAAAATATTCTCGAGTTAATTGGAAAATTTTCTAGTAGTAACTTTAATATCTTGTAAACCCAACTGTTCCGTGAGACTTAAAATTTAAGAACTACTGTTCCAGATGCCAACCTAAGTGTAATAACGTCGGCAACACTGACGCACATTCAGCCTTTCCATTCATTCAAAAAAGTATCATTCGACTTCTTAATGGTCCTCTCGATTCACATCAAAAAGTCTTCTCGAATATAACAATCTTTTAAGGGTCGAATAAAAAGTGATCTCATTTCTCTTTCAAAAGGCCTAATCGAGTTTCGACGACTTTCTCGGCATTCCAACCCCCCACAAGAGCACGTGTCAATCCATTTGCGACATTGTTTTCGTGTTTAGGCCCTGGTCAACTTCGCCCCCCAAATGACCGGCCGGCACGCACGGCCGGGGTGTGGCGACACCTGGCCTTCCCCCTATTGTCACATCTAAACAGTGCGACAAATTTTGATGGATGTCCTCGCGCTGGGGCTTTCGGGTAATTATATTCCCATTTATGTCTTCTAATGATGTTCCCGGAGAGGGGTATTTTTCAATTGCTAGGGTTTCTTGAGTGGGTGGTTGTCCCCTAATGATTTTTGGATAGAGGGACGTGATATTCTCTGTTGAGGGGGTCTTTTTTTGTGGAATGTTCGGTGGGTAGTAATAATTGAAATGAGTTCGAATGAAGGTCGTTTACGTGATGTGTCTTCTGGTATGGTATTTCTGAGTGTGAAACTTGGGTAGTTGTGTTTGTCGCAGAAGTTGTTGAATTGTTCGTTAGCTTTGCGACTGTTTTGTTCTTCCTGACAAAAGTGTAGGTTTAGTAAAATGAAGACAGCCAATTCAATATTCTTACCCTTAAACTGAAATGTTGCTTCTCATCACGGTATCTGAATTTTGAGTGAAATGAAGAACGTCAATTTAAAAAAAATATGATTATTTTGTTAAACCCATGTATATACAGAGCTTTTCAATCACGATTTGCGTACTGAAACTCCTCCTAGCAACCCAACAGGCTTTGTGTTTACCGATTTCTCCTTCCGCATTTGTGACGTACTGGGTTCAAGATACGTTGCTGTCGAGTATGTAATTTATGTAATTGTGTAAAACTATTTAACTATGTAATTGTGTATGTAAATTTACACAAAATATTCGAAAATTCGCACAAAAGAAACATTTTTAGCATTAGCAGAACAAACAGAACACACATGTCCAAAGAACACCATTTCCCTCTACAAAAATCCCTCTCCTCTCAGGTACATATCCCGGAGACGACACCCGGCAGAGAAAAATGCATCATGCCCCATCCCTCTCTCTCGCGCAGCAAATGCCCCCATCTCGAGGTGCGGAAAAGCGAAGAGCAAAAAGAACAAAAAGGAGCGTCGTCACGTCGAAAGAGCGGGAGGAGGAGGAGATAATAAAGGAAAGAATGGAAGAAGCTCTCAGCGGGCCCCATTTCCACTGAAATATGAGGGCTTCCCGGGGCAGTTATGGATACAGCGGCTGAAGACAGCTCCCCCTATAAATCAGCCATCGCCCCTCCGCTCTCACCTCTCTCTCTCTGCGAACTAATTAAAGTTGCGACACCACCTGGGGGGTTAGGATTCGAATGCTGTCGCGCTAGCGTGAGATAGGAGACAGTTCCCGGCGATCACACCCTTCCTCCCCCGCGTTATGAAATTTCTTTTTTTTTTTTTTTTGACCCGTTTCTTACGAGGTCTCTTATTGAGGGGGACCATTCGATGTGTAGGAGGGAAAGTTTTCGGGGGTTTCGGCATTAAGAGAAGCAAGGAGACAATTTTAGGGATGGAAGAGGTGAGGTGACAATGAGGAATGGATATGTATTGAATGAAGTGTTAATAAACAAGTTTTATGAAAATTTATAGGTAAAATCATCAAAAATTGAGGGGGAAAACCTTGCAATTTGTATGGAAATGAAAAATTTAGATTTATTGATACATTATATGGCCCATTTCATTCAGTTAAACTGAATTTTATAGCTAAAATCAACAAAAATTGAGGGGGAAACCTTGTAATTTGTATAGAGGTGAACAAATTTAGATTTATTGATTTATTATAAGGCCCATTTCATTCAGTTAGTAGACTGAAATTGAAACAGTAAGCATTAATATAGCTTGTCTCTCTTCGGAAGGCGGCAGAGAACTGTGGAATCTTGTATTGCGGAATGGTTGGTTTCTTGGGGTTTTATGGGACAAGGGCTATTCTATCCCAAGAATATACTGTGGAATATACGTTTCCGTAGTTCTCAGCCACCTTCCGAAGAAAGACAAGCTTACCAGATTCTAATTTTTCACCCAATTGGAATTTAAATGAAGCACCATATTAAAATTAAAGCTTTCATTTCCTTATAAACTTGATTTGATAGAAGGTAAAAATTCGCAACTTCAACAGGAATGATTGAAATAAGGTGGTTCATAATACAGTTCAAAAGCCAAAGAAATGCCGCTTATTGTTCAGAGTTCTCAAGCTGACTTTCCCCAGGAATTCGCTCATAGAGTTAGGATGCATATTTCAGGGTAACCAAGCTGCAATTATTGTTGGAAAAGATATACAACAATGGATGGGAAAACACATAAGAAAGAAGCACATTTCCCACCATTCCGTTTTAAACTGACTTTACCGGGTATTTAAATAAATATGAAGACACTCATTTCAACAGCATATTATCCCAGCTGGAATTGCTCCCGACTAACTTTACACACTTCACCTTCTTCTCTCTGCATAGAAATTCCTTCAAAAACAAAACCCCACTTCAAACCGTCGGAATTCAATTATCCCAGAGGGACGTGAAAAATACCCTCCCCCCCTTCTAGAAATTCCCAACTACTACTACTACTACTGGCCCCTTAAATCACGGCGATGACAAAAATGACGGCGGTTACAGCAGTTTTAATGAGAGCTCCCCTCCACCATTCAAGCAGTTGAGTTCGAGAGAAGCAGCATTCCTAGAGGGATGGAGAAGAGGAAAAATCTTTTTGGAAGCGGTCCACGCTGGGAACAAATATGTCGCGAGGAGTGAATCATTCTGGCAGGCGTCTCAACGCTTCGTCGAATTTGTAATGTTAGGTGAGAAATGGGAACGGAGGAAAAAGACGCTCCGGGATTAGCGATTGCGAGCGACGAGTCAATCTCCAGCCGCTATGCGATGTGGATTAGGATGGAGGAATGATGTTTTTTTTTTGTAAGGGATAACTAGGTGGAGGATGGGGAATCCGCATTTCCAAGTCGTGAGATTATATCAGTCCATCTAATCTAGAGATATCTGATATACTGTTAAAAATTTGCAAAGATACAAAAGGGTTCTAAGAGGTGTAAAATAAATTTTTTATTTAGTTTACCGGTTCTGAAATTAAAAAATGAATGCGAGAAAAATTTTCTATTAAAATGTTTTTCATTGGCTCTATTAGGTTTATAGAAAATCCAAAAGTTTTTGGTTTGTAATTTAAATATGATTTCCCCAGCTTTACAAGTTTGAACCTCCATATCCCAACATGTACCCTCTCTGTACTATTGAGACCTAGCAAGTCATAAGAAAAATTTTTTAAATAGGGATGATAAAAAATTAAATTTTTCGAATTTAGAAATTACAAAGAAACACTTTAGAAATATTAGGATTAAACAAACATTACTACATATTGAAACAAAATTTTCAAATACAAAACATAGCGGACCAAGACCAAAAGGGGTGATAAAGTAAGGTAATATACCATTCACACAATTCAATTTGAAATAAACTTCAAACGATAACAAAAAAAAACATCCTAAGATGCATTTTTGAACGTTGAAATGAAAGACGAGGTAACAAAATAAACATTAATCCACACTCTTAGATATTCCCCCGAGGACTTTCAAAGAGACAGACAAGGCAAAATAAAACAGTCTTCACGACGAACTAAAAAGAACAAATAATGTAACACAGCACAAACGAGTCATTGATAACTTTGGCAAAAGCACCGCAATGGCTGCTAGTCAAATAATCCACCACCCCAAGACCCCCCCCCCACCAATCAAAAAAATTTATTTAGCCACTCAAAGGTAAGAGATCATCGACTGAGAAACATGTTTATCTGCCTACTTCAAATCGGCACGCTAACAAATGAGGAGGAACGCCAGTTCCGACGATGCTCACCAACTTTTTAGAAAGAAAAAAAAAAGAGAGAGAACCACTCTTTGTAGCGCGAGAATAGATCTCCGAAATTATCAATCTTCACACGTCGCTCCAGAAGAAAGAAAGAAAAAAAAAGGGATTAGCACCGGAGAAATCACTCTTATTCTAGAGGAGGGGGTGATTTAGAGGGCGCTGTCGGCGGTCGGACAGCGGGCTGGAGATGCTCCAATCCCAACAAAGGGCTGAATAATTTTTCCCTCTTTTCGAGATATGCCTTCTTCGGAGAGTGCGAGCGAGCTCTGTACAATGAAGTGTACATATGGAGAAGAGGCATATATGAATACATCACAAGAGAGAAAGAGAGAGATGTTTTGGCGTCGATTTTTGGAGTTGTAAACTTGCATGGATGGAAGAAAAAGTTGCGAGGGAATGGGGGCATTTATAAAGAACATTCATTCCAAAGGAGTTTTTGTGTGTGTGTATGTTCCAGCGAGAGTCCACATGATAGAAAACGGAATGATGATGAAAATATGTTTTTGTGTAGGTGAGATTGTCATGAGAAATCTCGAGCAAGTTTTCTGGAAATGGAACATTCATTGAAAGCAAAGGGGGGCGTTTTATGTTAAGTTTCATTCCATGTAAATAGTACTACATACTAAAAAAAGAAACGCTATGCAGAATTTTCATGGAACGTATTTCAACACTCTATTCGGCAATGGAAAAATCAGCGTTAGAAATTGGGAAAAAAATCCACTAGTCCCCCGGACCAGTGCTTTGCCAATCTTACTGGTCCGCAACAAAAATCACTGGTCCGCCAAATTAAAAAGGACCGGCTTAAATATTATTATAAAGTAAATATTGGACTGAATGTGAGTACCAAATAGTACCTAATGTTAAAAATTAATACATATTCAATAACCTTTTTCTTTTTCGCCGGGGACACCCCTATCCCATATCGCCACATTTCGGGTTCTGTCAAAAATATGTACTTGCTTCAGCAAATGCAATCCTCCAACTCTTAGCGAATAAAAAAACGCTGCTAGAACTGGAGCGTGGGATATTTTATCACCAAATGCACTGGTCCGGCGGACCAGTGATTTTCTAATTCCACTGGTCCGAGCTGTTTTTTAGTTGTCCCGGACCAGCAAACCGCCCCAATTTCGAACGCTGGGAAAAATACACATTAAAATATACTTTTATGAGATCTTCACGATCGATATCTTAAAGAAATAACAATTTATGCGAAGACGAACTCTATACTAGACTGCAACGTTAGGGTGTTTCGAAAGTCTATGGTAAAAAATTTTTTTTCGAATTTCCCAGATGCCCCCCCTCAAGTTGTTACAAATACTAAAACATAATTACCTGCAAATTTTCAGGTCTCTAGGACGATTTTTGAACCCCGCGCCCTTCAAAAGTAGGTTTCCCATGTTAAAGTATAGGGAAAATATTCAATATATTGTCATTTTTGGTTCTTTTCAATTTTACGAGCCTGAACGCGGTCAATATCGAATTAAAACCTTTACATTATCTTTGGGACATCATTGCCTCAAGATCCTATCGGAAAAATATTCCATGGCACCTACTGGGGGATAGTTACACGGGGGTGAAAAGCGAGCATTCACCGAAAAACGAGGATGCTTGCGGGCGCTAGCGGCGGGAGCTATCTAATGGGTTTTTACTAATAGAAACAGAATAGAACGAGGTACCTTAGGAAAAATGTTCTTAATGTATCTTAAAGAAATAACAATTTATGCGAAGACGAACTCTATACTAGACTGCAACGTTACTTGATCCAAGAGAAACAAAACCAAGAAAGTAGTTCCCATCGCGGTGTCTGACTTTTGAGTGAAATGAAGAACGTCAATTTAAGCGTCAATTTAAAAATATCATTATTTTGTCAAACTTATGTATATATAGTGCTTTTCAATCACGATTTTGCGTACCGAAACTCCTCCTAGCAACCCAACAGGCTTTGTGTTTACCGATTTCTCCTTCCGCATTTGTGACGTACTGGGTTCAAGAAACGTTGCTGTCGAGTATACCACGAAGATTTAATTTGTTTTGACACCCTTACAACAATCTCGTTTCTGTTGTTGAGGACATTTTCTCGAAAACGTCTCTTTCGAACAAAACCACGACTCTTCCGTTCATTGAAATATTCACGCTAAATCCTCTCTTTCCGAGGAGGTCGAACCTTTTAACAAATAACGTAAACGAATTCCACCCCAAACGTCTCCACGAAAAAAAAAACCGTTCGAACAAATGGGAGAAAAAGGCAGCCCGGGAACAACACCCCTAGAAAAGAAAAGCTTTTCCCGGGAAAAAAAAAACAGAAAAAAAAACGCATCAGGAGTCTTCCCTTTCCCTTCAATAGGAAGGGAAACAAAAGACTCTTGCGTGTTGCCACAGAAGAAAAAGAAATAAACAAAAAATTAGCGCGAGGAGGAGGAGATGGAAGGTGAAAAGGAGTGAAATAATATGGTCACGTGGGAGGGATGGTCATTACGGGAGCCGCAAGAGCAGCTCGCGGACTAATCCCCCCTTGGATCCGAGGGGTGGGGGTGGCGTGTGTCCGCACGTTCGCCCTCGCGAGGAAGGACACGTCCCAGGGAAATGGAGAAGCTAAAGCCTCCCGAAATTGGATAATACAGGGAAAATATAATAAAGAGGACTTGTGTAATAGGCTTCTGACAGGGGGAGTCTTTTTTGGGACCCGGAGGAGGATGGTCGGTGTCTTATTTTTTTGTTTTGTGGGTGATTAGAAGCTTTTTTTCCCCCTTCTCAGACTTGCTGTTGTTAGTGGAATTTAATTTCTGAGCTGGATTTTCTCTTTCACCCGTGGTGTATGCTTGCGTTGGAAGGGTCGAGATCTGAAGGTTCTTCTGTGAATGAAAGGGTTTCGTTCGGATTGGTCAAGGATTGGATTTCGGTTCCTACACTCAAATGATTGGTTATACTAGACTGCAACGTTTCCCTGACCCTATGATGTCATTATGCGGAAGGAAAAACTGCGTAAGCAGAAAGCCTGTTGGGTTGCTACGAGGAGTTTCGGTACGCAAATCGTGATAAAAAGACGCTATATAGAAGACATGGATTCAACAAATTTATGTTTTTAAATGGGCGATATCGAGTAAATAAAATCTCTTAAATCAATCAAATATCCGTCGATCGGTTCCCTATGTTACTAAACCCGGCACGGAACAATTCCGCAAACGGAATCGTCAAGGACTCGGAATCATTCCGTCCTCAGAAGAGTGAGTGGCACGTACAACCGGTACACGAGGGAACAACCACTTTAACACGAATAAAACCCACTGTCCATCAGCACTCCATAACGGGGAATCGAATAAAAATCCCCACACACCAACCTCCCTAGAAAAAAAATCCCCGTCCGAACTCTGGAAGCGCAAGAGCAAGGGAGGGGATGGAGGAGAGGGCGATTTTTATGAATCGTAAACATTTTATGGGAGGGATCTGGGATGCGCTCAAGACCTATTTATGTGGCCATCGGTTGTCATTGCTGTGTTGAACAGGTGGCCACTTTTACGAGGGAGTGAGGAGACCATCTTGTACTCGATGCCGAAATAATCACACCCTTCTGTCAGCGGACGGCGTAATGTCAGGCCTTTACGGCCTCTGCCTGATTTATGCGCCACAATAGCAGGGCAGCAGAAAAAGCGCCGATGTTATGAGGTTGTTGTATAAATCGACGGCCCCGTTTCTCCTTGCACCCACCTGAGTGGATCGTTTTTCAACCCTTTCGAGTGTCGAAATTGAAAAGAGGGTGGTTAAAATAAAGGGATTTTATTCATATTATTTTAATGTAAATTCTGTTATGACAATTCACGGGAGAATTTATGTCACAATAATGCGACAGTGTAAAGGTGCCAATATGCAATAGGATGATATAGCAATTCGACCACCATTTGCTACATAAAACGGGAGAAGTTCATTTTTCAACTCTTTCTCCAGTTTTACAGCAGTACAGATTGATAGAATAGAAACAACGATATAAGTTTTTATAATTCATTACATTTTCCTAAAATATTTTAATTAAAAGGCAATTTATAGTATTATACCAAAATCCAAGTAATAAGATGCTTAGCCTTACTATTAAATTTTTATTTGAAGACGCAAAGCTATACAAAGCTAATTTTTTTTTGGATTCTTAAAAAAAACCACTTAAGCCTAACAGAAAAGATGCAAAGCTATCTCGTACACATTTAGAGAAATTAGTTGCAGTATGAAAAGTTAAGTTAAGAGAGTCGAGATGATAAAGACAGAAACTTCAATAAGCTTCATAATCTAAAGAGAAAAGTTTAAATTCAGGGTTAATAATTACAACAGAATTTATCAGTAAAAGAAAGCAATCGCTCCAACGAACATTCCAAGGGCACTGTGCACTGAAAAAAAATTCTAAAACCGCACTCGAAAAAAAGACAAAAAGTCAATCAAGAAGCCCAACACCAAAAATATATCACTAAAAACGACAATTTCTTCAGAAAAGGGGTAACAAATACCTCATCAGCCACGAAATCCCACCCCCAATCTATTTCATTACACTCCGGAAACAAACCCCACTTCAATTTCCCACCCCTTCTTTAAAAAAAAAGAAGGTTAAACACCCCTACACGAAAAAGCCCACTACGCTCGAGTCAAGGGGGAAAAAGAAGCAAAAGAAAACCCGGTCATCCCTACTCAAGTATTCATCATCAAACCACCACCAAAAAATATATATTTATCATGTTCAAAGATGAAGCCTGACACAATTTTCCCGGGGAAAACCCCGGAAAAAAGAGGAGAGAGAGCCCCCTCTCCCAATCCCGGGCTTGATTGTGCTCCTCAGCATCTTCCTTCAATAAGTGATGCTCCAGGATCGTGGAGGGAGACACGCATAGAGGGCACATAGCGTTCGAACCAAGCGAACCAAAGTTGAGAAACGTTTCATAAAAACTGCAAACGTTCACAACGCATTTAAGAACACTTTTTTTTGTCCTCAAATTGACAACACTTTAGGTTGTGTGGTTAGCTGAAACACTTTTTTTTGTGTTGTGATAGTGTTCGGATTATGCTTAAAAAGTGTTGCTATACAAAAATGTGTTTTAAAAATAGTGCTACAAAATGTTTTAGCAACAATACAGAACTATTTTTAAAACACCCATTTCTGGATAGCACCACTTTTTAAAACATGTTCAGAACAGTAAAACGACAGAATAAAAGTATTTTAGTTATACTAGAGAGCAACGTTAGTTGACCTTATGACGTCACTAACAAACAAAGTAGTTCCCAACGCGGTGACTGAATTTTGAGTGGCCTGTCACACAGATAGAGCAATTTCTTAAATAAACCTGTCTCCAATCCTAAAGAAATTCTTTTTTTTTCCCTTTTGTTGAGGTAAAAATACACTCTGACATCAAATTGTTCATTATCCAGGTGTTTTGTATAAGTTTGAGTTTAATAAATTTCTGTGCAAATATGAGTAATTTTGCCCCAATAATTCGGGTCAAACAAAAATTTTCTGGTGTTTTAGATAGTCTTAACCGTGGGAACCATTTTGTTTGATGCTGGAAATCAACCTAAGGAACAACTTTTTCTCGAGACTATACTACAAATAGAGTCAGCGCAGTTTCGTTGCCAAAGCAAATAAATTATAAGTGTAGTACCATGGACGAGCTATGAGCTCTTTTGGTACTCATAACTATTTTTTTTTTGTATGTATGTCTGTGTTTGTCTCCCCATTTTTGTCTTTTGTTCTTTATGTATCTTTGTGTTAATAAAATTCTAATTCTAAAAAGACTGTGAATTGAAAATAAATTCAAATTCCAACACACGAATGCGAAAGAATGTTTAGTTCCACTAACATCAACACGAGTCCTCCGCAAATCAAATAGCCATTTCCACCAAAACTACAGCACCGGTTGCAACCAACCCACGGCACCTCTAGTCCTTCGTTTCTCCACGCAAGGAGATGGGATCACAGCGCGGCCTAAACTGCCTTGTAAATATTTGAGCAGCAGCCTCGGCGCTACAGTCATAACAAGGTGTTTGGGCACAAGTTCGCTCCCCGTCAATAAATGATTCATGCCTTCCCAACACGGCCGGGGCGAGAGAAAAAAAATACATGTATAAATAAGCATCCGATATGGTGGTTAGCGTTACAGCCCCTTACCTCATACAGAATGGAGAGAAAGAGCATCGTAAAAACACATCAGTCCCGAGAGACGCTTGCTTACCTATGGAGAAAAAAACACATAATTAATGCACTAGTTGTTAATGAATTAAAAAGCTTTCGAATAACAGTTTTTGCTATTAAAGGGGCTTTTTTTTATGACTGGGATAAAGTAGCAAATCTCTCCTTGAAGAAAACGTCACCAGGGTAAGGCGATCACGATTAGGGCGGGTTTGCATGGTTGAGTAACGCGACGCGATGGTAGCGACGCGTGAAAAATTTCCGTATAAAGACTTTTTGTGAAGGGTCCGGTTTTTGTAAAAATTGTGAAAATTTACTCATAATTTTGTGAGTTTGAAGTTAAGAGTTACACTAGGTTTTTTTCAGGCAGGAGCATGTTTTTGTGAATTAATGATGAAAATAAGGTCCCATATTTGTAGCATTGTGAAAAATAGTATCAATTTTTTAAAGGCTAAAATACTTAGGGAACTGGCCGTTTTTTAAGATAAAATATTTCGTCAAATTTCTTCTAAACAGACCCCTAAAACGGCAGGTATAGGCAGGGAAAATGTAAAAAACCCTTCTGAATATTTATTTTAAGTGGTAAAAAAGCAACTGTTAGCCACTATGCTTTAAAAATGGTACCCAAATTTGGGATTTCTTTATATAACAAGTGAAAAACTGTAAATTTGCTTATTGTTCACAAGTCACCAGTTTTGAAACACGAAATTAACTAACACTAGAGAAACAGGAGGTGCATTAAGGGGGTACCTTTACTCTCCCCCTTACCCATATAGAGCATTCGCACATGACGTCACTTGGAGGACAAAATCAACGTTGCTAAGGCTGTTGTTAGGGGCGGGACATAGAAGTATCCAATAGCAGCATTCGCACATGACGTCACTTGGCGAATAAACAACGTTGCTAAGGCCGTTGTTAGGCAGAGTCATGTGATTGAAAATGCTCTATAGTGATTTTTGCTGTGTACAAAGATCAATCCTAAGTGAATTAAAGCACTACCTTTTAGGACGAAATTTCAAACCCTTTTTCGGGGACAGAACCCTCTTAAGTAAAATTTTTAAATTTAGTATACCAAGATCCAAATACTGCACAAAATTGTTCTGAAACACGACACATAAACTTGAGGACCCCCTTAGAAATAATTTTGAGTTAAACAACCTCCTGAAGCACATGTCCAGTTATGGGCCTGGAATGAAGAATCTGCTCTTCTCATTGGTTTTTAGCGTTATATTGCATAAGAGCTACGTCATCACTGATGGGAAACTTTCTTCGCGTTGCTACGATGGCGTCGCGTTTACAGAACCATGTAAACGCACCCTTAATGAAAAAGTAACGACGTCGCTTGCTAGTATCAGACGGGGAGGTGGATTAATTTGAGAAAGTGAGAAAAAAGGCGTAATTTGCTATTAAAGATCACAGGAAGTGTGCTTTAGTGTGTTTTATGAGCATTTTTTCTGTGATTTTTGTAAAGAGGTTTTTGAAAATTAGCTTCTTATGAAGCGGAATTAATTGAAAATTATGCTTAAGAATTATCGTAAGATCGTGTTTGAAAATTCGAGTCGCTGAAAAAAATTATTTTAGTATTAAGAACGAGTGAAGATTCGATAATTAAACATTTTTTTTTTGCTACCGAGAAAAATAAACATTCAATTTTTGAAAGATCTGGATAGTTATGTTGATTTGGGATCACTGTAAAAGCCTTATGAATTGGAAACACATTTTTTTTTCAGTAAAATTTACTTCATTCTCGACTGAATAGAATATTTTAATTAAACAGTTAAATACTAAAGTTGAAGATAGAAAAATAAAAGAAGAATTTATAAATACACTTTATATACAATTATGCAAAAGAATTAACTAAATTATTTTTCTCTAATGTGATGTAATAAATTATTTTAATCCCAGTTCACAAATAAACACAATAGCAAGACTGTTACTCAAAAGCTTGAAATATTAAATACAAACATTTTCTCAAAAACAAGCCTAACATTTGGACATACCCAGTACGAATCCAACATAAAAATATTCACACAATCAACAAATCGTTATAGACATGTAAAATTTAAATAGACACAAAAGTCAAATTAATCAAAAAAATATTACGTAAAATTTTACATTACACAGATTCAAATACAGAAGTTGGGGTAGTAATGATAATTATTATTAAATAAATACAAATTGTATGATTTGATTTATAAAAAATGAGGTGAAACACAACCGCCCTACAAACCCCTTTCCTTACACAAGAATAGATAAAAAGAAATTACTACGATGAATTTTCTATTACACGGATTGAACGAAGTTACTACACAAGTTAGGGCTACAATAATTGTTGTCAAATAAAATACGAATAGTGAGATTTGAGTTTTTAAAAATAAGGTGAAACACGACTACCACACAAACTTCCCTTACAATAAAGAAAACAGACACTTCCATCATAACTACTAAAGACTCCTCAATCCACGAGGAGCAACAATAACACCTCAACCCCTTCCACGCACCTCAAGAACCCCCCATTCTAACCGTTTCTTCACTCTTAATGCCCCCACAGAGGAATTAAAACACAAAAGACCCTCCTCAACCCCTGATAAAAAGAAAATAATATGATGATTTTTCTATTACACGGATTGATACAAGTTACTACATAAGTTAGGGTAATAATAATTGTTATCAAATAAATACAAATAAATATAAAATAATTAAATAAATTTTTAAGAAATAAGATGAAACACAACTGCCACACAAACCCCTTTCAACAAAGAAAACGGACACTTCCATCATCAAAACTACTAAAGACCCCTCACTCCATGAGGAGCAATAATAACACCTCAAGAACCTCCCATAACCGTTTCTTCACTCTTAATGCCCCCACAGAGGAATTAAAACACAAAAGACCCTCTTCCACCCCCAACAACAAAAAAAAAGAACATCGCGACGGAGAGGAGAGATCCGTCTCGCGAATGAAGAATCGTCCGCGTCCCAGGTAGCATTAAAGTCTAATGACGCCTGCTGAAACGTCATTAGAACGCCTTAATGACTCTGCCCCCCCGCAAGAGACATCATCAATTGTTTGTCCCTTTAGACGGCGTAATTTAACGGGCTCGTATTACTTGATGACACCAGAAAAGCAAATGCCTAAGAGCGTAATTATAATCCGATGGCAAATGGATAGAGGCCCATGCATCTTACCTGCTGTTAATTTCGCCCATTAAAGCTCGGGACGGATATTTTTCCGCCGTCCCTTAATCGAGGTCCTTCGGGGATCTCGGACCCGATCCCTGGTTGGTCGAGGGGGCATTCATCAACCCTCTTTTGGGGACATTCTATCGATCTACTTGGTCGGTATTAAATCAGAACATCTTTAGGGTTCTCACTCGATTTCGGATATAATATTTCCCGACTTTTCCCAGGTTAGTTTTGAAGTTTTCCCGGAGGAAAAAGTAGCTATCCACAGCATTTTTTTCTGTTTTTTAACATACACTTTTAATAAATAAACCTTAAGGTGTGTAGAAAACACAGAATTTTTGAACTGGTCCTCCCCTTATCATTCTTTCATTTCGTGGCATTTGCTCTTGTTTTTTTTTTTCGGTTAGGACAAGATTAAAAGGCCAAGATTCTACACATAAAAGAAAATATAAAACTTCTTTCCTTCTCTTCTTCTTATAGTGTTAGGTTAGAGGAATGCTGTTGAAGTTATGCAAGAAAACTTGCTTCCTTGCAGCAACGGACGATAAAATATACTTCATTTATACAGACACACGTAATAATAAAAGCTGATATCAGTTCACAAGAAAGAATAAATAATGAGGCAAAAATATTAATGTATTATAATTATAATAAATATTATAATTTATTATAATTAAGTAGATAATTTATGCTTCATATCATAACACATTCGTGTTTTAGATCTCTTTAGAAAAACATAGCAAAAATTATTAAGTAGTACTATTAATTAAGAAAATGTATTTTGGAATTACTTCATAGAAATAAAACGAGTACTTTCATGGTTTGCAGTACTTTGAAAAGATCAGAAAACACATAAATATAAATAAGCACCTGATCAATAAAAAAAAATCCTCAGTCATGACAAAAATAACCTAACAAATAAACCCAAGTAAAATATTCCATTAACAGTATTAAAACACGTAAGCAGTTAAAAAACAAAACACTCCATAAACATTCATAAAAATAAAAAGAAAATTTTCTTAAACCCCCACATCAAAACCCAAAGCAACTACTCACCGCCCCAAACAAATTAAGCCGTCACCAATAAACATTGCTCAAAACAATCGAAACAAAACAAAAAAAGCGCCACACACGAAAAAAAAAATCCATTTCCATTGTTCCGCGAATAATAACAATCACAATCCGCCCCCGAGGAGGCGCATTAGACAGCCCCATCATAAAAATGGTTGCCTCAACAAGTGTCGGTCAGGAGCGTCATCCATCACACCAGGGGCTGAAGCAGGGGCGGCGCCGGGGCCGTTGATAAACGATGCAGGGGCCGCGCTCGAACACGTGTTCGTTCGGCTGCCGACAACTCAACGCCACCACCGCCCACCCCCAGTATTGTAATGAGATGAGAGCACGTGCGTTTTTGTTTTGGTCGTCGGCGCCATGTTGCGAATTTGAGGTGTGTGTTCGTTCTGCTGGGGAGAAGAAATGTAGGAGATCGGTATGTGGATGACCAGTTGGAGGTATGCGTACTAAATTAGTAGTTTGTGGAAGACCAGTAGATGGTATGCCTACAACTGAATGGGAGGCAGGCGCGGCTCCACTCTGGACAGGAGAACCCCCCTTGGACCAAAAAGAGTTAAAACCATACTTTTACAAGTCAAATTTCAAAATTTATTTTGTCTGGGGGAGGACCCACATACAATACCCTCAGCGGTACCAAAAGGGGATCTTGAGTGGTACTACTTTTTAGAAAACCCCCAACATTTTGACATTTTTCTCAAAAAGTGCTGGTCTGAAAAAAGTGCCACCCCTTGGAGCCGTGCTGGATGGGAGGTATAGAAGATCAGTAGACAGCATGATTGGAGGTGTGTAGACAACCATTTGGTGGTATGAGTATAACTGGAGGCATGTAAAACACCAGTTAGTTGGTGGTCATACTATTGAAGGTTTGTAGAAGACCAGTTGGGGGTTATACGCAGGCCACTGGAGTTTGTGGAAGAGCAGATTGGTGGTAACAATCGTACTATAGTATTAGTATGCAGAACACCAGTTGAGTTGGTGGTTAGAGTACAACTGGAAGTACGTAAAAACAGTTGGTGGTACAAAAACTACTGGGTACTGGGGGTTCATTGAGGAACAGATAAAAGGTATTTTGTACTCCACTGTTATCTACATGATTCCACTCCATAACACATTATTAATACACAATTCACACATAACAAATCATAGCCAGAATCTATTTACAAGGGAGATCTTATATTACAGATAAACACTTTTAAAATGACAGAATTTGGTAAAATGTACGATATAATCAGAAGAAAACAGCACTAAAATTGCCCACCAAAATATAATTCTATATATTCCCCCCAAAAAAAATTATCGACAAAGAAATTCCAGAACTACACCCCAAAAAGCTCTCCACACATTCTATAAAAAAAAGGCCAACCAAAAAAAAAAACAACCCATGGTCAAAACTCCTTTTTTCTCTCCACTCCACACTCCATCCTCCTCCCTGCAGAGTTTTCTTTTCAAAGCAAACTTTACCCTGGAACCCACTCCAGTAACTTATATCCCCACTTCAAGAACTTTCCCCACCAACTTCCACCTCCAACCACTCTCTCTCCAAAAAAGAGAGAGAAAGCAAGGAAAAAGCGTTCCGTGTTCGGCCCCACCCCGGCGGTACATCCATTAAAACTTTCTGCTAAAGGCCCCGAGAATAGAGCGAGAAGAAAAATCACACGTAAACTCTGTTTTTCGAACCCACCAGTGGACAAGAAATAGCTTTTAAGGCCTAATAGCCCGACTCTCAGGTGGCTATATTTATACGAGGGAGAGAGAGAGAGAGGGCGGCTGCGGCTTAATCATTCAGACATCCTTCTTCGATTCCGTTAATGCCCGGGGAAGTTATTTAATTACTTAAAGCGGGTTAGTGTCTTCTTCTTCTCATCTGCTCAGTGTCCGTTCCTTATTAAAGTAGATAGTATAGTTAAGAGTTTTACAATAATGGTGGTTGGAAGCGCAGATAAAGAAAGTCTGTCCGGTAGATTTAGGTCTAATAGGTCTCTTTTCCTGTTAGTGAATTACTACAGTTGGCGTATTTTTCTCAAATGAAACTACTACTATGTGTGATGAGTTTCTAAGGGTTCTCTTTTTTGCAACGTTAGAGAGAACTAAACATGTATTTGGTAAAATTCTATAAAAAAAGGGGGTCTATTTTACTAGTATGGTTTTTAAAATTTTAATTCCAATGCTGAAAATTGAACTGGAACAACTTTAAAACTTCGTTTAGGTGTTAAGTTAATACTTTAATGTTTACTTAAGTTATAAATTTGTTAATTTAAAAAATTAAGAATTTTTTCCTAGAGTCAAAATTTTCATTGTTTTAAAAATCAGCTCGTTACATTTTCTGATTTAGTTTTTTCTTTTTTAAAATTTCATAAAATACAAGCAAAAATCTGAGAAAAAATATTTTTGCAGCAGATAGAAGCATTAGAAATTTTATATTATTAGGTGTAAAATAAAATGCAAAATGAATTTTAAAGACACTTATTTAAAGACTAGCTGTTACGACCCGGCAAAGCCGGGTCTTACAGCTAGGCTAGCCTTTTATGCGAGCTTCGCTCGTTACTACTTCAAGTTCCTATTAATTATACATTAAATAAGAAGTTTAACTTTAATAATTTATTATTGTTGAATTAGAAACCAACTTCCCTAAAAGTAACTTTTTAACCTTTATTAAGTAAACCAACTTTCTTGAAAGATATTTATTTAAAAGCTATTATATTATTTTAAAATTTTAATTACTTTTATTTATTTATTTTTCTGATTATTGCGAGATGGCATCGAGTCAGTGAGTGACGTGGGCTTTTATATTTTTCTGATGATTATGATTATTATTGCGAGATGGCATCATAGTGTGCGAGCGTTCCAGAATCAGTGAGTCAGTGTGTCAGTGAGTCAGTGTGTCAGTGAGTCAGTGAGTGACGTGGGCTTTTATATGAGAGATGTAAAATAAAATGCAAAATGAATTTTAAAGACACTTATTTAAAGATATACCTATAGCACAAAATTCAAGTGATGTAGCACAAATTCATCACAGAACTTAAAAACTAAAATAAATTTTTAAAATGTCATTTATTTTGTCATTGCCTAACACAATAGCCAACGTAAATGTTTTATACGTAGAAACTTTATCATTAGAGACTGATAATTTAAGAAATTCGAATTAAAAAAACTACACATGCAATTCTTATCCTTATAAGTATAAGAGGTCACAAAAGGAGTTTAAACCTTAGAGAATCTCATAGTAGACCACTCATCAAACCCAGATATTCTAAGAGCGTTACCTCAACTGAGAGGAACGCACTACAAACTAAAGCGATATATTCATATAAGGCGGATTCATAATAGAGAAATATTAGAAGCATCGCTATAAGGAGTCCATCTCTAATTCGATTATGGTAATGCTGCCTAACGGTCCCTCGGAATCCGTGTATAGATCATTTGCATTTCCCTCCTCAGAATTATTCGTTTACTACAGCATGAATAGGTATTTGAGTGCGAGGGGTTTGAATATGTAAATAATATATGCCCTTCGCGTCATCACCGTTAACATTATTTGATGTGTTCTACTTACTTCGACGCCGCACTGGAAGAATGGTTCGACTTCGAGTTGGATTTCAGAATGAGTTAAAAGTTCTTCTGTAGCTTAGAAAAAGTCTTTAGTCACTACTCAATCACCGTGGACGACATTAAATAAAAGTATTAAATTTATTTACAAACTAAACATTCTGAACTAAAATTTATAATTTCTCTTCATTTCCTAACAGTTTCAGTTGATTTGATTTATTTGGGAATTGATTGTAGTTTTGAGTGCTTCACAAAGCTATTTCGTTGCTTTTAAACGTAGTTAATTAGTTTGTCAAATAATTTGTAAGGAGAAAACACGTAATAATCGTAACATAAAAATACATTCCAGGTTTCAAAGGAAAATAATACTGTTAAATAGAAAAAAAATTACAGCTAGAAGCTCTAAAAACATAAAAAATGGCTTTGAGTGAGCATCAACGCAGTGACCATATGATGTTTTAAGATTTTTGATTATTTTCTCCAAATTACGAATTTCAATAATCCACTTATTAATAACTATGATCACAATAATGTTTAAACATTTCCATATTATTATCTATAGTTAACGATCCAATAACCCTATATATTCCTGCATATAAATGTTAACGACACGATACTCAAGAGTTTAAAACACAAAATAATATCGGCTTGGCTCATAATTAGTCGGACACCAATAGAACATTTGCATTACGAGATAGACGTTTTTAAACTCCATTATCGTTACTTTTAAATTGTTTGCAACATGGTTGAACAATAATTTCTATGGATCAATAAATGTTCACTTAACTATTCATGCTACCTTTCTCTTTAAGAATATCAGGCTGAACACTCAACACAAATTATAAAAATACTCCACATTATTGAAATCTCTCTTTAAAGTATCCCATTTCAACACCCTAACAATCCCCTACTTTTTTTTTAAATAATGAAATCGGTTTCACCCGAGACCATTCCATCATTCCAAAAGAAGCCCCCTTCTTCCCCAACCCATTCTTCTCCTAGTCGTTAGCAAGTCATTCGCAACAATAAAACCCATCCCATTCAAACATTTAAAATACCCTTCCCGTTCGTTCTTTGTGCGATGATTCGTCTTAGAAGAAGAAACCTTGATTATTTTTATCACGCTTTCGTCATCAATTATTACCCCTCACATATTTAATTCGAACACCGAAAACTGGTTCGTAAAAACAGATTTCGACACCTTTTTATATTATATTATATCCGACGGCTCAATTAATCCGGCGATTCGCGCGAGAGAGAGAATATTCATAATCGTCACCCGCCGATCATCGAAACCTACTCCTCTCAGATTCATTAAGGGAGGATGAATGGCCATTTGCCCCGTTAATGACGGTGCCCGGGTAAAAGGGTGTTTAAATTAGCAATCTTTATCTGAGGCCCTCAATGGAATCGCCATTTTTTTTTATTACTATTCATCCCTTTTTTACTCTCCGGCGGAATCGTCTCTGTTTTCAATTCGCTTCTTGGTTATTATTCGGTGGGAATAAGAAGAAGGAATAAAAAAAAAAACTGGAAAAAAGAGGACTTATTTTATTTCCTCGTGGCCCGCGGCCTCCGTTTAAAACAGCCTATTTGTAATTTTTACAATGCCGCTCTCTCAGTTTTTTTTCTGTTGCCGTTATTGGATGAAGAAGTGGTGGAATTAATTAAATTTTTTACCCTTATTTATCGCCATACGTTGGCAGCATTATGCCCCTAAGTTAATCTTTTCAGTTTCTCGCGAGTACCTTTTTTTTGTTTTTTAGCGAAGGTTGGTCTTTTTTTTTTTGTCTTTCCATTTAGTTTTTAAGTGCGATTGTTGGAGATGGAGACCCAGGATAATGAAAGACTGATGGAGTAAGTTTAAAATAAAATAAGAAAAAAAGGCTCCTTGAGAAGAAGAAGATACGTAAGAGTGTAACTTAATAAACAATTTCATTTTAAAGCGGGATTACGTTTTCGGAATTGGGGAATTTTATTGGAGGATTTGAGGGGTTGCTCGCACGCTAATAATACCATTAATGCTGAAGCTTACCTCCACTTCAAATATAAGTTGGATTGCTTGTGGTTTTTGTTTTCTGTCCATCATTCTTAATGAATTTCGAAGTATATTATTTATCGTGTGTGTATCTATTCTTGTGTTGTGTTGTCTTATTTTCGGGCATTTTAGGTGCTTCAATTTTATTTTTGAGTTAGTTGAATTTGAGTTTGAAATTGATCTTGGCACGTTTTTATTTGCTGATTTTCCTTGAGATTATGTTCAGTCGGATATTTTCCACTTGTAAAGTTATTTTATTACATAAGTTATGCTATTTAAAAATAGAGTGTCATTTTATCTATTCAAATCCAGTTTTTCTTAATTTTTTAAGTTTCTACATATAATAGTTTCAGATATGAGATCTACTAATAATAGTTTCTTATCTTTAAAATCATTTATTTATAAAAAAAACATGTTATTCTTTCCCGGGTATGTTCCTGCTCCTCTCAAATTCACATTCATAACTTAAAATACATTTGAGGTATAAATAATATCAATAATACGATTCAGACACTCACAACACTACACAGATAAATAAACTAACCGCAATGAAACCATGAATGAAACCAATCAGGTAGTTTTCCCATTCCATCGAAGGTGAAGCTCAAAACACCCACTTAGGGGACATCCATAAATCACGTGAGGTCAAAAGGGGGAGGGGGGGTCCAGGAAAATCTCACCAAATCTCACCAGGGGGGAGTCAATTGAAATCTGACGTCAACTTTTAGTTCAGAAAATATACGTTTTTTCTTTAATATTTTTTAGCACAAGTTCAGAAAAAATGCTCAGATTAGTCAAGACAGCAAATCATTAGCCAGTCAGTCGTGTGATAATTACAAGTTAGAACCATGTTTTTGATTTCAACGTGTTTTTGTATCAAAATTTTGCGATCTGGATGGTAATTTTTATGCCGATAAAACAAAACTAGTGGTTGAGAAAATCTCATGTGGGGGGAGGGGGGGTTCAGATTTTTGGAAAAAACACCTCACGTAATTTATGGATGTCCCCTTACTAAATTAGCCCCTCCCTCTCACGTTAATTCATAATGCCCTCACATAAAGTGTCGACCAACTTTCTATAAAAATACCTCCTTATTTATTACGGCTTTACTAAAAAGAACAGCTCCGGTGTTTATTCCCGGCAACTCTCGTTAAAAATTAAATTCATTAATACACATATCTCCCCCTCCCACACGTATTCATCACCCCTATCGAACGAACAGTGTCCGTTACCCATTTTTTTTTTAATTAATTCGTTTATTTCCCCCCACCCCTCCATTATTTTTTATCATCATCATCATCGTAATTTATCCCTTGCAGGGTGCGAAAACCGTATTATATATTTCGTCGAATTAATCAAGACACGAGAAGAAAAAAGAAAGAATATTTAAGAAAAAAAAGGGCGCAGAAGAAAAAAAAAACTGGAGAAGAGCAACTGGTCTGGGTGGATAGATGGAACAAAAAAAGGGACGGTTAAGTCGTTCTTATTGTTCTTTTACAGCCCGGGCGATAAATTACCGGGCCCCGCTTTTATTGTTTTGCGAGGGAAATTTATGTCGTAGTGTTGACCTCCCCCGCATTGTGCGGAGCACGCGCTGTCGCGTAATTACCATATTAGGAGAGCCCGGGATTCCCTCGAAAGCCCCGTTATTGTCTTTGAGAGGCTTTTGTGTCCGTCTCGGGCTAAGTGGGCATTTGCTCCCTCTGCTGTGTTTACCTGGCTGTGACGAATGCCTAAAGACGGTATTGTTGCTTGCTCTTCGGGTATGTGAAGGAGAGGTTTGGAGAAGTGTTTTTTTTTTTTGTTGTTGGTGGTGGGGGACTTAAATGTTTTCACTGTTTTTAATGGATCTAAACTCGACAGCAATGTTTCCTGACCCTATATGACGCCACTATCAAACGCAGTAGTTCCCAGTGCACTGTCTGAATTTTGAGAGAAAGGAAGAACGTCAATTTAAAAATACTTCTGTGGAAATTGCATGGTTAAAAACAACGTCCTTATCGAAAAAGTCTATCATGCTCTTTAAGCAAGGGGAAACCCTGTATGATTTCATAAGCGGACCGTTATTTTTATGCAAATTTTATGTCTAATTATAAGCTAAGCCGATATTATCTAGTGTTATAAACTCTTGAGTATCGAGAAGGTAACATTTAAATGCAGTAATAATATAGAAATATTACTGCATAATAATTACATAGTGGGCATTTGCTCCCTCTGTGTTTACCTGGCTGTGACGAATGCCTAAAGAGTCAGTGGGATCCGTATCTAAAGACGGTATTGTTACTTGCTCGGGTATGTGTATGGAGAGGTTTGGAGAAGCGTTTTTTTTGTGTTGGTGGTGGTGGGGGCTTACCTGTGTTTTAACTGTTCTCAACGGTTCTGGTGGGTTCTTGGACTTAAAGGGATGCTGGGAAGGCAGGTGTTTTATCATAAGATCAAATCGAAGTGTTTGTCTAATGAAATCAACTGAAGAGAGTAGGAAAAACGGTTCTCTAAATAGTACGGTGCAACTTAGATAAATTTAAGTTCAAAAGACAAACCTAAAGATAGAATTATTTGAAGTTTGGAAATAAAAAGTAAAATTGAATTAATAGGAAGTTCTCAAGAGACCGAGAGAACTTTTCGAGTTATACAAGTTGCACCCCAAAAGAGTTCTCAAAATGAGTTGAAACTCGACGTTTACAACTTTTTTTTGAATTAAAAAGAGTCTTAAAAAGTGTGTTATTTTAGGAAGGGTGACGCACAAAAAATCTAATTTATTAATAAACATTAGACAAGATGTCCTAATGTCTGACCTAAAATCGCTATAAACGGCGATAACCTTCAAAGGAATTCAAATTTAGCCAGCTAAAATACCCCAAGAAACCAAAGAATTCTCCATATAATTGCAAAACCGTTACAGTAAATCATCTCAACACTCCAAACTACGTCTCTTCGACTTTAAAAACCTCAACATCCAACTTCTTCAAGCAAAAAAGAAAAAACCTCCAGTCGTTTCTGCCAATTCCCAAAGGCACGTAACAAGCAACCCCCCTGTTCGCAGCGGTGGCCGGCGGTTGCAGTTAAAATAGCTCTCGATTGCCTTGTCAATGATGCCAAGGAGGGAGCAAGCATCAATGAAGGGAAATTAAATTTAGCTCTCGTGGTATGCGGCCAAGTGACGAACCTGCCAGCTCATTCCTTCTTCCGTCAAGACGCATGCATATAAACAAAAGGAAGAAGAAACTTTTCCAGAACGAGATGATGGCCATTACCGAGGAGCTAAAAGTGATGGCTCCGGAGGTTTGACGGCTCCATTGTCGTCTTGAGGCTTGGCGACAGTAGTTGAGAAACATTAGCGGAATAAAGATACATCAGAGAGAAGTTTACCAGAGTAGTTAAAGTTAAGTTACTATAACATTACTGAATTCCACTTTCCTTGTTTTTAATTTCAAAGTTAACGAAAAGGACAGTAATAACTAAATTAAAACAGAAGATGAAAAAGGTGATATTAAATCAGTCTAAGGACCTCTGAAACGCATTTCTTGTGGTAAGAACAATCAAAAATTGACCCCAAAATCATTGATGTTTTCACTATTTTATAACACTTACTTCAACCAAGAAAGTACTAAGAATGCAATACTAAATACAAAAGAAAATACTGTATGCAAAACCATCAGAGTTTAACTTATTTGTCACTTGCAAATCATTATATCATCAAAATAAAAAACAGTAACATAAACATGGTGTTGTGTAGTTATTATTTCGGGTTCAATTCTGCTCTCTGTCGAAAGAGGTTAGAAATAACGCCTAAAACTGCAAACCACCCTATTGAAACATACAGTTAAGTATATCAATGAAAACGAAAAAACAATTTGACGCTATTTGAAAATTGGCTACTAAAACAGCTAAACGATATTTAACGGGACGGATAACGGAATTGAACCATAAGACAGACGAGATAAAATTTTTTGACACCTTTTATTATAACATTATAAACACCGAAGATAGAACAGTCCCCTCACACCAACTATTTAAAACTACCGAATAAATCAACAACAAACTAAAAGCATTCACGATTAGTACGAACAAAAAAAAAACAACGACACAATCCACATTTAACCGTCTACCACCTTCAAAAGATAAAATTCCTCAGCAGCTCGACAACCTATTTCCACCCATCCAGCCTGTTTTGATGAAGCAAAGATAACCTCAAAAATCGTTCGCGTCACCACACACACCTTTGTCACCCCAAAGAGAAAAATCGGCTTCGCGTCAACGGTATTTTTAATTCTGGCTTCCAACTTTCGGCGAACAAGGCGTCGCATTTATTCCAATACCCCCTTCTTTTCTCCTTCTCGAATACTAACTAGGAGCGCCATTTGTAATTCATTAATCTGCGAGCGGAACGGGTGCCAAGGGGTGTCAGAGCCAGGGTTCTTCCACAGCTCAAGATACTACCTACCCTTCCACGCGATCACCCGTCACGTTGTTGAGGATGAGAACGAGCAGCGATGTTCCTTTCACTCAACTTGCACCTTGGTTGTCGCGATAACGCGAATGATACAGAAGTTTTTTGGGTACAGAGCCGAAAACGGGAGGTTACTTTGAAAGAAATCCTTCCGTTTTCGTTGGAATATGTGCTCAGATAACTTGGAAATGAAAGCCAAGAACTGGGAACGAGACCGTACGAAAGAAAGACTATTGTGGTTGAGAATGAACATAAACAAATTACATAGGTTTGAAAAAAGTTTAGTTGGTTGGTTGATTGATTGATTGATTTTTATATCGCAAGGGTCAGCAAGCAGTTCCACAAACCTTATCTGAGGGGGATGAAGATCCAATTAAACAACAACGTACAAGGGGTAGATGTGAATGAGCAGATTACGTTGCGTATACAAATCAAATCACCAAATCAAATCTGTGACCACCAAATCAAACTTTCTGATTTTACATGTTAACTGTCATCTCTACAGGAATTTCGCCAAGTTTGCCAACCGACCCTAACGTAACAAAACTATTCAAATCGTGACTTGTATACATTTCAAAGAACGGGTTGATGTGGAAAAGGTTTAGTTAGACACTTGCTAGTCAATTCCATTCGCGAGGTCGTAACCACCAGTTGGCATGATGAGAACTAGGCCATTAAAATTTTACACCAGGGAAAGCAGATGAGCAATGTTTATGGAACCATTGGACTTAAACAAAAGGGGCTTTACATTGAATCGAGCTTTACATTAATACAAATACAGCACATACAAGTTGACGATCTCCTTTACACCAAGCTCTCACCATCACGGATTCGTCAACAGCAGTGATCCCCACGTCTCAAACACCAGCTCGACATCGACAACCCAAAAGACTTCCTCTTCACCCACAGAAACTTCCATCCTCACACCCTATCTCTCTGGTGGAGGCACTCCACCTCAAGTACAACAGCAAAGCGCATACAATATACAACCACCTCCACCTCTTCAAGTGCCGTCGTCGAATGCACAAAACGCCATTACCAACCACTCGATATGATGGCACAAACGAACGAACAAGCGGTTCTGAGGGATCGACTGGATGGATGCTAATGGGCCTCCTCCTCCTCCTCCTCAAGTTCGAGTGTTGTTATGGAGGTTTTTGCGTCTTTACATCACTCTCGCTCTCGAGCTTCCGATGCTGATGGGGAGAGGGAACAAAGTGCGGAGGAGAGAGAGCGATAACTGGAAGAGTCCCGACGCTCTTGACTGACTTGAAGAAAGGCTCGGAAGAGTTGTTGTGCCTCGATCCGTTCTTCGATTGATGATTTAATTTTATTGTCGTCGATTGAAGAGTATTATGATGTGAGAATTTTTGGGGGGCAGTTAGAGTTTAATCATCATTTGATGAAGACGAAGGATGGACTGGAATTAATTTTTTTTGTGTGTGTAAAAAAACTCAGATAACTGCTACTGTCGGAATTGGTATATGCTGCATCATGCTCAAAAGTGTAAGAGGACTAGTTAGTAGGAACAAGGACTAGGTAGAGGAAGTAGTAAAGAGGACTATACTTGGTTGCAACGTTTCTTTAAACCAGTACGTCACAAATGCGGAAGGAGAAATCGGTAAACACGAAGCCTGTTGGATTGCTAGGAGGAGTTTCGGTAGGCAAATCGTGATTGAAAAGCGCTACATATACATGGGTTTAACAAAATAATCATATATTTAAATTGACGTTCTTTATTTCACTCCAAATTCAGACACCGCGATGGGAACTACTTTGTTTATTAGTGTTGTGGTAGGGTCAACTTAAGTTGCAGTCTAGTATAGTTTTTTTTTCGTCACCCAAAAGTAGTGAAAGTGAGATGTCATGTTGTGTTTTAAGCGATGATATCACATTGTTGTGAGGAGTGAGAGAGTAGTTAACTCCTTTAACAAATTATAGTCATACCTCAAGAAACTGTGTTTGTGTAACACAATACACAATATTCGAAAAAGAGTAATAAACGTTTTTTTTTTTAATGTAGAAACAAGGATAATTCGAATTAAATGTGGAATTACTAACTCATTAAAAACCCAAAATGAGGGGGAATTAACTTATAGTATGAGTATTCACTCAAAATTTTCGAATAACTCCAATATTATTTTTTCAGTTCTTCCTAGAGCTTCATAATTTATATCCCAGTTGCTTTGTGCATTAAACTACTTTGTTTTACCATATCCATTCCAAACTACACATGATGCTCACAAAAAGAATAATTAATCAACAATTTGTTAACGAACTCTCTAAACAAAAACAACCAAAGCAGAAATCATCACAAACAAGAAGCAGCACACACATCATTATACAAAAACAACCAACCTCAAGAGAGAGCAACTCAAAAGAAGATGAGTAACGGCAACACATCATCCTCCTCCCCGCAACAATGTATGCTCCTCAAATAAGCAGAGGGTTAAGGCCAAGGTGAAAAAGCCCATAACAAAAACACCTACACACGCCGTTCCATTACCCTTCTTTCCGCGTCCACCACCCTGGATGGATGGATGGATCACCCATCGCTCCATCATTTCGCTCACTCCATCGCTCCATTGACTCAAGTTCTCTCATTTTGTGTGCTCTTGCTTTCTATTTATTACATTGTGCTCAGAGCTAACAATTTCTGTACTTTATTTTTAAAAAAAGGTATTCGTTTTTAAAATTAAAAGTTTAAAAAACTATATTAAAACAGGGTGCTCACGGAAAACTTATTTCAAAATTCCCTGATAATTCCAGGTTTTTCCTGATTTGTTATAATTTTCCATATGATATTTTATAAATATAGTCAATTCTAAAACTTCTAGAAAATGTACATTTTTAAAAGCTTGAGAATTTTGAGAGTTTAAAGCTTTTTTCGAACTTGAATCGAAAAAAGTGTTGAATTTATTTTTGAAACATGGCAGAATTTTAAAATTTCCCTGATTGTTATAATTTCGAATATTCCTGGCTAAATGTTTCTAACACCACCCAAATATAGCTTCCAAACCAATATTGACTATACAAGGGATTCAATGCCAAAACACGATATGCCAATTGCACCCTATCAAATAATCAACTAATTTTATTGTTACCAAACATTACACCAAAATACTTTAGAAAACAAAATTAAAAACATTTAGAACTAAATAAAAAGTTTAAATAACTATTTAGCAAAATAACGACTCTTCGAAAAAATTGAGAGCAAAGGAAAAAAATTTTCGATTCACTCCAGTTCTTGCTACGATTACAATCAATCAATAAAACGAATACCGGCACAAATCCATTCCATCAAAGAACCTCCCCAAAAAATCTCTCTCAAACGGATCACACACTACAATCATTAATTTACCTCTTACTTCATTAATCAGTCCGGTTATTCATTCCACACCAATCCATGCATCACACTCCATCACGCCAGACGCCATCACGGCAAAGATTTAATTTGTCGCCCGCCCCTCGTGACGTCACTAGCCGGTTAGTTATTCCTAGAGGGAAGAAGGTCTATTTCGGATGGCATCTCCTCAACCTCTCCCCGTCCCTATGGCTCTCCATCCTCTCCTCGGAACGGCGTGATTTTTGTGGCCGATGCGTCTTCTTTCTTTTTAGGCCTGATGGTGACGCTTAATTAAACACTTTGCCACCGACGTAGAGGAATTCTTGCAAGGTGTGGTTGGAGAGAGAGAGAAGGGGAAAAATATTTTACCAGGGGTTTGTCCAGAAATTTTTTGTAAAAACAGTGAAAAATTATCTACTTATAATTTTGTGAGTTTGAGGTTAGCGTTAAATTAGTTTTTTTCCTTCAGCCAGGAGCCCATTTTTGTGAATTTGGTAAAAAAAAAAAAAAGTGTCCTATATAAGTACAGCTGTGGAAAAATCCCAAAACTGTATTTTTCTAAGAGCTGTAAGTTATTAAATTGCGCGATTAACTAACACTAAAAATGCTAAGTGGGAACGACAGAAGCCAAACTTTTGGTCAAATGTCCGATTAAAGGATAAAATACTTTGTGAAAAATATTTTGTGAAGGGTCTAAAAACGACCCAAATTTCTTCTAAACAGACCCCTTTTTTTAAATGGAAGGATGCTCTCTACAAGCAACAAGATATATCTCTTCTAATAATTACATGCAGAGGTTGAATGTAGTTTTTAAAAATTAAAAGGTAGTATTTGAACACCAACGCATTCATTTTTAAAGTAATTAATTATTTTTATTTTAATAATTTTTTTTTTTGTATGAGAAAAACAGTCTCATGTTGAAATGGGGGGTCTGGGGGTGAATTGGAAAGCCTTTAAAAAGTTAAGAAGCAATAAACAAACGGACGAAATAAAATACTAGAAAACTGCGCCGGTAAAGACCCCAAAAAAGAAATTCTTAACTTAACAGGGCTTTTTATTTAAATTGAACTACTACAAAGCACAATGTAATACAGAACCCAATTATATTTATTGTATCACCCATAATAAAGAATGAACAACGTTATGCTTCAAACTCTTCTAACGACAGTCCATTTTAACGTCAAAGCATGGAAAAACGAGAAAAGATGTTTTATATTTTACGAGAGGGTTTTAAGCACACTTAAAAACAATTTCTCAATAAACCGAAAAAGACGCGAATGAATAGAGGGGAAAAAACCTCTATATAAAAAAACCGCACTCCCCCAGCAGTAATGGATATCGGCATTTAAGAACCTACTTAAAAGCAAAACGAATATCACCAACCTTCCAAAAGAAGTTACCGCTTTATTTCATTACACAACAATAACAATAAACAGCTCAATGAGGAGAACGATTAGGTAGCAAGAAAAAAACTACTACAGGAGAAGAAGGGGGAGCGCACCTCAACTCGTCACGGAATGCGAGCTCAAAGGAAATTAATTCGCGGAGGGTGGTGGCAATTCGGGATTCATCCTCCCCGAAATTCTACTTTTCGCATAACAATAAGAAGATCCGAGGGGGGCTTCTTCTTTAATGGCGGAAAGATTTCCACCTCACTTGGCGGCATTAAATGCGCGAGTTTATCACTTAAATTGCCCACAGCAGGTGACAGCTTTATTGACGGGAACATTTTTACGTCACTCCCTCCCCCCGGTTGTTGTTTTTTTTGTTGTGCTTCAATGAATGAAGAAGTCGCTGTTTAGCTAAACAATCGCTTTATCCCCTCCTTACTTTTTTTTATCCTCTTGGCGATAAAAAGTCACAAAATGTTGAGGGAGGGGAGGAAGGCGATAAAATTAAAATCGAGGTTGAAGAGGGGATAAAAAGCCGTGAAATCGAGATGGGGTGGTTTTAAAGGTGTAAAACGGGGGGGGGGGAGAGTGTCATCGGAATGGTAAATGGAATGAGAAGATGAAGAATCGTCCTGAGTGGTAAAAACGAGGTCATCATGATGTTTAGTTTAAAGCAATTTGAGGTGTTAAAATGAACAATGACTGGCAAACCTAGCTATTAATTTTTTAAGTCCTGTTGTATACAGATAAATCGGATTTATTTATAAATTTCAAAGGAGAATACAATCAAAAGGAGAATGTAAAATAAGTAGGAAATTGAATTATTTTTATGATGTACATTTCACATTTTAAAGGGAATTTTACCTTTTAAAACGAATAAATATGAGGAAGAGATAAAATAGCACCTAATGAAAAGTTAACAAGTAGTTATGGATATTAAAAGGTACTCTTTTAAATCTTAAATTTTAGGGTTAGTAATAATTGAAAATACGCCAGTGAAACGTGTATAAGTTCCAGATTATATTTCTTTGAACATTATACTGTAGAAATTAGAAGTTAGTTTAAATGGCCAAATTTAAAATAAGAGAGACCAAAATGTATCTAACAATCTTCAATATCTAGTCTAACCTTTAGCCTTCAGCTATAACTTTTATACAGCCGTACTCACCACTAACTTAACCTAAGCTTAACCTGGAATCTAAACTTCAAATTGGGAGTTGGAAAAAGGGAATCAAGTTTTAAACCAATCAAATTTGTCGAAAAAGCTTAAATTCCAGGTTAACCTTATATCAAGTTAGTGAATACAGCCGTTAGTTTTGGTAACTTTTGCAAAACAACGTTTAAAAATCAGCATACACCACCAAAAGCAAATCACAAAAAAGAGAACCTTCAAATAACGATTTAAATTCCCCCCCCCCCCCAAAAAAAAAAAAGAACGCATCAAACCGCCCCCACCGAATAAATAGATCGACCCAACGCCTCTTCTAAACGATACTGAAATCGAAACCCATCTCCCCCAAATAAAATATTCACAACCTCCAGTAAATAAAAAAAACCCTCTCCGCCCCCATCAAAGTTGAAGAGGACAGCATAAACAAACAATAAACCTTCACCTGCGCTGACAGCCGGGAAGGTGAGACGACCCCCGAATAAAGTTCCACGAAATTACGATTCCCAGTGTCTCATTCCCCTCCAAGAAGAAGCTCAAACGATCCGATAACGACGTGTTTTTATCGCCGTTTTATTGCCCTCCTCTTCTTCTCTCTCGAATGAAAATTCATGATGGACTCTCCCGCCCCATCCACGGTAAACGGGGCTGCTACCTCTCCCCTCTCTCAGGTAGGATTATACCCGCGGCACGTATTCGCCCCTCTTTAAAAAAAAAAAAAAGGTAGAGCGTGATTTCTCAGGGAGTAGCTCAATTACAGTGAAGGGGGAGGAAGGAAAAAAAATTGGAGGGGAGAAAGTTATGTGTCGTTAATTCGAATGAAATTAAGAAGCGATAAGATTGAAGGGGTTGACGATTTTGAGTGAAAGGGGGTGTTAAATAAAAAAAAAAAACGATCGAGGGTGAATTTTACGGGCTTCCATTTTTTTTTTATTTAAAAAGTGAGGGAGTATTTGAAAGGATTGGAGTCACGTGCTCGACCTTTATAATCTTCCAATCTCGACGGGAATCCTGGGGACAAGGATAGGGCATCGGGTTTATTTGAAGGGCTGGTTCCTCCGTCAGTAGAAATTTTAGAATGTCTGGCTTTCTATGATAACTTGATAACGCAAAGTTTGAACTAGCCAATACAGGGTTCCGACTCAATTTTAGAAATAAAATTCCCTGACTTTTCCAGGTTAATTTTGAAGATTTTTCGGTAAAACAAAACTAGTAGTATTAATTCACGACATTTTTCGGATATTTCTTCTTTTTGAATATAGTATATTTTCAATAAATAGTCTATTTAGTACTTTCTAGGGCCAAAAATTGAGACACAAACATTAAAAATTTATCATTTTACAGGTATTGGGAACTTTGCGCAGTTTTCCCACTGGTCAGGGAATACCTGGTTGCCAAAAGCCTGGAAAATCATAAATCATACAGAAAATCAATTTTTAACGTTTGCGTCTCATTTTTGGCTTTAGAAAGTAAACAAAAACTATTTATTGAAAATACTAAATTTCCGAAAAATGCCGTGAGTTGCAAGGATTTTTTTACCCAAAAATCTTCAAAACTGACCCGAAAGAAAAGTCGGATAATTTTATTTCTAAAACTGAATGTGGACCCTGATTGCATTACCAAAAAAAAAACCCCACTGATTTGGCTCAACTATGCCCACTCGTCGAAACGGCATCATCTGATAACAAAACAACGGAAGAGAATAATATTAAGCCGCTTCTCCATCTCAAACAAGCGGGGCTTTGTCTTGCGCAGATAAGGCAGAAACCACTTTAGATCCATCTCTATTTAATTACGCTCTCGGACCTTTCTGACACGTCATAGATCTTCCTCCGCGCACACTTATACCGTCTGCTCGACCCTCGGTTTTGATATTCGAGGGTTAATTGAGAGTGTGATTGATAAAAGGAGAAACTGTTTATGAGTTAGTTGCCTTACCTCTTCTTGCTCCGGGGATTGACGGGTGTGTGAGTCAGGGGGTATTTTTGGGAGAGAAAAAAGGAAAAAAAAAAGAAATCTTGCGCTTCCTGTCTTAACGGCCCCAGTAAAGGAGGAAGATTCGTCATTGTCAACATACTCATCGCCTTCTGGTGTATTGTTTTTTACTTTGCGTAAATATGCGATCTTCTTGTTATTTTAGCGTGTCTGAGAGCTAGAAGGAGAGATGTAGTTTCGATGTCTAGAAGAAAATTTTTGCTCAACTTAAAAAAAAAGGGGGGGTTGTCCTTTGTTAACGTTTAGTTACGGTTTGCTTTTCTAAAAACTCTTCATCTCCAAAATTTTTTTAGAGATTTGTTCGTCTTTAAAATGTAGAGTATACTATATCATTAAGTAGGAAAAAATCATAAAGCATCATTACGAGTATTAGGGCCACTTTTATTAAGAGTATATCCCGTCCTTTGATTTTTTTACCCTTATCTGTTCTTCTGCACAAACTTTTAAGGGCAAATCTTTTAACTAAACTTTAAACACTACAATAAACTCTGGATATTTTGTCAACTTAAGTTTCTTAGCAGTCAATCTTATTATAAAAAAATCAAAAAAGGAGAAAAATACTGAAAATAATTTTTTTCGAGGTATCAAATTTTACGACATTTGAGTCGATACTGAAACAAAGGTGGGGTATTTAATGAATATCAGTTTAAAAATCCTGATATAATACAATTTGATGCACATTATAAAAACTCGGATACAAAAATATCGATACTTAAATTTTAAAAGAATCGATTCGTCCCATTTTCAATGTCCAATCTATTCTTTGTTTTCCGGATCCATCCGAGTCGGTGGTCTTTCTTTCTCAAGGTGGAATCTTTAATTGGTATCGGATGGGTGAAGAGGTCCGGGATGATTTATGTTACGAGTTTAAATAGGAGACGATTGTGAATAGAGAAACCAGTTGCGAGAAAAAAAACCCCAAGGAGTTATCAAAGAGCTGTGTGGGTATTACGTGTCGTTTGATTACCTCGTAAAAGAGGGATTGAAGTTGAAGTAGTAGTATATGGCCTGAATGATAATATTTTTCAACACGTATAGATGTGTAAAAGGGAAACATTCTTTCTTCTCCAAGACAAAACAGGAGCCTGCGAGGAATAAAAGTTCACAGAACAATTTATGGCGCTATGAGATAATGGGGTTCTCGATGGGCTATTGTTTTTTAAAATGAAGGGGGTTTATCACGTGGCCGTGATGAAATGGTAGTGGAGAGCACTGCAAATGCTTATAAAATGTTTAAGAACACTTTTTTGTTCTCAAATTAACACTTTAGAGTTGTTAGCTAGAACATTTCATTGTGTTGTGAAAGTGTTCTGAATGTTAGAAAACGTTGCTATCCAGAAATGTTTTTTACTAAAAATAGTGATGTGAAGTGTTGCTAAAAATAACAGACAGAATATGTGTTCTTGTTGATTTTCGATCAAAGAACACATTCAGATTCTTCACACTATTTTAAGAACATATTTTCATTCCAACATATTTTAGAACGTATTTCTGGGTAGCAAAACATATTCAGAACACAACATAAAACATATTCTATACATATTTTACAAAACAATTTTAGAGCACATTTCTGGAAAAACTGATTCAGAACAATGTCACTACAAAATAAAGTATTCCAATCAACACAACTAAAGTGTTGTTAATATGAAAACGAAAAAAAAAAGTTTTCTTGAATGTGTTAATTTTTGTATGTGAGCGTTTGCAGTTAATTGAACAAAATAAACAAACTGGTACGTTTACTTATTTCTACTTATTTTTCTTGACAGCTAAATTAATTTATACTCACATCATATTGTTAGTGTTAGATATACGAGACCATTCAATGTGACAAGGTCGTCTTATTTTCAGATAATTTGGAATAAAGTAATTAAAGTACTAATTGGAGTAAGTAATTCATATTAATAGTAGAGAGTAAACCAAAATCTGCCAAATTTCAGTCAAATATACTAGCTATTTAAATTAATATTAGGGTGCAAAAAAAACTATACAAGCAAACTTGCCTTAAAAAAAAGGCATTTAACACTTAGGTCGAAACATCTTCAGAAGCTACTCGCTTATAAGTCTGTGTTCTAACTAATGACTAGCTATTAATGAACCATTAGCGACAAGACATTGCTACATCCTCACTTCCATTGCATCCAGGGGAAAGTATACATTGAATCAAAGCCCAAAGCAAATTAACATGAAATACGCATTAAAATTACATTTGTCTAAATCATCCGTAAAAGGCTGTTTTTGTTTTTTATTTTGAAGAGTACTTGAGTGCATCACACAAAACGCGAAGTTGACGACGTGCCGTGAATTACGAATAGGTCGGGTCCTATGAGAGGTAGACAGCAGAACAGAGGAAAGTGAAAAAGAACAAATGATATTAGTGATTTATTATCATTCGCCGTTCGCAAACAAATGTTTGCATAAGAGGAATCATGTATGAGCTCTTTACAATGACAGTGATGCAAGTCCAAAAATGGAAAATTTGAGATTTAAGCCAGGGGTCCGTTCATGAACCCTTCACAGAATATTTTATCTGAAATAAAGGACCCCTATCAAAATATTTCAGTTTAAGAACATTCACAATATTTTTCACTTTATAAAATATTCTTTTTGTGTTCTTTCTTGAAATTTTACAAGATCACTAAAACCAGACCCTGTTTTCACAAAAATAAGACTCTGGTCGTAAGAACCTAATTTAACGCTAATTTAGAATTCAAAATATACCTTTCGTCAGTGGCGTAAACAAAAGTTATTTATTATCAGGCCCAAAGCCCTAGCCGGGGGAGAGGACCCAAAATTATTCCTAAGCCCTTCCCATGCATATTTAATAGGTCAAATAGTAGCGTTTTGTAGTAGGATTTGTATCTTAGGGGTGAACTTAATATAGAAAATTGTGAATAATAGAGTTCCAAGTACAAAAGAGGATCTGGAGGTTCTTAAACAGAATTCTACAAACGCTAGGGATCTATAGGAATAACAGAAAAATAAAAACCGCTGGGTACCGCCAGAAACTATGGGTCATTACAGGAAACCTCAAATTACTCAAAACTTATGTCAATGGACTCAGACAACTGTCGCTCTGAACAGAAGAGAACTATTAGCGGCTCTCTTGTGACGGCGACAGGAACACTTGTCCCGATTTTCACTTACGGGGAGGAGAGACGACGGCAGATTTAAAGCAAACATAGATACCGATCGAGGAAATAATAAATTAAAACGAAATCGTCTGTAGGGTGCACAGAGAAGAAAAGGGTTGAACGACAAGTCCCCGCCGTCCGTCCCGAATGCAAATGCCGTAGACAAAAGGCATTAAAAAGTTATTAGCACGGGCGGCCTCTCGCATCAAAGGGAGCTGGATTTAACCCTTTCAGTCCCAGCCGCCCCAAATTTTCCATAGGATTCAAAGGTAATCTCGGTCGGGTTAGGATTCAATGGGAGCTGGATTTAATTGAAAACCAGCCGAGCGGAGAGAATAGTATGGAACTGGAGGAAGCCGCCGAAAAGAACACAAACAATCCGTCATCTCTCTCTCCTCCCGTCGACAAATTCTTTGTCGCATCCATCGGGGGACATTTGCATCAGAAGATGAATGGATGATTCTGATTGCAGGTGGTCGTGATGAGAGTTTGCGGAAGTTCGATGGATGAATTGTGCGAGATGATGATGGTGTCGACAATACATTCACTATCTTTTTCTCACAGAACACAATCAAAACGCTTTTGGTAAAAAATGTACAATATTGCGTTTATATTTGGCGTTGCAAAATTTTTTCCTGCATTTGATGTGTAAGTCACAGTACACAGATCTTTAATGCTGTTCATTCTCCATTTCACTTTTTATAAGGTCTTCCAAAACACAGAACAAATTGAAACGTCCGAATAACTTAATACTCAATCGATTGTTAAAAGTACGTGATGACACAAACTTACAAATTTTCTCAAATTAACTCTAATGAATACAAAAACCCGGGGGTTAACATACATAAATGGAAAATTCATTCCAGTCAGGAAAATTTCCCTCGTAAGCACATTCAAAATTTCCCCCAAAACATAACCCTACAGCTAGATAGCACTGAAAAGCCTCATTCTAACAATCGGTCTATTGAAACGCGCCCGACAGCAAACATTTTTATCGTGTCGAGTTCAATTCCACGATAGGGGGAGGACGAGGACCCCTAAATCACCCCCAACGATCCATTTGGGCACATTTAACCGTGCGGGACCATCGAAATAGTCGCATTTGCATCTGGTCACATCCCATTGCTATTCAAGAGGGGGGGCAGGGGGCTTTGATTGAAATAACACGCGGAATGGGCCCGATAGCAAAATCGTGAGGCTAGTCAGCTAGCTATCTCCCCCAATATTGCCCATTGCCCCAAACGATGTGACACCAAATGGACCCGTGCGATAACCTGGGGCGACCCCGGACACCCAGGGCGTCTTTTTTATTTAATTCGGGATGGATAAGGGAAGAGGGGCTGATTAATGTAAGAAGTGCGGGGCCTTTTTGAAGCTAGCAATAACATGGGTTGTAGTAACTCGCTTTCGAGATTAACTTTACATTAAGCCTGACACTCGATTGCTGGACGGAATGGATGTTAACAGTTTTATCGCAGGTTCGGAGACGTGACAGAACTGAGAATAAAATCACTCAGGTCGGGGCTCAGTGACTTTTGTCAAGCTTTATTCTTAATGATAATGCTTATACCACCCATCCAAGATTCTCTTCAGTAGTATTTATGATCAATTTAACATTTTTTTTTGGATTCCACCCCAAATAATTAATTTAATTCGATAAAATTCAGTGAGTCTAAAATAATCCCTTGTTTATCATTTATTCCCTAATTATGCTTCTTTTTAAATAGTTATTGCAGCCTTTTAAAATAAACGCTTAGATATAAGAAAGAATGGAATAGAAAAAAGTACAACAGTTCAACAAGCAATTCACATAATTTGGAAAATGTAAAAAAATATTATAACTCATTTAGAACAAAATGTGTTATGAAAAATATTTTAAATATTGAACGCATAAATCTTAAATAAATTCATTTTTTTTTTATTCAAACCTAAATAACATCACTATTACAATTTAAACGTACAAGGGAATATTTTTAATTATTAAATCCATTTAGAATGAAAGTAGACATTCATCTATCATTCAAATATATATTCTACAACAGATCAGAATATATAAAAAACCACTCATCCTCACTCAACATTAAAAAAAAATCCCTCAGTGTCATCCCGCCACAAAATTCAAACTCCAAAAAAAGCAGTCAAAACTTCCCGACTGCCCCAGAGATGGCGCTGGCTCCCACATCCCGCCAAAAACGGACCCAAAACAAACCGCGCTAAACGAACCAACCTTCCCGCGCAAAACAAGCCACGCGGACATCACTCTTCGGACTTCTCGGACCACCTTCCCTCAAAAGAGGACCGTCGATCCCTGTAGGAATAAAACAGCGACATTGGCCACTTGACAAGATTTCTCGCCATGCTTTTTTTTTTCTTTCTTCTATTACCCCATTCCGAGCGAAACTGAGCGGCAGAGATCCAGCAACTCTTTTTTATCGGAGTAGTCGGGATTTTGAGAGACAGGCGAGAGACATTGGGTGTGAATGTCGTCAGGAATGAAAGGGGTCTTTCAGAATCAGAGTTGTTTTCTTGTTGATGATGATTTCTAGAGGTGGAGGATGGAAATGACATGGGGCTCCTCCAAGGTATATTTGGGAGACGAACGCGATAAGTTTATTTAATTTTAAATCTTGGGGTCATATTTCGCAATCATACAGGAGTTTACATTTGAAAGTTGAAACAATGAACGTCATGGGATTTTACTTTACTTTATGAATGAATAGATAAAATTTAATGTATAAATTACGTATAGTGTGTGGACATAATAGTATTTTCTGTAGTTTAACTTTTTCTTTACGCAATATATGAGTTTAATAGTAAAAAAGTTGGAATAACAACAGGAACAGAATAAAAAATTCATGTACCTGGGGTTTTTCATTTTTAATTATTTTCTTTCTTTAATATTTTTAAACGGAAAAAAAACCCTGCAAAATAAAATGTAAATTTCTTTTTCGAGAAGGAACCGAGAAAAATCGTAAAAGTTTATTAATAATTAATTGAGTGAGAAAAAAGGGGTTTTTATGTAGTTGAGGCTTACTTCTTTTTAGTTAATTACTTCAGGATAAGTAATGACACAGAAATAAGCTAGAGATATTGCATTTTATAAGCAATACATATATCAATCAATGAATTGCCAGCCAATTTAAACCCAAAAAAATTGAATTAAAAACCTAATCAGGCTCAACATCCATACCAATACCTCATATAGCCGTCACCCCAACTTCTCCTACAACAGACTCCCCCTAACCCTGCACCGTACTGCTAATAATTCCAAATCTCAAAATAAACACAACCGTCAATAAAACCTCATCCACACACACACACACAAGCTCACTCGAAAACCATAACTCGCCTCTTTCTGCACACAAATCATTATTATTATTACAACATCCCCAAAAAGACAAGTCACTTTTATCGTTTGCAAAATAAAAAAAAAGGATCCTTCACTCACTCCCGACACTCAACGTCTCTCACTTCGAACACTTTCGCGGGAACATAAAGCCCGAACGGACTGAGGATGGTGGAACAGCCCGAAAAAACCCTTTGCTCTGTGTTCGTCTCTCGTCACGAGGTGCAACGGACGATAACTCTCAAAAACGATTTCTTTCTGATACTCGTCAATCGTCGATTGGGGAGGATTTAATAATGAGATTCGATGTCACACTGGACGTTATAGAAATTAAGACGTTCTTAACGAGATTTTGGATAAGCGTGATTCGAATGATTCCTTTCCATAAAATCAACAACCCATATACTAAGTATCAAAATGTAATGAGGTGTGCAATCAGTTTGTTGGTAGGAAAATATTTTAGAGCAGATAAATTGGGTCAGAATTGGAGTACATTAACTAACTCTGTTTTCTCACTAACTACTGAAAATAAATTTCCCCGACTTTTCCAGTTCGCTCGCAAATTATTTTCAGATCGAAACACTAGCTAACCACAGAATTTTTTAGACATTTTATTATGACGCTGACAACACAATTGGTCATTTCCAGGTCTTCTGTATGATATTTCCCAAGTTTTAGCAAAACTAAGCCATTTTCCATGACTTTTCTGGTCAAATTATATAATTTTCAGAAAATATTCTGGGTTTTCCCTGGTTACAGTAAATACCTACCTAGAAGTTATTAGATGATGGATAAAATTTGAATGAACTTTCCCTTATGGTTGGGTAACCTCGTAAAATTTTAAAGGGTTCTAAAGTATCAGTTCGTACCTAGGTCTTGGCAACTACATCACTACATAGAAGTATAAGGTAATAAGAATGGCATCCAAGTAATTGCATAAGAACCCAATCTTGATCTCAGCACATTATATTTCATAACCATTTTCCACGAAATAATTTCCAAAATACTAACCACACCCACTGATTAATTTCTCTCAATCATCAACTCCCCCCACACATTCTCAATAAAAAAAAATATCCTCAAGATCTTCAAGCACCAATCACATGCACATAACATTCCGATTTCAATCACCTATATCCTCCCAATAACTCACAACATACCAAACTTAAATAAATCCCATCCATTTCATCATCATCTTCATCAGAGCGAATAAAAAACTCAAATTAATCACATCCATCACATGGTAAGTGGAACGGTCCATGTCGAAAGGGGGGGAGGGGGAGAGAAAAAAAGAAGCACGTGTTTCATGAGAAGCCAGCGATAAGACGGGACTGCAATATTTCAACACTGATAGGAAAAAATTTTTTTTGCTGTTGTACCTCATCTTCGGCTCAGCTATTAAGCAATGGTTGTGGCGGACCAATGACCGTCCAGGGTTACGAATTCAACAAAGAGGGAAAGTTCTCGAAATAGACACAAAGTTTTCGCTGATACCAATATTTAAACTCAAGGATAGATGTGTTCATAGGAGAAAAAAAATTCAGGTTAATTTAGTGTTCGAAGCAACACTAGCTACCCAAGACAACAGCAAGCTTTTTCCGAAAATACCTTTTTTTAAGAGGCAAAAATGAGAAGCCAACATTAAAATTGGTAATTTTCGTGCTGTTCAGTGTGATTTTTCCTGGTTTTAGTGAGCAAAAATATGCAATTTTCCCTGACTATTTGGGTCAGATTAAAATTCCCAGACAGTTTCAGGTTTTCCAGGTATTACCTGACCCGGGTCAACCATTTATAAGTAACAGCATAAGGGGTTTTATGACCAAAAAAAGAAACACGATAGCCATTGTTGACCGCCAGATCGGCAACAGGAAATCCTGTACCCTTCGAACTTCAAATTAATGCCAACGGATCAGATAAAGCAGTTTAAAGTGTAGCGATACACACCAGATAATAAATGATTCCCCAGTTTAAGAACAACGCACTGCTTGTTCTTTAACCGCAACTACTCAACAACCGAGATGCAAAAAACTAATCATTTTATAAGCAAAAAGTTAAAAAAAAACACCTCGAGAGCTATTCTTAAACTTCTTTTTTTTTTCAAGAGCAAATAATAAATGATGAAATTAATTACCCAATAACGTTTGAACAGCTGTTGAAAAATTCGGAGTTGATACACTCCATGACCCATCTCTCAATACCTTCCCAATCATCAAGACAAAAGCCCATCATCTCTAGAGGGACATAAAATTTCCCATTCGAACATTTCAGAAAGCCACATAAACAGCCCCCAAACGATTACGATTCTCCGCAGGACCCCAGAGGGCATCGAAGGGGCCCCGCAAAGCCGTCTCGTGGGGTCGCCCCGCGAGGGGTCAATCATCCACGTTCCCACTGCGCATGCTCGGAGAGAGATGTTTAGATCTACCACATAAACAATGTCTCCCGTAGGCTTGGATAAAATTATGCTACTGAATCGATTCTGGATTTGAATGACCATGAATCGAATTTAAGAATCGTGGATTTTTAAAACAGAAAAATCCCTCTTATTAAATTGGAGTATACATAGCTAATTATTGTAATATGGATAATCATTAAAGGAGTTTTGGTAATATTTAAAGGGATAAACTCAATTGATCAAATTGGAATAAGATTTCAATAGATACATTCACAGGAAAGCATCTATCTAAAATTATAAAAATTAATGCCAAAGTCGTTTATTTGTTTAAAGGTTACAGCCAGCAAACTAACAAATAGTCACATTTTAAGAACATAATTTAAATATAATTTTAGTTTATTAACAAATGAAGACCAAGCCACAAGAAGACAAGGAAAAAATTTTTAAAAATTAGTTCTGTTAATTCTTGTTATTGTTTTTTTAGATAAATAATACGTTAAATAAAAATAATTTTGATAAAATAATAAATAATCTAAATAATATTCAAAGAAAACTGAAAAAAAAAATAATTAAATCGAATGAGATCAATTACATTCTTCTAAATTGAAATAAATCGAATCGAAACATCAAACTTCGAAGAATCGAATCGAGATTGTAATCGCTCTAAACTGCGCGTGCGCCGTGACGAGAGAATTTATAAACGCGCCGATTGATGCACGGACGAAAGGCGGTTTCTCCCGCTGCCCGATTGAAGAAAAATGATGCCACGAAACGTAATTGTTTCTTATCCGACGGACAGTTACTTTCGACGCCGGCGCTACCGTTTGAGCAGATTATTGTTATTGAGCCCCGCTTTTTTGTTTCAGCAGAGACGTACTCTGTTTTTTATTTTCTCTTCGGAGCCGCACTCGTGGGAAAGTTCGTAGCTTCACTTTAAGGGGTTAATTAATTTGTATTTAGTTTGCGTTACCAGCGAATGGGAAATTAAGTTTTCAATATGCGATCACTTACAATTCATTAATAAATTAATTGAGTGGGTTAAAAAGGCAAGTGTACCAAGTAGCGTTACCAACGAATGGGGGGAATTAAGTTTTCAATATGCGATCACTTACAATTCATTAATTAATTGAGTGGGTTAAGAAGACAAGTGACATGGAAGTCTTTGGTCTCTAATGGCGGTTGTAAACTAAAGGCACTGGTTATGTCCATGAAAGTAAAAACTAAACTCTACTCTAATCTAGCTATTTTTGAAAAATTACAAGTTAAATTAAAGCAAAATACTCAAATGTAGCAGCCAGGAATCGAACCGGGGACCCATTAGGTTACTATAAAAGCACACACTGCCACTTGGTCATCGCACAGTGTTTCGTCTCTATCAGGCTAGGTGGACAAAAGTCACTTCTAAATTTCGATAAATGAGTAATGAAATAAGGTAACCAACATCTGGCAGAGTGAGAATTCAAGGTTATTTAATGTTTATTCTTCAATGGTTTGGAATTTCAAGATTCGAAAGATGACTAATTGGAAAGCGCGCTCGTTCGAGTACGCTAGCTATGCTTACATAACAATTTCAACGTCCTCTAGCGGGGGTTGTTATTAATTTGAAAA
Organism: Tetragnatha montana; assembly: GCA_963680715.1. Classification (NCBI taxonomy): domain Eukaryota; kingdom Metazoa; phylum Arthropoda; class Arachnida; order Araneae; family Tetragnathidae; genus Tetragnatha; species Tetragnatha montana. Next base: position 49,559,387 of record OY796685.1, read on the forward strand.
ATATTTTGAAAGACGGATCTTATTAATGAGGGTATGTACTAAGTTGTTTGGTAAACTGTTAATCTCTCGGCATTTTTAATCATATTAAAAAACCGTGTTAAACTTGTATAAAAACTAAGGGTTATTTTTCTTTGTTTCACAACTTTAATGGAGAAAAAGTAGTATGTACCCTCATGTACCCACGCTAAATTTTTCATAATATCATTCTTACACTATTCCTCTAACTTTTGATACCAGTTATAGACTGCACAATTGAGTACAACTATTTTTAATTAATTTTTTACTTACGAGCTTCACTATATTTCTAAAATTGAGATTGGCTCAAACTCGAAAAGAACGTTTGTTTCAAACTCAAAAGAACAGTCTTTTTGCATTTATTTCATCTAAATTCAACTTAAATAATATTACTTAAGACCATGAAAGATATTTAAAATGAAGTAGGCCGAATATTCTTCTAAAATCAGTATAAAATGGATTTCTGTGGGGGAGTCCAAAGGAACGTTTTTTAACTAAAAATAAAACATAATTCACAACAACAGGAAACGTTCCCACACAAACAGAGACCTCCTATCTATGTTAATTAAAACATAGGACCCTCTCATTAATTAATAGCCTTCGAGAGGTTCCGAAAAAGAAAGCAGGAAGACTATGTCCAGAAGTTTTAGAGCTTCTTATAGCTCCTCCAATAGAGCCTCGACCTTTGTTTCAACTAAACCTCCAGCAAATTGAAGCAGATTCATCTAATGGTGAAGATTAGAGGAAAAATCGTTCATTTCAAAAAGTTTTACTTATTTAATATTCAGTGCTATTCAAATTAAAAATTTGAATTTTTCTTTTAATTACATTACGATAAAATCATATGGTATATAATTTTCTTTTATCATTCTATGTACTATGGTTACCTGGCTATTTTAACCTATATTAGTCCTTTTTAGTTTAGCTATTAGTCCTATATTTTAACCTTAAAATTTACTGGGTAAATATTAAGCAATTTAAATATGGAATTTTGGTTTTTATTAGTACTGTTGTTTATTATATGTTTTTAAAGATTTAATTTAAAAGAAGTAATTGGTATCGTGACTTTTTAAGTACTTCATAAAAATTTTATTTATTGTGTTTTAAAACAATCTACAATTGGAAATTTAATTTTTTCTTTTCTTTATTTTTCTATTATTTTCTATTCCTTATTTTAATTTTTATATGTATAACAATAATTTTTAAATTCATGTTTTCTATGTTTAGTTAGGGTTCTTTTTTGTTATTGAAGAGTCTTTTGAAAATTTTTTCACCTTGAATATATTGTCTTGTACAAAATAAAATAACATTTTTACTCTTAATGTTAATGCTTTAACTCTGTTTTCCCTCACAAAAGTAAACAAAATGAACCTTAAAATTGATGTGTAAATTTAACACGCTAGTAAACTTTTAGATGTATGATGGTTTCATAAACGAAATTCAATATTTAAAGAATTATTGACTGCATAATCTCTAAAATACTCTTTAAAGAAAACCGGACTTAAAGTTTTTCTCGCACATTAGAGTCTATGAGTAAATAAAATTACTTTTATTCATAACTTCAGTTGTAATATGAATTTTGCAATACGGTTTGTTTTAAAATAAGTAGAATCGTACGAAGTTTAATATGTGCATTTTCGAAAAATTTGATAATTTTTAAGGTTTTATTGTCTTATTACCTTTTAATACAGGTACTAAGTAAAAAAAAGCATTACTATCTCATAAAATTATCAAAAAAGTCGATTTATCTTCAAAACCGGCGAAAAATAATTTTGTCCACCTAGCTTGTATTAGACGAAACACTGTGCATCGGTGCTAATGCCAGGATTGATAAATAACATAATTTCAATGTTTTAAAACACGTAATAACAAGCTCCTATTACAGTGAGCATGGTTCAACTGTCGTAGCCTTAACCACTTCGTAAACTAAAACCGACAAAATTAACAACGCAGGTTGAATGGGTCAAATTTCTATATAGATTTAAGCCAATACAATGAAACCTATGTTAGCCTGTATCAATACTTAAAACGTCATGGGAAGAAACGCGACCCTCATATACGTAATGACTGATAGTTGTATAAATTACATTCTATGGGAGGTCCACTGGCACCAAACAAAGGAAGTATCACGCAAAGGGGCCCACGAGGCACTGAAAAGGAACTGAATAAATATTTTTGCACTCGAGTAGAATAACGTTATGCCCCATTGGTCTCTTCACCAGTAACTGGAAAACCGAAGAGAATCCTAAATTAATATGAGAACAATTTATTAACACGACGAATACCTTCATTTTGTCTCGAAAATACCTTTGCGACCTTTTTAAGACTTGTCAACAGTCATGAGAGTAATACTATAATAATAATAATAATAATAATAATAATAATAATAATAATAATAATAATAATAATAATAATAATAATAATAATAATAATTGGTAAATGTATTTTTAACGCAATCTCCCTTTACAGAAAATGTGTGTGTTTTTAGTACTATAACTGTTCAATAAATATTAATTCAAAAGGTATTAATTAATTAGCACCCTAATATCCCCAAATATATATTTGTAGTAAAGTGCAAACAATTTCATTCCGGTCTGTACAGTATACATCCAATCCACTGCATTCCAAGATCGCCTTCCTACCAACTCAAACCCCAATAAAAAGACGTCGTGGGAACGGACCGATTCAACACAACGACATAAAAAAAAAACGATCCCACCTGAGTCCTATTATTTGTGTAATTACGGGGAACCGCTACCGGCACTTAGCAGAAATCCACACACACACACACTCAACGGCGGGCGCTCAAGCATGGTCACCGCTCAGTGCGACGATCGCTGGACCCGTGTCTTCGCGCCCAAGGCCCTCCGTTTCATTCAAGCCCACCACTGACCGACAGACCGTGACGCTCATTCACGCTCTGTGACACCCCCTCCAAGAATGACAGCCGTCAATCAAAGGACTCAGAATTACTACTAAATGAAATCATATTTGGCTTATTTTATTGGTTTTTAAGTGCGTCTACATGTTAAGCATGCAGTTATATTTAATTCATCTGCTAATATGGGAGATATCTTCAAAAGTATTATTTTTTTAGTGTAGAAAACTACTGTTATAGTTACCCTACAGTCTACCCCCAAAGACCTTGCTCTAGATATACTCCTCAAAACTTTATAATTTACTTTCAAAGTTTTCATAATTTCATCATTATTCAATTAATCTATTGATTCATTTTATTTGTTCATTGATAAATGAAACAGTGTTCAAAGTAATCTTTGTTTTGACACAGTTAATAGAAAAAGTAGAGTTAGTATTTATGAACTTTTCGAATGTAATTTCAATGTAATGTTCATAAATCATGTTCACTGTAATTTTTGTTTTGATACAGGGAATAGAAAAAGTAGAGTTTGTATTTTTATTTATGAACTTTTCGGCCCATACCATACATATTTTAGCTAAATGGAGGTGAAAAGAAAAAAAAAACAATTAGAAACGTAAATAATTGTTAATACAATATTTTTAACTCGTTCTTAATAATTTCTTTTAATCATTACCATTAATAATTAATACTGAAATCATGCCATTAATCTATCAATGATTTAAATTAATTTGTTTTTCAATTATGATGAGTTAATAAAGTTATGTTACGTTAAACTCAAAATTTGCAATATTACAGGAAAAACTAACAGCACAATTTTGGGGAAAAACCTAAACCATAAAATTTTAGAAAAAAATAAAAATATCTAAAAACTTAGCAAAAAGACATTCATCCCTGACCACGCTTCATGACACAAGCTCAACACAACACCCAGAAGACGCCTCTACAAATCAAAATGGCACCCGAATAAATTCTTTCACTCGGAATCCTCAGGTGTTCGCCCTATCAGATTTTAACACCACCAGACAATGTCACACCACACATACACACGGGGGCCAGAAAAAAAAATGCCACCCATCCGTCAAAAAAAAGGCGGCTCATTGTAAATCTGCGATCAATTCCCTAATAAGCTACCGTGCCCTGCCGAGCAATTAGGAAGGAGCGCACATGAGCCATTACCTATGGAACGATCATCATCATCAGCAATTCCGATGGATGGCCAAGCTGTCAATCAAGTTTTTCCACCTGCTTTTCTTTTTCCTGTTGTTCTTTTCTTCGGGGCGAGGGTGAGAGAGGAACATCTCGAACAGCAGTTACGTCACCTCACCTTCTCTCTATCTTGAGTTCGGCCAGATACGGCGAAAGATTTGAGGGGACCTTTGCTTTTTTTTGGGGGCCCTTATTTGATGATTGTAGGTGAGGATTGAAGTTAGAGGCATTGCTTTCGGAGAATGTTGATGGAAATTAAGATTGTGACTGAGAGTATGGTGTAAAAAAATAAATAAGATGCATTTTACAGTTTTAAGTGCAAATTCATGTATGTAAAATCAGATGTAATAACAGTGGCGTATATAGGAATTTATTTCGGGAAGGGCCCAAAATTACTCCCCACCCCTCTCTCACATATTTAATAAGTCCAATGTAGCTTTTTAGATGATAATTTAGGTCTTAAAAACTTAATATAGGAAAAGTTGTTAGAAATAAAAATACAAGTACCAAAGGGGGGTCTGGGGGTCCTCCCCCAGAAAATTTTTGGAGCTTTACCCCTAAAAACATGGTTTTATCTTGTTTTTGGTACAATTTGTCCGAATTTTGTACATATATTTTTTGGTAGATTTGGATTTTGGTGAATTTATTATAATAAAGTTGTTAATAATAAAATTCCAAGAACAAAAGGGGGGTATGGGGGCCCTCCCCCAGAAAATTTTTTGAAATTTGACCTCAAAATACAGGGTTTTAACTAGTTTTGGTACACCTAGTCCGAATTTCGGGGGGGGCCAGGGCCCCCTCGGACCCCCCCTTATATACGCCACTGTGTAATAATGACAAGTCCATCAGGCTGTTAAAGCCGTGTTCACAAACTAAAAGATGTTAAGAACTGAACAGAAACTGAAATTTAAGTGTTAGCTTTGAAGTTAAGTACACTTTGAATTAGACGCTGTGGCTTTCTAGTTTGAGAAGAGAAGGTGGGAATTCAATTTTGAAGAGTTAAATAAAAAAAGTAGTAGAAATAATATCCAGTTTTGATTACATTACTTGATATGATATTTCGGTGTCAATTTATAAGACAAAAAAGAATGCAAAAAAAATATGTTTCACTTTTTAGTTGCATTGAGGAAAACTGTTACGTTAATCGAAAAACTTCATATTGCATTAAGCTTCCCATTTTATAATGCTTTATTCATAGACTTGACACCTTAAAATTCTAATTTTACCCAGAAGTTAGGCGGAGGCGAGGGTCATAAAATATATTCTACACCGACTTAGCTTCATTTTTAAAAGTATTTATAATATTTTTCCATATTTTGACCCCATAAAAAATTAATCATTTTTATTATACTCATATATGTGAAGCAAACAGGTAAGGCAAGTTAAGAAAACAAACAAATCATAATTATTAACCGCTTACTTTGGGAAAACCTTTGAACACTTCTTTTTAATTTACCTCAAACCACAAAACTGATATAATGTATAGTAGAAGAAAAAGATTATTTTTACCCAAAGCTGACCAATGAGACATCCCATGTCAATTCTATCTTTCCCAAGGCGATTCACTAGACACTTTTCGCAATAGATCCGTCATCACTTCCCGGAGGATTGGATTTTGATGGGCTCCCCCTGCTTCAATCGCTGGGATAATGAGCGAGGCGAAATTTTGCGAATTCGCTCACGTTTGCGAGCAATTAGAGCAGTGTGTTTTTCCCGCTCTGTCGTGGAAAGCCACAGGCATAAATCTGCTCGAACAACCTCTATGGCCCGAACTGGGGTAGAGTATCAGGGAATGTACAATAATATGAAGGAGAGAAATCAGTATACTATGAGTGAAAAATCACTCGTTATTTTACTGTAACGATACGACTATTGTAATTCACAAAAAAAAAACCTCCCAATCCACATTATTATGAAAATATTTGTGTATTTGCAGGTATTTAAAGGGTCCATTAACTCATTCCGTTAAATTTTTTTACAAGTTCAATTATCTCCCCACAGAAAAATACTTGTTAATGCCCCTTCAAAAAAAAGCTACAGCTTTTTGATTTTAGCACTCGTATGGAGAGCAGTTGAATTTAAAATTCAAACCCGAGGTGAAATTTTGTCTGCACATTTGTGAATTCATGTAACTAGGGAAAATATTTTTATTATTTGGATTATTAAGAACGTACACTACAAACTACCTATAATTCAATGAAATGCCAATAATCCTCCATAAGTTTTTCTAGCTCACGCACATCTATAAAATTCCTCATTTGAGTAGATAAACCTTTTTAAAAGAATCGCCCTACAGGGGTGTAGCCAGGGGGGGGGATTTGGGGATATATTCCCCTAAATTTAGAAATTTACCTATTTTGACAATAAAAAGGAATAAATTTACCCCACCATCCCACAAACATTAATATTTGGTCTCTAAATTTTTTTTCTGGTTACGCCACTGCGCCCTTGTATTGTAAGAAATGCCACATTAGAAGAATCAAGGGTATTTCAAGGGTGACAATAAAAAGGAATAAATTTACCCCACCATCCCACAAACATTAATATTTGGTCTCTAAATTTTTTTTCTGGTTACGCCACTGCGCCCTTGTATTGTAAGAAATGCCACATTAGAAGAATCAAGGGTATTTCAAATTTCCCATTTGATGTACTTCTAAACTAATTGAAGGAAATCTGACGAAACTAATCAAGTATCATTAATGCGAAGAAATTATCGAAAATCACCAGAAAACGGTGAAGTTTTATGGCTTCCTCATGACCTGACAAACAATGGTAAGGAGTGTTTGGCAATGAATGGTTCTGAGCAACAACACCCAGCGAATCAAAAATCACGAAAACGTAATTGAAAAGAATAAAATTATTTCGAACCAGGTCGTGTTCACCTCATTTTTTCTCAGATGAATCCAAGCATTCAAAAGAAAAACTCACCTGAAATGAAAATAAAACTTATTAGCATACGATTAAGAAACACAAAATAAAATTAAGAAGAACTACACAAAGGTGTATTGCTTTTGGAGTATTACAGGAAAACATTATATCCGATGTTTTTAGAAGGTTAAACAATAATTAGTAACATTCCATTATTCCGTTTAAAATAGCCAAGCAGTTTTAGGCGTCGATGATTAGAAATACCACCGAAAATTGCAAGCATACAGATTTTTTAACAGGATAGATATAACGGAGTTTTACCTAATTGGTTACCGATGTAATATTTTAGAAACCGACTGCGTAAATGCAAATATACATAAAAACACACTGCCTTACACGAAAGAGAAAATAATAGAAACAGTTTGTAATATCTACAAATCAATATCTAATTAATTTTTATATTACTATTCTAATCTTCCCTTTTGAAAATTACCCGTTCATTTATTAGGTTTCACTTGCAATGATTTTTTTTTTATCTTTAACACACAAGGTCAACAGAAGGGGCCCCCATATAATTCAATCATACAAGTTTGTATACGTGTAGATTAAAAAAGAATCGTGATAAAAAGACACTATACAGTATACATACATAGGTTAAAGAAAATAATCATATTTTCAAATTAACGTTCTTCATTTCACTCAAAATTCAGACACCGCGCTGGGAACTACTTTGTTAGTGACGTCATAAGGTCAACTAACGTTGCTGTCTAGTATAATAATGTAAAATAAGACCCAGCTTCAAGCCTAAACAATTCTATAGTCAAGGCGCAGTGTATAAATATTGCAGACAAGGTATTTCCGAGTTGCGCTGAAAAATTACGCGGAGTGCACCCACACAACAAAATAAACTCATTTGGAAGGGCAGAAAGCGCAGAAACGCGAAACAGAACCACGCACGGTTTATTAGAGATAAATTCATAGCCGGGATCCGGGAGTCAGCACCAATTCCACGGATCCCGACCGCCACCCAACAAAATCCCCCCTTCTCCACTGTTTCATCTAATTCCCGATCCCGCTCCTTCATTTAATTCCAAGAAGGCCTCTCCGGGAAGGAAGAAACCGGGAAAAAGCAACCCCCTGATTGCGTTATACCTGGCGGAGACGCACACCTGGAGAAACAACAACGGATCTTTATATTCCCGATTCCGGGAGAACAGAGATTTAATCCCAAAGCCGGACGAAAAGTGGAAAAGCGCGTGTACGAGGAATGGAATGCGATTAGGACGCCCCCTGGAGTCCGCGCGCTGATGAATCCCAGATGAAAAAGGAGTGCTCCGGGATTGTTAGAGGGAGAAACGGGAGAAGAAGAGAAAAAACAGGAGATAAGTTTTTTTTTTCTTCCAGGAGTTCCCCCCTCCACAGTTTGTAAAGTAGGCATATAAGACAAGCGGCTCGCCTACTACCGAAAGAGATCACGTGACTGCCGTTATTAAATTACAGGCGTTCAACTGGGGGGGGGGGAGAATATAATGGAGGGAAAACAACGGGAGGAAGGGATAAATAAAGAGGGAAGAAAACAAAAGGAATCGGGAGAAGGAAACGTTTCTTCCGTGTTTCGTTATTTCACCGGAAAATTTTCCTCTCCTTCTCCAAAAACGGGTTGGAATTACACTCCAAGAAAAGTTACAAAAGGGGGCCACCAAAATGAATTATAAGCGTATTTATTTATTACCCTCTCTCTCGAAAAAGTTCAATTCCTTTGATTCACTTTAATATGTAATTCCCTCCCCTCGAAGCCAGGCCGAATCAAATCTGACAGAGAATAATATGATTCACAAAAGAAGGAACGACTCGGCTTTTGAGGGGAAGAAAACAAAAATAGATTAGAGAGAGAGAAGCCGAATTATATCTGCCCCTGGGGTGCTCGGTGGGTAATGGAAAAGAAAAAGGTGCACAAAGGCAAAAATCTACTCAACGAACGAAAAGTAATTTGTTTTTACCTCGTGCGTCCGTCAATCGTGTTCCGAAACAGAAAAAAGTAACAAATAAATAATAACCCGAAACTAATTCTTCCCCTCCACCAGGTTAATCCAATCCCACCTGTTCGGGGGTGCTTCTCTCGCGCCTAGGATCGTTTTACGAATGCCAATTATTGTTTTTCGAATAAGGTAATAAAACGCCGGCTTTTTGTGTTGAAGGAGATTAATTCGCGAAAGGGATGATGAAGAAATAACCTTCATCGGTTTCTTCCGAAGAAAGAAGAAATTAAGATCTCGATTCTCTCTCCTCGAAGAAAATTTTCATTCATCCATTCATTCATTCATTCGAAAAGCGCGTTTTAATATTCGAAATAAATTATCCGGCGGTTTTTTTATTTTTTGCGATACCAGTGTGAAGTAATTATCTTGGCTCTTGTGCATTTTTTTTAAAAGTGTTGAGGGGGTTTTATTTATTACTCGAACGTCTTAATATCAGGAAGGGTGAGGTTTTTTCCCTGGCAGTTGTCGCACTGCCGTTTTCTTATGTATATTATATAGGTGGAGAATGAATAATTCATGGAGGGAAGGTAGAATGTAAAAAGCTTCTTATTGAGATGGCATTTAAAAGGAATAATTTGAATAAACCCGGGGGGATTCGAATACTTTTTTGAGGGGGAATATAAGTACCACTATACTAGACAGCAACGTTAGTTCACCCTGTGACGTCACTAACAAACAAAGTAGTTCCCAAAGAAGAAATGAAGTAGAAATGAAGTAGTAGAAATGAAGAACGTCAATTTAGAAATATGATATATTTTGTTAAACCCAATTATATATTACGTCTTTTTATCACGATTTGCGTACCGAAACTCTTCCTAGCAACCCAACAAGCTTTGTGTTTACCGATTTTTGCTGCCGCATTTGTGACGTACTGGGTTCAAGAAACGTTGCTTTCGAGTTTAGATTCTCAAAGAAAAATGAAAGGGGAACATAAAATAAAACACTAATAAATGAATGACTCATTTTGTATGATTATGTACTAAAATTGGCCTTCAAACGGGAAAAATGGAGGTCTTTAGGAGTTTTCACCAGATTTTGATAACATTAAGCGATATATTGATCACATAGAACGATACATTCTGCGTTAAATTAAACAGGAGCGATCAGCACCGGTCAATTTAGATAACAATAACCATGATTACAATAAGCGAAGTAGACTGTATATTCAATTTATTAAACAGTTAAACAAACCAAAAAAAACTTAAGAAAATCTCTACACACAACCGGCAAAAGACCCCAATTCAGTTCAAGCACGCTCCTACCCGCTCCAAAAAACCCTCAACACGATCGAGGAGCATAAATCCCCCTCCTTCCCCAGACGACGTTCCAAACTCTCTCTCTCTCTCTCTCAAAAAAAAAACCCTCCACCCCCACACACAAAACATTACGACCCGAAAGCAAGGCGCATAAATACATTCAGTGTTATCGAGCATCAGCCAGCCCTATACTGTTTGCCCTCCGTGCCAAGAGAGACAAAAAGAATTTCATATAGACCGATCCTCATAAGCGTCCCTTCGCATTACATATCTCATAGAGCAGGGGCGCACGCTGGAGGAAAGGGGTGCCTGTTTTGCATGTGCGCCCTTGCGGCAAATTGCGCCCCATCTCCGACCGAAGACGGAGAGGGGCGCAGACCGTGAAATTCGGTCGCTCGATCGCATCGCATGCGCCTCGGTATTCGTCATTGGAGAGAGGGATTTTTTTTTTTTTTTTGTTTATTTATATACTACCCGGGTATAGGGTTTTTTTTCTCCTCCGATATCGGAGACTTGCCCTGTTTTGCATTTATTTATTATTATCGGACTAGTGTTTAAAGGCTGGTGGTTCACTGAGCCGTGGACAGTCCGTGGACTTTTGTATAAGGGGTTGCGGGCAACGAGATATGAATAAGGGATTAGATTGGTGGTTTCCAGACAACAGAACTTCAGAAGCATCTCCAAGGCAGAAAAAAAACTCCACAGATATTTTCCCCATATACGCATTCATGCTGTTGTACAACTGCTCCATACGACCTTTATAGCGTTTCGAAGAATGGGAAGTCCCATTTGTATCTTCCAGAGGGTTTCCTGTACAAAAGTTTATTCGGTTCTTACGTATTATCCCGTCGACCGTGACGCTTAATTCGAAAACGTTATCAAATCCCATTGACTTTACTATAACTGTGCCGCTGAATTAGACGGCCGCTGAACGGTCGACGGGATAATACGTAAGTACCGTTTATTCAATGTACATTTAAAATTTACAACCTATAAAATACAGTATGAAGCCCTTAATACCTTTCCTGGTATTTAATACGTAGACTGGTATTTAATAAGTGAAGAGGAAGGCCAGTTAAAGGATGGTTGGATGAGTTTGAAAAAGACCTTAAAATTCCATGAGTCCGTAATTGGAAACAAAAGGCAAGAGACAGAGGGCTTTGGAGGAAAGTTGTTAGAGAGGCCATAGTCCAGCACGGGCTGTAATGCCAAGGAGTTGGTTAGTTAGGTATTTATAAGTATTAATAACACAAATTAACTATTAATCCTTTCATCTTTCTTAATATAATCGGAATGGCGCACACTGAGTAAAATGACTTGCACTTTCAAAACCCATAATCCCCCCGTACAACAAGTTAAAAAATAACTACATCGACATAGAAAAAATACGCCAAGATCATACACAAGAATACAAACATTGACTCAATCAGTTACAAAAAGACCAAACCAATCAATTGAAAGGGAAGAAATTCGGATACCAGACGCCAGCATAATCAAAGTTTTCAATGTAATTAAATGATGATTAAAGTAAATTTTGGGAAAACCACAACGTTTATGCAAAACAGTTTACACCTAAAATAACATGATTATAGCCGGTTTAATCGCTACTAAAAAAAGCGACTTGTTCAAAGAATCTTGATTCAATGATCTACTACAAAACTCTTCCCCCAAGGCTTTGTGTTTGGGTTCAAAAAGCATCATGAATAAGGGATTAGAAGAATTAGAAAGACAGGCAGCACGCGATGGTTCTGCAGCAGCTATCCCCAACAGCATGTGGCGGTGTTCCCGACGAAGGAACTGTTCATCGAAGACGACGGAGGAGGAAAAACAATCATCATCGTGCAAGGGGGCATTTGGAACATACCGGATTACACAACAACTGCTCGCACGAGATTGGCGATGAGATGAGAGCTTGGAAAAGGTTTATGATCAGATGGTGGAGTGTTTCGGAACACTTAATTTCAGCGAAAGAGTCCCCCCCCTTGAATTTAAATAATGGTTACAATCGCCGTCAATAGATGGCGCTCTAAATAGTTCCAGTAGTAGTCCATAGATGGCATCGTTCCCACTAAGATCGTTCCACGTTGACAGTTATCCATTTGATCTAAGAACCGAAACTGCATCACCAATCCAAGGGGTGACAACGGGGAACGTGCCATTCCAGAAAGAAAAAAGGTCATTGAAAGATCAAATGACATCTGAAAAGTTTGTAAATAAATTGTAATTTCGAAGCTTTGAATTGCTTCATTTATGTGTGGCTTTATGGCAAATATGTATATTATCCTACAATATTTTCAAAAAATATTGCAGTTTTTACTGCGGATGGGGATGCTGTTTTAGAAATTCTGGTGCCCCTCTCACCGAAAAGGTCAAACCTGGATTTCCCCCTGATTTTAACGTCTGGAAGAATAAAGATTCCATGTTCGAACTGCATTAAAAACTACCGTTTATCCCAAAATTACTTCATTACGCCATCTATTGTTGATATTTTAATTATGTTTTTCAAGCCTTTTGGCAAGAAAAAGGGGGAAAAAGAGGAAAAGAGACGTAGAAAAGTCCTCGCTATATTTCAGGGAAGTTATTTTGACAAGTGGTTCTAGTTTCAGTTTGAATATATAATCACCACGTACTTGGGTCAAAATTAAACAGACGCATCAACAATCCAATCCAACGATACCAGCGCCCCCTACTAAACCAATGCAACTTCATTTTCTTTGCACTCGCGTAATAGGAAAAACGCGAAAAAAGAAGTTGTCAGCTGTTGGAGTCAAAAACTCCACCATCGAAAGAGTCGTGGCAACAACAAGATGGCTGTCGAGTCGGTTGACAGAAAGAGCAGAGCACCCCTTTGTGATGGACGCATGACCCCCACTCGAACGGGGAGGGACTGTCCGTCAGGAGTGGATCAAAGCGTCAACGGAAGAGGATTTTGTCGAAATTCGTCAGCGGGAAACAGCTTTGACATCGTGTTAACAAGTGAGGGTGGCCCCTCACAAAAGGAAAGAAAAGTGTGGGTTCAATGTAGTTAATTCGCTTGTAGTGGGATTGTATGTATTGACAGTGATGTTTTGTGCCATAACTTACACCATGACTGTCCCCCAAGGTAAACAAACAGAATGATGAACTATTTGTTAAAAGTAAAAGAAAATGCAGTTTTAAATCGGACAAAAACATGTAATAGCTCTTTATCCCGAACAAATACCAAAATTATACAATAGATTTCCTAGTTCCTTCTAAATATGAATCAATATCCATAATTCCCACTTCTCAAAATGTCTTCTTTAAAATTTCATTTTTTTTTTTTTTTTTTTAACCTTTTAGTTTTGTCGGTAGAGAATTTTAAAGTAGGGGCGCTATTTTATGACCACCCTGTATATTATGTTAAAGCATCCTGAATTCAAATAGTAGTTAGTACTTTCAGTCATGAGTAAAACATGATTTACTCATCCAGTTAAAAAGATTATTTCTGTGACCAAGTTCAGCAATGGTAGATGGTGGTCCAATAAGTTTAAGAGGACAACAGAGTACTAGAAGTAGAAAAATGCTGTTAGCTACTTCAATTTTCTCTTATTATAAAGCATTTTAAACCTACAGCTTCACTCTTTAAAAAAAATCCAGGAAATCTCCATGGCAAAACTTGGCAGCTTATTGCCTTTTTTCCAAGTAAGTTATATTCCTGGAACATAACAGGAACGTTACGGTAAAACTTCAAAACGTACCTCAGGAATACCAGTACTACTGATACTTCTGAGGAGCCTTACTGTTACTTTAAAGGAACAACACCTCGAAAAATGGGAGACAACCTGCCCAGTTTTCCAAGGAGCTTTCCAGGATATTTTTTACAGTATTCTAATACCAAAAATCCTCTATATTTGACATTCTTCTCCAAGAGTTACATATCAGAAACGAAACAACGCCATCAGCCCCTCTAAAAGCTTCGAAACACCTCAGAGGACCACACATCTGTCAAGGGACCAGAATCACTCCCACCTTGTCCTCATAATCCACACAAAAAGGACCCCACCGGAGTCCAACCAGATCACCCCCCCTCCAAAAAAGATGGAAGAGATGCGACCAGAATGATTTGTCACTGGAGAGAGAGAGTTTTCGGCTCCGGGACACTTTGATGAACGAGGGGACACGGACGGGAACCGGGGCACAAACTCATAACAAAAATCCTTCCGACCTTTGTCACCTTTCTTTGCAGAAGACACAAAGGGACATTGTTGGAAGGGGCGCCTCCTCCCTTCTTGCGTCCAGTTGGGTGGCAATGCAAATAATAATGGGGAAAAGGCGGTAGAGCGATGTAGGGGGTCCCAACAGAACATAGGGGTTCCATCATAGTTATTTGGAGATTTGTCTAGGTGGTCAGTTTTTCCACAATGGGAGAGGTTCCAGGATGTTTCCCATGTGACTCGGATGGGGTGTAAAATACTGGGAAGAAGTAGTAAGTGGTTCTAAGAAGAGGTAACTTTGGTTTTCCATTAAAATTCGTGGCATACATAGGGCGCTTATCTACTTACTAGTACTACTTCTCAAGCTACTTAAGTATTGCATATCCTTAAAGTATTATAGTAGCGGTTGACCAGCACACCAGCAGTCAAACCTGATTGGTAGTTAAACCGAGGAATCACTAATCGCAAGCTTTGCGTATATATTTCAAAATTTTCAAAGGTACGCCTACAAGTGACTTCAAACAATTCATCGGAAGCCATTTTGTTTCACGAAAATTTTATCCTTTGAGAGGTTCATGCTCAAAGGCAGCATCGAGTATAATGAGTATTATTAACAAAATGAAAGTATGAATGGAAACAGGAGTTCATCTAGAAGAAAAATGGGTCCGTTGTAGGACTCTTCACAAAATTCTAATCTTCAAAAAAGGACCCTTCACAAAATTCCAATTACCAAAAATGGTTTTCAAGAGTGTTTTTATCATTTTGGAATGGAATTTGACAGTTTTGGACCTATTCCTATGAATGATGAATAAGTTATGAATGCTGTGGTTCTACACAAAATTTTTTACAAAATTCCTAAAACAGGACCCTGTCAGAAAAACTTGGTTGAACCCCTGGAAATTTTTTTAAATGTACCAATATAGATTATTTACGGATTTTAGAAAAAAAAATAATCAAATTATTCGAAATAAATTTTGGGTTCACTGGTATGCCTGCCTCAAACACAACCTACCGCGCTTTTACCAAACGTAAAAGCTATCTAAACCTCCATCACCAATGCCATGGATATGATTCCCATCAGATCAAAAAAAAACATCCCACCCCATTTCAATCAGGGGCATCGTTCCAGCGTTCACAACAAGGGGGGGGGGTCGCCGAATAAATAAAAAAAAGAACGCGGCGACGCAGAAAAGTCGGCGCATCCTGTGACCGCAAGGCCTCTCTTTACAAAGGCCGCGCCTGAATAGCGGTAATTTGCATACAGGCCCGCTCACCCTGAAGAAAGCGACGGTGTAGGAGGGGGGGGGGCACAATGAAAAGTGGGGGGCTAAGGGGGGGGGGCAGATAGGTATCGCTTGCGCGCGGGCCACTTTTCGGGCACCTGGGACAGATGGTGCACACGGGTCGGGCACCGTGCCACCGGGTGGCGTGATTCCCGGTTAAATATTTCGAGTTATAGTTTCGTTTTAATGGGTATATTTGCGTAAAAATTTGGGTGAGAAGTTCATCTAGGAAATATAGTTCTGAAGTATATGATGTAAATACTTGTTGTCTAAATTCTGTTATTTCAGTTTAATGAATTTCATATATATGAGGGAGAATTATTTTTGAACAAATGATCATTTTTTTTAAATATTTTTAAAACGATGGTACTATTTAGAATGAGATCGTAATCAAATGTACTAACCTGGTTTCTACATACTATCATAGGAATATTGACGAAAATAATTCACTTTTAATGTACTATACTCGACAGCAACGTTTCTTGAACCCAGTGCGTCACAAATGCGGAAGGAGAAATCGGTAAACACAAAGCCTGTTGGGTTGCTAGGAGGAGTTTCGGTACGCAAATCGTGATTGAAAAGCACAAAATTAAAAAATGGGTTTAACAAAATAACCATATTTCTAAATACTATCTTTATTTCACTCAAAATTCAGACACCACGATGGGAACTATTTTGTTTGTTTGTGACGTCGTAGGGTCAACTTAAGTTGCAGCCTAGTATAGTGAGAAGGAGGAGGGGGGGGGGGCTTATATAGAAATAACCAAAGTCTAGTTAACGGGCCATCGCAGTTGACAACAAGCGACACCAGCAGCAGGAAACGCGAAGCGACAGCGCCTCGTAAAGCAGAGAGAGCAAAGCCGCTCATAAAGAGGGATCCGGGTATTTAGGAAACGCGTTTTTCACGACGACTCTCTTTGCAAAAATAGACCGTCGTTTGGGGTCGCGTTAGTGTCGAACGGGGAAAACCCCTGCCGAGGAATTAAGTCGTAGGGTGGATTTATGTGTGACGAGTCGGTTTTTCTTTTATATTTTCTAGTCTGTGTGGTTAATTCTCTGGGACGAAATGTGTTGGTTCATTCGTGAAGTGTCTATTACATGTTCGCTAAAAAAAATTAAATTTACTAAAATTAAAGTACTATTTCCCTTATTAGAGATTATTAGTATTTAGAGTTTTATTTTTTACTTTTGTACAAAATATTAGACAATTAGACTTAGACACCCTGTTTTTCAGGATGGTATCAGTAGAGAAAATCTGCCCTTTCTCCCCATTCACGACCCCCTCCAACAATACCGAAGGAGACCGAAGTCACCTAATTAGCAGACCCCCGATAGTGACTTCTCGCTCCTCCCCGAGGGCTGTCTTTTGTTGGAGGGACCATTGAAGGGGTTGATTGCGGTTTTCCTATCGTCCGATAACCAGAAACGGCAGATTTTTTGAACAGATACTACCATCCTGAAAAACAGGGTGACCGGTGACCGTACCCCAAAATAATTCTAGACTAAAATGTTTTAAAAATAAGTTCTTTTATACTTTACCCCTTCTGTTACTGAAACTGTAACCGCATTAAACCCGACATGATATAAAAAGAGTTCACGCAAAAACACAACATACTGCAATCGATCTCATTTTACAGAAGAGAGTTCATGCTATATCTCCCTCTTTAGACGCCGCGTCCTGCTTACATTAATGTTGTACGTACAGGCCTCAACAATACAAGAATAATCTGCCGCATGTGTTAAGATTTTTCTAGCTAGCCGGGGCAATAAAAAGTCCATCGGTAGCTATAGTAGCGACTACTGAATATTTAACGCCCGTTCAATATGTAACAGCAACACTTTAATGGTAGCTCCGGGCCACGGAATCTCGCCGCATACCATCAGAAAAAAAAATCATCCTCGTGGAAAATATTTGTCACCCATTATTTTCACAGCATCCCGTTAATTTCCCTGCACGTTTGCTCTCTTCAAATAATAATAATAACCGGAATTATATTCCTCAAAGCTCATCCCAGCAGTGATTACTGCTTTTTTCCGACTTTCAGTCGGATTTCCCTTCTAATCTACGATCGCCTCGTAAACAGTACGTTATTTATCCTCGGAGTAGACTTATTTCATTTCGACTCTTGTCTATTTCTCTCTCTCCTCTAGAAAATCCTTAAAACAAATAGACTCCCTCGCCAAAGCAAATATAACAACGGCGGGGAAGCGAGAGAAATCGGGGATTTTTCTTCTGCTCTCTCCGTAAACTTTCCATTATTTTTCTCGGGGGCGCGAGGATTACCTCGTCTTTTTAATGCCTCGTAAAAATGACGATTAATGTCGGCTGGATGTCGCGCGGAAACCGTAACCTGCGTCGTAAATTTTTCCCGCCTTTTCGCCACCTGTCCCTCTTCCCCCTCCCTCTCCAAAATCAACAGATCCCGTCGTAGCGCCTATCTCCCCCGGTCAGGGATCTTTGTTTAGTTCCTCATCCCTGTCGTTATTACGGATCCTCCGAGAGCTAAATATTTCTGGGAGAGCATTTTTTTTTCTTCCTCTGTCTTATCTCACAGTCCCTGGGAGGAGAGCGTACTATTTTTGTAAGAACTCCTCATCTCTATTCTCATACAAAATTAAAAAATGATGATCGTTGTAATTTTATTATTTATTTGTTATTAAATTATAGAAAAGGTCATAAAAATTGTTTATAATAAATAATAAGTTAAGTAGTAAATTTCTCTTCTCTTTACGGTTAGTTCTTGTCTTGTTCAGCAAACTTGATGAACTAAACAAAACTACTCTTTAGTAATAAATGATAAATAAGCAAATTAATTAACTAAGAGTCCTTTTGGAGTATATACACTAATTTTAAACATACTAATTATTTTTCTTTTGTAACTTTAAATATACATTATTTTTTATAGATTTAAATTTTACTTCAATAAATAATTTTTTGTGAAGGAATATGATGTAATTTAGGTCATATTCTAACACGCCAGGGAGTGCAAAAAAAAAGAAATTTAAAAATAAAGAAATAAAACTTACAAATCATTTAAGATGCTTATAAAATTTAAGAATATGAAAAGAACAAGACTAGAGTTAGAGTTAGTAAGTAGAAAAGTAGGAACCCTAAGTAGGAAAGTGCAAACAAACAGAAGTGCAAGAGAAGAGGGATGCAAGCCCTGTTCAGCCGTAGTGAAAACCCATCCATTCATGAATGAAATTAAACAAGATTTTTTAAGTACCCGATTCTTAACTGAAACTAACACCAGTTACCTCAATATTCATCCATAACATTTCCCAAATTATGCAATTCCTAACCCCAGACACCAACCTATAGAGCATTTTCAATCACATGACTTTACCTAACAACGGCCTTAGCAACGTTGTTTTTATCCTCAAGTGATGTCATGTGCGAATGCTTCTATTTCCCGCCCCTAACAACAGCCTTAGCAACGTTGTTTTTGTCCTCCAAGTGTCGTCATGTGCGAATGCTCTATAGTAATAACATGAAAGCATGTAAACAAACAGAAGCGCAAGAGCGACGCGAGCCATGCCCCTCCGCCGCCGTAGTAAAAACCCCATCCATCCATTCATGAAAGCGAGCGCGCGGCCGTAGAGAATCGTGTCGCACTAGGCCTCGATCCTTCTTCCGACAGCAGACACCCATAATAACAACGCAAGAGAGAGAGAGATTAATGAACGGATCGGAGCGAGGACAGATAGAGATATGCGGTCATTACCATCATGAAGGTGCATTGTAATTTAGAGGGGGGGGAACCCCTCTTTATCACGATTGTTGTCGGCGCTAATTATACGCTGTATGGCACGTATTTTATTACGGGGAGATAAATTGCAATAAAAACGGGATTCTCTCCCTCCACCACCCCACGCGTTCTTTTTTCGGTCTCCGGTAATAAATAAAACGGCCGAGAGGTGAAATTAATAGCGGAGGTGAAAAATCAATTGATCAGTGAAGACGAGCCGCCGTTTATCATTTTCCCTTCTCTCGTAGTACCGATTATTATTTATGTTCGCCCCTTTTTTTATTCTCTTCTCTTGTCTTTTTTTTTTTGCTTTTGAAATAATAATAGAGCTGTTGTTGGGAAGCGTTTAAAGACAGGACTTTTGGACGGGCATGCGCGTTGAAGCCGTCATACGCGTCTCGTTAGTCTTCGAGGATGGGTGTTTAATCTGTCACTAAACGCCAATTATTAATCTGGGTAGCTATCATTGATTACTGAATCAGGAAGATTTATAATATGACAAATTATTTTTCCGTACCACTTACTCTTTGCTTACTCCAGATACATTCATGTCCCCTAGGGGTTAACTGGGAATCAAACCTCTGATTCAACTGTCAATCAGAAGCTTGACTGCTGGTCAAGTTACCGGTGAATACAGCCGTTAGAGGCGCGTATAAAAGACTTCAATATTATTTTGCTTCCAAAATGGGAACTTCACTCGTTCAACGATACGTTATCTAACAAACTAATAACTTGCCCGTAGTCAGGTAGGCAGTATTTTATTCCTTTACCAATTCCTTTACAATTGCAAACTTCCAATTTAAAAAAGACAAATGACCCCCAGAATATTTAATCCTTTAGCACAGAACAAACATAAGAAAAACGTTTATGCGATTTAGTAAAAGTAACAAGAAATTCTATCAAAAAACTGTAGTAAAGAACAGCAAACTACAGTTTTATATAAAGTTTTTTTTCTCACAATTCAATAAAAAATACCAGGCATATAAGCCAATTTTTATGAAAATAAATTAGTTAGTAGTGAACGTAAAAAATAAACGTCTTATTTATCATAGTCTCTAATTTCTTACATAATTTTAAAAATAAATCATCATAAACAAAAATTAGTCAATAAATAACACAAATATTAATTCCTCAGCCAAAAACCACAACTAAAGATAGATAGATATTCCATTTTTAACCAAATTAAGTCGCACGAACGCCTTAAAAAGACCATTCAATTCAACGCAATTTCCCATTTTCCACGAAAAAAAAAAGTGGTCATCCTTCATTCCATAATGCCCACCTTTCTCCCGATCCGACCAATTAGGAACCCATCCTGTCTTTTGTCCCATTCCAGAAGGGAACCTTATTGGGCCGAATCACGCCACGCGATTTTTGTGACGTAATAATCCGAAGAGCCAACGAGATGGAACTATGTCCCCAGTGATTGACAGCTGACGGCACGCGAAGCTCTTCATCATCACAACGGTTGAGTGACGCTGCTCGACCCACCTTCGAACACTTGGCGGTGACATGTACACCACCGATAGCGGATGACGAAATGATAGGGCCACCGTAAAGTTTTATTACATCCAGTGCTTGGATGTAATAAAACAATTTGCGGCCGGACCACCAGCAGTTTATCTCCCCTATCTCCCTCAATCTCTTTGTATCTCCCCTCGCACTCGCCCCTGAGAGCTGTCGAAAATTCACCACATGAAGACACCGGCGCCATAAACTCAGGTTTCTTCCTGGAGATAATTGTTTTATTACATCCAAGTTTTATTACATCTAGAAAGTCTACGGCCCACCATAGTCGAGAGAACATGGGGGAACAGTGGAAGCAACATGTTGGGCATTAACACTCAGGTGTGAGAAATCCTTATCGACTAAAAAATTGGCCAAAAAACGGCAACAAAAGTTGCCAGAGCATTTCTGTATTTAGGGGATTTTTCTGCACGCTTGAGCAACACAGCTTAATTAATAAATAAGATAAAATTCCATGAGAATGACCAATACATGCCTTTGACACAGAACTAAAATCATACGAATTACTAAAAAAGTTCACACGTGTCCATTATATTAAGCTTATATATAGTTTATCCGTGGATAGGTTGGTTTTTGACGGGAAAAATTTGTTTATTGCAGACTTGAGACCAAAGTCAATCCAGATGATAAGCAACACAACTTCTCAAATAAAAGACTCCTAGCTTGTTATACAATAAAATAACTATAATTTGTGATATAATTACACAGAATTGTTTAAAAGACTACAAAATAATAAAAATAACTTTTAACACAGATTTAAAAAAAAAAACTAGGTCCATTGTCTATAAATACTACATTGTGGCGTCTAAAATCCGTCAAATCAATCAAAAAAATGTCTACAAATCTCATCAGAATGAATGAGGACCGGATAAGCAAGATTTTACTGTAGTAATTTTTGGAAAGTAAATTTAAAAGAACAGAAAATTCAAATGAAAACTAACAAGGTAGTTAGAAAAAAGCGGAAAACTTTTACAGCGACAAAACAAAACTTAGATATCGTAATGTACCACAATAATTGTGATGTAATTGCCTGTAATAGATAGAAATGACGTGACTATAAAAACAACAATTACTTTTATGATGACAAATAGTTGTCAATTCAAAAGACTCGCGAAATCATCACATGATATCATTCAATCTTCATGACATTAAACTACATATAGAAAAACTAAATTGCAGATTCACTGTTTTTCTCTTTAAGATTATCGATAGAAAAGTGCTCGTGTCATTGCCTTTATTCCCAACTTCCCCATCGTCATTATAATTAAAGAGTTATTTTGACGATTAAGAAGACAAAATAGCAAACTTAAAAAGTGTGAGCCATCAATAAAAAATAATTTTGTGTTAAATTTAAATAAACTGTATTCAATTTCTTCAACTTTTTACTATTTTATTGGATATGCAAATAAGTTCTTAACAAAACCCTTTTAAAATAACAATTAGATAAAATAAAAAACATGAGTAGTTTTGCATGAAGTTACACTGCAAAAGCGGAAAACACTTTTGTAACGCTTAGTAAACACAATAATGAATACTTCTAACCAAAATGGTTTTGATTGTTGTGTTGAGTGAGAAAATATAGTGTAAAAGTGTTGCTAAGAATTATAAACAGAAAATATGTTTTTATAGTGTTTTTAGAACACCTTCTGATCTAACAATACTATTTTTACAACACATTTCTGGATTGCAACACTTTTTAAACTTATTCAGAACAATATCACAACACAATAAAGTGTTCTAGTAGTCAACAACACAAACTTAAGTGTTGTTAAATGTGTTTATTGGCGTTAGGAGTGTAGCATTTTGGATTTTACGCTAATTTTTTAGAGGCAAGGGTGTATCATATTAGTATAATGAACATCTACACAATCCCAAGTGCTAATAATCCCATCTCAACGATCACTAAAGGATTCTCAAAATAAGCTTATATCATAACATTACCATACGAAACACTCCAACGAAGAAACCATCTCGCCTGAGGCTATTATTCTGCACCGAAAAACGAAAGCTACACTAGACAGCAACAACTCCTCCTAGCAACCCAACAGGCTTTCTGTTTGCGCAGTTTCTGCTTCCGCATTACTGGGTTCAAGAAACGTTGCTGTCGAGTACACCAACAAAAGAGGACCCTCCTCTTATTTAACACTTCGGGACTATTAGCAGCTTCTTAATCGAACGAAAATAATAACAAAAAAAAATGGAGGGGTAGAAATCGCTGTACCGTATCCACATAAATAAATGTACATCGAACGAGAGAGAGAGAAAAAAAAAAGGAGTGTTTTTCGGCGGGCAAAAGGCCGCTTTATCGACGCTGCACACACAGGCACAGGGGCAGAAAGGGGAGAGAGAAACCCCATTTCCGGAGACCGTGGCGTTGTTCCATCAACACCGCCGATAAGGGGGGGGGCGAAAAAAAAAAGAACATCGGGAGGCTTCTTGCGAAGAAGAAGTTCCAAATCAGCGGGGTGGAAGGAAGAGGAGAGAGCCCGTGTCCCGTCGGGAGCATGAATCCTCGCATCCGAACGGGAGGGAAAGATTGCGCTGGGAGAGCGGGAGGTATTTAGTAGGATACCTACTCCCGGAGAAGTGGGATAGCTGCTGCTGATGCTGCTGCTACAATGGAATGGATGGAATAGAGAGAGAGGGAGAGAGCAGAAGAATCTCCTGGTCTATTTGGTGGTGAACTTGAAATCGAGTGTTGCCGAAAAGTTGAAAGGAAATCCTGGTAGTAACTGAAGTCCTCTCATCGAAAGTTAAAAAATCTGCGCTGCAAAAACGCTCACAACATATTTAAGAAAACATCAACAACACTTTAGTGCGTGTCGTTAGGTAGATCTCTTTATTGTGTTGTGATGGTGTTCTGTACGTGTTTGAAAAGTGTCGCAAGTGTGAAAAGTGTTTTTTGAAAAGTATCCAGAATCGTGTTGTAAAATATGTTCAGAAAAAATTATATAAACATTATATTTGAATTTGTTGAAAATAAACAACTGTTAAGTAAAATTGTATCGATAAAGTAGAAACATTTACTTTGTAAAATTTAAATTTGTAAGGAATCTAATAAAACTTTCAAATTGAAAAAATGGGAAAAGACTAACACTAACAATCCGAAATTGTATATTGGACAGCTAAAGAACTAACGGGTGGTGCCATACCAATATTCAGGCTATTTGTAAAAATTTTATTATGATTCGAAAATAATAAATTTCAATCTATCATGTAAAAGGTTAAAAACCAGACTAGCCATTACTCAAACTGACCAGTCGATAACTCAAGATCGCTAACAATCAGAACAAGGTGCAAAGGGGGGAGCACCCCAACCCTCCTCAACAAAAACCAGCAGCTCCCAATTTGTACAGCACTCAGCGCGACGTCAAAAGACCGACATAATCACCACCAAATCGCGACACGAACACGACTCAACGACAAAGAAGACGTCCATCGAAAAAAGCCACTTCCCGACACAGAAACCGACAGCCAACAAGCAACACTCCAATACGAGATTGACAAGCCATCCAACAGCCGGAGTCAGTCGTCAGGGATGATTCGACACGGAGACGGAATCATGAAGTCGAAGCGAGGGGTGGAGCCACCCCTTTCGCTCCAACCAACGTCTCCTCAGCCATCAATCCAACAACACAAAAGCCGGTGGGGCCGCCGGTCAAAAGATTCCCCCCTGCGTTGTTCTTTCTTTTTCAAGGTGGTTCGAGTTCGAATTCCCCGCGCGGTGGGGGTCGCGACCCCCTGGACGCGCTCTTCCCTCCCCCCCCCCTACACTCGGAGCTGCATTCCCTGGCAGTTCCGAAGGGGGCAATTTCTGGAGGAATTCCTGCAAGATTCTCTGTGAAGAGATTTCGGGAATGGAAGCAATAGGGAAGAGCAAGCAGTGAGTCAAAGTGAAGAGAAATAATTTTGGTGTAGAGAACATGAAGGTCCAAAATACAATTAATTGTATCTATATAATTATGAGGAGCATTTACAAAAACAAAGAATTCAAGAAGATATTTCATTATCTGGGGTAAAGTTTAGAAGTTTTCCAAGAAAGAATTTTTACCCACTCCTTTAATATTTATAGAACAGAAAAAGAGTTATCTTCAAAAAACTTTAATATGTTTTTAATTTTTTTTTGTTTACACTTAAAAATGTATATAAGCTCACATAAACGGTTTGATTGAAAACGAGGGACTTTTTAATTTTCTATAATAACTTAATTTCTTGGAATTATCGAAATATTATTTCATGAAATAATCCTTAGCTTTATACACATTAATTTTTCAAGCATTAGAAAGAATTATTTACTTTTTATAGTATTTCATACAAACTCAAATATAGTTGATTTTTTTTTTTTTGTAGGACAATAGCATGTGTAATCAATTTTAAAAGCTTAAAAAGTTCCCGAAAGTACTCAATGCGAATTTAATTTGTAAACATGTTCCCTTATAGAGATTTCAAATGTTATATAAACACTGTTTTAACATTACACAGAAAAATATTTAGAAGGAAAAGGATATTGACACTGAAATTTATATTTATTAGTGCAATGACTCAAAGAATAGGTTTCACAAGTGCGGATATAATTCGCTCTCGTATCTAAAAATATACCGTGAACCAATAAAAGAATAATAACACCTTCAGAAACCTCGTTTAAGCATCCACAGTACATTCACATCCCAGAAGTAATAACACCGAAAAGGAATTACCATCCTCGTCCAGATCAATCATATGAAGAAAAAAACTCCATTCCCTTATAATAATTCTCAAACAGGGTTAACACCATCAAAACCCTACCCCCAAAAGCAAAGAGCAGCACTAAATTAGCAGAACAGAAAAGGCAATAACGGGACAGAAATATTCGAAAAGGAACCCCCCCCCAGAGCACCCCAGGGAGACATTTAGCAAAGAACTAATACGTCCGAACAAGTGCACTATGCAAAAGCCCCAATAAATAAACACAACAAAAAGCCAGAAGAAGGAATTAAAATAGTGCAACACCGAGAAAGCATCAAACAAAGGCTTGCGCAACCAACTACTACTGTTGTAGATATTATTTCCCTTCCCAGCAATTACTAGAGCGGCCAATGGAAAGAGAGGCTTGGATGGATATATAAATGAATCCCAGTGCAGAAAAGCGCGTGCGAGGCAGTAAATTGGGGGTTTAGCCGCTTATCTAGGCGCAGATAAAAAGAAGTCGCAAAGGCTTTAATCTTTGTGGAGCCCCAGTAAAATTTGCACCTCGACTCGACGAAAAGGAGGCTTTGGGAAATCAAAATCCGCAGGTTTATTGGGATGTGTGCAAGCAGAGATTATTATTGCCGGCGCACGTTGAGAGAGATTAGCTAGCTGCTGCTTTTTACTTGTTTTAATGAGACGTGGGAATAAGAGTTGGATTCCTCTTAAACGGAGAAGGGATATTGTGATTTAATAAAGGCTGTTATGAATGAATGAGAGAGGGATACCGTGAGACAAGTGTCAGTTCGCACCGAATTGAATATTAGTTTCTTTATTAGGTTAAGTAGGATTTATTTCGTAGAACGGGAAATATATCATGGGATTCATCAAATCGAAATGTATCTGATGACTTGGAATCACGTTTCGTTACAATTATTAGGGAAATTAAACTAACGATGCCAAGGAGATAATAGAATAAAGATAACTAAATGTAGTATTCCATAGATGCTTAGCTTTTTACATGATTCTATACCAGTGGTTTCCGAAAAAGGCTAATGAAACGGAATAGGCACCGCCTGATGGGCCACTAGGCTTGGGAAGAATTTGATGTGATTTTTTTTACACTAGGGGGTTGTTTATAAAACATATTCAGATTCCTAACTGTCATTGTTTCGATTATTTAGAAGTTAGATTAAGACAAGACAAAATCGTCTGTGGCTATAGCTCTCTAGATCCATTCTGTGCATTTAATGCTTTCAATCCTCCTAAACCGCCTGGGATTGCCATTGAATCCTATGGTAAATTTGGGGCGGTTAAAACTGAAAGAGTAAAAAAACGGAATTGCGAGCTCACTTTCTTCTACTCGAATAAACTGCTGAGACCCCAGAAATAATGCAAATGAGAAGGATCAGACACAAATTAGCTACATTTGAAAATAGACAACGCAGCACTAGAAAATAGCACCCTCCAATAAGAATGCTCGATTTGGAACTCCAATTAAAAAGGAACTCAAGAATCATCATATTTAAAGAGTTGTATTTCACCATATCAAAAATCAAAATGGAGGTCCACCCAACCACACAAAGGAAACCCATTGAACCGAATAAAATGCACATTCTCATCAGAGTTATCCAATTTTATCACTGTCCCCACCCACGCATCGTCATATCGCGTTCCGTTTCCGAGAAATCGTCCAACAGTTCCCGAGAAACACCCCGAGAGTTGTTATTCCCATCAATTCCGCGTGTAGAAACGGGACACCCAATTAAAAACCCGAGTCAGATAGATCAACACTCGAGGGAAAAAGTTCGGCACGTTTCCAATCGGCGTCAATTAGAACAAGCTCAAAGCTGGGAAATGTCCTGCTTTGTGACAGGAGGACAGGCTGTTGGGGACACTGGAGAGGTCGCCATCATCGAGGGTTATGTTTTTAGGTTTGAGGGAGTAGCTCGTTTTTGTCCTGGTGAGTCGTGACATTGTTGTACCACCTCAATTGTGACTCACTCATACGCCAGATTGGTGGTCCAGGATGTCTTTCAAGAGGTTGAAGCAGGATCCAGCACGGCTCCAAGGGAGGAGGGTCACTTTTCCAGACCATCAACACCTTTAACTTTTGAGAAAAATGTCAAAATATTGGGGATTTTGTACACTCAAGATCACCCACCCTTTTGATACCGCTGGAGGAACGGGGGTCCTCCCCCAGAAAACATTTTGAAATTTGACCTGTAGAAGTAACACATTTTGAGTACTTTTTTTGGGTCCAAGGGGAGTCACTGTCCAGGGCCTGGGATAGATAAGATTCAAAGAAATTCATATTGTTATGGAAATCAGAACATAAATCATACACAGTTTGTAACTATTATTTGATGTACTTCCAATGGGATTCAAGGTATTTTAATGATTTCTTTGAAAACGGTCTTCACAGAACCTACCCATCAAATGATTTCGATTTACGAATGGAATTTTCGTCATCACTCAGCATTAACAAAAATGTCAACAGAATATACTAGGCCTTGTAAAGGGAAGAAACACCTCGGAGCATACCAAGACCCTGGTACAAGCTGCTCCTGGTAACTTCAGATCAATTACTATTGAGAACAATGAAATATTCTGAATATCTCCCCTTAAACCCAACTTTGACACACCTACGTCCACCACTCAAACCTCAAAAACACCTCCATGAGTCGCAAAATTCAAAGCGGTACAAATCACGACTGGAGTAACTCGTACGAGTCGACTCATTTCACCAGACTGCAGACAACATCCAAGCCGAATGTCTCCAAGGGTAGATGCAAAAGCGAGACGAAGATGAAGAAAAATAAAAAGAGAGAGCACCGTTCAGTCGCAAATCATTCCAAACGGCCAACTGAGCTGTCACTCAGGCCGCATGAAAACCACCTGCGCGGGACCCGACTCCTCCAGGGAAGTTGGTTGGTAGTAATGAAGAAGGAGCAAAAGCTCATTGTTGGCGAAGGTCGCTCGGAACAATTCCATTATTATTTTGCATATCGCACACAGTCACAGACAATGTCGTATTCCTCCAATTGACATGCGGGCGCTGAATCGAATCTGCGCCGGCAGATTTATGGAAGTCGAAAATAGTCCGAATGAGGTGCACACAGACGAAGTTTTCGTATCATGACCTCGGATTCGACAATCGGTCTGTGTACGACAACAAAAACGCTGCGAGTGGTGGAATCACATCAACAACGATTTGAGCCCAAGTTCCGTTAGAACGGACCCAAGCCAATCGGCTAGGGGGGAGGTTTCTAAGTTTTAAATACTAATGAAAAATCTCTTATCTTCATTTGTACTGACATTAAAATTAAAATTTCTATTGGACCCGTGATCTAAGCCAGGCGTGGATCCAAAGGGGGGGGGCACTCGGGACAGTGCCCCACTTGAGACTCAAAATGGGTAAAAATCCTACACTTATACAGATGAAATTTCAAAATTTTTCCTGTGGGAGGACCCCCATACCCCCTAGCGGTACCAAAAAGGGGTCCTTGGGTGATACATTTTATTTTTAAATTGAAATACTTCATTTCACTCACAATTCAGACACCGCGATGGGAACTACTTTGTTCGTGACGTCATAGGATCAACTAACGTTGCTGCCTAGTATACAGAGCCTGGTTTTCTCGTAAACCGGGACATTGATGTAGGGAAATAATATAAAAAGGCTTTTAATGCCATGGAAATCCCCCGAATACTTTCCTCCTCGATTCCGGGGGACTTCGTCGAGAAGGGGCTTCAAAAAAAAAAAAAAAAATCGCGCGCAATTTAAAAGAGAAATATCGGGCGTTCTCTCTCCTCCTTCAATGGTGGGAACGTTCCCTCCTATATATAAAATACGAGATCTAGGTACATTCGCCGTAATCGAAATTCCCTCGAATTCTTTCCGTATGAACGCCCAAAGTGGGCGCCGAAAAGAAAAAAATATTCCATTCCGGTGTCGGTTGCGTCCCCGCGCATTGTGTATGCAAAACGCGTTCTCTGTCACATAAAAATATTCTTCCTCTCCTTTTTTTGCCCTTTTAAATCCTTTCCCACTTTGCGTGGTGGTGGAGGTGCAATGCAAATAAACCCTCCCCATTCAGTTTCGTTCTTCTTATTGAGATCAGTATCTTCTTCTGCCGAGGACAAGTATGTGAAATATTGGGGATGGTGCTTTGGCTCAGGATGAAAGTGGTATAAATCCAAAAATACAAAATTTTGAGAAAAGCGTGGATTTGGAATGCTTTTAAGGTCCTTTACCTAGTGTGGTAGTCGCCTGAGTCAAAAGCTCAATGATTTTACCCGTAAGAGCCGCCTAAAAAATGCGTTGAATTAACACAGGCGCCGTTAGAGAAAACCTTCAATTACTCAAAACTACGTTCAGTGGACTTATGCCACTTTCATTCTAACCAGCTCATGTGTCGGGTTTTTGGAACGTTGGGGTATCAGAGTGTGCTGATGATTTTCTCTGTTGGGGGAGGGATTGACGCGTTTTTGTCGTGTGATCTTTTCGATGCTAATCTGGTGGATCCTTCCTTCTAATATGCTGGGTTGAATTTTAAGGAGGGGTTGTGGTATTTCGTGGGTTTTAGAAAGTTGGACACTTTTAAAATTCAATATCTTATTGTTAATTCCAGCGTTCTTGAGAATTCTCGATTTGCGTAACGAAACTCCTCTAAGCAACCCAACAGGCTTTGTATTTACCAATTTTCTCCTTCCGCGTAGTGACGTACTGGGTTCAGGAAACGTTGCAGTCGAGTATAGCTAATCAGGGGTGCAGAATATGTCCGAACGCCCGAACATGGTTCGGGGGAAATTCAGAGAGTTTTGGGGAAATTTTTCCCTAAGTTTATAAAGAAAAAAAAACCTCTACAAATCCAAGTTGTAATTAGTAACAAATATTTTGGCTGGGGACAATATTATACCCTCCAAATAAATTCTACGGAAATTAGGTGAAAACTACGGATTTACGCCGAAAAAACGAGTTTCCTTGGTGAATACCTGAAAGTTGGCTTTTCCTTCCAGTTGAACAGATATGCAGGAAAAACAACGCATCCGTAGCGGAATTAGCGATTTTCACTAAAAACCGCGTTCTTGTTGATGTTTTTGAATTAAAGAACATTTTACAGCTAAGTAAGATGAATTGTATACAGGAAAGAATAAAAGAATGCATTGAGTCCATAAAAATTAAAACATAAATTATTTGGTAATTATTGAACCTTGCAGAAGTTCAGTAATTAAGTTATTACTCATAATTTTTATTATTTCATAATAAAACCTCTTTATACTTTAGTATTAACATGAACTAGAATGAAAATATGGGGCATTTTTGGAAAAAGTTTGATGAAAATTTGGAAACATTTTTGGGGAAAATTTGAACGAAATTAATTGTGTTCTGGGGAAATATTGGGCTCTGGAACATTTTCTGCACCCCTGTAGCTAATAGGTAAGTACCAAAAAAACCGCATAATACCTAGGCTTACCATATTTTCTTGGGTCCAACCCAGGACCATATTTCGGAAATTACATAATAAGTATAATATCTATTCATCAAAGATTAAAAACTAAGTAAAAAACATTCAAACTAAAAAAAAATGAACAGAAAAATTAAAGTTTATTTCTTACTTGTACTTTTTATTTGACCGATTTTTTTTTCAAAAATTGTTTGTTTGGCGTATTTTTATGTAAATTGTATGATGAAATTAAGTTCTAAAAGTAAAATAATGCAATTTCAAGCATTTAAGTCGGAATTTTTTTAACAAAAATGTCTCGCAAATCTTAAATGCATGAAACCCCGGACATTTTTGCGACCCAGGGCATTTCCCCAGACAGCTCTACAAACCCCGGACGTATGGTAAGCCTAATAATACCCAATGAATGACGATACATAATACATAACGAGCAAAAATTTCCTTGAACAAATAACCCCCAAGAACTCAAAAACATCAAAACAAAATCTAACGCTCTTAACCATAGCCTTCTAGAACGAGACAGGCCTGGCCACTTGCGCATCTCCGGAGCGATGAGTCATCCTAGCCGTCGATTGATTCTCAAGGTCTGAGCTGTGTGCGTACGCGGGAACTTGGAGCAAGCGCCTTTGTCTCTGCTTTGTCCCATGTTTCCCTTGCTCTTTTTGCATCCAGGCCTTTATAATGCCGGACCATTGCTGTGTCCCAGGATGCAAGGGTAATTATACAAAAGGTGCCAGCAATGTAAGTGTGTTTTCCTTCCCTAAAGATGCAGAAAGAAAGAAGTTATGGCTTCGGAAAATACCGAGAGCTCAAATACCGAGAGCACATAGTAAGACAAATATGTTTTTCTAAAATAAAAGTTTGTGGGGTATTATCTTGCCTCCCAAAAATAAAATTTTTTTAATAGATATTAATAATTTAATTAAATGTTATGCTTATAACTTATTGGATCAGTTATTTGCGTTTCATGTTTTTACCTTTTAAAAGTTTATAAATAAGTACACTTTATTGACTGAAAATGGAAATCCTATTTATTCATTTCAAATATTAGATTATTCATATATAAAGGAAAAAGGAAATAAACCTCAAGATATATTATAGTACCAGAAAGAGAGAGAGCGGCTGATTTTGAATACTCACTTGATATTTAAATCCTACTTAAAGTTACAAGGCGGGGGTTAATATGGTTAATATTTATCTGTGTAAGGATTAAAAATATTAAGATAGGACATGATCTATTAGTTGTTAAAATAAAGACAGGATTTTTGTTATTATAAAACAGAAATATTTTATTTAAAACGTCGCCCGGTTCAGCTAGCTTCGAATCTCAACTAAACAGCAAATTTTCGAATGTTAATATTGGTTTGAATGACTCAAAAACGAATACAATCTAACCAAAAATGTTGATTTTATAATGCAAGTAGTAATTTAACTGAAATTATGCCGAATCTAATCTAATAAAGCTTGTGAAAGTCGATCGTACTCGGAACAAGGTTTTTTTAAAAATCCCATCTATCAAAATATTTCCCCGATAATGTAAACATTTTCACTCAGAATCATTAGTATTGGTTTCCTACATCACACACAGGTCTTTTTTTCTTTTTCCGATCATTTGTTTATGATTTATAGCGATTTTTCCCCTCCAAAATCGACGCGTCAATGGAAACTCAATGGTAGCGTTCGTCGGAAAGGATGACTCATCATTCTTCTGTCCCGGCCTTCTCGCTCTCGAAGGCTATGTCTTAACCGTGTAATAATAATGGTTAACTTGATGCAAAATAATACACCTCCATCCGTCAACCCACAAGACAAGCCGTTCTTGTCGGAAGGTGACACCGCACGTCCCTGGCATTTCCCCGAACACGAAAAGGGTTAACCGCGTTCGCAGCCGATTATTATTCATCGCCAAATTAATATGCAGATGAGAGCGGGTCCCATCATTGAACTCACGTGGCCATTAACGGGGAACTGGTTGCCCCGGAAAAGAAATCCGGCACGTTCGGAGGAGGAGGGGACGGAAAAATCATCCGCGGGCGTTCCAGAATGTTTTGGGAACGTTTTCAGGATTTTTGAGGATAGTACTATATCCCGGATTTTCCCTCTTCAATAAGCTGTGCAAACGCTGAAAATCGACTGCGTTTCGATTTTAAGATCACGTGAAGATTTTTAACAGTGTTCTAAGAACATATTTTTATCCCAACATGTTTTATAACACTAGTTTTAGAACATATATCCCCAGATACGATAGCAACACTTTTCATAACACTAAAACAACACAATAAAGTGTTTTAGCTAGCAGCATGAGCTGAAGTATTAATTTGAGGACAAAAAGTGTTCTTGTATGTGTTGTGAGCTTTACAATGTAGTGGATTTGGAGATAAATTTGTCTAAGATTTGTAGAAAAATTTCAAAAATGTCACATTTTAAGGACACAAAAAGTAAATAAAATAAAAAGTACCAAAAAATACTAAATTAATAGAATTGTTGACTGTTTTGCCCCTGAGTGGTAAAGAACTATAAATAATTCTGCTGTTACAAAATAGGAATATTTTAGGTATTTCTCGCTCTTTCAAACATATATTTTCATTTTTTGAGGCAAAAATGAGATGCTGACATTAAAAAATTGGTAATTTTCACGGTGTTCTGTATGAACTTTTCAAGTTTTAGTGAAAATAAGCAATTTTCTCTCATTGTGATTTTTTCTGGTTAAGTTAATAATTCCCTGACATTTCCAGGTATTTCCTGACCCATGGTTACCCAAGAAGAATATGGCAAACAATTGTATGAAATCCAACAATTACTACCACTATCTTATAAACACTAACTTCAATAAGTTAAAAAACGTATTATGTGAGGGGAAAAAACCGAGAAAAGTGTGGCTTTATCAAGTGAAGTAATTTCAAGCTGGCCCCTATAGGTAAAGTGGACGTCCAAGTTCGCCAAAAAAGTTCACTTAGTTTCAAAAAAGTAAAAAAATAAAACAGATAGGTCTACGAGATACACCGAGCGGCGCCTGTGTTAACGGATGTAATTAAAAAAAGATTTCCTTCCTGGACGATCCATCAAAAGTGGTCACTCTGGGGGTAACGAGAAGCCATTGTGGGATCGGGCCACTTTGCCGAAATATGCTGTGCTGCTTAAAGGATTACTACGCAGAACTCATTACCTCTGCTAAGATGTTTTTAAACAAATTATTTTCTTGTAACCATTTCAAGAAGAGGTGGATCACCTCGCTTGGAGTGACCTCGCGGGTCTACCTGTTGTTACTTTACTTCGCCAGTTACAGTTAACTAACAGAGATGATGATTTGATTTTACCCGCATCCTGCAGCAGAATGAAATGATGAGTAGTTTTGGGCATTTCGATGAGGGTTTCATTTGCTTTTATGAGTCATTATACAACTATTAAGTTTGAATAGGAAAGGTGGATAATTTACATACATGGAGAGACGTCGAGATTGAGTACAGGTATGATTTTTAAATAATAATGCAAACGTAAGTTGTGTCTTTTTCAACGCTGAACTAACCAGTTATTAAGTTTCTATTCATCTGCCAGAAAGGTCAAAAGCTTAAAAGAAGCGTCAAGAAGCAGCTTAATTCATCCTATTTATAGAAGAAAAGCAATTTGAAAAACGAGCGGACAGTTATATCGAAAAAGGAATTGGTAAGTCATAAAAAACTAAATAAGCAACTGCATTACAAAGAAAATATATACGATTACAGAGAAGTACACTGCAAAAAATAATCGTAAAAAAACAGAAAAGCTCTGGCAGCAAAAGTTGCCAGAGCTTTCCTTTCCACGGATTTTCTCTGTTGATTGAACTTTTTCTGTATGCTAACGATTGTTTCGCAACTTGAGGGAACTTATCCATTGGAAATATTCTATTTTTTTAACTACATATTGTCCCTCTACAGACTGGTGTCTCTTTTTCTTCCTAACTTGGAAAATTTTAGAGGGTTATATCCCTAAATATTTTCGCAGAAAAAGTCGTTCATACAGAACAAGCTCAGTCAACAGAGAAATTCCGTGGAAAGGAAAGCTCTGGCAACTTTTGCTGCCAGAACTTTTCTGTTTTTTTACGATTATTTTTTGCAGTGTAGGTATGGTAAGAGTTTAATTTAATGGCACAAAACCCCCCATTGATACAGAGAAGTACTACTGGTTTACTGAGCAATATTATTGTACCGGAGCCATAAAGTAATCTTGAAAAAAAGCTGTTAGTGACGTCATAGGGTCAACTAACATTGCTGTCTAGTATAGTATAAGAACCAAATACAAATATATGGCATAAAGATACAGCCTGAAGTAATCAATGCTTTGTCTGATGCCTCAAAGGTACAGGTGGAAGAAAGCACAAGCAGCGATGAAAACCTTTACTGCTTATGAAAATTTAACGAGAACTGCCTACAATGGAGAGGAGGGACACGCACAAAGCACGAAAACAGAACCCATAACCCTTTCTCGCTTTTCATCTGATAAGTGCGGCAGCACTAATAACAATAATAAAAAAAAATAACGCCGAATAGTACCACGACCGGGCTATCTGGAGGGAGGCAAAAAGCACCACAGTATATACGTATTCGATGATAAAGGAATCCACACAAAACGCCAGGGCGGCCTAGTAAAAGATTGCCGGGGCTAGAGCAGAGAGGAACCACCTTATCAAGCCGCCACAGGGTGAAAATGATAAGAGTTTCTGTGGTGGCAAAACTTTTGGGGGCAAAAGCGGTATTATTTTGTTCCGGCAAATACGACGATCATTAACGGGAATCTGGCAGCAGGAAGTTCCTGCGGAAAGTTTATCGCGTGTGAGAAGAGGATGGCAACGCCAATTTCCAACGACGGCGGCGATATCTAGCGCGTTATATCGCTGGTAATAAACGGTGCTTAAAATTTTATTGCTCGAGATGAGAGAGAAGGGGGTGCACCGTCCTGTGGGTGGGGTGAGCGTCGACATTTTGAGGATTATCCACCTTCGAGAGAGCGAGAGATTAAGCTGTGTTAGTCAGATTAAGGGGTTTAAGTAAAAGAGAATTTATGATTGAGGGGGCGAGGTAATGTTAATAAAAATAACCGCAAGAGGACGTTCGTGAAGTGTTG
The DNA here is from genome assembly GCA_963680715.1 of Tetragnatha montana. Taxonomy (NCBI): domain Eukaryota; kingdom Metazoa; phylum Arthropoda; class Arachnida; order Araneae; family Tetragnathidae; genus Tetragnatha; species Tetragnatha montana. Next base: position 49,595,619 of record OY796685.1, read on the forward strand.
AGAGAACCTGTTTTGACTCATTGAATAGTTTCTCATTTTTCCTTTAAATTTCTAAAATTTAATTTTTACGGGTTTAAATAGAGCATTTTCAATCACATGACTCGGACCTAACAACGGCTTTAGCAACAGAAGATGTTACAGTTTTTTGCCCTACAGTTACAGAAAATGACCAGCCGTGGAATTCTTCTATTGGAGCATTTGCAATCACGTGATCCCAAACCTAAAAACCGCCTTAGCAACAGATAAACAACGGCCTTAGCAACAGTTAAAAGCCCTATAGAGTATTTTCAATCACATGACTCTGCCTAACAACGGCCTTAGCAAAGTTGTTTATTCGCCAAGTGACGTCATGTGCGAATGCTGCTATTGGATACTTCTATGTCCCGCCCCTAACAACAGCCTTAGCAACGTTGATTTTGTCCTCCAAGTGACGTCATGTACGAATGCTCTATAGAAGGTACACAGTTAAAAGAAAATAACCGGTTGTGACGTCACCTGAAAACACTATTACTATACTCAACATCATACAAAACTAGTATTTGGGTAAATTAGTTTCAAGTTGATTTTGAGATTTATCTGCGAAAATTAAAACGTAATAGCTCAGGGTTCCCACACAATTTCAGAAATAAAATTCCCTGACTTTTCCAGGTCAATTTTGAAGATTTTATTGGTCAAAAAACGAGCCATTTACGGCATTTTCAGTTATTTCTTGCTCTTATGACAAATGGTCTATTTTTCCACTTTCTAGGGCCAAAATTGACACTCAAACATTACAAATTGTTCAGAAACAAAACAAATTTCCAGGTATTCTGTATGGTTTTCCAGGTTTTTGGCCAAAATGAGCAACTTTCCCTGACTTTTTTGGAGAAATTAAAATTTCCTGACTTTTCCAGGTTTTCTGGTATTCCCTGACCAGTGGGCACCCAGATAGCTTTTGATTACAACATGTTATTAACACATCATCATCAAATGAGATGAAAAAAAAAACATGCTTAAAATTCTGAACTTGAGATGAAATGAAAAGGGACAAAAAAAAAGGAATGGCAAGTGAAAAAGAGGAATTTTCCTCCCCCCCCCCAAAAAAAAAAAAATAAAACAAGCGAATCAATGCTTCTCAACTTTAAGTATTTTCAAAAATGTGTATGCGAACTATTTTACTAAAAAATTTTTAATCAGGTATTATTCACACCCATAAACCACCAAATCTGAAAGCAAACATATCTAAGTCACGAAAAGTCAAGAGGTTCAACTCTCACATTTTACACAACCATGATAGTAAAAAAAAATATGGTACCATTGTGCATTGTAAAAAAAAAAAACTTCTTTTTTAGAGACCTTCGAAAAATGACACCGACACGACTAGCAGGGGTCAGGTGGTCAAAAGGAACAACTTGGCGCAGACTTGTCAAGTTGACAAGGGTCAAGGGACAGAAGGGACCCCGTGCATCTGAATACAAAGTCGTTGAGATCAACTCGAACAAGTTGTAAACTGGAGGGTAGATATTTTATTGCTGGCCTGCTACTCTTAAAAAAATTAAATACTATGTGACACAAGAAAAGAGGGCCACTTTTTTCAAGAGTTAATTCATTGCTATGTTTCAACTCGTTGTTCCACAAGAAACGTTTTTTTCTCTGAAGAGACAATACGCAATGACTTAAAATCTTTGCAAATACGTGAACTGTCATTTTTAGAGTAAAAAAGATCAGTGGTCATGAAAAAAGCATACCCTCGTTATCTCGAACTTTGATACCTCAAAAACCTTTACCCCCATCTCGAAAAAAATATCCCTCCCCCTTGAAAAGTAGTTGTGTATTTCCCTAGTTTTCTAGAAAACTTACTATCTCTATCTTTTGTACAACTGTGATTTTGCTCTTGTTCTTGCGTTCACTGTTAATTTAAGTTACACTGTTAATTAAGTTCACTGTTAATTATGAACTTTTAGCAATTTAAATGAAGTATGTTTTGTTAACCCAACGGCATCCTCCTAATTTACGTTATGGCATCCCTGCGTACAAGTGACAGTAGTGCTGAATTAGATTCAAAAAACAGGTTATAATAAATCAGATTTTTTTTAATGCTTCACTACTTCGTTTAAATCACTACATACAAGTCCAACGCAACGTATATCAAAGGAAAAAGGACATATTTTCAAAATTAATTTGTATCTAGTATATAGAAAGTCAAACTAAGCATTTTCATTTTTAAAAAATTTGAAAAATCCCGTCAGACGAAAATTCCAGGGACCAAATTTAGCTTTTCAATGCTACTGTAACAAGTATCCCAAAAATGTATTTCCTTCATGAAATATTCAAAAGAACAGGAGAGACATCCCTCCAGATAAGCCTTCTCAGCAGGTTTACTGTCAACTTAACTCCCACATCAAATTTAACTCTTCAGTCAACTCGCAACTGATTTCTTTGCACACACACTTCATGAAAAAAACGGCTGGCAAGTACAACAGTTGTCAGTTACTGCGTTAAAACACCGCAAAAGTGCCAGGAGAAGAAAAAAAAATCAATCCTCGGTAGGTAGCCGTACCCTCTATGCCAACAACAAGACATTTTTTTAGTGTTTCATCACACTGCTGCGGTACCTGATAAACAGGGCCTCTGACACCCGGTAGCGATAACCAACAAAAAAAGGATTTGGTGAAGATTTATGACAGTATTTGCAGTGTCACACCTGTTATCTTAGAATCCGACGCTGCAATCGTTTTGAATCCCGAATGAGCTAATAGCAACACTCTACCGAGCATGACTACGGCGGTATGGCGAAGAAAAAACCTGCGATGCCTTATTTCTTTCATCAGCATCCCGCGGTTTCCATGGAGACCATCTCTTGCGGATCGCCATTCGGTTCTTATAGTAGTAGCAGCAGGAATCCAGTTGCTATACGTTGATATTTTATTATTATTTTCCCCGCGTTTATTATTAGGATGGGGTAGGATGTTTTTCGAGAAGAGGGCAGCGGAAAATTTGCTCCTGTTTCGCAATAAGAAACTATTGATACAGGGAATACATTTGTTCCTTTGGTAGTAGATCAAATAAATAATATTGCGGTGTAAGTTATTTCAATTCATATGTTACCAACTAGTCAAGAAATTATTCAAATACTATGAAATAAAGACTTGGCTAACGTCTGAATAAGTTTCTTCTTGTTATAAGTATTTCCTACCATGTTATATTTAACGACACAAAAACAAAGTGCAGAATTCTAAATATACTAACCTAAAATGTAAAAGTTGTATTAAGAAGCATTCACCTAAAAACCCTGATAATAATCAAATTTTAAGAAACACGAATTTTACAATCTGAAATCCGGTATGAGGTGGGCTGATAAGAGGATTGTTCATGAACAACAAGAAAATAGAGAAACAAATTCCTTTTTGAAAACATTCATTTTAGGCTTGAATTTTGGCAGAAGCTTTAACTTTGAGTATTTAATTTTAATATGTATTTGAGATTGAAAATACACAAAAAAGGAATCGATATTCTCAGGTAATTGAAGGAGCGGGAAGCAGTTAAGTTTCTGAACAGAATTAAAAATCCGCAAAAAAATCGAATCAAAATTTTTTTTTAATATTATTTTTATATAGCACTAGTTTACTAAATAAGTTAAGAAATACCAATTAACGTATATGAGTGGGTAAATGGTGATGGTTTAACGATTAAATAGATTATTAGATACGAAAAACTTCAAACTGGAACATCCATGACCATATATGTAGCTCATTAGCACCCTGGTTATTCGAAACCACTCCCTGATTCCATATGTGGTCTTCAAGGAGGAAACATATCCAAGATGTTTTCTACTAATTACTACCCCTTTGTGAATGAGAGAACATATGGTTCAACTCAAAAACCAACCAAAGCGAAAACTAATTAGCAGATAAGTTCCATTGATGATAAGGTAAATACAACACCACAGGAAGCAGCCAACGTACACGTTCTGATAGCATTCAGGTACGATAATGAATTTCTATGGACGAGTAGAAGCAAGTTCGCTAAATAAATACTTTTAAATTACTTTTCAACAGAAGCAAGCAACTGACAGGAAACGGCATTCCCTGAATCGAATCAGACATCCCTTGTCAACAGCAGATAAGGGTCAAATGGTACTGAAAGATCGAATTTTCTCACAGAGGGAAATTAGTCACCCCTTTAAGAGAGGGGAGGGGGCCTCCTAGGTTTTTGACTAGGGCTGCAGACCACAAGTATAGGGGGAAACGAAGGAATTTCAGTTTAATATTTTTTTATTTTATAAATCAGCCACGAAAGAAATTTAGCTTTGCATAAATTCTCGAGTCAGAAAAGGAATTAAACCAGTTGAACATATTGAAAAGGCGAAATTAATCTGTCATTTCACATCATTGCATACAAAATAAGGGATTTTTTACCCCTGGAATACTAATGATACCTTTAGATGAATAAATCCCAATAGAAAGGGGAAATCTTTCAAATGCAAGGAAATACTAGTAATCACCGTTTTAGAGTCGATAAAGGAAATAACTTCAAATCCTAAGGAATGAGAAAAGTAAATCAATGTGATACGACTGACAATATAAATCAAAATCGATATTGTAAACAATATTAATGATATAATTATAAAAAAAATAGGAAGATTCGGTAATTTGGGTATCCTCCCTTAAAAATTATGACTATCAAACCAAGAAAATTGAGTTTTATATTGTTTTTAGACATTATAGTGGGGAAAATAGTTTTACAATATTAGAAAATAGATATAAAAAAATTTAATAGCCATTAAACGGCCCTAACTAGGGTTCTGCAACAGAGATAAGCTCAGGTTTAACAATCAAAATTCCTAAATAATCAGCACCAATGAAATTAACTTTGATCATCAACTCCAACAATAGAGGATAGCTCCGTAACAATCAACAAAATTCAAAAATTCCGATTGTTGTAATTTTCAGGATATTTTCTTTTGTTAAAACTTTTAGTTTTTATTCTTATTGTTTAGTTTAAATATTACGGAGGATTAGACAAACTGAACGGTATACCACCCAATGCCTGAAACAGATTTTGTTTAAAATCTGTATCAGGCATCATTACAAAAGGAAGCAAAATCAATTTATTTCGATGATGATTTATGATTTGAAAGTAAATAATAACTATCCATTGCTGGGAATGACCAATGGTGAAACCAGCATAAAGGCCCAAGTATGGAAAAATCTGCATTGAGGTTAGTATATTTAACCAAGTTATGATAGTTTTATTAACCTATAAAGCATTTATTTGACAAGATTTAGAAGAACATATGAATTTAAAATGAATCGTTCAGACTCTTAAATTTAATCGATATTATAAGTATCAAAACTTTTTACGATTTTGTTAAGTTATAACTTCCCTATAACATGATAAGAGATTCAACTCATCTCTTCTTTTGTTATAAAGAAATTATAATTTAAAGATGTATTTCGAACATTAAGCTATGTAAAAAAGACTACACACTTCTATATCTTTCAAATACAAAAAGAAAACAAATAAGCTTTCAATTCGCATTAAAAATTAAGTCAATCAATGATTTAAGAGTTAATTATTCCTAACAAATAAATGAATATCTTAAAAGCTCATCTCCACAAGCAATAGACTTAAAAAATACCAATCCAAAAATTACATTAAATACACCCTTCCAAAATAGAAGACCTGCATATATAGCTAGTCAAAAATTAATTTTAAGAACAATTTTAACCAAATGCATTTTATGAATAACCTTCTTGGTCAAAGAATAATTAGGATATAATTCGCGGGATAATAATTTAGGCACCATATTAACTATACAATCTTTACAATAACAAATTCTACACATTCATTTATTTAGCATGTTGTGCAAAGCTTATGCCAAGAAAACCGCTATCAGTCCTAATAAAAAAAGGCACCAATAATAGGTGCAAAACTTAAAAACCATTATAATATAATAAGTAATCGAGAATTAACATCGAGGAAGATCGAAAACGCGTCGTGATCGCCAGCTTTCCCGCCCAAAATGTCGTGGAATGGCCGCGGCGCAGAGGAAAATTCCGAAGCGGCCGAATATCTCCTCTTTTCCCGCCGTAATTGAATGGACGTCCGATTTCCCCCAAGTGGTACATTTCAGCCACGCGCGCGACGAGTTAAATTTTATTGACACTCAATTTGCTGCTCTACAGCAAAACTCGGTTACAAGGAGGGGAGGAAGAATAACAACAATGCAATCAAATCGAAAATGGCGGCGGAGAGAGGGTGATCGAATGACAGCAGAACTAAGCTCCTCGTCAATGGGATTAGAGAGCGGGAATGAAATATGGCACTTAAAAGTTTTATTCCGATGTTCCCCTCCCCCTTCAGGGAGAGATGAGGGATGCGAATTTCAAATGCTCTCTTCAATTGTTAAGTGTCTGTTCTATTAGGTTTTTATTTTTTTTAAAGATTTGTTGATATTTAATTTTACAAAAATATGAATATTTATTTCCATGTAGAATTCTTTAACGTGTATCAGAGTTACTAAGTAATTTCAGAAATGAATTCCCTACCTTTCTGATATTTTCCCAATATAATTCCAATTAAACTCATTTTTAGCCCACAGAATTTTTTTGATATTTCTTGCTTATTAAAAACACATTTTTTAATGAAATTACTTGAATTAATTCACTTGGAAGGGCCCTTGGCCCTTTAGTGGACAATATGTGTAAATATATTATTTTTCTCCATTTTCTTTTGTGTTCTGTTGTTAATAAATTCTTAAACTTAAAACATTTGTTATTTATTTTTTCAGAAAGAAAATGAGATGCTAAGAATGAGAATACAACTGGTCATTTTTCGGGTGTGATTTCATTAAACCTGAATTTATCCCAGGTTTAGTGAACTATTTTTCAGGTTTTAGAAGAAAAAAATAAGTCATTTTCCTCGATTCTTCAGCCAAATAAAAATTCACGGTCCTGTTGCAACAATAATATGTATAAAATGTGCTATTGCTATTACCATGTTTTCAAAAATACAAATAAAACTTTTAATCATCGAATTTGTTTCTGAACATAATTTTTTAAATACAGTATAGTATACTCTCAATAAGACGGATAAAAACCTCTATACTAGACGTATGGTAGTCCTCTTATTTAACTTGTTATGCCGAAAACTATTTATCTCGATATTTTTTACCTGCCCCTTCCAATTTGTCATACCTGTCATTTGCCCCGATTATACTAATTATAGAACAAAGTAATAAATAAAACGTCTTAATATTTTTTTGAACCAAAACATTTTTAAATAAACTACAGAAACCTATCAATTTAGCCTTAATAAAATGTTATCCTCAACTAATGTTAAGGTAAATCAATTAAATTAATTAAACTAAGCCTGAATCAAATTTTATGAAAGAAAATAATACTTGGATGAAAAATGTGTTTTAATAGTTAAAATTTTATAGGTAAATCACATTCAAATATTTCTGCAAAATTTTCTTTCATATGTAGATAACTTAAAATATAAAGGAAATCAAGTTATAAAAAGCCATTCAAATTACTGAGCTTAGTTAGACTAGGCAGTTTTTTCAAACAAAAAATAAGATAACTAATTTTGAATTTGGTACATAAATCTAAGTATTTTTACATATTTTCGCAGTAGATTTTGAATCAAAAAACTACTTTTCTTCAAGATTTTTTCTATATTTTCCAAAATATTCGGTACTTAAGTAATTATCCGATAATTTAACATTGTTCATAACTCATTACTTGAACACTTATCATCCTAAGGATAGTGTTTTTTGTTGGTAAAGGGTATTTCCAACTATTTTCTTTTCTAACGAGTACCTACGGTAACATTAATGGACGGAGAACTTTATATTCGGAGATTTATAATCAAATAGGAAAACAAAAACTCCAAAGAATTTCGAATTGAGAGAAAAGGAAAAAAAGCAATTTTTTTCTAAAAATTTTGGAATTATAAAATGTGTAACATAAAATAAACTGAACCTTACAGTAACCTACTTTATGGCAATGTACCAACTGTTATTCAAGAATCCAATTTACGACTAAATAAAAGCATAAACCAACACAAACAAATACCAAAATACTTGTGGCGAGAAATCGCAAATTTACTGTTTCACTTCAGGGCATTTAAAATAATTTACAATGCTGAAGGGACCATAAAAAGCAAGAATTATCTAAAACTTCAAATTAAAGTGTCAAATGCAAATAATTTAAATTGCAAGTTCAAAGGAACAAGAGAAATCTTTCAATTGTCCAAGATTTCGAATAACAAGGCATGCTACTGTTACGTGATGGCAAACAGTAAAAAAAATATCTATCTAATGCTAACCAAATATTACTTCTCATGTAGTTATGTCAACAATCGCTAAGTGCATGCAGAGTGTTTATGAAGTGTTTTTAATGTGTTCCTCTGATCATCCTTGCTTGTGTTACCCACTGACTCAGAACGTAAAATTTCCACTCGCCATTACTAGGACATATTTAAAGTTTGCATGCAAATTTTGTCTATTAAATTGTGTATTTCATTCAAATCAAACTTTAGGTATATGCTCCAAATAAGTGCTCCGATCTCTCTTTATGTACAATTTGTTTTTATTTATCAGTTAAAGCAGAATACATGTTAAATATATAATATCAGTCTTGCCTTTTTCCCAGTAAGATTTATTTCCATAATTTTTTTACACTGGTCTTAGTTTTTTTTAATGACACTTTATGCTAAATCTCTTTGCTGCTTGTAAAATGGGGAAGGGGAGACATATTTTTTATATGTTTTGGTGATTTTAGTAAAATCTAAACACTTTGTTTTGAAATTTAAAGCACCTTGTTTCCGACGTTATCTATCTTGTTAAGTGTGGTCAGGTTCGAACGTCTTACCATATGGGAATATAGTGAAACCCAGATTTATCATTATTCAAGGGAAGAATACAAAAAATAACCCACTATGCGTTTAGCAAAGGGAGATGGGCACCACCTGATAGGCCACAAGGTCTGGGCAGAATTTGATTTGATGCTTTTAGCAAGGTATAAGAATTTATTTGGGACAAACAAACAAATATAGGAAGTAGTTATAAAAGAAAATGGTTAAACAACACTGATTCAACAAATTTTAAATATGGAATCCAAAATATTTTGCTCCTTTTATGCAGGATAGATAAAGGGATATAGCATACTGTTTCATATAAACAAAAAATTGTATTTGTGTATAACTAACATTGCTTAATATTTCATTTTAGAAATTTGTTCAATTAATTGTTTTAATGCAAAACTGTTGTCTTTATCCTGTCAATTACTCACTCTTTTAAGAATATTAATGTAAATTTTAAATAGCATATTATCGTATTTTTTAAGCACTTATTTTCATCTTAGTAAATTTGGTACTTTTCAATAAGCGTAGTGCAAGCACAAATGTTCAAAAAATAAACTATTAATATCAAAACTACCAGAAATATCTGAACAAACAGCATTATACTGAGTTGTGTAGTTGGTAAAATTTGTTAATAAAGTAAGATGCGTGTTGTTTGCACTTGTTTGTTTTTAAAATATTTTGTAAATTTACACATTTGTTTTCTTTGTTGTAAAATTTGCTACTATTAACTTGCCATTATGCAATAACTCACAAAGCACATGGCAATGGTTACATCGACACACAAATAACGATTTTATAAGCTGAGGAATGCAAATTCTTTTACGAAGTTTCTTACATTTGCTGGCACATGATGCAAACTATGATAAAGCAACTACAATGTCAAGCAATCTATCATTCAATGTATCTAACATTAAATTTCCTATTTAAACTTTTCTAGCGGCATAGAGTATTTACAAAAAATACTACAAAATAAGATTAAGATGGACAAACATGTCAGTTAGAGTATAACGGAACCTACGGTGGATCAGAAGCTAGTTGCACCAATGTAAACAAAGCAGAGAGGGACTTGGAAAAACCACATTTTGGAATAAATGTATGGCAATACAAGGATTTTGACAAGCAGAGACCAATGAAATTGTAAAAAATAGCTGGATACTAAATAAAAATTGAAATTATCTTTAAAAAAATCTA